>OX276466.1:0-1362289 GCA_946251905.1 Cryptocephalus moraei | reverse complement strand
CACTAACTTTCCCCATTCATCTACTTGTGGCTTCCCGTCGAAACTTCCCCTCCTTCAAATTCTACTTCGCCCTTTGCGAGGTTCAATTTTACGCGATTATTTCCACCGTTTCGACACCTTTTCACACCCTTTCAGATTCCTCATCGCATATTAAATTTCACCTCCGCCGTTCCGCCCGAAGCCTCTCGGATCCTCTCCCCTTCCCCAGAGCAACCCCCTCTTTTCTTTCTAATTAGATTAAATCGTTCGCCGAATCAAATTGTTTAATTCGCATAAATCTGCGGGCCCCCACGTAATCTGATACCCTCCCCTAACGCGCGCTACCTCCTCCCCTCCTGCCCCTTTGGAAAAAAAACACAACTGCGCTTTTCCCCACAAAAAATAATTTTCCAGCGGGACGATTCAGAAATAATTTTAATCACACTCGCCTCCTCCCTTCGTCTGTTCCGCGCTGATATAAATAGTCCGGGCACATTTCCCGGAGTGAAAGAGGGTGGGGGGGCAGAAGGGGGCGAGGGAACGGTGGTGTAATGGTCTCCTCGGTACCGCGCGTCGTGCGTAATACGGTTTTAATCCCGTCGCGTAACGAGGTTATTACGCAACGGTGTATCCCCCCCACGGTTCCCCTCCTCCCCCCGGGGACTAATAAGAGGTTCTAAAGTGAATAAAAACCGCAGTGACGTTATAAAAACAGGTCGTGATTGATGGCGGGGCGATATTACTCGAAATTGTACCATATCAATTTTCCTAGATTATCAAATATGCATTAGGAGCAAGATAAAAGTGTTGTCGGTATCCGTTACAGTTGAGGCGATCATCAATTTATCCCTCGCGCCCCCGCCGACTTTGACCTCCCTCGGGAGAGGGAGAGGAAGAGAGTAATCTGGGGGAGGAGAAAAATAGGGGAAGAATAAGGAGCCGCAGAACGCTAACGACGCGCCGTTTAATGCAAACGAGTGGATAATGCTACAAAAAGCAGATGTTTGAAAGACGTAGAAGTGCCGTCAGAGACAAATACTACGCAAAATATTATTAAAATTTTTGGTAGTATAAAATTCTGTATTGTGTCTTCACTACATTACGTAAATTATTAAGAATTGATCAACAATTTTGATTGTAATAAGCAATGGTATTTACTAGAAATATCCAGTTCACTTTATGAATAGCCGGCAATACGTTAACGTTAAGCTGTGTGCTGCCGCTGTCTCTCTTTCACGCGGACTGGAAGGGAGATAGATGCGTCAGAAGCGAAACGCTAACATACGTGTGCGTATAATGCGTCGCAAGCCAAACGAAGGTGGATTTCTGTCACTTGTTCTCGCTCTCACTTCCACGCATGGGTCAGGCCAGGCGTACCGATATAATGTTTTCTGGGATTTACAAGACGTTTATCACGTCAATAATAATAAAACTGTCGTTTAATAACAAACTTAACGCAATGATGATATGGGCAGTAGCAATCCCACAGTCATAAATTATTTTAATAACTCACATCGTTCGACAACTCATTGATATAAAAACTAGTGTAATTATTAAATTGGACATAATTTTGGTATGTTAACTGTCACTTCCATTGCACTAAAAGAAATTAATGCAAAGCTGTCACTTCAAACGTCCATAGCAGCCTTTAAAGCGAAGCTTGGTATCGCATTCTTTCATCGCACGGCTATTCAACAACGAAAAATCGACATAACGAGATAGAGTTACATGATCTTAAAATTGAAAAAAAAATTACGAACACTCTCTTTGAAATACCATCATTCGTGTCTCTTTATTAAGATTGTTTCAAATTGCAGCGGTGAATACATCGCGACGTTCCCCTAGCCAAATGATAAAATCTGAAGAGAAGATTACACTTCACTTTACCGTTTGAACTTTTCAGCTCGATTCTTTATAAATACAAAGACTGCTAGTAAAATAATAAACGTTTTAAACAAAGATACGCTTCCGACGTGGAATCTTTCAAGTGATACCATTGCAGCACTTTATTAAATACCTTTTCCGTTTGTAAAGCACATCCTCACTCACACGCCCCATATCTTTATTAATCCTTTTTTGATGGCGAACGCGCTTCTTCATCCTTCCACAATAGAAATATAATTTTCGAGCATTTGTTACCGGTCGCATATGGAAGGGACGATACGATCCCCCGACCTCGAGGGTAATATACGCATTTGCACACTGCAAAATTGCCAGGAGGGAAGTTTTATTAGGGAGACGTGATGAACATACGAAAAATGGACGTACGCGAGTGTTAATTTCTGAATATGCCGGATTGCCGGGGATCGATCCCTCGGAATTAGGAATTACACCAATGCCACTTCGTGCAGAGTCAGTTACAAGCACACGTGTATAAATTCTCGATTTCTCTCAATTTGTAACTTAGATATCCATCATTGGGAACTTTTGTAGATAACTACATTAATTTCATTTTGAGTTCCCCATTGGATTTGCTAGTAGACCAAAAATATATCCTTGTTTGTAGTATCAAATGAATTTCCGATGTCTTTATTTACTTTCAGTGAGTTTAAACTACCTTAGTGTATAAGGTGGAGTAAACCTTATGAAATCTGGCGCCCGAGCATTTCGCTCCTTATTCCTATTCAAATACATAATAATCCATTTCATCCAAGTCTTGCAGCCTACGAAGAGTAAAAGGAGCGTTACAATTTTTCCAAAAATTTTAGTAAGACAAAACAGTAAAAAAAACTAGAATAATATGAGACGGAGATAGGAGCCAAGAACTAACCAAAAAGAATATCTAAAGAGACTTATTACATCAAAGGCAAACACGGAACAGATACGAATAATGTTAGTAACGAAAGATCGAAGGAGAATTTTCCAAACTATTTCAACAAAGTAGGCCTGTCCCAAGGAGAAGAAATTGTTTATACTTAAATACTATATTCCATTTTTATGCTATTCCACCATTATCTAACTAGGAAATAAGCAATATAATGAAGAATGATCATAAGAAACATTTCTAGGGACAATTTACAAGAATGGAAGAAGTCCCAATCTCGAACCAAAAGTTATTCAAATTGAAAAATTAAAACCCACAAATAGACAAATTACAGTAGAAAGAGAAAAATATTAACAAATATGTTCCTTTTCAATTTTGTATACAAAATTTGTGTTTCTATCTATTATCATTATTTTTGAGGTGAATGTTATCGTCGACATTGGCAAAGACTTGGTATAGTGACATTAAAACAAAAGTAGCTCAATATGTTGGTATTAAAATCCAAAAATCCTCTTCTGAAATTCTGTAACTACTCTCCACGCAACCCCCAGGTGAATCACCCTCGCCAGCATCTCAAAATCAACTAAATAATACCTCTCTTACCACCATATCTTATTATAGCTGAGTTGTTATCTCTTTTTTTTTCAGGTGAGTATTATCGTCGACACTCGCATAGAACTTCGTGAAACGGCAATACGACTGAGGCAGCTTAAAATTTACTTCACAAAAATCCTCCAGTAATAAGATCCGCGGAATCACCCTCTGCGACGTCTCAGCTCGCTCGAATAACACCCCCCCGTACACTCTGCTTTCCCTAAACATTGTGTATTTGGAGTGAACTGTCGAACAAAAGTTATCACCGAGAGCGCGCCCGAGAACTTATTCTATTTATGTTTGGAAACTCGACTTTCGTGAAGTTAATAACGTTAGAAATAATCGAGTCGAACGCCGAAAGAGATCGAGACTCGATACGGAAGATCAACAAAAATCGCAGTAACGTTTTCGATACGTCGCCGTAATAACAACAATATATAAATATCGGAGTGTTCGAACGGCAAGTGTTACAAAGTAGTTCGGGAAATGTTTCGAGCGAAAATGTTATAAGTTGCCAAAATAATGGAACGCGTGACTTTTTGGTATAGTTTGGGAAAAGATAGTAAGCCGTATTATCGCTTTACATCTCTACTTGTAATTTGTTGTACTTTCGACCTCATTTATGTGCACTTCAAAAATATTCCTACTCAGTAATGGCTCTTAAATTAAGGAATAAACTTCACTCAACTCAGAGAGCAAACCCATCGAGATTAACAAAACGTAAACTACCCTTAGATCTTCCCAAGTTAAGCTCGAAATTTTACTGCAACTCAAGTCTTAATGCTCTTACGAATTTAATTACAAATTGACAATTAACTAAATTAAGGAAATTGTAACTTCCATATTATTTTCTGCAAATCAGGAAAAAGTATATTAACACCGACCTATCATCACCATCGCCATCATCTTCTCTCCAAGATTAGGTTACATCTTTCCGCTGTCTTCCTATACTTCTTCTGGTCTTCTGATTCTATGTCACGTCCAAGTTTTATATAAGTGTCTCTAAACTGAGGGGCTATGTTTACTTTGTCATCTGGGGTACCCATATAAAAAAGGAAGTATTGTAATCGTGCTGATTTTAGGAATTTGAGATATTGGCATTTGTGGACGTTTTGAGGCGAAAAATATGTTTCTGGAAACATGTCTGTGTATATATGTGTGTGTTTGTAGTTTGTATGTGGTCAACATTTTCTCAGAAACAAAAGAAACATTTACTAACCATAGAAAATATTAATATCCAACACCAAATTTATTTTATAAAACGGTGATAATGTTGCCATGTCGTCTGGCTATATGTGAAAGTCTTGCGATGTTACAGATTATCATTTTTTGTTGGAAATTATGTAATCAATTAGTGATCGTGATCCTCGTTCTGCTCGGGTATGTTTATCAATATTTTTCTTTTTCTGTAAACTGTGTTTGTCAGTTTGAGTTCATTAATGTAGCGAATTCCCTCCAAGTTTTACCATAATTGCTCATATGACTTTCTCCAAACGAAGAACGTGTAACTTCCATATTATTTTCTGCAACAGAGGAAAGATCTATTTTCACCGAGCTATCATCACCATCGCCATCATCTTCTCTCCAGGATTAGGTCACATCTTTTCCGCTGTCTTCCTATACTTCTTCTGCCTTCTTCTGGTCTTCTGATCAAGTTTTACATAAGTATCTCTAAACTGAGGGGCTATTTTTACTTTTTCATCTGGGGTACCCATATAAAAAGAGGAAGTATTGTAATCGTGCTGATTTTAGGAATTTGAGATATTGGCATTTGTGGACGTTTTGAGGCGAAAAACATCATGTCTGTGAAACTTCACATGAAAATGTAACGTTTTTCAGAAACAAAAGAAACATTTACTAACCATAGAAATTGTTAATATCCAACACCAAATTTATTTTATAAAACGGTGATAATATTGCCATGAATATTTTGACTGGCCATATGAGAACGTCTTACGATGTTACAGATCGCCATTTTTTTGTTTGCAATTATGTAATCAATTTATCTGTACTACTTCTTTTTCTGTCAAATGTGTTTGTCAGCTTGAGTTCATTGAATGTAGCGAATTCTCTCAAAGTTTTACCATAATTGTTCATATGAGTTTCTCCAAACGAACCAACAATATTCTCTACGGGACTATTACCAACTCTTGCGTATAGGTCCCCCAGTATTAGCAGATGGTCTGTTTTGTTGTATTTACTTGTTGTTGCAAGCAGTTGTAGATTTCTGTGTCTCTACCTTCTTGAGGCGCATTCACTGAGCTATATCACTAAAACACTAATTACACTATATTCGAACGTATTAGGATTGGGACCAATAAATTCAAAAATGCAATATTTTTTAAATAATCATCATAACCAATAGCCAAAAATATAAAAGATATATTTTTCAGGGCTTCGCATTGTACCCCCTACTTTTTCCAGTGTCAAAACATTTTTTAAGCATTAAAACGTCTGCTCGTCGTACTCTTAGCAGCTTTTTCTAATATCAAAAATACGAAAATTGATCTTTATGAAATTTCTGTCCCTCCGTGCCCGTCAACGTATCGCGCAGTGAATACCCCAGATAGATATTCATATACAATACATGTTGACATCCGTGCAAAAGCTCACGTGTTGACTGCGATATGAAACTTTTGAGTGGCAGGGAATAACATGTTTAAATTGCATTCTTCGCAGGAATTCCTAGTTTTTCAGAGCGTAGATTAAGACTCACGTCATCACAATACCTCCGCCGGTCGGTTTCAGTGAATAAGGCGCCTTTCCGGTAAATTATTTAGCTTACCTTTTTGGAAACCTCGACAATGACGAGCGAAATGAATTTTTAATACCCAGTTGCATTATTAAAAACTTCGTTATAATTAAAAACGACATCCTTTCAGGGGACAAGAGTGGGAAGAAAACCGAGATGATAATGAGACTTAATTATTTTCAGAATATTTCATTACTTTTCGTCTCACTTTTGTCTTGGACGCGAACAATAGCAGCCCGGCTCCTTTCTTCTAATTAATACCCTATTTTTTTAATTTAGATGAAATGCCCGTCCGAAGGGCGGGAAAAGGGCCAGAATTGCATCACGTCGCTTCATTAAAAACGTGAACGAACACTCGAAAATAGTACAAACAGAACTAATTTCATTATATTCATGTTTTGAGACGGAGGCGTCCCTTCAAGACTTTCCGAGCGAGTTAGCTGACGATTTATGAAGTTACGCGCCCACGTCACAGATAAATTTAAGTTAATATCATACAAGGTGATCGCTGCGTTGTTCGAAACCCCACAGTGATATTTTGTTAAATGAGAAGTAAATTTGTATAAATTTTTGTTTCTAATGAACTTCTCAATTGGTTGATTCAGCGGTATAGTCACGACCTGAGGGCCTAGGACCAAGAGGTTATTTAGCCTGTAAGGTCAGTAAGGTTTGTTTAACACAAGAAATACAGGAGAGAGAGGGTATACCCGGGTTAAGGGCGGCAAGGCAAAATAAAACCTGAGAGTCAAAAAATAGGTAAAAAGGGCAAAAAATAAAATTGTGTGAAGTTGGTGGTTGCTTAGAATAGTCGCCAGGGGGGCTGGAAGGGTAGCGGATGTGAGGCTCTCCCTAAGACAAATATCTCTTCTCACAAAAGGGCGGCGGGCTAGTACGCAGGTGAAACGGGCAGCGACACAGGATGCTGGAGCTTGATTGGTCCCCGATCTCCCCTTTTTATTTGAATTACTAATGCTTATGTTATCCTGTTTTCCAGCTTGACCTGGTTTTTGTTATTTGGGGTCGCCTCGCGACAGTATCAACTTTTGATTTTAAAGGCTCGACTTTTGGAACAAAAAGGAACCAAAAGTTAGCCGAAAAACGGCAGTTTAATAAATGATCCGCCCTTATTTCGATGTTTGTTAATTATTTTTTTGAGAGGGAAAGACGAAAAATAATATCTATTATTATTTCAACTTTGAACACTAATCATTTAGTTTGCTTAGTGTTCCTAAGGGCTAAAAATGAAACAGCTTCAAGCAACTATAAAAATAGCTTTAAAGAGGCATGGATTGAGAATTCCCCTTTCCAATTATTTTTGCGTTCAAAAGCAAAACTATTGAAGTCAAAAATTGCTCCTAAAAAACTGATTGTTTTCAATGCAATGAAAAATTTTTGTTAATAAAGGTAACATTTTTGGAACAAAATTAAAGAAACTGAAGAAACAGGCTGAAATTATTTCACAGTTTCAGCCCAAAAAGGGCCTGAGAAATGAGTAGCATCAAACAGAAAGTTTGCAATTAAATACCTAAAAAGGTTTCTTAATGGCAAACGTAGCTCCAGAAGATATGGTAAATCATATGTTAAACTAATTGCAACTACACTCAGAATTCAAGTTGGACGACGAGTTTGCCCCATTAGCGATCGTGCATTTCCCTAACTATTCCCGAAACTCGTGCATTAAAAGCGGCAATGTACACATAATCCCCCCCCCCAGACCGCTTCCTTCCCTTTATAAGTAGAACAAAATCTGGCCGGGAGGATCTGGACGTTTCATTAGCAATAACTAAGAATACTTTTAAGGAGAATTTAGGCGTGCACGTATTAAATCGCCTGCCTTTTCCGAAACTGCGATATTTATACATCCTTTCTGTGTGCGTCGTCTTGTTTTTCTATTAAAAGATAAGGCGGCCCCTGAATCATTTTCTTGCTTACTTTAGCGCGGCTAATGTGACCGCAGAGACATTCTAATTAATGTAAATTATATACTGAACGTAAATGGCCCGGCTGTTGGGGATACGGTTTTAGGGGGTCGTTACGGGGATGGGGAGGGGGACGGGCGAGAGGGAGGACTGGCAGGTTTTTGGATTAGACCAGGATCGTTGATAAATCCAAAGATTTATCCTAAAAATCTATCTTAAAAAACAATTTTAAATTCAAACATCTACATAAACAAATATAACAAATATAACCTTTTTTATCGAAAAACGTACTAGGACCATATTCTACTTAACGAAAAATACCATAAATACCCCAAAACCATCGAACACACTTTATATTTATATCATCCTCAATTATTTCAATTATCTGTGTTATAAATTTTATCTCAAATTTCCGTTTTTCATTCTGTAATAACGTTGCATATCAATATCTTCGTAGTACAAACCACAAAGGTTTGGCAAATTTTTAATAGGAGTGCTGCATGCACTCCGAGTGCATACTTTCGAAATAAATATATAAGGTTCTCTCAAAAATTATTTTAAGGACAAAACGAATACTGGCACTGTTGTATAAGACATGGTGAATAATCGTTATGACAAGAAAGTAATATTATCCAAAATTGGCGCAGTAGCAATTGTAGGAATATTCCAAATTGGTATTGTGGATAGGATAATATTATTTCTAATTGGTGCGGTTGAAATAATAATACAGTCCCTAATTGATAATGTCGAGTGAGTAATAAAGTTTTCTATTATTGCACTCATGATAATGTATTGCCTCCCAATTCATAAGCTCTATATATTAATACTGGCCCTAACTGATAATAATACTGTTTCACATTGGAAACATCAGAAGATTAGTATTGTTCTTTATTAGCTCAGTTGCAATAATAATAATAATAATAGTAATACTGTACCAAATTGATAACGTTGAATAAGTAATAGGTTTTTCCTTTACTGCACTCGCTATAATATACTGCCTCCTAGTTGATAAGCTATATATGGTAACATTGTATTCAATTGATACGGTTGCAATAATAATACTGTTCCTTACTGGAAACGTCAGAAAGGTAACATTGTTCGTCGTCGGTTCAGTTGCAATAACAATACTGATTCTAATTACTAACGTCAGGAGAGTATTATTATCTTAAATATTGCGCAGTGGCAATAGTATCACCTCTCCTAATTGGATATTATTGTCACCAATTGTGGCATTTGCAAATAACAACACTGTCCCTTATTGATATAGTTGAATATGCCCTATTGGTGCAACGGCAATGATAATACTGCCTCCCAATTGATGAGCTGATAAGGTTATACTTTTCTTAATTGATGAGGTTGCTAATACAGAAAAACATTTTTAATTCGTTCCATAGTGGATCATTGCTTGAATATAGAATGAGAATTCTAGTTAACCATAAGTGAAAATTTGAAACATTGTAGTTATTCTGTAAACTTGTCTTTATATAGAAGACACTAATTTCATAATTGAATATTATGTGGTATTTGTACAGTTAGTGATATAATAATGTGGTCTATTGAGGTTATTGGTATAATAATATAATTAGTAATTAGCTCCAGGCGAAAACTGAAAAACATTAGCTAAAAGATAAAAAACTATTATTAGTTAGGAGGCCTACGTATATTTCAAAATTTTCTTACATAGACGACTTCCTTAAATATCAATAAGATTGAATACGGTTTTCAATAGTGCTTAGAATTTAGTCTTCACCGAGGGTTTTGACATTTTTTTAAGAAAATATTTGTTAATATTTTGTCCAGCTTTAGTTATTTGTCTGAGAGGTAATTGGTTTGCAAGGCTAATTAGTAAGGTAGAATAAAACATGGCGCAACCATGACAATACAACAAATCCAGTCTCTTTAAACTCCACCTCCACCCAGCGTCAATATCCGCTCACCCACCGAATTACACAAAGCCTAAACCGCTCCCCCATAAAGAAACGAGGTAACTTCCCCCGTAAAAAAAGTATTAATATCGTTCAAAACTTCGTCGAGCGACTCGTAACGGGGGGCTAAGTAAGTAAAGTTCACTTCTTCCCCGTCGTCGTCGTCTTCGGGGGATCGTCGGGAGCGGCGTCATCCCAGCGTACCACCTTAATGAAACGAATTACAAACGATAAATTATTCAGACGTCTCCGGTAAACGACTCTCGTCTCTTGGCCTCCCCGCGAAATGAACACTTCGACGTTACTTTCGATGCGGGGAAAGGGGGAGAGATTCGGCCCGTTCTTCGTGCGAGGATTATACAGGGTGTTCGTCATAGCCATGCCATGCCGGTTATTTACATCAAACCGACAGACATACCTTGGAAAATGTATGCGACAATAAGAATTATTACGAAGCGGAAATATCGAGACTCGCTAAACTTAGAAATTGAGTCTAACTGGGTGAATCTGTAATCTAAGTGAAATTGAGTCTAACAAACTCTATTTAAATTTAACTTAAAGTAAGTTCTTATACAGTATTCCAACTCATTTAGATAACACAAGCTACCCTTCATTATTTGTAATACTATTATTATTAATTCAGTTGTAAAAATTTGACAATCCTCAATTGCAATAAAATTCTTATATCTCACTCTATTTCAATGTCAAGTATGACTATCATATTTTTAATATTATATGAATGACGGTTCTGTTGACGGCCACATTTCTTTTTAATTAAGCTAATTCTAAAAATATTTCAAGATTAAAATATATCTTGTGACGACACAAAGTTAAACATATTGTAACAAAATAGGATAAGGTGCATTTTTGTGTTAATTTCTCTAGTTTATTTCACCCCCTTGTGACCCCTGTTATTGATACGCCTATGGACAACTGTTTTGTTACCTATCACAATTCGTCAAAGGCAATTTAAGAATCAACCACCACCAAAGTGACCACCAAAATTATTTCAAAATTCGAAAATAGGTGGGCCAAGCGTTCTCAAAATATAGTCTTTAGTTTCGAAAACTTGTATTTCTCACTAATTAAAGGAATGCAAATCACGTGAAAATTTTAATAGAAGTGAAACTTCGTTACCTTACCTGAACTTTCCGCGTGTCACCCTGTATCCCGTTATATCAATAGATCAAAGGAGCGATTTTAATAGCCGCCCTCAACCCTCAAAGACAAAATATTATTCTTCTTAAGCCTCGAAAACATGAATTCAATTTCCTTCCCCCGTTTGTTTATATAACCCTTCAAAGGAACTTTTCCGCTCCCTTAACTTAGGTATAACGTATACACACGCACCTAGTTGTATATAAACATTATATATGGCACTTCCAATTTCAACGTCTTATATATAGATATAAGTTTGTGTGAGGGAAAAAAACGTTTCGGTGTGTGAGCGGCGACGAATAATCAAGTATTATCATCGGGAATTTGTTTTCATTCGATATCTCTCCGTTATATATCCCGAAGGAGTAACGGGAAAGAAGTGGGAGTTTTATACGGAGTAAGTCGATTGTTAATAATTTAATACACGATCATAAATTGAATTACACAATGTCCCATTTTACCAAATATTCTGTGGAGGTTGTTTGTTAAATTAGTACAATTATTTGTATGTCTAATTATGTTTTAATCAAATTTGAAACGTTTGAACCCGTGAGTTACATAAACTCCCTTTCTAACTTTGGCATCATTAACATTTTGGTTGAAAGAACTTTAATGTTATGTAAATTCGAAACAGTTCTCAAAGTATTAGTAACAAAGTAGGTATTGTCAACGTTTTAACTCTATGGAAAGTTTACATGACATAAGAAAGAAGTAATTTAAATGCTATATAAAATTTGTTACTCAGTATATATTGGGAAATTTTTTAGTAACATTTTCGAATTTCGTAGCAATAAGTAGAGAGATTTTGCTATACTCTTTTTCCCAACAAGATAAACGAATATTAATGCGTTATCCGTCAAGGTCATAGGCGTGTAGGTATCAATATCATTTAAGATAAGGGAGTACCAATAATTACTGTATTTTTCGTTGAAATAAGGTTATTTAGGAGTAGGGTTAATACTAGCGAGAATTATTAGGACGAACAGGGGTACGCAGGCAATTTGTAGCAAGTGACTACGTCTTCCTGGAAAAATACATGTAGAGGGGAATTAGTCGAAGACATCTCAATATCCGCTCGCCGGATTTCTGCTTATCTCTTACCTTCTTCTTCTTCATCGCCTACGGACCTTTTGTTCTGACACCACTAAACAGGGTGGCCCCTTTAAAATTCTACAAAAAGCGATAAAAATGCAGGTATACTGCTTACGATAACTGCGAAAAAAAATCCTCCAGTACATGAAAAATATGTTACACAAATAATGCTCTATGGGATGGAAGCTGCCATTCTAACAAAAGAAATGCTTAAAAAGATAGATGTCTTCGAGATGTGGCTTTAAAGAAGGGTACCCCGGATATCATACGTTGACAGAATCACCAATGAAGAAGTCTTACGGAGAGTCTCAAAAGATCTAGAACTGGCCCAAGAGGTAAAGGTCAGAAAACTCCAATATCTGGGCGACGTAATGAGAGGTACAAGATACAAGCTGCTACAACTAACTAATCTAGGGTAAAATAATAGGGAAAAGAAGCATAGGAAGAAGACGGATGTCGTGGCTTCGAAATCTCAGAGAATGGTTCAAATGTACATCAAACGACCTGTTCAGAGCAGCAGTCAGCAAAATAAAATTAGTCATGATGGTCGCAACCTTCGCATGAAGTCGGCACCTTAAGAAGAAGAAGACATGAAAAATCCCTCTGTTGACGACCAGCTCATTAATATGAGTCTATCTTGTTGGGGAAAATAGTAGGTATACCGTTCCTATAATTGTTAACAACTCAAATTCGAAGAATCGACCCGATTACAATACTTCTCATATATGAGTGTCTCATATGAGGAAGTAAAACATGTATTACGAATTAAAATTTCGTGTAAATAACAGAAATGACCCATCTCGTGTATACTTTTCCACAATTACCCTACACAATCGTGACTCAATCATCAGACAACCTTTGATACACTCGATCGTCATCTAGCCGAACTCCGCTTAATCTCTCACCCTCCGCTCGACCTACCACGGCCCCGTCTGATCCTTAAACACAACTACGGATCGCAATCGGACATTCGGCACTCGTGTCCGTCTGGATGGGGACGTTGTTCCCATCCACGACCTAATCCATAATTGATTTACGTCTCCGCACACTGTGCACAGTCGACCTATTGAGCACAACAATCCGGCCGCATCTACGGCCGCATTAAGCTCCCCCGGTCCGAGGCTAACGGCCTGTTAAACCACTTTAAAACAACAATAAGGCCCCCCGTCGCCTCTCCGAACACTTATTGATATCGGCAAGATGCAAAGAAAAATCATCGGATTGTCGGATGGATTAGCGATTTCTATGCGTCAGCCAGTAACTAACTGGCGATATTTAACTGAAGGGTGTTGGTTAGTTAACTGAATTTTCTTTAACCATCAAACGTTATATATCCATGGGACCTTACTTAAAAAATATCTAACTCTGTTATCATTATCATCATAACCATCATCATAACCATCATCATCATCATCTTCATCATCATCATCATCATCGTCATCATCATCACCATCATCTTCATCATCATCATCGTCATCATCATCATCATCATCAACATCACCATCATCATCATCATCATCATCATCATCATCATCATCATTCTAATCATTATTAGTCATATCACGACGGACACCTCCCCTCACAGAAGGGCAGCAGGCAGGCACGAAGGATAACGGGCATCGTCACAAAGATTCTTCACGAAGATTCTTCACGACACTTGATGGGTTTCGAGCGCCCGTATTTATTCCTAATAATAGTATTAGTCTCGTAACGGTAAATGCAATTCTGAACATCATCGTAAGAAATAATAAATTACGGTTTCGCGTAACTCCCTACGATATATCGTAAATATTTACAGCGAGCTTTCTGTGTCTGTGTAAACACTACAACGAGATCAGGGGTGATAAAAAAATGAATTTTCAGAGAATTGTGTGTATTGCTGTTGTTGTGGTAATCCCGTTGAATTTTCGAAGGAGCGTTTTAAATAAATGTTACATGGAGAGGATCGTAAGAGATTTACAACCTTACCATACCTCAAAGATGCACCGTTCCAATGCATTTAAAGGTAAAAATGTACATGCTTTTGCTGAAGTGAGTTAATTAACAGGCCTTAAGGATACAACGAGTTGTAAGAGACTCCATAAGAATCTATCTAAAATTAAATATAAACTGTTAAGTAACACTAACTTCTTTCTATAACACTACTACTTCAAACGGCAATAAGTACATAATAACCTCACCGAAGTTAATAAGCTAGTCGTCATTAGTGGCAATTAGCGAAAACTGAAATTGCAATTTTTCATTTTAATCGCCCTTTTGTTCTTGACGATATTGTATTTTGCGTACTTTCACGTTTCGAATTATCTCCCATAGTATCGCATGCATGACAGACGCGATGGCCGGTAATTTGTCATTTTATCTATCATTTATGTACGCTCCATCATCATATATCACGACAGCTGAAGCCATAACAAGTTAAATATATCATCGTTTATTTAACGAATTATTAAAAACGTCACGTACCCCGAAATGGACATATAATTTAGATTATCGTTATATTAGTTATGGCGGCGGTGCGAATTTTCCACAGAGGCCATGTTTTATATTCTCGATAACAACGTGGAAATTGTATGGGATATTTTTGAAAAAGGCGTTCAAGGGTGGAATTCAGTTAAATCTGCAAATTGATGTGGTATCATTGCACATCAACACAAACTGTTGTTATAAAATTACAAGCAATGACTTGCCGTTTGATGGCATCAGCATAAGTGTTTCTATTCTAATTTTTTTGGGATTTTGGGGATAATTCTAGATTTGTAGCAGATGTGATGAACTTCTCATCCTAAATTGATATCATACCTCTATCCATTTTTCATTGGGGGCTGTGTAGTGTGAACTTAGAATTACGAAAATGTTTGGGAAACAAGCTTTTCCAAAATGTGATGAATTCTGGATAACTCATATTTAACCCTGAAATCTGCTAATGCTAAATTGGTACTAAATTTTCTTGAAAACACCTCACTTAGCCTTCGCGAATCAAACTCCAACTTTTCTCACGATCACAGACCTTAAAATAACTCCTACCTCTAGACTTCCTTACGGTCCCAGACCTTCAAAACAAAAATGACCACCCAGCAAAATAACACGAAGGTACGGGAGTCTTCTCTCTCCAGGAGCACTCTCGGTGCCCAAAACTCGAAGAAATTTTCCCTCCAAAATTTTAATTGGTCAAAATTTCTTTACTGAACCTATGACTATCCTCGTTACGTCACGAGGTCCGCCTTCGTGAACTAATTAAGTAATGCAATCGCGACCTCGGATAATGAGCGCATCATTGTTATCGACAGTTTACAGTTTTCGGGGTCATGTTACACTTACGAGTCGGTGAACGTTACGTAATGAGAAATAAGTCGCGTAACGCGTTCATAATGTTGCAAGTCATTGAAAAAATTGTTTAAACAACCGCAGGGTGTTACAAGACATACGTAGTGGTTTTAGTGTTACGTATATTCATTACGTTGAGGACATGTTCTCTGAAATTCCGTCCTAAGAGCTCTAGGCCCTCTAATGTACTTCTGTACTTTCATCCGAGATTGGCTTCGTATTACGAAATTTATTTTTAATGTAACTTCCTCGGAAACAATTCCCTTTCAAGGTACCTACATTATTCGGTGTCCTTCGACTCCGGAATTATGAAGATTCCGCCGTCCGCCTTCTACGCCAAAATCTGGGGCTCGCATACGTCCCGGAAACTTCCATCGGAGTCTCAATGTAAGAAATTTAATATGGCCGCCCATAAGTCAGCCCAATATGTCCCTTCCTCTAAATGCTTAATGCCTCGTCGTCGTCGTCGGCGGCGGGGGGGCGGCGAAGGGCCCCGAATTAAGCGGGCCATATCTTAAAGGAAGTGTCAAATAACTCCGGAGTATGGTGGTTTGTTCTCTCTCCCTTAGAACACACCGGCATTCCTCGCTTTACTGCCCTTTTACTCACAGGTACGAGGAACTTTAACTCCGACTCTCTCTCGCTTCCTCCCTCTGCGGATTCCAGATATTTATGGATTCGTTTCGGGAAACTTTATAATAAATCTGTCTGGCGGACGACGTCCCGACGCTGAATTGCGATGCGTCGAAATGGAGGGGACTCGCTTTTAATTTTGAACTTGTTCCAACGGGATATATACATATATACATATATATTGGCGACCGGGAATTACCTGTTGCGATTACATCAACGTTTCCTGATGGAAAAAATGGGAGAGAGAGAAGAGAATTTTAATACTCTACTCCGGTGTGATTAGGGCGGCAGGTTTTTTCACCATCCCATCAGAGCGCCCCGAAGGTTACATAAATCCCAGATATTTTTCGGGAAACTCAGTTTACAAGTTTCATACATTAGGCCGGTACATAACTTCAGGTTAAACAATCAGTAACTCTACCTGAACGATGCGCTCCACGTGAGTCTCGCAGTTTAGTCAGCTGTGAATCGAGATTTGGGGTCAATTGCTTTTGTACATTGTTGTGGATGTAGCGTTTGTTACGATTTGTCTATTTTCCTACAACCTGAATACAAACTCACCCGAGGTTTAAGGGAGTAAACCCTGTAACAAAATCTGGCGCCTGAGATACCAGTACTTAATCCACAAAACCCGTAGGCGTTGTCGTTATAATTCTGTGACTTAGTTAATTAATTAGTACCTACTTGTCATCCCTACGTACTATATATTTTGCTCCAAGACATTAATCTTCAATTTTAGTAAATATCTCGATATTGAGTTGTCGAGTTATCGACGATTTTCTGGTTTAACGAGATTTCTCCACTAAACGTTCCCGAATCCAGAAATTCCCGTAATTATTCGACCTGTGCGTCCGGGTAAAAGTCCCGATAAATGTTTAAAAAAATTGAAAACAAACAAACCGTGCACCGGGAACAAACAAACCTAGCGCGCAAGCTCATACACACGGAAATATTTGTTCAAGCACTCTAACTTTGTCATTTGAAAGTCAATCACAATATCGGTTACGTTATAGGTGTATATACATATATACTATAAATATTTGTGAGTCCATTTTGGAAATTGGAACGATGAGAGTTTGCTTTACTCGATGTTTACGTGTTTGATTTTCGTTAAATACGGTCTCATCGTCGTTTAATCATTCAGACCATAACGAAAGGGTAAATTACACAGAGAGGAAGACCCACAAAGTGGTAACTACTTTACCTTAACTCTGCGAGGAATAAGTTGTTTGAGAAAACTCACCCCTTTACTCGCTTCAAACGGATTTCGATTCCGAAATGAGACACGAAGAAACCGAAAGGAATAGTAGTTTATAGTACAAGTTGCAGAAGACGTCATATTCCAAGCCCGATTTATCTGGAGACTTTTTTTATCGTGACATTTGAGTTGGTATTACTGCTGTTTCCTAGACATCTGTCAATTTTCACACCATTTTCATTAGACAGCAATGAGGAGTATCTTGTTACCAACCCCCAAAAAAAATTACCAAAAACAATGCTTTAATAAACCTCATTAAATCACTGTTTTCGGCCATTTTAGTGCTAGAATAGCTGTCATTTTAGTGCCGGAACATAGAAAATCGTTTAGGCAATCAATTTTTTTCCCATCGACCTAAAACAGTTTCTTAAATTCAATCTATTTAATAGGATGTGATCGAATTTATAAGACATTTTTAAATTACTTAAGGAACCCTTAATTATGGGACTAATTAAGATGACCTGATTTACTGTGATTTAAGTCCAGATATATAATAGCACACAGGTTATTGCTTCGTCAACTACTTAGTAATTGGTTTATTTAATTGAACTAACTTGTAACGTGATGTACGAACGCGTGGACAAGGTCAGGAAACGACCCAATTGTGGTAGTTTCTTAAATTGAGTCAGTTGGATAAAAGTTAATTGCCTAATTACTTTCTGTGGAAGTTACAGTTCTCGATTGAACTAAAGGAAATTGCATTGGTAAAAAACTAACTCGGATCTATTCTCATTTTGGCGCCAAATAGACTTTTTAAACACTAATGTATTTCTTGATCCACTACATTAATCATTGGTTTGTTTAAATGAACCTACTTGCAATGTGATGTACGAACGCGTGGGCAAGGTCAGTTAACGACCCAATTGTGGTAGTTTCTTAAATTGAGTCAGTTGGATAAAAGTTAATTGCCTAATTACTTTCTGTGGAAGTAACAGTCCTTGACTGAACTAAAGGAAATTGCATTGGTAAAAAACTAACTCGGATCTATTGCCATTTTGGCGCCAAATAGACTTTTTAAATACTAATGTATTTCTTGATCCACTACATTAATCATTGGTTTGTTTAATTGAACCTACTTGTAATGTGATGTACGAACGCGTGGGCAAGGTCAGTTAACGACCCAATTGTGGTAGTTTCTTAAATTGAGTCAGTTGGATAAAAGTTAATTGCCTAATTACTTTCTGTGGAAGTTACAGTTCTCGATTGAACTAAA
Organism: Cryptocephalus moraei; assembly: GCA_946251905.1. Lineage (NCBI taxonomy): Eukaryota > Metazoa > Arthropoda > Insecta > Coleoptera > Chrysomelidae > Cryptocephalus > Cryptocephalus moraei. The sequence continues at coordinate 1,343,678 of OX276466.1, read as the reverse complement.
GGAAATTGCATTGGTAAAAAACTAACTCGGATCTATTCTCATTTTGGCGCCAAATAGACTTTTTAAACACTAATGTATTTCTTGATCCACTACATTAATCATTGGTTTGTTTAAATGAACCTACTTGCAATGTGATGTACGAACGCGTGGGCAAGGTCAGTTAACGACCCAATTGTGGTAGTTTCTTAAATTGAGTCAGTTGGATAAAAGTTAATTGCCTAATTACTTTCTGTGGAAGTAACAGTCCTTGACTGAACTAAAGGAAATTGCATTGGTAAAAAACTAACTCGGATCTATTGCCATTTTGGCGCCAAATATACTTTTTAAATACTAATGTATTTCTTGATCCACTACATTAATCATTGGTTTGTTTAAATTAACCTACTTGTAATGTGATGTACGAACGCGTGGGCAAGGTCAGGAAACTACCCAATTGTGGTATTTTCTTAAATTTAATCAGATAAATTAAAACAAATTGTTATATAACTTTCTGTGGAAGTTAATGTAGTCTACAGTACTAATGGAAATTACATCCCGAATCTACTGACATTTTGGCGCCAAATAGATTTTTTAAATACAAATGTATTTTGTAATAGTTAGTAGGCACCGTTTAATAAGGACTAATATCCTTGATAGACTTTTCCATTGAAACAACTGTCGATTGAGCAGAATTTTTAGGGTACGAACTGTTTCGCGACTGCCGTAACTTCCCGATCAGAATTAGTTATCGATCGACGTTGAATTTGTAACGAGCCGCCTCGCATCAACAACAAATTTAACTTAACGACATCCCATTCCTGTTTCTCACCTCTACCTCCAGTTTGAACCTATCCGCGCGTCCATTTCTCATCCCCTTCCGGCTGCAGGCAGCGCTGGGAACGTTGAGTATATTTCATGTACCACTTGGATACACGTAGGTATCGCACGAAAGAGGGAGAACGAGAGAACTCCGGGAAATAAACTGCGGTTAATATTCAAATAATCACTTTATTTAACAGCGCGGAAAAGCCGTTAGATGCAAGGAGAAGCGCAACAAAAAAGAATTATTTTTCAATTAGAGAGCAGTTCGCGGCCGTGCCGCATCTGGCAATTTCCGCCAAACGTGCCCTATCCCGTACAGCTGGCCCGACGAACGTTCCTACAACGTAGGTGGTTAATAGAAATTTGTTTTTTTTTTGTTTCTTTCCCTCCTCGTATACACTCCCTACGACCCTCCCTTAAAAAACATACCACAAAATTCAACGTCGAATCAACGCGACCGTCCTGCGAGGCGTCAGACTTAAGCTAATCATTATTAGGGAACGTAAAGTGGATTGAACATTTCATTTTTCGAAACTTCCCCGGGAAGTTGCTAAATTTAATAACATCGTAAGTAGGTAGGTCGATTTTAAAATATGGAAGCTTTTTGTCTTCAACTCCGCTCCGGGACGAGATTGTTAAACGATAAATTGAGGGCAACTTCCACGTAACTCGAGAGCTCCCCGGGTGGTTAATTTGGAATTAAGGGTAGCTTTACTTTTGCGAGTTTTTATTTTGTGTTACGGTTGTGCGGAAGATATAACCCAATATTCTAATAGGTTTACGTGCAGGAGACCGCTAAGTAGGAGACTGTTGAAGTTCACAAGAAAAAATAATGAAACCGGAAATATTTACTTCCAAACTGTAACGTTCAAAATGTCTCAGGGGTAACTCCACGGTTTTTGACGTGATATACGTCTTATAAATCGATGTGCCGGCTACCTGCCGGTTCACAAAACATTGTAACGTTACGCCAGACCCATGCGTGCGAGCTAGAGTGAGAGCGACAACAATACACAAAGATCGACCTTGACGGTTGCCTTGCGACGCATCTATCTCTTTTACACGACAGCGTCCGAGTGAAAGCTCGATTTGGCGATCGGCTCGGTACGCGAGCACGATGGAAGGGGACGAAGGGGTACGCGTTACGCGCGTTCTGATTGCACTGTTTCCACTCCGTCGTCAACGACGACGGCGACAGCAGTCAGCACACTATTATTTATAAAGTTGTCTGAATATTTACTGTGTATACCATTGCTTATTAGTATTAGAATAACAATTGCGGCAATAAGGTATTTAATTCTTGCATTCTAAGAGTTTGATTAGCTATATAATATATATTTGTTCTTGCATCGGTCAATGAGTGCAGTAATAATAGGTTATGTTACGATTTCGACTAAAACATTACTATGAATGATATAAATGATCGTGTAAATGATGACAATGAAAACAATAAATTATCCTGCTCAGCAATTCATGTAAGGTTCAAGATTAACGTTCAACTTCACACATGTCATAACAATGTGTCTAAAATGACCAGTTAGACCGGCCAACCGTAGTGCGAAAAAATCTTCTAATGATAATTTAGTGATAATGATTCTATTCTATTCATAAACGTACTCCATTTTTCATCAATGTTTTCTTATGACGTTATCACGTAAAAATTATCGTCCGTAAACAGACTTTACAGACAACCAAATTTTTTAAAGATTCTTTTGCTAATCTTAACTAATGTATAATACTAAAACTAAATAAATAAAGATTATAACATTATAATCTCCATACAACTCGAATGAACCTTCCTCATTTTGGAATTTTTCATAACTATTTTTGCTATTTCAGCTACCCCTCTTGACAGCACTCCCAAATATACTTTAAAACCCTGAACGTGACAATGTATATAACAATATCTTGATGTCTTTGGATATTTTGTAGCGCCCTACTAACCATTCAAATTTCCTAAAGGTTTCTAGGGAGTAGACAAAATTCCCTAAATTTAATGTATGCAGGAATTTTAAAAACTTCTTTGCCCCTTCAAAAATACTCCAGGACTTCAATCTCCCAAACAATTTCTGAGTTTAAAGGAAGGGTTCTACAATTGCTCCTGAATTCCCTAAAGATTCCTCTACTTCCCTGAGTTTCTAGACTTATTTAAGTATTTGGTTGTTATTGTGAAAGTTTCCTGAATTTCAGAAGAGTCTGAAATTGCCAAGACGTCTAGAATAAGCCATGAAATCAGTCCTGAAGACTATCCATAGGTATAGCCTTGTGTAATAATATCTCAAGACTTTCATACGTTTCGAGAAATCTCTATAATTAATAATAGGTAGAAATGTTATATTCCCAAATTCTTTCCCAATGTAATTTATCTCCTTTATTAATGTATTAAAGCAAATACGCCATTTGGAGACTTAATAAATAATTCCTATTATGTTAGCAATCATTCCAGAAAACTTGTAAACTTACTGTATTTCTTTAAGTGATCTTAAGTGATCTTGGAGGGGTATTAAATACTTCTGAGAAGCCTTGAAACTGTTCAAGACGCGAAAAAACCTCTAAAATTGCTCTTAACTTAAAAATTGCAGCTCAAACGCTCCTTCAAAGAAATTTTGGAGCAATAAAATTACATCTCCAACAAGTGTTTTTGAAGTGAAACTACTTTGCGCACGTTGTATACATTGGGATGGGGTATTGGTCGAAAAACCGCGTCACGCGTGATAAGTAATCCGAGGACAAAGCCGTGTTGCCAGAATGCGCGTAAAGTGTACCACTTCCATCGCGCCCGCGAACCGAGCCGATCGCCAAATCGTTTACATGTGCTACCAAAGAGGTCAAAGTGGCAACACCGGAGAGCGTCTAGACTTTCGGAGAGCTGACACCAAACCTAACCTCAAACGGCGAGAAAATGGTGAGCTGTATTGTTTAATTACGTGACATTGACATAGAGAAAAGTGAGGAGGCGTCGTGCCTCACCTCACCTCAGATGACAACATGGAGACACCGGAAGAGATGAAAGCCCACGGCGCACGGAGACTGGTTCCGCGGCGAGTGTGTGTGTGTGTGTATGTGTGTGTGCATATGGCCAAAGAAGTTTCACTTCCACCGTCTGGTCCGACGCAGACTTTTATAGTTTTTTTATTGCAGGAGCATTTTTATTGTTTTTCAAATTATATGATTCTATATATCCTACTTTCTGACTACATTTCTAGTTTTTCCATTGTAGAAGCATTTCTGCTATTTTTCATATTGTAGGGCATTTTATATCACATCGAACATTATTTTTATTAAAAATATTTTGGCGCAAAATTTAAATTTGAAATTTAAAAACACTAACCTTGACAGATGACTGCGTTCGACCTCCTCCATGTTGTCCGCTCTTGTCGCCAACATGACTGGTATCTGAAAATAAAATTAAAAATATTTATTGATTTTAATAAATTAATCAAAAATAAGAAGGTAAAAAATACTAACCATTAGAAAAAAACTCAGTGTGTCCTTTTTGTCCTTCTTTGAAGTTGTTCGTCACTGCTGCCGCCATCACTTAATCACCTGAAAATATATTAATAAATGTAGAACCTAAGTTTAAATAGACAAAAAATTAAATTTCAAATATAATTCGAGAATACTAACCATTTCAAATTTAAAACGTAACATTGTAAAACGTTGATTACTGCTTTTCTGTCCTTCGATGAAGATCCTGAAAGTCTTACCTGAAAAATTAATATTGAGAATAATACAAGAAACATAAAAGTGTTTTATAAAATAACTAACCTTGCAAATAGCTGACACTCTCTTAAATCTCCGCCCTTATCTGAAGTTCTATGCCATTGTCGACGAAAATACTCACCTGAAGATACAATAAAAGAAATTAAGCACTATCAAACTGTCTTCAATATTCTATTATAAAACAATTACATAATTAAATATATATAACAATTATTCTTATGTTCCGTCTCTGGTAGGAATGTGTTGAATAGATGAAAGTAACACGTTGTAAATAATCTATCGTAAATCGTCATACAAAATCTAATAAAAGATGTATACAAAAAAGAAACGAGGCACTCTGGGAATGACCGGGAGGGGAAGCATAGCTTTATATGTTTATTAGGAGTCGCGCTGTTTGGTGGCAACTCGTGTTACAATTGTTTGTATTGTCGGTTGCCTGCTCTAGGGGTGGCGAGTGTGGGCTGAATCTGAGAGTGGCTAGAGCGGCGCTAGCTACCAATCTATAAGACGTATTGTCACACTCGTTCTGTTAAAGCACTCCTCGCTTCGCTCGTCGTGCTTTAAAACTCTCGTGTGACAATAATTCGTCCTATTAAACTAGTATAATGTAATGTACCATTTATTCTTCCTTATACTTTTATCCAAGCCAAACCAAACAAACCTAACCTTCCGGACCGCAGTCGTAGGCCCAGCAACGTCTTTGTGACGGATTTTCTCGTTCCGTGTAGATCTCAATCCAAGATGTCTACTGTCTGTTTACGTTTAAGAGCAAATTTTATAATGAAATATCTCGGTTGATAGACGAAATAAAGTAATTTCCACACTCAGGTAGGTTCTTCTTTAGACACTGATTCTGTTGATATAATTTTTGTTATGGTACAGTTAAAGCATTTTGTGAAACGATTGATAGCTAGCGTCACCACAGAGAAGGCAACCGACAATACAAAAACAATTGTAACACGTTGCCAATAAACAGCTAGCGCGGCGCGATATTTGGACGTCCGCGTCGTACGGTTTTTCGGCGTTTACACCTCTCACCGATTCAGCGCTTCGAGCGAAGCATAAGAAAGCTATGCTTCCAAAAATTTCAATAGTATTGCAAAATTGAAACCAGTCTCGACCGATTTTCGTAATAAGAGTCCCTTGGAGAGACTAACAGAAAAGTAGTGTTAGAGCTGACACTTTTTCCTCAAAAACCAAAAGTAAATGTGGATATTTCGTATAAGTTTTCCACGCTTATAAATTAAAATGTTGGTTTTGCAAAATAGTTCGAAACGTACCATTTGACAATGACACGTCGGCATGATGGCAACTGCTTCCATCCCATGCCCTGCTACGCCCCTGTCACCAACAGCACTAATCACTAATCACCATCTGAAACAATAATAAGAACATTATTCATAAATCACCTTAAAATCAATGAAAAATACAAAGATGTTCCCAGAGCTAGATAAAACTAATGTGATTATTCTATTACACAATACCTAATTTTATCACAGTTTTATAATTACATAAAACAATATAAAGTAACGTAATGCTGTTATAAAATATCTAGATACCAGTGAGTGTTCGCTACGAACGTAAGACAAAAAAACAGGCCAAAAAGTACTTCATTATCGCTGCGACTGATAAGAGAGGAGAGAAATGGACGAAAATCGACATGAAATGTGTACAATAAATCTCGTTTGAATTTTAAGTAAAATTAAAGTTACAGTTTCGTTCACAGTAAAATTACTTTAATTTAAATGCTATTTTGGAACAATAATATACTTAATTAACACTACAAGAAAGTATATTAACACTTTCAAAGAGGAATTAATCAGTGTTTTCGTGAGTAATTTTTACTCGCATTAAGTCTAAAATGTAGTTTAATGCCTAAACTAAACGGTGACATTAACTTCGCGCCGAAATATAACCGAAAAATATGGAAAAACACGATTAGAAATAGATACGTTTTCGCGCCTTCGCCATATTTAAATGCTGTTGACAGACACGCCGAGAGCAGTTTTGGTAGTGGTTAATGGGCCGACATGACGGACTGTAGACGTCACGTTAAACGGGGGGGGGGGAGAGAGAGAAAGAAAGAGAGTCGCGAGTTAGTCGTAGGCTCAGAAATATGCAAATGTTATAATTACTATACAAGCCATACCAAACATACCTAACCTTCCCGACTGAGTCGTAAGCCCAGAAACGTGCAAATGTTTTAATTACTATACAAGCCATACCAAAGATACCTAACCTTCCCGATTGAGTCGTAAGCCCAGAAACAGTGGAAGTACGGAACAATTCCAAAATACATATCTTAAACTAAATCCAATATGCAATGATTCCTTTACATGAAAATTGCGGTATGTTGGTAGCGACGAAAGATCACATGATACTATTTGAGAGTATGAAACACTTGTAATAAGTCATAAAATTGCAAATTATAAAGTTAGTAATGGGAGTATGTGTGGTTGCCTAGGTGTAAACAGTTTATATTATCGGATATTCTTTGTAAAAAGACGCTTGCATTGTATTATTATAGTGAAAAAAATGATACTAACAGTATGAGAAAGAAGATAAAGGTACAAACATGCGAATTTAATCGGAGAATGGCTAATGAAAAAGATCTCGTACTCAGAATAAAAACCTTGACGTTCCATGATGAATGCACAGACATGTCAAGTGTTTTAGGGTGTTTTGTGGCAAAACGAAAACAATTTTGGTCATATTTCCGGAAATTCGCATTTAACATATTTTGCAAAGAGTTTGAGCATAATATAAAAAGGATCACAAACGTGTGATATGGAATGAATTTGATGTCCGCCCATTCGTCTCGAGATAACAACGAAGATTAAAAGAGAGCCATCCGCCGATGTAACCTAAAAAGTGAAATTATTTTTTTGCAAAGAAACCAGAAGGAATTTTAAAAAAAGAAGGGGACCGTCGTGTTCAACACTATTTTATGGAGGAAAGGTGATTTTTGGTGAGTTTTTAAGTTTTGATGATAAAACTTCTTATGGAAAATCGCATTTTGAAAGTGCCATAACTTTTGAACAGATCGTTTACGCACTATAAGACTGGTGTCTTTGAAACAGGTTTTTGAAATACTTTCGATTGATATATGTCTTTTTTAAATATTTTTGGGGGCCAAGGGAAAATGGCAGCCAATTAACTAGTTAAGTAATAGTAAGTGAGATACGATAAATTAGATTAAGTATTAGTAGATAAGTGTAGTGTAAGTGTACAAATAAATTAGAGTGTTAAGTGGTGAAAATAAATTAGGTAAGACAACTAGTGTCGTGTAGTAATTCTCGCGTAGGTAAAGACGTTAGTACAATATACAATGAGGAGCTGACGAATTGATTGCAAATTAATAAAAAGCTATATGGGTCAATTACGTTTACAATTCACATCAACTACTTATATAAACCATGCAATATTTCTCGTAATGCATATAAACTTGCATATATTGCACGCATATATATTTATACAGTTGTAGCGTTTAATTAGCGATGTGGCCTTCTGAGGTATCGGAAAATCGGCTTCTCCGCTTCAGTCGAAATATTTGCTTTCGTCCATTCGATTGGCATTCGAAATGCATTGAAATTCAATCCTCGTACCGAGCCGATAATGGCATGGACCACTCGGAACGTACACAACACGCACACGTGGACAGTTTCCGGTACATTGCCTGGACATGTAGGTCGAGTGGGGATAAAACTGGAGTGCCGCACCGTCGATTTTTTGATCCGCGATTAATTAATCGACGCAGAAGTAAACGGTGCATAGGCTGAATTTTTCTTGTTTGAACGTGAAATGTTTCTTTTCAGAGACACCAGTCTTATAGTGCGGAGACGATCCGTTTAAAAGTTATGGCACTTTCAAAATGCGATATTCCATCAGAGGTTATGTCGTCAAAAATTAAAAACTCACCAAAAAATCACCTTTCGTCCATAAAATACTGTTGAACATGATGGTCAACTTCTTTTTTTTTTAATTTCCTTCTGGTCATTTCCGCGGATGGGTCACTTTTCGTGCTTCATTTCTAGCTCGGCACTAACGGGCGGACATCAAATTTATTCCATATCACAGGTTTGTGGTCCTCTTTATATATATTTCTCACTAGTATTCACGCTCAAATTCCTTGCAAAATATGTTAAATGCGATTTTCTTTCGATATGACCAAAATTGTTTACATACTTGTCACAGAACACAATGTATACTTGACATTCATCGTGGAACTTCAAGGTTTTTATTCTAGCTAGGAGACCGTCCAGACGATCTTTTCGCCATGGCGAGATGCACCCGAACTGGGGCTCATGATATTTCACATTCTACAGCAAATTCTGATGATACCTATTAGGCTCAGTGAGTACATGATTGATCCTTGCCCTCTTGCGGTAACAACATACATTTTAACGAAAAGCTAAGTTAGTGATGCAGTAAAATCCTTACAAATATTTCCTGTGAAAATTTCGTAGTCCAGACGAGTCCCGGTATAATTCCTTCGCTTCGTCCTTGGGAAAAATCCTCCCGTAATTATAAATCGTATAAATATTCATATATTTTAATCTGCAACCATCCTCACACACACAACAACGACAACAACAACAAACACGCCCCGACGATAAAATATCCTCATGAGGACGTCGATTCGGTCGCAGCGACACGTTTAATTCCCTATCTACAAATATGTCACTCAAAGTATATGTATGTTTTAAAATTCCGCAGTAATTAACATTTTTACCTTAATCCCTCGTTTAAAATCAACTCGGCTTCGTTTTGCGTCCCGGCGAGGTTTTCTCACAAAATCTCTCACCGATCAATATAATATAAACATAATGTGATAATGAAAAAAGAGGATTTCGAGTTTTTTTTGACATGATATACGTCTTATAAATCGATGTGCCGGCTACCTGCCGGTTCACAAAACATTGTAACGTTACGCCAGACCCATGCGTCCGAGCTAGAGTGAGAGCGACAACAATAGACAGAGATCGACCTTGGCGGTTGCCTTGCGACGCATCTATCGCTTTTACACGACAGCGTCCTTTCTGATTGCACTGTTTCCACTCCGTCGTCAGCGACGACAGCGACAGCAGTCAGCACGCTATTGCTTTTAAAGTTATCTGAATATTTACTGTGTATACCATTGCTTATTATTATTACAATAACAATTGCGACAATAAGCTATTTAATTCTTGCATTCTAAGCGTTCGATTAGCTATATAATCTCATATATTTGTTCTTGCATCGCTCAATGAGTGCAGTAATAATAGGTTATGTTACGATTTCAACTAAAACATTATAATGAACGATATAAATGATCGTGTAAAAAATCGACTGCTTTCATTTAGTATTCAATGAAAACAATTATCATGTGCAGCAATTCATGTAAGGTTCAAGATTAACGTTCAACTTCACACATGTCATAAAATATTGTAACGTTACGCCAGACCCATGCGTGCGAGCTAGAGTGCGAGCGACAACAATAGACAGAGATCGACCTTGGGTGTTGCCTTGCGACGCGTCTATCTCTTTTACACGACAGCGTCCGAATGAAAGCTCGATTTGGCGATCGGCTCGGTTGGCGAGCGCGATGGAAGGGGACGAATGTTCACTCAAATATATTGATCGAGGTGGTGGTTTTACTTCGGGTAACCGCTGCGATGTAACCACACTATCAGATGAGATCACGTTACTTCGTATTTCTTTTGAAATATCTTTTGTCTCATCAGGTGCCCATCAATATTATCCCTCTGTCTATTATTATCATCTATTTGGGGCAATTTGAAGAATGTATTTATTTGACAAACTCCTCAGAAACTCTTCTGTTTCCAGAAATGATTCCTGAATAGGTTAAACACCAATTATTGTTATTTCGACATAGATAACTCTCTTAATTGTCTGTCTAATTAATTGCGATTTCAACAATCACCAAATTCGTTTTTGATATTAAATTGGTATTATTGAACAGCAAAGATATTGCTTTGTAGTTGTCGTGAGTTAGGTCGATATATTATAATCGCTAACTGTGACGTTAGTAATAACTTCTGATTTTGTTATATTAAATTTTGATAAAATTTTAAACAATATTTCATTGTTGATGAAATAATAATAGTCCATTCTTTCACTGTAAAATATTGTAAAACCTCCGAATTTTAAAGTGCCGCGCCAATTTTGATAAAATCTGACAAGTGAGCTTGTTCTACCATCCTCTTCAAAATTTATATGATTAAAATTTGTGCTTTTTGTTTTTAAGGGGTGAAAACTACCCCTATTTACAAATTTTGAAAACTGCATATTTAAGCGTTATATGAATCTTAATAATGTTTAAGTATGTTAAATAAAGATTTGTTTCTCATATCGGAATGCATTTTATAATACGTAACTATTTGTGAACCCTTAAAAACTACCCTTTAGGTCAAAATTTGCAGGAAAAATATTTTTTTACAGCTTTAAATTATTTAATGATGTATTTTATAGTGACTTAAAATCTATGTAATATTTATAGTTTAATTTCTTAACTATTTAATAGTTTCAACCTTTATAAACCACCCCTCACAATGAAATTTATTAAAAAATGGTCTATTTATGATACATTACATTTATGAATCTACTTTGTGATATAATACCCTTAAAAACCACCCATTATAGGGTAATGTATAAATATTGTTTACTATCATTTCACATTGGTCAATGTTGTGAGTGCAATTAAATGAAATCTCATTATTTTTAATATCATTTCTCAAATATTTCGCTATTTCAACCCCTAAAAATCAACCCTTCTTAGAAAATATTATGGAATTTTTTTTTAAATACTAGAAAAAAAAATATATTTTTTCATATCTTTAAAATTATAATTGCTATTTTGTTACTCCAAAATAGTTGAAACTGGAGATATTTGTACGCTAGAAAAAAATGGCAGGAACACGTAAATGGTTTTTTAACGATAATTAAGATATTTAATTGGTCAAAAGCATATTTTGTAGGGAATTCGGAGGGTTTGCAGATTTGTGAAGTTCGACTTTTTTGAAACCTTCATTTGTAAAGGATGCGACTTAAAAGGTTTTAAAAAGGTACTTCTCACACTTATATGAAAATTTCAAATGTTAATATCTCAATTAGTTTTCATCATAGAAAAACAAAATAAGAATGCAAAACTTTCAGCAAAAATGCTACATTTTAGTATTTCCGCGTATTTTTGATCTCTTCTAGTTTTTGAGTAATTTTGAAAAAAAACGAAAAATTTTATAAAATTTCAAAAAATAATTGAATACTAAATTGAAGTTATTTTCAAATATAAACATTTCATACTGCTTAAAAGTTGTTGGTACATAAAATAGCTAATTAATTATATACTTATTTAGAATTATGATTTTTTTAGTTTCTTTTTTGTGGAAAATTCTTTGATTTATTTTCTTTTTGAATCCACTTAAAAACATGCAATTTTTGGTCAACAATTCCAATCGTGAATATCGTGGAAAATATTAATTTTCAGAGAAAAGTTCATAGAACATTTTTTGCTCGAACTTGAACAGTCTATCGATTTCCGGAGTTACTTTGAGGATAAATATTTGCACCCCCAAGAACGGTAAAAGCAGTCATAAAGAGGGAACGCAACGAATATCATTGACCTGAGCGGCCGTGCTCGGGAAATAAATGAACAGCTGTGATATATAAATTAAGTAATAAGTGTTAGTAATTAGTGTCGAATAAATTAGTTAAAATTTTATTTTATGCCCACGTAAAAAATCGCAAATTGAAAAAATGTCCAGAATTCAATAGACCTAGGCTACTATAGTCTAATTCTCGTTCTAACGCTAAATTCGTAGTCTCTTTTCCCTTAAACTTTCGTCTGATATCCAATTTCGTGTCGCCTCTGCATAATTACGTCCGTTTCGAAAAATCTCCCTTCCGGCCAATTTCCCCCGACAACTTTTCGAAAGTGTCCTATTAGCGCAAGGCAAATCGTATTATCTCGCCTCGTCTCTACTCGACAAAGTGTCCATCCGTTAATTTGGGCGAAAGGCAAAGAGAGCACTCCCTCCCCTCTCTCTCTCTCTCGAAAAAACTACATAATCAAATTAAAACAAAAAGCTCCTCCTATAAATCTTCATCTCGGTTTAGTTTTTGGATGCTTATCTTATTACACGGACGATGTAATTTAGAGCTCATTCCTGAATTGTTTGTACCCTCGCTCCCTCCCTCGCTTTCCCTATTATTGTTTCTTTGAATGGCGAAAAGGGTAAGGTAATCTGATTTTCATTATCGTCTTATTCAACGGGGTAAGTGTGCGTTACATGGATTACGTTCTCGCCAAAGGAATCGTTAAGATAACTACCGAATGCTAATTTTCACGTGGAAGCGCTTTTGTTCCGATTTCAATTCGTGAGGAGGTAAATGGACACTATGCGTAATTATGCTCGGAAGATTACGAGGTAAATTCGGATATAATGTGAGCCTGCAAAGTGGGTATCACGTTTTTCTCGAGATAATTAAGTGATACGATGTGTTTAATAAATATTTGTCGGTATTGTCGTTTTTAGTGATGTACTATTTCAATTTTATTCGTGCATTCAATTCTAATTAAATCAGGATACTTGACACAATCCAAAATACGACGATGGAATGTTTACAGATTTCTACTTAGGCGGTATTCCCCTTTTATTATAGGGACATGTGTGGTGATATTAAATTGTCCATAGTTGTATTGATGCTCAATGGCAGATTTGTCTCTTGGTATTTATAGGGTGCGATAGTCTGTAGAAAGCTATTTGCTATAAAGTCGATTCCTTTAGCAGCAGTTTTCGATGTTATATGCTACTAACTTCACTAGGCAGATTTACTCATTGCCCGGTAGATGGAAACGCAATAAATCAACGTGCATTAGCATTCAAATGTTATATGTCATTAAGAAGATTTCTATTTGCAGCAACTTTTGAGATATACTGCGTTCTGCTCATTTTAGTGAGAAGATTTATTCGTTGTCCGATAGATGGACGCAGTACGAAGTATATTCAAAGACTATGGTATGACAAAGTCTTTGGTATATTGTATTAACAGGGATGTATTAAATATATTGTTTGTCACTCACTTGGTGAGCAGATTTATTCTCCGTGGGATAGATGAGAATGCAATCAATCATCATCGAATAATGCTTTTATGTACCATTAAGAAAACTTCTATTTGCAACAGATTGTAAGACATGTTGTGCGCTACTCAATTTAGTGAGCAGATTTATCCACCGTCTGATAGATGGAAGATAGATAGATGAATTAGAATTAGTCTGATAAATGAAGTAGATTTCTATTATCAATTAATTTCTAAATATGCAGTTAGCCACTCACTTTAATGACCAGATTTGCACATTGTCCGGCAGATGGAGAAATCCTCAAATCAATTTCTATTTACAGGAGTTTTCTACTTCTCATTTTATTATATGTAGTTAGTCACTCATTTTAGTAAGCAGATTTATCGATCATCTGATAGATGGGAGCACTATGAAGTAGATTTCTATTATCAATTAATTTCTAAATGTGCAATTAGCCACTCACTACAATTAATAGATTTACACGCCGTTTCATAGGTGGCAACGCAAGTAATCAACGTATACTAAAACTTTTGATTACCGATGTATGTACCGATTAGATTTCTATTTGCAACAATTTTGGTGTTGCGTGCCACTCACTTTAGTGAGCAGATTTATACAATGTCCGAGAGATGGACACATCTTTAAGTAGATTTCTAATAAGATTCTAATTTTCAGTTTATTACACGCTGTTAACCATTCACTCTAGTGAGTAGATTAATGCATAGTCCGATAGATGGAAACACAGTGAATTAACGTGCAGTAACAATTTTATGTAGAGTTAAAGACATTTCTATTAACACTAATTTCAAGGTATGCATCGTGCTACTCAATTTAGTGAGCAGATTTATCCACAGTCTGATATATGGTAGCACGATGAAGTAGATTTCTATTAGGAATGAATTTCTAAATATGCAGTTAGCCACTCACTGTAATGAACACATTTATTCGTCTTTTAATAGATGGCAACGCAATTAATCAACGTGTATTAAGACTTTTAGGAACTGATAAGAAGATTTCTATTCGCAAGATATACTGCGTGTGTCACTCACTTTAGCGAGCACATTTGTACAGTGTCCGAGAGATGGACACAACGTTAAGACGATTTGTATTAAGATTCTAGTTTTCAGTTTGTTATACGCTGTTAGCCACTCACTTTAGTGAGTAGATTAATCCACAGTCTGATAGATGGCAACACAGTGAATTAACGTGCAGATACAATTTTATGTAGATCTATTAACACTAATTTCAAGGTATGCAGCGTGCTACTCACTTCAGCGAGCAGATTTATACAGTGTCCGGGATATGGACACATCCTTAAATAGATTTGTATTATTAGTAGTTGGGTAAATATACCGTTAGCCGTTCACTTTAGTGAGCAGATTTACCCACCGTCCCATAGTTTATTTCGTTAAGATTAATATTTGCAGTAGTTCTCAAGATATACTGTGTGCTACCAAAGTTGCTTGCTATTTTAGTGAGCAGATTTGGCCGCCGTCCGATAGATGGTAACGTAGTCAATCACAGTGCATTAACGTTTTATTATCCACGAAATAGATATCTATATAGATGGCGCAAGTAGTATTATTATTGAAAACGAAATGTTTAAAATTCACTCTTAAACGTTATTTTTGTAATGTTTTAATATTTTTTTAAGATATTACGCTGTCTAAGGTTTGAAAATGTTGAGATTTGTTTAAAATTACCTCCTTTCATTACTGCTATTTTAAACACTTTAGTACCTTCTGTTCAGACACTACTCTGATGTATATGTAATGGGTAAATTTCGTTTATTCTCTCTAAAATCGATATTAATTGAACTAGGAGGGCTTTAGGTCTATCTCGTAACTACATATTAATATAACCTTTAACTGACTGTTCAAACTTGTAGTTATGGACAGGAGTAATGTGTAATGTGAACAACGAAAGACGAAACACCCTGTATAGTAAATATGTGATGTATGTTCCAGTGAGCAAAAAAATAGCAATAACACGTTTTCTGCTGACTGGAAACAATCTGTCATACCTACTTACTATCGTTAAGGAGATATAAGTGCGGCTTTTAATGAATAAAAGTTTTTACGGCTCATGGACGCCATGGTAGTTTACTGAACATCCAAAGGGGAACACCCTGTATAGTAAATATGTGATATATGTTCCAGTGAGCAAAAAATAGCAATAACACGTTTTCTGCTGACTGGAAACAATCTGTCATACCTACTTACTATCGTTATAAGGAGATATAAGGGCGGCTTTTAAAGAATAAAAATATCTACGGCTCATGGACGCCATGTTAGTTGTACTGAACATCGAAAGTACAAACACCCTGTATAGTAAAAATGTAATAGATGTTCCAGTGAGCAAAAAATAGCAAAAACATGCCAACAACATGTTTTCTGCTTACTGAAACGATCCAGTGGTAACTTACTATCGTTAAGGAGATACATGGACGTCTTTTACAGACCCAAAATTTCTTGGACGCCTCGACCGACGCCGACGAGAAAACTCCCGAAACGTACACGGATACTCACGCAAAACACGTTGAGGCCGATCGGGACGATGTAACGCGACGGCTGAGACGGAAACCATCTCGAGGAGCGCCCATCGTGCGATTTAACCAGCGAAAATCGATGGAGGATCAATGGACGCGTACGAGGCCATGTTGAAAAGACTCGACCAGCTAACAGGGTAGATCGTGGAGGGCTCGGGGTGCGAGACCGAGAGCGCTGATTGGTCCGAGGGAACCACCCCGAGCATGCGCACCTGACGCACCCTCACCGAAACGTTATAGTTATGGTACGTTTTTGATTCGATTAACGAGGGAATCATCGTAACAGCGTCTTTGAGAACGCATAACGACCTCCTTTACACCCACGTACGAGCTCGCTCCCATTTTAAATAAATTACCCATCGGTGCACTTTCCACGCGCCGCCATTGGCGACTGCGTCGCTCCGCCAATGACACGCCACGATAGTTTAACAGTTACCCGTTCCGAGATCGACGATTCGTCGGCGAAGATCCCGAGACCGCCGTCGCGGCGCCACCGTCTCACGTCTCACCGTTTTGACACTTCGTCGGGTTGTCGCCATTGTGGATCTTTGTCGAGACTCGAGAGGACTATTTTGGATAGAAAGGGGGCCCGTCCTGACATCCAGTAAGTATCCCGAGGGAGCGCGGGGACGAGCCTTCGTCGGCACGTCCCCGGGCGTTCGCGTTGAGGAGAGGTATGTGGGAATCGGGGGGCTGATCGGGTGTTCTCTCTTCTTGTTCCCGGTGGCGCGCTAAGGCGAGAGAGAAGAAAACAGACAGTCTGACAGGATGAACGCGGACCCGAGGAGGCCGGAGAAGGTCCAGCGGTACGTCCCGAAGGCGAGCAACGGGACTGGCACGGAGGACCTCACCCCGGATTACATGAACATTCTCGGTGAGTTAGGCGGCACCCTAAACCGCTTAGTTACTAGCTGCCTTGTACTTAAACGGTTTAGTTAAACGACGTTCGGAACCAATTAAAACCTAAAATACTTCCTAGTACCTCGATCGACTGTACTTAAACCAACATCAACGGTGTGTACGATCCAGGTGCATGTACTGCATAGACTGTATTTTATCAACTGTTTGTTGCTTGGCTCCTTTGTACGTGTACAGTTAAACGACATATGGAACCAATCAAAACAAAATACTTCCCAGTAACTCGATCGACTTCACTTCAACCAAAATCCACGTGCATAAACCTAGTTTGATTGACAGTTTTGTTGTTTGGCTCCCTTGTACATATACGGTTTGATTAAACGACATTCGGAACCAATCACAACCTAAATTACTTCCTAGTAACTCGATCGACTACTTAAACCAACATCAAGGATTCATGTGATCCAACTACGTAATCTGTGCATAATTATGATAATAACTGACAATAAAAGTACCAATCAGAAGCTAAAAACAGCTGCATCGTTTACCACATTTAGTTAAACCAAAAGCAAACTATATATGTGAATAATGTTTTGACGTAAACTGTTTAACTGGATGGTTAATTGAAAATGCCCATCGATAAGTAACGAGACGAGGTAACGGAGACACCTTCAAATCAAAATTAACTTGCATTTGTACAGTCGAGCCTAAAATCCTATCATTCAACTGCAGCTTAAGCTTGACCCAACTAAACTCGGTTTAAATATTCTAAAAAAGAGTCTTACTCCCTCGTACACTATTCGTTAAAGCATGGTTTAGCTAAATTGAGTTTAGTTATACCTCTACATATGCAGCTTAATCGCAATTTAACTAATCTCTGTTTTGAGTCGAGATTAGTTATTGTGTTGAACGGGAGGAATTAATCTTAACAATACCATTTAGCATCTAAACCAAGTTTAGTTATACCAAGGAAAGACTGAGTAAGTGTAGGTTTCTTTGGATATATCCAGTTTAAGTTTGGTTTAGCTAAACTGGATTTAATCAAGTCAGGATCAGTTATTACATTGTGGACAGGAGGGATTAGTCACATCCTGAACTTGATGATATCCCATTTAGCAGCTAACCCAAGTTTAGTTATACCAAGTACACTCCGTATGAGCAGTTGTGTCATTGGTTCCTTTAAAAATGTCCAGTTTGGGCTTGGATTAGCTAAACTCGATTTAATCGAGATAGAATTAGCTAATGTGGTGATCAGAGATTCACGACTAACGTCCAACTAAACCAAGTTTAGTTATTATTATTATTATTAGTAATTATGTCATTGATCCCTTTATACTTGTAGAGCTTAAGTATAGTTTAACTGTACTCGATTTAATTGACTCAGGATTAGTTAACAAACAGTTAAACACCTGAACTTGATGATATCCCATTTAGCAGCTAAACCGAATTTGGTTAAACCATGAATAGACTGTGTATGTACAATTGTGTCATTGGTCCCTTTGTACATGTGTACCTTTAATAGACTTAATCAAGTCATGATTAGTTAATGTGGTGAATAGAGGGAGTGATTTACAACTGAAACTTAACGATGTACCATTTAACAACTGTACCGAACTGAGTTATACCAAGAATAGAAGGCCTATATACAGTTCTGTCATTGATCCCCTTGTACTTGTGAAGCTTAAGCTTGCTTTAACTGTGCTCGATTTAATCAAGTCAGGATTAGTTAGTACACAGTGCATCACAACCCAAACTTGATGATATCCCATTTAGGTGCTAAACCGAATTTGGTTAAACCATGAATAGACTGTGTATGTACAATTGTGTCATTGGTCCCTTTGTACATGTGTACCTTTAATAGATTTAATCAAGTCATGATTAGTTAATGTGGTGAATAGACGGAGTGATTTACAACTGAAACTTAACGATGTACCATTTAACAACTGTACCGAACTGAGTTATACCAAGAATAGAAGGCCTATATACAGTTCTGTCATTGATCCCCTTGTACTTGTGAAGCTTAAGCTTGGTTTAACTGTGCCTGACTTAATCAAGCCAGGATTACTTAGTATACAGTGAATCACAACCCAAACTTGATGATATCCCATTTAGGAGCTAAACCGAATTTAGTTAGACCGTGAATAGACTGTGTATGTACAATTGTGTCATTAGTCCCTTTATACATGTGTACCTTTAATAGATTTAATCAAGTCATGATTAGTTAATGTGGTGAATAGAGGGAGTGATTTACAACTGAAACTTAACGATGTACCATTTAACAACTATACCGAACTTAGTTATACCAAGAATATAAGGCGTATATACAGTTCTGTCATTGATCCTCTTGTACTTGTGAAGCTTAAGCTTGGTTTAACTGTGCTCGATTCAATCAAGTCAGGATTAGTTAGTACATAGTGAATCACAACCCAAACTTGATGATATCCCATTTAGCAGCTAAACCGAATTTAGTTAGACCATGAATAGGCTGTGTATGTACAATTGTGTCATTAGTCCCTTTCTACATGTGTACCTTTAATAGATTTAATCAAGTCATGATTAGTTAATGTGGTGAATAGAGGGAGTGATTTACAACTGAAACTTAACGATGTACCATTCAACAACTATACCGAACTTAGTTATACCAAGAATAGAAGACGTATATACAGTTCTGTCATTGATCCCCTTGTACTTGTGAAGCTTAAGCTTGGTTTAATTGTGCTCGATTTAATCAAGCCAGGATTAATTAGTATACAGTGAATCACAACCCAAACTTGATGATATGTCCCGTTTAGGAGCTAAACCAAATTTAGTTAGACCATGAATAGACTGTGTATGTACAATTGTGTCATTGGTCCCTTTGTACATGTGTACCTTTCAAAGATTTAATCAAGTCATGATTAGTTAATGTGGTGAATAGAGGGAGTGATTTACAACTGAAACTTAACGATGTACCATTTAACAACTATACCGAACTTAGTTATACCAAAAACAGAAGGCATAGATACAGTTCTGTCATTGATCCTCTTGTACTTGTAAAGCTTAAGCTCGGTTTAACTGTGCCTGACTTAATCAAGCCAGGATTAGTTAGTATACAGTGAATCACAACCCAAACTTGATGATAACCCATTTAGGAGCTGAACCGAATTTAGTTATGCCATGAATAGACTGTGTATGTACAATTGTGTTATCGGTCCCTTTGTACATGTGTATGTTAAGCTTGGTTAACTCGTCAGGATTAGTTAATAGAGTAGGAAGCATAGCACAATCCATATTTAGCAACTAAACTGAGTTTAGTTATGCCAAGAATAGACCGTTTGTGTACAGTTTGGTCATTGATCCCTTTGTACAAGTCCAGCTTGTGCTTGATTTAACTATACCATTTAATTGAGTCAGGATTAGTTAAATCAAAGAAAATTAATGGATAGGCAAACTTGACAATACATTCTATGAACTTAAAAGTTAAGTTAAGTCAAATGTAAACCACACATATACATTTTCATTTTAAAATATATTAATTACATCTGCAATACGAGTTGATACTTATAACCCACGCTTCTATTTTCAATTATTGGAAGGTAATTTTGTGACTTTATTTATCGGCACGTTTTATGTGTTTATGATGAAAGCTTGTTTCAAAGAAAAATTGATTGGTGTATTGTTTTCGAAATTTTAATTTGTAACATCCTTGAAGAATACCATTAAACTTTTAGTTGAAATTGTAAATGAAGTAAAACAAACCATAATATTTTACGACTTGAAATAAAATGTATTTTGGTTACACACGAGTCTGGCAGAGGTTCAATTGCAATTTATTCCAGATAAAATGAGTTATTATTTAACAATAAACCTCTCTGGAACAGTATTGACCTACCATTCATGAAGTTTATAAACATTTTTGAATATGTCTTTCTGACAAAAAGACAGTTCTGTTATTGAAAACGTTTATGCTGTTTATAGATTTTATGGAAATATTTTGATGCACACTTTCTACAATCTCGGAACTTTCTGATTATCAATTCCTCGTAAGGAAATGATTCACGTCTCATTAAGCAAAACGTCGATAAGACACTTCGCGTACAATCACAACCTTTGTGTTTTTAACGGGTTCAAAACTTCAATGGAGGCGATAACCAATAATTGCGATTAATTGGTATTTAACCTTGCATGAAAGAGACGTTTAAATGCTGCGTATCTCCTCAAAATAGACGTAGTAGTTGATTTAATACAATTAAATACTGTAATAATTAATAGTACAAGCAAGGTGTACCCTGGAGTACTGTTGTAATTTGAAGGAGTTCCTCCAAAAATAAACATTACACTCAATATGTTGTAAAAGAATTATTTATCAACGCAATAGTGGCTAGAAATATTTTAATGATCGTCTAATCAGGTGAATATTTCTTTTTTCTAATCGAAACCTTGACATGTTTCCTTATTTGATTTGATAGATACAATTAATGTGCTTAATTAAAGTAAGTTTGAGTTAGACTTCATGAAACTGTTATTATTATTAAGTAAAATTTTGATAAACTTTTTCTTCCCGTGCCTCCCCTATCTAATAAATCGCCCTCTCGTATCAGTTAAGTTAATTTTTAATTAGGTCAAATGCTTCTATAAATATCTCCAATCACAAACAATATAATACTATAATGGCACAGCCTGGCATGACAAAAGTAATCAATGGTATGCAAGAGCGACATTGGTTCGAATCAAGTCATTACATACCTAACATTTCGGACGATAAGTCGATTCCTACATGTAGTAAGTTGTAATAAATCCAATCAGATTTACTCGTAGTGTAGATATATACATGTTTTGAATGCACAGTTTAATTGCGAAACACTACAACTTTTAATTAATATTTGGTCGACACGAGATAACAATTATGACACGTTAAAAGACAATTAATCAACGCCTGTTGATCACATCGTCACCTCTTAAGGACTGTTTGTAAAATGTTTCCGATTCGTTCCTGGTGACCGTTTCATGGTTCGTTAACACTTTTATTTAGTGAATCGTAGTGAGTGTTCCATCACAACGGTGATATGAGCTGTACTGAATCACGGAAAAGGTGATCAAGTGACGATGATGAAAGAATAGCAGTGACATGATTGATTTGTTATGGGAATGAGGTTCCAGGTATCGGCTTCTTTTCCGGCGCTTGGGAAAGTTGTACGGGGGTATTGATGGATAGGTGATACGATGTGAGGGAAGTTGCAGTTTCTTTTCTTTGAAAAATTATGGTTGCTTTTTGACAATGTTGCTGTATGTCTAATTTTGAATTTAACCAAGGTAAACGGTTTCAGCAGACGTCCCATGGTACTATTTTTTAGCCCTATCCTCTGTTAAGTGTAGGTAATCATTACGTCCTTCCATAATGTGTCTGATGTAGACATATGCTGTAACTGAGTTCCTAAGTTAATTCGTAATCAAATTTCATTATTTATACCCTTCCCTATAACCTAAAATATGAATGAACCTGACCTTAAGAGGAACATTATATTGTTACTGAACGAACTAAGTTGCTATAGTAAAGTCGGACTGTAGGTTTACGAAGTATCTGGTATGAGAATTCAGCTCATGTCTCCATAACGAATGTCTTATGATAAGCTACCTTACTTTCTTAATGGAAATGCTATGCTAAAAGCTTCATATTTTGGTGCCTTGTCCATTCCAGACTTTAACTGTAACGAAGTAATTTCGTACAGTTACCACATCGAAAGTGATCTTGCCTTCCATTTACGATGAAATTATTCTGAATTGTTGAATATACATGGATAGATTTCTATAGGAACCCTATAAAGTACGAATCAATAAATTTGTTAGGAAAATATGGCTACGGGTACAGGCATTGCAATACAAATTATATTGGAGGATGGGAACGGGTAACAGTTTTGTTGCGGAGGGAGTTCCTGAGGATCATTATAATAAAGTAATAAATGGAGGTAATGGATATATTAATCATTAATGATTATTTATTTCTTGGTAAAATATCTCCATAGATCTATTACCTGTCCAAGACTATCTAAGTAAGGGAAAAATTAGCTTTGAACTTTATACATTACCAATTAGACTATAGACATTTAGTTTTCAAATTGTCACAGCTCTGATGCTAACCAAGATAATTAGCCCAGTCTGTGTAGATTTTTCACGACATTAATTCAGTACCGGACGGTTTGGACCCCTCCCATTTGTTAATGCACACTTTTTGAATGTTTAAAACTATTTAGGCATGATCAACTAATCAGGGCCTACAACATTTGACCACTCCCGTCCGGTACTGAATTAATGTAAAACGTCAAAAAATGACTACACAGACTGGGCTAAATGCAATAGTAATTTCTTTATACGAGTTGCGAATAACATCAACTTTGTATTAATTTCAATTGATATAGTGGACGCACCAACTAAGTGATAAATGCACGTTTAGACAAAGAGAACGTTCATATAATAAGCCCACGTGAAATAGTGGGATCATATTGTAGCAACAATTTCAACAGCGATATAACAAGATATTAAGTATCGCGGTTTATTACGCACATTTAAGGAAACAAAATGTTCCAAAATGATTTCGAAAATCAGTTGGTTGTATGGAAAGACCACATTTTTAACATAAAATTCATATTTTACCATTACTTCCTTATTCATTATTATTTCTTGATCTGAATCCGACGGATTCAGAATGATATAATGACTGTATTAATCTGCTTTCGTGCGTTATGGAAGCTTTTTCTCATGGCTTGGAATAACAACTATCAAAGTTGTATTTTTTTTGTTCAGAGGATTTGTTGAAAGATGTTTACAACAGTTGTGATTAATAGTCATTATCAACTGCCTAAATTCTGGAAAGTTCTTTATTTCATACTGTCCTGTAGATATTCGCTTACAGTATCAATTTGAGTCCGGTAAAGTGAGTTATAATAGCATCAGAGCTGGTAAGTGTTGCTCAGCAACAGTTTCATTGATTTGAGTCCGGTAGGTGAGTTATAACACTTATAACATAACAGTATCAGAACCGGTAAGTGTCGCTTAGCAACAGTTTCATAGTGTGTCAACAAGATATTTTCTCCACTGTAACGTTTATTTCTAATTTATTTACACTGTCCTAATTATTCACTACACACTACTTAATTTATCTGAGACTATTACTGAACTAATTTATATAACACACTTAACTATTTCCTAACTCATTAATTTATCTCTTGGTGCTAATTTATTTCACTGGTCCGTTTTTTCACTAGCGGCTTCACGTCTAATCTAATCTCCGACCGCAAACCCGCTTATATACACCTCAATTGTATTCGCGATAGTTCCAGGTCATTCCTTTCCCAAATAATGTTTACTTAGAAACGTCCAGAAAGGTCTAGGAGGTAATAAATCATTCCTTCTTTAATAAGATGTCGGCGGCAGACTCGAGACGGTTTTTGTTGCTCAATTAGCGTAGCGGCGTTCTTTTGAGGTAAGCCGCCGAGGTCCGATAAGAGTAAACACATTTCGCGCTACTGTTTACATTTCGCGTTACACTACTTTGCGTTACTAATGATCTCATTAGTAACGCACTAACGCGAGTGTAACTATTGTCACACTCGCTCCATTAAAGCACTCTTGTGACAATACTCCGTCTTATTAAACTAGTAAAATAATATACTATTTCTCTACTTGTTTCATATTATTAATGAATATTAACATTTATCGTAATTGAACATATTGTATAGCGAAGATCTACCAGACAATATGAAATAAAATTCATTACGACACGCGTCCTACACACAGTACTTGTAACAGTACTCGTCTAGGCATTCTTGACTCTTAGGTACTGTTACAAGTAACCTACTGAACTTGCGACGTAAATAACTATTATGTCTGTGACAATCGTCTATTAATTTGAAAATTGTTATATTAGCAGGGAGTGCATAATGAACGTATTATTCTGCTCCCGTGAGTGATGACGATCTTTTTTTTATTTCTCGCGGCAAGGAAAAGACCTGCAGAAATTTCGTATTTAAATCTATCGGTTTTTGGTTCAAAGCATTTCGTGAAAATTTTCTAGGACAGTCGTGATTATCAGTCATTATCAACTGCGTAAATCCTGGAAAAGTCTTAAATTCTGTGACAATCATTTACCAACGGGAAAAATTGTGATATTCCAAGGTATTATTCTACCTCCGTGAGTGATGACAGTCATTTCTCATGGCTTGGAATAACAGGCACTGAAAATTTGTAGCTACTGCTGCTGCTTGACGTACATAGTAGTTTACGAAGTGCAATAACTTCCGTATCAATTGAATTGTAGTTCGGTCCAAAACGCTAGAAATCAATACCTAACCTCAAAATCGTTCCAGAAGCGATGAGACGTTCGATGGAATTAACGAACGCAGTGGTTGAATTTGTGCGCTGGTCCGACTATTATTTCGGAACGATTTTATGAAATTGCACCTTATGCATATCCCCAATTTCTGAATTAACGAACATGCCCCATGTCAAATTGGCACACCAAAGCTCTGGCATTAGGGCATCCATGAACTGGTCGGTAAACGGTATCGAGCCGGTCGATACTATCCAAGCATGCGCTGCGCTCGTGGGGGGCGGCACAGATTTCGACCGTGTCACCGCAATTCGATCCGAGTATTAAGAATGACTGCGGGACGACGGGCAAAGAAAGAGAAACGATTAACGCTTGTGGTTTATGTCCGTAGGTGGTCAGGAGGCGTCGGCGGACAAATACCCCGAAGGCGTCGTCCCGAGTGGCGTCGAGCCGAACCACCCCCACCCCCACCACCACCACCTACCGCGAGACGAGCCGCCTCCTCAGCAGCGCTCAGAAAAAGAGCCCGACGTCGTCGTCGTCGTCACGACGGCCTCGCCGGGCGTCGTGCCGACGAGCCCGCAGTACGGCGTCGCCATAATACCGGGCGATGCTGAGCCGACGACGGCGGCGACGCAGCCTCAGCAGCCCGCCGTCGCCGTCGCGACGCCCGAGGGCAACGACGTCGTCGTCGCGACGGCGAAACCGCCCGAGGAGAGCAAGGAGATGCACACGACGCCGAACCGGAACGACAGGTTCAAGGTGGTGAAGATAGCGAGCCTCGAGCCGTTCAAGCGCGGCCGCTGGAAGTGCATGGACTACCTGGACGAGGCGCCGCCCGCTGGCACGATACGCGTCCCCCAGTCGACGGGCGGCGGCATCCAGCTCGGCGGGCCCTACATGCAGACGCAGAGCCTGCCTCAGCAGCAGATCCAGCAGATGCTGCTCCAGGGCGGCTTCACCAACGGCACGCAGTTCTTCGCGACCGGCGTACCCACGCAGGTGCTGCCCCAGGGGCAGTTCTTCTACCCGAGCGCGGCGCAGGCGCAATCGATGCCCCAGCAACAGCAGCAGCAAGTGCCGACCGGCCAGTTCATAACGACCGGCCAGCCCGCGTACTTCCCCGTGCAGAACGCGGCCGGGTTCGCGGTACAGCAGTCCTTCCCGAACACCGTACAGTATGTGCCGGCCAACCTCATACCGAACCAGAACAGCGCCTTCGTACCGACGAGCCAGACGGTTCAGATGCCGCCGAGCTTCCAGCAGAGCCAGACGTACGCCGGCCAGGCGAACGTCCTACAGCAGCAGCAGCAACAGCAACCGGTCGTCAACGGTCACGGTTTCACCCCCGACCAGATCCCCACGAAGAACGTCATCAACAATTCGTCCCAACCGGTCGTGAGCCAGCCGCAGGTCCTCTCCCAGCAGCAGAGCATGCAGCTTCAGGGGGCGCAGAGCGTGCCCGTCATCCAGAACCAACAACAACAACAACAACAGTTCCAGCAGAACTACCAACAACAACAACAGATCCAGCAACAGCCGATCGTCGCCGCCGTACAGCTCCAGCAACAACAACAACAACAACCGGTACAGCAGCTGCAGACGCAGCAAAGCGTCGACCAAAGCAACAACAATGGCACAGCCAACGGCACGAACAACGTCGTCTACACGAACCCGACGTTCGCGATGAGCGTCAACAGCTTGACAGTGCTCGAGGGCGGCGAGGTCGTCCCCGTCTCGAGCGACCCGTCCTCCTCCTCCGAGCAGGTCGAACAGGGCGGCGAGAACCCGGACGACCCCGCGAAGACGAACCCCGTCGTGAACGCGATCGATAACAAGATCGAGCAGGCGATGGACCTCGTCAAGAGCCACCTGATGTATACGGTGCGCGAGGAGGTCGAGGTGCTCAAGGAGAAGATCGCCGAGCTGATGGAGAGGATACAGCAACTCGAGACCGAGAACAACTTCCTGAGGTCGCAGATACCGAAATCTCAGCAGCAGATGCCGCCGTCCGTCGCGGCGACGACGACGGTCGCGGCGGCGACGGCGGCGGCTTCGCCTGCCGCCGCGACGGCGACCGTGCCGCAGACGATGGCCGCTGCGGCGGCGACGGCGGCCGCCGCGACGCCCGCGGCGGTCGTCGCGACGGAGGCGATGAAGCCGCCGCCCCAGCAACAGCAACAGTAAATTCGGTAACGTGAAGTTCGGTGCGTAGAATGTAGGTACCCAGTATCGACGCGCGGTCAGGTGATAGGTTAGGTTAGTTGATTGGTTCGATCCGATGTCCAATAAACGTCAGTTATGAATCGTCTCTTTAAGCTTCGCCACGATTCTATTTTATCTGCAGAACTGTCTCGATCTCCTAAAGTAACTTGGACGCTTCTGAAGTGCTCTGGAATGGGACCATTCACAAATCACGTGATGCAAATTTTAACAATTTCGCATACCCCCCGTCATTGTTCCCAATGTTGGTATAATATTCTGAAGTTCGTTAAAATGAACTATGATTCCTTCGGATAAATACTGCTACTATTCCAATGGTTCATTGCGAAATAGCCCTTCCTGCGTTTGCTCAGGTCTTGCAAATCCTTTATAGCCTTACTTTCACTGAAACTTCTATAGATTATTTCGAGATATGTTAGATCGTCCTTCAAGATTCTTCTGTAACTATACTCTATTCAAAACAAGTCTTGATGCACGTCATTTTGATGACGTCAGGATCATCCAATACTACCAACTTAATATAGTCGCAGGACATCGCAATTTATGTGTTCCGTGTATATTTTGGGTTGACAATATATATGGCTGTACGTATTTCAACCTAAAATATACACGGAACACAAATTGCGATGTCCTGGGACTATATCAAGTTGGTAGTATTGGATGTTTGATGACGTGCATCGGGACTTGTTTTGAATAGAGTATAACTGGGTTCTCTACAAAGTAGGTCGGAACAGCTCCGATCGTCTAGAGTTGAGTAAGATGGTCCATATTGTATTAAATTCCAGTTATTAATCGTCCTTCAATCTGTCTGTTTTGGTGCCTCGTCTCATCAGGATATTGGCTGTAACTTCCATTGGACCTCCAGCTGGTTCAGTCATTAAATCCCATCTTCATAAGTGGAAGTTGTGTAAAAGGTGGCTTAAAACAGATTCTTTTCCTGCCGAAGTATAGTAGAAGCTTCTGGTGCCTTCGGGTGTTGGATGTAATGAAGTGATTCGCGCAGTTACCGCATCAAAAATTAGGAAATGTAATACTATATGTACTGAAATGACATGAGGGGACTACAATACATTCAATTTACCTTATTTAATGCATAAATTATGTCACTAGCTAATGAGCTAAAATAGTAGTTAAATAATCAATGGAAAGCTTTGGAATCTTATATTCTCATCAAATCATCAATTAAACACTTTCTTAATAACAGTACCTACCTACCAGGCCGAAACATACAAGAATCTGATATCTGAATTCTGATATCAAAGCATTAGAAATTTTGTTCTTGCTTTGTTTGAAAGTTCAAAATGATTCTACCTAAAAACAATAATATTTCAACCATGCTTTATAACTGTCACAAATTTCATTGCTAAATTATGGTCATTCTAAGTAAGGGAGTGTTGAAATAGTCAACGTTACATGCTGAAACTGTGGGTATGTGACAGGTTTAACTCGATACGTGTGGACACACATTAAGGTGTCCGATAGAGAAAACTGCTCTATAACTCACAAATTAGTTTACTCACAAACTCACTCAATGGAGTAACCCCCACTCATTCAAATTAGTTTCTATGGCATATGAAGTCTTCTCTTGACGCATGTAGTTAATAACAGAACGTATCAGAAACCTTAGCTGAAGGAGCTATAAAAGTTAATAGACAAATACATTAAATTATCGATGAACGACATTGAAATGATGAGTATCCTTATTCGGCTTAGCCCCTTGGACCTGTGGTAATAACAACAGTCTTAGATATAAGCTGGAGTATGGTAGAAGATAAAAAAGGAATAATCAAACAACCATACACAGAATTTTTACATTTTGAAGAGACTTTATTATATCATTATTGATTAAAAAGTATGCAGGGTTGAACCCCACACTTCAGTTAAACAAACCTTGATTTCACCTATCGTGCGTCGATCGTATACAAGTGGCGTTTGCTGATGTTATGAGGTTTCCTTAATGACAAATCGAACGAATCTAAAGTTTAAAAACTTTCTTAGCCTTACATCCTACAACAGAACTAATGGATTA
This sequence comes from Cryptocephalus moraei, assembly GCA_946251905.1. Taxonomy (NCBI): domain Eukaryota; kingdom Metazoa; phylum Arthropoda; class Insecta; order Coleoptera; family Chrysomelidae; genus Cryptocephalus; species Cryptocephalus moraei. Next base: position 1,314,112 of record OX276466.1, on the reverse strand, counting down.
GTTAGTGAAAATGTTATTAAGGAATCCATGTCTGATGCGGCTCCATTCACGGACACCACGTATAGATAGAACGGTTTGTAACAAATGTCTAGCTAATTTGTTAAGAAAACTGCTTTCGGTATACTTGAATGTAAATAATAATGTAGTGTTTTGGACACTTTCCATAAACAGACTTTCACTAGAAGGGATTGAACTCTATTGTGTTCTATGACAAGCTATGTCGTTGGTAATTTTTGTTGGAGGTGTCCAAAATGGCGTGAACGATGTGATGTTTTGAGCCTGTCGTTTGTATTTTTGTTCCACTGTAACCCCATCTGGATTGATTTTTGTGATGACTGCTCCCCCTCCTCCTTCTCCTCCTCGTTTGAATAGTACCTTCGTTCGAGACGAATCGGTTTTGATATATCCGCCCCCTAGATTGGTCGACTTCACAACCATATATTTGTACATTTTTGTAAACTAATGTTGTAAAGAGAACGGAAATTTAAAAGCCAAATTTTTGATTTGGTGCTATTTGAATCTGTGATTTTTATTGTATATCGTTTCCTTTCATTCTTTACACCCCATGCCTGCGTTTACCTTTAATTTCCCATTTCGATGATAACAACAAGCACTATTTTTGTAGATTGTAAAAAGAAGAGATTAAATATAAAGAGTGTATGATCGAAAGTATGTATGTGTACGCGTGTAATTATATCTGTGTCGCTTCATCGATTCATTTAGTTTTAAACGAGGCGATCTTATCTCACATTAGCCTAATATTGTAAATTTTTGCTTTCGATGCCTTCGACGGACCACGTGGATCAATTGAGGGTCGTGTACATTTTAGATGCTCAACGTGCATTTATTTTTCTAAATCAGATTCGCGACTAACCACAGTAACGTCGATCTTCGAAAAGTTGTGCCCGTTCGTCTTAAATTGGATTTCCCTTCACGAGTAAACTAACGTAATGTCTTAAACTAATTGTAAAATTTTTGTAGATAAATATGGCTGTGTTATAATTAATAATAATAACGGATCGATTTCCTTTATTATAGAAGAAATTATATTTGAAAAAGAAAGAAAATGACTGGATTTGCACTGATTATTGCAAATTTTTACACTGTTGCATGTGTCTCACGGTCGGCCGGAAAATGCAAGGTTTTCCCGGCTTTTCCAGCTGTAGAAGAAGAGCTACTATGGTCGTATATAACATGATAGACTAATTTTTTTTTAATTATGATTATCTTTATTGAAGTGTGTTATGATAATTCTTTGATTGAAATCTCTTGTTCTTTTTTCGCCTTAGATTTAATAATAATAATTATTCTTATTACCTTGTGTTGTGTTATTATTTTCTACTGTGAATTGTATTCATCCAGATAAATTATATTTTATCATTTCATCCTATAAATATTATTATTATTATTATTATAAAATAATAAATTATGTATACATACATGACCGTATTTCTTTTTAGTTATAATATGGTGGTTTTCCTGAAATGAAAATTACAAAGGGTGTTCAAGAAATGAAACTGGTCTAACTTTCATTTTTGTTTTTAAGGGATGATTTTCAGTATGTGCGGCCTGATGATGAGGTTGAAGTGGTGCGCTTGGGTCGCCCTCTACTGTTCCTGCATCAGTTTCGCTAATTCTAGGATCACGGATGACACCAAACAGGTTAGTGATGCATACTCTATATAAGTAGGATAATTGCTTCATTTTCCAAAATACAAGGTTTCAATGTCGACATTTGAATTTCATGTTATGTCTGTTTTCCAGATTCTGAGCTCCTTTATGTTATCGATTTCGGCAATCGTTATGTCCTATCTGCAAAATCCTCAGCCGATGACGCCACCGTGGGCTACTGCTGTTAACTAATTTAACTAATTGTAAGTACCTACAGTTTTTCTTGAGTAGTGCTTCAAAGAACTTGTATTAAATTTACAGGAATTGTAGGTTATGGTGCCTAAAACTGTCACAATTGGAATGGGAAACGACGCAATTTTAGGCAAGAACGTTTTAAATGGTTCGGGTATTAGTAGCTATAATAAATAGTTCTGTGGATATTTTCTTTTATTTCTGAAATAAATAATCGGTCGTGTTAAGAAACAATTAGATGTTATTTAAGGTGGATTAACTGATTTAATTGTTGATAGCTTTCCTAAATGGGGACGCACATTGAGTTAATTATTAATAGGAAGAACGTCGTTTATAACTGGATTTCTCAAAAATTTAATTATTAACTAAGATGTAGCATCATTCTCGTATTTTAAGTTTAATCGGAATTGTGTAGTAGGAGAAACATTGCGTTATAACTGTCACAAATTTCATGAACTTCTAGTTATTGACACAGTTAGGGGTTATTAATGTTGCAATTGTCACGTCTGACGTGTCACTACATCATTTAACTCTCCTTAAATGAATTGAATCTTGACTGTAATTGTAAGGTAATTAGTGCTGTCCAATTGGGAAATAGAGTAATATTAGGTAAAATAGGTAATATTCTGTCTAATAGGAAGAACATTGTAACTGTTACAAATTTCTCAAAAATTTGATTATTAACTAAGATGTAACACAGCACGTTTCATTGACGTATTTTCAGCTTATCAGAATTGCCTAGTAGGGGAAACATTGCGTTATAACTGTCACAAATTTCATGAACTTCTAGTTATTGACACAGTTAGGGGTTATTAATGTTGCAATTGTCACGTCTGACGTGTCACTAACTCATTTAACTCTCCTTAAATGAATTGAATTTTGACTGTAACTGTAAGGTAATTAGTACTGTCTAATTGGGAAACAGTAATTTTAGGTAAAATAGGTAATATTCTGTCTGATAGGAAGAACGTTGTAACTGTTACAAATTTCTCAAAAATTTGATTATCAACTAAGATGTAACACTGCACATTTTCTTGGCGTATTTTCAGTTTATCAGAATTGCCTAGTAGGAGAAACATTGCGTTATAACTGTCACAAATTTCATGAACTTCTAGTTATTATTGACACAGTTACGGGTTATTAACGTTGCAATTGTCACGTCTGACGTGTCACTAACTCATTTAACTCTCCTTAAATGAATTGAATTTTGACTGTAACTAAGGTAATTAGTACTGTCTAATTGGGAAACAGAGTAATTTTAGGTAAAATAGATAATATTCTGTCTGATAGGAAGAACATTGTAACTGTTACAAATTTCTCAAAAATTTGATTATTAACTAAGATGGAACATAGCACGTTTCATTGCGTATTTTCAGTTAATCAGAATTGCCTAGTAGGAGAAACATTGCGTTATAACTGTCACAAATTTTATGAATTTCTAGTTATTGACACAGTCACGGGTTATTAACGTTGCAATTGTCACGTCTGACGTGTCACTACCTCATTTAACTCTCCTTAAATGAATTGAATCTTGACTGTAACTGTAATGTATCTATAGTACTGTCTAATTCGGAAACAGAGTAATTTTAGGTAAAATAGGTAATATTCTGTCTGATAGGAAGAACATTGTAACTGTTACAAATTTCTCAAAAATTTGATTATTAACTAAAATGTAACACAGCACGTTTCATTCGCGTATTTTCAGTTAATCAGAATTGCCTAGTAGGAGAAACGTTGCGTTATAACTGTCACAAATTTCATGAACTTCTAATTATTATTGACACAGTTACGGGTTATTAATGTTACAATTGTCACGTCTGACGTGTCACTACCTCATTTAACTCTCCTTAAATGAATTGAATCTTGACTGTAATTGTAAGGTAATTAGTACTGTCCAATTGGGAAATAGAGTAATATTAGGTAAAATAGGTAATATTCTGTCTAATAGGAAGAACATTGTAACTGTTACAAATTTCTCAAAAATTTGATTATTAACTAAGATGTAACACAGCACGTTTCATTGACGTATTTTCAGCTTATCAGAATTGCCTAGTAGGAGGAACATTGCGTTATAACTGTCACAAATTTCATGAACTTCTAGTTATTGACACAGTTAGGGGTTATTAATGTTGCAATTGTCACGTCTGACGTGTCACTAACTCATTTAACTCTCCTTAAATGAATTGAATTTTGACTGTAACTGTAAGGTAATTAGTACTGTCTAATTGGGAAACAGTAATTTTAGGTAAAATAGGTAATATTCTGTCTGATAGGAAGAACGTTGTAACTGTTACAAATTTCTCAAAAATTTGATTATCAACTAAGATGTAACACCGCACATTTTCTTGGCGTATTTTCAGTTTATCAGAATTGCCTAGTAGGAGAAACATTGCGTTATAACTGTCACAAATTTCATGAACTTCTAGTTATTATTGACACAGTTACGGGTTATTAACGTTGCAATTGTCACGTCTGACGTGTCACTAACTCATTTAACTCTCCTTAAATGAATTGAATTTTGACTGTAACTAAGGTAATTAGTACTGTCTAATTGGGAAACAGAGTAATTTTAGGTAAAATAGATAATATTCTGTCTGATAGGAAGAACATTGTAACTGTTACAAATTTCTCAAAAATTTGATTATTAACTAAGATGGAACATAGCACGTTTCATTGCGTATTTTCAGTTAATCAGAATTGCCTAGTAGGAGAAACATTGCGTTATAACTGTCACAAATTTTATGAATTTCTAGTTATTGACACAGTCACGGGTTATTAACGTTGCAATTGTCACGTCTGACGTGTCACTACCTCATTTAACTCTCCTTAAATGAATTGAATCTTGACTGTAACTGTAATGTATCTATAGTACTGTCTAATTCGGAAACAGAGTAATTTTAGGTAAAATACGTAATATTCTGTCTGATAGGAAGAACATTGTAACTGTTACAAATTTCTCAAAAATTTGATTATTAACTAAAATGTAACACAGCACGTTTCATTCGCGTATTTTCAGTTAATCAGAATTGCCTAGTAGGAGAAACGTTGCGTTATAACTGTCACAAATTTCATGAACTTCTAATTATTATTGACACAGTTACGGGTTATTAATGTTACAATTGTCACGTCTGACGTGTCACTACCTCATTTAACTCTCCTTAAATGAATTGAATCTTGACTGTAATTGTAAGGTAATTAGTACTGTCCAATTGGGAAATAGAGTAATATTAGGTAAAATAGGTAATATTCTGTCTAATAGGAAGAACATTGTAACTGTTACAAATTTCTCAAAAATTTGATTATTAACTAAGATGTAACACAGCACGTTTCATTGACGTATTTTCAGCTTATCAGAATTGCCTAGTAGGAGGAACATTGCGTTATAACTGTCACAAATTTCATGAACTTCTAGTTATTGACACAGTTAGGGGTTATTAATGTTGCAATTGTCACGTCTGACGTGTCACTAACTCATTTAACTCTCCTTAAATGAATTGAATTTTGACTGTAACTGTAAGGTAATTAGTACTGTCTAATTGGGAAACAGTAATTTTAGGTAAAATAGGTAATATTCTGTCTGATAGGAAGAACGTTGTAACTGTTACAAATTTCTCAAAAATTTGATTATCAACTAAGATGTAACACCGCACATTTTCTTGGCGTATTTTCAGTTTATCAGAATTGCCTAGTAGGAGAAACATTGCGTTATAACTGTCACAAATTTCATGAACTTCTAGTTATTATTGACACAGTTACGGGTTATTAACGTTGCAATTGTCACGTCTGACGTGTCACTAACTCATTTAACTCTCCTTAAATGAATTGAATTTTGACTGTAACTAAGGTAATTAGTACTGTCTAATTGGGAAACAGAGTAATTTTAGGTAAAATAGATAATATTCTGTCTGATAGGAAGAACATTGTAACTGTTACAAATTTCTCAAAAATTTGATTATTAACTAAGATGGAACATAGCACGTTTCATTGCGTATTTTCAGTTAATCAGAATTGCCTAGTAGGAGAAACATTGCGTTATAACTGTCACAAATTTTATGAATTTCTAGTTATTGACACAGTCACGGGTTATTAACGTTGCAATTGTCACGTCTGACGTGTCACTACCTCATTTAACTCTCCTTAAATGAATTGAATCTTGACTGTAACTGTAATGTATCTATAGTACTGTCTAATTCGGAAACAGAGTAATTTTAGGTAAAATAGGTAATATTCTGTCTGATAGGAAGAACATTGTAACTGTTACAAATTTCTCAAAAATTTGATTATTAACTAAAATGTAACACAGCACGTTTCATTCGCGTATTTTCAGTTAATCAGAATTGCCTAGTAGGAGAAACGTTGCGTTATAACTGTCACAAATTTCATGAACTTCTAATTATTATTGACACAGTTACGGGTTATTAATGTTACAATTGTCACGTCTGACGTGTCACTACCTCATTTAACTCTCCTTAAATGAATTGAATCTTGACTGTAATTGTAAGGTAATTAGTACTGTCCAATTGGGAAATAGAGTAATATTAGGTAAAATAGGTAATATTCTGTCTAATAGGAAGAACATTGTAACTGTTACAAATTTCTCAAAAATTTGATTATTAACTAAGATGTAACACAGCACGTTTCATTGACGTATTTTCAGCTTATCAGAATTGCCTAGTAGGAGGAACATTGCGTTATAACTGTCACAAATTTCATGAACTTCTAGTTATTGACACAGTTAGGGGTTATTAATGTTGCAATTGTCACGTCTGACGTGTCACTAACTCATTTAACTCTCCTTAAATGAATTGAATTTTGACTGTAACTGTAAGGTAATTAGTACTGTCTAATTGGGAAACAGTAATTTTAGGTAAAATAGGTAATATTCTGTCTGATAGGAAGAACATTGTAACTGTTACAAATTTCTCAAAAATTTGATTATCAACTAAGATGTAACACCGCACATTTTCTTGGCGTATTTTCAGTTTATCAGAATTGCCTAGTAGGAGAAACATTGCGTTATAACTGTCACAAATTTCATGAACTTCTAGTTATTATTGACACAGTTACGGGTAATTAACGTTGCAATTGTCACGTCTGACGTGTCACTAACTCATTTAACTCTCCTTAAATGAATTGAATTTTGACTGTAACTAAGGTAATTAGTACTGTCTAATTGGGAAACAGAGTAATTTTAGGTAAAATAGGTAATGTTCTGTCTGATAGGAAGAACATTGTAACTGTTACAAATTTCTCAAAAATTTGATTATTAACTAAGATGTAACACAGCACGTTTCATTGACATATTTTCAGTTAATCAGAATTGCCTAGTAGGATAAACGTTGCGTTATAACTGTCACAAATTTCATGAACTTCTAGTTATTCTTGACACAGTTACGGGTTATTAACGTTGCAATTGTCACGTCTGAAGTGTCACTAACTCATTTAACCCTCCTTAAATGAATTGAATCTTGACTGTAACTGTAATGTAACTATAGTACTGTCTAATTGGGAAACAGAGTAATTTTAGGTAAAATAAGTAATATTCTGTCTGATAGGAAGAACATTGTAACTGTTACAAATTTCTCAAAAATTTGATTATTAACTAAGATGTAACACAGCACGTTTCATTGACGTATTTTCAGTTAATCAGAATTGCCTAGTAGGAGAAACGTTGCGTTATAACTGTCACAAATTTCATTAACTTCTAGTTATTGACACAGTTACGGGTTATTAACGTTGCAATTGTCACGTCTGACGTGTCACTAACTCATTTAACTCTCCTTAAATGAATTGAATCTTGACTGTAACTGTAATGTATCTATAGTACTGTCTAATTGGGAAACAGAGTAATTTTAGGTAAAATAGGTAATATTCTGTCTGATAGGAAGAACATTGTAACTGTTACAAATTTCTCAAAAATTTGATTATTAACTAAGATGTAACACAGCACGTTTCATTCGCGTATTTTCAGTTAATCAGAATTGCCTAGTAGGAGACACGTTGCGTTATAACTGTCACAAATTTCATTAACTTCTAGTTATTGACACAGTTACGGGTTATTAACGTTGCAATTGTCACGTCTGACGTGTCACTAACTCATTTAACTCTCCTTAAATGAATTGAATCTTGACTGTAACTGTAATGTATCTATAGTACTGTCTAATTGGGAAACAGAGTAATTTTAGGTAAAATAGGTAATATTCTGTCTGATAGGAAGAACATTGTAACTGTTACAAATTTCTCAAAAATTTGATTATTAACTAAGATGTAACACAGCACGTTTCATTCGCGTATTTTCAGTTAATCAGAATTGCCTAGTAGGAGACACGTTGCGTTATAACTGTCACAAATTTCATTAACTTCTAATTATTATTGACACAGTTACGGGTTATTAATGTTGCAATTGTCACGTCTGACGTGTCATTACCTCATTTAACTGTCGTTAAATAAATTGAATCTTGACTGTAATTGTAAGGTAATTAGTACTGTCTAATTGGGAAATAGAGTAATATTAGGTAAAATAGGTAATATTCTGTCTAATAGGAAGAACATTGTAACTGTTACAAATTTCTCAAAAATTTGATTACTAACTAAGATGTAACACAGCACGTTTCATTGACGTATTTTCAGTTAATCAGAATTGCCTAGTAGGAGAAACATTGCGTTATAACTGTCACAAATTTCATGAACTTCTAGTTATTGACACAGTTAGGGGTTATTAATGTTGCAATTGTCACGTCTGACGTGACACTAACTCATTTAACTCTCCTTAAATAAATTGAATCTTGACTGTAACTGTAAGGTAATTAGTCCTGTCTAATTGGGAAACAGAGTAATTTTAGGTAAAATAGGTAATATTCTGTCTGATAGGAAGAACATTGTAACTGTTACAAATTTCTCAAAAATTTGATTATTAACTAAGATATAACACAACACGTTTCATTAACGTATTTTCAGTTAATCAGAATTGCCTAGTAGGAGAAACGTTGCGTTATAACTGTCACAAATTTCATGAACTTCTAGTTATTGACACAGTTACGTGTTATTAATGTTGCAGTTGTCACGTCTGACGTGTCACTACCTCATTTAACTCTCGTTAAATAAATTGAATCTTGACTGTAACTGTAAGGTAATTATAGTACTGTCTAATTGGGAAACAGAGTAATTATAGGTAAAATAGATAATATTCTGTCTGATAGGAAGATCATTGTAACTGTTACAAATTTCCCAAAAATTTGATTATTAACTAAGATGTAACACAGCACGTTTCATTGACATATTTTCAGTTAATCAGAATTGCCTAGTAGGATAAACGTTGCGTTATAACTGTCACAAATTTCATGAACTTGTCTATTGTTATTAACAGGGTTACGGGTTGTTAACGAAGCAGTTGTCACGTTTGACATGTCACTAACTCATTGAACGGTCCGTAATTAAATTAAATTTTGGCGGTGAATGTAGGGTAATTAATACTGTTTAATTGGGAATCAAAGTAGTTTTAGGGAAAATAGGAAATGGTTGCCAAAAATTCGTCATTATAACTTATGAAATGGTCACTTTGATTCATTTCGGAAGCATGGTGGAGGGAAAGTAAAGTGTTTGAAAATTAGAACACATCTATTGTTAAAAATATAAAACAAATATCAACATTATTCGATGTATGGAAACCATTTAATGATTGGTAATGTACTATCCTAGGAACGTGTTTTTCCTAAACTTTCATAATCTCTAAAAACGTGATCCTAAGGTAAAGTATTATCAAATGGGGTTAAGTGTAAAGATAAAAGATAATTGTACAACGGTGTGATAACAGAATTTTGATACATCTTTTGGGTTTCTTTAAAAAGTTCCCTTAATTTACTAAAATCAGAGAAAACTAAAAATTCTGTTACTATACGGATATAATTGAGCCTTTACCTTTTCATCGAACCCAATTTTGTCTCGATACAGTGTATACGACCCTAGGATCATAGATGTTCATATTATCAATTACGGGTAATTATCTCCACAAACATTGGAGATAGAGCGAAACTTCTTGGGACTTCTTTGGAGTATATATTCATTTTGCACAAGTTTATGAACTACTTTTTCCGATCCACTTGATAGTTTACGAGTTAAACAATTGGACTGTTTATAACTTTTGTTTGCACCAACTTACCATGCATATATGCATGTTTAGTGACGAAAAACCTTCAGGAAACATAATCACCATTTTGTGATCGACCTTGTCAGAACGCTTAGTGATGAGGGAAGACGTTTCTTCAGATTGAAGTAATGGATCAGTGAATATTATCCTTTGGTTTACAGATAGTGCTGATTTTGAGAAGGCAGTATTTAAGTAATTAGTTTAAATTTGACACGCTTATAGTTCCGGCTCCGAGTTGGATCAGGAAACTACTATAAATCTGGATTTCCCTTTCCGAAGGGCTGGAAGGTATGCTCTCTTCTATGGAAGGTATAATAAGTAGAAGACTTCAGAGGAGAGGATCTCCAACTCAAAATGTATATATTAGAATCACCAATGAGTGCTTCAGCGATTTATAAAGTCCTGGATAAAGTAGCCCAAATGTCGCGTCCGAGGGATGAATCAGATGCAGCTACCGAAGAAGATCCTGTACTTAGAACTTCTTTGGAAGCTGAATGCTTGGATTCTTCCCAATACAAAATGTACTTGCTATGAGTAAAACTGATCCGCAAGATGGTGATTGGAACCATTGCAGGTGAATGAACGTGCAAGTCAGATGTCCCAAAGCCCACACAAGTGAAATGACATCGTGGTTTGGGAAGAAGTTGTTTAAACGGTATAGGAGATATTCGAAAATACTTTAAGAAAAATAATAATTTTCTCCGTAGCTGTGAAGGTTTCAGGAATATTTGAGCTAGTATTTGTTTCAGACCATTGTCACTCACTTACTTTTCGTTGTATATGCATAATTTCAATATCAGTTGGAAGCACATTGAATGCCCTACCAAAGCCGCCCAAACATACTGCGGTACCTTTATCAGTTCTCGAGATATGCCCAAAAGTGCCAGCTTCAGTATTTTCCGAGAAATTCTATTCACGTCGATCTCCTCGTCGTTCCTAAAACCTAAACGTAACCTAATGCGCTGTACATTTATCACATGTCAGAGGGCGACGTCCCTGTACTTCTGCACGTCGTCGGCAGAGGCGTTGCTCAGCGAGTTCCTGCTCGTCAGCTTGTCGATCTGCTTCTTGTAGATGAGGAAGTCGGGCCCGTCGAGCGGGCCGTAGTAGATCGGCACGCCGTAGCTCTCCATCGGCTGGGCGTAGAAGCCGGTCCTGTTCTTGATGATCAGGCCGCCGCCGTCGAGGGCGTCCATCGAGGCGCACTTGGTCAGCCTGGGGCACTCCGGCTCCTCGGCGACGTGCGACCTCTGCTGCTTGTACCTGGGGACGTCGTCCAGGAAGCGGAGGTCGATCAGCGATTGGGCCTTCTTACCTGGGAAACGTAGGGTTTTTAGAGCGTGTCGTAACGGCACTTGGGCCACCCCCGTCCACCGTTCAAGCCGCCCCGACCACTTTCCCCCTCCTTCCGTTTAGGGCTACGATATGAATAGCATTTTGGCATTCGAAATATAAGAAACTCTAGAACGCTACCTAGTCAGTTCTGAACAATTTGGCACCCCATCGACCTACTTCTGAGTTTGCGCAGTACATAGCGTATTAAGCGCGGGATATTTCACCGTGTCTAACGGTTTTTGACTTCACGTTCTTGAATTTGATACGAATAAGTTGTCGATGTGAATGTTTGAGGGATGAGATAGTGTCGATAGCTTAAAGAGAGTAGAGGAGGTGGCCCAAGCTCCTACTAAACTCATAGAAGTGTTAAGGGTACCCATTATAGATAACTGTATCACATTACCTATTAAGCTAGGGGCCATGTCGCTATGTACAAAGTTTGGCACGAAGATGCTGGCATTGAATTCACTTTGGGTAGTACTGAACTGGTACCCGTCTATCGGTAACTGGATCATGTTGTTCCATAAATGTGGCATCGATCCGTACCTGAAAAGAAAATGTAATATGGGTCAACCTAACTGTGTCGGCATAACTGCACTAAACCGTAATGTTTAAGTTAATTGCTACTGTCTAATAGAACGAGTTATCTCTGAATGTTATGATTCTCCTTAAGTTTTAATTCACCAACTAAATTATAACTAATTACATAAGATTACTGTCCAATCGCATTGTCTTAACTTTCCTAGTAAGTACCTACGATTTAAGCTTAAAATATCGTTGTTTTCAGTTAGTTAGCTTTACCTGATTAACGTTGCTATATGGGTAGCTATCAGAAGTTTCCTGCATAGTGCAAGTTACTAACTGAATAACAGGCTATTAAATAGGGGCGCAATTATTACTTTCTTAAATTGTGCTTATATAAGGCAGATTTAACTGTCAATATGGACGCATATTAAGCTAATTAATCCTGCCTCGTAGAGATGTCTAACTGACAGTGTTTACATAACTGTTCTCAACTTTCCTAAATTTTGACATATTGGAAGGTAGAATAAGTGAATAAAAATTGTAAGATACATTTCATATAGGAAAAACGTTGCTTTATAACTGACGCGAATCCTGTGGACAAATTTACTTATTTTACAGTACTTTAAAAGATGTAAGCTGAAAAATGATACTTGAATGTTAGGTTTTACAATCAGTATAACTGTCCTAAGTTAATCAGTGTTAGGTACATAATGGGAAAAACAATGCTTGTTAACTGACGCAAGTTTAGACAGTAAAGTATAGTTATTACCCAAACTGCAGGATGTTAAAAGAGAAATGTGTGTGAATTGTCAACAATTTTCCTATCAACGCATTTTAATCAATTAGTATTGAAGAAAAATATATCTTTATAATTATCACAAATTTCATTGGCAAATTACAATTGCTAACTGGTTAGTAGAAGGTTAAAAAGTTGATCTTTACTAGCTTACACTATGCTTATAAGACTGAAGAATTGTTAATAACTTTTGCAAATACGACGTTGCCTCACGTTATATTAATTAATATATTATTGTTGTCTAACTGTCACCATTTCTTTTCGATAAATTACAGTTATTAACTGAGTTACTGGGTGTTGCAATTGTAACTGCCACTTCCTACTGATGTTTTCTGTTATATTTTGGGTTTTAAGCGAGCTTTAATTTCTTGCCGCTTTAGTTAACCGAAATTCCTTCTTAACTCAAAAGAGACTCTCTAAACTTTCAAAAAGAGATTTTTCAGTGAGGCAAGCTTTAATTTCTTGTCGCTTTAGTTACCCGAAATTCCTTCTTAACTCAAAAGAGACTCTCTAACCTCCCAAAAACAGATTTTTAAGTGAGACAAGCTTTAGTTTCTTGTCGCTTTAGTTAACCGAAATTCCTTCTTAACTCAAAAGAGACTGTCTAATGTCCCAAAAACAGATTTTTAAGTGAGGCAAGCTTTAATTTCTTGTCGCTTCAGTTAACCAAATTTCATTCTTAACTCAAAAGAGACTGTGTAAACTCTCAAAAACAGATTTTTAAGTAAGACAAGCTTTAATTTCTTGTCGCTTTAGTTACCCGAAATTCCTTATTCTTAACTCAAAAGAGACTCGAGACTCTCTAACCTCCCAAAAACAGATTTTTAAGTGAGGCAAGCTTTAATTTCTTGTCGCTTCAGTTAACCAAATTTCATTCTTAACTCAAAAGAGGTTGTGTAAATTCTCCAAAAAGAGAGTTTTAAATGAGGCAAGCTTCGATTTCTTGCCACTTCTTCTGTTAACCGAAATTCCTTCTTAACTCAAAATAGCTCTCATCCTTACCTTCTGAGGGTTGCGTTAAAATTCTCTAAGGACTGCTCGTACCCGTTGTTCTGGTAGTACTGACTATTGAGCGGCGTACCGTAGTTCTCCTGTTGGACCGAAGCTATGGCGGCCATGTTTAGGTCCCTGAGACGTTTATCCACCACCTCCTCCTCCTTCCACATCGTGTAGAGGGACTGGATGAGTATTATCTCTATCACGTTTATGATGATCCTGATGAACCAACAGGCGAGCTCGGTCACCCCGTACAAGCTCTCTATGTGCTGAAAAGTGATACAGAAAAAAAAGATTTCAGAGATTCTGGATTCCTGAGAACAGGAATCCCGAAAATGGATGGATACAGGGATTTTCCCTGTATCTCGTACTTACCCAATATTGTATACTCATGTAAATAACCATCCCCGCCTCTGGAAACGTGAGTACAGTCACTGCAAACATCCATGCGACCAGGCATACAGAATTTTTCTATAAAATAACAAAATTTGCAATTAACTTACTATCAGAAACAATTAAGTTTTTCACTGGACATTCCAAATATGAACGTAATAAATAATTAAATAAATAATAATAAATACCGACTAATTAACCTGCTTGCTCCATCTCATATTTAACGCGAGGTATTCCATTGCTTTTTAATAGATCCGGAAACGTTAATTACAATAATCGGATTTAATTAATTCGACGGTATCGAAACTATCGAAAGTGAAAACGGTCAGAAAAATGTATTCAGGTGTCTCGTCTGACACCGCGAATTACGTATTCAAAACTTTCTATCGGAAAAAATTAACGTAGAAAGTGTTCATGTCATTCCAGATTAGGAGTCGATACGTCTAAGACAATTTGATTTTAATTTTTAATTCGTTGCAAAGGTTATGGGCGATTCTCCGGCAAAGCTACACGGTCTAGTTACAAGCTACACGTCATATATTCGTAGTAATTAGATATATGGGCGCGGAATTGTTTTTGTTTTAATTAATTTAAATTGTTGGAACAAAAGATGCGTGAAAATTCGGTAAAAGTGAGCTATGTAACACTGATATTTTGAACTTTATACGGTATGTGCATTAGGAGTTAAGCAGTTTTCTTTGAAAAAATAGTTTTTGGAGTATTATTAGTTACTTGATTGAAAACAATGTAGATTTTGGGTGCAATGAAATTCAAAAATTCGTAAGAAATTAACCAAAACTCAAATCGCGTTGAAAGCTGTACAGTATGTTCTTTTGAATGTATTTTACGAGTTGTGGTAGTTTTAGCTCAATTGATGAACTAGTTTTTCAGTTAGAGCTACCTAATTGAAATTAGTTTGACTACAAACTTTACAAAAATTCACAAATCGTAAAAACTTAGTAACTACAACTGAAATTTCATTAAAAATGATGTAGAATGTACCTTGAAATGTTCTTTAAGAGTTAACTTGGTTTAAATCCGATAGATGTAGTAGTTTTCGAGTTACAACTGTCTCATGCGAGTTCGAGTAGATCGCAAAAACTCACATTTCTCAAGTAACTCAAAAGTTTGTAAAAAATTAACCAAAACTCAATTTGTGTTGAGAGTATATCAATGTGATCTATAGAACGTATTTTAACAGTTAAAGTAGTTTTAGCTAAATTATTGAACAAATTTTTGAGTTAGAGTTGCTTGATTGAAATCAAAATAATTCACAAATCGTAAAAAAGGTAACTAAAACTGAAATTTCATTTAAAATAATGCAGAATGTTCCTTGAAATGTTCTTTAAGAGTTAACTTGGTTTAAATCCGATAGCTGTAGTAGTTTTCGAGTTACAACTGTCTCATGCGAGTTCGAGTAGATCGCAAAAACTCACATTTCTCAAGTAACTCAAAAATTTGTAAAAAATTATAACCAAAACTCAAATTGTGTTGAGAGTTTCCCAATGTGATCTATAGAACGTATTTTAACAGTTAAAGTAGTTTTAGGTAAATTTTTGAACTAGTTTTTGAGTTAGAGTTGCTTGATTGAAGTCAAGATAAATTTTGGTAACAAAAATTCCCAAAATTGTAAAAAAGCTAACTACAATTGTAATTTCATTAAAAATGATGCAGAATGTCTCTTGGATTGTTCTTCAAGAGTTATCGTACTTTCAATCCGATAGCTGAAGTAGTTTTCGAGTTACAACTGTTTTATGCAAGTTCGAGTAGATTGCAAAACTCCTATTTCTAAAGTAATTCAAAAATTTGTAAAAAATTAACCAAAACCCAAATCGTGTTGAGAGTTTCCCAATGTGATCTATAGAACGTATTTTAGCAGTTAAAGTAGTTTTAGGTAAATTATTGAACTAGTTTTTGAGTTAGAGTTGCTTGATTGAAGTCAAGATAAATGTTGGTAACAAAAATTCACAAAATCGTAAAAAAGCCAACTACAATTGAAATTTCATTAAAAATGATGCAGGATGTTCCCTGAAATGTTCTTTAAGAGATAACTCAGTTTCAATCCGATAGCTAAAGTAGTTTTCAAGTTGCAACTGTCTTATGTAAGTTCGAGTAGATTGCAAAACTCATATTTCTGAAGTCAACTCAAAAATTTGTAAAAAATTAACCAAAGCTCAAATTGTGTTCAGAGTTGGACAATGTGGTCTACACAACGTGTTTTAAGAGTTAAAGTAGTTTTAGCTAAATTGGTGACCTAGTTTTTCAGTTAGAGTTGCCTGATTGAAGTCAAAATAGTTCCAAATCGTAAAAAAGGTAACTACCACTGAAATTTCATTAAAATAATGCAGAATGTTCCTTGAAATGTTCTTTAAGGGTTAACTTGGTTTAAACCCGATAGCTGTAGTAGTTTTCGAGTTACAACTGTCTCATGCGAGTTCGAGTAGATCGCAAAAACTCACATTTCTCAAGTAACTCAAAAATTTGTAAAAAAATTAACCAAAACTCAAATTGTGTTGAGAGTTTCCCAATGTGATCTATAGAACGTATTTTAACAGTTAACCTAGTTTTAGCTAAATTATTGAACAAGTTTTTGAGTTAGAGTTGCTTGATTGAAATCAAGATAAATTTTGGTAACAAAAATTCACAAAAGCGTAAAAAAGCTAACTACAATTGAGATTTCATTAAAAATGATGCAGAATGTCCCTTGGAATGTTCTTTAAGAGTTGTCGTAGTTTCAATTCGATAGCTGAAGTAGTTTTCGAGTTACAACTGTCTTAGGCGAGTTCGAGTAGATCGCAAGAACTCACATTTCTGAAGTTAACTCAAAAATTTGTTAAAAATTAACCATAGTTCAAATGGTGTTGAAACTTTCCCAGTGCGGTCTATAGAACGTATTTTAAGAGTTAAAGTAGTTTTAGCTAAATTGTTGAACTAGTTTTTGAGTTAGAGTTGCTTGATTGAAGTCAAGATTGACTGTTGGTAATAAAAATTCACAAAATCGTAAAAAAGCTAACTACAATTGAAATTTCATTAAAAATGATGCAGGATGTTCCTTGAAATGTTCTTTAAGAGTTAACCCAGTTTCAATCCGATAGCTAAAGTAGTTTTCAAGTTACAACTGTCTTATGCGAGTTCGAGTAGATCGCAAAAACTCACATTTCTCAAGTAACTCAAAAATTTGTAAAAAATTATATCCAAAACTCAAATTGTGTTGAGACTTTCCCAATGTGATCAATAGAACGTATTTTAACAGTTAAAGTAGTTTTAGCTAAATTATTGAACTAGTGTTTGAGTTAGAGTTGAGTTAGCTCGTAAAAAAGCTAACTACAATTGAAATTTCATTTAAAATGATGCAGGAGGTTCCCTGAAATGTTATTTAAGAGTTAACCCAGTTTCAATCCGATAGCTGAAGTAGTTTTCAAGTTACAACTGTCTTATGCAAGTTCGAGTAGATTGCAAAACTCATATTTCTGAAGTCAACTCAAAAATCTGTAAAAAATTAACCAAAACTCAATTTGTATTGAGAATTCCAAAATGTAGAACGTATTTTAAGAGCTAACGTAGTTTTAGCTAAATTGTTGAACCAGTTTTTGAGTTAGATCGAGTTGCTTGATTGAAGTCAAAATATTTCACAAATCCTATAAAAGGTAACTAAAACTGAAACTTCATTTAAAATGATGCAGAATGTTCCTTGAAATGTTCTTTAAGAGTTATCGTAGTTTCAATCCGATAGCTAAAGTAGTTTTCAAGTTACAACTGTCTTATGCGAGTTCGAGTAGATCGCAAAAACTCACATTCTCAAGTAACTCAAAAATTTGTAAAAAATTAACCAAAACTCAATTTGTGTTGAGAGTTTCCCAATGTGATCTATAGAACGCATTTTATCAGTTAAAGTGGTTTTAGATAAATTGGTGAACTAGTTTTTGAGTTAGAGTTGCTTGATTGAATTGAAAATAAATTTTGCCCACAAAAATTCACACAATCGTAAAAAAGATAATTACAATTGACATTTCATTAAAAATTATGTGAAAAACCAGAATCACAATTTTGTTCAATCACATACAGTGCGTTCATTGGAAAATCTTTTACGAGTTAAGATAACGTACTTTACATAACAAAAAAGTTTTTGAGATATAACTGAATCCAAGCAATTCCTTGGAGTATAAACTTTATTAAAGAGTCATTTGATCGTATTGCGTGTAGTACTTACGGTGGCCAGGCCGTGTATTAAAAGCGCCGCGAACAGCGCCATTGCGAAATATCCCGCGCATAATAAAACAGCGGCCGGAGGCAGCGAAGTCTCAGATTCTAATATCCATATCAATTCGAAGGCGAAAGCTATCAAATAGGCGATCTGAAACACAACAAACGACGACGATATAACAATTGTTTAACGATAAAACAATTCAATGAAATAATCAAGGCCAATCCTGTTTCCAAAATTGGAAGAACCCACAAGGATCGACTCCTTTTGAAGAAATTGTGTTGTAACGTAATCAGTTTCTTAAAATGTTAATTAAGCTGATGGGTGCATCATTAGAATTTCCCATTTCAAAACTTAAAAGTAACACTTTTATGGATTTTAATTGGATTTTTAATAATAATCCCGTTAATATAATAATTAACTGTTTTCTTCATGGCATATGTTCAATAGTATTTCCCAGATGACGTGGGAAAAACTTTTTCCGTAGTTGTTATAATAACAATGGCAAACACTACTTTCACTTCCACAACGTTGAACTTTACCTAATTCCTAAAGTAAATACAACATCCACAATAGGTCGCTTAAAGACTAAGTAGTAGCGTTTTTATCACTTCTATTATTATTATTATATACATTCCTATTGTATTACTGTAATCAAGATTATTACTATTGTGGCATAGTGTGAATGGTTCAATTACTTTTGTTTTATTAAGAATAGGAAAAAGATGTCCTATTTCCTGCTGATGTAAAATGCAATTAACTTCTTTTAAGCTTTGTGTTGTTTTAAATTTCTCGCCGCGAGATGGCGTCGCAGTACGAAAGGCTGGGGGCTGTCAAATAGCTCGAATTTCTGTCTTCACCGCTAGATGGTGTCTGTTAAGCGTCACTTAGGGCCGTATTTATAATTCAAACTCAAGATCGACTTCGGTAAGAACGTCTCAAGCATAAGCTCTTGCTTATACTTTGTTTTGTTTTAGTCATATGTTCAGCTAACCTCGAGTGAGACTGTCACAAGTGGTTTGTTTCTGTAGTTAATCTCAACTCCTGTCCAATTTTTAAAGATATTTGTCATTACGCTCATTACAAAAAAATCTCCCATTACGTTCCAGGAGGTCTGGTTTACAAATTAAACTTGGTAAGATTTCGTTTTGACAGGAGTGAAATTTTCATGTCAATGTCATTTACTTATATAAGCAAGACTCAAGTCCGGGTACGAGGTGACTCAAACTTATCCCAGGCTTGAGTTGAACTTGAGTCAGACTCAACTTGAGACAAACTCAAGTGGCGACTATAAATACGGCCCTTAGATACTTTTAGGTTTGTTCCAAGGGATTTTCACATCTAGATTACATCTAGAATCAAATTCCGCTATATTACTAATCCATCATAACAGCCCGTGACGTTATGAACTCGAATCTACATAACCAACGCCTGGAACTTCTTAAATTCAAAGCCGACCAGCACAATTACAATACGTGACTAACGTATGCATAGTTAATCACCCGATCGAGCTCGTCCACCCATCCCACGGTGGGAGTGAGTAATACGTAGGATAACCCACGGGACGACCTCAGAATCGAATCCTACGATCCGTCGAGTTGTGTAAACGATTCGGTTTAAGTTTCACTTGAAATATTCCGATTTGCGTAAGATCGTATAATTATTATCATTATTCACGGTTGGGTTACGGGGCGGCGGGAAAACTGCGGGAACGCGGTTAATTATTTAATTTTTACGATAACTCAAACTTGATTATTCTGTGAGAAACGTGTCAGTAGGAAAAACGTATTAGTCCCGCATCGATGTGTTGGGTAAGCGAGGAAAAGTCCATTAGCTGCGGGTGGTTTTACAAGAATTCGCTTTTAACGGGAAAAGGTCGGATCAATGTCTCGAATAGATCGTAGGAAGTATTGTTTCCGCGAAATGTATGCGAACCAAATCAAAATACGATAATTAAACATAACGTGTTAATTAATTTTCTTGACTTTTCACTAACACACGCTGATGGCACCATATGGAATATTGAAGTAATTAGCCGGTTTTAATTAACGTCCCCAGATTTGAAAGTCTGCGTTTATTATACTTGAGATTGAGCTAATTAGAACTTTTTGAATTTTTTGTGGAATAATCTAGAGAAGTGCGCAGATCCGTATCACCATGATTTAATTGATTTGCATATCAATCAATTAAATATTTTGTACTTTACTGCATAGTTTTGCTATGCAGTAAGTTAGGACTTACGTTAAATTAATAAATTAAGATTCAGGAAGTTCCATAGAATATATTTTGGTAATTCAAGGAATTTTCCAATTACGTTTCTAATTGAACTCATAGTACACTTACTTCATTATAATATTAATAATTGCTTCATTACACTACAGTTTATAAACTGGAATCGTTTTGACTCACTAGCTGAAAAAGGTTTTGAATTATAGTTATTTTATTGAAATTATTACTGAAAATTTCAAAACACAAATGCCGAAATTCAAAAATCCATCAAAAATTAACTAACCTTCCAATTTAGTCATAACTCATACAGCGGGTTCAGTGAACTATACTCTGGAAGTTAAGGCAAATTTAATTCGGTAGGTGAAAGAGTTTTTAAGTTATAACTGTTCCTTTATAGATAATTTAATTTTCTGAAACACTCACGTTAATGATAACTTCAAAAATTCATAACAAAATAACTAATGCGCATTTTTAATTAAAACTTGTACAGTGTGTTCATTGGACTATGTTTTATAGATTAACACAGTTTTAGTTCGGTAGGTGAAAGAGTTTCCGAGTTATAGCTGTCTCATTGAAGTTAACGTAATTTTTGGGGACAATCGCATTAATGGCAACATTTAAAAATTCATAAAATTAACTAACTGTCACATTCAATTTAAAGCTATAAAAGGGCGTTCCATATACCATGCTTTATAAGTTAGCAAAGTTAAAATTCAGTAGGTGAAAGAGTTCGCGAGTTATAGCTATCTTATGAAA
Source organism: Cryptocephalus moraei (assembly GCA_946251905.1). NCBI lineage: Eukaryota > Metazoa > Arthropoda > Insecta > Coleoptera > Chrysomelidae > Cryptocephalus > Cryptocephalus moraei. The sequence goes on along the minus strand of OX276466.1, from coordinate 1,292,869 downwards.
GTTAGTGCAATATTTGGAAATAGTCACATGAATGATAATATCAAAAATTCATAAAAAAATTACTAACTGTCACATTCCATTGAAAGCTATATTATGGATGTTTCTTATACCATGCCTTGTAAGTTAGCATAGTTATAATTTAGTTGGTGAAAGGGTTCGCGAGTTATAGCTATCTTATTGAAGTTAGTGCAATTTTTGAAGATAGTCGCTTTAATGCCAACATTCAAAAATTCATAGAAAATTAACTAACCGTCATATTTATTTAAAATCTATATACGAGTATCCACTAGGCTATGCTTTATAAGTTAGCACAGGTTTAACTCGGTAGGTGAAAGGCTTTGTAAGTTATAGCTGTCTCATTGAAGTTAATGTAATTTTTGGAGACAATCGCAGTAATGACAACATTAAAAAATTCATAAAATATTAACTAATTGTCACATTCAATTTAAAGCTACATATGGATGTTTCTTATACCATGCCTTATATGTTAGCATAGTTATAATCCTGTAGGTGAAGGAGTTTGCGAGTTATAGCTCTTATTGCAGTTAGTACAACTTTTTGAGATTAGTCACATGAATGACAACACTCAAAAATTTATATAAAATTAACCAATTGTCACATTCCATTGACAGCTATATATAGGTGTTCCTTATACCATGCTTTATAAGTTAGCATAGTTACAATACAGTAGGTGAAAGAGTTTGCTAGTTATCACTGTTTCTTTGAAGTTAATATAATTTTTGAAGATAGTTACATTAATGGCAACATTCAAAAATTCATAAAAAATAACTGTCATATTTAGTTAAAACCTATACAACGATATTCATTTGGCTATGCTTTATAAGTTGGCTTTAGGTTTAACGCGGTAGGTGAAAAGATTTGTAAGTTATAGCTGTCTCATTGAAGTTAATGTAATTTTCGGAGACAATCGCATTAATGACAACATTCAGAAATTCATAAAAAATTAACTAACTGTCACATTCAATTTAAAGCTATAATTATATGGATCTTCCATATACCATGCTTTATAAGTTAGCATAGTCACAATTCAGTAGATGAAAGAGTTTGTGAGTTATAGCTGTCGCATTGAAGTTAATATAATTTTTGAAGATAGTTAATCATTTTGAATTTTGAAGATAGTAGACATTAATGGCAACATTCAAAAATTCATCGAAAATTAACTAACTGTCATATTTATTTAAAATATATATACGAGTATCCACTAGGCTATGCTTTATAAGTTAGCACAGGTTTAACTCGGTAGTTGAAAAGATTTGTAAGTTATAGCTGTCTCATTGAAGTTATAATGTAATTTTTGGAGACAATCGCATTCATGACAACATTCAAAAATTCATAAAAAATTAACTAACTGTCACATTCAATTTAAAGCTATATATGGATGTTCCTTATACAATACCTTACAAGTCAGAATAGCTATAATTCAGTTGGTGAAAGAGTTTGCGAGTTAGGTGCTATCTTATTGAAGTTGGTACAACTTTTTGAGATGGTCACATGAATGACACCATTCAAAAATTCATAAAAAAAATATTCAACTGTCACATTCCATTGAAAGCTATATGTTGGTGTTCTTAATACCATGCTTTATAAGTTGGCATAGTTACAATGTAGTAGGTGAAAGAGTTTGCGAATTATAGCTGTCTCATTGAAGTTAATATAATTTTTTAAGATAGTCACATTAATGGCAACATTCAAAAATTCATAAAAAAATAACTAACTGTCATTTTTAGTTAAAACCTATATAACGATATTCATTTGGCTATGTTTTATATGTTAGCTTTAGGTTTAACGCGGTAGGTGAAAAGATTTGTAAGTTATAGGTGTATCATTGAAGTTAATGTAATTTTTGGGGACAATCGCATTAATGACAACATTCAAAAATTCATAAAAAATTAACTAACTGTCACATTCAATTTAAAGCTATATATGGATGTTCCTTATACAATACCTTACAAGTTAGCATAGCTATAATTTAGTTGGTGAAAGAGTTCGCGAGTTATAGCTATTTTATTGAAGTTAGTACAACTTTTTGAGATAGTCACATGAATGCCAACATTAAAAAATTCATAAAAAATTAACCAACTGTCACATTCCATTAACAGCTATATATAGGTGTTCCTTATACCATGCTTTATAAGGTAGCACGGTTACAATTCAGCAGGTGAAAGAGTTTGCGAATTGTAGCTGTCTCATTGAAGTTAATATAATTTTTTAAGGTAGTCACATTAATGGCAACATTCAAAAATTCATAAAAAAAATAACTAACTGTCATATTTAGTTAAAGCCTATATAACGATATTCATTTGGCTATGTTTTATAAGTTAGCTTTAGGTTTAACGCGGTAGGTGAAAAGATTTGTAAGTTATAGGTGTATCATTGAAGTTAATGTAAATTTTTGAAACAACCTTAATGACAACAATCCAAAGTTCATAAAAAAATAACTAACACTAATTTTTGATTGTAACTTTTACATGGTGTTCATTAGAAGATGCTTTAAATGTTGGGGTAGTTTTAATTTAGTGGGTTATGCAGTTTTTGAGTTATAGCTGTCTCAGTAAGTTAACGTGATTTTTGGAAACAGTCGCATTAATGACAAAATTCAAAAATTCACAAAAATGCAACTGTCATATTTAGTTAAAACCTACATAATATATAACTGTTCATTAGGCTATGCTCTATAAGTTAGCACAAGTTTACTTTTAGGTACTTACTTTTGAATGTTAATGGCATTTTTGTTTTAAAAAGAATGTTATTATTTTGATTAATTATCTTTAACGTGGTTAAAAAAACCCTCCGAATTGAATTAATTAAAAATATCTCTAATGTCGATATAAATAACGATGCCATAACGCTAATTAAAACGGAATTAGTCAGACATGTACAGATCGAGATAGGAAAAAATTTTCGTGTGTAATTATATTTATTTATCATTCTTTCTACCTGTCCAATTATATATATTTTTTAAATTATTCATACAAATGTATGCACGTGACTCCTCTGGCATTTCTCGGAGGTGAATCAACGTCGGTCGTTCTTTCCGCAAATGTAAAACGTTCTTGAGAATATTTAATCAGTCTCGTGAACAAAAGATATTATTGTTAAATATTCGATACATATATATACCTACTCCATATTGTTATAATTTTAACGGTATTAATGTTACGTCGGTAGCAATGACCGAAATAACAATATTAGTATTCTTAATTTGTTTGATGGATTATTTGCGTGGACGTAAATGGGTATGTGACATGGAATGGGTTGCCAGGAAATAACAGGTACGTTTCCGTAATTTAAATATGTACCGACGATAAAATTTCAGGAATTAAAAGGTTAACAAGTATTTTTGGAAATGTTCATACTTTGTATTGATTACGTTGTAGCAGTAAACGTTTTTACTTTAAATTACAGGTTTCATGCATGTATAGGTACATTGGTACAAAATGCCATAGTAACTGTAACTTTGCAGAAAATGTTATAAACAATTATTTTTTGTATTGTTTAAATAATTACCTTGATTTTTCTACTTTCCCAATAATTACGTAGCGACAAAACAAAAAACGTTCAGAAAAACAAGGTTACAAATTAACTGTTGTGTTAACTGTAATGTTACCCTCTTTTGGAGACAAATTAACATAATCGAAGAAATCCACTTGATATAATACAATCAACGGAAACTATTTTTGAAACAAAGTGAAGCTTATGATAGATCAAAAAGTAGAGTTCTTTTGGAGACAAAATGGATACATAAATAACTTTTGGATTAAAGTACGGGCGAATTATTAATAATAATAATTAAAGGGGAGGGTTTCTGTGATATTCATATTACAACAAAATAGAAATAACTATTTTTGGAGACAAACTAAGTGCTGGACGAATCCAAAAATTTCTTTGGAGACAAAATAGCAACAAAACAGCTTTTGGGAGCAAGTAGGTACTGGATTAACTTGGAATCTAATGTAAGTGTTAAGTGGAAACTACTTTTGGAGTTGAAACAAACTTTGTGAAGCCCATTGGAGCCAAACTAGATATTAGAGTAAACTACAGAAATCTCAGTGGAGATACATCATCGAAAACATTACTTTGGAGGCAATAACATAACAAAAAGGTGCTCTTTGGCTTGAAAAAACTTACAGTACACTTAGTTGTAAAACATAACAACAAAAATGGTACAAAAGTAGTAATAGAGATGGAATAACACAAAACTATGAAACCAAGATGGAAACAAAATCGTTAGAAACTGCTTTTGAACTTTAAACAAAGCTGTTGGAGCCAAAACAGACAAAATCCCATTGGAGGTAAACGAAATCCGTGGAGATAGATCATGGAAAACATTATTTTCGAGGTAATAACATAACAAAAAGATACTCTTTTGATTGGATACACTTTACAGCATACTTAGTTGTAAAATGATAACGTAAAACGGTACAAAAGTAATAACCAAGTAAGAAAGAGAAGAGTGGATATTGCGAGACTTACCAACAGGTAGGCGGCGAAGAACCCTGAAGCGATCTGCACGCTGCAACAAAAGCAATGCTCCACCAGAGCCATAACACGGGAAAGCACCTCAAAACCGAACCAAAAAAGCTACATCTCGCCACTTTTCCATTTCCTCCACTTTTCACCAATGCACATGTGCACTCTGGCACACACTTTTCACTCCTCTACGCGTTTCCCATATTATCCTCGGCCGCTTCTCAAAACTCATTAATATCTCCAAGGTGAACGGATATATACCGCCTTTGAGGTTTATTTTTTTATCGCGCGAGCGCGAATTCGACTTTTCGTGCTCTTTTATTGGGATTTTTATTTTTTCCGCGGTCGCGTTTGATATCGCGAACGCCGCGCGTTAAATGAGCGAGAAGGTGTTTTAAATAACGCGTTTAAAGCGAGCCGAGGTAAACTTTCACTTTTGAATGTTGCCTCCCAAAAATTTTAAATTTGCACCTGAATGTAGGCAACACACCATACAAGCGGAAATTTATAATTGTTCTTTTGAACTTCCCATAAACTTCCTCACTATTTCAATGTCGTGCTTATACCAAACGATTAGTAATTTTAAAAAGCTGATTTTATCTTTCTGCTCTGCAATGAAACACATTTGAAAAAGTCTGCATAAAGTATACTTCCGCAACTTCACAACTCCTCAACTTACAAACTACTCGTTTGCATAAATGTGAAAGTTATGAAAAGCTCCTGACGTTGCTTCTTAAGGTTTTCTTGCATTTTTGACAACTTCACAACTCCTCAACTTACAAACTACTCGCTTGCATAAATGTAAATGTTATGAAAATCTTTTGACGTTGCTCCTTATAAAGTTTTCTTGCAGTTTTGATAATTTCACAACTTCTAGACTAACGAACTTCTAGTTTGCATCAGTTTTTAGGTTATGAAATGCTCTTGACGTTGCTTCTAAGGTTTTCTGACAGTGTGCATCAGTGTAAAAGTTATGAAAAGCTCTTGACATTGCTGCTTGACGTTTTATTGCAGTCCTGACAACTTCGCAACTCCTCGACTAACAAACTTCCTGTTTTCATCAGTGTGTAGGTTATGAAAAGCTCTTAACGTTGCTTCATGAGGTTGTCTGGCAGTCTCGACCGACAGCTTCGCAACTGCTCGACTTACAAACTTCTAGTTTGCATCAATGTGAAGGTTATGAAAAGCTCTTGACGTTGCTTCTTGCAGTTTTGACAACTTGACAACTCCTCAACTTACAAACTACTCGCTTGCATAAATGTGAAAGTTATGAAAATCTCTTGACGTTGCTCCTTATAAAGTTTTCTTGCAGTTTTGATAATTTCACAACTTCTCGACTAACGAATTTCTAGTTTGCATCAGTTTTTAGGTTATGAAATGTTCTTGACGTTGCTTCTAAGGTTTTCTGACAGTTTGCATCAGTGTAAAAATTATGAAAAGCTCTTGACATTGCTTCTTGATGTTTTTATTGCAGTTCTGACAACTTCGCAACTCCTCGACTAACAAACTTCCTGTTTTCATCAGTGTGTAGGTTATGAAAAGCTCTTGACGTTGCTTCATGAGGTTGTCTTGCAGTCTCGACCGACAGCTTCGCAACTGCTCGACTTACAAACTTCTAGTTTGCATCAATGTGAAGGTTATGAAAAGCTCTTGACGTTGCTTCTTGCAGTTTTGACAACTTGACAACTCCTCAACTTACAAACTACTCGCTTGCATAAATGTGAAAGTTATGAAAATCTCTTGACGTTGCTCCTTATAAAGTTTTCTTGCAGTTTTGATAATTTCACAACTTCTCGACTAACGAATTTCTAGTTTGCATCAGTTTTTAGGTTATGAAATGTTCTTGACGTTGCTTCTAAGGTTTTCTGACAGTTTGCATCAGTGTAAAAATTATGAAAAGCTCTTGACATTGCTTCTTGATGTTTTTATTGCAGTTCTGACAACTTCGCAACTCCTCGACTAACAAACTTCCTGTTTTCATCAGTGTGTAGGTTATGAAAAGCTCTTGACGTTGCTTCTTACAGTTTTGACAACTTCACAACTCCTCACCTTACAAACTACTCGCTTGCATAAATGTGAAAGTTATGAAAATCTCTTGACGTTGCTCCTTATAAAGTTTTCTTGCAGTTTTGATAATTTCACAACCTCTCGACTAACGAACTTCTAGTTTGCATCAGTTTTTAGGTTATGAAATGCTCTTGACGTTGCTTCTAAGGTTTTCTGACAGTGTGCATCAGTGTAAAAGTTGTGAAAAGCTCTTGACATTGCTTCTTGATGTTTTTATTGCAGTTCTGACAACTTCGCAACTCCTCGACTAACAAACTTCCCGGTTTCATCAGTGTGTTGGTTATGAAAAGCTCTTAACGTTGCCTCATGAGGTTGTCTTGCAGTCTCGACCGACAGCTTCGCAACTGCTCGACTTACAAACTTCTAGTTTGCATCAATGTGAAGGTTATGAAAAGCTCTTGACGTTGCTTCTTGCAGTTTTGACAACTTGACAACTCCTCAACTTACAAACTACTCGCTTGCATAAATGTGAAAGTTATGAAAATCTCTTGACGTTGCTCCTTATAAAGTTTTCTTGCAGTTTTGATAATTTCACAACTTCTCGACTAACGAATTTCTAGTTTGCATCAGTTTTTAGGTTATGAAATGTTCTTGACGTTGCTTCTAAGGTTTTCTGACAGTTTGCATCAGTGTAAAAATTATGAAAAGCTCTTGACATTGCTTCTTGATGTTTTTATTGCAGTTCTGACAACTTCGCAACTCCTCGACTAACAAACTTCCTGTTTTCATCAGTGTGTAGGTTATGAAAAGCTCTTGACGTTGCTTCATGAGGTTGTCTTGCAGTCTCGACCGACAGCTTCGCAACTGCTCGACTTACAAACTTCTAGTTTGCATCAATGTGAAGGTTATGAAAAGCTCTTGACGTTGCTTCTTGCAGTTTTGACAACTTGACAACTCCTCAACTTACAAACTACTCGCTTGCATAAATGTGAAAGTTATGAAAATCTCTTGACGTTGCTCCTTATAAAGTTTTCTTGCAGTTTTGATAATTTCACAACTTCTCGACTAACGAATTTCTAGTTTGCATCAGTTTTTAGGTTATGAAATGTTCTTGACGTTGCTTCTAAGGTTTTCTGACAGTTTGCATCAGTGTAAAAATTATGAAAAGCTCTTGACATTGCTTCTTGATGTTTTTATTGCAGTTCTGACAACTTCGCAACTCCTCGACTAACAAACTTCCTGTTTTCATCAGTGTGTAGGTTATGAAAAGCTCTTGACGTTGCTTCTTACAGTTTTGACAACTTCACAACTCCTCACCTTACAAACTACTCGCTTGCATAAATGTGAAAGTTATGAAAATCTCTTGACGTTGCTCCTTATAAAGTTTTCTTGCAGTTTTGATAATTTCACAACCTCTCGACTAACGAACTTCTAGTTTGCATCAGTTTTTAGGTTATGAAATGCTCTTGACGTTGCTTCTAAGGTTTTCTGACAGTGTGCATCAGTGTAAAAGTTGTGAAAAGCTCTTGACATTGCTTCTTGATGTTTTTATTGCAGTTCTGACAACTTCGCAACTCCTCGACTAACAAACTTCCCGGTTTCATCAGTGTGTTGGTTATGAAAAGCTCTTAACGTTGCCTCATGAGGTTGTCTTGCAGTCTCGACCGACAGCTTCGCAACTGCTCGACTTACAAACTTCTAGTTTGCATCAATGTGAAGGTTATGAAAAGCTCTTGACGTTGCTTCTTGCAGTTTTGACAACTTGACAACTCCTCAACTTACAAACTACTCGCTTGCATAAATGTGAAAGTTATGAAAATCTCTTGACGTTGCTCCTTATAAAGTTTTCTTGCAGTTTTGATAATTTCACAACTTCTCGACTAACGAATTTCTAGTTTGCATCAGTTTTTAGGTTATGAAATGTTCTTGACGTTGCTTCTAAGGTTTTCTGACAGTTTGCATCAGTGTAAAAATTATGAAAAGCTCTTGACATTGCTTCTTGATGTTTTTATTGCAGTTCTGACAACTTCGCAACTCCTCGACTAACAAACTTCCTGTTTTCATCAGTGTGTAGGTTATGAAAAGCTCTTGACGTTGCTTCATGAGGTTGTCTTGCAGTCTCGACCGACAGCTTCGCAACTGCTCGACTTACAAACTTCTAGTTTGCATCAATGTGAAGGTTATGAAAAGCTCTTGACGTTGCTTCTTGCAGTTTTGACAACTTGACAACTCCTCAACTTACAAACTACTCGCTTGCATAAATGTGAAAGTTATGAAAATCTCTTGACGTTGCTCCTTATAAAGTTTTCTTGCAGTTTTGATAATTTCACAACTTCTCGACTAACGAATTTCTAGTTTGCATCAGTTTTTAGGTTATGAAATGTTCTTGACGTTGCTTCTAAGGTTTTCTGACAGTTTGCATCAGTGTAAAAATTATGAAAAGCTCTTGACATTGCTTCTTGATGTTTTTATTGCAGTTCTGACAACTTCGCAACTCCTCGACTAACAAACTTCCTGTTTTCATCAGTGTGTAGGTTATGAAAAGCTCTTGACGTTGCTTCTTACAGTTTTGACAACTTCACAACTCCTCACCTTACAAACTACTCGCTTGCATAAATGTGAAAGTTATGAAAATCTCTTGACGTTGCTCCTTATAAAGTTTTCTTGCAGTTTTGATAATTTCACAACCTCTCGACTAACGAACTTCTAGTTTGCATCAGTTTTTAGGTTATGAAATGCTCTTGACGTTGCTTCTAAGGTTTTCTGACAGTGTGCATCAGTGTAAAAGTTGTGAAAAGCTCTTGACATTGCTTCTTGATGTTTTTATTGCAGTTCTGACAACTTCGCAACTCCTCGACTAACAAACTTCCCGGTTTCATCAGTGTGTTGGTTATGAAAAGCTCTTAACGTTGCCTCATGAGGTTGTCTTGCAGTCTCGACCGACAGCTTCGCAACTGCTCGACTTACAAACTTCTAGTTTGCATCAATGTGAAGGTTATGAAAAGCTCTTGACGTTGCTTCTTACAGTTTTGACAACTTCACAACTCCTCACCTTACAAACTACTCGCTTGCATAAATGTGAATGTTATGAAAATCTTTTGACGTTGCTCCTTATAAAGTTTTCTTGCAGTTTTGATAATTTCACAACTTCTCGTCTAACGAACTTCTAGTTTGCATCAGTTTTTAGGTTATGAAATGCTCTTGACGTTGCTTCTAAGGTTTTCTGACAGTTTGCATCAGTGTAAAAGTTATGAAAAGCTCTTGACATTGCTTCTTGATGTTTTTATTGCAGTTCTGACAACTTCGCAACTCCTCGACTAACAAACTTCCTGTTTTCATCAGTGTGTAGGTTATGAAAAGCTCTTAACGTTGCTTCATGAGGTTGTCTTGCAGTCTCGACCGACAGCTTCGCAACTGCTCGACTTACAAACTTCTAGTTTGCATCAATGTGAAGGTTATGAAAAGCTCTTGACGTTGCTTCTTGCAGTTTTGACAACTTGACAACTCCTCAACTTACAAACTACTCGCTTGCATAAATGTGAAAGTTATGAAAATCTCTTGACGTTGCTCCTTATAAAGTTTTCTTGCAGTTTTGATAATTTCACAACTTCTCGACTAACGAACTTCTAGTTTGCATCAGTTTTTAGGTTATGAATTATGAAATGCTCTTGACGTTGCTTCTAAGGTTTTCTGACAGTGTGCATCAGTGTAAAAGTTATGAAAAGCTCTTGACATTGCTGCTTGACGTTTTATTGCAGTCCTGACAACTTCGCAACTCCTCGACTAACAAACTTCCTGTTTTCATCAGTGTGTAGGTTATGAAAAGCTCTTAACGTTGCTTCATGAGGTTGTCTTGCAGTTTTGACCGACAGCTTTACAACTCCTTGACTTACAAACTTGTAGTATGCATATGCATCAGTGTGTAGGTTATGAAAAGCTCTCTTGACGTTGCGTCTTGAGATTTTCTTGCAGTTTTCAGTTTTTTTAATAATTTCGAAAAGCTGACGGAACTTAATCAAAAATGGAGTTGGGATCAAACAAATAATACGAAAACCTTCCGAACCAAAGCGTTTCAACAGAAATTACCTTGCACATTCCTTACCATACAAGTACCCCGCCAAAATAACTCAATAACTCTATTAATTCCATCTTTATTACAATTATTATCACAGCTACGAATTAATAAATCCGCGTTTACTTCCGCCTCAGAATCCTCTAACCTCCCTTATCGCCCTTATCTCGCTATCGGGCGTCATCTTGTTGTACTCGTCGAACTCCATGGCGAAAGTCGCCGTGCCGGAAGACAAAGTCCTCAGTACCGTCGAGTAACCCATGAGTTCCGACAGAGGGACCCTCACCGAGACGACCTGAGAAAGGAAGTCGATAGAGTTGAACTTCGCGGAGTTGTAAGTAGAAAGTTTACGTACTCGAGAGTTTCCACGTACTCCGATCGTGTCGATGTTCGACCTACGTTTGGATAGGTCGGCCAGGATCGGGGTCAGGTGGTCTTCCGGCGTGACGACCTCCAGGTACATCACCGGTTCTAAGATGTCCGTGCCTGCTTTCTTGAGAAGCTGGAAAAATTGATGATAAATTGTTAATTTGTATTAAATTAAATTAAATGAGGTTCTTTTGCTAGTTTAAATTATAATTCATACTTTGAATCTTAAGAAATAATTAAATTAAATTCAGCATAAAGTTACAAAAACCTCAGCTAACTACAGATAAACAAATATACCCTATTTTTTAAATTACAATAAACTCAGTTTGTTGTTGATAATCCAAGATAAACAAATATCTGTTGCACTAGTTACCATACAAAACTCTATAACTTGTTTTTTAGTTCTTAAATTATGATCCATATTCTACACCTAAGTAATTAAATGTGCAGGTGTTATGTATAACCCATGCACATAATATTTGTGTACTTTACGCCTAAATAATTGACTGTGGCTATTTGGCAAAACATGATAACTGTTTTGCCATAACCAAGCGAGTTATCATGTTTTGCCAAATAGCCACAGGAATAAAGTAAACTATAAAGTTACAATGAATTCAGGACGCGTTATTTGATATTAACTAAATTACCTTTTGCACTAATTGGGTAATGGTAGATGCGATCATAGTGTCAGAGGTGCCTTTGCCTACTTCCAGGTAATGCAGCATGACTTGGGTGTTTATGACCTTCAATTAGATAAAACAGCTTGTTACAATATTACTCTGTAAAATAGGATTCGATAAATAAATAAATGATCCATAGGGTGACAAAATGAGGACACACGTTCTGCGCATGTACAGGTAGTAGGTGTTTGTTCACTATGTGGAGTCACCTACTGGTGTGTTTTAGAGTTCATTATATCTCTAAGATCCTACCTGGCAGCAGATCTTCGGCCCGTGCGCCAACCCCACCTCCACCCCCTGCCGTACGGCGACCAGATGCTTCGGGAAGATGGCGGCGATGTTCGCCGCGTACTCGGGACTCCTGTCGAGCCTGAGCAACTCATGCGAGCCCCTCGGTCCGTTCGAGCCGTACGGCAACAGCGACATCTTCGCCGTTATCGACTGTCTGCTGTTGCCGATCTTCGTCTCGACTGTGAGGCTGTCCGTCGTGCTCGACAGCGGAGTCTCGCGGTACGCTATCTGGAGCGGGCCGAGATCGACGTCGATCTTGTACTCTTTGAGGATGCGGTCTCTTATGATTTCTATGTGCAGCTCGCCCATGCCTGGAATTTTTCGGATTTTCTTATTAATAGAACTACAAAGGATTTTTATGGAAATATTAACAAAGAACAAAGAGAAGGGTTCAATATTTCAAGTTTCAATAGTTAACAGCATCTTTGGGATATATTTTTAGAAGAAACTCCAAATATCGCTACGCACAACTTTTTGTTAATGGAATGATCTATGGTAGGCGGAGCCTGGGAAGGAAGAAATTGCCATGGCTGAGGAATATACGTCAGTGGACTGGCCTAAACTTTGAAGAGCTTAAAGGAACCGCCGAAGATAAAGAGGCATTCGCTACTGTGATATCCAACTTTCTTCTTTGTGAGTTCCTTCATTTCTTCGTCCCACTAAAGTATACTGTTCAGATATTTTCTCTTGTGCTTCAGACCTAACGCTTTTTGGGCTACATCATTGACTTTCCATTTCAGCCCCTCATATATTGAGGCTACTTTTGTGGCTACTTCTGGGGTGCCCCAGGGTAGTAACCTTGGGCCGTTACTTTTTGCGATTTTCATAAATGACCTACCAAACTGTATAAAGCATTCTGAAAGCTTCTTGTTTGCAGATAACTTCAAAATCAAACACTTCAAACGTGTGTCAGCTCCTGAGGATTGTGATAACCTTCAGCGAGATTTAAATTCTATTAGGCATTTCAACGACCTGTCAAAAATAAATCCAATATGGCCGTTGTGGGCAAACAACTTGGTTATGTTATATGTGACTATTGATCGAAAAGTGTTCCATTTTATGTTTTTGAGAGTGACTTAAGTTGTTTTCATATTTTTAAAGTGTACAGTAGTGTTTTTTCGAACAAAGATGCTCTTGTATGCTTTCATCTGTGCTTTGCTATAGTAACTATGGGTAATATGGAACGATATCCATGTTGGTGACAGGTGACAGGCGGAACTCCGTGAATAGAATTGTCCAAATCTTCAACTTTCAATGTAAATGGATCAATCCTTTTATGGTCAGTTGTTCCAGAATGTTGTTAGAATTCGATACGGTAAAGTTAAGTGTAAGACGAGCATTAAATAGAGTAACATATATTTTCAACATTGTTAACAACAAAAGATATAAAAGAAGGTCCTTTATCAACAAAATTACCTTCTTTGGTTCCTAAAATTAGCTTAAAAGTAAGAAACCCGCGGTTATTCTCTTGTTCAGCCTGGAATAACCAATAAATGCAATGCTGCATGAATGTAATGTGATGATGCAAAAATGTGATATAGATTTACTACATACCAGTGCTAAGAGTTTAAAAGGTGTTGTACTAAGCACAAATTAGGATGTATGGACATCATCTGTAGGTTGGATTTAGGCTTTGTATGCTGATCTTGTCTTATCCTGTCTATAGTATCATATTCCCTTTGTTCTTTGTTGTTTTAAGATAGTATTAGCTTAAATTGCTACTCTTGCATGTAATTACTCTCTTCAGTGTGTTTGTAGGAGTATAAATAAGTAAATATATTGTTCGCACTTCCCTCTACAGTTTATTGTAATGTTAATCCTTCACCTGCCAATATCGTCTGGCCACTCTCCATGTTGAAGCTGACCCTCAGGCTCGGATCTTCACGCTGCAGCTGAGCCAAGGCGTACTCGAGCTGCGGCTGAGCGTTCAGGCTGGGCGGCTCGACGGCACAGAAGAACACCGGCTCCGGCAACGGGACGCCCATGCCGAGGACCTTCTCGACTTCCGCCTCGTCCATGACGCCCTTGCGACTCTTCATTATCGATCTCTTCGCCGCCTGGCTCGAGGAGTGGGAGTTCGTCACTAGGTCGCCGGAGTTTATCTTCTGGAAAAATCGAAACGAGGTCTTCGACTGTATAGTTACTTGCAGATATTAGTTTTTCTATAGTACAGTCATATATTTATATTAACTCTATGTAAGTTTCTAGTTCATTCATTTCTAGTATACTTAACAAATAACAAAATTCCACGATTTCCATTCAATCGAGGTACTCATCCCTATTAAATACATTGTTGCTTTTTCTCCCTTACACCGATTTCTTCATAATCGTCATCCTCCTACCTTCAATCCGGCGACGACGGCAATATTCCCCTCCCCGACGACTTCGACTTCCCTGAAATCATCGGCGTACGCTATGTACAACTGCTTCGCCTGCTCCGACAAATCTTGCTTGATGCTGTAGAGCCTTTGGCCCTTCTTCAGGCTGCCGTTGTAGATCCTGAAGAACACGAGCGAGCCCTTCTGGTTGTCGTGTATAACTTTGAAGGCTCTGGCAACGAGGTGTCCGTCGAAGTTCGTGAAGATATCGTTCCTCTCATTAGGGGAGGGAAGGTAGAGTACCGCTGCGTCCATCAGCGGTTGGACTCCTACGTTCCTGTACGAGCTCCCCAGCAGAACCGGAACGGCTAACTAACAAGACGATCGGTTAATTGAGGTGGCTAATAAAATATAATTACTACTAATGAGAAATGAATAACAGAGCAAGGAAATGGAAAACCTGAATAGAAAATATGACTTCCATCTACGAAATATTCTAGAGCATCCAGCACATTGATCAATGGTGAAGCCAATCTGATCCCAAGTCCATTAGAACAAATAAAAACATGGGATAAAGGAACTCTTCCTCGAGCGTAGGGAACAACCTACTGCATACAGAGACAATGATGAGGGCCCTCAATACTCTAACCCAAATGGTACAGACGGAATACCAGCTGAACTGCTAAAATTAATCAAGAAGACAATGTACACCTTCTTCTTAGCCTATTTAATAATACCTATAATACTGGAATAATACAAATTGCAGCATGATCTCCATCGCACCTTACCTGTTTACTTGTAATCTTCCTCAACGCTCTGACGACATCGACCGTCCGCACATCGTCCAAAGAATCAGAAGCGATCACTACGTTGGCCAGTTCGTCATCGAAATCGCTCGATTTATTGATGACTTCGTTTCTAGCTGATATCGCTCTCTCCCAGTGCTCGGCGTGGTCGCCTTCACTTAACGGGACTCTATTGAGCTTCGAATTGGAGTAATCCAACAACTCGAGAGTCAGGACGTCGATTATACCTTGAAACTTTAAGATCTTTTTACTGGAGATTTTGGAAAAGGAATGAACAGCATGAGAGAGATGCAATGTGGTAGTTTTAAAATATTGTATTTGTGGGGTAAAGTCGAAAAAGCTGTACCGAACCATTACAATATTTTAAAAATAACAAGTCGTTCTACATTACCCTTAATCACTACGATCGTCTCTGCAAATGCTTCGACATGAAGGTATTAGTTACTATTAGTTGGGGATTCAAATGCAGTTAAGTGAGTGGCATTCGTTTTAAGAAACTCTCACTACCCAATGATTACTAATACTTTAGCCACAGCCAAAGATGATGCTTACCAACGAATTTGTCACCTTTAAACACCGGAAGCTGTAAGTTCAAGCAAGGAAGTTCGAGCTTCTTCTCTATCGACCTGCAAGACTCTTCCAAGCTTGCGCCCCTCTTGTCCATTTTGTTGACGTACACGATGCGCGGTACGTTGTACTTATCGGCCTGTCTCCAAACAGTCAACGTCTGCGGCTCCACACCTAAAAGTATTATCCATTAATTATCATGGAAATAAACACAAAAATTATAATAAAACAATTTTCTTTGGGGAACCCTATATATTATTAACCTACTCTTCATTTCTCTAATACTTTGATTGTAATAACAATTAATGTTACGAATACGACTATAACAACCGTCCATTCTGAATTTCCCTTTTAATTTCAGCTCTGGTTTTCTCCAATAATTTGATCGTAATGACAATTAACCCAACGAATATGATCATAACAATCGTGACTTACCGGCCGAGCCGTCCAATATAACGATGGCCCCGTCCAGCACCTGCAACGTACGCTCCACCTCCATCGTGAAGTCGATGTGGCCCGGAGTGTCGATCAGATTGAACTGGTTCTTTTTCCAGTAGAAGGTGATGGCAGCGGAGGTGATCGTTATCCCCCTCTCCCGTTCCTGGTCCATGTAATCGGTGACGGTGTTGCCGTGGTGGACCTCACCCATTTGCCGGATCAGGCCGGAGTAGTACAGCATCCTTTCGGTCGTCGTCGTTTTACCTAAAGGCGATCGGATGAATTAGCCGTATTTCAATCAAGGGAAGACAGATTGTACGGTGAAAAGTAGCACAGGGAACGGTTTCGATGAAACTAATAGGAGTTTTAGCTTTTGAATTGGGAGAATACAGTGGATCTCAATGAAAGGAAGCTTGTTTCAATGGAAAGACTGTGATGAGAGCTCCAGAATAGTAGTTTCACCTACAAATTTACTGGACAAAGTTTTGACGCAACGAATTAGATTGTCCTCGATTTTAGGACCTCCTGAGATGTTAAGGGTAGCTGGAATATGCGGATGAAAGCAAATCTTACGGGAATAACTCGAGAAAAGGCGATGAAACATTGGAAACGAAAACATAACCTCACCAGCATCGATATGGGCCAATATCCCCAAGTTCCTGATTTTATCGACTGGAACGTCCTGTAGTTGCTTCTGGGAGTAAAATCGACGTAAATTACGGTTTAATTTGTTTATATTCCTCACGAACCACATTATTTTGATATTTCAAAACCGACATAACACATAACCACCACAGGACCTCACAGGACTCAATTTAAACACGCAACATTAAAACAAACGATGAAATATCTATGATGAAATAACTTTTAAGTTCGTGTTCCATGCCACTTTTCACGACAGAACATCTATATATTGTTCATTGTTCTGCTTTATATCTTTTCACGTTCTGTGTTGGTATGGACAAGACTACTTAACCTAAAAATTTCGAAAATTTATATAAATACCGTTATTTACTTGAAATGCATTCCCAAAAGCACTCCAATCAACAAACGTTAGATATCAGCACCGTTCGCGTGACATTGACTCCCCAGAACTGTGCCTCGATCGTAAACGAGATACTCAAAGGGCTCCTCTACTACAAGTGCCAAATACCTTACCCGTACAGCTGGTTGAAGACCATCGTGGACAAAAGACGTAAAAGGGAAGAGGAGGGCGCCGATACAACAAGACGGACCAATTACACTTTGATCAATCATTACCGGATGGTATCGAGGACGTACGATTTACTAGAAGACGCCATGACCGGCATCAGTAAGGAGTTCGCCTCGAAGGGACACGTCAGGGAAGTCGTCGTCGTGCTCGGCATAACACCGCAGAGTCCGCGTGAAGTTGTGTCGATTAACGTCTCGTTGGCGAGTAGGCATCATGACCGAAATCACTTATCGGAACTGCACAAGTATCAACTCTCCGTCCTAAGGTAACAGCACTGACTTATAAGCATTCGACCATACTAAGTAGTACCGACTTGTAATAGCATTCGACTGTACCACATAATACCGGTACTGTAATAGTACTATGACGCTCTACTTATCTCTCATTTCAGGAGTATCTTCTTGTCGGAGAAATGGACGGACCACATAGACAACTCGGTGAGCTGCACCAACATCTACATCTTCCTGAAGAAGCGCCCGTCGATGGACGAGGACGACTCGAGGGAGGACAGCGGGTTCGTCAAGGTGAGGCCGTTAACGTTCCTACCTAGTATTAAGCACTTCAGGATAAACTTGGCGTCGGAGCTCGACGGTAACTGCTGCGAGAACACGAAGGTCTACCGGGACGTCGAGAGCGATCAGGTCGAGCTCGTAGATGAGGGCGATGAAACTGTTTGGTTAAAGTTCAGGGAGCACGTGCAGGGATTCAAGGATTGTTTTATCGATAAAGTGCCTGCTAGTGAATTGTGGTGATCATCCTCGGATTATATTAAATTAATTGCATAAGGTAATCAAAAAACGTGATCGGCTTGTAAGGGAAATTAGATTAAATTGAATTTATTTCCTTTTGGTAAATAAGTGTTTTGATAGGATGAAAATGGCTGGGGCGAGTTGGGAAATTTGAACTGTTACTGTTCGAAGAAGAGTACTTAATGGTTTTGCCCCATAATTTACAAGTGCAATTTTGTATCTTTTCAACTTGACAAATCCAAGTACTGAAAAGTGCAGGTACTTGACAATTTGCATCAAGAAATGAATTCATGCTTCCTTTCTCAATTTTATCATTGCATTAAATGTATCATATTTCGAAAAATACAAAGTTTTTCGTAGGGGTAATAGGGTACAAAATTAATTTTTAATCAGAAAGGTGGTCATACATGCTATTAAATATTTATTTATACTCCTACAAATACACTGAAGAGAGTAATTAAATGCAAGGGTAGAAATATGGATGTGCTTTGAACCTATATGATCTCATTACTCAAATTATTGTAGTGACATAAGGTAACCTTTAACTAATTGAAATTCATGTATTTGCTGTGATGATCGTTGTTCGTAATTACTTGGCCAATTATCTTGTTCTTCGTAGTACCACTTGTCTTCACAGACGGTGTTGTTTTTAAACTTAATTTTCGAGGGAATGTGATCGGATCGTGTTGATAT
Source organism: Cryptocephalus moraei (assembly GCA_946251905.1). Lineage (NCBI taxonomy): Eukaryota > Metazoa > Arthropoda > Insecta > Coleoptera > Chrysomelidae > Cryptocephalus > Cryptocephalus moraei. The sequence goes on along the minus strand of OX276466.1, from coordinate 1,274,175 downwards.
CGATGGTTAGTAGTGAATAAAACGAAAATGATTGGCGCTGTTTAGAAATATTCAAAATATGATTTATTTCTCATACAGGTAAAAATGACAAAAAGAACATAAAAACAACCGTTTTCAGAGTCCCTAGGGTCGACGACTTCTAGCAGCTTGTCGTAACAAAAACACCCAATTGTATTGAAAATTTCTTTGTGTATTAAAAAATTGACAATAAATCATGTATAACATATTTGAGTTATGATGTTTTATTGGCGATGGTTAACAAAAATATCATTTTTTCCGATGCACTTGGTGGTTTGAAATAAATGGTTTAAAAAAAATGCAAAGGTTGGGGGATCCTGCAAAAGAGCTCCTGTCGACTATATTTTTGCCTGTTCTCCATACACCGACACTGTAAGGCACCAGAAATATTTCTTTTTATAATACAATATATAATTTTTAATTACATAGGAAAAAATGCTACTGTTGCTTGATAAATATTATGATTGGTGGCACTGATATATTTTCTCTCTGTTAGTCCCAAATTACCTGAAACAAAAAACTTAATATATAACACCTTCTCTTCAACACATTAACAATAATTTAATAAACGTACTACTACTTTGTCACTTCTCTCGATAACATCCGGTACATCGAGGTACACGGATGCCAGTACGGAAGTGTTAATATACTCCAACTAATACAGCATCAAAAGAAATTAGTAAATTGATGCTCACAGAAAATTGGAGGTCACTATAATGCAATTTAAGGAACATTTCATATTAGAATGCACTTTCAAATTTCAAAATTTACTTTAACGCAGAATTTCGCATGTAGAATTAAAAGTAAATCTATACTCTATCCAAAACAAATCCCGATGCATGTCATTTTGATGACGACAGGATCATCCAATACTACCAACTTAATATAGTCACAGGACATCGCAATTTATGTGTTCTGTGTATATTTTGTTGGTTGGCTAAACGGAATTAGAATTTTTAAACTAAGAATAAAGGGCAAATCGTTAAAAAACCTGTAATATCTCTTAATCAAAACATTTTTAGACAATAAGGCGATTTTTAGGAATTAGCAATTACAATTAGAACAGTTTAATTACCACACAACTGAATGCCAGAATCAAGAACCTTCTTCCAAATATTATTATATCTTTAGATAGATGAATAATTTAAAGGCAAATCGTCAAAAACCCAGAACATTCCACTAAATGGCAGTTCTAGCCAAAAGAACAATCAGAAGGTAAATAATTAAGAACCAAGAACATTCTTCCCGAGATAATTAGAACATTTTTAAGTACAATTATTGTAAGATGAATCATGACAAATCTAGAACATCCTTGAAATAAATAGAAGTATAGCACTTTTAGACAGAAAACATTCCCTAAAAGAAAATTGAAAGACACATAGAAAAATCGAAGATGAACCAATATTTTTCTTCCAAATGCAAGTGGTATGGCAATGGTAAATACTTACCATATTCAAGAACCTTCTTCCAAATACCATTCGGACCGTTATAGTCCAAACCATTCCAAGAACACTTACCTCGAATTCACTCACCCAGTGACATTTCCACACCAAAATCGACCTTTCCGACAGACATTACCTAATCACTTTCACCCTCCGTATCGCTCTCCTCCTCGGCGTTCTGCAACCAATTAATGAACTCCTTCATCTGCTCGACGAACATCATCTTCCCCTTGACGCTGTAGTCCTGCTTGTACCACTTGAGGATCGACTGCTCGGATATGACGTCCGTCTTGTAGAACAGCATCACGATCTTCTGGAAGGCCTTCATGAAGATCATGTTCGAGTAACAGTAGTCCTGCACCTTCAGCAGCAGGTTCAGCTCGGAACGGGCGGCCGTCGTGAACGCGCTGAACAGGGTCGTGTAGTATTTCAGGTGTTTGACGGCTTGTTCGGTCACCAGTTCCTATAATAGATGATCGAATGTGAATAAGAGTACAAGGGAAACGAGACTATCTGAACGATTTTTTTAATAAATTGTTGTGTGGAATTACCATCTTTTTGACTTTTTGCGGATGATTTTAAAATTTTTAAAAAAGTTCTGAGCTCTGAAGACTGTCAACAGTTACAGAATGACTTGGATCAGGTAACTCATTGGTTTTTAATTAGTGGAATGTCAATCAATATAAATAAATGCCAGGTCATTACATTTACGCGCAAAAAGAACTTAACTGACCATAAATATACCATCAACAACTGTATACTGCCAAGAAAAAGTGAGTGTAAGGACTTGGGTGTTATCCTTCAGTCTGATACCTCACCTTGTTTTAATGTGTCTGTGTATGACCTTAGTGTGAGTCTGTTGTGTAAGTTTTACTTTTATGTTTTAGTTACTACGCACTCTTACATTACATTATAACTACTTTCTTGTGTTATGTGGGAGGATAAATAAATAAATAAAACCCGAAACTTTGGGCAATAGTAAATAGAAGTAAGTAAAACGAATCTCTTAAGAAAATATTGTCTGGAACGTCTTGAACAGAACCCAAAACTCGCATGAATTTCCACGTTTGCGATGTTGACACCGCTCTCTCACCTCCTTCTTCGACCACTCTGGAATGTCCATGACGACTGTCCATATGATGCAGACGATCTCGTGCTCTTGTATGTTCTCCTTCTGGGCGATCTCCTTCAGCTCGGTGATGACGTCCCTGAGCGGTTTGCTCTCGCCCAGGTTGTCGGCGAGCAACGTCTGCAGCTCCTTCTTCGCCAGCTGCTGGTGTTGGTCGTTGTACAGTTTGAGTATTTCCTCCAGGCCGTTATCCTGAAACGAGAAAATTTAACATAACGTTACCCCATCGACGTAACCACGAAACACAAGCAAAAATCATTAGTCATTACCAGACTTACGACGTATCACACGTTGAAGAGCAGAAAGAGCGAGAGAGGAAGAAATGGGGCACAGTTTTCTCATTTTAGATGGGAGCAGTTAACAATCCCATAACCATGACGTTATAACCTGGATAGCCCTGTGGGTTATGTAGCTCAGTTTTATTTCGGAGGTAGCGGGTTTGAAATTCTACTCATGAACATGGTAATGGTTATGGGGTTGTTAGCTCCTCCCATTTAAAATGAGATAACATGCTTTGTTTATTCCTTTCGTTCCTTCTGCTCTTCAACATGCCGTACTGAGATACACAGCCTACGAACGTAAGGTCAACATAACCTCAAAATATAAGCACCCGTCGGCCGAAACATCTCCGGAGGCTTTACCTGGAAGGCGTTACGAAAGTATTGCAGGGAGTGCTTCGTCTCCGGTATGAACGTGATGAGGTGCGACTCGATGTTGGACTTCTTGATCGCCGAGTAGAGCGAGTTCACCCCCTTCTCCTGGCGCCAAGCCTTGAACATGTCGATGAGGAAATCGAGCGCGAGATGGTCCTTCACCAGGTGCGAGTTGTTCAACACGAGCACCGCGTTGAACGGCACGCTACCGTTCGCTATCCAGAGGTACAGCATCACCGACAGCTTTTTCCTGTCCGCCGGCTGGAAATATTTCACGAACAACAAGATCTTCTTTATCTCGTCCTGTGGAAATAAGTGAGAAATTAAATTAGAAGCCGATTAATCGAGGGTGATGGTTAAGGTGTTTGGGAAAATCAGTTAAGATGGCTTTATCGATTCATATAGCTCAACGAAAAAAAAAGCAATCAAATTATCATTAACCCTTGTATCAATAGATCAGTGATCGACTCATTCCATGAATATAGGGAACTTCCCCTAACCATTGAACTGCTCTATAGTGTACTACCTACTACAGTGAACAGGCAAGATATCAAACTTTTAATAGTGAACATATCAATCTTCTCCTAACTCTGAATCTAGTGAACATGGTATCGAATGACCCATCAACTATAGCGAACAAATTGTACATCAGATTGAATGCTATTGTCCACAGATCACCTAGAACACCAAACGATTCATTAATGATCGACTAATAACACAGCCACTATAATTATTGTGAATAAAGCTATAGTTTTGGTAAACGAGGTCTTTGAAATTTCATTGGTAAGTTAAATAGTGATAAAGCAACAAACCTAATCACTAGTATTCTGATATCTTTGTATGCAAAATATCTTGTGATTGTAACTATAGTGAACACCATAATAATAATACAATTTAATCGATTATTAACAAAACGGTGAATAGCTTCATTGGAGGGCTACCCATTAAATTAACGGTTCAGTTTCCATCTTTACCTGGAAAAGTTTTTCCAAGTATTTATAACGACGCATCAGTTTAATGAAAACCTGTTCCCAGCTCTTCATTATTTCCATATTGATTTCATCCGGGGTGTTAAAAATACAGGCCTCCGTCTTGTGCGGACCGTCACCTTCTTGTGAAAGTGTACCTCCTGGAACTGCAAAAAAGAAATAGCTGCACAGATTTCAAATTTGTGCTTTTAAAATTCTAATTTTAATGGAAAATGAGTGTTTCTTACCCAGGATGCCTCCAGCGATAAGTACATCAAAGAGACACTCGCCATAGCGACGATAATCTAGTTTATTTCCGGCGATATCCAAATAACGAGAGATTGCTTCGAAATCGTTAGAACATTTATCCAGACCTGAGACTATCTCATCTCTAAACCGCATTGGATCATACCTCTCTTTTTCATCTGTAAGGGAAAAATGTTTACTACTTCAATTAAAGTAAGAGGATTGAATTGTCATAAAGGCAAACACTTGTTATAAAAGTATTTAAGGATCAAACAAGCAACCAACTAAAACCTTTGTTTACCTCCATAACTGGCGTTTTAGATTGTTGATTAAACTAACATTCTATCCCAGTTCCAATGACAATTACTCATTTCTAGATTAAAAAATATTACCCAACAAAGCGTAGATAAGGTAATCGCAATTACTCATAAAAATTAGTGATTATGATTAATACATTAATTCATGTGAACTTTCAGAGTAATGTATATCACCTTTGTTTCAACTGATACGAAAAACAATATTTAATTAAAAACAAGACCTCAAACAAGCAATCAATTATAACATGTTTATTACAATCTAAACATAACAATAAACTAGATTATTCCTCAAGGTTTTATCAATGAGCGATTTTCTGGTAAATCAATCAAGATATGAAATTAGGAAGTTGATAACGATCATTAAAATATGAATGTGTAAGCCAAAAGTAATTAGGAAACTAGTGGTCCGATTTGACTAATTCATACAGGTATGATAATTGGAATGACATCACCTCTTAAAGCTATTTATGTGTTAAAATATTTCAACAAAAACAAAGTTTGCAAATTTCTTCTCATTAATACTTTAATGGATTGATGATTGCAACGTCTCTCACACACACACACACACACACACACACATAGTTAACTTAAATTAACGGTCCGTTAATCGGTGCTCCAGAAACCTACACTAATTTCCATATTAACAAAGTTCAATCACAGTTTAATCGGAATGGACTTGTCATCTTCCTACCGGTCCGATTAAAATGTGACATTACACGCACTTCGAATGAAAATTCCTTACCTCTTTTTCTGGTCTTGATGCGTTGACCGGATAGGACTGGTTTTTCTACCTTTTGACTCATACAAAAATTTCTGAAACAAAAATAACAAAATGATTAATACATAAAGTAATGATTTTTAAATATATTCATAAGTACTTTAAAGCTTTTTAAATTTCAATAAATCGAGGTTATTATCATAGTATCACAGTGGATAGATGACAGATGTTATATCTCTTCAATTAAACTAAGTAACAATTAAGTTGTTAACTCATCTCAATTCAAATGATATAAATAAAATTGTTACAAATGTTAGCTAACTTTTAGAAAACGTTTAAAGTATAAGGATTGTCTTGAGAGACATTAAGGAATAAGTTAATGTAATAATTAAACATTATCAAACAAGTTAATGTAATAATAAAACATTTAAAGAACAATTTAGCTCTTAATTTAAGTGGAGAACCAATATCGACAGCTAATTTATTAGGTATATTTAAATCTTGATAAAATGCTGACTTATTCAATGGTAAAGAGTCTATTATAACAATTATCTAATGTGGCAAGGTTATATGGATTTAGTGAAATTCTATAAATTTAATGATCAGTTTCAAAATTAAGAAGTGTAAAAATGGGTTACAGAACACTGTTCACTTGTTAATTGTTATGGTTGTTATTTATCAATCATAATGAGGGAAGGGAGCATAACAACTTGGTTTCGAAGCAGATATGATCATTATGATTTTATATCAGTAAAGATCTTTCATATGTCACCTGTTCATTGTTAGACTTTCTAATTGTTGTGGTTGTTATTTATCAATGACGATCATATCAGTTATAACAATTTGGATTGTGTGATTTTATATTGTTATAGATCTTCCAAGGAATATTATAGAATGGTGGTAAGGATAGCAATCAAGTCGTTAACTCTCCTCAATTCAATTGATACCAAAATACTTATTACAGAACATTTTACAGAACTTTTTCAAAATATCTCTTACATTTGTTACATATCCTATGATTTCATTCGAGAACTTCCATCTATTATTACAGAACACTTTTTAATTGTTATGCTTGTCAATTAACAAGAAGTGAACGACGCATAACAATTAACAATTAAACAATTGAGTTTCGTATCGATTTGTAGAGGAAGAAACAACGATCTTAATAAAAATATATTCGCGTTAATCAAAATTCGTTGGAACACAATAATGAATTATAATCAATTTTATATTGTTTGGTAGTGCGGAGTACCTGACCACTACCTGCGACCGGTCGACAGGTACGATCCCTAACGCCACGGGGAGTCTATAATCGGCTTGGTGCATTTCAAGCACCACCCTAATGATTATCTTAATGTTTGGGAACGTCGATTAACGTTGGCATGAGTCACCAAAGAACAAAGAACATGGTAGTGAATTTCAATAGTCGATGATCGAAGGTGAAACCGAGAAACTTTACGTTAACGTAAGAGTTTTGAAGAAGTCGTACCCGTTACCCGTAACGGTTGTTATTAACGAGTGTTTGAAATCTCAATCTCGATAAAATCTGAACTGTCGGTAAGGCGTTCAGATATTTTTGGGAGTGCACCGTCGATAATATTTAGTAGCAACGCTCGAATGAACTAATGGAAGCTACAATTAGTTGGATTATTGAGTTTAAAGTACAAATAATGTTCGAAAAGCGCAACACGATTTTCCTCCCGTTGGAAAACCCAGGAAACTAAACTGGCAACTTGGTCAAATTGTGTTTGTTACCCATAACGATTGTTAAGAAGTGAAGGTTTATTGGTTCATAAGATCCTGAATTTGCTATTAAGATTTGAATGTTCGGTAAGGCGTTCCTGTACTCTTGGGATGATATTGCTAAAAAATATTTGGCCATAATGTCGGAACGAGAGGTACAATTATCTGAGTTAGTGAGTTTAAGGTGCAAGTAGGTTCGCCTTGTCGGAAACGCAGGAGATGACTTTTCCTCCCGTTGAAAAACCCAGGAAACTAAACTGGCAACTTGGTCAAATTGTTCCGTTACCCATAACAATTGTTAATAAGTGAAGGTTTATTGGTTTATGAAAGCCCGAATTTGTTGTTAAGATTTGAATGTTCGGTAAGGCGTTCCTATACTCTTGTAATGATATTGCTAAAAAATATTTAGCAATAATGTCGGAATGAGAGGTACAATTATCAGAGTTAGTGAGTTTAAGGTACAAGTAAGTTCGCCTTGTCGGAAACGCAGGAGATGACTTTTCCTCCCGTTGAAAAACCCAGGAAACTAAACTGGCAACTTGGTCAAATTGTGTCGTTATCCATAACAATTGTTAAGAAGTGAAGGTTTACTGGTTTATGAAATTCCGAATTTGCTGTCGAGATTTGAATGTTCGATAAGGCGTTCCTGTACTCTTGGAATGATATTGCTAAAAAATATTTAGCAATAATGTCAGAATGAGAGGTACAATTATCAGTTATTGAGTTTAAGGTACAAGTAAGTTCGCCTTGTCGGAAAAGCAGGAGAAGACTTTTTCTTCCGTTGAAAACCCCAGGAAACTAAACTGGCAACTTGGTCAAATTGTTCCGTTACCCATAACAATTGTTAAGAAGTAAGGTTAATTGGTATAAGAAATCCCGAATTTGCTATTAAGATTTGAATGTTCGGTAAGGCGTTCCTGTACTCTTGGGATGATATTGCTAAAAAATATTTGGCCATATCTGAGTTAGTGAGTTTAAGGTGCAAGTAAGTTCGCCTTGTCGGAAACGCAGATGACTTTTCCTCTCATTGAAAAACCCAGGAAACTAAACTGGCAACTTGGTCAAATTGTGTCGTTATCCATAACGATTGTTAAGAAGTGAAGGTTTATTGGTTTATGAAATCCCGAATTTGCTGTCAAGATTTGAATGTTCGGTAAGGCGTTCCTGTACTCTTGGGATGATATTGCTAAAAAATATTTGGCCACAATGCTGGAATAAAAGCTACAATTCTCTGAATTATTGAGTTTAAGGTGCAAGTAAGATCGCCTTGTCGAAAAAGCAGGAGATGACTTTTCCCCCGTTTAAAAACCCAGGAAACTTTAAACTGACAACTCCACCAAAGGACACGTTCCCTCTCTCTCCTTGAACTAGTTTTAGAACTGTGTAGTGACAAGGTCAGACGGGAATACGTATCTGGAAGCCGAGCAACACAACAAAGGGTCTGGACGCGTCCCGGATGATTCACACCCCGTCACCCGTCCGAAACGTAACGGGACTAACGGGAGTTAACGAGACTCGGAACTGATACACGCGAAAAGCAGGTCATCGACATTGCAAAATCGGCGGACTCGATATCGAGGGAAGCGCTGGAAGCCAACAATCGACGGACGGTGGAAGTCGCGGTCGCCATGGACGTGAGAGACGGGCGCCGCGACGACCGCCGTCCGCGACGCGGGGCACGTATAGCGCCCCAATCTCGAGACAATAACGAGTCCCTCGACGACGATCACCTACTTAAGATTAGAGATTAGAGCCCGCTGGCGTGCGTGTGCGTGCAGTGCGTACGTGCGTGGCGACTTACGTGAATACTTTTTTTTGAAAAAGCACCTCCACGAGCAAAACAGGAACTCTTTCTCGCGACGACTACTGCGCTGGTCTCGGGATGCGTAAAATGGACTCACGGAACTCGCTTTCTCGCACACACACCACACACACACGCGAGACGAGGCAGGAAACCGGAATCGATAACGCTGCGAGGCGCGGGAAATTTCGAAATAGGCTCGGCGAGGTTACCCTCAAAATTGCGGAATTACTTACGGTCGCTCTGTACGATTTTGCGGGACGTCGACCGGGGACACGGGGGCTACGGCGAGGGGGGACGAGAGACTGGACGGGCCCGGGGGGTAAAAAAAAAGGGGGAGATACGAGATACGTTGGGGTGACGTTAGACGCGCCACGGAACATCAAAAACTGGCGAGATGTTTGACATGTAAGTTGGCGTTTCGTCTGGTATAGGCAATACGACGTGCAGTTGGAAATAATGGCCGTGTTTTTAAAGTGTTCGAACACCTGTTCGAGCACAATTTAAATTTTCATGCACCGGGGCCGCTATTCTGGAACGTTCGACTGTTCGACTAACTCCCACGAACAAAGTTCATTCGTGTGAGAAATTTTATTTGTGTGAGAGATTGATTATTTGACTGCTTCATTTGTTCGTTTACGGTCGGTGGTTTACGGACTCGAACGTTCGAGATTCCAAAATGTGGAGTCGCACACAAACAATTTCTCACACGAATGAAATTTGTTCGTGGGAGTTAGTCGAACGTTCCAAAATAGCGGCCCCGGGTCGTAAGACGGTGCATCGGTGTATGAAACGACAGAACAAGGAATGGATAGAAAATGGGACATCGAATTGAATGTTTTGTAATTTAAGCTAAAAATTATAGGTCAAAAGAAATTAAAATTATGGAAGTGACCAAATTAAGGAAATGTTTTCTTAGATAGTAAGTGTAAAACTGGAGTTCTTGAGTGAAAAATTCATATTAATCAAATCCGAATACATTAAGAGTAATTAAATAAGGATTTAACATTTTGTTTTGTATGTTTTTAAGATGTATGATGTATACAAATCGTTAGAAGTCAAAACATTACAACTTGTACCTTAGACTTGCATAGGTACCGTTTTTAAATGTCACTGATCGAGCAAGTGCTCGAGTGTTCTGTTGACTGTTCGAGCACATTGTGTTCGAGCAGCTGGTACACTTTAAAAACACGGCCATAATCATGATCCAGTGCCACATATCTTGTTGTTCGCAGTATTTGCGAGCATATTTGTTGGATTTTTGGACAATCGTAGAAGTAGACGATTTCTACTTCGATACATTTTCAACCTTGTGTTGAGAGCGTGGAGTACTATCCTTTTGTTCAGATTCGCAGTTTTGGGAAAAACGTTGACCGCCATCTATCCAGTGACAGCTACATATGGGGGTTCACCAGATTTTACTGAGATGGCGCTGCCATGGTTCCTCGCCAGCGGCAGCGCCATCTCAGTAAAATCTGATGAACCCCCATATGTAGCTGTCAGTGGATAGATGGCGCTGCCGCTTGCGAGAAGCAATGCAGCGCCATCTCAATAAAATCTGGCGAACTCCAATATGTAGCTGTCACTGGATAGATGGCGGATAACGTTTTTTCCTAAAACTGCGAATTGATAATTCGAATGTATTGGAGATAACAGTTTAAATTGCGATTACTTTTAAGGTTGTAACTTGTTCATTACAGGCGCCAGCTCCGATCTGAGAGCTTCTGGGGTCCTCGACGAACGAAATGTAGAGTGTCCCTTTAGGCAATTAGAGCGACGACAAAATAAGTCAGCCATAAAAATATGGCTTCATTCGACAGGTCGATAGTAAGATCAAGAGAATATTAACAGAGAGCTATGAGAGAGCTCAAGTCCCACGCCAAGGAACACAAGGCGCTAGCGGAGGCTCTGATGAAATACGAGACATATATATTAGACGCGGAGGACATCGAATTTTCCTTCCTCATCACCGCAAAGTAGTCTACAGCACAGCGTTCTTATAATATAACCTAAAAGTCCATACCATTTGATTCCCAATGAGAATTGAGTTTTTGAATTTTCCCAATGAGTTGGGAAAGAATTATTTCGTGCGATTTTGAAAATATTATTCAATTCTAGATTAAAGTTTTCCAGTGATAATGGGATCGTAAACAATCTGTGATACAATGAGTGAAAAGCTGACATTTCGCTTCCACACTCCCTGCAGACTAGAAAGGTTTCATACATTCCTTTTCCGGATGAGTCCCTCTCCCTAAAAGTGGCCTTAAATGCTCTTTTCAGATTTTAATTGAAGCAAGTTAGTTACGATTGACTATTCGCTTTATCTGGATTTAAGGAATATATTGCCTGCATACATCTCGAACACATTCGAATTATCAATGGATTCGCAGTTTTGGGAAAAAAAGTTAACCGCCATCTACCCAGTGACAGCTACATATTGGAGTTCTCCCGATTTTACTGAGATGGCGCTGCTTTGCTTCTCGCAAGTGGCAGCGCCATCTATCCAATGACAGCTACATATGGGGGTTCAACAGATATTACTGAGATGGCGCTGCCGCTGGCGAGGAAACATGGCAGCGCCATCTCAGTAAAATCTGGTGAACCCCCATATGTAGCTGTCACTGGATAGATGGCGTTCAAGGTTTTTCCCAAAATAAAGTCACTATATATCCAAAGTAGCGCAATTCGGCCGCCATTTTGATTCCAAAATTACGCGGTAAGTTCAAATGTTGGACAAATGTTGCTATTTGGTTGCATATCTTTGAAAAAAATGACATGTTTGGCATGACATGACATTACAAATAACCAAAATGTTTTGCATTCGACTGTATGTGGAGTAGTTTGTGAAATTTGTAGGAGAAATCGAAACGAAAACTTGTAATGGCAACGTTTTATTTATTACGATTGAATTTGAAATTCCTCCCGTGACAACTTAAAATGGCAATTGACAAGCGTTTGACAACTGTAACTCCGCCATTTTGATTCCAAATAGTGTTTTCTCTGTCTAACACATTGTCCTTACCAATTGCGCTACTTTATATATCTAGTGACTTTATTCCCAAAACTGCGAATCCTTTGATAATTCGAATTGAGGCGAATTCTGAACAAAAGGAAAGTACTCTACGCAGTCTACGCTCCCAACAGAAGGTTGAAAATGTATCGAAGTAGAAATCGTCTACTTCTACGATTGTCCAAAAATTCAACGGAGGTAAGGAAGATAAGCTCGCGAATACTGCGAACAGTAAGATATGTGATACTCGATCACGATTAACTATAACTTCCCAAATAAAACTGTGGGTCCAGTGTATAGAATACACTTTGCGATATATAAAACAGAAGTAGTCATAGGTGACACTACCCCTGAAATACTCGCAACCCAATAGGCAAGAATTCAACTCCAATAACTTACCAAACTGGTAAAACGAGCTACGTCAACTCATCTGACAGGTTGTACAACTCCTTTTACCAAGGCTGTGTTCGTAAATTTTGTATTGTTTATTTAAATTCGTCAACGTACCATTCGTTTCGTGCGCTCCGCCATGTCTCTGACGTTCAGCGTTTCGTCCCGTGTCAGTGCTGTCACATTTTCGAACCAAACAAAAACTTATATGTTATTTATACAGATTAATACCATTCCAGTGCGTTCCTTTCGACGCTCGTGTGCCAGAACGACGAGACGATGTACCGATGACGGTCCCCTCATAGCGAGAATGTCCCCTAGTTAATCCCCTTAGTTAATAACTCAAGCGATAGTGAGAAGCGCCTTTGTTATGGAGATCCCCTTCAGGGAGATCACTGCCTACAGGGACGTCGTCGATTTCGACGCCTTTGTGGACTTCCTCATCTCGTGCAAGATCATCGACGAGGGCGAGTACAGAATGATCTGGAAGAGGGTAAGTTGGCGTCTTTTTTGAGGTTATGTTCAGAGGAGTCCCATGTCTATGGGAGTCCCCTAACGGTAAATATTAAATATGTTGGGTTCAATAAGGAAAATGACAGCCAAATTGGGGCTATGATGTGCTTTGATATATTTAAGTATGAAACCACTAATTTATCAGTCTTATGTGGACTACCTGTGAATTCCATTACTGAGCATCCTTTTTTTACCATAGGAGAAAGAACCTAGAAGTCTGAAATTAGACAGGACATTCGAAACGCTCAGTAAGAAAAGCGGCTACTTCGAGAAGGTCTTGAAGTATCTTAAGAAAAATCATCCGACCAACGACCATTACATCGAAGACGAGAGGAGCTTCCAGGACAGCTCGATAAGAGGCGGATTCCCGAAGTTCCCTCCGAACTATGTCCTTAGGAATAGCTTGGTGAGTGTTAACAAAAATTACAGTATGAGATTCATTAATTAACATTTTTGTTGTATCTATCTACCCATGTGACTATAAGGAGTGGAGTAACCTGGTAATAATTGCATGTGTTCTAATTCTCTGCTTCTGTGTAAAGCGTGTTTACCTGTTCTCTCTGATTTCTTAAAAGAATAGAGGGGATTCATTGTTTATTTGGTGATATTGTAGAAAGTTCTTGGAATAGTAACTTGAAATGTCAATAACATATTATTATAAATGCTTGTGTAAGAAATAGATCTTAATACAAACCTACTCTATTCTTTTAAATTCTTTCCTAATTGTTTCATCCTGTTGTCTTTGATAAAATATTTTACTGAATCCAGTTGTGTAATATTTGTAATTGTATTGTATTGACGTTTTGTCCTACATAATTGTAGTAAGTGTTAAGATTGTTTCCCACGATGATATGTACCTACTTTTTACTTAGGCTGAGGAAGTGAAGTCTAAGCTCCTGGGGCTCACTTGGCAAAAGAAGCTCGTTATCCACGGCATGATGGGTTACGGGAAGTCCTGCCTGGTAAACGAAGTGTTGAGTAGCCAGTGGGTCAGGGAGAAATTCGACAACTGCCTCTTCTGGATAAACCTTGGTGACTGCCATGCCGAAGCCGACGCCTTACAGCCGTTGTGCAGGTAAAAGTCCTGGAAATGGTGATTCTATACAATAGTATATCCGATGCACGTCATTTTGAATCATCCAATACTACCAACTTAATATAGTCACAGGACATCGCAATTTAGGTGTTCCGTGTATATTTTAGGTTGACAATATATGTGTTCCGTGTATATTCTCAACCTAAAATATACACGGAACACATAAATTGCGATGTCCTGTGACTATATTAAGTTGGTAGTGTATCAAAAACGTGATATTCTATTCCATTTTCAATTTAACAAATCCCATTTAGAAACACTGGTCATGATGATTTAGTTAAAACATTCATTTCTTCATAGCTTCATTTATTACATATTGTTTATTAATTTATTCTCCTTCAATTAGGTTATACACTGCCGCTAGTTCTTATGTGGATAGCCCGATTGCTCACTGCCCAGAGATAGAGACTTTGAAGGAGTCGTTGAAACAACTCTTCCTTAAGAAAGAGAGACTGAGGAATGCGCTGATCATCTTAGATGATTGCTGCAATGAAAAAGTGCTGAGATACTTCGATATCGGCCGTAAGACTGTCGTGACTACTCAGAATAAAAACATAATCAGGAACGAAGATGCAGAGTTTGTGGAGGTAAGACAGGGAATATTGTTAAGCGGAACTTCTCGTAGCTTTGCTTAAACTGTCTGGATTATATATTTTACACTGAAAGTTCTTGAAACCTTCATGGGTGCCTTTAGAAACAGTTTAAACTCTATACAACCTTAAGAGTTCCTTAGGGAACTCTAGCACCTTTCCCGCATGCTTTTAGGAACCTTAAAATCCTCCAATACACTTAAAAAGGTCTCACAAATCATCTGGATCATATATTCTCAGTGTGTCCCAACCTTTACATTCTAGAAAATCCTGAAACCTTCCTGGGTTCCTCTAGAGACCTTAAAACCGCCCAAAGATTTCCTAAACGACCCTCACAAGTCTTCTAAATATTTCAAACCCTTTTGACGACCTTCTGACCAACTTTTGTTTTAATAGGTGAAGACTGGGTTTTCACTGAACGAATCCATGGAGCTCTTCAAGAAGGCGTTAGGCATAGACGGCGAACTACCACCGTTAGCCGAAAAGATCCATTCGATATGCCAGGGACATCCGATGCTGATCGCACAGATTGGCTCCTATTTGCATCAGAACTCCGATGAGATCATCGGGAACAGAAATGGTTCCAACAACGAAATCTGGAAGTACATCGAACAGATGCTGTCGCAGGGTAATTACAGGTAAGAGATGGAGAAGGAAGGATTTATGTGATCAGTGCATTGTTGGTTGCATATGTGGATAAAAAAAATATTTGAATATTTGATGTGCATTCAGTAAACCAATGGTTATGACAATTTTGCGCGCTCATAAATAGGTGATTGTATTTTTATAATACACAAATACAATATCTTGTTCGTATAGATGATTTTCTAATTTGTTTCAACTACAGTTTCTCCCATCTCTACTTTCAGACTTAACGAGTATGATGAAGACCACATCGACATCCCCCGCATGATAGGGAAGTGCATAGCTACACTTTTCAAGAACCTAAAGCCCCTCTACGAGGACCTCGCCATCTTCCCGCAGGACGTGAACATCCCACCGAGGGTCCTGGAGATCCTTTGGGACAAGCCGTCGCACGATGTGCGGAACATCATGAACAAATTTAGGGAGCAGTCGTTGATCGTCTCGTTCTACCACGACAACTTCAACACCTACATATATGGCATACACGACATCCATCTCAACTACCTCAAGGAGGTCACGAAGGACAGGATAGTTGGCATACATCGGAAATTGATCTCTGGTTACGATAGAGTGACCAATGGTAACTACGCCGATCTCCCCAATGACAATTACTCGTTTCACTTCATCGGTTATCATCTGTATCATGCTGAGATGTTCGATAGGTTCGAAGTTTACTTCGATCTCGGGTTTCTCGAGAGGAAGCTCAGGGCGGTCGGGAAAGAGGACGTACTGAGAGATATGAAGAAATACGAGCTTTACATCACTCGTAATGTAAGAGGGTTTATGTCACATAAGTAATCACAGCATTGACTATTTTGCTCACTTCCAGGAAGAGAACTTGATAACGAAATTACGGCAGTATGAGGACTTCATCGATCGATGTGGTGGGAATTTGTACGCATTCACAAAGACCGATATCATACAGTATGCCCTCAGAGAAGACAAGAGTAGTCACGTCTTCCTGAACGCTTACGAGGTGGCGAAAAACAGTCCACACTTGTATTTCCAATTGCAGTAAGTATCTTTAGATTTAGATTTAGATTGCCAGTGTACCTAAGGGTGTGTGTTTGAAGGAAACCTCTGGAAGGGCTGGATTACTCTCTGACGATCAACATCAAGGAGGACATAACGGCGGCGTGCTTCGTCGATATACCGCAACACATACTGATAGGGACGGCGGACGGAAAGATCAAAGTGAGATTACTGTAATGCATCGAACTTGTCTTATTTTGTCTGGTTTTAGTTATTTTACGAGTTGATCGCGAAGGAGATTTCTAATTTCGTCGGCCACACCAAGGCGATCGAGGGCCTGATCGTGAGTCCCGATCCGGGAAAGAGACACTTCTTGTCGGTCTCGAATGATGGGACCGTCGGTTTGTGGAAGTTCGCCGCCGATAGTTCGAGGAATAGCAGTGATTATAGTTCGCAAATGCCAGGTGAAGAGTTTATAGTATTCATTTGATATCTTTTTAAACGAGCCATAAGAGCCTTTATAAGAACGTAATTTAGGTTGCATATATAAAGGGAAAGATGATATATTATAACATGGGTATACTATTGCACATATGAACTTTTAGAACCAAGATGATTTTTTCCAGCTTCTCCGAAAACTAAGCAGTCCTACTGGTGTGACATGCATACGCCCGACCGTGGTCAGATCAAGCCCAAGACCGTGTTCAGATCGACTACCGTCGGCGATCATCTTATTACCGCTGCTTTCTACGAAACGTTCCCGGATAAGTTCCGTATAGTGACAGGCTCTAATAGGGGCAACGTCACAGTATGGGACGCCCACAACGAGACGGTGCTGTACGAGACCGGGTCTAGGGGGATAGAGACTCCGTGTGTGGTTTATTTACAGGGAACGCCCTGGGATAAGGTAGTTATAATTTAGGTCGGGGTATATATAAATTTCCATGGGACTGAAGTAGGTAATTGTAGTCTGAAAAGAAAAAAGCGGTATGAGGTGTGAATTGCTCATGATAATACTAAGTAATGAGCTAACTACTAACTAAGTAGTAAGCTAAGTTCACATAATAAACAAAAATGTTTTTGTACTCAGGTACTATTCACCTACGACGACAGCGTAGTAACATTCCACGAACAAGAAGACAAGATCACCTACTATTCCACTCTGATCAACAATGAGACCTGCGTGGGATTGTACGCCATAGATGATGACGTTCTGGTCGTCAGCCTGAGACACGTCTCGTTGTGGCGTTGCTCTAGTAAGGTTAATTCCTGCTGCCTGGCAAAGGAGAAGGAGGAGATCATCTCATCGACGCTTACCAACGACAAGATCTACCTCGTCCTCAGTACCGATAAGGGAGTCGTCTATATTTGGAACGTTGAGGAATGGCGACTCATAAGGAAGTTCGAGAGTAGAGGGTGAGTCGCCAAAGGGAGAATGTTAAATCGTTCTGAAAGCACCAAAGACATGGTCAGAAAACTATCTCGCTTTACATTTTTATAACTATTCTTGTTAATAACCTCGATCGATAGTCTATAGATCGAGCAAGATATTACATCGCCAAACCAAGTCATCCTGTGAATGTACCCAGTCTATCCTGTTTATAAATCATACCATATCACATAAAATATGAATGTTGCTCAGTAAATATGATTTATTATAATTTTTATCATGATATTCCAGGCTCGCCAAGTCCCTGGACACGTTCTACGACGAAGACAAGTCCGTCCACGTCCTCCTCATGAGCTCCGACAAGAAGACCCTTCAGCAGTGTCACATCCAGCCGTTCGACGGCGAGCCCCAGATAGACAACTTACCGTCGTTCGTGTCCTACTGGAAGAAGAAGAACGCCCTGACCGCCATAGTGAACAACGACAACAACATTCAGATCTTCAACGGGTACGTCCAGATATCGGAGACGGACAGTATCAAGTCGTCTAAAGTGAGGTGTACTTGCTTCTCGACCAACGGGAATTGTATCATATACGGCCTGGAGAACGGAAAGGTCTATATGTTTTACTTGAAGCATAGACGGTGTGTCGTCGTGGACAATGAGGAAAAGGAACCTATTACTCACCTGGACTGTTACGATCCCAATAGCGCCTTTAGAGGTAACAGTATGGGTTCATGTGGGAGCAACGACAGTCTTGATCTCAACGAACAAAATTCTAGTATTATCATAGGTGTTACTAAGAAACGAGTGATCGTTTATAAGGATAAATGTACTTACTATAACTTGGTACAAGAAGCTAACGTGTTCCACAAGGGGAACACTTTGTACATCATAGATAGGAATTGTAGGTTCTACGTTTGGAGGCTAGACACAAACACATTCGAAGGTTTGCCTAACCGTAACGTCCTGGAACCCGTCAAAATTTTAAGAACCACGTTTTGTTCCCATCAGTTACTCGTGGCAGCGTTCTTCAAACAGAACGGTTCCTATTTCTTGGACATTTACGAGATGAGAACGGAGGCAAAGCTCGTGACGAGGATCGACATGGCCGAGGAGGTGATGTCGATGTGTTTCTCTTTCGACGGGTCACTGCTGGCCGTGGGGTTGAAATCGGGAGATGTAAAGGTAAGGAATCGATAATCTGTGCCATTGAATTGGACGGCTGTGCTTTTGTCAGTATGCTCAAGCCTGCCTTACTTGTCAACTTATTCACTTTTTGCTAGTATTTTGATTTTATCAGCAAAATATCTTTCAGGTGAAAAATTTGAGGAGCAACAAATCCACCGTCTTGCATCTCCACAATTACCCGGTAGAACGTCTGTACTTCTCCCGGAACATGGAGCCGATCCTGATCAGTTTGGGGGAAGTGATCGGTTTCTGGAATCTGAAAGATTTCCAGGCGCCGAGAGAGAGAAAAGCCATCAAGCCTACCAGGTAATTACTAACCGACTCCGACTGTACTTATTCTTGTGAGTTATAACCAAATTCGTTGTTTCCAGGATAGACATCTCGAGCGACCTGTGGATGCAAGACTTGGAGAACATGAACATATCCTACTGGACAGGGAGGCGAGCTTTGGAAAGTACAGAATATCTCATTTCCTGTATAAAGTTGCATGGGAAAGCTAAATTCATTTCGGCTTCGAATGATTTTAATTCCTTTCTTACAGTGGACGATAAAGGAAAAGTTTATATCATGGAAACTGTATGATTTCGATGCAATATTCTCAGTGCAATAAGGTGCTGAAAAGCTCAATGATTCTTTTTTTGGAATTAATGTGATGACATGGTGATTCTCAATATTTAGTTAAGTGATATTTCGTGAAAAAAAAAGAAGATTTTATACAAAAATATGTGTATATACATTGAAACGAATTACTTTTTAAGCTTATCGTATATAATAAGTAGTAGTAGTTTTTAAATTTACTAATAGGTTTTTTAATTAGTACAATTCCTTTATTTAAACTAATTCTTGTTTCTTTTGTGGTTGTATTTTACAATATTTGAAAGTTATTTTAGACAGTTTTTTCCCCGTTATTAGCCCGATTATTCTTTAGGCAATTTATTAGGGTTATAGGATTTAACTGATTGTATTAAGCTTGTAAAATCGTGCCTTATTAGTTTTAATACTGCTGCATACAGATGTGCAACAGAATGTTATAACACGCATATCATAGCGATGCTAGTGTTATAATTAATACTCCGTTGCACAGTCTTACATGGCATTATTTTTAAGAAACCCTTGCTCCTATATATTGTCATTAAGTAAGATGAAACAATTACAGTAAATATATTAAATTCCGATCTCTCTATCTATCTCCATAGACAATATATTCATTTTTATTATGACAATGTATATATTATTTAACCGATTGTAATTCATTTATTACTAGTCCTGTTTTTTGTTTTGTAAAAAAATTTTACCACAGTTATTGTTACTTAAAATTGACTTTTATAATATCCTGTAACCATTCCTATAGTGTGTGCCAAGAGTATATCCATTTCGCTCCAAGTGTATTTCTACATATTGCTATTATTATTATTATTATTATTATTATTATTATTATAAGTCACATATTGTATTGGCTCACTATTTTTCTTATTGAATTATATTGTTTTTTTAAACGCCAGCGTTTCATTAGGAAAACCACATGGTATCGGTATATTTTTATTGGATAAAATATATCGACATACACACGTCTACGGTGTGAAGGGTCTTACTTATCCTCTGGCTTGGAGAACACCAGGGTGTATCCGCACTTCCCGCAGTAGTGCCTGTCTTCCATGGCCGCCATGAAGACGCCCGCACCGCACTGCTCGCCCGGGCACTCGCGTCTCAACCTGTGGATCTTTCCGTTTTCATCGACCTGGAGACAAACAGATAATTGCATTTGAGTCAAAATAGTATAAGCAGTTCAACAATGAAGCCATGGAAATACTTTTTGAGATCTGGCGGCTTTCAAGACTGAGTTCTTGGAAAATTTCAGTAGATTGGAAACAGCCTGAGAACTTATCCAGAAAAAAAGTTCTATGGATACTTCGAAGAATTTTCTTTGGAGAATTTCCATGAGACTCCAGAATGTTCCCAAATATTTCAGGAAAATAACGGATCAGACTTAAGACATCAAAGCCTGAAACCTTAAAAGATGTGCCTAGAAGAGTTCTTTTGATGTTATGCAGGTACCACAATCGTCAAAAGACTTCCAAAACTACATACATCCAAATCAGAAATTTTGTAAAATTACGGGATATCATTTTAAGGCATTTCATATAGTATCTCAAACAGTTGTACCGATAGGAAAAACCTTCGTACATCCCATTTTAAGGACGCCTTGACGTTCTGAGCAATTGTTTCAGAACTTTACAATGTTTTTCTCAGAAATTTGTAATAATATTACTCCCTATCATTACCTTATAAAATTTCAAGACGGCCAGCTTGACCTTCTTCTTCTTGTGCTTGATTTTCTTGGGAGTGGAGTAATTCTTCTTCTTGCGCTTCTTCGCGCCACCCCTCAGCCTGAGGACGAGGTGCAACGTAGACTCCTTCTGAATGTTATAGTCGGAGAGCGTACGGCCGTCCTCGAGCTGCTTACCGGCGAATATCAGACGCTGCTGGTCCGGCGGGATACCCTCCTTGTCCTGTATCTTAGCCTTCACATTCTCGATTGTATCAGAGGGCTCGACCTCTAGGGTTATGGTTTTGCCCGTTAGGGTCTTGACGAATATCTGCATCTGTGGAACATTCTGAGGTAAGCAAAGCGATACTTGAAGAAATAAATTAATTGGTCAATTTTTATGGGAAGGGTAATAAAAACCCTAGTTTAAATGGAATCCTTTATTTAATTAAACCAATAACACAGCGTTGATACACCCATCATTCTCCGGATTATTGGTCACCTGCGCGTACTTTCCCCACACGACCTTCCCGGCTTGCGTCACGAGACCCAATTCCGAAATGTTAACCTCGATGACGGTACCCTTGGTAATGACTCCCAGACTCGTGAACATGGGGGAGCTCGGGTTCTTTTTGACTCCGATGATCGGTAGATAGAACGTAGCCTTCAACTCCGGGTGCGTCACGTGCGCCTTCTTAAACCTCAACGCCATCGGCCTGATGAACCGTTCGAACTTGGGCGGTTTCCTCGTGAATCCCTCGCCGACGAACGTCACCTTCGTCACCATACGTTTCCACGCCTTCCGCTTCGACTTGCCCGACTTGATCACTCGCAGGACCTCGGCGTCGGCTTGCGCCCTGACCTTCGGTATCGGGACGTCCCACTTGCCGGCCTTCTCCTTCCGCTTCTGCTTGATCATGTTACTGAGTACTTTGGCGTTGGATTGGACGTCTCTGTCGAGGAGGTATACGGGCAGTGCTCCCTCGGAGACCTTCTCGGTGGCCTTCTTGACGTTCCTCTCCTCGTGTGCCTTGATCTTCTTCTTCATCTGGATCTTTTCGTTCCTACGCTGCTTGTTGAAAATTTTCGCCTTGAGCCCGCGAAGGCTCCTCGCGACCTGTGCCCTCTTGTGGGGCTCGCGAGCCTCCCGTTTCCGTTTCCGCTCCTCATAGTCGAGCCTCCGCCCGTGGAGCTTGCGGTGACGCTCGATGTACTCGTTCTGCGGCATCGGGACTGCGAAAGTTCAATCGGTATTAGGTGGGGTATAGTCATATTCGGGTGGGTGACGGTCCCTCTGAATATGACTATACGGAATAGCGTTCATTGCACTTACCTTGGGTTCTTCACAGAGTCAAAATTTGACTATTTACATAGTCATATTTACAGAAAGGACGCCACAACCGCCCCCCCGAATAAAACGTGTTTGCGGTACATAACCTGACTATTCGAATTGGTAAAATTGCGGCGCGTCCACTTTGTAAAAGCGTCATAAATGACCTATACGTAAACTTACCGTAATGTATTCGATGCAATAATATACACTTCCTATTAAATTATTAGAAAAATCAAATGAACATACCTTTACTCCAATACGATACGCAGCAAAGGAAGTTGTCAAGTTGTCAATGGAACGTCATTTCCGGCCGGAGGCATAAAACAGTGAAATTAAACAAATCAGTTTCCATATTCCATTTAATTGTCCCATGTGGTTCTAAATCGGTCATGGTTCGATTTAGTTCATAACTTGATATCCAAATTAGCTAGTTTTATCAGCCGAATGTGTTTAAGTTTCAAGTTATTCGAGTCTGTATTAGGTGTATATCGGGTTGCATATCCTTCATTGTCATCTTGGAACGTCTAATTATAAAATATAAATTTAGAAAATGGTCAAGTAATTTTGTATAGCGTATTCAAAAGTGGTAAGTACTTAATTTTATTTCTATAAATTACCAACAAATTTACGTTATCTATAATTGCTTTGATTTTACATTTAAATTCTCTGATATTTAGCAAATTGAATTGGAAATTAAATATCGTAATATATTGTTTGCAAAGTTTTAATTATTTGGATCGGTAAAAGTTCATGAGTCATTTTCTTAAAAAATTAATGCAATTACATATTATAAAATTTACTAATTTTTTTCCGTTTGATGAAAGGTTATTTGTGAGAGAAAAAATTACAAGTAGACCCAATACACTAAAACCAGCAAAATATCAACAAAATGTGAACAACGAGGAAAGAACAACATTTCTCAACTTTCTTTGCAGCAGTCTTTTTCTAACTCTAAATTTTGATCACATGTGTAGAATTGAATAGCGAATCGAATGACCATAGTTCGAATAGTGACTGATAGCTGATAGTCATCCTGGGCCGCTAAGAGTCCTTTAGATAAGATTTAAGATACTTTTAGTATCTGAGCCAACTATGACGTCGACGGTTCGTTTTTATTTTTTTTTAAACCGTTCCGCAACTTGGACTTCCTTTTAAATTCGATTCGCTTTTCAATTCTACACATGTGACCACAATTTAAAGGAAATCCATTATGCGGGATAGTTTGATGAAAAAAATAAAAATAAAAACCAGCCGTCGACGTCGTAGTTGGGTCAGATACAAAAAGACTCCGAATACGAAAACGCGTATTTGACACGTATTTGTAGCTTATTTAACTGAGTTTGTTCCAAATCTGAAATAGTGATGCACAGGTGTTTCTCGGGTCCGATGGACTGTCACGTACGAACACACATGAAATTTGAGGCCTATGGCGATCACTAGAGGCGGCTAAATAATACGAAAACGCGTATTTGACACGTATTTGTAGCTTATTTTACAGAGTTTGTTCCAAATCTGAAATAGTGATGCACAGGTGTTTCTCGGGGACCGATGGACTGTCACGTACGAACACACATGAAATTTGAGGCCTATGGCGATCACTAGAAGCGGCTGAATAATACGAAAACGCGTATTTGACACGTATTTGTAGCTTATTTTACTGAGTTTGTTCCAAATCTGAAATAGTGATGCACAGGTGTTTCTCGGGGACCGATGGACTGTCACGTACGAACACACATGAAATTTGAGGCCTATGGCGATCACTAGAAACGGCTGAAAAATACGAAAACGCGTATTTGACACGTATTTGTAGCTTATTTTACTGAGTTTGTTCCAAATCTGAAATAGTGATGCACAGGTGTTTCTCGGGGACCGATGGACTGTCACGTACGAACACACATGAAATATGAGGCCTATGGCGATCACTAGAAGCGGCTGAATAATACGAAAACGCGTATTTGACACGTATTTGTAGCTTATTTTACTGAGTTTGTTCCAAATCTGAAATAGTGATGCACAGGTGTTTCTCAGGGACCGATGGAGTGTCACGTATGAACAGACATAAAATTTGAGGCCCCTGGCGATCACTAGAGGAGGCTGAATAATACGAAAACGCGTATTTGACACGTATTTGTAGCTTATTTTCCTGAGTTTGTTCCAAATCTGAAATAGTGATGCACAGGTGTTTCTCTGGGACCGATGGACTGTCACGTACGAACACACATGAAATTTGAGGCCTATGGCGATCACTAGAAACGGCTGAAAAATACGAAAACGCGTATTTGACACGTATTTGTAGCTTATTTTACTGAGTTTGTTCCAAATCTGAAATAGTGATGCACAGGTGTTTCTCGGGGACCGATGGACTGTCACGTACGAACACACATGAAATATGAGGCCTATGGCGATCACTAGAAGCGGCTGAATAATACGAAAACGCGTATTTGACACGTATTTGTAGCTTATTTTACTGAGTTTGTTCCAAATCTGAAATAGTGATGCACAGGTGTTTCTCGGGGACCGATGGACTGTCACGTACGAACACACATGAAATATGAGGCCTATGGCGATCACTAGAAGCGGCTGAATAATACGAAAACGCGTATTTGACACGTATTTGTAGCTTATTTTACTGAGTTTGTTCCAAATCTGAAATAGTGATGCACAGGTGTTTCTCAGGGACCGATGGAGTGTCACGTATGAACAGACATAAAATTTGAGGCCCCTGGCGATCACTAGAGGCGGCTGAATAATACGAAAACGCGTATTTGACACGTATTTGTAGCTTATTTTACTGAGTTTGTTCCAAATCTGAAATAGTGATGCACAGGTGTTTCTCGGGGACCGATGGACTGTCACGTACGAACACACATGAAATATGAGGCCCCTGGCGATCACTAGAGGCGGCTGAATAATACGAAAACGCGTATTTGACACGTATTTGTAGCTTATTTTCCTGAGTTTGTTCCAAATCTGAAATAGTGATGCACAGGTGTTTCTCAGGGACCGAATGGAGTGTCACGTATGAACAGACATAAAATTTGATGCCCCTGGCGATCACTAGAGGCGGCTGAATAATACGAAAACGCGTATTTGACACGTATTTGTAGCTTATTTTCCTGAGTTTGTTCCAAATCTGAAATAGTGATGCACAGGTGTTTCTCGGGGACCGATGGACTGTCACGTACGAACACACATGAAATTTGAGGCCTATGGCGATCACTAGAAGCGGCTGAATAATACGAAAACGCGTATTTGACACGTATGTGTAGCTTATTTTACTGAGTTTGTTCCAAATCTGAAATGGTGATGCAAAGGTGTTTCTCGGGGACCGATGGAGTGTCACGTATGAACAGACATGAAATTTGAGGCGCATGGCGATCACTAGAAGCGGCTGAATAAAACGAAAACGCGTATTTGACACGTATTTGTAGCTTATTTTACTGAGTTTGTTCCAAATCTGAAATAGTGATGCACAGGTGTTTCTCTGGGACCGATGGAGTGTCACGTATGAACAGACATGAAATTTGAGGCCTATGGCGATCACTAGAAGCGGCTGAATAATACGAAAACGCGTATTTGACACGTATTTTACTGAGTTGGTTCCAAATCTGAAATAGTGATGCACAGGTGTTTCTCGGGGACCGATGGAGTGTCACGTACGAACACACATGAAATTTGAGGCCTATGGCGATCACTAGAAGCGGCTGAATAATACGAAAACGCGTATTTGACACGTATGTGTAGCTTATTTTACTGAGTTTGTTCCAAATCTGAAATGGTGATGCAAAGGTGTTTCTCGGGGACCGATGGAGTGTCACGTATGAACAGACATGAAATTTGAGGCGCATGGCGATCACTAGAAGCGGCTGAATAAAACGAAAACGCGTATTTGACACGTATTTGTAGCTTATTTTCCTGAGTTTGTTCCAAATCTGAAATAGTGATGCACAGGTGTTTCTCTGGGACCGATGGACTGTCACGTACGAACACACATGAAAATTGAGGCCTATGGCGATCACTAGAAACGGCTGAATAATACGAAAACGCGTATTTTGACACGTATTTGTAGCTTATTTTACTGAGTTTGTTCCAAATCTGAAATAGTGATGCACTGGTGTTTCTCAGGGACCGATGGAGTGTCACGTATAAACAAACATGAAATTTGAGGCCTATGGCGATCACTAGAAGCGGCTGAATAATACGAAAACGCGTATTTGACACGTATTTGTAGCTTATTTTACTGAGTTTGTTCCAAATCTGAAATAGTGATGCACAGGTGTTTCTCGGGGACCGATGGACTGTCACGTACGAACACACATGAAATTTGAGGCCTATGGCGATCACTAGAAGCGGCTGAATAATACGAAAACGCGTATTTGACACGTATGTGTAGCTTATTTTACTGAGTTTGTTCCAAATCTGAAATGGTGATGCAAAGGTGTTTCTCGGGGACCGATGGAGTGTCACGTATGAACAGACATGAAATTTGAGGCGCATGGCGATCACTAGAAGCGTCTGAATAAAACGAAAACGCGTATTTGACACGTATTTGTAGCTTATTTTACTGAGTTTGTTCCAAATCTGAAATAGTGATGCACAGGTGTTTCTCGGGGACCGATGGAGTGTCACGTATGAACAGACATGAAGTTTGAGGCCTATGGCGATCACTAGAAGCGGCTGAATAATACGAAAACGCGTATTTGACACGTATTTGTAGCTTATTTTACTGAGTTTGTTCCAAATCTGAAATAGTGATGCACAGGTGTTTCTCGGGTCCGATGGACTGTCACGTACGAACACACATGAAATATGAGGCCTATGGCGATCACTAGAAGCGGCTGAATAATACGAAAACGCGTATTTGACACGTATGTGTAGCTTATTTTACTGAGTTTGTTCCAAATCTGAAATGGTGATGCAAAGGTGTTTCTCGGGGACCGATGGAGTGTCACGTATGAACAGACATGAAATTTGAGGCGCATGGCGATCACTAGAAGCGGCTGAATAAAACGAAAACGCGTATTTGACACGTATTTGTAGCTTATTTTACTGAGTTTGTTCCAAATCTGAAATAGTGATGCACAGGTGTTTCTCGGGTCCGATGGACTGTCACGTACGAACACACATGAAATATGAGGCCTATGGCGATCACTAGAAGCGGCTGAATAATACGAAAACGCGTATTTGACACGTATTTGTAGCTTATTTTACAGAGTTTGTTCCAAATCTGAAATAGTGATGCACAGGTGTTTCTCGGGGACCGATGGACTGTCACGTACGGACACACATGAAATTTGAGGCCTATGGCGATCACTAGAAACGGCTGAAAAATACGAAAACGCGTATTTGACACGTATTTGTAGCTTATTTTACTGAGTTTGTTCCAAATCTGAAATAGTGATGCACAGGTGTTTCTCGGGGACCGATGGACTGTCACGTACGAACACACATGAAATATGAGGCCTATGGCGATCACTAGAAGCGGCTGAATAATACGAAAACGCGTATTTGACACGTATTTGTAGCTTATTTTACTGAGTTTGTTCCAAATCTGAAATAGTGATGCACAGGTGTTTCTCAGGGACCGATGGAGTGTCACGTATGAACAGACATAAAATTTGAGGCCCCTGGCGATCACTAGAGGCGGCTGAATAATACGAAAACGCGTATTTGACACGTATTTGTAGCTTATTTTACTGAGTTTGTTCCAAATCTGAAATAGTGATGCACAGGTGTTTCTCGGGGACCGATGGACTGTCACGTACGAACACACATGAAATATGAGGCCTATGGCGATCACTAGAAGCGGCTGAATAATACGAAAACGCGTATTTGACACGTATTTGTAGCTTATTTTCCTGAGTTTGTTCCAAATCTGAAATAGTGATGCACAGGTGTTTCTCTGGGACCGATGGACTGTCACGTACGAACACACATGAAATTTGAGGCCTATGGCGATCACTAGAAACGGCTGAAAAATACGAAAACGCGTATAATTTGACACGTATTTGTAGCTTATTTTACTGAGTTTGTTCCAAATCTGAAATAGTGATGCACAGGTGTTTCTCGGGGACCGATGGACTGTCACGTACGAACACACATGAAATATGAGGCCTATGGCGATCACTAGAAGCGGCTGAATAATACGAAAACGCGTATTTGACACGTATTTGTAGCTTATTTTACTGAGTTTGTTCCAAATCTGAAATAGTGATGCACAGGTGTTTCTCGGGGACCGATGGACTGTCACGTACGAACACACATGAAATTTGAGGCCTATGGCGATCACTAGAAACGGCTGAAAAATACGAAAACGCGTATTTGACACGTATTTGTAGCTTATTTTACTGAGTTTGTTCCAAATCTGAAATAGTGATGCACAGGTGTTTCTCGGGGACCGATGGACTGTCACGTACGAACACACATGAAATTTGAGGCCTATGGCGATCACTAGAAACGGCTGAAAAATACGAAAACGCGTATTTGACACGTATTTGTAGCTTATTTTCCTGAGTTTGTTCCAAATTTGAAATAGTGATGCACAGGTGTTTCTCTGGGACCGATGGACTGTCACGTACGAACACACATGAAATTTGAGGCCTATGGCGATCACTAGAAACGGCTGAAAAATACGAAAACGCGTATTTGACACGTATTTGTAGCTTATTTTACTGAGTTTGTTCCAAATCTGAAATAGTGATGCACAGGTGTTTCTCGGGGACCGATGGACTGTCACGTACGAACACACATGAAATTTGAGGCCTATGGCGATCACTAGAAGCGGCTGAATAATACGAAAACGCGTATTTGACACGTATGTGTAGCTTATTTTACTGAGTTTGTTCCAAATCTGAAATAGTGATGCACAGGTGTTTCTCGGGGACCGATGGACTGTCACGTACGAACACACATGAAATTTGAGGCCTATGGCGATCACTAGAAACGGCTGAAAAATACGAAAACGCGTATTTGACACGTATTTGTAGCTTATTTTACTGAGTTTGTTCCAAATCTGAAATAGTGATGCACAGGTGTTTCTCGGGGACCGATGGACTGTCACGTACGAACACACATGAAATTTGAGGCCTATGGCGATCACTAGAAGCGGCTGAATAATACGAAAACGCGTATTTGACACGTATGTGTAGCTTATTTTACTGAGTTTGTTCCAAATCTGAAATGGTGATGCAAAGGTGTTTCTCGGGGACCGATGGAGTGTCACGTATGAACAGACATGAAATTTGAGGCGCATGGCGATCACTAGAAGCGGCTGAATAAAACGAAAACGCGTATTTGACACGTATTTGTAGCTTATTTTACTGAGTTTGTTCCAAATCTGAAATAGTGATGCACAGGTGTTTCTCGGGGACCGATGGAGTGTCACGTATGAACAGACATGAAATTTGAGGCCTATGGCGATCACTAGAAGCGGCTGAATAATACGAAAACGCGTATTTGACACGTATTTTACTGAGTTGGTTCCAAATCTGAAATAGTGATGCACAGGTGTTTCTCGGGGACCGATGGAGTGTCACGTACGAACACACATGAAATTTGAGGCCTATGGCGATCACTAGAAGCGGCTGAATAATACGAAAACGCGTATTTGACACGTATGTGTAGCTTATTTTACTGAGTTTGTTCCAAATCTGAAATGGTGATGCAAAGGTGTTTCTCGGGGACCGATGGAGTGTCACGTATGAACAGACATGAAATTTGAGGCGCATGGCGATCACTAGAAGCGGCTGAATAAAACGAAAACGCGTATTTGACACGTATTTGTAGCTTATTTTACTGAGTTTGTTCCAAATCTGAAATAGTGATGCACAGGTGTTTCTCGGGTCCGATGGACTGTCACGTACGAACACACATGAAATTTGAGGCCTATGGCGATCACTAGAGGCGGCTAAATAATACGAAAACGCGTATTTGACACGTATTTGTAGCTTATTTTACAGAGTTTGTTCCAAATCTGAAATAGTGATGCACAGGTGTTTCTCGGGGACCGATGGACTGTCACGTACGGACACACATGAAATTTGAGGCCTATGGCGATCACTAGAAACGGCTGAAAAATACGAAAACGCGTATTTGACACGTATTTGTAGCTTATTTTACTGAGTTTGTTCCAAATCTGAAATAGTGATGCACAGGTGTTTCTCGGGGACCGATGGACTGTCACGTACGAACACACATGAAATATGAGGCCTATGGCGATCACTAGAAGCGGCTGAATAATACGAAAACGCGTATTTGACACGTATTTGTAGCTTATTTTACTGAGTTTGTTCCAAATCTGAAATAGTGATGCACAGGTGTTTCTCAGGGACCGATGGAGTGTCACGTATGAACAGACATAAAATTTGAGGCCCCTGGCGATCACTAGAGGCGGCTGAATAATACGAAAACGCGTATTTGACACGTATTTGTAGCTTATTTTACTGAGTTTGTTCCAAATCTGAAATAGTGATGCACAGGTGTTTCTCGGGGACCGATGGACTGTCACGTACGAACACACATGAAATATGAGGCCTATGGCGATCACTAGAAGCGGCTGAATAATACGAAAACGCGTATTTGACACGTATTTGTAGCTTATTTTCCTGAGTTTGTTCCAAATCTGAAATAGTGATGCACAGGTGTTTCTCTGGGACCGATGGACTGTCACGTACGAACACACATGAAATTTGAGGCCTATGGCGATCACTAGAAACGGCTGAAAAATACGAAAACGCGTATAATTTGACACGTATTTGTAGCTTATTTTACTGAGTTTGTTCCAAATCTGAAATAGTGATGCACAGGTGTTTCTCGGGGACCGATGGACTGTCACGTACGAACACACATGAAATATGAGGCCTATGGCGATCACTAGAAGCGGCTGAATAATACGAAAACGCGTATTTGACACGTATTTGTAGCTTATTTTACTGAGTTTGTTCCAAATCTGAAATAGTGATGCACAGGTGTTTCTCGGGGACCGATGGACTGTCACGTACGAACACACATGAAATTTGAGGCCTATGGCGATCACTAGAAACGGCTGAAAAATACGAAAACGCGTATTTGACACGTATTTGTAGCTTATTTTACTGAGTTTGTTCCAAATCTGAAATAGTGATGCACAGGTGTTTCTCGGGGACCGATGGACTGTCACGTACGAACACACATGAAATTTGAGGCCTATGGCGATCACTAGAAACGGCTGAAAAATACGAAAACGCGTATTTGACACGTATTTGTAGCTTATTTTCCTGAGTTTGTTCCAAATTTGAAATAGTGATGCACAGGTGTTTCTCTGGGACCGATGGACTGTCACGTACGAACACACATGAAATTTGAGGCCTATGGCGATCACTAGAAACGGCTGAAAAATACGAAAACGCGTATTTGACACGTATTTGTAGCTTATTTTACTGAGTTTGTTCCAAATCTGAAATAGTGATGCACAGGTGTTTCTCGGGGACCGATGGACTGTCACGTACGAACACACATGAAATATGAGGCCTATGGCGATCACTAGAAGCGGCTGAATAATACGAAAACGCGTATTTGACACGTATTTGTAGCTTATTTTACTGAGTTTGTTCCAAATCTGAAATAGTGATGCACAGGTGTTTCTCAGGGACCGATGGAGTGTCACGTATGAACAGACATAAAATTTGAGGCCCCTGGCGATCACTAGAGGCGGCTGAATAATACGAAAACGCGTATTTGACACGTATTTGTAGCTTATTTTCCTGAGTTTGTTCCAAATCTGAAATAGTGATGCACAGGTGTTTCTCTGGGACCGATGGACTGTCACGTACGAACACACATGAAATTTGAGGCCTATGGCGATCACTAGAAACGGCTGAATAATACGAAAACGCGTATTTTGACACGTATTTGTAGCTTATTTTACTGAGTTTGTTCCAAATCTGAAATAGTGATGCACTGGTGTTTCTCAGGGACCGATGGAGTGTCACGTATAAACAAACATGAAATTTGAGGCCTATGGCGATCACTAGAAGCGGCTGAATAATACGAAAACGCGTATTTGACACGTATGTGTAGCTTATTTTACTGAGTTTGTTCCAAATCTGAAATGGTGATGCAAAGGTGTTTCTCGGGGACCGATGGAGTGTCACGTATGAACAGACATGAAATTTGAGGCGCATGGCGATCACTAGAAGCGTCTGAATAAAACGAAAACGCGTATTTGACACGTATTTGTAGCTTATTTTACTGAGTTTGTTCCAAATCTGAAATAGTGATGCACAGGTGTTTCTCGGGGACCGATGGAGTGTCACGTATGAACAGACATGAAGTTTGAGGCCTATGGCGATCACTAGAAGCGGCTGAATAATACGAAAACGCGTATTTGACACGTATTTGTAGCTTATTTTACTGAGTTTGTTCCAAATCTGAAATAGTGATGCACAGGTGTTTCTCGGGTCCGATGGACTGTCACGTACGAACACACATGAAATATGAGGCCTATGGCGATCACTAGAAGCGGCTGAATAATACGAAAACGCGTATTTGACACGTATGTGTAGCTTATTTTACTGAGTTTGTTCCAAATCTGAAATGGTGATGCAAAGGTGTTTCTCGGGGACCGATGGAGTGTCACGTATGAACAGACATGAAATTTGAGGCGCATGGCGATCACTAGAAGCGGCTGAATAAAACGAAAACGCGTATTTGACACGTATTTGTAGCTTATTTTACTGAGTTTGTTCCAAATCTGAAATAGTGATGCACAGGTGTTTCTCGGGTCCGATGGACTGTCACGTACGAACACACATGAAATATGAGGCCTATGGCGATCACTAGAAGCGGCTGAATAATACGAAAACGCGTATTTGACACGTATTTGTAGCTTATTTTACTGAGTTTGTTCCAAATCTGAAATAGTGATGCACAGGTGTTTCTCGGGGACCGATGGACTGTCACGTACGAACACACATGAAATATGAGGCCTATGGCGATCACTAGAAGCGGCTGAATAATACGAAAACGCGTATTTGACACGTATTTGTAGCTTATTTTACTGAGTTTGTTCCAAATCTGAAATAGTGATGCACAGGTGTTTCTCAGGGACCGATGGAGTGTCACGTATGAACAGACATAAAATTTGAGGCCCCTGGCGATCACTAGAGGCGGCTGAATAATACGAAAACGCGTATTTGACACGTATTTGTAGCTTATTTTCCTGAGTTTGTTCCAAATCTGAAATAGTGATGCACAGGTGTTTCTCTGGGACCGATGGACTGTCACGTACGAACACACATGAAATTTGAAGCCTATGGCGATCACTAGAAACGGCTGAAAAATACGAAAACGCGTATTTGACACGTATTTGTAGCTTATTTTACTGAGTTTGTTCCAAATCTGAAATAGTGATGCACAGGTGTTTCTCGGGGACCGATGGACTGTCACGTACGAACACACATGAAATATGAGGCCTATGGCGATCACTAGAAGCGGCTGAATAATACGAAAACGCGTATTTGACACGTATTTGTAGCTTATTTTACTGAGTTTGTTCCAAATCTGAAATAGTGATGCACAGGTGTTTCTCAGGGACCGATGGAGTGTCACGTATGAACAGACATGAAATTTGAGGCCTATGGCGATCACTAGAAGCGGCTGAATAATACGAAAACGCGTATTTGACACGTATTTGTAGCTTATTTTACTGAGTTTGTTCCAAATCTGAAATAGTGATGCACAGGTGTTTCTCGGGGACCGATGGAGTGTCACGTATGAACAGACATGAAATTTGAGGCCTATGGCGATCACTAGAAGCGGCTGAATAATACGAAAACGCGTATTTGACACGTATTTGTAGCTTATTTTCCTGAGTTTGTTCCAAATCTGAAATAGTGATGCACAGGTGTTTCTCTGGGACCGATGGACTGTCACGTACGAACACACATGAAATTTGAGGCCTATGGCGATCACTAGAAACGGCTGAATAATACGAAAACGCGTATTTTGACACGTATTTGTAGCTTATTTTACTGAGTTTGTTCCAAATCTGAAATAGTGATGCACTGGTGTTTCTCAGGGACCGATGGAGTGTCACGTATAAACAAACATGAAATTTGAGGCCTATGGCGATCACTAGAAGCGGCTGAATAATACGAAAACGCGTATTTGACACGTATTTGTAGCTTATTTTACTGAGTTTGTTCCAAATCTGAAATAGTGATGCACAGGTGTTTCTCGGGGACCGATGGACTGTCACGTACGAACACACATGAAATTTGAGGCCTATGGCGATCACTAGAAGCGGCTGAATAATACGAAAACGCGTATTTGACACGTATGTGTAGCTTATTTTACTGAGTTTGTTCCAAATCTGAAATGGTGATGCAAAGGTGTTTCTCGGGGACCGATGGAGTGTCACGTATGAACAGACATGAAATTTGAGGCGCATGGCGATCACTAGAAGCGGCTGAATAAAACGAAAACGCGTATTTGACACGTATTTGTAGCTTATTTTACTGAGTTTGTTCCAAATCTGAAATAGTGATGCACAGGTGTTTCTCGGGGACCGATGGAGTGTCACGTATGAACAGACATGAAATTTGAGACCTATGGCGATCACTAGAAGCGGCTGAATAATACGAAAACGCGTATTTGACACGTATTTGTAGCTTATTTTACTGAGTTTGTTCCAAATCTGAAATAGTGATGCACAGGTGTTTCTCGGGTCCGATGGACTGTCACGTACGAACACACATGAAATATGAGGCCTATGGCGATCACTAGAAGCGGCTGAATAATACGAAAACGCGTATTTGACACGTATGTGTAGCTTATTTTACTGAGTTTGTTCCAAATCTGAAATAGTGATGCACAGGTGTTTCTCGGGGACCGATGGAGTGTCACGTACGAACACACATGAAATTTGAGGCCTATGGCGATCACTAGAAGCGGCTGAATAATACGAAAACGCGTATTTGACACGTATGTGTAGCTTATTTTACTGAGTTTGTTCCAAATCTGAAATGGTGATGCAAAGGTGTTTCTCGGGGACCGATGGAGTGTCACGTATGAACAGACATGAAATTTGAGGCGCATGGCGATCACTAGAAGCGGCTGAATAAAACGAAAACGCGTATTTGACACGTATTTGTAGCTTATTTTACTGAGTTTGTTCCAAATCTGAAATAGTGATGCACAGGTGTTTCTCGGGTCCGATGGACTGTCACGTACGAACACACATGAAATATGAGGCCTATGGCGATCACTAGAAGCGGCTGAATAATACGAAAACGCGTATTTGACACGTATTTGTAGCTTATTTTACTGAGTTTGTTCCAAATCTGAAATAGTGATGCACAGGTGTTTCTCGGGGACCGATGGACTGTCACGTACGAACACACATGAAATATGAGGCCTATGGCGATCACTAGAAGCGGCTGAATAATACGAAAACGCGTATTTGACACGTATTTGTAGCTTATTTTACTGAGTTTGTTCCAAATCTGAAATAGTGATGCACAGGTGTTTCTCAGGGACCGATGGAGTGTCACGTATGAACAGACATAAAATTTGAGGCCCCTGGCGATCACTAGAGGCGGCTGAATAATACGAAAACGCGTATTTGACACGTATTTGTAGCTTATTTTCCTGAGTTTGTTCCAAATCTGAAATAGTGATGCACAGGTGTTTCTCTGGGACCGATGGACTGTCACGTACGAACACACATGAAATTTGAAGCCTATGGCGATCACTAGAAACGGCTGAAAAATACGAAAACGCGTATTTGACACGTATTTGTAGCTTATTTTACTGAGTTTGTTCCAAATCTGAAATAGTGATGCACAGGTGTTTCTCGGGGACCGATGGACTGTCACGTACGAACACACATGAAATATGAGGCCTATGGCGATCACTAGAAGCGGCTGAATAATACGAAAACGCGTATTTGACACGTATTTGTAGCTTATTTTACTGAGTTTGTTCCAAATCTGAAATAGTGATGCACAGGTGTTTCTCAGGGACCGATGGAGTGTCACGTATGAACAGACATGAAATTTGAGGCCTATGGCGATCACTAGAAGCGGCTGAATAATACGAAAACGCGTATTTGACACGTATTTGTAGCTTATTTTACTGAGTTTGTTCCAAATCTGAAATAGTGATGCACAGGTGTTTCTCGGGGACCGATGGAGTGTCACGTATGAACAGACATGAAATTTGAGGCCTATGGCGATCACTAGAAGCGGCTGAATAATACGAAAACGCGTATTTGACACGTATTTTACTGAGTTGGTTCCAAATCTGAAATAGTGATGCACAGGTGTTTCTCGGGGACCGATGGAGTGTCACGTACGAACACACATGAAATTTGAGGCCTATGGCGATCACTAGAAGCGGCTGAATAATACGAAAACGCGTATTTGACACGTATTTGTAGCTTATTTTACTGAGTTTGTTCCAAATCTGAAATGGTGATGCAAAGGTGTTTCTCGGGGACCGATGGAGTGTCACGTATGAACAGACATGAAATTTGAGGCGCATGGCGATCACTAGAAGCGGCTGAATAAAACGAAAACGCGTATTTGACACGTATTTGTAGCTTATTTTACTGAGTTTGTTCCAAATCTGAAATAGTGATGCACAGGTGTTTCTCGGGTCCGATGGACTGTCACGTACGAACACACATGAAATATGAGGCCTATGGCGATCACTAGAAGCGGCTGAATAATACGAAAACGCGTATTTGACACGTATTTGTAGCTTATTTTACTGAGTTTGTTCCAAATCTGAAATAGTGATGCACAGGTGTTTCTCAGGGACCGATGGAGTGTCACGTATGAACAGACATAAAATTTGAGGCCCCTGGCGATCACTAGAGGCGGCTGAATAATACGAAAACGCGTATTTGACACGTATTTGTAGCTTATTTTCCTGAGTTTGTTCCAAATCTGAAATAGTGATGCACAGGTGTTTCTCTGGGACCGATGGACTGTCACGTACGAACACACATGAAATTTGAAGCCTATGGCGATCACTAGAAACGGCTGAAAAATACGAAAACGCGTATTTGACACGTATTTGTAGCTTATTTTACTGAGTTTGTTCCAAATCTGAAATAGTGATGCACTGGTGTTTCTCAGGGACCGATGGAGTGTCACGTATAAACAAACATGAAATTTGAGGCCTATGGCGATCACTAGAAGCGGCTGAATAATACGAAAACGCGTATTTGACACGTATGTGTAGCTTATTTTACTGAGTTTGTTCCAAATCTGAAATGGTGATGCAAAGGTGTTTCTCTGGGACCGATGGAGTGTCACGTACGAACACACATGAAATTTGAGGCCTATGGCGATCACTAGAGGCGGCTAAATAATACGAAAACGCGTATTTGACACGTATTTGTAGCTTATTTTACTGAGTTTGTTCCAAATCTGAAATAGTGATGCACAGGTGTTTCTCGGGGACCGATGGAGTGTCACGTATGAACAGACATGAAATTTGAGGCCTATGGCGATCACTAGAAGCGGCTGAATAATACGAAAACGCGTATTTGACACGTATTTTACTGAGTTGGTTCCAAATCTGAAATAGTGATGCACAGGTGTTTCTCGGGGACCGATGGAGTGTCACGTACGAACACACATGAAATTTGAGGCCTATGGCGATCACTAGAAGCGGCTGAATAATACGAAAACGCGTATTTGACACGTATGTGTAGCTTATTTTACTGAGTTTGTTCCAAATCTGAAATGGTGATGCAAAGGTGTTTCTCGGGGACCGATGGAGTGTCACGTATGAACAGACATGAAATTTGAGGCGCATGGCGATCACTAGAAGCGGCTGAATAAAACGAAAACGCGTATTTGACACGTATTTGTAGCTTATTTTACTGAGTTTGTTCCAAATCTGAAATAGTGATGCACAGGTGTTTCTCGGGTCCGATGGACTGTCACGTACGAACACACATGAAATTTGAGGCCTATGGCGATCACTAGAGGCGGCTAAATAATACGAAAACGCGTATTTGACACGTATTTGTAGCTTATTTTACAGAGTTTGTTCCAAATCTGAAATAGTGATGCACAGGTGTTTCTCGGGGACCGATGGACTGTCACGTACGAACACACATGAAATTTGAGGCCTATGGCGATCACTAGAAGCGGCTGAATAATACGAAAACGCGTATTTGACACGTATTTGTAGCTTATTTTACTGAGTTTGTTCCAAATCTGAAATAGAGATGCACAGGTGTTTCTCGGGGACCGATGGACTGTCACGTACGAACACACATGAAATTTGAGGCCTATGGCGATCACTAGAGGCGGCTAAATAATACGAAAACGCGTATTTGACACGTATTTGTAGCTTATTTTACAGAGTTTGTTCCAAATCTGAAATAGTGATGCACAGGTGTTTCTCGGGGACCGATGGACTGTCACGTACGAACACACATGAAATTTGAGGCCTATGGCGATCACTAGAAGCGGCTGAATAATACGAAAACGCGTATTTGACACGTATTTGTAGCTTATTTTACTGAGTTTGTTCCAAATCTGAAATGGTGATGCAAAGGTGTTTCTCGGGGACCGATGGAGTGTCACGTATGAACAGACATGAAATTTGAGGCGCATGGCGATCACTAGAAGCGGCTGAATAAAACGAAAACGCGTATTTGACACGTATTTGTAGCTTATTTTACTGAGTTTGTTCCAAATCTGAAATAGTGATGCACAGGTGTTTCTCGGGTCCGATGGACTGTCACGTACGAACACACATGAAATATGAGGCCTATGGCGATCACTAGAAGCGGCTGAATAATACGAAAACGCGTATTTGACACGTATTTGTAGCTTATTTTACTGAGTTTGTTCCAAATCTGAAATAGTGATGCACAGGTGTTTCTCAGGGACCGATGGAGTGTCACGTATGAACAGACATAAAATTTGAGGCCCCTGGCGATCACTAGAGGCGGCTGAATAATACGAAAACGCGTATTTGACACGTATTTGTAGCTTATTTTCCTGAGTTTGTTCCAAATCTGAAATAGTGATGCACAGGTGTTTCTCTGGGACCGATGGACTGTCACGTACGAACACACATGAAATTTGAAGCCTATGGCGATCACTAGAAACGGCTGAAAAATACGAAAACGCGTATTTGACACGTATTTGTAGCTTATTTTACTGAGTTTGTTCCAAATCTGAAATAGTGATGCACTGGTGTTTCTCAGGGACCGATGGAGTGTCACGTATAAACAAACATGAAATTTGAGGCCTATGGCGATCACTAGAAGCGGCTGAATAATACGAAAACGCGTATTTGACACGTATGTGTAGCTTATTTTACTGAGTTTGTTCCAAATCTGAAATGGTGATGCAAAGGTGTTTCTCTGGGACCGATGGAGTGTCACGTACGAACACACATGAAATTTGAGGCCTATGGCGATCACTAGAGGCGGCTAAATAATACGAAAACGCGTATTTGACACGTATTTGTAGCTTATTTTACTGAGTTTGTTCCAAATCTGAAATAGTGATGCACAGGTGTTTCTCGGGGACCGATGGAGTGTCACGTATGAACAGACATGAAATTTGAGGCCTATGGCGATCACTAGAAGCGGCTGAATAATACGAAAACGCGTATTTGACACGTATTTTACTGAGTTGGTTCCAAATCTGAAATAGTGATGCACAGGTGTTTCTCGGGGACCGATGGAGTGTCACGTACGAACACACATGAAATTTGAGGCCTATGGCGATCACTAGAAGCGGCTGAATAATACGAAAACGCGTATTTGACACGTATGTGTAGCTTATTTTACTGAGTTTGTTCCAAATCTGAAATGGTGATGCAAAGGTGTTTCTCGGGGACCGATGGAGTGTCACGTATGAACAGACATGAAATTTGAGGCGCATGGCGATCACTAGAAGCGGCTGAATAAAACGAAAACGCGTATTTGACACGTATTTGTAGCTTATTTTACTGAGTTTGTTCCAAATCTGAAATAGTGATGCACAGGTGTTTCTCGGGTCCGATGGACTGTCACGTACGAACACACATGAAATTTGAGGCCTATGGCGATCACTAGAGGCGGCTAAATAATACGAAAACGCGTATTTGACACGTATTTGTAGCTTATTTTACAGAGTTTGTTCCAAATCTGAAATAGTGATGCACAGGTGTTTCTCGGGGACCGATGGACTGTCACGTACGAACACACATGAAATTTGAGGCCTATGGCGATCACTAGAAGCGGCTGAATAATACGAAAACGCGTATTTGACACGTATTTGTAGCTTATTTTACTGAGTTTGTTCCAAATCTGAAATAGAGATGCACAGGTGTTTCTCGGGGACCGATGGACTGTCACGTACGAACACACATGAAATTTGAGGCCTATGGCGATCACTAGAAACGGCTGAAAAATACGAAAACGCGTATTTGACACGTATTTGTAGCTTATTTTACTGAGTTTGTTCCAAATCTGAAATAGTGATGCACAGGTGTTTCTCGGGGACCGATGGACTGTCACGTACGAACACACATGAAATATGAGGCCTATGGCGATCACTAGAAGCGGCTGAATAATACGAAAACGCGTATTTGACACGTATTTGTAGCTTATTTTCCTGAGTTTGTTCCAAATCTGAAATAGTGATGCACAGGTGTTTCTCTGGGACCGATGGACTGTCACGTACGAACACACATGAAATTTGAGGCCTATGGCGATCACTAGAAACGGCTGAAAAATACGAAAACGCGTATTTGACACGTATTTGTAGCTTATTTTACTGAGTTTGTTCCAAATCTGAAATAGTGATGCACAGGTGTTTCTCGGGGACCGATGGACTGTCACGTACGAACACACATGAAATATGAGGCCTATGGCGATCACTAGAAGCGGCTGAATAATACGAAAACGCGTATTTGACACGTATTTGTAGCTTATTTTACTGAGTTTGTTCCAAATCTGAAATAGTGATGCACAGGTGTTTCTCAGGGACCGATGGAGTGTCACGTATGAACAGACATAAAATTTGAGGCCCCTGGCGATCACTAGAGGCGGCTGAATAATACGAAAACGCGTATTTGACACGTATTTGTAGCTTATTTTACTGAGTTTGTTCCAAATCTGAAATAGTGATGCACAGGTGTTTCTCGGGGACCGATGGAGTGTCACGTATGAACAGACATGAAATTTGAGGCCTATGGCGATCACTAGAAGCGGCTGAATAATACGAAAACGCGTATTTGACACGTATTTTACTGAGTTGGTTCCAAATCTGAAATAGTGATGCACAGGTGTTTCTCGGGGACCGATGGAGTGTCACGTACGAACACACATGAAATTTGAGGCCTATGGCGATCACTAGAAGCGGCTGAATAAAACGAAAACGCGTATTTGACACGTATTTGTAGCTTATTTTACTGAGTTTGTTCCAAATCTGAAATAGTGATGCACAGGTGTTTCTCGGGTCCGATGGACTGTCACGTACGAACACACATGAAATTTGAGGCCTATGGCGATCACTAGAGGCGGCTAAATAATACGAAAACGCGTATTTGACACGTATTTGTAGCTTATTTTACAGAGTTTGTTCCAAATCTGAAATAGTGATGCACAGGTGTTTCTCGGGGACCGATGGACTGTCACGTACGGACACACATGAAATTTGAGGCCTATGGCGATCACTAGAAGCGGCTGAATAATACGAAAACGCGTATTTGACACGTATTTGTAGCTTATTTTACTGAGTTTGTTCCAAATCTGAAATAGAGATGCACAGGTGTTTCTCGGGGACCGATGGACTGTCACGTACGAACACACATGAAATATGAGGCCTATGGCGATCACTAGAAACGGCTGAAAAATACGAAAACGCGTATTTGACACGTATTTGTAGCTTATTTTACTGAGTTTGTTCCAAATCTGAAATAGTGATGCACAGGTGTTTCTCGGGGACCGATGGACTGTCACGTACGAACACACATGAAATTTGAGGCCTATGGCGATCACTAGAAACGGCTGAAAAATACGAAAACGCGTATTTGACACGTATTTGTAGCTTATTTTACTGAGTTTGTTCCAAATCTGAAATAGTGATGCACAGGTGTTTCTCGGGGACCGATGGACTGTCACGTACGAACACACATGAAATTTGAGGCCTATGGCGATCACTAGAAACGGCTGAAAAATACGAAAACGCGTATTTGACACGTATTTGTAGCTTATTTTACTGAGTTTGTTCCAAATCTGAAATAGTGATGCACAGGTGTTTCTCGGGGACCGATGGACTGTCACGTACGAACACACATGAAATATGAGGCCCCTGGCGATCACTAGAGGCGGCTGAATAATACGAAAACGCGTATTTGACACGTATTTGTAGCTTATTTTCCTGAGTTTGTTCCAAATCTGAAATAGTGATGCACAGGTGTTTCTCTGGGACCGATGGACTGTCACGTACGAACACACATGAAATTTGAGGCCTATGGCGATCACTAGAAACGGCTGAATAAACGAAAACGCGTATTTGACACGTATTTGTAGCTTATTTTACTGAGTTTGTTCCAAATCTGAAATAGTGATGCACTGGTGTTTCTCAGGGACCGATGGAGTGTCACGTATAAACAAACATGAAATTTGAGGCCTATGGCGATCACTAGAAGCGGCTGAATAATACGAAAACGCGTATTTGACACGTATTTGTAGCTTATTTTACTGAGTTTGTTCCAAATCTGAAATAGTGATGCACAGGTGTTTCTCTGGGACCGATGGACTGTCACGTACGAACACACATGAAATTTGAGGCCTATGGCGATCACTAGAAACGGCTGAATAATACGAAAACGCGGATTTGACACGTATTTGTAGCTTATTTTACTGAGTTTGTTCCAAATCTGAAATAGTGATGCACTGGTGTTTCTCAGGGACCGATGGAGTGTCACGTATAAACAAACATGAAATTTGAGGCCTATGGCGATCACTAGAAGCGGCTGAATAATACGAAAACGCGTATTTGACACGTATTTGTAGCTTATTTTACTGAGTTTGTTCCAAATCTGAAATAGTGATGCACAGGTGTTTCTCTGGGACCGATGGACTGTCACGTACGAACACACATGAAATATGAGGCCCCTGGCGATCACTAGAGGCGGCTGAATAATACGAAAACGCGTATTTGACACGTATTTGTAGCTTATTTTACTGAGTTTGTTCCAAATCTGAAATAGTGATGCACAGGTGTTTCTCGGGGACCGATGGACTGTCACGTACGAACACACATGAAATTTGAGGCCTATGGCGATCACTAGAAACGGCTGAAAAATACGAAAACGCGTATTTGACACGTATTTGTAGCTTATTTTACTGAGTTTGTTCCAAATCTGAAATAGTGATGCACAGGTGTTTCTCGGGGACCGATGGACTGTCACGTACGAACACACATGAAATTTGAGGCCTATGGCGATCACTAGAAACGGCTGAAAAATACGAAAACGCGTATTTGACACGTATTTGTAGCTTATTTTACTGAGTTTGTTCCAAATCTGAAATAGTGATGCACAGGTGTTTCTCGGGGACCGATGGACTGTCACGTACGAACACACATGAAATATGAGGCCTATGGCGATCACTAGAAGCGGCTGAATAATACGAAAACGCGTATTTGACACGTATTTGTAGCTTATTTTCTGAGTTTGTTCCAAATCTGAAATAGTGATGCACAGGTGTTTCTCAGGGACCGAATGGAGTGTCACGTATGAACAGACATAAAATTTGATGCCCCTGGCGATCACTAGAGGCGGCTGAATAATACGAAAACGCGTATTTGACACGTATTTGTAGCTTATTTTCCTGAGTTTGTTCCAAATCTGAAATAGTGATGCACAGGTGTTTCTCTGGGACCGATGGACTGTCACGTACGAACACACATGAAATTTGAGGCCTATGGCGATCACTAGAAACGGCTGAATAATACGAAAACGCGTATTTGACACGTATTTGTAGCTTATTTTACTGAGTTTGTTCCAAATCTGAAATAGTGATGCACTGGTGTTTCTCAGGGACCGATGGAGTGTCACGTATAAACAAACATGAAATTTGAGGCCTATGGCGATCACTAGAAGCGGCTGAATAATACGAAAACGCGTATTTGACACGTATTTGTAGCTTATTTTACTGAGTTTGTTCCAAATCTGAAATAGAGATGCACTGGTGTTTCTCAGGGACCGATGGAGTGTCACGTATAAACAAACATGAAATTTGAGGCCTATGGCGATCACTAGAAGCGGCTGAATAATACGAAAACGCGTATTTGACACGTATTTGTAGCTTATTTTACTGAGTTTGTTCCAAATCTGAAATAGAGATGCACTGGTGTTTCTCAGGGACCGATGGAGTGTCACGTATAAACAAACATGAAATTTGAGGCCTATGGCGATCACTAGAAGCGGCTGAATAATACGAAAACGCGTATTTGACACGTATTTGTAGCTTATTTTACTGAGTTTGTTCCAAATCTGAAATAGA
Source organism: Cryptocephalus moraei (assembly GCA_946251905.1). Lineage (NCBI taxonomy): Eukaryota > Metazoa > Arthropoda > Insecta > Coleoptera > Chrysomelidae > Cryptocephalus > Cryptocephalus moraei. The sequence continues at coordinate 1,229,233 of OX276466.1, read as the reverse complement.
GATGCACAGGTGTTTCTCGGGGACCGATGGACTGTCATGTACGAACACACATGAAATTTGAGGCCTATGGCGATCACTAGAAACGGCTGAAAAATACGAAAACGCGTATTTGACACGTATTTGTAGCTTATTTTACTGAGTTTGTTCCAAATCTGAAATAGTGATGCACAGGTGTTTCTCGGGGACCGATGGACTGTCACGTACGAACACACATGAAATATGAGGCCCCTGGCGATCACTAGAGGCGGCTGAATAATACGAAAACGCGTATTTGACACGTATTTGTAGCTTATTTTCCTGAGTTTGTTCCAAATCTGAAATAGTGATGCACAGGTGTTTCTCTGGGACCGATGGACTGTCACGTACGAACACACATGAAATTTGAGGCCTATGGCGATCACTAGAAACGGCTGAATAATACGAAAACGCGTATTTGACACGTATTTGTAGCTTATTTTACTGAGTTTGTTCCAAATCTGAAATAGTAATGCACTGGTGTTTCTCAGGGACCGATGGAGTGTCACGTATAAACAAACATGAAATTTGAGGCCTATGGCGATCACTAGAAGCGGCTGAATAATACGAAAACGCGTATTTGACACGTATTTGTAGCTTATTTTACTGAGTTTGTTCCAAATCTGAAATAGTGATGCACAGGTGTTTCTCGGGGACCGATGGACTGTCACGTACGAACACACATGAAATATGAGGCCTATGGCGATCACTAGAAGCGGCTGAATAATACGAAAACGCGTATTTGACACGTATTTGTAGCTTATTTTACTGAGTTTGTTCCAAATCTGAAATAGTGATGCACAGGTGTTTCTCAGGGACCGAATGGAGTGTCACGTATGAACAGACATAAAATTTGATGCCCCTGGCGATCACTAGAGGCGGCTGAATAATAAGAAAACGCGTATTTGACACGTATTTGTAGCTTATTTTCCTGAGTTTGTTCCAAATCTGAAATAGTGATGCACAGGTGTTTCTCGGGGACCGATGGACTGTCACGTACGAACACACATGAAATTTGAGGCCTATGGCGATCACTAGAAGCGGCTGAATAATACGAAAACGCGTATTTGACACGTATGTGTAGCTTATTTTACTGAGTTTGTTCCAAATCTGAAATGGTGATGCAAAGGTGTTTCTCGGGGACCGATGGAGTGTCACGTACGAACACACATGAAATTTGAGGCCTATGGCGATCACTAGAGGCGGCTAAATAATACGAAAACGCGTATTTGACACGTATTTGTAGCTTATTTTACTGAGTTTGTTCCAAATCTGAAATAGTGATGCACAGGTGTTTCTCAGGGACCGATGGAGTGTCACGTATGAACAGACATAAAATTTGAGGCCCCTGGCGATCACTAGAGGCGGCTGAATAATACGAAAACGCGTATTTGACACGTATTTGTAGCTTATTTTCCTGAGTTTGTTCCAAATCTGAAATAGTGATGCACAGGTGTTTCTCTGGGACCGATGGACTGTCACGTACGAACACACATGAAATTTGAGGCCTATGGCGATCACTAGAGGCGGCTAAATAATACGAAAACGCGTATTTGACACGTATTTGTAGCTTATTTTACTGAGTTTGTTCCAAATCTGAAATAGTGATGCACAGGTGTTTCTCAGGGACCGATGGAGTGTCACGTATGAACAGACATAAAATTTGAGGCCCCTGGCGATCACTAGAGGCGGCTGAATAATACGAAAACGCGTATTTGACACGTATTTGTAGCTTATTTTCCTGAGTTTGTTCCAAATCTGAAATAGTGATGCACAGGTGTTTCTCTGGGACCGATGGACTGTCACGTACGAACACACATGAAATTTGAGGCCTATGGCGATCACTAGAGGCGGCTAAATAATACGAAAACGCGTATTTGACACGTATTTGTAGCTTATTTTACTGAGTTTGTTCCAAATCTGAAATAGTGATGCACAGGTGTTTCTCTGGGACCGATGGAGTGTCACGTACGAACACACATGAAATTTGAGGCCTATGGCGATCACTAGAGGCGGCTAAATAATACGAAAACGCGTATTTGACACGTATTTGTAGCTTATTTTACTGAGTTTGTTCCAAATCTGAAATAGTGATGCACAGGTGTTTCTCAGGGACCGATGGAGTGTCACGTATGAACAGACATAAAATTTGAGGCCCCTGGCGATCACTAGAGGCGGCTGAATAATACGAAAACGCGTATTTGACACGTATTTGTAGCTTATTTTCCTGAGTTTGTTCCAAATCTGAAATAGTGATGCACAGGTGTTTCTCTGGGACCGATGGACTGTCACGTACGAACACACATGAAATTTGAGGCCTATGGCGATCACTAGAGGCGGCTAAATAATACGAAAACGCGTATTTGACACGTATTTGTAGCTTATTTTACTGAGTTTGTTCCAAATCTGAAATAGTGATGCACAGGTGTTTCTCAGGGACCGATGGAGTGTCACGTATGAACAGACATAAAATTTGAGGCCCCTGGCGATCACTAGAGGCGGCTGAATAATACGAAAACGCGTATTTGACACGTATTTGTAGCTTATTTTCCTGAGTTTGTTCCAAATCTGAAATAGTGATGCACAGGTGTTTCTCTGGGACCGATGGACTGTCACGTACGAACACACATGAAATTTGAGGCCTATGGCGATCACTAGAAACGGCTGAATAATACGAAAACGCGTATTTTGACACGTATTTGTAGCTTATTTTACTGAGTTTGTTCCAAATCTGAAATAGTGATGCACTGGTGTTTCTCAGGGACCGATGGAGTGTCACGTATAAACAAACATGAAATTTGAGGCCTATGGCGATCACTAGAAGCGGCTGAATAATACGAAAACGCGTATTTGACACGTATGTGTAGCTTATTTTACTGAGTTTGTTCCAAATCTGAAATGGTGATGCAAAGGTGTTTCTCGGGGACCGATGGAGTGTCACGTATGAACAGACATGAAATTTGAGGCGCATGGCGATCACTAGAAGCGTCTGAATAAAACGAAAACGCGTATTTGACACGTATTTGTAGCTTATTTTACTGAGTTTGTTCCAAATCTGAAATAGTGATGCACAGGTGTTTCTCGGGGACCGATGGAGTGTCACGTATGAACAGACATGAAGTTTGAGGCCTATGGCGATCACTAGAAGCGGCTGAATAATACGAAAACGCGTATTTGACACGTATTTGTAGCTTATTTTACTGAGTTTGTTCCAAATCTGAAATAGTGATGCACAGGTGTTTCTCGGGTCCGATGGACTGTCACGTACGAACACACATGAAATATGAGGCCTATGGCGATCACTAGAAGCGGCTGAATAATACGAAAACGCGTATTTGACACGTATGTGTAGCTTATTTTACTGAGTTTGTTCCAAATCTGAAATGGTGATGCAAAGGTGTTTCTCGGGGACCGATGGAGTGTCACGTATGAACAGACATGAAATTTGAGGCGCATGGCGATCACTAGAAGCGGCTGAATAAAACGAAAACGCGTATTTGACACGTATTTGTAGCTTATTTTACTGAGTTTGTTCCAAATCTGAAATAGTGATGCACAGGTGTTTCTCGGGTCCGATGGACTGTCACGTACGAACACACATGAAATATGAGGCCTATGGCGATCACTAGAAGCGGCTGAATAATACGAAAACGCGTATTTGACACGTATTTGTAGCTTATTTTACTGAGTTTGTTCCAAATCTGAAATAGTGATGCACAGGTGTTTCTCGGGGACCGATGGACTGTCACGTACGAACACACATGAAATATGAGGCCTATGGCGATCACTAGAAGCGGCTGAATAATACGAAAACGCGTATTTGACACGTATTTGTAGCTTATTTTACTGAGTTTGTTCCAAATCTGAAATAGTGATGCACAGGTGTTTCTCAGGGACCGATGGAGTGTCACGTATGAACAGACATAAAATTTGAGGCCCCTGGCGATCACTAGAGGCGGCTGAATAATACGAAAACGCGTATTTGACACGTATTTGTAGCTTATTTTCCTGAGTTTGTTCCAAATCTGAAATAGTGATGCACAGGTGTTTCTCTGGGACCGATGGACTGTCACGTACGAACACACATGAAATTTGAAGCCTATGGCGATCACTAGAAACGGCTGAAAAATACGAAAACGCGTATTTGACACGTATTTGTAGCTTATTTTACTGAGTTTGTTCCAAATCTGAAATAGTGATGCACAGGTGTTTCTCGGGGACCGATGGACTGTCACGTACGAACACACATGAAATATGAGGCCTATGGCGATCACTAGAAGCGGCTGAATAATACGAAAACGCGTATTTGACACGTATTTGTAGCTTATTTTACTGAGTTTGTTCCAAATCTGAAATAGTGATGCACAGGTGTTTCTCAGGGACCGATGGAGTGTCACGTATGAACAGACATGAAATTTGAGGCCTATGGCGATCACTAGAAGCGGCTGAATAATACGAAAACGCGTATTTGACACGTATTTGTAGCTTATTTTACTGAGTTTGTTCCAAATCTGAAATAGTGATGCACAGGTGTTTCTCGGGGACCGATGGAGTGTCACGTATGAACAGACATGAAATTTGAGGCCTATGGCGATCACTAGAAGCGGCTGAATAATACGAAAACGCGTATTTGACACGTATTTGTAGCTTATTTTCCTGAGTTTGTTCCAAATCTGAAATAGTGATGCACAGGTGTTTCTCTGGGACCGATGGACTGTCACGTACGAACACACATGAAATTTGAGGCCTATGGCGATCACTAGAAACGGCTGAATAATACGAAAACGCGTATTTTGACACGTATTTGTAGCTTATTTTACTGAGTTTGTTCCAAATCTGAAATAGTGATGCACTGGTGTTTCTCAGGGACCGATGGAGTGTCACGTATAAACAAACATGAAATTTGAGGCCTATGGCGATCACTAGAAGCGGCTGAATAATACGAAAACGCGTATTTGACACGTATTTGTAGCTTATTTTACTGAGTTTGTTCCAAATCTGAAATAGTGATGCACAGGTGTTTCTCGGGGACCGATGGACTGTCACGTACGAACACACATGAAATTTGAGGCCTATGGCGATCACTAGAAGCGGCTGAATAATACGAAAACGCGTATTTGACACGTATGTGTAGCTTATTTTACTGAGTTTGTTCCAAATCTGAAATGGTGATGCAAAGGTGTTTCTCGGGGACCGATGGAGTGTCACGTATGAACAGACATGAAATTTGAGGCGCATGGCGATCACTAGAAGCGGCTGAATAAAACGAAAACGCGTATTTGACACGTATTTGTAGCTTATTTTACTGAGTTTGTTCCAAATCTGAAATAGTGATGCACAGGTGTTTCTCGGGGACCGATGGAGTGTCACGTATGAACAGACATGAAATTTGAGACCTATGGCGATCACTAGAAGCGGCTGAATAATACGAAAACGCGTATTTGACACGTATTTGTAGCTTATTTTACTGAGTTTGTTCCAAATCTGAAATAGTGATGCACAGGTGTTTCTCGGGTCCGATGGACTGTCACGTACGAACACACATGAAATATGAGGCCTATGGCGATCACTAGAAGCGGCTGAATAATACGAAAACGCGTATTTGACACGTATGTGTAGCTTATTTTACTGAGTTTGTTCCAAATCTGAAATAGTGATGCACAGGTGTTTCTCGGGGACCGATGGAGTGTCACGTACGAACACACATGAAATTTGAGGCCTATGGCGATCACTAGAAGCGGCTGAATAATACGAAAACGCGTATTTGACACGTATGTGTAGCTTATTTTACTGAGTTTGTTCCAAATCTGAAATGGTGATGCAAAGGTGTTTCTCGGGGACCGATGGAGTGTCACGTATGAACAGACATGAAATTTGAGGCGCATGGCGATCACTAGAAGCGGCTGAATAAAACGAAAACGCGTATTTGACACGTATTTGTAGCTTATTTTACTGAGTTTGTTCCAAATCTGAAATAGTGATGCACAGGTGTTTCTCGGGTCCGATGGACTGTCACGTACGAACACACATGAAATATGAGGCCTATGGCGATCACTAGAAGCGGCTGAATAATACGAAAACGCGTATTTGACACGTATTTGTAGCTTATTTTACTGAGTTTGTTCCAAATCTGAAATAGTGATGCACAGGTGTTTCTCGGGGACCGATGGACTGTCACGTACGAACACACATGAAATATGAGGCCTATGGCGATCACTAGAAGCGGCTGAATAATACGAAAACGCGTATTTGACACGTATTTGTAGCTTATTTTACTGAGTTTGTTCCAAATCTGAAATAGTGATGCACAGGTGTTTCTCAGGGACCGATGGAGTGTCACGTATGAACAGACATAAAATTTGAGGCCCCTGGCGATCACTAGAGGCGGCTGAATAATACGAAAACGCGTATTTGACACGTATTTGTAGCTTATTTTCCTGAGTTTGTTCCAAATCTGAAATAGTGATGCACAGGTGTTTCTCTGGGACCGATGGACTGTCACGTACGAACACACATGAAATTTGAAGCCTATGGCGATCACTAGAAACGGCTGAAAAATACGAAAACGCGTATTTGACACGTATTTGTAGCTTATTTTACTGAGTTTGTTCCAAATCTGAAATAGTGATGCACAGGTGTTTCTCGGGGACCGATGGACTGTCACGTACGAACACACATGAAATATGAGGCCTATGGCGATCACTAGAAGCGGCTGAATAATACGAAAACGCGTATTTGACACGTATTTGTAGCTTATTTTACTGAGTTTGTTCCAAATCTGAAATAGTGATGCACAGGTGTTTCTCAGGGACCGATGGAGTGTCACGTATGAACAGACATGAAATTTGAGGCCTATGGCGATCACTAGAAGCGGCTGAATAATACGAAAACGCGTATTTGACACGTATTTGTAGCTTATTTTACTGAGTTTGTTCCAAATCTGAAATAGTGATGCACAGGTGTTTCTCGGGGACCGATGGAGTGTCACGTATGAACAGACATGAAATTTGAGGCCTATGGCGATCACTAGAAGCGGCTGAATAATACGAAAACGCGTATTTGACACGTATTTTACTGAGTTGGTTCCAAATCTGAAATAGTGATGCACAGGTGTTTCTCGGGGACCGATGGAGTGTCACGTACGAACACACATGAAATTTGAGGCCTATGGCGATCACTAGAAGCGGCTGAATAATACGAAAACGCGTATTTGACACGTATTTGTAGCTTATTTTACTGAGTTTGTTCCAAATCTGAAATGGTGATGCAAAGGTGTTTCTCGGGGACCGATGGAGTGTCACGTATGAACAGACATGAAATTTGAGGCGCATGGCGATCACTAGAAGCGGCTGAATAAAACGAAAACGCGTATTTGACACGTATTTGTAGCTTATTTTACTGAGTTTGTTCCAAATCTGAAATAGTGATGCACAGGTGTTTCTCGGGTCCGATGGACTGTCACGTACGAACACACATGAAATATGAGGCCTATGGCGATCACTAGAAGCGGCTGAATAATACGAAAACGCGTATTTGACACGTATTTGTAGCTTATTTTACTGAGTTTGTTCCAAATCTGAAATAGTGATGCACAGGTGTTTCTCAGGGACCGATGGAGTGTCACGTATGAACAGACATAAAATTTGAGGCCCCTGGCGATCACTAGAGGCGGCTGAATAATACGAAAACGCGTATTTGACACGTATTTGTAGCTTATTTTCCTGAGTTTGTTCCAAATCTGAAATAGTGATGCACAGGTGTTTCTCTGGGACCGATGGACTGTCACGTACGAACACACATGAAATTTGAAGCCTATGGCGATCACTAGAAACGGCTGAAAAATACGAAAACGCGTATTTGACACGTATTTGTAGCTTATTTTACTGAGTTTGTTCCAAATCTGAAATAGTGATGCACTGGTGTTTCTCAGGGACCGATGGAGTGTCACGTATAAACAAACATGAAATTTGAGGCCTATGGCGATCACTAGAAGCGGCTGAATAATACGAAAACGCGTATTTGACACGTATGTGTAGCTTATTTTACTGAGTTTGTTCCAAATCTGAAATGGTGATGCAAAGGTGTTTCTCTGGGACCGATGGAGTGTCACGTACGAACACACATGAAATTTGAGGCCTATGGCGATCACTAGAGGCGGCTAAATAATACGAAAACGCGTATTTGACACGTATTTGTAGCTTATTTTACTGAGTTTGTTCCAAATCTGAAATAGTGATGCACAGGTGTTTCTCGGGGACCGATGGAGTGTCACGTATGAACAGACATGAAATTTGAGGCCTATGGCGATCACTAGAAGCGGCTGAATAATACGAAAACGCGTATTTGACACGTATTTTACTGAGTTGGTTCCAAATCTGAAATAGTGATGCACAGGTGTTTCTCGGGGACCGATGGAGTGTCACGTACGAACACACATGAAATTTGAGGCCTATGGCGATCACTAGAAGCGGCTGAATAATACGAAAACGCGTATTTGACACGTATGTGTAGCTTATTTTACTGAGTTTGTTCCAAATCTGAAATGGTGATGCAAAGGTGTTTCTCGGGGACCGATGGAGTGTCACGTATGAACAGACATGAAATTTGAGGCGCATGGCGATCACTAGAAGCGGCTGAATAAAACGAAAACGCGTATTTGACACGTATTTGTAGCTTATTTTACTGAGTTTGTTCCAAATCTGAAATAGTGATGCACAGGTGTTTCTCGGGTCCGATGGACTGTCACGTACGAACACACATGAAATTTGAGGCCTATGGCGATCACTAGAGGCGGCTAAATAATACGAAAACGCGTATTTGACACGTATTTGTAGCTTATTTTACAGAGTTTGTTCCAAATCTGAAATAGTGATGCACAGGTGTTTCTCGGGGACCGATGGACTGTCACGTACGAACACACATGAAATTTGAGGCCTATGGCGATCACTAGAAGCGGCTGAATAATACGAAAACGCGTATTTGACACGTATTTGTAGCTTATTTTACTGAGTTTGTTCCAAATCTGAAATAGAGATGCACAGGTGTTTCTCGGGGACCGATGGACTGTCACGTACGAACACACATGAAATTTGAGGCCTATGGCGATCACTAGAGGCGGCTAAATAATACGAAAACGCGTATTTGACACGTATTTGTAGCTTATTTTACAGAGTTTGTTCCAAATCTGAAATAGTGATGCACAGGTGTTTCTCGGGGACCGATGGACTGTCACGTACGAACACACATGAAATTTGAGGCCTATGGCGATCACTAGAAGCGGCTGAATAATACGAAAACGCGTATTTGACACGTATTTGTAGCTTATTTTACTGAGTTTGTTCCAAATCTGAAATGGTGATGCAAAGGTGTTTCTCGGGGACCGATGGAGTGTCACGTATGAACAGACATGAAATTTGAGGCGCATGGCGATCACTAGAAGCGGCTGAATAAAACGAAAACGCGTATTTGACACGTATTTGTAGCTTATTTTACTGAGTTTGTTCCAAATCTGAAATAGTGATGCACAGGTGTTTCTCGGGTCCGATGGACTGTCACGTACGAACACACATGAAATATGAGGCCTATGGCGATCACTAGAAGCGGCTGAATAATACGAAAACGCGTATTTGACACGTATTTGTAGCTTATTTTACTGAGTTTGTTCCAAATCTGAAATAGTGATGCACAGGTGTTTCTCAGGGACCGATGGAGTGTCACGTATGAACAGACATAAAATTTGAGGCCCCTGGCGATCACTAGAGGCGGCTGAATAATACGAAAACGCGTATTTGACACGTATTTGTAGCTTATTTTCCTGAGTTTGTTCCAAATCTGAAATAGTGATGCACAGGTGTTTCTCTGGGACCGATGGACTGTCACGTACGAACACACATGAAATTTGAAGCCTATGGCGATCACTAGAAACGGCTGAAAAATACGAAAACGCGTATTTGACACGTATTTGTAGCTTATTTTACTGAGTTTGTTCCAAATCTGAAATAGTGATGCACTGGTGTTTCTCAGGGACCGATGGAGTGTCACGTATAAACAAACATGAAATTTGAGGCCTATGGCGATCACTAGAAGCGGCTGAATAATACGAAAACGCGTATTTGACACGTATGTGTAGCTTATTTTACTGAGTTTGTTCCAAATCTGAAATGGTGATGCAAAGGTGTTTCTCTGGGACCGATGGAGTGTCACGTACGAACACACATGAAATTTGAGGCCTATGGCGATCACTAGAGGCGGCTAAATAATACGAAAACGCGTATTTGACACGTATTTGTAGCTTATTTTACTGAGTTTGTTCCAAATCTGAAATAGTGATGCACAGGTGTTTCTCGGGGACCGATGGAGTGTCACGTATGAACAGACATGAAATTTGAGGCCTATGGCGATCACTAGAAGCGGCTGAATAATACGAAAACGCGTATTTGACACGTATTTTACTGAGTTGGTTCCAAATCTGAAATAGTGATGCACAGGTGTTTCTCGGGGACCGATGGAGTGTCACGTACGAACACACATGAAATTTGAGGCCTATGGCGATCACTAGAAGCGGCTGAATAATACGAAAACGCGTATTTGACACGTATGTGTAGCTTATTTTACTGAGTTTGTTCCAAATCTGAAATGGTGATGCAAAGGTGTTTCTCGGGGACCGATGGAGTGTCACGTATGAACAGACATGAAATTTGAGGCGCATGGCGATCACTAGAAGCGGCTGAATAAAACGAAAACGCGTATTTGACACGTATTTGTAGCTTATTTTACTGAGTTTGTTCCAAATCTGAAATAGTGATGCACAGGTGTTTCTCGGGTCCGATGGACTGTCACGTACGAACACACATGAAATTTGAGGCCTATGGCGATCACTAGAGGCGGCTAAATAATACGAAAACGCGTATTTGACACGTATTTGTAGCTTATTTTACAGAGTTTGTTCCAAATCTGAAATAGTGATGCACAGGTGTTTCTCGGGGACCGATGGACTGTCACGTACGAACACACATGAAATTTGAGGCCTATGGCGATCACTAGAAGCGGCTGAATAATACGAAAACGCGTATTTGACACGTATTTGTAGCTTATTTTACTGAGTTTGTTCCAAATCTGAAATAGAGATGCACAGGTGTTTCTCGGGGACCGATGGACTGTCACGTACGAACACACATGAAATTTGAGGCCTATGGCGATCACTAGAAACGGCTGAAAAATACGAAAACGCGTATTTGACACGTATTTGTAGCTTATTTTACTGAGTTTGTTCCAAATCTGAAATAGTGATGCACAGGTGTTTCTCGGGGACCGATGGACTGTCACGTACGAACACACATGAAATATGAGGCCTATGGCGATCACTAGAAGCGGCTGAATAATACGAAAACGCGTATTTGACACGTATTTGTAGCTTATTTTCCTGAGTTTGTTCCAAATCTGAAATAGTGATGCACAGGTGTTTCTCTGGGACCGATGGACTGTCACGTACGAACACACATGAAATTTGAGGCCTATGGCGATCACTAGAAACGGCTGAAAAATACGAAAACGCGTATTTGACACGTATTTGTAGCTTATTTTACTGAGTTTGTTCCAAATCTGAAATAGTGATGCACAGGTGTTTCTCGGGGACCGATGGACTGTCACGTACGAACACACATGAAATATGAGGCCTATGGCGATCACTAGAAGCGGCTGAATAATACGAAAACGCGTATTTGACACGTATTTGTAGCTTATTTTACTGAGTTTGTTCCAAATCTGAAATAGTGATGCACAGGTGTTTCTCAGGGACCGATGGAGTGTCACGTATGAACAGACATAAAATTTGAGGCCCCTGGCGATCACTAGAGGCGGCTGAATAATACGAAAACGCGTATTTGACACGTATTTGTAGCTTATTTTACTGAGTTTGTTCCAAATCTGAAATAGTGATGCACAGGTGTTTCTCGGGGACCGATGGAGTGTCACGTATGAACAGACATGAAATTTGAGGCCTATGGCGATCACTAGAAGCGGCTGAATAATACGAAAACGCGTATTTGACACGTATTTTACTGAGTTGGTTCCAAATCTGAAATAGTGATGCACAGGTGTTTCTCGGGGACCGATGGAGTGTCACGTACGAACACACATGAAATTTGAGGCCTATGGCGATCACTAGAAGCGGCTGAATAAAACGAAAACGCGTATTTGACACGTATTTGTAGCTTATTTTACTGAGTTTGTTCCAAATCTGAAATAGTGATGCACAGGTGTTTCTCGGGTCCGATGGACTGTCACGTACGAACACACATGAAATTTGAGGCCTATGGCGATCACTAGAGGCGGCTAAATAATACGAAAACGCGTATTTGACACGTATTTGTAGCTTATTTTACAGAGTTTGTTCCAAATCTGAAATAGTGATGCACAGGTGTTTCTCGGGGACCGATGGACTGTCACGTACGGACACACATGAAATTTGAGGCCTATGGCGATCACTAGAAGCGGCTGAATAATACGAAAACGCGTATTTGACACGTATTTGTAGCTTATTTTACTGAGTTTGTTCCAAATCTGAAATAGAGATGCACAGGTGTTTCTCGGGGACCGATGGACTGTCACGTACGAACACACATGAAATATGAGGCCTATGGCGATCACTAGAAACGGCTGAAAAATACGAAAACGCGTATTTGACACGTATTTGTAGCTTATTTTACTGAGTTTGTTCCAAATCTGAAATAGTGATGCACAGGTGTTTCTCGGGGACCGATGGACTGTCACGTACGAACACACATGAAATTTGAGGCCTATGGCGATCACTAGAAACGGCTGAAAAATACGAAAACGCGTATTTGACACGTATTTGTAGCTTATTTTACTGAGTTTGTTCCAAATCTGAAATAGTGATGCACAGGTGTTTCTCGGGGACCGATGGACTGTCACGTACGAACACACATGAAATTTGAGGCCTATGGCGATCACTAGAAACGGCTGAAAAATACGAAAACGCGTATTTGACACGTATTTGTAGCTTATTTTACTGAGTTTGTTCCAAATCTGAAATAGTGATGCACAGGTGTTTCTCGGGGACCGATGGACTGTCACGTACGAACACACATGAAATATGAGGCCCCTGGCGATCACTAGAGGCGGCTGAATAATACGAAAACGCGTATTTGACACGTATTTGTAGCTTATTTTCCTGAGTTTGTTCCAAATCTGAAATAGTGATGCACAGGTGTTTCTCTGGGACCGATGGACTGTCACGTACGAACACACATGAAATTTGAGGCCTATGGCGATCACTAGAAACGGCTGAATAAACGAAAACGCGTATTTGACACGTATTTGTAGCTTATTTTACTGAGTTTGTTCCAAATCTGAAATAGTGATGCACTGGTGTTTCTCAGGGACCGATGGAGTGTCACGTATAAACAAACATGAAATTTGAGGCCTATGGCGATCACTAGAAGCGGCTGAATAATACGAAAACGCGTATTTGACACGTATTTGTAGCTTATTTTACTGAGTTTGTTCCAAATCTGAAATAGTGATGCACAGGTGTTTCTCTGGGACCGATGGACTGTCACGTACGAACACACATGAAATTTGAGGCCTATGGCGATCACTAGAAACGGCTGAATAATACGAAAACGCGGATTTGACACGTATTTGTAGCTTATTTTACTGAGTTTGTTCCAAATCTGAAATAGTGATGCACTGGTGTTTCTCAGGGACCGATGGAGTGTCACGTATAAACAAACATGAAATTTGAGGCCTATGGCGATCACTAGAAGCGGCTGAATAATACGAAAACGCGTATTTGACACGTATTTGTAGCTTATTTTACTGAGTTTGTTCCAAATCTGAAATAGTGATGCACAGGTGTTTCTCTGGGACCGATGGACTGTCACGTACGAACACACATGAAATATGAGGCCCCTGGCGATCACTAGAGGCGGCTGAATAATACGAAAACGCGTATTTGACACGTATTTGTAGCTTATTTTACTGAGTTTGTTCCAAATCTGAAATAGTGATGCACAGGTGTTTCTCGGGGACCGATGGACTGTCACGTACGAACACACATGAAATTTGAGGCCTATGGCGATCACTAGAAACGGCTGAAAAATACGAAAACGCGTATTTGACACGTATTTGTAGCTTATTTTACTGAGTTTGTTCCAAATCTGAAATAGTGATGCACAGGTGTTTCTCGGGGACCGATGGACTGTCACGTACGAACACACATGAAATTTGAGGCCTATGGCGATCACTAGAAACGGCTGAAAAATACGAAAACGCGTATTTGACACGTATTTGTAGCTTATTTTACTGAGTTTGTTCCAAATCTGAAATAGTGATGCACAGGTGTTTCTCGGGGACCGATGGACTGTCACGTACGAACACACATGAAATATGAGGCCTATGGCGATCACTAGAAGCGGCTGAATAATACGAAAACGCGTATTTGACACGTATTTGTAGCTTATTTTCTGAGTTTGTTCCAAATCTGAAATAGTGATGCACAGGTGTTTCTCAGGGACCGAATGGAGTGTCACGTATGAACAGACATAAAATTTGATGCCCCTGGCGATCACTAGAGGCGGCTGAATAATACGAAAACGCGTATTTGACACGTATTTGTAGCTTATTTTCCTGAGTTTGTTCCAAATCTGAAATAGTGATGCACAGGTGTTTCTCTGGGACCGATGGACTGTCACGTACGAACACACATGAAATTTGAGGCCTATGGCGATCACTAGAAACGGCTGAATAATACGAAAACGCGTATTTGACACGTATTTGTAGCTTATTTTACTGAGTTTGTTCCAAATCTGAAATAGTGATGCACTGGTGTTTCTCAGGGACCGATGGAGTGTCACGTATAAACAAACATGAAATTTGAGGCCTATGGCGATCACTAGAAGCGGCTGAATAATACGAAAACGCGTATTTGACACGTATTTGTAGCTTATTTTACTGAGTTTGTTCCAAATCTGAAATAGAGATGCACTGGTGTTTCTCAGGGACCGATGGAGTGTCACGTATAAACAAACATGAAATTTGAGGCCTATGGCGATCACTAGAAGCGGCTGAATAATACGAAAACGCGTATTTGACACGTATTTGTAGCTTATTTTACTGAGTTTGTTCCAAATCTGAAATAGAGATGCACTGGTGTTTCTCAGGGACCGATGGAGTGTCACGTATAAACAAACATGAAATTTGAGGCCTATGGCGATCACTAGAAGCGGCTGAATAATACGAAAACGCGTATTTGACACGTATTTGTAGCTTATTTTACTGAGTTTGTTCCAAATCTGAAATAGAGATGCACAGGTGTTTCTCGGGGACCGATGGACTGTCATGTACGAACACACATGAAATTTGAGGCCTATGGCGATCACTAGAAACGGCTGAAAAATACGAAAACGCGTATTTGACACGTATTTGTAGCTTATTTTACTGAGTTTGTTCCAAATCTGAAATAGTGATGCACAGGTGTTTCTCGGGGACCGATGGACTGTCACGTACGAACACACATGAAATATGAGGCCCCTGGCGATCACTAGAGGCGGCTGAATAATACGAAAACGCGTATTTGACACGTATTTGTAGCTTATTTTCCTGAGTTTGTTCCAAATCTGAAATAGTGATGCACAGGTGTTTCTCTGGGACCGATGGACTGTCACGTACGAACACACATGAAATTTGAGGCCTATGGCGATCACTAGAAACGGCTGAATAATACGAAAACGCGTATTTGACACGTATTTGTAGCTTATTTTACTGAGTTTGTTCCAAATCTGAAATAGTAATGCACTGGTGTTTCTCAGGGACCGATGGAGTGTCACGTATAAACAAACATGAAATTTGAGGCCTATGGCGATCACTAGAAGCGGCTGAATAATACGAAAACGCGTATTTGACACGTATTTGTAGCTTATTTTACTGAGTTTGTTCCAAATCTGAAATAGTGATGCACAGGTGTTTCTCGGGGACCGATGGACTGTCACGTACGAACACACATGAAATATGAGGCCTATGGCGATCACTAGAAGCGGCTGAATAATACGAAAACGCGTATTTGACACGTATTTGTAGCTTATTTTACTGAGTTTGTTCCAAATCTGAAATAGTGATGCACAGGTGTTTCTCAGGGACCGAATGGAGTGTCACGTATGAACAGACATAAAATTTGATGCCCCTGGCGATCACTAGAGGCGGCTGAATAATAAGAAAACGCGTATTTGACACGTATTTGTAGCTTATTTTCCTGAGTTTGTTCCAAATCTGAAATAGTGATGCACAGGTGTTTCTCGGGGACCGATGGACTGTCACGTACGAACACACATGAAATTTGAGGCCTATGGCGATCACTAGAAGCGGCTGAATAATACGAAAACGCGTATTTGACACGTATGTGTAGCTTATTTTACTGAGTTTGTTCCAAATCTGAAATGGTGATGCAAAGGTGTTTCTCGGGGACCGATGGAGTGTCACGTACGAACACACATGAAATTTGAGGCCTATGGCGATCACTAGAGGCGGCTAAATAATACGAAAACGCGTATTTGACACGTATTTGTAGCTTATTTTACAGAGTTTGTTCCAAATCTGAAATAGTGATGCACAGGTGTTTCTCGGGGACCGATGGACTGTCACGTACGAACACACATGAAATTTGAGGCCTATGGCGATCACTAGAAGCGGCTGAATAATACGAAAACGCGTATTTGACACGTATTTGTAGCTTATTTTACTGAGTTTGTTCCAAATCTGAAATAGTGATGCACAGGTGTTTCTCGGGGACCGATGGACTGTCACGTACGAACACACATGAAATTTGAGGCCTATGGCGATCACTAGAAACGGCTGAAAAATACGAAAACGCGTATTTGACACGTATTTGTAGCTTATTTTACTGAGTTTGTTCCAAATCTGAAATAGTGATGCACAGGTGTTTCTCGGGGACCGATGGACTGTCACGTACGAACACACATGAAATATGAGGCCCCTGGCGATCACTAGAGGCGGCTGAATAATACGAAAACGCGTATTTGACACGTATTTGTAGCTTATTTTCCTGAGTTTGTTCCAAATCTGAAATAGTGATGCACAGGTGTTTCTCTGGGACCGATGGACTATCACGTACGAACACACATGAAATTTGAGGCCTATGGCGATCACTAGAAACGGCTGAATAATACGAAAACGCGTATTTGACACGTATTTGTAGCTTATTTTACTGAGTTTGTTCCAAATCTGAAATAGTGATGCACTGGTGTTTCTCAGGGACCGATGGAGTGTCACGTATAAACAAACATGAAATTTGAGGCCTATGGCGATCACTAGAAACGGCTGAAAAATACGAAAACGCGTATTTGACACGTATTTGTAGCATATTTTATTGAGTTTGTTCCAAATCTGAAATAGTGATGCACAGGTGTTTCTCGGGGACCGATGGACTGTCACGTACGAACACACATGAAATTTGAGGCCTATGGCGATCACTAGAAGCGGCTGAATAATACGAAAACGCATATTTGACACGTATTTGTAGCTTATTTTACTGAGTTTGTTCCAAATCTGAAATAGAGATGCACAGGTGTTTCTCGGGGACCGATGGACTGTCACGTACGAACACACATGAAATTTGAGGCCTATGGCGATCACTAGAAACGGCTGAAAAATACGAAAACGCGTATTTGACACGTATTTGTAGCTTATTTTACTGAGTTTGTTCCAAATCTGAAATAGTGATGCACAGGTGTTTCTCGGGGACCGATGGACTGTCACGTACGAACACACATGAAATATGAGGCCCCTGGCGATCACTAGAGGCGGCTGAATAATACGAAAACGCGTATTTGCACGTATTTGTAGCTTATTTTCCTGAGTTTGTTCCAAATCTGAAATAGTGATGCACAGGTGTTTCTCTGGGACCGATGGACTGTCACGTACGAACACACATGAAATTTGAGGCCTATGGCGATCACTAGAAACGGCTGAATAATACGAAAACGCGTATTTGACACGTATTTGTAGCTTA
This sequence comes from Cryptocephalus moraei, assembly GCA_946251905.1. Lineage (NCBI taxonomy): Eukaryota > Metazoa > Arthropoda > Insecta > Coleoptera > Chrysomelidae > Cryptocephalus > Cryptocephalus moraei. The sequence goes on along the minus strand of OX276466.1, from coordinate 1,211,172 downwards.
TTTTACTGAGTTTGTTCCAAATCTGAAATAGTGATGCACTGGTGTTTCTCAGGGACCGATGGAGTGTCACGTATAAACAAACATGAAATTTGAGGCCTATGGCGATCACTAGAAGCGGCTGAATAATACGAAAACGCGTATTTGACACGTATTTGTAGCTTATTTTACTGAGTTTGTTCCAAATCTGAAATAGTGATGCACAGGTGTTTCTCGGGGACCGATGGACTGTCACGTACGAACACACATGAAATTTGAGGCTTATGGCGATCACTAGAGGCGGCTGAATAATACGAAAACGCGTATTTGACACGTATTTGTAGCTTATTTTCCTGAGTTTGTTCCAAATCTGAAATAGTGATGCACAGGTGTTTCTCTGGGACCGATAAACTGTCACGTACGAACACACATGAAATTTGAGGCCTATGGCGATCACTAGAAACGGCTGAATAATACGAAAACGCGTATTTGACACGTATTTGTCGCTTATTTTACTGAGTTTGTTCCAAATCTGAAATAGTGATGCACTGGTGTTTCTCAGGGACCGATGGAGTGTCACGTATGAACAGACATAAAATTTGATGCCCCTGGCGATCACTAGAGGCGGCTGAATAATACGAAAACGCGTATTTGAAACGTATTTGTAGCTTATTTTCCTGAGTTTGTTCCAAATCTGAAATAGTGATGCACAGGTGTTTCTCTGGGACCGATGGACTGTCACGTATGAACACACATGAAATTTGAGGCCTATGGCGATCACTAGAAACGGCTGAATAATACGAAAACGCGTATTTGACACGTATTTGTAGCTTATTTTACTGAGTTTGTTCCAAATCTGAAATAGTGATGCACTGGTGTTTCTCAGGGACCGATGGAGTGTCACGTATAAACAAACATGAAATTTGAGGCCTATGGCGATCACTAGAAGCGGCTGAATAATACGAAAACGCGTATTTGACACGTATTTGTAGCTTATTTTACTGAGTTTGTTCCAAATCTGAAATAGTGATGCACAGGTGTTTCTCGGGGACCGATGGACTGTCACGTACGAACACACATGAAATTTGAGGCCTATGGCGATCACTAGAAGCGGCTGAATAATACGAAAACGCGTATTTGACACGTATTTGTAGCTTATTTTCCTGAGTTTGTTCCAAATCTGAAATAGAGATGCACTGGTGTTTCTCAGGGACCGATGGAGTGTCACGTATAAACAAACATGAAATTTGAGGCCAATGGCGATCACTAGAAGCGGCTGAATAATACGAAAACGCGTATTTGACACGTATTTGTAGCTTATTTTACTGAGTTTGTTCCAAATCTGAAATAGAGATGCACAGGTGTTTCTCGGGGACCGATGGACTGTCACGTACGAACACACATGAAATTTAAGGCCTATGGCGATCACTAGAAACGGCTGAAAAATACGAAAACGCGTATTTGACACGTATTTGTAGCTTATTTTACTGAGTTTGTTCCAAATCTGAAATAGTGATGCACAGGTGTTTCTCGGGGACCGATGGACTGTCACGTACGAACACACATGAAATATGAGGCCTATGGCGATCACTAGAAACGGCTGAAAAATACGAAAACGCGTATTTGACACGTATTTGTAGCTTATTTTACTGAGTTTGTTCCAAATCTGAAATAGTGATGCACTGGTGTTTCTCAGGGACCGATGGAGTGTCACGTATAAACAAACATGAAATTTGAGGCCTATGGCGATCACTAGAAGCGGCTGAATAATACGAAAACGCGTATTTGACACGTATTTTACTGAGTTGGTTCCAAATCTGAAATAGTGATGCACAGGTGTTTCTCGGGGACCGATGGAGTGTCACGTACGAACACACATGAAATTTGAGGCCTATGGCGATCACTAGAAGCGGCTGAATAAAACGAAAACGCGTATTTGACACGTATTTGTAGCTTATTTTACTGACTTTGTTCCAAATCTGAAATAGTGATGCACAGGTGTTTCTCGGGTCCGATGGACTGTCACGTACGAACACACATGAAATTTGAGGCCTATGGCGATCACTAGAGGCGGCTAAATAATACGAAAACGCGTATTTGACACGTATTTGTAGCTTATTTTACAGAGTTTGTTCCAAATCTGAAATAGTGATGCACAGGTGTTTCTCGGGGACCGATGGACTGTCACGTACGGACACACATGAAATTTGAGGCCTATGGCGATCACTAGAAGCGGCTGAATAATACGAAAACGCGTATTTGACACGTATTTGTAGCTTATTTTACTGAGTTTGTTCCAAATCTGAAATAGAGATGCACAGGTGTTTCTCGGGGACCGATGGACTGTCACGTACGAACACACATGAAATTTGAGGCCTATGGCGATCACTAGAAACGGCTGAAAAATACGAAAACGCGTATTTGACACGTATTTGTAGCTTATTTTACTGAGTTTGTTCCAAATCTGAAATAGTGATGCACAGGTGTTTCTCGGGGACCGATGGACTGTCACGTACGAACACACATGAAATATGAGGCCTATGGCGATCACTAGAAACGGCTGAAAAATACGAAAACGCGTATTTGACACGTATTTGTAGCTTATTTTACTGAGTTTGTTCCAAATCTGAAATAGTGATGCACAGGTGTTTCTCGGGGACCGATGGACTGTCACGTACGAACACACATGAAATTTGAGGCCTATGGCGATCACTAGAAACGGCTGAAAAATACGAAAACGCGTATTTGACACGTATTTGTAGCTTATTTTACTGAGTTTGTTCCAAATCTGAAATAGTGATGCACAGGTGTTTCTCGGGGACCGATGGACTGTCACGTACGAACACACATGAAATTTGAGGCCTATGGCGATCACTAGAAGCGGCTAAATAATACGAAAACGCGTATTTGACACGTATTTGTAGCTTATTTTACTGAGTTTGTTCCAAATCTGAAATAGAGATGCACAGGTGTTTCTCGGGGACCGATGGACTGTCACGTACGAACACACATGAAATTTGAGGCCTATGGCGATCACTAGAAACGGCTGAATAATACGAAAACGCGTATTTGACACGTATTTGTAGCTTATTTTACTGAGTTTGTTCCAAATCTGAAATAGTGATGCACTGGTGTTTCTCAGGGACCGATGGAGTGTCACGTATAAACAAACATGAAATTTGAGGCCTATGGCGATCACTAGAAGCGGCTGAATAATACGAAAACGCGTATTTGACACGTATTTTACTGAGTTGGTTCCAAATCTGAAATAGTGATGCACAGGTGTTTCTCGGGGACCGATGGAGTGTCACGTACGAACACACATGAAATTTGAGGCCTATGGCGATCACTAGAAGCGGCTGAATAAAACGAAAACGCGTATTTGACACGTATTTGTAGCTTATTTTACTGACTTTGTTCCAAATCTGAAATAGTGATGCACAGGTGTTTCTCGGGTCCGATGGACTGTCACGTACGAACACACATGAAATTTGAGGCCTATGGCGATCACTAGAGGCGGCTAAATAATACGAAAACGCGTATTTGACACGTATTTGTAGCTTATTTTACAGAGTTTGTTCCAAATCTGAAATAGTGATGCACAGGTGTTTCTCGGGGACCGATGGACTGTCACGTACGGACACACATGAAATTTGAGGCCTATGGCGATCACTAGAAGCGGCTGAATAATACGAAAACGCGTATTTGACACGTATTTGTAGCTTATTTTACTGAGTTTGTTCCAAATCTGAAATAGAGATGCACAGGTGTTTCTCGGGGACCGATGGACTGTCACGTACGAACACACATGAAATTTGAGGCCTATGGCGATCACTAGAAACGGCTGAAAAATACGAAAACGCGTATTTGACACGTATTTGTAGCTTATTTTACTGAGTTTGTTCCAAATCTGAAATAGTGATGCACAGGTGTTTCTCGGGGACCGATGGACTGTCACGTACGAACACACATGAAATATGAGGCCTATGGCGATCACTAGAAACGGCTGAAAAATACGAAAACGCGTATTTGACACGTATTTGTAGCTTATTTTACTGAGTTTGTTCCAAATCTGAAATAGTGATGCACAGGTGTTTCTCGGGGACCGATGGACTGTCACGTACGAACACACATGAAATTTGAGGCCTATGGCGATCACTAGAAACGGCTGAAAAATACGAAAACGCGTATTTGACACGTATTTGTAGCTTATTTTACTGAGTTTGTTCCAAATCTGAAATAGTGATGCACAGGTGTTTCTCGGGGACCGATGGACTGTCACGTACGAACACACATGAAATTTGAGGCCTATGGCGATCACTAGAAGCGGCTAAATAATACGAAAACGCGTATTTGACACGTATTTGTAGCTTATTTTACTGAGTTTGTTCCAAATCTGAAATAGAGATGCACAGGTGTTTCTCGGGGACCGATGGACTGTCACGTACGAACACACATGAAATTTGAGGCCTATGGCGATCACTAGAAACGGCTGAAAAATACGAAAACGCGTATTTGACACGTATTTGTAGCTTATTTTACTGAGTTTGTTCCAAATCTGAAATAGTGATGCACAGGTGTTTCTCGGGGACCGATGGACTGTCACGTACGAACACACATGAAATATGAGGCCCCTGGCGATCACTAGAGGCGGCTGAATAATACGAAAACGCGTATTTGACACGTATTTGTAGCTTATTTTCCTGAGTTTGTTCCAAATCTGAAATAGTGATGCACAGGTGTTTCTCTGGGACCGATGGACTGTCACGTACGAACACACATGAAATTTGAGGCCTATGGCGATCACTAGAAACGGCTGAATAATACGAAAACGCGTATTTGACACGTATTTGTAGCTTATTTTACTGAGTTTGTTCCAAATCTGAAATAGTGATGCACTGGTGTTTCTCAGGGACCGATGGACTGTCACGTACGAACACACATGAAATATGAGGCCTATGGCGATCACTAGAAGCGGCTGAATAATACGAAAACGCGTATTTGACACGTATTTGTAGCTTATTTTCCTGAGTTTGTTCCAAATCTGAAATAGTGATGCACAGGTGTTTCTCTGGGACCGATGGACTGTCACGTACGAACACACATGAAATTTGAGGCCTATGGCGATCACTAGAAACGGCTGAAAAATACGAAAACGCGTATTTGACACGTATTTGTAGCTTATTTTACTGAGTTTGTTCCAAATCTGAAATAGTGATGCACAGGTGTTTCTCGGGGACCGATGGACTGTCACGTACGAACACACATGAAATATGAGGCCTATGGCGATCACTAGAAGCGGCTGAATAATACGAAAACGCGTATTTGACACGTATTTGTAGCTTATTTTACTGAGTTTGTTCCAAATCTGAAATAGTGATGCACAGGTGTTTCTCAGGGACCGATGGAGTGTCACGTATGAACAGACATAAAATTTGAGGCCCCTGGCGATCACTAGAGGCGGCTGAATAATACGAAAACGCGTATTTGACACGTATTTGTAGCTTATTTTCCTGAGTTTGTTCCAAATCTGAAATAGTGATGCACAGGTGTTTCTCGGGGACCGATGGACTGTCACGTACGAACACACATGAAATATGAGGCCTATGGCGATCACTAGAAGCGGCTGAATAATACGAAAACGCGTATTTGACACGTATTTGTAGCTTATTTTACTGAGTTTGTTCCAAATCTGAAATAGTGATGCACAGGTGTTTCTCGGGGACCGATGGACTGTCACGTACGAACACACATGAAATTTGAGGCCTATGGCGATCACTAGAAACGGCTGAAAAATACGAAAACGCGTATTTGACACGTATTTGTAGCTTATTTTACTGAGTTTGTTCCAAATCTGAAATAGTGATGCACAGGTGTTTCTCTGGGACCGATGGACTGTCACGTACGAACACACATGAAATTTGAGGCCTATGGCGATCACTAGAAACGGCTGAAAAATACGAAAACGCGTATTTGACACGTATTTGTAGCTTATTTTACTGAGTTTGTTCCAAATCTGAAATAGTGATGCACAGGTGTTTCTCGGGGACCGATGGACTGTCACGTACGAACACACATGAAATATGAGGCCTATGGCGATCACTAGAAGCGGCTGAATAATACGAAAACGCGTATTTGACACGTATTTGTAGCTTATTTTACTGAGTTTGTTCCAAATCTGAAATAGTGATGCACAGGTGTTTCTCAGGGACCGATGGAGTGTCACGTATGAACAGACATAAAATTTGAGGCCCCTGGCGATCACTAGAGGCGGCTGAATAATACGAAAACGCGTATTTGACACGTATTTGTAGCTTATTTTCCTGAGTTTGTTCCAAATCTGAAATAGTGATGCACAGGTGTTTCTCTGGGACCGATGGACTGTCACGTACGAACACACATGAAATTTGAGGCCTATGGCGATCACTAGAAACGGCTGAATAATACGAAAACGCGTATTTTGACACGTATTTGTAGCTTATTTTACTGAGTTTGTTCCAAATCTGAAATAGTGATGCACTGGTGTTTCTCAGGGACCGATGGAGTGTCACGTATAAACAAACATGAAATTTGAGGCCTATGGCGATCACTAGAAGCGGCTGAATAATACGAAAACGCGTATTTGACACGCTTATTTTACTGAGTTTGTTCCAAATCTGAAATGGTGATGCAAAGGTGTTTCTCGGGGACCGATGGAGTGTCACGTATGAACAGACATGAAATTTGAGGCGCATGGCGATCACTAGAAGCGTCTGAATAAAACGAAAACGCGTATTTGACACGTATTTGTAGCTTATTTTACTGAGTTTGTTCCAAATCTGAAATAGTGATGCACAGGTGTTTCTCGGGGACCGATGGAGTGTCACGTATGAACAGACATGAAATTTGAGGCCTATGGCGATCACTAGAAGCGGCTGAATAATACGAAAACGCGTATTTGACACGTATTTGTAGCTTATTTTACTGAGTTTGTTCCAAATCTGAAATAGTGATGCACAGGTGTTTCTCGGGTCCGATGGACTGTCACGTACGAACACACATGAAATATGAGGCCTATGGCGATCACTAGAAGCGGCTGAATAATACGAAAACGCGTATTTGACACGTATGTGTAGCTTATTTTACTGAGTTTGTTCCAAATCTGAAATGGTGATGCAAAGGTGTTTCTCGGGGACCGATGGAGTGTCACGTATGAACAGACATGAAATTTGAGGCGCATGGCGATCACTAGAAGCGGCTGAATAAAACGAAAACGCGTATTTGACACGTATTTGTAGCTTATTTTACTGAGTTTGTTCCAAATCTGAAATAGTGATGCACAGGTGTTTCTCGGGTCCGATGGACTGTCACGTACGAACACACATGAAATATGAGGCCTATGGCGATCACTAGAAGCGGCTGAATAATACGAAAACGCGTATTTGACACGTATTTGTAGCTTATTTTACTGAGTTTGTTCCAAATCTGAAATAGTGATGCACAGGTGTTTCTCGGGGACCGATGGACTGTCACGTACGAACACACATGAAATATGAGGCCTATGGCGATCACTAGAAGCGGCTGAATAATACGAAAACGCGTATTTGACACGTATTTGTAGCTTATTTTCCTGAGTTTGTTCCAAATCTGAAATAGTGATGCACAGGTGTTTCTCTGGGACCGATGGACTGTCACGTACGAACACACATGAAATTTGAGGCCTATGGCGATCACTAGAAACGGCTGAAAAATACGAAAACGCGTATTTGACACGTATTTGTAGCTTATTTTACTGAGTTTGTTCCAAATCTGAAATAGTGATGCACAGGTGTTTCTCGGGGACCGATGGACTGTCACGTACGAACACACATGAAATATGAGGCCTATGGCGATCACTAGAAGCGGCTGAATAATACGAAAACGCGTATTTGACACGTATTTGTAGCTTATTTTACTGAGTTTGTTCCAAATCTGAAATAGTGATGCACAGGTGTTTCTCAGGGACCGATGGAGTGTCACGTATGAACAGACATAAAATTTGAGGCCCCTGGCGATCACTAGAGGCGGCTGAATAATACGAAAACGCGTATTTGACACGTATTTGTAGCTTATTTTCCTGAGTTTGTTCCAAATCTGAAATAGTGATGCACAGGTGTTTCTCGGGGACCGATGGACTGTCACGTACGAACACACATGAAATATGAGGCCTATGGCGATCACTAGAAGCGGCTGAATAATACGAAAACGCGTATTTGACACGTATTTGTAGCTTATTTTACTGAGTTTGTTCCAAATCTGAAATAGTGATGCACAGGTGTTTCTCGGGGACCGATGGACTGTCACGTACGAACACACATGAAATTTGAGGCCTATGGCGATCACTAGAAACGGCTGAAAAATACGAAAACGCGTATTTGACACGTATTTGTAGCTTATTTTACTGAGTTTGTTCCAAATCTGAAATAGTGATGCACAGGTGTTTCTCTGGGACCGATGGACTGTCACGTACGAACACACATGAAATTTGAGGCCTATGGCGATCACTAGAAACGGCTGAAAAATACGAAAACGCGTATTTGACACGTATTTGTAGCTTATTTTACTGAGTTTGTTCCAAATCTGAAATAGTGATGCACAGGTGTTTCTCGGGGACCGATGGACTGTCACGTACGAACACACATGAAATATGAGGCCTATGGCGATCACTAGAAGCGGCTGAATAATACGAAAACGCGTATTTGACACGTATTTGTAGCTTATTTTACTGAGTTTGTTCCAAATCTGAAATAGTGATGCACAGGTGTTTCTCAGGGACCGATGGAGTGTCACGTATGAACAGACATAAAATTTGAGGCCCCTGGCGATCACTAGAGGCGGCTGAATAATACGAAAACGCGTATTTGACACGTATTTGTAGCTTATTTTCCTGAGTTTGTTCCAAATCTGAAATAGTGATGCACAGGTGTTTCTCTGGGACCGATGGACTGTCACGTACGAACACACATGAAATTTGAGGCCTATGGCGATCACTAGAAACGGCTGAATAATACGAAAACGCGTATTTTGACACGTATTTGTAGCTTATTTTACTGAGTTTGTTCCAAATCTGAAATAGTGATGCACTGGTGTTTCTCAGGGACCGATGGAGTGTCACGTATAAACAAACATGAAATTTGAGGCCTATGGCGATCACTAGAAGCGGCTGAATAATACGAAAACGCGTATTTGACACGCTTATTTTACTGAGTTTGTTCCAAATCTGAAATGGTGATGCAAAGGTGTTTCTCGGGGACCGATGGAGTGTCACGTATGAACAGACATGAAATTTGAGGCGCATGGCGATCACTAGAAGCGTCTGAATAAAACGAAAACGCGTATTTGACACGTATTTGTAGCTTATTTTACTGAGTTTGTTCCAAATCTGAAATAGTGATGCACAGGTGTTTCTCGGGGACCGATGGAGTGTCACGTATGAACAGACATGAAATTTGAGGCCTATGGCGATCACTAGAAGCGGCTGAATAATACGAAAACGCGTATTTGACACGTATTTGTAGCTTATTTTACTGAGTTTGTTCCAAATCTGAAATAGTGATGCACAGGTGTTTCTCGGGTCCGATGGACTGTCACGTACGAACACACATGAAATATGAGGCCTATGGCGATCACTAGAAGCGGCTGAATAATACGAAAACGCGTATTTGACACGTATGTGTAGCTTATTTTACTGAGTTTGTTCCAAATCTGAAATGGTGATGCAAAGGTGTTTCTCGGGGACCGATGGAGTGTCACGTATGAACAGACATGAAATTTGAGGCGCATGGCGATCACTAGAAGCGGCTGAATAAAACGAAAACGCGTATTTGACACGTATTTGTAGCTTATTTTACTGAGTTTGTTCCAAATCTGAAATAGTGATGCACAGGTGTTTCTCGGGTCCGATGGACTGTCACGTACGAACACACATGAAATATGAGGCCTATGGCGATCACTAGAAGCGGCTGAATAATACGAAAACGCGTATTTGACACGTATTTGTAGCTTATTTTACTGAGTTTGTTCCAAATCTGAAATAGTGATGCACAGGTGTTTCTCGGGGACCGATGGACTGTCACGTACGAACACACATGAAATATGAGGCCTATGGCGATCACTAGAAGCGGCTGAATAATACGAAAACGCGTATTTGACACGTATTTGTAGCTTATTTTACTGAGTTTGTTCCAAATCTGAAATAGTGATGCACAGGTGTTTCTCAGGGACCGATGGAGTGTCACGTATGAACAGACATAAAATTTGAGGCCCCTGGCGATCACTAGAGGCGGCTGAATAATACGAAAACGCGTATTTGACACGTATTTGTAGCTTATTTTCCTGAGTTTGTTCCAAATCTGAAATAGTGATGCACAGGTGTTTCTCTGGGACCGATGGACTGTCACGTACGAACACACATGAAATTTGAAGCCTATGGCGATCACTAGAAACGGCTGAAAAATACGAAAACGCGTATTTGACACGTATTTGTAGCTTATTTTACTGAGTTTGTTCCAAATCTGAAATAGTGATGCACAGGTGTTTCTCGGGGACCGATGGACTGTCACGTACGAACACACATGAAATATGAGGCCTATGGCGATCACTAGAAGCGGCTGAATAATACGAAAACGCGTATTTGACACGTATTTGTAGCTTATTTTACTGAGTTTGTTCCAAATCTGAAATAGTGATGCACAGGTGTTTCTCAGGGACCGATGGAGTGTCACGTATGAACAGACATAAAATTTGAGGCCCCTGGCGATCACTAGAGGCGGCTGAATAATACGAAAACGCGTATTTGACACGTATTTGTAGCTTATTTTCCTGAGTTTGTTCCAAATCTGAAATAGTGATGCACAGGTGTTTCTCTGGGACCGATGGACTGTCACGTACGAACACACATGAAATTTGAAGCCTATGGCGATCACTAGAAACGGCTGAAAAATACGAAAACGCGTATTTGACACGTATTTGTAGCTTATTTTACTGAGTTTGTTCCAAATCTGAAATAGTGATGCACAGGTGTTTCTCGGGGACCGATGGACTGTCACGTACGAACACACATGAAATATGAGGCCTATGGCGATCACTAGAAGCGGCTGAATAATACGAAAACGCGTATTTGACACGTATTTGTAGCTTATTTTACTGAGTTTGTTCCAAATCTGAAATAGTGATGCACAGGTGTTTCTCAGGGACCGATGGAGTGTCACGTATGAACAGACATGAAATTTGAGGCCTATGGCGATCACTAGAAGCGGCTGAATAATACGAAAACGCGTATTTGACACGTATTTGTAGCTTATTTTCCTGAGTTTGTTCCAAATCTGAAATAGTGATGCACAGGTGTTTCTCTGGGACCGATGGACTGTCACGTACGAACACACATGAAATTTGAGGCCTATGGCGATCACTAGAAACGGCTGAATAATACGAAAACGCGTATTTTGACACGTATTTGTAGCTTATTTTACTGAGTTTGTTCCAAATCTGAAATAGTGATGCACTGGTGTTTCTCAGGGACCGATGGAGTGTCACGTATAAACAAACATGAAATTTGAGGCCTATGGCGATCACTAGAAGCGGCTGAATAATACGAAAACGCGTATTTGACACGTATTTGTAGCTTATTTTACTGAGTTTGTTCCAAATCTGAAATAGTGATGCACAGGTGTTTCTCGGGGACCGATGGACTGTCACGTACGAACACACATGAAATTTGAGGCCTATGGCGATCACTAGAAGCGGCTGAATAAAACGAAAACGCGTATTTGACACGTATTTGTAGCTTATTTTACTGAGTTTGTTCCAAATCTGAAATAGTGATGCACAGGTGTTTCTCGGGGACCGATGGAGTGTCACGTATGAACAGACATGAAATTTGAGGCCTATGGCGATCACTAGAAGCGGCTGAATAATACGAAAACGCGTATTTGACACGTATTTGTAGCTTATTTTACTGAGTTTGTTCCAAATCTGAAATAGTGATGCACAGGTGTTTCTCGGGTCCGATGGACTGTCACGTACGAACACACATGAAATATGAGGCCTATGGCGATCACTAGAAGCGGCTGAATAATACGAAAACGCGTATTTGACACGTATGTGTAGCTTATTTTACTGAGTTTGTTCCAAATCTGAAATAGTGATGCACAGGTGTTTCTCGGGGACCGATGGAGTGTCACGTACGAACACACATGAAATTTGAGGCCTATGGCGATCACTAGAAGCGGCTGAATAATACGAAAACGCGTATTTGACACGTATGTGTAGCTTATTTTACTGAGTTTGTTCCAAATCTGAAATGGTGATGCAAAGGTGTTTCTCGGGGACCGATGGAGTGTCACGTATGAACAGACATGAAATTTGAGGCGCATGGCGATCACTAGAAGCGGCTGAATAAAACGAAAACGCGTATTTGACACGTATTTGTAGCTTATTTTACTGAGTTTGTTCCAAATCTGAAATAGTGATGCACAGGTGTTTCTCGGGTCCGATGGACTGTCACGTACGAACACAGATGAAATATGAGGCCTATGGCGATCACTAGAAGCGGCTGAATAATACGAAAACGCGTATTTGACACGTATTTGTAGCTTATTTTACTGAGTTTGTTCCAAATCTGAAATAGTGATGCACAGGTGTTTCTCGGGGACCGATGGACTGTCACGTACGAACACACATGAAATATGAGGCCTATGGCGATCACTAGAAGCGGCTGAATAATACGAAAACGCGTATTTGACACGTATTTGTAGCTTATTTTACTGAGTTTGTTCCAAATCTGAAATAGTGATGCACAGGTGTTTCTCAGGGACCGATGGAGTGTCACGTATGAACAGACATAAAATTTGAGGCCCCTGGCGATCACTAGAGGCGGCTGAATAATACGAAAACGCGTATTTGACACGTATTTGTAGCTTATTTTCCTGAGTTTGTTCCAAATCTGAAATAGTGATGCACAGGTGTTTCTCTGGGACCGATGGACTGTCACGTACGAACACACATGAAATTTGAAGCCTATGGCGATCACTAGAAACGGCTGAAAAATACGAAAACGCGTATTTGACACGTATTTGTAGCTTATTTTACTGAGTTTGTTCCAAATCTGAAATAGTGATGCACAGGTGTTTCTCGGGGACCGATGGACTGTCACGTACGAACACACATGAAATATGAGGCCTATGGCGATCACTAGAAGCGGCTGAATAATACGAAAACGCGTATTTGACACGTATTTGTAGCTTATTTTACTGAGTTTGTTCCAAATCTGAAATAGTGATGCACAGGTGTTTCTCAGGGACCGATGGAGTGTCACGTATGAACAGACATGAAATTTGAGGCCTATGGCGATCACTAGAAGCGGCTGAATAATACGAAAACGCGTCTTTGACACGTATTTGTAGCTTATTTTACTGAGTTTGTTCCAAATCTGAAATAGTGATGCACAGGTGTTTCTCGGGGACCGATGGAGTGTCACGTATGAACAGACATGAAATTTGAGGCCTATGGCGATCACTAGAAGCGGCTGAATAATACGAAAACGCGTATTTGACACGTATTTTACTGAGTTGGTTCCAAATCTGAAATAGTGATGCACAGGTGTTTCTCGGGGACCGATGGAGTGTCACGTACGAACACACATGAAATTTGAGGCCTATGGCGATCACTAGAAGCGGCTGAATAATACGAAAACGCGTATTTGACACGTATGTGTAGCTTATTTTACTGAGTTTGTTCCAAATCTGAAATGGTGATGCAAAGGTGTTTCTCGGGGACCGATGGAGTGTCACGTATGAACAGACATGAAATTTGAGGCGCATGGCGATCACTAGAAGCGGCTGAATAAAACGAAAACGCGTATTTGACACGTATTTGTAGCTTATTTTACTGAGTTTGTTCCAAATCTGAAATAGTGATGCACAGGTGTTTCTAGGGTCCGATGGACTGTCACGTACGAACACACATGAAATTTGAGGCCTATGGCGATCACTAGAGGCGGCTAAATAATACGAAAACGCGTATTTGACACGTATTTGTAGCTTATTTTACAGAGTTTGTTCCAAATCTGAAATAGTGATGCACAGGTGTTTCTCGGGGACCGATGGACTGTCACGTACGAACACACATGAAATTTGAGGCCTATGGCGATCACTAGAAGCGGCTGAATAATACGAAAACGCGTATTTGACACGTATTTGTAGCTTATTTTACTGAGTTTGTTCCAAATCTGAAATGGTGATGCAAAGGTGTTTCTCGGGGACCGATGGAGTGTCACGTATGAACAGACATGAAATTTGAGGCGCATGGCGATCACTAGAAGCGGCTGAATAAAACGAAAACGCGTATTTGACACGTATTTGTAGCTTATTTTACTGAGTTTGTTCCAAATCTGAAATAGTGATGCACAGGTGTTTCTCGGGTCCGATGGACTGTCACGTACGAACACACATGAAATATGAGGCCTATGGCGATCACTAGAAGCGGCTGAATAATACGAAAACGCGTATTTGACACGTATTTGTAGCTTATTTTACTGAGTTTGTTCCAAATCTGAAATAGTGATGCACAGGTGTTTCTCGGGGACCGATGGACTGTCACGTACGAACACACATGAAATATGAGGCCTATGGCGATCACTAGAAGCGGCTGAATAATACGAAAACGCGTATTTGACACGTATTTGTAGCTTATTTTACTGAGTTTGTTCCAAATCTGAAATAGTGATGCACAGGTGTTTCTCAGGGACCGATGGAGTGTCACGTATGAACAGACATAAAATTTGAGGCCCCTGGCGATCACTAGAGGCGGCTGAATAATACGAAAACGCGTATTTGACACGTATTTGTAGCTTATTTTCCTGAGTTTGTTCCAAATCTGAAATAGTGATGCACAGGTGTTTCTCTGGGACCGATGGACTGTCACGTACGAACACACATGAAATTTGAAGCCTATGGCGATCACTAGAAACGGCTGAAAAATACGAAAACGCGTATTTGACACGTATTTGTAGCTTATTTTACTGAGTTTGTTCCAAATCTGAAATAGTGATGCACTGGTGTTTCTCAGGGACCGATGGAGTGTCACGTATAAACAAACATGAAATTTGAGGCCTATGGCGATCACTAGAAGCGGCTGAATAATACGAAAACGCGTATTTGACACGTATGTGTAGCTTATTTTACTGAGTTTGTTCCAAATCTGAAATGGTGATGCAAAGGTGTTTCTCTGGGACCGATGGAGTGTCACGTACGAACACACATGAAATTTGAGGCCTATGGCGATCACTAGAGGCGGCTAAATAATACGAAAACGCGTATTTGACACGTATTTGTAGCTTATTTTACTGAGTTTGTTCCAAATCTGAAATAGTGATGCACAGGTGTTTCTCGGGGACCGATGGAGTGTCACGTATGAACAGACATGAAATTTGAGGCCTATGGCGATCACTAGAAGCGGCTGAATAATACGAAAACGCGTATTTGACACGTATTTTACTGAGTTGGTTCCAAATCTGAAATAGTGATGCACAGGTGTTTCTCGGGGACCGATGGAGTGTCACGTACGAACACACATGAAATTTGAGGCCTATGGCGATCACTAGAAGCGGCTGAATAATACGAAAACGCGTATTTGACACGTATGTGTAGCTTATTTTACTGAGTTTGTTCCAAATCTGAAATGGTGATGCAAAGGTGTTTCTCGGGGACCGATGGAGTGTCACGTATGAACAGACATGAAATTTGAGGCGCATGGCGATCACTAGAAGCGGCTGAATAAAACGAAAACGCGTATTTGACACGTATTTGTAGCTTATTTTACTGAGTTTGTTCCAAATCTGAAATAGTGATGCACAGGTGTTTCTCAGGTCCGATGGACTGTCACGTACGAACACACATGAAATTTGAGGCCTATGGCGATCACTAGAGGCGGCTAAATAATACGAAAACGCGTATTTGACACGTATTTGTAGCTTATTTTACAGAGTTTGTTCCAAATCTGAAATAGTGATGCACAGGTGTTTCTCGGGGACCGATGGACTGTCACGTACGAACACACATGAAATTTGAGGCCTATGGCGATCACTAGAAGCGGCTGAATAATACGAAAACGCGTATTTGACACGTATTTGTAGCTTATTTTACTGAGTTTGTTCCAAATCTGAAATAGAGATGCACAGGTGTTTCTCGGGGACCGATGGACTGTCACGTACGAACACACATGAAATTTGAGGCCTATGGCGATCACTAGAAACGGCTGAAAAATACGAAAACGCGTATTTGACACGTATTTGTAGCTTATTTTACTGAGTTTGTTCCAAATCTGAAATAGTGATGCACAGGTGTTTCTCGGGGACCGATGGACTGTCACGTACGAACACACATGAAATATGAGGCCTATGGCGATCACTAGAAGCGGCTGAATAATACGAAAACGCGTATTTGACACGTATTTGTAGCTTATTTTCCTGAGTTTGTTCCAAATCTGAAATAGTGATGCACAGGTGTTTCGCTGGGACCGATGGACTGTCACGTACGAACACACATGAAATTTGAGGCCTATGGCGATCACTAGAAACGGCTGAAAAATACGAAAACGCGTATTTGACACGTATTTGTAGCTTATTTTACTGAGTTTGTTCCAAATCTGAAATAGTGATGCACAGGTGTTTCTCGGGGACCGATGGAGTGTCACGTATGAACAGACATAAAATTTGAGGCCCCTGGCGATCACTAGAGGCGGCTGAATAATACGAAAACGCGTATTTGACACGTATTTGTAGCTTATTTTACTGAGTTTGTTCCAAATCTGAAATAGTGATGCACAGGTGTTTCTCGGGGACCGATGGAGTGTCACGTATGAACAGACATGAAATTTGAGGCCTATGGCGATCACTAGAAGCGGCTGAATAATACGAAAACGCGTATTTGACACGTATTTTACTGAGTTGGTTCCAAATCTGAAATAGTGATGCACAGGTGTTTCTCGGGGACCGATGGAGTGTCACGTACGAACACACATGAAATTTGAGGCCTATGGCGATCACTAGAAGCGGCTGAATAAAACGAAAACGCGTATTTGACACGTATTTGTAGCTTATTTTACTGAGTTTGTTCCAAATCTGAAATAGTGATGCACAGGTGTTTCTCGGGTCCGATGGACTGTCACGTACGAACACACATGAAATTTGAGGCCTATGGCGATCACTAGAGGCGGCTAAATAATACGAAAACGCGTATTTGACACGTATTTGTAGCTTATTTTACAGAGTTTGTTCCAAATGTGAAATAGTGATGCACAGGTGTTTCTCGGGGACCGATGGACTGTCACGTACGGACACACATGAAATTTGAGGCCTATGGCGATCACTAGAAGCGGCTGAATAATACGAAAACGCGTATTTGACACGTATTTGTAGCTTATTTTACTGAGTTTGTTCCAAATCTGAAATAGAGATGCACAGGTGTTTCTCGGGGACCGATGGACTGTCACGTACGAACACACATGAAATATGAGGCCTATGGCGATCACTAGAAACGGCTGAAAAATACGAAAACGCGTATTTGACACGTATTTGTAGCTTATTTTACTGAGTTTGTTCCAAATCTGAAATAGTGATGCACAGGTGTTTCTCGGGGACCGATGGACTGTCACGTACGAACACACATGAAATTTGAGGCCTATGGCGATCACTAGAAACGGCTGAAAAATACGAAAACGCGTATTTGACACGTATTTGTAGCTTATTTTACTGAGTTTGTTCCAAATCTGAAATAGTGATGCACAGGTGTTTCTCGGGGACCGATGGACTGTCACGTACGAACACACATGAAATTTGAGGCCTATGGCGATCACTAGAAACGGCTGAAAAATACGAAAACGCGTATTTGACACGTATTTGTAGCTTATTTTACTGAGTTTGTTCCAAATCTGAAATAGTGATGCACAGGTGTTTCTCGGGGACCGATGGACTGTCACGTACGAACACACATGAAATATGAGGCCCCTGGCGATCACTAGAGGCGGCTGAATAATACGAAAACGCGTATTTGACACGTATTTGTAGCTTATTTTCCTGAGTTTGTTCCAAATCTGAAATAGTGATGCACAGGTGTTTCTCTGGGACCGATGGACTGTCACGTACGAACACACATGAAATTTGAGGCCTATGGCGATCACTAGAAACGGCTGAATAAACGAAAACGCGTATTTGACACGTATTTGTAGCTTATTTTACTGAGTTTGTTCCAAATCTGAAATAGTGATGCACTGGTGTTTCTCAGGGACCGATGGAGTGTCACGTATAAACAAACATGAAATTTGAGGCCTATGGCGATCACTAGAAGCGGCTGAATAATACGAAAACGCGTATTTGACACGTATTTGTAGCTTATTTTACTGAGTTTGTTCCAAATCTGAAATAGTGATGCACAGGTGTTTCTCTGGGACCGATGGACTGTCACGTACGAACACACATGAAATTTGAGGCCTATGGCGATCACTAGAAACGGCTGAATAATACGAAAACGCGGATTTGACACGTATTTGTAGCTTATTTTACTGAGTTTGTTCCAAATCTGAAATAGTGATGCACTGGTGTTTCTCAGGGACCGATGGAGTGTCACGTATAAACAAACATGAAATTTGAGGCCTATGGCGATCACTAGAAGCGGCTGAATAATACGAAAACGCGTATTTGACACGTATTTGTAGCTTATTTTACTGAGTTTGTTCCAAATCTGAAATAGTGATGCACAGGTGTTTCTCGGGGACCGATGGACTGTCACGTACGAACACACATGAAATTTGAGGCCTATGGCGATCACTAGAAACGGCTGAAAAATACGAAAACGCGTATTTGACACGTATTTGTAGCTTATTTTACTGAGTTTGTTCCAAATCTGAAATAGTGATGCACAGGTGTTTCTCGGGGACCGATGGACTGTCACGTACGAACACACATGAAATTTGAGGCCTATGGCGATCACTAGAAACGGCTGAAAAATACGAAAACGCGTATTTGACACGTATTTGTAGCTTATTTTACTGAGTTTGTTCCAAATCTGAAATAGTGATGCACAGGTGTTTCTCGGGGACCGATGGACTGTCACGTACGAACACACATGAAATATGAGGCCTATGGCGATCACTAGAAGCGGCTGAATAATACGAAAACGCGTATTTGACACGTATTTGTAGCTTATTTTCTGAGTTTGTTCCAAATCTGAAATAGTGATGCACAGGTGTTTCTCAGGGACCGAATGGAGTGTCACGTATGAACAGACATAAAATTTGATGCCCCTGGCGATCACTAGAGGCGGGTGAATAATACGAAAACGCGTATTTGACACGTATTTGTAGCTTATTTTCCTGAGTTTGTTCCAAATCTGAAATAGTGATGCACAGGTGTTTCTCTGGGACCGATGGACTGTCACGTACGAACACACATGAAATTTGAGGCCTATGGCGATCACTAGAAACGGCTGAATAATACGAAAACGCGTATTTGACACGTATTTGTAGCTTATTTTACTGAGTTTGTTCCAAATCTGAAATAGTGATGCACTGGTGTTTCTCAGGGACCGATGGAGTGTCACGTATAAACAAACATGAAATTTGAGGCCTATGGCGATCACTAGAAGCGGCTGAATAATACGAAAACGCGTATTTGACACGTATTTGTAGCTTATTTTACTGAGTTTGTTCCAAATCTGAAATAGAGATGCACTGGTGTTTCTCAGGGACCGATGGAGTGTCACGTATAAACAAACATGAAATTTGAGGCCTATGGCGATCACTAGAAGCGGCTGAATAATACGAAAACGCGTATTTGACACGTATTTGTAGCTTATTTTACTGAGTTTGTTCCAAATCTGAAATAGAGATGCACTGGTGTTTCTCAGGGACCGATGGAGTGTCACGTATAAACAAACATGAAATTTGAGGCCTATGGCGATCACTAGAAGCGGCTGAATAATACGAAAACGCGTATTTGACACGTATTTGTAGCTTATTTTACTGAGTTTGTTCCAAATCTGAAATAGAGATGCACAGGTGTTTCTCGGGGACCGATGGACTGTCATGTACGAACACACATGAAATTTGAGGCCTATGGCGATCACTAGAAACGGCTGAAAAATACGAAAACGCGTATTTGACACGTATTTGTAGCTTATTTTACTGAGTTTGTTCCAAATCTGAAATAGTGATGCACAGGTGTTTCTCGGGGACCGATGGACTGTCACGTACGAACACACATGAAATATGAGGCCCCTGGCGATCACTAGAGGCGGCTGAATAATACGAAAACGCGTATTTGACACGTATTTGTAGCTTATTTTCCTGAGTTTGTTCCAAATCTGAAATAGTGATGCACAGGTGTTTCTCTGGGACCGATGGACTGTCACGTACGAACACACATGAAATTTGAGGCCTATGGCGATCACTAGAAACGGCTGAATAATACGAAAACGCGTATTTGACACGTATTTGTAGCTTATTTTACTGAGTTTGTTCCAAATCTGAAATAGTGATGCACTGGTGTTTCTCAGGGACCGATGGAGTGTCACGTATAAACAAACATGAAATTTGAGGCCTATGGCGATCACTAGAAGCGGCTGAATAATACGAAAACGCGTATTTGACACGTATTTGTAGCTTATTTTACTGAGTTTGTTCCAAATCTGAAATAGTGATGCACAGGTGTTTCTCGGGGACCGATGGACTGTCACGTACGAACACACATGAAATATGAGGCCCCTGGCGATCACTAGAGGCGGCTGAATAATACGAAAACGCGTATTTGACACGTATTTGTAGCTTATTTTACTGAGTTTGTTCCAAATCTGAAATAGTGATGCACAGGTGTTTCTCGGGGACCGATGGACTGTCACGTACGAACACACATGAAATTTGAGGCCTATGGCGATCACTAGAAACGGCTGAAAAATACGAAAACGCGTATTTGACACGTATTTGTAGCTTATTTTACTGAGTTTGTTCCAAATCTGAAATAGTGATGCACAGGTGTTTCTCGGGGACCGATGGACTGTCACGTACGAACACACATGAAATTTGAGGCCTATGGCGATCACTAGAAACGGCTGAAAAATACGAAAACGCGTATTTGACACGTATTTGTAGCTTATTTTACTGAGTTTGTTCCAAATCTGAAATAGTGATGCACAGGTGTTTCTCGGGGACCGATGGACTGTCACGTACGAACACACATGAAATATGAGGCCTATGGCGATCACTAGAAGCGGCTGAATAATACGAAAACGCGTATTTGACACGTATTTGTAGCTTATTTTACTGAGTTTGTTCCAAATCTGAAATAGTGATGCACAGGTGTTTCTCAGGGACCGAATGGAGTGTCACGTATGAACAGACATAAAATTTGATGCCCCTGGCGATCACTAGAGGCGGCTGAATAATAAGAAAACGCGTATTTGACACGTATTTGTAGCTTATTTTCCTGAGTTTGTTCCAAATCTGAAATAGTGATGCACAGGTGTTTCTCGGGGACCGATGGACTGTCACGTACGAACACACATGAAATTTGAGGCCTATGGCGATCACTAGAAGCGGCTGAATAATACGAAAACGCGTATTTGACACGTATGTGTAGCTTATTTTACTGAGTTTGTTCCAAATCTGAAATGGTGATGCAAAGGTGTTTCTCGGGGACCGATGGAGTGTCACGTACGAACACACATGAAATTTGAGGCCTATGGCGATCACTAGAGGCGGCTAAATAATACGAAAACGCGTATTTGACACGTATTTGTAGCTTATTTTACAGAGTTTGTTCCAAATCTGAAATAGTGATGCACAGGTGTTTCTCGGGGACCGATGGACTGTCACGTACGAACACACATGAAATTTGAGGCCTATGGCGATCACTAGAAACGGCTGAAAAATACGAAAACGCGTATTTGACACGTATTTGTAGCTTATTTTACTGAGTTTGTTCCAAATCTGAAATAGTGATGCACAGGTGTTTCTCGGGGACCGATGGACTGTCACGTACGAACACACATGAAATATGAGGCCCCTGGCGATCACTAGAGGCGGCTGAATAATACGAAAACGCGTATTTGACACGTATTTGTAGCTTATTTTCCTGAGTTTGTTCCAAATCTGAAATAGTGATGCACAGGTGTTTCTCGGGGACCGATGGACTGTCACGTACGAACACACATGAAATTTGAGGCCTATGGCGATCACTAGAAACGGCTGAAAAATACGAAAACGCGTATTTGACACGTATTTGTAGCTTATTTTACTGAGTTTGTTCCAAATCTGAAATAGTGATGCACAGGGGTTTCTCGGGGACCGATGGACTGTCACGTACGAACACACATGAAATATGAGGCCCCTGGCGATCACTAGAGGCGGCTGAATAATACGAAAACGCGTATTTGACACGTATTTGTAGCTTATTT
The DNA here is from genome assembly GCA_946251905.1 of Cryptocephalus moraei. Classification (NCBI taxonomy): domain Eukaryota; kingdom Metazoa; phylum Arthropoda; class Insecta; order Coleoptera; family Chrysomelidae; genus Cryptocephalus; species Cryptocephalus moraei. Next base: position 1,188,733 of record OX276466.1, on the reverse strand, counting down.
TCCTGAGTTTGTTCCAAATCTGAAATAGAGATGCACAGGTGTTTCTCGGGGACCGATGGACTGTCACGTACGAACACACATGAAATTTGAGGCCTATGGCGATCACTAGAAACGGCTGAAAAATACGAAAACGCGTATTTGACACGTATTTGTAGCATATTTTACTGAGTTTGTTCCAAATCTGAAATAGTGATGCACAGGTGTTTCTCGGGGACCGATGGACTGTCACGTACGAACACACATGAAATTTGAGGCCTATGGCGATCACTAGAGGCGGCTGAATAATACGAAAACGCGTATTTGACACGTATTTGTAGCTTATTTTCCTGAGTTTGTTCCAAATCTGAAATAGTAATGCACAGGTGTTTCTCTGGGACCGATGGACTGTCACGTACGAACACACATGAAATTTGAGGCCTATGGCGATCACTAGAAACGGCTGAATAATACGAAAACGCGTATTTGACACGTATTTGTAGCTTATTTTCCTGAGTTTGTTCCAAATCTGAAATAGAGATGCACAGGTGTTTCTCGGGGACCGATGGACTGTCACGTACGAACACACATGAAATTTGAGGCCTATGGCGATCACTAGAAACGGCTGAAAAATACGAAAACGCGTATTTGACACGTATTTGTAGCTTATTTTACTGAGTTTGTTCCAAATCTGAAATAGTGATGCACAGGTGTTTCTCGGGGACCGATGGACTGTCACGTACGAACACACATGAAATATGAGGCCCCTGGCGATCACTAGAGGCGGCTGAATAATACGAAAACGCGTATTTGACACGTATTTGTAGCTTATTTTACTGAGTTTGTTCCAAATCTGAAATAGAGATGCACAGGTGTTTCTCGGGGACCGATGGACTGTCACGTACGAACACACATGAAATTTAAGGACTATGGCGATCACTAGAAACGGCTGAAAAATACGAAAACGTGTATTTGACACGTATTTGTAGCTTATTTTACTGAGTTTGTTCCAAATCTGAAATAGTGATGCACAGGTGTTTCTCGGGGACCGATGGACTGTCACGTACGAACACACATGAAATATGAGGCCCCTGGCGATCACTAGAGGCGGCTGAATAATACGAAAACGCGTATTTGACACGTATTTGTAGCTTATTTTCCTGAGTTTGTTCCAAATCTGAAATAGTGATGCACAGGTGTTTCTCTGGGACCGATGGACTGTCACGTACGAACACACATGAAATTTGAGGCCTATGGCGATCACTAGAAACGGCTGAATAATACGAAAACGCGTATTTGACACGTATTTGTAGCTTATTTTACTGAGTTTGTTCCAAATCTGAAATAGTGATGCACTGGTGTTTCTCAGGGACCGATGGAGTGTCACGTATAAACAAACATGAAATTTGAGGCCTATGGCGATCACTAGAAGCTTCTGAATAATACGAAAACGCGTATTTGACACGTATTTGTAGCTTATTTTACTGAGTTTGTTCCAAATCTGAAATAGTGATGCACAGGTGTTTCTCGGGGACCGATGGACTGTCACGTACGAACACACATGAAATATGAGGCCTATGGCGATCACTAGAAGCGGCTGAATAATACGAAAACGCGTATTTGACACGTATTTGTAGCTTATTTTACTGAGTTTGTTCCAAATCTGAAATAGTGATGCACAGGTGTTTCTCAGGGACCGAATGGAGTGTCACGTATGAACAGACATAAAATTTGATGCCCCTGGCGATCACTAGAGGCGGCTGAATAATACGAAAACGCGTATTTGACACGTATTTGTAGCTTATTTTCCTGAGTTTGTTCCAAATCTGAAATAGTGATGCACAGGTGTTTCTCTGGGACCGATGGACTGTCACGTACGAACACACATGAAATTTGAGGCCTATGGCGATCACTAGAAGCGGCTGAATAATACGAAAACGCGTATTTGACACGTATGTGTAGCTTATTTTACTGAGTTTGTTCCAAATCTGAAATGGTGATGCAAAGGTGTTTCTCGGGGACCGATGGAGTGTCACGTACGAACACACATGAAATTTGAGGCCTATGGCGATCACTAGAGGCGGCTAAATAATACGAAAACGCGTATTTGACACGTATTTGTAGCTTATTTTACAGAGTTTGTTCCAAATCTGAAATAGTGATGCACAGGTGTTTCTCGGGGACCGACGGACTGTCACGTACGAACACACATGAAATTTGAGGCCTATGGCGATCACTAGAAGCGGCTGAATAATACGAAAACGCGTATTTGACACGTATTTGTAGCTTATTTTACTGAGTTTGTTCCAAATCTGAAATAGTGATGCACAGGTGTTTCTCGGGGACCGATGGACTGTCACGTACGAACACACATGAAATTTGAGGCCTATGGCGATCACTAGAAGCGGCTGAATAATACGAAAACGCGTATTTGACACGTATTTGTAGCTTATTTTACTGAGTTTGTTCCAAATCTGAAATAGTGATGCACAGGTGTTTCTCGGGGACCGATGGACTGTCACGGACGAACACACATGAAATATGAGGCCCCTGGCGATCACTAGAAACGGCTGAATAATACGAAAACGCGTATTTGACACGTATTTGTAGCTTATTTTACTGAGTTTGTTCCAAATCTGAAATAGTGATGCACTGGTGTTTCTCAGGGACCGATGGAGTGTCACGTATAAACAAACATGAAATTTGAGGCCTATGGCGATCACTAGAAGCGGCTGAATAATACGAAAACGCGTATTTGACACGTATTTTACTGAGTTGGTTCCAAATCTGAAATAGTGATGCACAGGTGTTTCTCGGGGACCGATGGAGTGTCACGTACGAACACACATGAAATTTGAGGCCTATGGCGATCACTAGAAGCGGCTGAATAAAACGAAAACGCGTATTTGACACGTATTTGTAGCTTATTTTACTGACTTTGTTCCAAATCTGAAATAGTGATGCACAGGTGTTTCTCGGGTCCGATGGACTGTCACGTACGAACACACATGAAATTTGAGGCCTATGGCGATCACTAGAGGCGGCTAAATAATACGAAAACGCGTATTTGACACGTATTTGTAGCTTATTTTACAGAGTTTGTTCCAAATCTGAAATAGTGATGCACAGGTGTTTCTCGGGGACCGATGGACTGTCACGTACGGACACACATGAAATTTGAGGCCTATGGCGATCACTAGAAGCGGCTGAATAATACGAAAACGCGTATTTGACACGTATTTGTAGCTTATTTTACTGAGTTTGTTCCAAATCTGAAATAGAGATGCACAGGTGTTTCTCGGGGACCGATGGACTGTCACGTACGAACACACATGAAATTTGAGGCCTATGGCGATCACTAGAAACGGCTGAAAAATACGAAAACGCGTATTTGACACGTATTTGTAGCTTATTTTACTGAGTTTGTTCCAAATCTGAAATAGTGATGCACAGGTGTTTCTCGGGGACCGATGGACTGTCACGTACGAACACACATGAAATATGAGGCCTATGGCGATCACTAGAAACGGCTGAAAAATACGAAAACGCGTATTTGACACGTATTTGTAGCTTATTTTACTGAGTTTGTTCCAAATCTGAAATAGTGATGCACAGGTGTTTCTCGGGGACCGATGGACTGTCACGTACGAACACACATGAAATTTGAGGCCTATGGCGATCACTAGAAACGGCTGAAAAATACGAAAACGCGTATTTGACACGTATTTGTAGCTTATTTTACTGAGTTTGTTCCAAATCTGAAATAGTGATGCACAGGTGTTTCTCGGGGACCGATGGACTGTCACGTACGAACACACATGAAATTTGAGGCCTATGGCGATCACTAGAAGCGGCTAAATAATACGAAAACGCGTATTTGACACGTATTTGTAGCTTATTTTACTGAGTTTGTTCCAAATCTGAAATAGAGATGCACAGGTGTTTCTCGGGGACCGATGGACTGTCACGTACGAACACACATGAAATATGAGGCCCCTGGCGATCACTAGAGGCGGCTGAATAATACGAAAACGCGTATTTGACACGTATTTGTAGCTTATTTTCCTGAGTTTGTTCCAAATCTGAAATAGTGATGCACAGGTGTTTCTCTGGGACCGATGGACTGTCACGTACGAACACACATGAAATTTGAGGCCTATGGCGATCACTAGAAACGGCTGAATAATACGAAAACGCGTATTTGACACGTATTTGTAGCTTATTTTACTGAGTTTGTTCCAAATCTGAAATAGTGATGCACTGGTGTTTCTCAGGGACCGATGGAGTGTCACGTATAAACAAACATGAAATTTGAGGCCTATGGCGATCACTAGAAGCGGCTGAATAATACGAAAACGCGTATTTGACACGTATTTGTAGCTTATTTTACTGAGTTTGTTCCAAATCTGAAATAGTGATGCACAGGTGTTTCTCTGGGACCGATGGACTGTCACGTACGAACACACATGAAATTTGAGGCCTATGGCGATCACTAGAAACGGCTGAATAATACGAAAACGCGGATTTGACACGTATTTGTAGCTTATTTTACTGAGTTTGTTCCAAATCTGAAATAGTGATGCACTGGTGTTTCTCAGGGACCGATGGAGTGTCACGTATAAACAAACATGAAATTTGAGGCCTATGGCGATCACTAGAAGCGGCTGAATAATACGAAAACGCGTATTTGACACGTATTTGTAGCTTATTTTACTGAGTTTGTTCCAAATCTGAAATAGTGATGCACAGGTGTTTCTCGGGGACCGATGGACTGTCACGTACGAACACACATTAAATATGAGGCCCCTGGCGATCACTAGAGGCGGCTGAATAATACGAAAACGCGTATTTGACACGTATTTGTAGCTTATTTTACTGAGTTTGTTCCAAATCTGAAATAGTGATGCACAGGTGTTTCTCGGGGACCGATGGACTGTCACGTACGAACACACATGAAATTTGAGGCCTATGGCGATCACTAGAAACGACTGAAAAATACGAAAACGCGTATTTGACACGTATTTGTAGCTTATTTTACTGAGTTTGTTCCAAATCTGAAATAGTGATGCACAGGTGTTTCTCGGGGACCGATGGACTGTCACGTACGAACACACATGAAATTTGAGGCCTATGGCGATCACTAGAAACGGCTGAAAAATACGAAAACGCGTATTTGACACGTATTTGTAGCTTATTTTACTGAGTTTGTTCCAAATCTGAAATAGTGATGCACAGGTGTTTCTCTGGGACCGATGGACTGTCACGTACGAACACACATGAAATATGAGGCCTATGGCGATCACTAGAAGCGGCTGAATAATACGAAAACGCGTATTTGACACGTATTTGTAGCTTATTTTACTGAGTTTGTTCCAAATCTGAAATAGTGATGCACAGGTGTTTCTCAGGGACCGAATGGAGTGTCACGTATGAACAGACATAAAATTTGATGCCCCTGGCGATCACTAGAGGCGGCTGAATAATACGAAAACGCGTATTTGACACGTATTTGTAGCTTATTTTCCTGAGTTTGTTCCAAATCTGAAATAGTGATGCACAGGTGTTTCTCTGGGACCGATGGACTGTCACGTACGAACACACATGAAATTTGAGGCCTATGGCGATCACTAGAAACGGCTGAACAATACGAAAACGCGTATTTGACACGTATTTGTAGCTTATTTTACTGAGTTTGTTCCAAATCTGAAATAGTGATGCACTGGTGTTTCTCAGGGACCGATGGAGTGTCACGTATAAACAAACATGAAATTTGAGGCCTATGGCGATCACTAGAAGCGGCTGAATAATACGAAAACGCGTATTTGACACGTATTTGTAGCTTATTTTACTGAGTTTGTTCCAAATCTGAAATAGTGATGCACAGGTGTTTCTCGGGGACCGATGGACTGTCACGTACGAACACACATGAAATATGAGGCCTATGGCGATCACTAGAAGCGGCTGAATAATACGAAAACGCGTATTTGACACGTATTTGTAGCTTATTTTACTGAGTTTGTTCCAAATCTGAAATAGTGATGCACAGGTGTTTCTCAGGGACCGAATGGAGTGTCACGTATGAACAGACATAAAATTTGATGCCCCTGGCGATCACTAGAGGCGGCTGAATAATAAGAAAACGCGTATTTGACACGTATTTGTAGCTTATTTTACTGAGTTTGTTCCAAATCTGAAATGGTGATGCAAAGGTGTTTCTCGGGGACCGATGGAGTGTCACGTACGAACACACATGAAATTTGAGGCCTATGGCGATCACTAGAGGCGGCTAAATAATACGAAAACGCGTATTTGACACCTATTTGTAGCTTATTTTACAGAGTTTGTTCCAAATCTGAAATAGTGATGCACAGGTGTTTCTCGGGGACCGATGGACTGTCACGTACGAACACACATGAAATTTGAGGCCTATGGCGATCACTAGAAGCGGCTGAATAATACGAAAACGCGTATTTGACACGTATTTGTAGCTTATTTTACTGAGTTTGTTCCAAATCTGAAATAGTGATGCACAGGTGTTTCTCGGGGACCGATGGACTGTCACGTACGAACACACATGAAATTTGAGGCCTATGGCGATCACTAGAAACGGCTGAAAAATACGAAAACGCGTATTTGACACGTATTTGTAGCTTATTTTACTGAGTTTGTTCCAAATCTGAAATAGTGATGCACAGGTGTTTCTCGGGGACCGATGGACTGTCACGTACGAACACACATGAAATATGAGGCCCCTGGCGATCACTAGAGGCGGCTGAATAATACGAAAACGCGTATTTGACACGTATTTGTAGCTTATTTTCCTGAGTTTGTTCCAAATCTGAAATAGTGATGCACAGGTGTTTCTCTGGGACCGATGGACTATCACGTACGAACACACATGAAATTTGAGGCCTATGGCGATCACTAGAAACGGCTGAATAATACGAAAACGCGTATTTGACACGTATTTGTAGCTTATTTTACTGAGTTTGTTCCAAATCTGAAATAGTGATGCACTGGTGTTTCTCAGGGACCGATGGAGTGTCATGTATAAACAAACATGAAATTTGAGGCCTATGGCGATCACTAGAAGCGGCTGAATAATACGAAAACGCGTATTTGACACGTATTTGTAGCTTATTTTACTGAGTTTGTTCCAAATCTGAAATAGAGATGCACAGGTGTTTCTCGGGGACCGATGGACTGTCACGTACGAACACACATGAAATTTGAGGCCTATGGCGATCACTAGAAACGGCTGAAAAATACGAAAACGCGTATTTGACACGTATTTGTAGCTTATTTTACTGAGTTTGTTCCAAATCTGAAATAGTGATGCACAGGTGTTTCTCGGGGACCGATGGACTGTCACGTACGAACACACATGAAATATGAGGCCCCTGGCGATCACTAGAGGCGGCTGAATAATACGAAAACGCGTATTTGACACGTATTTGTAGCTTATTTTCCTGAGTTTGTTCCAAATCTGAAATAGAGATGCACAGGTGTTTCTCGGGGACCGATGGACTGTCACGTATGAACACACATGAAATTTGAGGCCTATGGCGATCACTAGAAACGGCTGAAAAATACGAAAACGCGTATTTGACACGTATTTGTAGCATATTTTACTGAGTTTGTTCCAAATCTGAAATAGTGATGCACAGGTGTTTCTCGGGGACCGATGGACTGTCACGTACGAACACACATGAAATATGAGGCCCCTGGCGATCACTAGAGGCGGCTGAATAATACGAAAACGCGTATTTGACACGTATTTGTAGCTTATTTTCCTGAGTTTGTTCCAAATCTGAAATAGTGATGCACAGGTGTTTCTCTGGGACCGATGGACTATCACGTACGAACACACATGAAATTTGAGGCCTATGGCGATCACTAGAAACGGCTGAATAATACGAAAACGCGTATTTGACACGTATTTGTAGCTTATTTTACTGAGTTTGTTCCAAATCTGAAATAGTGATGCACTGGTGTTTCTCAGGGACCGATGGAGTGTCACGTATAAACAAACATGAAATTTGAGGCCTATGGCGATCACTAGAAGCGGCTGAATAATACGAAAACGCGTATTTGACACGTATTTGTAGCTTATTTTACTGAGTTTGTTCCAAATCTGAAATAGAGATGCACAGGTGTTTCTCGGGGACCGATGGACTGTCACGTACGAACACACATGAAATTTGAGGCCTATGGCGATCACTAGAAACGGCTGAAAAATACGAAAACGCGTATTTGACACGTATTTGTAGCTTATTTTACTGAGTTTGTTCCAAATCTGAAATAGTGATGCACAGGTGTTTCTCGGGGACCGATGGACTGTCACGTACGAACACACATGAAATATGAGGCCCCTGGCGATCACTAGAGGCGGCTGAATAATACGAAAACGCGTATTTGCACGTATTTGTAGCTTATTTTCCTGAGTTTGTTCCAAATCTGAAATAGTGATGCACAGGTGTTTCTCTGGGACCGATGGACTGTCACGTACGAACACACATGAAATTTGAGGCCTATGGCGATCACTAGAAACGGCTGAATAATACGAAAACGCGTATTTGACACGTATTTGTAGCTTATTTTACTGAGTTTGTTCCAAATCTGAAATAGTGATGCACTGGTGTTTCTCAGGGACCGATGGAGTGTCACGTATAAACAAACATGAAATTTGAGGCCTATGGCGATCACTAGAAGCGGCTGAATAATACGAAAACGCGTATTTGACACGTATTTGTAGCTTATTTTACTGAGTTTGTTCCAAATCTGAAATAGTGATGCACAGGTGTTTCTCGGGGACCGATGGACTGTCACGTACGAACACACATGAAATTTGAGGTATATGGCGATCACTAGAAGCGGCTGAATAATACGAAAACGCGTATTTGACACGTATTTGTAGCTTATTTTACTGAGTTTGTTCCAAATCTGAAATAGTGATGCACAGGTGTTTCTCGGGGACCGATGGACTGTCACGTACGAACACACATGAAATTTGAGGCTTATGGCGATCACTAGAGGCGGCTGAATAATACGAAAACGCGTATTTGACACGTATTTGTAGCATATTTTACTGAGTTTGTTCCAAATCTGAAATAGTGATGCACAGGTGTTTCTCGGGGACCGATGGACTGTCACGTACGAACACACATGAAATTTGAGGTATATGGCGATCACTAGAAACGGCTGAAAAATACGAAAACGCGTATTTGACACGTATTTGTAGCTTATTTTACTGAGTTTGTTCCAAATCTGAAATAGTGATGCACAGGTGTTTCTCGGGGACCGATGGACTGTCACGTACGAACACACATGAAATATGAGGCCCCTGGCGATCACTAGAGGCGGCTGAATAATACGAAAACGCGTATTTGCACGTATTTGTAGCTTATTTTCCTGAGTTTGTTCCAAATCTGAAATAGTGATGCACAGGTGTTTCTCTGGGACCGATGGACTGTCACGTACGAACACACATGAAATTTGAGGCCTATGGCGATCACTAGAAACGGCTGAATAATACGAAAACGCGTATTTGACACGTATTTGTAGCTTATTTTACTGAGTTTGTTCCAAATCTGAAATAGTGATGCACTGGTGTTTCTCAGGGACCGATGGAGTGTCACGTATAAACAAACATGAAATTTGAGGCCTATGGCGATCACTAGAAGCGGCTGAATAATACGAAAACGCGTATTTGACACGTATTTGTAGCTTATTTTACTGAGTTTGTTCCAAATCTGAAATAGTGATGCACAGGTGTTTCTCGGGGACCGATGGACTGTCACGTACGAACACACATGAAATTTGAGGCTTATGGCGATCACTAGAGGCGGCTGAATAATACGAAAACGCGTATTTGACACGTATTTGTAGCTTATTTTCCTGAGTTTGTTCCAAATCTGAAATAGTGATGCACAGGTGTTTCTCTGGGACCGATGGACTGTCACGTACGAACACACATGAAATTTGAGGCCTATGGCGATCACTAGAAACGGCTGAATAATACGAAAACGCGTATTTGACACGTATTTGTAGCTTATTTTACTGAGTTTGTTCCAAATCTGAAATAGTGATGCACTGGTGTTTCTCAGGGACCGATGGAGTGTCACGTATAAACAAACATGAAATTTGAGGCCTATGGCGATCACTAGAAGCGGCTGAATAATACGAAAACGCGTATTTGACACGTATTTGTAGCTTATTTTACTGAGTTTGTTCCAAATCTGAAATAGAGATGCACAGGTGTTTCTCGGGGACCGATGGACTGTCACGTACGAACACACATGAAATTTGAGGCCTATGGCGATCACTAGAAACGGCTGAAAAATACGAAAACGCGTATTTGACACGTATTTGTAGCTTATTTTACTGAGTTTGTTCCAAATCTGAAATAGTGATGCACAGGTGTTTCTCGGGGACCGATGGACTGTCACGTACGAACACACATGAAATTTGAGGCCTATGGCGATCACTAGAAACGGCTGAAAAATACGAAAACGCGTATTTGACACGTATTTGTAGCTTATTTTACTGAGTTTGTTCCAAATCTGAAATAGTGATGCACAGGTGTTTCTCGGGGACCGATGGACTGTCACGTACGAACACACATGAAATATGAGGCCTATGGCGATCACTAGAAGCGGCTGAATAATACGAAAACGCGTATTTGACACGTATTTGTAGCTTATTTTACTGAGTTTGTTCCAAATCTGAAATAGTGATGCACAGGTGTTTCTCGGGGACCGATGGACTGTCACGTACGAACACACATGAAATATGAGGCCTATGGCGATCACTAGAAACGGCTGAATAATACGAAAACGCGTATTTGACACGTATTTGTAGCTTATTTTACTGAGTTTGTTCCAAATCTGAAATAGTGATGCACTGGTGTTTCTCGGGGACCGATGGACTGTCACGTACGAACACACATGAAATATGAGGCCTATGGCGATCACTAGAAACGGCTGAATAATACGAAAACGCGTATTTGACACGTATTTGTAGCTTATTTTACTGAGTTTGTTCCAAATCTGAAATAGTGATGCACAGGTGTTTCTCGGGGACCGATGGAGTGTCACGTATAAACAAACATGAAATTTGAGGCCTATGGCGATCACTAGAAGCGGCTGAATAATACGAAAACGCGTATTTGACACGTATTTGTAGCTTATTTTACTGAGTTTGTTCCAAATCTGAAATAGTGATGCACTGGTGTTTCTCAGGGACCGATGGAGTGTCACGTATAAACAAACATGAAATTTGAGGCCTATGGCGATCACTAGAAGCGGCTGAATAATACGAAAACGCGTATTTGACACGTATTTGTAGCTTATTTTACTGAGTTTGTTCCAAATCTGAAATAGTGATGCACAGGTGTTTCTCGGGGACCGATGGAGTGTCACGTATAAACAAACATGAAATTTGAGGCCTATGGCGATCACTAGAAGCGGCTGAATAATACGAAAACGCGTATTTGACACGTATTTGTAGCTTATTTTACTGAGTTTGTTCCAAATCTGAAATAGTGATGCACTGGTGTTTCTCAGGGACCGATGGAGTGTCACGTATAAACAAACATGAAATTTGAGGCCTATGGCGATCACTAGAAGCGGCTGAATAATACGAAAACGCGTATTTGACACGTATTTGTAGCTTATTTTACTGAGTTTGTTCCAAATCTGAAATAGTGATGCACAGGTGTTTCTCGGGGACCGATGGACTGTCACGTACGAACACACATGAAATTTGAGGCCTATGGCGATCACTAGAAGCGGCTGAATAATACGAAAACGCGTATTTGACACGTATTTGTAGCTTATTTTCCTGAGTTTGTTCCAAATCTGAAATAGAGATGCACTGGTGTTTCTCAGGGACCGATGGAGTGTCACGTATAAACAAACATGAAATTTGAGGCCTATGGCGATCACTAGAAGCGGCTGAATAATACGAAAACGCGTATTTGACACGTATTTGTAGCTTATTTTACTGAGTTTGTTCCAAATCTGAAATAGAGATGCACAGGTGTTTCTCGGGGACCGATGGACTGTCACGTACGAACACACATGAAATTTGAGGCCTATGGCTCTAGAAACGGCTGAAAAATACGAAAACGCGTATTTGACACGTATTTGTAGCTTATTTTACTGAGTTTGTTCCAAATCTGAAATAGTGATGCACAGGTGTTTCTCGGGGACCGATGGACTGTCACGTACGAACACACATGAAATATGAGGCCCCTGGCGATCACTAGAGGCGGCTGAATAATACGAAAACGCGTATTTGACACGTATTTGTAGCTTATTTTCCTGAGTTTGTTCCAAATCTGAAATAGTGATGCACAGGTGTTTCTCTGGGACCGATGGACTGTCACGTACGAACACACATGAAATTTGAGGCCTATGGCGATCACTAGAAACGGCTGAATAATACGAAAACGCGTATTTGACACGTATTTGTAGCTTATTTTACTGAGTTTGTTCCAAATCTGAAATAGTGATGCACTGGTGTTTCTCAGGGACCGATGGAGTGTCACGTATAAACAAACATGAAATTTGAGGCCTATGGCGATCACTAGAAGCGGCTGAATAATACGAAAACGCGTATTTGACACGTATTTGTAGCTTATTTTACTGAGTTTGTTCCAAATCTGAAATAGTGATGCACAGGTGTTTCTCGGGGACCGATGGACTGTCACGTACGAACACACATGAAATTTGAGGCCTATGGCGATCACTAGAAGCGGCTGAATAATACGAAAACGCGTATTTGACACGTATTTGTAGCTTATTTTACTGAGTTTGTTCCAAATCTGAAATAGTGATGCACAGGTGTTTCTCGGGGACCGATGGACTGTCACGTACGAACACACATGAAATTTGAGGCCTATGGCGATCACTAGAAACGGCTGAAAAATACGAAAACGCGTATTTGACACGTATTTGTAGCTTATTTTACTGAGTTTGTTCCAAATCTGAAATAGTGATGCACAGGTGTTTCTCGGGGACCGATGGACTGTCACGTACGAACACACATGAAATATGAGGCCTATGGCGATCACTAGAAGCGGGTGAATAATACGAAAACGCGTATTTGACACGTATTTGTAGCTTATTTTACTGAGTTTGTTCCAAATCTGAAATAGTGATGCACAGGTGTTTCTCTGGGACCGATGGACTGTCACGTACGAACACACATGAAATTTGAGGCCTATGGCGATCACTAGAAACGGCTGAATAATACGAAAACGCGTATTTGACACGTATTTGTAGCTTATTTTACTGAGTTTGTTCCAAATCTGAAATAGTGATGCACTGGTGTTTCTCAGGGACCGATGGAGTGTCACGTATAAACAAACATGAAATTTGAGGCCTATGGCGATCACTAGAAACGGCTGAAAAATACGAAAACGCGTATTTGACACGTATTTGTAGCTTATTTTACTGAGTTTGTTCCAAATCTGAAATAGTGATGCACAGGTGTTTCTCGGGGACCGATGGACTGTCACGTACGAACACACATGAAATATGAGGCCCCTGGCGATCACTAGAGGCGGCTGAATAATACGAAAACGCGTATTTGACACGTATTTGTAGCTTATTTTCCTGAGTTTGTTCCAAATCTGAAATAGAGATGCACAGGTGTTTCTCGGGGACCGATGGACTGTCACGTACGAACACACATGAAATTTGAGGCCTATGGCGATCACTAGAAACGGCTGAAAAATACGAAAACGCGTATTTGACACGTATTTGTAGCTTATTTTACTGAGTTTGTTCCAAATCTGAAATAGTGATGCACAGGTGTTTCTCGGGGACCGATGGACTGTCACGTACGAACACACATGAAATATGAGGCCTATGGCGATCACTAGAAACGGCTGAAAAATACGAAAACGCGTATTTGACACGTATTTGTAGCTTATTTTACTGAGTTTGTTCCAAATCTGAAATAGTGATGCACAGGTGTTTCTCGGGGACCGATGGACTGTCACGTACGAACACACATGAAATTTGAGGCCTATGGCGATCACTAGAAACGGCTGAAAAATACGAAAACGCGTATTTGACACGTATTTGTAGCTTATTTTACTGAGTTTGTTCCAAATCTGAAATAGTGATGCACAGGTGTTTCTCGGGGACCGATGGACTGTCACGTACGAACACACATGAAATTTGAGGCCTATGGCGATCACTAGAAACGGCTGAAAAATACGAAAACGCGTATTTGACACGTATTTGTAGCTTATTTTACTGAGTTTGTTCCAAATCTGAAATAGTGATGCACAGGTGTTTCTCTGGGACCGATGGACTGTCACGTACGAACACACATGAAATTTGAGGCCTATGGCGATCACTAGAAACGGCTGAATAATACGAAAACGCGTATTTGACACGTATTTGTAGCTTATTTTACTGAGTTTGTTCCAAATCTGAAATAGTGATGCACTGGTGTTTCTCAGGGACCGATGGAGTGTCACGTATAAACAAACATGAAATTTGAGGCCTATGGCGATCACTAGAAGCGGCTGAATAATACGAAAACGCGTATTTGACACGTATTTGTAGCTTATTTTACTGAGTTTGTTCCAAATCTGAAATAGTGATGCACAGGTGTTTCTCGGGGACCGATGGACTGTCACGTACGAACACACATGAAATATGAGGCCTATGGCGATCACTAGAAGCGGCTGAATAATACGAAAACGCGTATTTGACACGTATTTGTAGCTTATTTTACTGAGTTTGTTCCAAATCTGAAATAGTGATGCACAGGTGTTTCTCAGGGACCGAATGGAGTGTCACGTATGAACAGACATAAAATTTGATGCCCCTGGCGATCACTAGAGGCGGCTGAATAATACGAAAACGCGTATTTGACACGTATTTGTAGCTTATTTTCCTGAGTTTGTTCCAAATCTGAAATAGTGATGCACAGGTGTTTCTCGGGGACCGATGGACTGTCACGTACGAACACACATGAAATTTGAGGCCTATGGCGATCACTAGAAGCGGCTGAATAATACGAAAACGCGTATTTGACAC
Organism: Cryptocephalus moraei; assembly: GCA_946251905.1. Taxonomy (NCBI): domain Eukaryota; kingdom Metazoa; phylum Arthropoda; class Insecta; order Coleoptera; family Chrysomelidae; genus Cryptocephalus; species Cryptocephalus moraei. Next base: position 1,173,698 of record OX276466.1, on the reverse strand, counting down.
GTATGTGTAGCTTATTTTACTGAGTTTGTTCCAAATCTGAAATGGTGATGCAAAGGTGTTTCTCGGGGACCGATGGAGTGTCACGTACGAACACACATGAAATTTGAGGCCTATGGCGATCACTAGAGGCGGCTAAATAATACGAAAACGCGTATTTGACACGTATTTGTAGCTTATTTTACTGAGTTTGTTCCAAATCTGAAATAGAGATGCACAGGTGTTTCTCGGGGACCGATGGACTGTCACGTACGAACACACATGAAATTTGAGGCCTATGGCGATCACTAGAAGCGGCTGAATAATACGAAAACGCGTATTTGACACGTATGTGTAGCTTATTTTACTGAGTTTGTTCCAAATCTGAAATGGTGATGCAAAGGTGTTTCTCGGGGACCGATGGAGTGTCACGTACGAACACACATGAAATATGAGGCCCCTGGCGATCACTAGAGGCGGCTGAATAATACGAAAACGCGTATTTGACACGTATTTGTAGCTTATTTTACTGAGTTTGTTCCAAATCTGAAATAGAGATGCACAGGTGTTTCTCGGGGACCGATGGACTGTCACGTACGAACACACATGAAATTTGAGGCCTATGGCGATCACTAGAAACGGCTGAAAAATACGAAAACGCGTATTTGACACGTATTTGTAGCTTATTTTACTGAGTTTGTTCCAAATCTGAAATAGTGATGCACAGGTGTTTCTCGGGGACCGATGGACTGTCACGTACGAACACACATGAAATATGAGGCCCCTGGCGATCACTAGAGGCGGCTGAATAATACGAAAACGCGTATTTGACACGTATTTGTAGCTTATTTTACTGAGTTTGTTCCAAATCTGAAATAGAGATGCACAGGTGTTTCTCGGGGACCGATGGACTGTCACGTACGAACACACATGAAATTTGAGGCCTATGGCGATCACTAGAAACGGCTGAAAAATACGAAAACGCGTATTTGACACGTATTTGTAGCTTATTTTACTGAGTTTGTTCCAAATCTGAAATAGTGATGCACAGGTGTTTCTCGGGGACCGATGGACTGTCACGTACGAACACACATGAAATATGAGGCCTATGGCGATCACTAGAAGCGGCTGAATAATACGAAAACGCGTATTTGACACGTATTTGTAGCTTATTTTACTGAGTTTGTTCCAAATCTGAAATAGTGATGCACTGGTGTTTCTCAGGGACCGATGGAGTGTCACGTATAAACAAACATGAAATTTGAGGCCTATGGCGATCACTAGAAGCGGCTGAATAATACGAAAACGCGTATTTGACACGTATTTGTAGCTTATTTTACTGAGTTTGTTCCAAATCTGAAATAGTGATGCACTGGTGTTTCTCAGGGACCGATGGAGTGTCACGTATAAACAAACATGAAATTTGAGGCCTATGGCGATCACTAGAAGCGGCTGAATAATACGAAAACGCGTATTTGACACGTATTTGTAGCTTATTTTACTGAGTTTGTTCCAAATCTGAAATAGTGATGCACTGGTGTTTCTCAGGGACCGATGGAGTGTCACGTATAAACAAACATGAAATTTGAGGCCTATGGCGATCACTAGAAGCGGCTGAATAATACGAAAACGCGTATTTGACACGTATTTGTAGCTTATTTTACTGAGTTTGTTCCAAATCTGAAATAGAGATGCACAGGTGTTTCTCGGGGACCGATGGACTGTCACGTACGAACACACATGAAATTTGAGGCCTATGGCGATCACTAGAAACGGCTGAAAAATACGAAAACGCGTATTTGACACGTATTTGTAGCTTATTTTACTGAGTTTGTTCCAAATCTGAAATAGTGATGCACAGGTGTTTCTCGGGGACCGATGGACTGTCACGTACGAACACACATGAAATATGAGGCCCCTGGCGATCACTAGAGGCGGCTGAATAATACGAAAACGCGTATTTGACACGTATTTGTAGCTTATTTTCCTGAGTTTGTTCCAAATCTGAAATAGAGATGCACAGGTGTTTCTCGGGGACCGATGGACTGTCACGTACGAACACACATGAAATTTGAGGCCTATGGCGATCACTAGAAACGGCTGAAAAATACGAAAACGCGTATTTGACACGTATTTGTAGCTTATTTTACTGAGTTTGTTCCAAATCTGAAATAGTGATGCACAGGTGTTTCTCGGGGACCGATGGACTGTCACGTACGAACACACATGAAATATGAGGCCTATGGCGATCACTAGAAGCGGCTGAATAATACGAAAACGCGTATTTGACACGTATTTGTAGCTTATTTTACTGAGTTTGTTCCAAATCTGAAATAGTGATGCACTGGTGTTTCTCAGGGACCGATGGAGTGTCACGTATAAACAAACATGAAATTTGAGGCCTATGGCGATCACTAGAAGCGGCTGAATAATACGAAAACGCGTATTTGACACGTATTTGTAGCTTATTTTACTGAGTTTGTTCCAAATCTGAAATAGTGATGCACTGGTGTTTCTCAGGGACCGATGGAGTGTCACGTATAAACACACATGAAATTTGAGGCCTATGGCGATCACTAGAAGCGGCTGAATAATACGAAAACGCGTATTTGACACGTATTTGTAGCTTATTTTACTGAGTTTGTTCCAAATCTGAAATAGTGATGCACAGGTGTTTCTCGGGGACCGATGGACTGTCACGTACGAACACACATGAAATTTGAGGCCTATGGCGATCACTAGAAACGGCTGAAAAATACGAAAACGCGTATTTGACACGTATTTGTAGCTTATTTTACTGAGTTTGTTCCAAATCTGAAATAGTGATGCACAATTGTTTCTCGGGGACCGATGGACTGTCACGTACGAACACACATGAAATATGAGGCCCCTGGCGATCACTAGAGGCGGCTGAATAATACGAAAACGCGTATTTGACACGTATTTGTAGCTTATTTTCCTGAGTTTGTTCCAAATCTGAAATAGTGATGCACAGGTGTTTCTCTGGGACCGATGGACTGTCACGTACGAACACACATGAAATTTGAGGCCTATGGCGATCACTAGAAACGGCCGAATAATACGAAAACGCGTATTTGACACGTATTTGTAGCTTATTTTACTGAGTTTGTTCCAAATCTGAAATAGTGATGCACTGGTGTTTCTCAGGGACCGATGGAGTGTCACGTATAAACAAACATGAAATTTGAGGCCTATGGCGATCACTAGAAGCGGCTGAATAATACGAAAACGCGTATTTGACACGTATTTGTAGCTTATTTTACTGAGTTTGTTCCAAATCTGAAATACAGATGCACAGGTGTTTCTCGGGGACCGATGGACTGTCACGTACGAACACACATGAAATTTGAGGCCTATGGCGATCACTAGAAACGGCTGAAAAATACGAAAACGCGTATTTGACACGTATTTGTAGCTTATTTTACTGAGTTTGTTCCAAATCTGAAATAGTGATGCACAGGTGTTTCTCGGGGACCGATGGACTGTCACGTACGAACACACATGAAATATGAGGCCCCTGGCGATCACTAGAGGCGGCTGAATAATACGAAAACGCGTATTTGACACGTATTTGTAGCTTATTTTCCTGAGTTTGTTCCAAATCTGAAATAGAAATGCACAGGTGTTTCTCTGGGACCGATGGACTGTCACGTACGAACACACATGAAATTTGAGGCCTATGGCGATCACTAGAAGCGGCTGAATAATACGAAAACGCGTATTTGACACGTATTTGTAGCTTATTTTACTGAGTTTGTTCCAAATCTGAAATAGTGATGCACAGGTGTTTCTCGGGGACCGATGGACTGTCACGTACGAACACACATGAAATATGAGGCCCCTGGCGATCACTAGAGGCGGCTGAATAATACGAAAACGCGTATTTGACACGTATTTGTAGCTTATTTTCCTGAGTTTGTTCCAAATCTGAAATAGTGATGCACAGGTGTTTCTCTGGGACCGATGGACTGTCACGTACGAACACACATGAAATTTTAGGCCTATGGCGATCACTAGAAACGGCTGAATAATACGAAAACGCGTATTTGACACGTATTTGTAGCTTATTTTACTGAGTTTGTTCCAAATCTGAAATAGTGATGCACTGGTGTTTCTCAGGGACCGATGGAGTGTCACGTATAAACAAACATGAAATTTGAGGCCTATGGCGATCACTAGAAGCGGCTGAATAATACGAAAACGCGTATTTGACACGTATTTGTAGCTTATTTTACTGAGTTTGTTCCAAATCTGAAATAGAGATGCACAGGTGTTTCTCGGGGACCGATGGACTGTCACGTACGAACACACATGAAATTTGAGGCCTATGGCGATCACTAGAAACGGCTGAAAAATACGAAAACGCGTATTTGACACGTATTTGTAGCTTATTTTACTGAGTTTGTTCCAAATCTGAAATAGTGATGCACAGGTGTTTCTCGGGGACCGATGGACTGTCACGTACGAACACACATGAAATATGAGGCCCCTGGCGATCACTAGAGGCGGCTGAATAATACGAAAACGCGTATTTGACACGTATTTGTAGCTTATTTTCCTGAGTTTGTTCCAAATCTGAAATAGAAATGCACAGGTGTTTCTCGGGGACCGATGGACTGTCACGTACGAACACACATGAAATTTGAGGCCTATGGCGATCACTAGAAACGGCTGAAAAATACGAAAACGCGTATTTGACACGTATTTGTAGCTTATTTTACTGAGTTTGTTCCAAATCTGAAATAGTGATGCACAGGTGTTTCTCGGGGACCGATGGACTGTCACGTACGAACACACATGAAATATGAGGCCTATGGCGATCACTAGAAGCGGCTGAATAATACGAAAACGCGTATTTAACACGTATTTGTAGCTTATTTTACTGAGTTTGTTCCAAATCTGAAATAGTGATGCACTGGTGTTTCTCAGGGACCGATGGAGTGTCACGTATAAACAAACATGAAATTTGAGGCCTATGGCGATCACTAGAAGCGGCTGAATAATACGAAAACGCGTATTTGACACGTATTTGTAGCTTATTTTACTGAGTTTGTTCCAAATCTGAAATAGTGATGCACTGGTGTTTCTCAGGGACCGATGGAGTGTCACGTATAAACAAACATGAAATTTGAGGCCTATGGCGATCACTAGAAGCGGCTGAATAATACGAAAACGCGTATTTGACACGTATTTGTAGCTTATTTTACTGAGTTTGTTCCAAATCTGAAATAGTGATGCACTGGTGTTTCTCAGGGACCGATGGAGTGTCACGTATAAACAAACATGAAATTTGAGGCCTATGGCGATCACTAGAAGCGGCTGAATAATACGAAAACGCGTATTTGACACGTATTTGTAGCTTATTTTACTGAGTTTGTTCCAAATCTGAAATAGAGATGCACAGGTGTTTCTCGGGGACCGATGGACTGTCACGTACGAACACACATGAAATTTGAGGCCTATGGCGATCACTAGAAACGGCTGAAAAATACGAAAACGCGTATTTGACACGTATTTGTAGCTTATTTTACTGAGTTTGTTCCAAATCTGAAATAGTGATGCACAGGTGTTTCTCGGGGACCGATGGACTGTCACGTACGAACACACATGAAATATGAGGCCCCTGGCGATCACTAGAGGCGGCTGAATAATACGAAAACGCGTATTTGACACGTATTTGTAGCTTATTTTACTGAGTTTGTTCCAAATCTGAAATAGAGATGCACAGGTGTTTCTCGGGGACCGATGGACTGTCACGTACGAACACACATGAAATTTGAGGCCTATGGCGATCACTAGAAACGGCTGAAAAATACGAAAACGCGTATTTGACACGTATTTGTAGCTTATTTTACTGAGTTTGTTCCAAATCTGAAATAGTGATGCACAGGTGTTTCTCGGGGACCGATGGACTGTCACGTACGAACACACATGAAATATGAGGCCTATGGCGATCACTAGAAGCGGCTGAATAATACGAAAACGCGTATTTGACACGTATTTGTAGCTTATTTTACTGAGTTTGTTCCAAATCTGAAATAGTGATGCACTGGTGTTTCTCAGGGACCGATGGAGTGTCACGTATAAACAAACATGAAATTTGAGGCCTATGGCGATCACTAGAAGCGGCTGAATAATACGAAAACGCGTATTTGACACGTATTTGTAGCTTATTTTACTGAGTTTGTTCCAAATCTGAAATAGTGATGCACTGGTGTTTCTCAGGGACCGATGGAGTGTCACGTATAAACAAACATGAAATTTGAGGCCTATGGCGATCACTAGAAGCGGCTGAATAATACGAAAACGCGTATTTGACACGTATTTGTAGCTTATTTTACTGAGTTTGTTCCAAATCTGAAATAGTGATGCACTGGTGTTTCTCAGGGACCGATGGAGTGTCACGTATAAACAAACATGAAATTTGAGGCCTATGGCGATCACTAGAAGCGGCTGAATAATACGAAAACGCGTATTTGACACGTATTTGTAGCTTATTTTACTGAGTTTGTTCCAAATCTGAAATAGAGATGCACAGGTGTTTCTCGGGGACCGATGGACTGTCACGTACGAACACACATGAAATTTGAGGCCTATGGCGATCACTAGAAACGGCTGAAAAATACGAAAACGCGTATTTGACACGTATTTGTAGCTTATTTTACTGAGTTTGTTCCAAATCTGAAATAGTGATGCACAGGTGTTTCTCGGGGACCGATGGACTGTCACGTACGAACACACATGAAATATGAGGCCCCTGGCGATCACTAGAGGCGGCTGAATAATACGAAAACGCGTATTTGACACGTATTTGTAGCTTATTTTCCTGAGTTTGTTCCAAATCTGAAATAGAGATGCACAGGTGTTTCTCGGGGACCGATGGACTGTCACGTACGAACACACATGAAATTTGAGGCCTATGGCGATCACTAGAAACGGCTGAAAAATACGAAAACGCGTATTTGACACGTATTTGTAGCTTATTTTACTGAGTTTGTTCCAAATCTGAAATAGTGATGCACAGGTGTTTCTCGGGGACCGATGGACTGTCACGTACGAACACACATGAAATATGAGGCCTATGGCGATCACTAGAAGCGGCTGAATAATACGAAAACGCGTATTTGACACGTATTTGTAGCTTATTTTACTGAGTTTGTTCCAAATCTGAAATAGTGATGCACTGGTGTTTCTCAGGGACCGATGGAGTGTCACGTATAAACAAACATGAAATTTGAGGCCTATGGCGATCACTAGAAGCGGCTGAATAATACGAAAACGCGTATTTGACACGTATTTGTAGCTTATTTTACTGAGTTTGTTCCAAATCTGAAATAGTGATGCACTGGTGTTTCTCAGGGACCGATGGAGTGTCACGTATAAACACACATGAAATTTGAGGCCTATGGCGATCACTAGAAGCGGCTGAATAATACGAAAACGCGTATTTGACACGTATTTGTAGCTTATTTTACTGAGTTTGTTCCAAATCTGAAATAGTGATGCACAGGTGTTTCTCGGGGACCGATGGACTGTCACGTACGAACACACATGAAATTTGAGGCCTATGGCGATCACTAGAAACGGCTGAAAAATACGAAAACGCGTATTTGACACGTATTTGTAGCTTATTTTACTGAGTTTGTTCCAAATCTGAAATAGTGATGCACAGGTGTTTCTCGGGGACCGATGGACTGTCACGTACGAACACACATGAAATATGAGGCCCCTGGCGATCACTAGAGGCGGCTGAATAATACGAAAACGCGTATTTGACACGTATTTGTAGCTTATTTTCCTGAGTTTGTTCCAAATCTGAAATAGTGATGCACAGGTGTTTCTCTGGGACCGATGGACTGTCACGTACGAACACACATGAAATTTGAGGCCTATGGCGATCACTAGAAACGGCTGAATAATACGAAAACGCGTATTTGACACGTATTTGTAGCTTATTTTACTGAGTTTGTTCCAAATCTGAAATAGTGATGCACTGGTGTTTCTCAGGGACCGATGGAGTGTCACGTATAAACAAACATGAAATTTGAGGCCTATGGCGATCACTAGAAGCGGCTGAATAATACGAAAACGCGTATTTGACACGTATTTGTAGCTTATTTTACTGAGTTTGTTCCAAATCTGAAATAGAGATGCACAGGTGTTTCTCGGGGACCGATGGACTGTCACGTACGAACACACATGAAATTTGAGGCCTATGGCGATCACTAGAAACGGCTGAAAAATACGAAAACGCGTATTTGACACGTATTTGTAGCTTATTTTACTGAGTTTGTTCCAAATCTGAAATAGTGATGCACAGGTGTTTCTCGGGGACCGATGGACTGTCACGTACGAACACACATGAAATATGAGGCCCCTGGCGATCACTAGAGGCGGCTGAATAATACGAAAACGCGTATTTGACACGTATTTGTAGCTTATTTTCCTGAGTTTGTTCCAAATCTGAAATAGAAATGCACAGGTGTTTCTCTGGGACCGATGGACTGTCACGTACGAACACACATGAAATTTGAGGCCTATGGCGATCACTAGAAGCGGCTGAATAATACGAAAACGCGTATTTGACACGTATTTGTAGCTTATTTTACTGAGTTTGTTCCAAATCTGAAATAGTGATGCACAGGTGTTTCTCGGGGACCGATGGACTGTCACGTACGAACACACATGAAATATGAGGCCCCTGGCGATCACTAGAGGCGGCTGAATAATACGAAAACGCGTATTTGACACGTATTTGTAGCTTATTTTCCTGAGTTTGTTCCAAATCTGAAATAGTGATGCACAGGTGTTTCTCTGGGACCGATGGACTGTCACGTACGAACACACATGAAATTTGAGGCCTATGGCGATCACTAGAAACGGCTGAATAATACGAAAACGCGTATTTGACACGTATTTGTAGCTTATTTTACTGAGTTTGTTCCAAATCTGAAATAGTGATGCACTGGTGTTTCTCAGGGACCGATGGAGTGTCACGTATAAACAAACATGAAATTTGAGGCCTATGGCGATCACTAGAAGCGGCTGAATAATACGAAAACGCGTATTTGACACGTATTTGTAGCTTATTTTACTGAGTTTGTTCCAAATCTGAAATAGAGATGCACAGGTGTTTCTCGGGGACCGATGGACTGTCACGTACGAACACACATGAAATTTGAGGCCTATGGCGATCACTAGAAACGGCTGAAAAATACGAAAACGCGTATTTGACACGTATTTGTAGCTTATTTTACTGAGTTTGTTCCAAATCTGAAATAGTGATGCACAGGTGTTTCTCGGGGACCGATGGACTGTCACGTACGAACACACATGAAATATGAGGCCCCTGGCGATCACTAGAGGCGGCTGAATAATACGAAAACGCGTATTTGACACGTATTTGTAGCTTATTTTCCTGAGTTTGTTCCAAATCTGAAATAGTGATGCACAGGTGTTTCTCTGGGACCGATGGACTGTCACGTACGAACACACATGAAATTTGAGGCCTATGGCGATCACTAGAAACGGCTGAAAAATACGAAAACGCGTATTTGACACGTATTTGTAGCTTATTTTACTGAGTTTGTTCCAAATCTGAAATAGTGATGCACAGGTGTTTCTCGGGGACCGATGGACTGTCACGTACGAACACACATGAAATATGAGGCCTATGGCGATCACTAGAAGCGGCTGAATAATACGAAAACGCGTATTTGACACGTATTTGTAGCTTATTTTACTGAGTTTGTTCCAAATCTGAAATAGTGATGCACTGGTGTTTTTCAGGGACCGATGGAGTGTCACGTATAAACAAACATGAAATTTGAGGCCTATGGCGATCACTAGAAGCGGCTGAATAATACGAAAACGCGTATTTGACACGTATTTGTAGCTTATTTTACTGAGTTTGTTCCAAATCTGAAATAGTGATGCACTGGTGTTTCTCAGGGACCGATGGAGTGTCACGTATAAACAAACATGAAATTTGAGGCCTATGGCGATCACTAGAAGCGGCTGAATAATACGAAAACGCGTATTTGACACGTATTTGTAGCTTATTTTACTGAGTTTGTTCCAAATCTGAAATAGTGATGCACTGGTGTTTCTCAGGGACCGATGGAGTGTCACGTATAAACAAACATGAAATTTGAGGCCTATGGCGATCACTAGAAACGGCTGAAAAATACGAAAACGCGTATTTGACACGTATTTGTAGCTTATTTTACTGAGTTTGTTCCAAATCTGAAATAGTGATGCACAGGTGTTTCTCGGGGACCGATGGACTGTCACGTACGAACACACATGAAATATGAGGCCTATGGCGATCACTAGAAACGGCTGAAAAATACGAAAACGCGTATTTGACACGTATTTGTAGCTTATTTTACTGAGTTTGTTCCAAATCTGAAATAGTGATGCACAGGTGTTTCTCGGGGACCGATGGACTGTCACGTACGAACACACATGAAATTTGAGGCCTATGGCGATCACTAGAAGCGGCTGAATAATACGAAAACGCGTATTTGACACGTATGTGTAGCTTATTTTACTGAGTTTGTTCCAAATCTGAAATAGTGATGCACAGGTGTTTCTCGGGGACCGATGGACTGTCACGTACGAACACACATGAAATTTGAGGCTTATGGCGATCACTAGAAACGGCTGAATAATACGAAAACGCGGATTTGACACCTATTTGTAGCTTATTTTACTGAGTTTGTTCCAAATCTGAAATAGTGATGCACTGGTGTTTCTCAGGGACCGATGGAGTGTCACGTATAAACAAACATGAAATTTGAGGCCTATGGCGATCACTAGAAGCGGCTGAATAATACGAAAACGCGTATTTGACACGTATTTGTAGCTTATTTTACTGAGTTTGTTCCAAATCTGAAATAGTGATGCACTGGTGTTTCTCAGGGACCGATGGAGTGTCACGTATAAACAAACATGAAATTTGAGGCCTATGGCGATCACTAGAAGCGGCTGAATAATACGAAAACGCGTATTTGACACGTATTTGTAGCTTATTTTACTGAGTTTGTTCCAAATCTGAAATAGAGATGCACAGGTGTTTCTCGGGGACCGATGGACTGTCACGTACGAACACACATGAAATTTGAGGCCTATGGCGATCACTAGAAACGGCTGAAAAATACGAAAACGCGTATTTGACACGTATTTGTAGCTTATTTTACTGAGTTTGTTCCAAATCTGAAATAGCGATGCACAGGTGTTTCTCGGGGACCGATGGACTGTCACGTACGAACACACATGAAATATGAGGCCCCTGGCGATCACTAGAGGCGGCTGAATAATACGAAAACGCGTATTTGACACGTATTTGTAGCTTATTTTACTGAGTTTGTTCCAAATCTGAAATAGTGATGCACTGGTGTTTCTCAGGGACCGATGGAGTGTCACGTATAAACAAACATGAAATTTGAGGCCTATGGCGATCACTAGAAGCGGCTGAATAATACGAAAACGCGTATTTGACACGTATTTGTAGCTTATTTTACTGAGTTTGTTCCAAATCTGAAATAGTGATGCACAGGTGTTTCTCGGGGACCGATGGACTGTCACGTACGAACACACATGAAATATGAGGCCCCTGGCGATCACTAGAGGCGGCTGAATAATACGAAAACGCGTATTTGACACGTATTTGTAGCTTATTTTCCTGAGTTTGTTCCAAATCTGAAATAGTGATGCACAGGTGTTTCTCTGGGACCGATGGACTGTCACGTACGAACACACATGAAATTTGAGGCCTATGGCGATCACTAGAAACGGCTGAATAATACGAAAACGCGTATTTGACACGTATTTGTAGCTTATTTTACTGAGTTTGTTCCAAATCTGAAATAGTGATGCACTGGTGTTTCTCAGGGACCGATGGAGTGTCACGTATAAACACACATGAAATTTGAGGCCTATGGCGATCACTAGAAGCGGCTGAATAATACGAAAACGCGTATTTGACACGTATTTGTAGCTTATTTTACTGAGTTTGTTCCAAATCTGAAATAGTGATGCACTGGTGTTTCTCAGGGACCGATGGAGTGTCACGTATAAACAAACATGAAATTTGAGGCCTATGGCGATCACTAGAAGCGGCTGAATAATACGAAAACGCGTATTTGACACGTATTTGTAGCTTATTTTACTGAGTTTGTTCCAAATCTGAAATAGTGATGCACAGGTGTTTCTCGGGGACCGATGGACTGTCACGTACGAACACACATGAAATATGAGGCCCCTGGCGATCACTAGAGGCGGCTGAATAATACGAAAACGCGTATTTGACACGTATTTGTAGCTTATTTTCCTGAGTTTGTTCCAAATCTGAAATAGTGATGCACAGGTGTTTCTCTGGGACCGATGGACTGTCACGTACGAACACACATGAAATTTGAGGCCTATGGCGATCACTAGAAACGGCTGAATAATACGAAAACGCGTATTTGACACGTATTTGTAGCTTATTTTACTGAGTTTGTTCCAAATCTGAAATAGTGATGCACTGGTGTTTCTCAGGGACCGATGGAGTGTCACGTATAAACACACATGAAATTTGAGGCCTATGGCGATCACTAGAAGCGGCTGAATAATACGAAAACGCGTATTTGACACGTATTTGTAGCTTATTTTACTGAGTTTGTTCCAAATCTGAAATAGTGATGCACTGGTGTTTCTCAGGGACCGATGGACTGTCACGTATAAACAAACATGAAATTTGAGGCCTATGGCGATCACTAGAAGCGGCTGAATAATACGAAAACGCGTATTTGACACTTATTTGTAGCTTATTTTACTGAGTTTGTTCCAAATCTGAAATAGTGATGCACAGGTGTTTCTCGGGGACCGATGGACTGTCACGTACGAACACACATGAAATATGAGGCCTATGGCGATCACTAGAAGCGGCTGAATAATACGAAAACGCGTATTTGACACGTATTTGTAGCTTATTTTCCTGAGTTTGTTCCAAATCTGAAATAGTGATGCACAGGTGTTTCTCAGGGACCGAATGGAGTGTCACGTATGAACAGACATAAAATTTGATGCCCCTGGCGATCACTAGAGGCGGCTGAATAATACGAAAACGCGTATTTGACACGTATTTGTAGCTTATTTTCCTGAGTTTGTTCCAAATCTGAAATAGTGATGCACAGGTGTTTCTCTGGGACCGATGGACTGTCACGTACGAACACACATGAAATTTGAGGCCTATGGCGATCACTAGAAACGGCTGAATAATACGAAAACGCGTATTTGACACGTATTTGTAGCTTATTTTACTGAGTTTGTTCCAAATCTGAAATAGTGATGCACTGGTGTTTCTCAGGGACCGATGGAGTGTCACGTATAAACAAACATGAAATTTGAGGCCTATGGCGATCACTAGAAGCGGCTGAATAATACGAAAACGCGTATTTGACACGTATTTGTAGCTTATTTTACTGAGTTTGTTCCAAATCTGAAATAGTGATGCACAGGTGTTTCTCGGGGACCGATGGACTGTCACGTACGAACACACATGAAATTTGAGGCCTATGGCGATCACTAGAAGCGGCTGAATAATACGAAAACGCGTATTTGACACGTATGTGTAGCTTATTTTACTGAGTTTGTTCCAAATCTGAAATGGTGATGCAAAGGTGTTTCTCGGGGACCGATGGAGTGTCACGTACGAACACACATGAAATTTGAGGCCTATGGCGATCACTAGAGGCGGCTAAATAATACGAAAACGCGTATTTGACACGTATTTGTAGCTTATTTTACAGAGTTTGTTCCAAATCTGAAATAGAGATGCACAGGTGTTTCTCGGGGACCGATGGACTGTCACGTACGAACACACATGAAATTTGAGGCCTATGGCGATCACTAGAAACGGCTGAAAAATACGAAAACGCGTATTTGAGACGTATTTGTAGCTTATTTTACTGAGTTTGTTCCAAATCTGAAATAGTGATGCACAGGTGTTTTTTGGGGACCGATGGACTGTCACGTACGAACACACATGAAATTTGAGGCCTATGGCGATCACTAGAAGCGGCTGAATAATACGAAAACGCGTATTTGACACGTATTTGTAGCTTATTTTACTGAGTTTGTTCCAAATCTGAAATAGAGATGCACAGGTGTTTCTCGGGGACCGATGGACTGTCACGTACGAACACACATGAAATTTGAGGCCTATGGCGATCACTAGAAACGGCTGAAAAATACGAAAACGCGTATTTGACACGTATTTGTAGCTTATTTTACTGAGTTTGTTCCAAATCTGAAATAGTGATGCACAGGTGTTTCTCGGGGACCGATGGACTGTCACGTACGAACACACATGAAATATGAGGCCCCTGGCGATCACTAGAGGCGGCTGAATAATACGAAAACGCGTATTTGACACGTATTTGTAGCTTATTTTCCTGAGTTTGTTCCAAATCTGAAATAGAGATGCACAGGTGTTTCTCGGGGACCGATGGACTGTCACGTACGAACACACATGAAATTTGAGGCCTATGGCGATCACTAGAAACGGCTGAAAAATACGAAAACGCGTATTTGACACGTATTTGTAGCTTATTTTACTGAGTTTGTTCCAAATCTGAAATAGTGATGCACAGGTGTTTCTCGGGGACCGATGGACTGTCACGTACGAACACACATGAAATATGAGGCCTATGGCGATCACTAGAAGCGGCTGAATAATACGAAAACGCGTATTTGACACGTATTTGTAGCTTATTTTACTGAGTTTGTTCCAAATCTGAAATAGTGATGCACTGGTGTTTCTCAGGGACCGATGGAGTGTCACGTATAAACAAACATGAAATTTGAGGCCTATGGCGATCACTAGAAGCGGCTGAATAATACGAAAACGCGTATTTGACACGTATTTGTAGCTTATTTTACTGAGTTTGTTCCAAATCTGAAATAGTGATGCACTGGTGTTTCTCAGGGACCGATGGAGTGTCACGTATAAACAAACATGAAATTTGAGGCCTATGGCGATCACTAGAAGCGGCTGAATAATACGAAAACGCGTATTTGACACGTATTTGTAGCTTATTTTACTGAGTTTGTTCCAAATCTGAAATAGTGATGCACTGGTGTTTCTCAGGGACCGATGGAGTGTCACGTATAAACAAACATGAAATTTGAGGCCTATGGCGATCACTAGAAGCGGCTGAATAATACGAAAACGCGTATTTGACACGTATTTGTAGCTTATTTTACTGAGTTTGTTCCAAATCTGAAATAGTGATGCACAGGTGTTTCTCGGGGACCGATGGACTGTCACGTACGAACACACATGAAATATGAGGCCCCTGGCGATCACTAGAGGCGGCTGAATAATACGAAAACGCGTATTTGACACGTATTTGTAGCTTATTTTCCTGAGTTTGTTCCAAATCTGAAATAGTGATGCACAGGTGTTTCTCTGGGACCGATGGACTGTCACGTACGAACACACATGAAATTTGAGGCCTATGGCGATCACTAGAAACGGCTGAATAATACGAAAACGCGTATTTGACACGTATTTGTAGCTTATTTTACTGAGTTTGTTCCAAATCTGAAATAGTGATGCACTGGTGTTTCTCAGGGACCGATGGAGTGTCACGTATAAACAAACATGAAATTTGAGGCCTATGGCGATCACTAGAAGCGGCTGAATAATACGAAAACGCGTATTTGACACGTATTTGTAGCTTATTTTACTGAGTTTGTTCCAAATCTGAAATAGTGATGCACAGGTGTTTCTCGGGGACCGATGGACTGTCACGTACGAACACACATGAAATTTGAGGCCTATGGCGATCACTAGAAACGGCTGAAAAATACGAAAACGCGTATTTGACACGTATTTGTAGCTTATTTTACTGAGTTTGTTCCAAATCTGAAATAGTGATGCACAGGTGTTTCTCGGGGACCGATGGACTGTCACGTACGAACACACATGAAATATGAGGCCCCTGGCGATCACTAGAGGCGGCTGAATAATACGAAAACGCGTATTTGACACGTATTTGTAGCTTATTTTCCTGAGTTTGTTCCAAATCTGAAATAGTGATGCACAGGTGTTTCTCGGGGACCGATGGACTGTCACGTACGAACACACATGAAATTTGAGGCCTATGGCGATCACTAGAAGCGGCTGAATAATACGAAAACGCGTATTTGACACGTATGTGTAGCTTATTTTACTGAGTTTGTTCCAAATCTGAAATAGTGATGCACAGGTGTTTCTCGGGGACCGATGGACTGTCACGTACGAACACACATGAAATTTGAGGCTTATGGCGATCACTAGAAACGGCTGAATAATACGAAAACGCGGATTTGACACCTATTTGTAGCTTATTTTACTGAGTTTGTTCCAAATCTGAAATAGTGATGCACTGGTGTTTCTCAGGGACCGATGGAGTGTCACGTATAAACAAACATGAAATTTGAGGCCTATGGCGATCACTAGAAGCGGCTGAATAATACGAAAACGCGTATTTGACACGTATTTGTAGCTTATTTTACTGAGTTTGTTCCAAATCTGAAATAGTGATGCACTGGTGTTTCTCAGGGACCGATGGAGTGTCACGTATAAACAAACATGAAATTTGAGGCCTATGGCGATCACTAGAAGCGGCTGAATAATACGAAAACGCGTATTTGACACGTATTTGTAGCTTATTTTACTGAGTTTGTTCCAAATCTGAAATAGAGATGCACAGGTGTTTCTCGGGGACCGATGGACTGTCACGTACGAACACACATGAAATTTGAGGCCTATGGCGATCACTAGAAACGGCTGAAAAATACGAAAACGCGTATTTGACACGTATTTGTAGCTTATTTTACTGAGTTTGTTCCAAATCTGAAATAGCGATGCACAGGTGTTTCTCGGGGACCGATGGACTGTCACGTACGAACACACATGAAATATGAGGCCCCTGGCGATCACTAGAGGCGGCTGAATAATACGAAAACGCGTATTTGACACGTATTTGTAGCTTATTTTACTGAGTTTGTTCCAAATCTGAAATAGTGATGCACTGGTGTTTCTCAGGGACCGATGGAGTGTCACGTATAAACAAACATGAAATTTGAGGCCTATGGCGATCACTAGAAGCGGCTGAATAATACGAAAACGCGTATTTGACACGTATTTGTAGCTTATTTTACTGAGTTTGTTCCAAATCTGAAATAGTGATGCACAGGTGTTTCTCGGGGACCGATGGACTGTCACGTACGAACACACATGAAATATGAGGCCCCTGGCGATCACTAGAGGCGGCTGAATAATACGAAAACGCGTATTTGACACGTATTTGTAGCTTATTTTCCTGAGTTTGTTCCAAATCTGAAATAGTGATGCACAGGTGTTTCTCTGGGACCGATGGACTGTCACGTACGAACACACATGAAATTTGAGGCCTATGGCGATCACTAGAAACGGCTGAATAATACGAAAACGCGTATTTGACACGTATTTGTAGCTTATTTTACTGAGTTTGTTCCAAATCTGAAATAGTGATGCACTGGTGTTTCTCAGGGACCGATGGAGTGTCACGTATAAACACACATGAAATTTGAGGCCTATGGCGATCACTAGAAGCGGCTGAATAATACGAAAACGCGTATTTGACACGTATTTGTAGCTTATTTTACTGAGTTTGTTCCAAATCTGAAATAGTGATGCACAGGTGTTTCTCGGGGACCGATGGACTGTCACGTACGAACACACATGAAATATGAGGCCCCTGGCGATCACTAGAGGCGGCTGAATAATACGAAAACGCGTATTTGACACGTATTTGTAGCTTATTTTCCTGAGTTTGTTCCAAATCTGAAATAGTGATGCACAGGTGTTTCTCTGGGACCGATGGACTGTCACGTACGAACACACATGAAATTTGAGGCCTATGGCGATCACTAGAAACGGCTGAATAATACGAAAACGCGTATTTGACACGTATTTGTAGCTTATTTTCCTGAGTTTGTTCCAAATCTGAAATAGTGATGCACAGGTGTTCCTCTGGGACCGATGGACTGTCACGTACGAACACACATGAAATTTGAGGCCTATGGCGATCACTAGAAACGGCTGAATAATACGAAAACGCGTATTTGACACGTATTTGTAGCTTATTTTACTGAGTTTGTTCCAAATCTGAAATAGTGATGCACTGGTGTTTCTCAGGGACCGATGGAGTGTCACGTATAAACACACATGAAATTTGAGGCCTATGGCGATCACTAGAAGCGGCTGAATAATACGAAAACGCGTATTTGACACGTATTTGTAGCTTATTTTACTGAGTTTGTTCCAAATCTGAAATAGTGATGCACAGGTGTTTCTCGGGGACCGATGGACTGTCACGTACGAACACACATGAAATTTGAGGCTTATGGCGATCACTAGAAACGGCTGAATAATACGAAAACGCGTATTTGACACGTATTTGTAGCTTATTTTACTGAGTTTGTTCCAAATCTGAAATAGTGATGCACTGGTGTTTCTCAGGGACCGATGGACTGTCACGTATAAACAAACATGAAATTTGAGGCCTATGGCGATCACTAGAAGCGGCTGAATAATACGAAAACGCGTATTTGACACTTATTTGTAGCTTATTTTACTGAGTTTGTTCCAAATCTGAAATAGTGATGCACAGGTGTTTCTCGGGGACCGATGGACTGTCACGTACGAACACACATGAAATATGAGGCCTATGGCGATCACTAGAAGCGGCTGAATAATACGAAAACGCGTATTTGACACGTATTTGTAGCTTATTTTCCTGAGTTTGTTCCAAATCTGAAATAGTGATGCACAGGTGTTTCTCAGGGACCGAATGGAGTGTCACGTATGAACAGACATAAAATTTGATGCCCCTGGCGATCACTAGAGGCGGCTGAATAATACGAAAACGCGTATTTGACACGTATTTGTAGCTTATTTTCCTGAGTTTGTTCCAAATCTGAAATAGTGATGCACAGGTGTTTCTCTGGGACCGATGGACTGTCACGTACGAACACACATGAAATTTGAGGCCTATGGCGATCACTAGAAACGGCTGAATAATACGAAAACGCGTATTTGACACGTATTTGTAGCTTATTTTACTGAGTTTGTTCCAAATCTGAAATAGTGATGCACTGGTGTTTCTCAGGGACCGATGGAGTGTCACGTATAAACAAACATGAAATTTGAGGCCTATGGCGATCACTAGAAGCGGCTGAATAATACGAAAACGCGTATTTGACACGTATTTGTAGCTTATTTTACTGAGTTTGTTCCAAATCTGAAATAGTGATGCACA
The DNA here is from genome assembly GCA_946251905.1 of Cryptocephalus moraei. Lineage (NCBI taxonomy): Eukaryota > Metazoa > Arthropoda > Insecta > Coleoptera > Chrysomelidae > Cryptocephalus > Cryptocephalus moraei. The sequence continues at coordinate 1,154,364 of OX276466.1, read as the reverse complement.
GGTGTTTCTCGGGGACCGATGGACGGTCACGTACGAACACACATGAAATTTGAGGCCTATGGCGATCACTAGAAGCGGCTGAATAATACGAAAACGCGTATTTGACACGTATGTGTAGCTTATTTTACTGAGTTTGTTCCAAATCTGAAATGGTGATGCAAAGGTGTTTCTCGGGGACCGATGGAGTGTCACGTACGAACACACATGAAATTTGAGGCCTATGGCGATCACTAGAGGCGGCTAAATAATACGAAAACGCGTATTTGACACGTATTTGTAGCTTATTTTACAGAGTTTGTTCCAAATCTGAAATAGAGATGCACAGGTGTTTCTCGGGGACCGATGGACTGTCACGTACGAACACACATGAAATTTGAGGCCTATGGCGATCACTAGAAACGGCTGAAAAATACGAAAACGCGTATTTGAGACGTATTTGTAGCTTATTTTACTGAGTTTGTTCCAAATCTGAAATAGTGATGCACAGGTGTTTCTCGGGGACCGATGGACTGTCACGTATGAACACACATGAAATTTGAGGCCTATGGCGATCACTAGAAGCGGCTGAATAATACGAAAACGCGTATTTGACACGTATTTGTAGCTTATTTTCCTGAGTTTGTTCCAAATCTGAAATAGAGATGCACAGGTGTTTCTCGGGGACCGATGGACTGTCACGTACGAACACACATGAAATTTGAGGCCTATGGCGATCACTAGAAACGGCTGAATAATACGAAAACGTGTATTTGACACGTATTTGTAGCTTATTTTACTGAGTTTGTTCCAAATCTGAAATAGTGATGCACAGGTGTTTCTCGGGGACCGATGGACTGTCACGTACGAACACACATGAAATATCAGGCCCCTGGCGATCACTAGAGGCGGCTGAATAATACGAAAACGCGTATTTGACACGTATTTGTAGCTTATTTTCCTGAGTTTGTTCCAAATCTGAAATAGTGATGCACAGGTGTTTCTCTGGGACCGATGGACTGTCACGTACGAACACACATGAAATTTGAGGCTTATGGCGATCACTAGAAACGGCTGAATAATACGAAAACGCGGATTTGACACGTATTTGTAGCTTATTTTACTGAGTTTGTTCCAAATCTGAAATAGTGATGCACTGGTGTTTCTCAGGGACCGATGGAGTGTCACGTATAAACAAACATGAAATTTGAGGCCTATGGCGATCACTAGAAGCGGCTGAATAATACGAAAACGCGTATTTGACACGTATTTGTAGCTTATTTTACTGAGTTTGTTCCAAATCTGAAATAGAGATGCACAGGTGTTTCTCGGGGACCGATGGACTGTCACGTACGAACACACATGAAATTTGAGGCTTATGGCGATCACTAGAAACGGCTGAATAATACGAAAACGCGGATTTGACACGTATTTGTAGCTTATTTTACTGAGTTTGTTCCAAATCTGAAATAGTGATGCACTGGTGTTTCTCAGGGACCGATGGAGTGTCACGTATAAACAAACATGAAATTTGAGGCCTATGGCGATCACTAGAAGCGGCTGAATAATACGAAAACGCGTATTTGACACGTATTTGTAGCTTATTTTACTGAGTTTGTTCCAAATCTGAAATAGTGATGCACAGGTGTTTCTCTGGGACCGATGGACTGTCACGTACGAACACACATGAAATTTGAGGCTTATGGCGATCACTAGAAACGGCTGAATAATACGAAAACGCGGATTTGACACGTATTTGTAGCTTATTTTACTGAGTTTGTTCCAAATCTGAAATAGTGATGCACTGGTGTTTCTCAGGGACCGATGGAGTGTCACGTATAAACAAACATGAAATTTGAGGCCTATGGCGATCACTAGAAGCGGCTGAATAATACGAAAACGCGTATTTGACACGTATTTGTAGCTTATTTTACTGAGTTTGTTCCAAATCTGAAATAGAGATGCACAGGTGTTTCTCAGGGACCGATGGAGTGTCACGTATAAACAAACATGAAATTTGAGGCCTATGGCGATCACTAGAAGCGGCTGAATAATACGAAAACGCGTATTTGACACGTATTTGTAGCTTATTTTACTGAGTTTGTTCCAAATCTGAAATAGTGATGCACTGGTGTTTCTCAGGGACCGATGGAGTGTCACGTATAAACAAACATGAAATTTGAGGCCTATGGCGATCACTAGAAGCGGCTGAATAATACGAAAACGCGTATTTGACACGTATTTGTAGCTTATTTTACTGAGTTTGTTCCAAATCTGAAATAGAGATGCACAGGTGTTTCTCGGGGACCGATGGACTGTCACGTACGAACACACATGAAATTTGAGGCCTATGGCGATCACTAGAAGCGGCTGAAAAATACGAAAACGCGTATTTGACACGTATTTGTAGCTTATTTTACTGAGTTTGTTCCAAATCTGAAATAGTGATGCACAGGTGTTTCTCGGGGACCGATGGACTGTCACGTACGAACACACATGAAATATGAGGCCCCTGGCGATCACTAGAGGCGGCTGAATAATACGAAAACGCGTATTTGACACGTATTTGTAGCTTATTTTCCTGAGTTTGTTCCAAATCTGAAATAGTGATGCACAGGTGTTTCTCTGGGACCGATGGACTGTCACGTACGAACACACATGAAATTTGAGGCCTATGGCGATCACTAGAAACGGCTGAATAATACGAAAACGCGTATTTGACACGTATTTGTAGCTTATTTTACTGAGTTTGTTCCAAATCTGAAATAGTGATGCACTGGTGTTTCTCAGGGACCGATGGAGTGTCACGTATAAACAAACATGAAATTTGAGGCCTATGGCGATCACTAGAAGCGGCTGAATAATACGAAAACGCGTATTTGACACGTATTTGTAGCTTATTTTACTGAGTTTGTTCCAAATCTGAAATAGTGATGCACAGGTGTTTCTCGGGGACCGATGGACTGTCACGTACGAACACACATGAAATTTGAGGCTTATGGCGATCACTAGAAACGGCTGAATAATACGAAAACGCGGATTTGACACGTATTTGTAGCTTATTTTACTGAGTTTGTTCCAAATCTGAAATAGTGATGCACTGGTGTTTCTCAGGGACCGATGGAGTGTCACGTATAAACAAACATGAAATTTGAGGCCTATGGCGATCACTAGAAGCGGCTGAATAATACGAAAACGCGTATTTGACACGTATTTGTAGCTTATTTTACTGAGTTTGTTCCAAATCTGAAATAGTGATGCACTGGTGTTTCTCAGGGACCGATGGAGTGTCACGTATAAACAAACATGAAATTTGAGGCCTATGGCGATCACTAGAAGCGGCTGAATAATACGAAAACGCGTATTTGACACGTATTTGTAGCTTATTTTACTGAGTTTGTTCCAAATCTGAAATAGTGATGCACTGGTGTTTCTCAGGGACCGATGGAGTGTCACGTATAAACAAACATGAAATTTGAGGCCTATGGCGATCACTAGAAGCGGCTGAATAATACGAAAACGCGTATTTGACACGTATTTGTAGCTTATTTTACTGAGTTTGTTCCAAATCTGAAATAGAGATGCACAGGTGTTTCTCGGGGACCGATGGACTGTCACGTACGAACACACATGAAATTTGAGGCCTATGGCGATCACTAGAAACGGCTGAAAAATACGAAAACGCGTATTTGACACGTATTTGTAGCTTATTTTACTGAGTTTGTTCCAAATCTGAAATAGTGATGCACAGGTGTTTCTCTGGGACCGATGGACTGTCACGTACGAACACACATGAAATTTGAGGCCTATGGCGATTACTAGAAACGGCTGAAAAATACGAAAACGCGTATTTGACACGTATTTGTAGCTTATTTTACTGAGTTTGTTCCAAATCTGAAATAGTGATGCACAGGTGTTTCTCGGGGACCGATGGACTGTCACGTACGAACACACATGAAATTTGAGGCTTATGGCGATCACTAGAAACGGCTGAATAATACGAAAACGCGGATTTGACACCTATTTGTAGCTTATTTTACTGAGTTTGTTCCAAATCTGAAATAGTGATGCACTGGTGTTTCTCAGGGACCGATGGAGTGTCACGTATAAACAAACATGAAATTTGAGGCCTATGGCGATCACAAGAAGCGGCTGAATAATACGAAAACGCGTATTTGACACGTATTTGTAGCTTATTTTACTGAGTTTGTTCCAAATCTGAAATAGTGATGCACAGGTGTTTCTCGGGGACCGATGGACTGTCACGTACGAACACACATGAAATTTGAGGCTTATGGCGATCACTAGAAACGGCTGAATAATACGAAAACGCGGATTTGACACCTATTTGTAGCTTATTTTACTGAGTTTGTTCCAAATCTGAAATAGTGATGCACTGGTGTTTCTCAGGGACCGATGGAGTGTCACGTATAAACAAACATGAAATTTGAGGCCTATGGCGATCACTAGAAGCGGCTGAATAATACGAAAACGCGTATTTGACACGTATTTGTAGCTTATTTTACTGAGTTTGTTCCAAATCTGAAATAGTGATGCACTGGTGTTTCTCAGGGACCGATGGAGTGTCACGTATAAACAAACATGAAATTTGAGGCCTATGGCGATCACTAGAAGCGGCTGAATAATACGAAAACGCGTATTTGACACGTATTTGTAGCTTATTTTACTGAGTTTGTTCCAAATCTGAAATAGAGATGCACAGGTGTTTCTCGGGGACCGATGGACTGTCACGTACGAACACACATGAAATTTGAGGCCTATGGCGATCACTAGAAACGGCTGAAAAATACGAAAACGCGTATTTGACACGTATTTGTAGCTTATTTTACTGAGTTTGTTCCAAATCTGAAATAGTGATGCACAGGTGTTTCTCGGGGACCGATGGACTGTCACGTACGAACACACATGAAATTTGAGGCTTATGGCGATCACTAGAAACGGCTGAATAATACGAAAACGCGGATTTGACACCTATTTGTAGCTTATTTTACTGAGTTTGTTCCAAATCTGAAATAGTGATGCACTGGTGTTTCTCAGGGACCGATGGAGTGTCACGTATAAACAAACATGAAATTTGAGGCCTATGGCGATCACTAGAAGCGGCTGAATAATACGAAAACGCGTATTTGACACGTATTTGTAGCTTATTTTACTGAGTTTGTTCCAAATCTGAAATAGTGATGCACTGGTGTTTCTCAGGGACCGATGGAGTGTCACGTATAAACAAACATGAAATTTGAGGCCTATGGCGATCACTAGAAGCGGCTGAATAATACGAAAACGCGTATTTGACACGTATTTGTAGCTTATTTTACTGAGTTTGTTCCAAATCTGAAATAGAGATGCACTGGTGTTTCTCAGGGACCGATGGAGTGTCACGTATAAACAAACATGAAATTTGAGGCCTATGGCGATCACTAGAAGCGGCTGAATAATACGAAAACGCGTATTTGACACGTATTTGTAGCTTATTTTACTGAGTTTGTTCCAAATCTGAAATAGAGATGCACAGGTGTTTCTCGGGGACCGATGGACTGTCACGTACGAACACACATGAAATTTGAGGCCTATGGCGATCACTAGAAACGGCTGAAAAATACGAAAACGCGTATTTGACACGTATTTGTAGCTTATTTTACTGAGTTTGTTCCAAATCTGAAATAGTGATGCACAGGTGTTTCTCGGGGACCGATGGACTGTCACGTACGAACACACATGAAATTTGAGGCCTATGGCGATCACTAGAAACGGCTGAAAAATACGAAAACGCGTATTTGACACGTATTTGTAGCTTATTTTACTGAGTTTGTTCCAAATCTGAAATAGTGATGCACAGGTGTTTCTCGGGGACCGACGGACTGTCACGTACGAACACACATGAAATATGAGGCCTATGGCGATCACTAGAAGCGGCTGAATAATACGAAAACGCGTATTTGACACGTATTTGTAGCTTATTTTACTGAGTTTGTTCCAAATCTGAAATAGTGATGCACAGGTGTTTCTCGGGGACCGATGGACTGTCACGTACGAACACACATGAAATATGAGGCCTATGGCGATCACTAGAAGCGGCTGAATAATACGAAAACGCGTATTTGACACGTATTTGTAGCTTATTTTACTGAGTTTGTTCCAAATCTGAAATAGTGATGCACAGGTGTTTCTCAGGGACCGAATGGAGTGTCACGTATGAACAGACATAAAATTTGATGCCCCTGGCGATCACTAGAGGCGGCTGAATAATACGAAAACGCGTATTTGACACGTATTTGTAGCTTATTTTCCTGAGTTTGTTCCAAATCTGAAATAGTGATGCACAGGTGTTTCTCGGGGACCGATGGACTGTCACGTACGAACACACATGAAATTTGAGGCCTATGGCGATCACTAGAAGCGGCTGAATAATACGAAAACGCGTATTTGACACGTATGTGTAGCTTATTTTACTGAGTTTGTTCCAAATCTGAAATGGTGATGCAAAGGTGTTTCTCGGGGACCGATGGAGTGTCACGTACGAACACACATGAAATTTGAGGCCTATGGCGATCACTAGAGGCGGCTAAATAATACGAAAACGCGTATTTGACACGTATTTGTAGCTTATTTTACAGAGTTTGTTCCAAATCTGAAATAGTGATGCACAGGTGTTTCTCGGGGACCGATGGACTGTCACGTACGAACACACATGAAATTTGAGGCCTATGGCGATCACTAGAAACGGCTGAAAAATACGAAAACGCGTATTTGACACGTATTTGTAGCTTATTTTACTGAGTTTGTTCCAAATCTGAAATAGTGATGCACAGGTGTTTCTCGGGGACCGATGGACTGTCACGTACGAACACACATGAAATATGAGGCCCCTGGCGATCACTAGAGGCGGCTGAAAAATACGAAAACGCGTATTTGACACGTATTTGTAGCTTATTTTCCTGAGTTTGTTCCAAATCTGAAATAGTGATGCACAGGTGTTTCTCTGGGACCGATGGACTGTCACGTACGAACACACATGAAATTTGAGGCCTATGGCGATCACTAGAAACGGCTGAATAATACGAAAACGCGTATTTGACACGTATTTGTAGCTTATTTTACTGAGTTTGTTCCAAATCTGAAATAGTGATGCACTGGTGTTTCTCAGGGACCGATGGAGTGTCACGTATAAACAAACATGAAATTTGAGGCCTATGGCGATCACTAGAAGCGGCTGAATAATACGAAAACGCGTATTTGACACGTATTTGTAGCTTATTTTACTGAGTTTGTTCCAAATCTGAAATAGAGATGCACAGGTGTTTCTCGGGGACCGATGGACTGTCACGTACGAACACACATGAAATTTGAGGCCTATGGCGATCACTAGAAACGGCTGAAAAATACGAAAACGCGTATTTGACACGTATTTGTAGCTTATTTTACTGAGTTTGTTCCAAATCTGAAATAGTGATGCACAGGTGTTTCTCGGGGACCGATGGACTGTCACGTACGAACACACATGAAATTTGAGGCCTATGGCGATCACTAGAAGCGGCTGAATAATACGAAAACGCGTATTTGACACGTATTTGTAGCTTATTTTACTGAGTTTGTTCCAAATCTGAAATGGTGATGCAAAGGTGTTTCTCGGGGACCGATGGAGTGTCACGTACGAACACACATGAAATTTGAGGCCTATGGCGATCACTAGAGGCGGCTAAATAATACGAAAACGCGTATTTGACACGTATTTGTAGCTTATTTTACAGAGTTTGTTCCAAATCTGAAATAGTGATGCACAGGTGTTTCTCGGGGACCGATGGACTGTCACGTACGAACACACATGAAATTTGAGGCCTATGGCGATCACTAGAAGCGGCTGAATAATACGAAAACGCGTATTTGACACGTATTTGTAGCTTATTTTACTGAGTTTGTTCCAAATCTGAAATAGTGATGCACAGGTGTTTCTCGGGGACCGATGGACTGTCACGTACGAACACACATGAAATTTGAGGCCTATGGCGATCACTAGAAAGGGCTGAAAAATACGAAAACGCGTATTTGACACGTATTTGTAGCTTATTTTACTGAGTTTGTTCCAAATCTGAAATAGTGATGCACAGGTGTTTCTCGGGGACCGATGGACTGTCACGTATGAACACACATGAAATTTGAGGCCTATGGCGATCACTAGAGGCGGCTGAATAATACGAAAACGCGTATTTGACACGTATTTGTAGCTTATTTTCCTGAGTTTGTTCCAAATCTGAAATAGTGATGCACAGGTGTTTCTCTGGGACCGATGGACTGTCACGTACGAACACACATGAAATTTGAAGCCTATGGCGATCACTAGAAACGGCTGAATAATACGAAAACGCGTATTTGACACGTATTTGTAGCTTATTTTACTGAGTTTGTTCCAAATCTGAAATAGTGATGCACTGTTGTTTCTCAGGGACCGATGGAGTGTCACGTATAAACAAACATGAAATTTGAGGCCTATGGCGATCACTAGAAGCGGCTGAATAATACGAAAACGCGTATTTGACACGTATTTGTAGCTTATTTTACTGAGTTTGTTCCAAATCTGAAATAGTGATGCACAGGTGTTTCTCAGGGACCGAATGGAGTGTCACGTATGAACAGACATAAAATTTGATGCCCCTGGCGATCACTAGAGGCGGCTGAATAATACGAAAACGCGTATTTGACACGTATTTGTAGCTTATTTTCCTGAGTTTGTTCCAAATCTGAAATAGTGATGCACAGGTGTTTCTCGGGGACCGATGGAGTGTCACGTACGAACACACATGAAATTTGAGGCCTATGGCGATCACTAGAAGCGGCTGAATAATACGAAAACGCGTATTTGACACGTATGTGTAGCTTATTTTACTGAGTTTGTTCCAAATCTGAAATGGTGATGCAAAGGTGTTTCTCGGGGACCGATGGAGTGTCACGTACGAACACACATGAAATTTGAGGCCTATGGCGATCACTAGAGGCGGCTAAATAATACGAAAACGCGTATTTGACACGTATTTGTAGCTTATTTTACTGAGTTTGTTCCAAATCTGAAATAGTGATGCACAGGTGTTTCTCGGGGACCGATGGACTGTCACGTACGAACACACATGAAATTTGAGGCCTATGGCGATCACTAGAAACGGCTGAATAATACGAAAACGCGTATTTGACACGTATTTGTAGCTTATTTTACTGAGTTTGTTCCAAATCTGAAATAGTGATGCACAGGTGTTTCTCGGGGACCAATGGACTGTCACGTACGAACACACATGAAATTTGAGGCCTATGGCGATCACTAGAAACGGCTGAAAAATACGAAAACGCGTATTTGACACGTATTTGTAGCTTATTTTACTGAGTTTGTTCCAAATCTGAAATAGAGATGCACAGGTGTTTCTCGGGGACCGATGGACTGTCACGTACGAACACACATGAAATTTGAGGCCTATGGCGATCACTAGAAACGGCTGAAAAATACGAAAACGCGTATTTGACACGTATTTGTAGCTTATTTTACTGAGTTTGTTCCAAATCTGAAATAGTGATGCACAAGTGTTTCTCGGGGACCGATGGACTGTCACGTACGAACACACATGAAATTTGAGGCCTATGGCGATCACTAGAAACGGCTGAATAATACGAAAACGCGTATTTGACACGTATTTGTAGCTTATTTTACTGAGTTTGTTCCAAATCTGAAATAGTGATGCACTGGTGTTTCTCAGGGACCGATGGAGTGTCACGTATAAACAAACATGAAATTTGAGGCCTATGGCGATCACTAGAAGCGGCTGAATAATACGAAAACGCGTATTTGACACGTATTTGTAGCTTATTTTACTGAGTTTGTTCCAAATCTGAAATAGAGATGCACAGGTGTTTCTCGGGGACCGATGGACTGTCACGTACGAACACACATGAAATTTGAGGCCTATGGCGATCACTAGAAACGGCTGAAAAATACGAAAACGCGTATTTGACACGTATTTGTAGCTTATTTTACTGAGTTTGTTCCAAATCTGAAATAGTGATGCACAAGTGTTTCTCGGGGACCGATGGACTGTCACGTACGAACACACATGAAATTTGAGGCCTATGGCGATCACTAGAAACGGCTGAATAATACGAAAACGCGTATTTGACACGTATTTGTAGCTTATTTTACTGAGTTTGTTCCAAATCTGAAATAGTGATGCACTGGTGTTTCTCGGGGACCGATGGACTGTCACGTACGAACACACATGAAATTTGAGGCCTATGGCGATCACTAGAAACGGCTGAATAATACGAAAACGCGTATTTGACACGTATTTGTAGCTTATTTTACTGAGTTTGTTCCAAATCTGAAATAGTGATGCACTGGTGTTTCTCGGGGACCGATGGACTGTCACGTACGAACACACATGAAATTTGAGGCCTATGGCGATCACTAGAAACGGCTGAAAAATACGAAAACGCGTATTTGACACGTATTTGTAGCTTATTTTACTGAGTTTGTTCCAAATCTGAAATAGTGATGCACAGGTGTTTCTCGGGGACCGATGGACTGTCACGTACGAACACACATGAAATTTGAGGCCTATGGCGATCACTAGAAACGGCTGAAAAATACGAAAACGCGTATTTGACACGTATTTGTAGCTTATTTTACTGAGTTTGTTCCAAATCTGAAATAGTGATGCACAGGTGTTTCTAGGGGACCAATGGACTGTCACGTACGAACACACATGAAATATGAGGCCTATGGCGATCACTAGAAGCGGCTGAATAATACGAAAACGCGTATTTGACACGTATTTGTAGCTTATTTTACTGAGTTTGTTCCAAATCTGAAATAGTGATGCACAGGTGTTTCTCGGGGACCAATGGACTGTCACGTACGAACACACATGAAATTTGAGGCCTATGGCGATCACTAGAAGCGGCTGAATAATACGAAAACGCGTATTTGACACGTATTTGTAGCTTATTTTACTGAGTTTGTTCCAAATCTGAAATAGTGATGCACAGGTGTTTCTCGGGGACCGATGGACTGTCACGTACGAACACACATGGAATTTGAGGCCTATGGCGATCACTAGAAGCGGCTGAATAATACGAAAACGCGTATTTGACACGTATTTGTAGCTTATTTTACTGAGTTTGTTCCAAATCTGAAATAGAGATGCACTGGTGTTTCTCAGGGACCGATGGAGTGTCACGTACGAACACACATGAAATTTGAGGCCTATGGCGATCACTAGAAGCGGCTGAATAATACGAAAACGCGTATTTGACACGTATTTGTAGCTTATTTTACTGAGTTTGTTCCAAATCTGAAATAGTGATGCACAGGTGTTTCTCGGGGACCCATGGACTGTCACGTACGAACACACATGAAATTTGAGGCCTATGGCGATCACTAGAAACGGCTGAAAAATACGAAAACGCGTATTTGACACGTATTTGTAGCTTATTTTACTGAGTTTGTTCCAAATCTGAAATAGTGATGCACAGGTGTTTCTCGGGGACCGATGGACTGTCACGTACGAACACACATGAAATTTGAGGCCTATGGCGATCACTAGAAGCGGCTGAATAATACGAAAACGCGTATTTGACACGTATTTGTAGCTTATTTTACTGAGTTTGTTCCAAATCTGAAATAGTGATGCACAGGTGTTTCTCGGGGACCAATGGACTGTCACGTACGAACACACATGAAATTTGAGGCCTATGGCGATCACTAGAAACGGCTGAAAAATACGAAAACGCGTATTTGACACGTATTTGTAGCTTATTTTACTGAGTTTGTTCCAAATCTGAAATAGAGATGCACTGGTGTTTCTCAGGGACCGATGGAGTGTCACGTACGAACACACATGAAATTTGAGGCCTATGGCGATCACTAGAAGCGGCTGAATAATACGAAAAGGCGTATTTGACACGTATTTGTAGCTTATTTTACTGAGTTTGTTCCAAATCTGAAATAGAGATGCACAGGTGTTTCTCGGGGACCGATGGACTGTCACGTACGAACACACATGAAATTTGAGGCCTATGGCGATCACTAGAGGCGGCTAAATAATACGAAAACGCGTATTTGACACGTATTTGTAGCTTATTTTCCTGAGTTTGTTCCAAATCTGAAATAGTGATGCACAGGTGTTTCTCGGGGACCGAATGGAGTGTCACGTATGAACAGACATAAAATTTGATGCCCCTGGCGATCACTAGAGGCGGCTGAATAATACGAAAACGCGTATTTGACACGTATTTGTAGCTTATTTTCCTGAGTTTGTTCCAAATCTGAAATAGTGATGCACAGGTGTTTCTCTGGGACCGATGGACTGTCACGTACGAACACACATGAAATTTGAGGCCTATGGCGATCACTAGAAACGGCTGAATAATACGAAAACGCGTATTTGACACGTATTTGTAGCTTATTTTACTGAGTTTGTTCCAAATCTGAAATAGTGATGCACTGGTGTTTCTCAGGGACCGATGGAGTGTCACGTACGAACACACATGAAATATGAGGCCTATGGCGATCACTAGAAGCGGCTGAATAATACGAAAACGCGTATTTGACACGTATTTGTAGCTTATTTTACTGAGTTTGTTCCAAATCTGAAATAGTGATGCACAGGTGTTTCTCGGGGACCGATGGACTGTCACGTATGAACACACATGAAATTTGAGGCCTATGGCGATCACTAGAAGCGGCTGAATAATACGAAAACGCGTATTTGACACGTATTTGTAGCTTATTTTACTGAGTTTGTTCCAAATCTGAAATGGTGATGCAAAGGTGTTTCTCGGGGACCGATGGAGTGTCACGTACGAACACACATGAAATTTGAGGCCTATGGCGATCACTAGAAACGGCTGAATAATACGAAAACGCGTATTTGACACGTATTTGTAGCTTATTTTCCTGAGTTTGTTCCAAATCTGAAATAGTGATGCACAGGTGTTTCTCTGGGACCGATGGACTGTCACGTACGAACACACATGAAATTTGAGGCCTATGGCGATCACTAGAAACGGCTGAATAATACGAAAACGCGTATTTGACACGTATTTGTAGTTTATTTTACTGAGTTTGTTCCAAATCTGAAATAGTGATGCACTGGTGTTTCTCAGGGACCGATGGACTGTCACGTACGAACACACATGAAATTTGAGGCCTATGGCGATCACTAGAAGCGGCTGAATAATACGAAAACGCGTATTTGACACGTATTTGTAGCTTATTTTACTGAGTTTGTTCCAAATCTGAAATAGTGATGCACAGGTGTTTCTCTGGGACCGATGGACTGTCACGTACGAACACACATGATATTTGAGGCCTATGGCGATCACTAGAAACGGCTGAATAATACGAAAACGCGTATTTGACACGTATTTGTAGCTTATTTTACTGAGTTTGTTCCAAATCTGAAATAGTGATGCACAGGTGTTTCTCGGGGACCGATGGACTGTCACGTACGAACACACATGAAATATGAGGCCCCTGGCGATCACTAGAGGCGGCTGAATAATACGAAAACGCGTATTTGACACGTATTTGTAGCTTATTTTCCTGAGTTTGTTCCAAATCTGAAATAGTGATGCACAGGTGTTTCTCTGGGACCGATGGACTGTCACGTACGAACACACATGAAATTTGAGGCCTATGGCGATCACTAGAAACGGCTGAATAATACGAAAACGCGTATTTGACACGTATTTGTAGCTTATTTTACTGAGTTTGTTCCAAATCTGAAATAGTGATGCACAGGTGTTTCTCGGGGACCGATGGACTGTCACGTACGAACACACATGAAATTTGAGGCCTATGGCGATCACTAGAGGCGGCTAAATAATACGAAAACGCGTATTTGACACGTATTTGTAGCTTATTTTACAGAGTTTGTTCCAAATCTGAAATAGTGATGCACAGGTGTTTCTCGGGGACCGATGGACTGTCACGTACGAACACACATGAAATTTGAGGCCTATGACGATCACTAGAAGCGGCTGAATAATACGAAAACGCGTATTTGACACGTATTTGTAGCTTATTTTACTGAGTTTGTTCCAAATCTGAAATAGTGATGCACAGGTGTTTCTCGGGGACCGATGGACTGTCACGTACGAACACACATGAAATTTGAGGCCTATGGCGATCACTAGAAACGGCTGAATAATACGAAAACGCGGATTTGACACGTATTTGTAGCTTATTTTACTGAGTTTGTTCCAAATCTGAAATAGTGATGCACAGGTGTTTCTCGGGGACCGATGGACTGTCACGTACGAACACACATGAAATTTGAGGCTTATGGCGATCACTAGAAGCGGCTGAATAATACGAAAACGCGTATTTGACACGTATTTGTAGCTTATTTTACTGAGTTTGTTCCAAATCTGAAATAGTGATGCACTGGTGTTTCTCAGGGACCGATGGAGTGTCACGTATAAACAAACATGAAATTTGAGGCCTATGACGATCACTAGAAGCGGCTGAATAATACGAAAACGCGTATTTGACACGTATTTGTAGCTTATTTTACTGAGTTTGTTCCAAATCTGAAATAGTGATGCACTGGTGTTTCTCAGGGACCGATGGAGTGTCACGTATAAACAAACATGAAATTTGAGGCCTATGGCGATCACTAGAGGCGGCTAAATAATACGAAAACGCGTATTTGACACGTATTTGTAGCTTATTTTACAGAGTTTGTTCCAAATCTGAAATAGTGATGCACAGGTGTTTCTCGGGGACCGATGGACTGTCACGTACGAACACACATGAAATTTGAGGCCTATGGCGATCACTAGAAACGGCTGAAAAATACGAAAACGCGTATTTGACACGTATTTGTAGCTTATTTTACTGAGTTTGTTCCAAATCTGAAATAGTGATGCACAGGTGTTTCTCGGGGACCGATGGACTGTCACGTACGAACACACATGAAATATGAGGCCCCTGGCGATCACTAGAGGCGGCTGAATAATACGAAAACGCGTATTTGACACGTATTTGTAGCTTATTTTCCTGAGTTTGTTCCAAATCTGAAATAGTGATGCACAGGTGTTTCTCTGGGACCGATGGACTGTCACGTACGAACACACATGAAATTTGAGGCCTATGGCGATCACTAGAAACGGCTGAATAATACGAAAACGCGTATTTGACACGTATTTGTAGCTTATTTTACTGAGTTTGTTCCAAATCTGAAATAGTGATGCACTAGTGTTCCTCGGGGACCGATGGACTGTCACGTACGAACACACATGAAATATGAGGCCTATGGCGATCACTAGAAGCGGCTGAATAATACGAAAACGCGTATTTGACACGTATTTGTAGCTTATTTTACTGAGTTTGTTCCAAATCTGAAATAGTGATGCACAGGTGTTTCTCGGGGACCGATGGACTGTCACGTACGAACACACATGAAATATGAGGCCTATGGCGATCACTAGAAGCGGCTGAATAATACGAAAACGCGTATTTGACACGTATTTGTAGCTTATTTTACTGAGTTTGTTCCAAATCTGAAATAGTGATGCACAGGTGTTTCTCGGGGACCGATGGACTGTCACGTATGAACACACATGAAATTTGAGGCCTATGGCGATCACTAGAAGCGGCTGAATAATACGAAAACGCGTATTTGACACGTATTTGTAGCTTATTTTACTGAGTTTGTTCCAAATCTGAAATGGTGATGCAAAGGTGTTTCTCGGGGACCGATGGAGTGTCACGTACGAACACACATGAAATTTGAGGCCTATGGCGATCACTAGAAACGGCTGAATAATACGAAAACGCGTATTTGACACGTATTTGTAGCTTATTTTACTGAGTTTGTTCCAAATCTGAAATAGTGATGCACAGGTGTTTCTCGGGGACCGATGGACTGTCACGTACGAACACACATGAAATTTGAGGCCTATGGCGATCACTAGAAACGGCTGAAAAATACGAAAACGCGTATTTGACACGTATTTGTAGCTTATTTTACTGAGTTTGTTCCAAATCTGAAATAGTGATGCACTGGTGTTTCTCAGGGACCGATGGAGTGTCACGTATAAACAAACATGAAATTTGAGGCCTATGGCGATCACTAGAAGCGGCTGAATAATACGAAAACGCGTATTTGACACGTATTTGTAGCTTATTTTACTGAGTTTGTTCCAAATCTGAAATAGTGATGCACAGGTGTTTCTCAGGGACCGAATGGAGTGTCACGTATGAACAGACATAAAATTTGATGCCCCTGGCGATCACTAGAGGCGGCTGAATAATACGAAAACGCGTATTTGACACGTATTTGTAGCTTATTTTCCTGAGTTTGTTCCAAATCTGAAATAGTGATGCACAGGTGTTTCTCGGGGACCGATGGACTGTCACGTACGAACACACATGAAATTTGAGGCCTATGGCGATCACTAGAAGCGGCTGAATAATACGAAAACGCGTATTTGACACGTATGTGTAGCTTATTTTACTGAGTTTGTTCCAAATCTGAAATGGTGATGCAAAGGTGTTTCTCGGGGACCGATGGAGTGTCACGTACGAACACACATGAAATTTGAGGCCTATGGCGATCACTAGAGGCGGCTAAATAATACGAAAACGCGTATTTGACACGTATTTGTAGCTTATTTTACTGAGTTTGTTCCAAATCTGAAATAGTGATGCACAGGTGTTTCTCGGGGACCGATGGACTGTCACGTACGAACACACATGAAATTTGAGGCCTATGGCGATCACTAGAGGCGGCTGAATAATACGAAAACGCGTATTTGACACGTATTTGTAGCTTATTTTCCTGAGTTTGTTCCAAATCTGAAATAGTGATGCACAGGTGTTTCTCTGGGACCGATGGACTGTCACGTACGAACACACATGAAATTTGAGGCCTATGGCGATCACTAGAAACGGCTGAATAATACGAAAACGCGTATTTGACACGTATTTGTAGCTTATTTTACTGAGTTTGTTCCAAATCTGAAATAGTGATGCACTGGTGTTTCTCAGGGACCGATGGAGTGTCACGCATAAACAAACATGAAATTTGAGGCCTATGGCGATCACTAGAAGCGGCTGAATAATACGAAAACGCGTATTTGACACGTATTTGTAGCTTATTTTACTGAGTTTGTTCCAAATCTGAAATAGTGATGCACAGGTGTTTCTCAGGGACCGAATGGAGTGTCACGTATGAACAGACATAAAATTTGATGCCCCTGGCGATCACTAGAGGCGGCTGAATAATACGAAAACGCGTATTTGACACGTATTTGTAGCTTATTTTCCTGAGTTTGTTCCAAATCTGAAATAGTGATGCACAGGTGTTTCTCGGGGACCGATGGACTGTCACGTACGAACACACATGAAATTTGAGGCCTATGGCGATCACTAGAAGCGGCTGAATAATACGAAAACGCGTATTTGACACGTATGTGTAGCTTATTTTACTGAGTTTGTTCCAAATCTGAAATGGTGATGCAAAGGTGTTTCTCGGGGACCGATGGAGTGTCACGTACGAACACACATGAAATTTGAGGCCTATGGCGATCACTAGAGGCGGCTAAATAATACGAAAACGCGTATTTGACACGTATTTGTAGCTTATTTTACTGAGTTTGTTCCAAATCTGAAATAGTGATGCACAGGTGTTTCTCTGGGACCGATGGACTGTCACGTACGAACACACATGAAATTTGAGGCCTATGGCGATCACTAGAAACGGCTGAATAATACGAAAACGCGTATTTGACACGTATTTGTAGCTTATTTTACTGAGTTTGTTCCAAATCTGAAATAGTGATGCACAGGTGTTTCTCGGGGACCGATGGACTGTCACGTACGAACACACATGAAATTTGAGGCCTATGGCGATCACTAGAGGCGGCTGAATAATACGAAAACGCGTATTTGACACGTATTTGTAGCTTATTTTCCTGAGTTTGTTCCAAATCTGAAATAGTGATGCACAGGTGTTTCTCTGGGACCGATGGACTGTCACGTACGAACACACATGAAATTTGAGGCCTATGGCGATCACTAGAGGCGGCTAAATAATACGAAAACGCGTATTTGACACGTATTTGTAGCTTATTTTACTGAGTTTGTTCCAAATCTGAAATAGTGATGCACAGGTGTTTCTCTGGGACCGATGGACTGTCACGTACGAACACACATGAAATTTGAGGCCTATGGCGATCACTAGAAACGGCTGAATAATACGAAAACGCGTATTTGACACGTATTTGTAGCTTATTTTACTGAGTTTGTTCCAAATCTGAAATAGTGATGCACTGGTGTTTCTCAGGGACCGATGGAGTGTCACGTATAAACAAACATGAAATTTGAGGCCTATGGCGATCACTAGAAGCGGCTGAATAATACGAAAACGCGTATTTGACACGTATTTGTAGCTTATTTTACTGAGTTTGTTCCAAATCTGAAATAGAGATGCACAGGTGTTTCTCGGGGACCGATGGACTGTCACGTACGAACACACATGAAATTTGAGGCCTATGGCGATCACTAGAAACGGCTGAAAAATACGAAAACGCGTATTTGACACGTATTTGTAGCTTATTTTACTGAGTTTGTTCCAAATCTGAAATAGTGATGCACAGGTGTTTCTCGGGGACCGATGGACTGTCACGTACGAACACACATGAAATTTGAGGCCTATGGCGATCACTAGAAACGGCTGAAAAATACGAAAACGCGTATTTGACACGTATTTGTAGCTTATTTTACTGAGTTTGTTTCAAATCTGAAATAGTGATGCACAGGTGTTTCTCGGGGACCGATGGACTGTCACGTACGAACACACATGAAATATGAGGCCTATGGCGATCACTAGAAGCGGCTGAATAATACGAAAACGCGTATTTGACACGTATTTGTAGCTTATTTTACTGAGTTTGTTCCAAATCTGAAATAGTGATGCACAGGTGTTTCTCAGGGACCGAATGGAGTGTCACGTATGAACAGACATAAAATTTGATGCCCCTGGCGATCACTAGAGGCGGCTGAATAATACGAAAACGCGTATTTGACACGTATTTGTAGCTTATTTTCCTGAGTTTGTTCCAAATCTGAAATAGTGATGCACAGGTGTTTCTCGGGGACCGATGGACTGTCACGTACGAACACACATGAAATTTGAGGCCTATGGCGATCACTAGAAGCGGCTGAATAATACGAAAACGCGTATTTGACACGTATGTGTAGCTTATTTTACTGAGTTTGTTCCAAATCTGAAATGGTGATGCAAAGGTGTTTCTCGGGGACCGATGGAGTGTCACGTACGAACACACATGAAATTTGAGGCTTATGGCGATCACTAGAGGCGGCTGAATAATACGAAAACGCGTATTTGACACGTATTTGTAGCTTATTTTCCTGAGTTTGTTCCAAATCTGAAATAGTGATGCACAGGTGTTTCTCTGGGACCGATGGACTGTCACGTACGAACACACATGAAATTTGAGGCCTATGGCGATCACTAGAAACGGCTGAATAATACGAAAACGCGTATTTGACACGTATTTGTAGCTTATTTTACTGAGTTTGTTCCAAATCTGAAATAGTGATGCACTGGTGTTTCTCAGGGACCGATGGAGTGTCACGTATAAACAAACATGAAATTTGAGGCCTATGGCGATCACTAGAAGCGGCTGAATAATACGAAAACGCGTATTTGACACGTATTTGTAGCTTATTTTACTGAGTTTGTTCCAAATCTGAAATAGAGATGCACAGGTGTTTCTCGGGGACCGATGGACTGTCACGTACGAACACACATGAAATTTGAGGCCTATGGCGATCACTAGAAACGGCTGAAAAATACGAAAACGCGTATTTGACACGTATTTGTAGCTTATTTTACTGAGTTTGTTCCAAATATGAAATAGTGATGCACAGGTGTTTCTCGGGGACCGATGGACTGTCACGTACGAACACACATGAAATTTGAGGCCTATGGCGATCACTAGAAACGGCTGAAAAATACGAAAACGCGTATTTGACACGTATTTGTAGCTTATTTTACTGAGTTTGTTCCAAATCTGAAATAGTGATGCACAGGTGTTTCTCGGGGACCGATGGACTGTCACGTACGAACACACATGAAATATGAGGCCTATGGCGATCACTAGAAGCGGCTGAATAATACGAAAACGCGTATTTGACACGTATTTGTAGCTTATTTTACTGAGTTTGTTCCAAATCTGAAATAGTGATGCACAGGTGTTTCTCAGGGACCGAATGGACTGTCACGTACGAACACACATGAAATATGAGGCCTATGGCGATCACTAGAAGCGGCTGAATAATACGAAAACGCGTATTTGACACGTATTTGTAGCTTATTTTACTGAGTTTGTTCCAAATCTGAAATAGTGATGCACAGGTGTTTCTCAGGGACCGAATGGACTGTCACGTACGAACACACATGAAATATGAGGCCTATGGCGATCACTAGAAGCGGCTGAATAATACGAAAACGCGTATTTGACACGTATTTGTAGCTTATTTTACTGAGTTTGTTCCAAATCTGAAATAGTGATGCACAGGTGTTTCTCAGGGACCGAATGGAGTGTCACGTATGAACAGACATAAAATTTGATGCCCCTGGCGATCACTAGAGGCGGCTGAATAATACGAAAACGCGTATTTGACACGTATTTGTAGCTTATTTTCCTGAGTTTGTTCCAAATCTGAAATAGTGATGCACAGGTGTTTCTCGGGGACCGATGGAGTGTCACGTATAAACAAACATGAAATTTGAGGCCTATGGCGATCACTAGAAGCGGCTGAATAATACGAAAACGCGTATTTGACACGTATTTGTAGCTTATTTTACTGAGTTTGTTCCAAATCTGAAATAGAGATGCACAGGTGTTTCTCGGGGACCGATGGACTGTCACGTACGAACACACATGAAATTTGAGGCCTATGGCGATCACTAGAAACGGCTGAAAAATACGAAAACGCGTATTTGACACGTATTTGTAGCTTATTTTACTGAGTTTGTTCCAAATCTGAAATAGTGATGCACAGGTGTTTCTCGGGGACCGATGGACTGTCACGTACGAACACACATGAAATATGAGGCCCCTGGCGATCACTAGAGGCGGCTGAATAATACGAAAACGCGTATTTGACACGTATTTGTAGCTTATTTTCCTGAGTTTGTTCCAAATCTGAAATAGTGATGCACAGGTGTTTCTCTGGGACTGATGGACTGTCACGTACGAACACACATGAAATTTGAGGCCTATGGCGATCACTAGAAGCGGCTGAATAATACGAAAACGCGTATTTGACACGTATTTGTAGCTTATTTTACTGAGTTTGTTCCAAATCTGAAATAGTGATGCACAGGTGTTTCTCGGGGACCGATGGACTGTCACGTACGAACACACATGAAATTTGAGGCCTATGGCGATCACTAGAAACGGCTGAATAATACGAAAACGCGGATTTGACACGTATTTGTAGCTTATTTTACTGAGTTTGTTCCAAATCTGAAATAGTGATGCACAGGTGTTTCTCGGGGACCGATGGACTGTCACGTACGAACACACATGAAATTTGAGGCTTATGGCGATCACTAGAAACGGCTGAATAATACGAAAACGCGGATTTGACACCTATTTGTAGCTTATTTTACTGAGTTTGTTCCAAATCTGAAATAGTGATGCACTGGTGTTTCTCAGGGACCGATGGAGTGTCACGTATAAACAAACATGAAATTTGAGGCCTATGGCGATCACTAGAAGCGGCTGAATAATACGAAAACGCGTATTTGACACGTATTTGTAGCTTATTTTACTGAGTTTGTTCCAAATCTGAAATAGTGATGCACTGGTGTTTCTCAGGGACCGATGGAGTGTCACGTATAAACAAACATGAAATTTGAGGCCTATGGCGATCACTAGAAGCGGCTGAATAATACGAAAACGCGTATTTGACACGTATTTGTAGCTTATTTTACTGAGTTTGTTCCAAATCTGAAATAGAGATGCACAGGTGTTTCTCGGGGACCGATGGACTGTCGCGTACGAACACACATGAAATTTGAGGCCTATGGCGATCACTAGAAGCGGCTGAATAATACGAAAACGCGTATTTGACACGTATTTGTAGCTTATTTTACTGAGTTTGTTCCAAATCTGAAATAGAGATGCACAGGTGTTTCTCGGGGACCGATGGACTGTCGCGTACGAACACACATGAAATTTGAGGCCTATGGCGATCACTAGAAGCGGCTGAATAATACGAAAACGCGTATTTGACACGTATTTGTAGCTTATTTTACTGAGTTTGTTCCAAATCTGAAATAGTGATGCACAGGTGTTTCTCGGGGACCGATGGACTGTCACGTACGAACACACATGAAATATGAGGCCTATGGCGATCACTAGAAGCGGCTGAATAATACGAAAACGCGTATTTGACACGTATTTGTAGCTTATTTTACAGAGTTTGTTCCAAATCTGAAATAGTGATGCACAGGTGTTTCTCGGGGACCGATGGACTGTCACGTACGAACACACATGAAATTT
This sequence comes from Cryptocephalus moraei, assembly GCA_946251905.1. Taxonomy (NCBI): domain Eukaryota; kingdom Metazoa; phylum Arthropoda; class Insecta; order Coleoptera; family Chrysomelidae; genus Cryptocephalus; species Cryptocephalus moraei. Next base: position 1,131,786 of record OX276466.1, on the reverse strand, counting down.
GAGGCCTATGGCGATCACTAGAAGCGGCTGAATAATACGAAAACGCGTATTTGACACGTATTTGTAGCTTATTTTACTGAGTTTGTTCCAAATCTGAAATAGTGATGCACAGGTGTTTCTCGGGGACCGATGGACTGTCACGTACGAACACACATGAAATTTGAGGCCTATGGCGATCACTAGAAACGGCTGAATAATACGAAAACGCGGATTTGACACGTATTTGTAGCTTATTTTACTGAGTTTGTTCCAAATCTGAAATAGTGATGCACAGGTGTTTCTCGGGGACCGATGGACTGTCACGTACGAACACACATGAAATTTGAGGCTTATGGCGATCACTAGAAACGGCTGAATAATACGAAAACGCGGATTTGACACCTATTTGTAGCTTATTTTACTGAGTTTGTTCCAAATCTGAAATAGTGATGCACTGGTGTTTCTCAGGGACCGATGGAGTGTCACGTATAAACAAACATGAAATTTGAGGCCTATGGCGATCACTAGAAGCGGCTGAATAATACGAAAACGCGTATTTGACACGTATTTGTAGCTTATTTTACTGAGTTTGTTCCAAATCTGAAATAGTGATGCACTGGTGTTTCTCAGGGACCGATGGAGTGTCACGTATAAACAAACATGAAATTTGAGGCCTATGGCGATCACTAGAAGCGGCTGAATAATACGAAAACGCGTATTTGACACGTATTTGTAGCTTATTTTACTGAGTTTGTTCCAAATCTGAAATAGAGATGCACAGGTGTTTCTCGGGGACCGATGGACTGTCACGTACGAACACACATGAAATTTGAGGCCTATGGCGATCACTAGAAACGGCTGAAAAATACGAAAACGCGTATTTGACACGTATTTGTAGCTTATTTTACTGAGTTTGTTCCAAATCTGAAATAGTGATGCACAAGTGTTTCTCGGGGACCGATGGACTGTCACGTACGAACACACATGAAATTTGAGGCCTATGGCGATCACTAGAAACGGCTGAATAATACGAAAACGCGTATTTGACACGTATTTGTAGCTTATTTTACTGAGTTTGTTCCAAATCTGAAATAGTGATGCACTGGTGTTTCTCAGGGACCGATGGAGTGTCACGTATAAACAAACATGAAATTTGAGGCCTATGGCGATCACTAGAAGCGGCTGAATAATACGAAAACGCGTATTTGACACGTATTTGTAGCTTATTTTACTGAGTTTGTTCCAAATCTGAAATAGAGATGCACAGGTGTTTCTCGGGGACCGATGGACTGTCACGTACGAACACACATGAAATTTGAGGCCTATGGCGATCACTAGAAACGGCTGAAAAATACGAAAACGCGTATTTGACACGTATTTGTAGCTTATTTTACTGAGTTTGTTCCAAATCTGAAATAGTGATGCACAAGTGTTTCTCGGGGACCGATGGACTGTCACGTACGAACACACATGAAATTTGAGGCCTATGGCGATCACTAGAAACGGCTGAATAATACCAAAACGCGTATTTGACACGTATTTGTAGCTTATTTTACTGAGTTTGTTCCAAATCTGAAATAGTGATGCACTGGTGTTTCTCAGGGACCGATGGAGTGTCACGTATAAACAAACATGAAATTTGAGGCCTATGGCGATCACTAGAAGCGGCTGAATAATACGAAAACGCGTATTTGACACGTATTTGTAGCTTATTTTACTGAGTTTGTTCCAAATCTGAAATAGTGATGCACAGGTGTTTCTCGGGGACCGATGGACTGTCACGTACGAACACACATGAAATATGAGGCCCCTGGCGATCACTAGAGGCGGCTGAATAATACGAAAACGCGTATTTGACACGTATTTGTAGCTTATTTTCCTGAGTTTGTTCCAAATCTGAAATAGTGATGCACAGGTGTTTCTCGGGGACCGATGGACTGTCACGTATGAACACACATGAAATTTGAGGCCTATGGCGATCACTAGAAGCGGCTGAATAATACGAAAACGCGTATTTGACACGTATTTGTAGCTTATTTTACTGAGTTTGTTCCAAATCTGAAATGGTGATGCAAAGGTGTTTCTCGGGGACCGATGGAGTGTCACGTACGCACACACATGAAATTTGAGGCCTATGGCGATCACTAGAAACGGCTGAATAATACGAAAACGCGTATTTGACACGTATTTGTAGCTTATTTTACTGAGTTTGTTCCAAATCTGAAATAGTGATGCACAGGTGTTTCTCGGGGACCGATGGACTGTCACGTACGAACACACATGAAATTTGAGGCCTATGGCGATCACTAGAAGCGGCTGAATAATACGAAAACGCGTATTTGACACGTATTTGTAGCTTATTTTACTGAGTTTGTTCCAAATCTGAAATAGTGATGCACTGGTGTTTCTCAGGGACCGATGGAGTGTCACGTATAAACAAACATGAAATTTGAGGCCTATGGCGATCACTAGAAGCGGCTGAATAATACGAAAAGGCGTATTTGACACGTATTTGTAGCTTATTTTACTGAGTTTGTTCCAAATCTGAAATAGAGATGCACAGGTGTTTCTCGGGGACCGATGGACTGTCACGTACGAACACACATGAAATTTGAGGCCTATGGCGATCACTAGAAACGGCTGAAAAATACGAAAACGCGTATTTGACACGTATTTGTAGCTTATTTTACTGAGTTTGTTCCAAATCTGAAATAGTGATGCACAGGTGTTTCTCGGGGACCGATGGACTGTCACGTACGAACACACATGAAATATGAGGCCCCTGGCGATCACTAGAGGCGGCTGAATAATACGAAAACGCGTATTTGACACGTATTTGTAGCTTATTTTGCTGAGTTTGTTCCAAATCTGAAATAGTGATGCACAGGTGTTTCTCTGGGACCGATGGACTGTCACGTACGAACACACATGAAATTTGAGGCCTATGGCGATCACTAGAAACGGCTGAATAATACGAAAACGCGTATTTGACACGTATTTGTAGCTTATTTTACTGAGTTTGTTCCAAATCTGAAATAGTGATGCACTGGTGTTTCTCAGGGACCGATGGAGTGTCACGTATAAACAAACATGAAATTTGAGGCCTATGGCGATCACTAGAAGCGGCTGAATAATACGAAAACGCGTATTTGACACGTATTTGTAGCTTATTTTACTGAGTTTGTTCCAAATCTGAAATAGTGATGCACAGGTGTTTCTCGGGGACCGATGGACTGTCACGTACGAACACACATGAAATTTGAGGCTTATGGCGATCACTAGAAACGGCTGAATAATACGAAAACGCGGATTTGACACGTATTTGTAGCTTATTTTACTGAGTTTGTTCCAAATCTGAAATAGTGATGCACTGGTGTTTCTCAGGGACCGATGGAGTGTCACGTATAAACAAACATGAAATTTGAGGCCTATGGCGATCACTAGAAGCGGCTTAATAATACGAAAACGCGTATTTGACACGTATTTGTAGCTTATTTTACTGAGTTTGTTCCAAATCTGAAATAGTGATGCACAGGTGTTTCTCGGGGACCGATGGACTGTCACGTACGAACACACATGAAATTTGAGGCCTATGGCGATCACTAGAAGCGGCTGAATAATACGAAAACGCGTATTTGACACGTATTTGTAGCTTATTTTACTGAGTTTGTTCCAAATCTGAAATAGAGATGCACAGGTGTTTCTCGGGGACCGATGGACTGTCACGTACGAACACACATGAAATTTGAGGCCTATGGCGATCACTAGAAACGGCTGAAAAATACGAAAACGCGTATTTGACACGTATTTGTAGCTTATTTTACTGAGTTTGTTCCAAATCTGAAATAGTGATGCACAGGTGTTTCTCTGGGACCGATGGACTGTCACGTACGAACACACATGAAATTTGAGGCCTATGGCGATCACTAGAAACGGCTGAAAAATACGAAAACGCGTATTTGACACGTATTTGTAGCTTATTTTACTGAGTTTGTTCCAAATCTGAAATAGTGATGCACTGGTGTTTCTCAGGGACCGATGGAGTGTCACGTATAAACAAACATGAAATTTGAGGCCTATGGCGATCACTAGAAGCGGCTTAATAATACGAAAACGCGTATTTGACACGTATTTGTAGCTTATTTTACTGAGTTTGTTCCAAATCTGAAATAGTGATGCACAGGCGTTTCTCGGGGACCGATGGACTGTCACGTACGAACACACATGAAATTTGAGGCCTATGGCGATCACTAGAAGCGGCTGAATAATACGAAAACGCGTATTTGACACGTATTTGTAGCTTATTTTACTGAGTTTGTTCCAAATCTGAAATAGAGATGCACAGGTGTTTCTCGGGGACCGATGGACTCTCACGTACGAACACACATGAAATTTGAGGCCTATGGCGATCACTAGAAACGGCTGAAAAATACGAAAACGCGTATTTGACACGTATTTGTAGCTTATTTTACTGAGTTTGTTCCAAATCTGAAATAGTGATGCACAGGTGTTTCTCTGGGACCGATGGACTGTCACGTACGAACACACATGAAATTTGAGGCCTATGGCGATCACTAGAAACGGCTGAAAAATACGAAAACGCGTATTTGACACGTATTTGTAGCTTATTTTACTGAGTTTGTTCCAAATTTGAAATAGTGATGCACAGGTGTTTCTCGGGGACCGATGGACTGTCACGTACGAACACACATGAAATTTGAGGCCTATGGCGATCACTAGAAACGGCTGAAAAATACGAAAACGCGTATTTGACACGTATTTGTAGCTTATTTTACTGAGTTTGTTCCAAATCTGAAATAGTGATGCACAGGTGTTTCTCGGGGACCGATGGACTGTCACGTACGAACACACATGAAATATGAGGCCCCTGGCGATCACTAGAAACGGCTGAAAAATACGAAAACGCGTATTTGACACGTATTTGTAGCTTATTTTCCTGAGTTTGTTCCAAATCTGAAATAGTGATGCACAGGTGTTTCTCGGGGACCGATGGACTGTCACGTACGAACACACATGAAATATGAGGCCCCTGGCGATCACTAGAGGCGGCTGAAAAATACGAAAACGCGTATTTGACACGTATTTGTAGCTTATTTTACTGAGTTTGTTCCAAATCTGAAATAGTGATGCACAGGTGTTTCTCGGGGACCGATGGACTGTCACGTACGAACACACATGAAATATGAGGCCTATGGCGATCACTAGAAGCGGCTGAATAATACGAAAACGCGTATTTGACACGTATTTGTAGCTTATTTTACTGAGTTTGTTCCAAATCTGAAATAGTGATGCACAGGTGTTTCTCTGGGACCGATGGACTGTCACGTACGAACACACATGATATTTGAGGCCTATGGCGATCACTAGAAACGGCTGAATAATACGAAAACGCGTATTTGACACGTATTTGTAGCTTATTTTACTGAGTTTGTTCCAAATCTGAAATAGTGATGCACTGGTGTTTCTCAGGGACCGATGGAGTGTCACGTATAAACAAACATGAAATTTGAGGCCTATGGCGATCACTAGAAGCGGCTGAATAATACGAAAACGCGTATTTGACACGTATTTGTAGCTTATTTTACTGAGTTTGTTCCAAATCTGAAATAGAGATGCACAGGTGTTTCTCGGGGACCGATGGACTGTCACGTACGAACACACATGAAATTTGAGGCCTATGGCGATCACTAGAAACGGCTGAAAAATACGAAAACGCGTATTTGACACGTATTTGTAGCTTATTTTACTGAGTTTGTTCCAAATCTGAAATAGTGATGCACAGGTGTTTCTCTGGGACCGATGGACTGTCACGTACGAACACACATGAAATTTGAGGCCTATGGCGATCACTAGAAGCGGCTGAATAATACGAAAACGCGTATTTGACACGTATTTGTAGCTTATTTTACTGAGTTTGTTCCAAATCTGAAATAGAGATGCACAGGTGTTTCTCGGGGACCGATGGACTGTCACGTACGAACACACATGAAATTTGAGGCCTATGGCGATCACTAGAAACGGCTGAATAATACGAAAACGCGTATTTGACACGTATTTGTAGCTTATTTTACTGAGTTTGTTCCAAATCTGAAATAGTGATGCACAGGTGTTTCTCGGGGACCGATGGACTGTCACGTACGAACACACATGAAATATGAGGCCCCTGGCGATCACTAGAGGCGGCTGAATAATACGAAAACGCGTATTTGACACGTATTTGTAGCTTATTTTCCTGAGTTTGTTCCAAATCTGAAATAGTGATGCACAGGTGTTTCTCTGGGACCGATGGACTGTCACGTACGAACACACATGAAATTTGAGGCCTATGGCGATCACTAGAAACGGCTGAATAATACGAAAACGCGTATTTGACACGTATTTGTAGCTTATTTTACTGAGTTTGTTCCAAATCTGAAATAGTGATGCACTGGTGTTTCTCAGGGACCGATGGAGTGTCACGTATAAACAAACATGAAATTTGAGGCCTATGGCGATCACTAGAAGCGGCTGAATAATACGAAAACGCGTATTTGACACGTATTTGTAGCTTATTTTACTGAGTTTGTTCCAAATCTGAAATAGTGATGCACAGGTGTTTCTCGGGGACCGATGGACTGTCACGTACGAACACACATGAAATTTGAGGCCTATGGCGATCACTAGAAGCGGCTGAATAATACGAAAACGCGTATTTGACACGTATTTGTAGCTTATTTTACTGAGTTTGTTCCAAATCTGAAATAGTGATGCACAGGTGTTTCTCTGGGACCGATGGACTGTCACGTACGAACACACATGATATTTGAGGCCTATGGCGATCACTAGAAACGGCTGAATAATACGAAAACGCGTATTTGACACGTATTTGTAGCTTATTTTACTGAGTTTGTTCCAAATCTGAAATAGTGATGCACAGGTGTTTCTCGGGGACCGATGGACTGTCACGTACGAACACACATGAAATATGAGGCCCCTGGCGATCACTAGAGGCGGCTGAATAATACGAAAACGCGTATTTGACACGTATTTGTAGCTTATTTTCCTGAGTTTGTTCCAAATCTGAAATAGTGATGCACAGGTGTTTCTCTGGGACCGATGGACTGTCACGTACGAACACACATGAAATTTGAGGCCTATGGCGATCACTAGAAACGGCTGAATAATACGAAAACGCGTATTTGACACGTATTTGTAGCTTATTTTACTGAGTTTGTTCCAAATCTGAAATAGTGATGCACAGGTGTTTCTCGGGGACCGATGGACTGTCACGTACGAACACACATGAAATTTGAGGCCTATGGCGATCACTAGAGGCGGCTAAATAATACGAAAACGCGTATTTGACACGTATTTGTAGCTTATTTTACAGAGTTTGTTCCAAATCTGAAATAGTGATGCACAGGTGTTTCTCGGGGACCGATGGACTGTCACGTACGAACACACATGAAATTTGAGGCCTATGACGATCACTAGAAGCGGCTGAATAATACGAAAACGCGTATTTGACACGTATTTGTAGCTTATTTTACTGAGTTTGTTCCAAATCTGAAATAGTGATGCACAGGTGTTTCTCGGGGACCGATGGACTGTCACGTACGAACACACATGAAATTTGAGGCCTATGGCGATCACTAGAAACGGCTGAATAATACGAAAACGCGGATTTGACACGTATTTGTAGCTTATTTTACTGAGTTTGTTCCAAATCTGAAATAGTGATGCACAGGTGTTTCTCGGGGACCGATGGACTGTCACGTACGAACACACATGAAATTTGAGGCTTATGGCGATCACTAGAAGCGGCTGAATAATACGAAAACGCGTATTTGACACGTATTTGTAGCTTATTTTACTGAGTTTGTTCCAAATCTGAAATAGTGATGCACTGGTGTTTCTCAGGGACCGATGGAGTGTCACGTATAAACAAACATGAAATTTGAGGCCTATGACGATCACTAGAAGCGGCTGAATAATACGAAAACGCGTATTTGACACGTATTTGTAGCTTATTTTACTGAGTTTGTTCCAAATCTGAAATAGTGATGCACTGGTGTTTCTCAGGGACCGATGGAGTGTCACGTATAAACAAACATGAAATTTGAGGCCTATGGCGATCACTAGAGGCGGCTAAATAATACGAAAACGCGTATTTGACACGTATTTGTAGCTTATTTTACAGAGTTTGTTCCAAATCTGAAATAGTGATGCACAGGTGTTTCTCGGGGACCGATGGACTGTCACGTACGAACACACATGAAATTTGAGGCCTATGGCGATCACTAGAGGCGGCTAAATAATACGAAAACGCGTATTTGACACGTATTTGTAGCTTATTTTACAGAGTTTGTTCCAAATCTGAAATAGTGATGCACAGGTGTTTCTCGGGGACCGATGGACTGTCACGTACGAACACACATGAAATTTGAGGCCTATGACGATCACTAGAAGCGGCTGAATAATACGAAAACGCGTATTTGACACGTATTTGTAGCTTATTTTACTGAGTTTGTTCCAAATCTGAAATAGTGATGCACAGGTGTTTCTCGGGGACCGATGGACTGTCACGTACGAACACACATGAAATTTGAGGCCTATGGCGATCACTAGAAACGGCTGAATAATACGAAAACGCGGATTTGACACGTATTTGTAGCTTATTTTACTGAGTTTGTTCCAAATCTGAAATAGTGATGCACTGGTGTTTCTCAGGGACCGATGGAGTGTCACGTATAAACAAACATGAAATTTGAGGCCTATGGCGATCACTAGAAGCGGCTGAATAATACGAAAACGCGTATTTGACACGTATTTGTAGCTTATTTTACTGAGTTTGTTCCAAATCTGAAATAGTGATGCACTGGTGTTTCTCAGGGACCGATGGAGTGTCACGTATAAACAAACATGAAATTTGAGGCCTATGGCGATCACTAGAAGCGGCTGAATAATACGAAAACGCGTATTTGACACGTATTTGTAGCTTATTTTACTGAGTTTGTTCCAAATCTGAAATAGAGATGCACAGGTGTTTCTCGGGGACCGATGGACTGTCACGTACGAACACACATGAAATTTGAGGCCTATGGCGATCACTAGAAACGGCTGAAAAATACGAAAACGCGTATTTGACACGTATTTGTAGCTTATTTTACTAAGTTTGTTCCAAATCTGAAATAGTGATGCACAAGTGTTTCTCGGGGACCGATGGACTGTCACGTACGAACACACATGAAATATGAGGCCCCTGGCGATCACTAGAGGCGGCTGAATAATACGAAAACGCGTATTTGACACGTATTTGTAGCTTATTTTCCTGAGTTTGTTCCAAATCTGAAATAGTGATGCACAGGTGTTTCTCTGGGACCGATGGACTGTCACGTACGAACACACATGAAATTTGAGGCCTATGGCGATCACTAGAAACGGCTGAATAATACGAAAACGCGTATTTGACACGTATTTGTAGCTTATTTTACTGAGTTTGTTCCAAATCTGAAATAGTGATGCACTGGTGTTTCTCAGGGACCGATGGAGTGTCACGTATAAACAAACATGAAATTTGAGGCCTATGGCGATCACTAGAAGCGGCTGAATAATACGAAAACGCGTATTTGACACGTATTTGTAGCTTATTTTACTGAGTTTGTTCCAAATCTGAAATAGTGATGCACAGGTGTTTCTCGGGGACCGATGGACTGTCACGTGCGAACACACATGAAATATGAGGCCCCTGGCGATCACTAGAGGCGGCTGAATAATACGAAAACGCGTATTTGACACGTATTTGTAGCTTATTTTCCTGAGTTTGTTCCAAATCTGAAATAGTGATGCACAGGTGTTTCTCTGGGACCGATGGACTGTCACGTACGAACACACATGAAATTTGAGGCCTATGGCGATCACTAGAAACGGCTGAATAATACGAAAACGCGTATTTGACACGTATTTGTAGCTTATTTTACTGAGTTTGTTCCAAATCTGAAATAGTGATGCACTGGTGTTTCTCAGGGACCGATGGAGTGTCACGTATAAACAAACATGAAATTTGAGGCCTATGGCGATCACTAGAAGCGGCTGAATAATACGAAAACGCGTATTTGACACGTATTTGTAGCTTATTTTACTGAGTTTGTTCCAAATCTGAAATAGTGATGCACAGGCGTTTCTCGGGGACCGATGGACTGTCACGTACGAACACACATGAAATTTGAGGCCTATGGCGATCACTAGAAGCGGCTGAATAATACGAAAACGCGTATTTGACACGTATTTGTAGCTTATTTTACTGAGTTTGTTCCAAATCTGAAATAGAGATGCACAGGTGTTTCTCGGGGACCGATGGACTGTCACGTACGAACACACATGAAATTTGAGGCCTATGGCGATCACTAGAAACGGCTGAAAAATACGAAAACGCGTATTTGACACGTATTTGTAGCTTATTTTACTGAGTTTGTTCCAAATCTGAAATAGTGATGCACAGGTGTTTCTCTGGGACCGATGGACTGTCACGTACGAACACACATGAAATTTGCGGCCTATGGCGATCACTAGAAACGGCTGAAAAATACGAAAACGCGTATTTGACACGTATTTGTAGCTTATTTTACTGAGTTTGTTCCAAATCTGAAATAGTGATGCACAGGTGTTTCTCGGGGACCGATGGACTGTCACGTACGAACACACATGAAATATGAGGCCCCTGGCGATCACTAGAAACGGCTGAAAAATACGAAAACGCGTATTTGACACGTATTTGTAGCTTATTTTCCTGAGTTTGTTCCAAATCTGAAATAGTGATGCACAGGTGTTTCTCGGGGACCGATGGACTGTCACGTACGAACACACATGAAATATGAGGCCTATGGCGATCACTAGAAGCGGCTGAATAATACGAAAACGCGTATTTGACACGTATTTGTAGCTTATTTTACTGAGTTTGTTCCAAATCTGAAATAGTGATGCACAGGTGTTTCTCTGGGACCGATGGACTGTCACGTACGAACACACATGAAATTTGAGGCCTATGGCGATCACTAGAAACGGCTGAAAAATACGAAAACGCGTATTTGACACGTATTTGTAGCTTATTTTACTGAGTTTGTTCCAAATCTGAAATAGTGATGCACAGGTGTTTCTCTGGGACCGATGGACTGTCACGTACGAACACACATGAAATTTGAGGCCTATGGCGATCACTAGAAACGGCTGAATAATACGAAAACGCGTATTTGACACGTATTTGTAGCTTATTTTACTGAGTTTGTTCCAAATCTGAAATAGTGATGCACAGGTGTTTCTCGGGGACCGATGGACTGTCACGTACGAACACACATGAAATATGAGGCCCCTGGCGATCACTAGAGGCGGCTGAATAATACGAAAACGCGTATTTGACACGTATTTGTAGCTTATTTTCCTGAGTTTGTTCCAAATCTGAAATAGTGATGCACAGGTGTTTCTCTGGGACCGATGGACTGTCACGTACGAACACACATGAAATTTGAGGCCTATGGCGATCACTAGAAACGGCTGAATAATACGAAAACGCGTATTTGACACGTATTTGTAGCTTATTTTACTGAGTTTGTTCCAAATCTGAAATAGTGATGCACTGGTGTTTCTCAGGGACCGATGGAGTGTCACGTATAAACAAACATGAAATTTGAGGCCTATGGCGATCACTAGAAGCGGCTGAATAATACGAAAACGCGTATTTGACACGTATTTGTAGCTTATTTTACTGAGTTTGTTCCAAATCTGAAATAGTGATGCACAGGTGTTTCTCGGGGACCGATGGACTGTCACGTACGAACACACATGAAATTTGAGGCCTATGGCGATCACTAGAAGCGGCTGAATAATACGAAAACGCGTATTTGACACGTATTTGTAGCTTATTTTACTGAGTTTGTTCCAAATCTGAAATAGTGATGCACAGGTGTTTCTCTGGGACCGATGGACTGTCACGTACGAACACACATGATATTTGAGGCCTATGGCGATCACTAGAAACGGCTGAATAATACGAAAACGCGTATTTGACACGTATTTGTAGCTTATTTTACTGAGTTTGTTCCAAATCTGAAATAGTGATGCACAGGTGTTTCTCGGGGACCGATGGACTGTCACGTACGAACACACATGAAATATGAGGCCCCTGGCGATCACTAGAGGCGGCTGAATAATACGAAAACGCGTATTTGACACGTATTTGTAGCTTATTTTACTGAGTTTGTTCCAAATCTGAAATAGTGATGCACAGGTGTTTCTCGGGGACCGATGGACTGTCACGTACGAACACACATGAAATATGAGGCCCCTGGCGATCACTAGAGGCGGCTGAAAAATACGAAAACGCGTATTTGACACGTATTTGTAGCTTATTTTACTGAGTTTGTTCCAAATCTGAAATAGTGATGCACAGGTGTTTCTCGGGGACCGATGGACTGTCACGTACGAACACACATGAAATATGAGGCCCCTGGCGATCACTAGAGGCGGCTGAATAATACGAAAACGCGTATTTGACACGTATTTGTAGCTTATTTTGCTGAGTTTGTTCCAAATCTGAAATAGTGATGCACAGGTGTTTCTCTGGGACCGATGGACTGTCACGTACGAACACACATGAAATTTGAGGCCTATGGCGATCACTAGAAACGGCTGAATAATACGAAAACGCGTATTTGACACGTATTTGTAGCTTATTTTACTGAGTTTGTTCCAAATCTGAAATAGTGATGCACTGGTGTTTCTCAGGGACCGATGGAGTGTCACGTATAAACAAACATGAAATTTGAGGCCTATGGCGATCACTAGAAGCGGCTGAATAATACGAAAACGCGTATTTGACACGTATTTGTAGCTTATTTTACTGAGTTTGTTCCAAATCTGAAATAGTGATGCACAGGTGTTTCTCGGGGACCGATGGACTGTCACGTACGAACACACATGAAATATGAGGCCCCTGGCGATCACTAGAGGCGGCTGAATAATACGAAAACGCGTATTTGACACGTATTTGTAGCTTATTTTCCTGAGTTTGTTCCAAATCTGAAATAGTGATGCACAGGTGTTTCTCTGGGACCGATGGACTGTCACGTACGAACACACATGAAATTTGAGGCCTATGGCGATCACTAGAAACGGCTGAATAATACGAAAACGCGTATTTGACACGTATTTGTAGCTTATTTTACTGAGTTTGTTCCAAATCTGAAATAGTGATGCACTGGTGTTTCTCAGGGACCGATGGAGTGTCACGTATAAACAAACATGAAATTTGAGGCCTATGGCGATCACTAGAAGCGGCTGAATAATACGAAAACGCGTATTTGACACGTATTTGTAGCTTATTTTACTGAGTTTGTTCCAAATCTGAAATAGTGATGCACAGGTGTTTCTCGGGGACCGATGGACTGTCACGTACGAACACACATGAAATTTGAGGCCTATGGCGATCACTAGAAGCGGCTGAATAATACGAAAACGCGTATTTGACATGTATTTGTAGCTTATTTTACTGAGTTTGTTCCAAATCTGAAATAGTGATGCACAGGTGTTTCTCTGGGACCGATGGACTGTCACGTACGAACACACATGATATTTGAGGCCTATGGCGATCACTAGAAACGGCTGAATAATACGAAAACGCGTATTTGACACGTATTTGTAGCTTATTTAACTGAGTTTGTTCCAAATCTGAAATAGTGATGCACAGGTGTTTCTCGGGGACCGATGGACTGTCACGTACGAACACACATGAAATATGAGGCCCCTGGCGATCACTAGAGGCGGCTGAATAATACGAAAACGCGTATTTGACACGTATTTGTAGCTTATTTTACTGAGTTTGTTCCAAATCTGAAATAGTGATGCACAGGTGTTTCTCGGGGACCGATGGACTGTCACGTACGAACACACATGAAATTTGAGGCTTATGGCGATCACTAGAAACGGCTGAATAATACGAAAACGCGGATTTGACACGTATTTGTAGCTTATTTTACTGAGTTTGTTCCAAATCTGAAATAGTGATGCACTGGTGTTTCTCAGGGACCGATGGAGTGTCACGTACGAACACACATGAAATTTGAGGCCTATGGCGATCACTAGAAACGGCTGAAAAATACGAAAACGCGTATTTGACACGTATTTGTAGCTTATTTTACTGAGTTTGATCCAAATCTGAAATAGTGATGCACAGGTGTTTCTCGGGGACCGATGGACTGTCACGTACGAACACACATGAAATTTGAGGCCTATGGCGATCACTAGAAACGGCTGAATAATGCGAAAACGCGTATTTGACACGTATTTGTAGCTTATTTTACTGAGTTTGATCCAAATCTGAAATAGTGATGCACAGGTGTTTCTCTGGGACCGATGGACTGTCACGTACGAACACACATGAAATTTGAGGCCTATGGCGATCACTAGAAACGGCTGAATAATACGAAAACGCGTATTTGACACGTATTTGTAGCTTATTTTACTGAGTTTGTTCCAAATCTGAAATAGTGATGCACTGGTGTTTCTCAGGGACCGATGGAGTGTCACGTATAAACAAACATGAAATTTGAGGCCTATGGCGATCACTAGAAGCGGCTGAATAATACGAAAACGCGTATTTGACACGTATTTGTAGCTTATTTTACTGAGTTTGTTCCAAATCTGAAATAGTGATGCACAGGTGTTTCTCTGGGACCGATGGACTGTCACGTACGAACACACATGAAATTTGAGGCCTATGGCGATCACTAGAAACGGCTGAATAATACGAAAACGCGTATTTGACACGTATTTGTAGCTTATTTTACTGAGTTTGTTCCAAATCTGAAATAGTGATGCACAGGTGTTTCTCTGGGACCGATGGACTGTCACGTACGAACACACATGAAATTTGAGGCCTATGGCGATCACTAGAGGCGGCTAAATAATACGAAAACGCGTATTTGACACGTATTTGTAGCTTATTTTACTGAGTTTGTTCCAAATCTGAAATAGTGATGCACAGGTGTTTCTCTGGGACCGATGGACTGTCACGTACGAACACACATGAAATTTGAGGCCTATGGCGATCACTAGAAACGGCTGAATAATACGAAAACGCGTATTTGACACGTATTTGTAGCTTATTTTACTGAGTTTGTTCCAAATCTGAAATAGTGATGCACTGGTGTTTCTCAGGGACCGATGGAGTGTCACGTATAAACAAACATGAAATTTGAGGTATATGGCGATCACTAGAAGCGGCTGAATAATACGAAAACGCGTATTTGACACGTATTTGTAGCTTATTTTACTGAGTTTGTTCCAAATCTGAAATAGAGATGCACAGGTGTTTCTCGGGGACCGATGGACTGTCACGTACGAACACACATGAAATTTGAGGCCTATGGCGATCACTAGAAACGGCTGAAAAATACGAAAACGCGTATTTGACACGTATTTGTAGCTTATTTTACTGAGTTTGTTCCAAATCTGAAATAGTGATGCACAGGTGTTTCTCGGGGACCGATGGACTGTCACGTACGAACACACATGAAATTTGAGGCCTATGGCGATCACTAGAAACGGCTGAAAAATACGAAAACGCGTATTTGACACGTATTTGTAGCTTATTTTACTGAGTTTGATCCAAATCTGAAATAGTGATGCACAGGTGTTTCTCGGGGACCGATGGACTGTCACGTACGAACACACATGAAATATGAGGCCTATGGCGATCACTAGAAGCGGCTGAATAATACGAAAACGCGTATTTGACACGTATTTGTAGCTTATTTTACTGAGTTTGTTCCAAATCTGAAATAGTGATGCACAGGTGTTTCTCAGGGACCGAATGGAGTGTCACGTATGAACAGACATAAAATTTGATGCCCCTGGCGATCACTAGAGGCGGCTGAATAATACGAAAACGCGTATTTGACACGTATTTGTAGCTTATTTTCCTGAGTTTGTTCCAAATCTGAAATAGTGATGCACAGGTGTTTCTCGGGGACCGATGGACTGTCACGTACGAACACACATGAAATTTGAGGCCTATGGCGATCACTAGAAGCGGCTGAATAATACGAAAACGCGTATTTGACACGTATGTGTAGCTTATTTTACTGAGTTTGTTCCAAATCTGAAATAGTGATGCACAGGTGTTTCTCTGGGACCGATGGACTGTCACGTACGAACACACATGAAATTTGAGGCCTATGGCGATCACTAGAGGCGGCTGAATAATACGAAAACGCGTATTTGACACGTATTTGTAGCTTATTTTCCTGAGTTTGTTCCAAATCTGAAATAGTGATGCAAAGGTGTTTCTCGGGGACCGATGGAGTGTCACGTACGAACACACATGAAATTTGAGGCTTATGGCGATCACTAGAGGCGGCTGAATAATACGAAAACGCGTATTTGACACGTATTTGTAGCTTATTTTCCTGAGTTTGTTCCAAATCTGAAATAGTGATGCACAGGTGTTTCTCTGGGACCGATGGACTGTCACGTACGAACACACATGAAATTTGAGGCCTATGGCGATCACTAGAAACGGCTGAATAATACGAAAACGCGTATTTGACACGTATTTGTAGCTTATTTTACTGAGTTTGTTCCAAATCTGAAATAGTGATGCACTGGTGTTTCTCAGGGACCGATGGAGTGTCACGTATAAACAAACATGAAATTTGAGGCCTATGGCGATCACTAGAAGCGGCTGAATAATACGAAAACGCGTATTTGACACGTATTTGTAGCTTATTTTACTGAGTTTGTTCCAAATCTGAAATAGTGATGCACTGGTGTTTCTCAGGGACCGATGGAGTGTCACGTATAAACAAACATGAAATTTGAGGCCTATGGCGATCACTAGAAGCGGCTGAATAATACGAAAACGCGTATTTGACACGTATTTGTAGCTTATTTTACTGAGTTTGTTCCAAATCTGAAATAGTGATGCACAGGTGTTTCTCTGGGACCGATGGACTGTCACGTACGAACACACATGAAATTTGAGGCCTATGGCGATCACTAGAAACGGCTGAATAATACGAAAACGCGTATTTGACACGTATTTGTAGCTTATTTTACTGAGTTTGTTCCAAATCTGAAATAGTGATGCACAGGTGTTTCTCTGGGACCGATGGACTGTCACGTACGAACACACATGAAATTTGAGGCCTATGGCGATCACTAGAGGCGGCTAAATAATACGAAAACGCGTATTTGACACGTATTTGTAGCTTATTTTACTGAGTTTGTTCCAAATCTGAAATAGTGATGCACAGGTGTTTCTCTGGGACCGATGGACTGTCACGTACGAACACACATGAAATTTGAGGCCTATGGCGATCACTAGAAACGGCTGAATAATACGAAAACGCGTATTTGACACGTATTTGTAGCTTATTTTACTGAGTTTGTTCCAAATCTGAAATAGTGATGCACTGGTGTTTCTCAGGGACCGATGGAGTGTCACGTATAAACAAACATGAAATTTGAGGCCTATGGCGATCACTAGAAGCGGCTGAATAATACGAAAACGCGTATTTGACACGTATTTGTAGCTTATTTTACTGAGTTTGTTCCAAATCTGAAATAGAGATGCACAGGTGTTTCTCGGGGACCGATGGACTGTCACGTACGAACACACATGAAATTTGAGGCCTATGGCGATCACTAGAAACGGCTGAAAAATACGAAAACGCGTATTTGACACGTATTTGTAGCTTATTTTACTGAGTTTGTTCCAAATCTGAAATAGTGATGCACAGGTGTTTCTCGGGGACCGATGGACTGTCACGTACGAACACACATGAAATTTGAGGCCTATGGCGATCACTAGAAACGGCTGAAAAATACGAAAACGCGTATTTGACACGTATTTGTAGCTTATTTTACTGAGTTTGATCCAAATCTGAAATAGTGATGCACAGGTGTTCTCGGGGACCGATGGACTGTCACGTACGAACACACATGAAATATGAGGCCTATGGCGATCACTAGAAGCGGCTGAATAATACGAAAACGCGTATTTGACACGTATTTGTAGCTTATTTTACTGAGTTTGTTCCAAATCTGAAATAGTGATGCACAGGTGTTTCTCAGGGACCGAATGGAGTGTCACGTATGAACAGACATAAAATTTGATGCCCCTGGCGATCACTAGAGGCGGCTGAATAATACGAAAACGCGTATTTGACACGTATTTGTAGCTTATTTTCCTGAGTTTGTTCCAAATCTGAAATAGTGATGCACAGGTGTTTCTCGGGGACCGATGGACTGTCACGTACGAACACACATGAAATTTGAGGCCTATGGCGATCACTAGAAGCGGCTGAATAATACGAAAACGCGTATTTGACACGTATGTGTAGCTTATTTTACTGAGTTTGTTCCAAATCTGAAATGGTGATGCAAAGGTGTTTCTCGGGGACCGATGGAGTGTCACGTATGAACACACATGAAATTTGAGGCTTATGTCGATCACTAGAGGCGGCTGAATAATACGAAAACGCGTATTTGACACGTATTTGTAGCTTATTTTCCTGAGTTTGTTCCAAATCTGAAATAGTGATGCACAGGTGTTTCTCTGGGACCGATGGACTGTCACGTACGAACACACATGAAATTTGAGGCCTATGGCGATCACTAGAAACGGCTGAATAATACGAAAACGCGTATTTGACACGTATTTGTAGCTTATTTTACTGAGTTTGTTCCAAATCTGAAATAGTGATGCACTGGTGTTTCTCAGGGACCGATGGAGTGTCACGTATAAACAAACATGAAATTTGAGGCCTATGGCGATCACTAGAAGCGGCTGAATAATACGAAAACGCGTATTTGACACGTATTTGTAGCTTATTTTACTGAGTTTGTTCCAAATCTGAAATAGTGATGCACAGGTGTTTCTCGGGGACCGATGGACTGTCACGTACGAACACACATGAAATTTGAGGCTTATGGCGATCACTAGAAACGGCTGAATAATACGAAAACGCGGATTTGACACCTATTTGTAGCTTATTTTACTGAGTTTGTTCCAAATCTGAAATAGTGATGCACTGGTGTTTCTCAGGGACCGATGGAGTGTCACGTATAAACAAACATGAAATTTGAGGGCTATGGCGATCACTAGAAGCGGCTGAATAATACGAAAACGCGGATTTGACACGTATTTGTAGCTTATTTTACTGAGTTTGTTCCAAATCTGAAATAGTGATGCACTGGTGTTTCTCAGGGACCGA
Organism: Cryptocephalus moraei; assembly: GCA_946251905.1. NCBI lineage: Eukaryota > Metazoa > Arthropoda > Insecta > Coleoptera > Chrysomelidae > Cryptocephalus > Cryptocephalus moraei. Next base: position 1,112,539 of record OX276466.1, on the reverse strand, counting down.
TGGAGTGTCACGTATAAACAAACATGAAATTTGAGGGCTATGGCGATCACTAGAAGCGGCTGAATAATACGAAAACGCGGATTTGACACGTATTTGTAGCTTATTTTACTGAGTTTGTTCCAAATCTGAAATAGTGATGCACAGGTGTTTCTCGGGGACCGATGGACTGTCACGTACGAACACACATGAAATTTGAGGCCTATGGCGATCACTAGAAGCGGCTGAATAATACGAAAACGCGTATTTGACACGTATTTGTAGCTTATTTTCCTGAGTTTGTTCCAAATCTGAAATAGTGATGCACAGGTGTTTCTCGGGGACCGATGGACTGTCACGTACGAACACACATGAAATTTGAGGCCTATGGCGATCACTAGAAGCGGCTGAATAATACGAAAACGCGTATTTGACACGTATGTGTAGCTTATTTTACTGAGTTTGTTCCAAATCTGAAATGGTGATGCAAAGGTGTTTCTCGGGGACCGATGGAGTGTCACGTACGAACACACATGAAATTTGAGGCTTATGGCGATCACTAGAGGCGGCTGAATAATACGAAAACGCGTATTTGACACGTATTTGTAGCTTATTTTCCTGAGTTTGTTCCAAATCTGAAATAGTGATGCACAGGTGTTTCTCAGGGACCGATGGAGTGTCACGTATAAACAAACATGAAATTTGAGGCCTATGGCGATCACTAGAAGCGGCTGAATAATACGAAAACGCGTATTTGAAACGTATTTGTAGCTTATTTTACTGAGTTTGTTCCAAATCTGAAATAGAGATGCACAGGTGTTTCTCGGGGACCGATGGACTGTCACGTACGAACACACATGAAATTTGAGGCCTATGGCGATCACTAGAAACGGCTGAAAAATACGAAAACGCGTATTTGACACGTATTTGTAGCTTATTTTACTGAGTTTGTTCCAAATCTGAAATAGTGATGCACAGGTGTTTCTCGGGGACCGATGGACTGTCACGTACGAACACACATGAAATTTGAGGCCTATGGCGATCACTAGAAACGGCTGAAAAATACGAAAACGCGTATTTGACACGTATTTGTAGCTTATTTTACTGAGTTTGTTCCAAATCTGAAATAGTGATGCACAGGTGTTTCTCGGGGACCGATGGACTGTCACGTACGAACACACATGAAATATGAGGCCTATGGCGATCACTAGAAGCGGCTGAATAATACGAAAACGCGTATTTGACACGTATTTGTAGCTTATTTTACTGAGTTTGTTCCAAATCTGAAATAGTGATGCACAGGTGTTTCTCAGGGACCGAATGGTGTGTCACGTATGAACAGACATAAAATTTGATGCCCCTGGCGATCACTAGAGGCGGCTGAATAATACGAAAACGCGTATTTGACACGTATTTGTAGCTTATTTTACTGAGTTTGTTCCAAATCTGAAATAGTGATGCACAGGTGTTTCTCGGGGACCGATGGACTGTCACGTACGAACACACATGAAATTTGAGGCCTATGGCGATCACTAGAAACGGCTGAAAAATACGAAAACGCGTATTTGACACGTATTTGTAGCTTATTTTACTGAGTTTGTTCCAAATCTGAAATAGTGATGCACAGGTGTTTCTCGGGGACCGATGGACTGTCACGTACGAACACACATGAAATTTGAGGCCTATGGCGATCACTAGAAACGGCTGAATAATACGAAAACGCGTATTTGACACGTATTTGTAGCTTATTTTACTGAGTTTGTTCCAAATCTGAAATAGTGATGCACTGGTGTTTCTCAGGGACCGATGGAGTGTCACGTATAAACAAACATGAAATTTGAGGCCTATGGCGATCACTAGAAGCGGCTGAATAATACGAAAACGCGTATTTGACACGTATTTGTAGCTTATTTTACTGAGTTTGTTCCAAATCTGAAATAGTGATGCACAGGTGTTTCTCGGGGACCGATGGACTGTCACGTACGAACACACATGAAATTTGAGGCCTATGGCGATCACTAGAGGCGGCTAAATAATACGAAAACGCGTATTTGACACGTATTTGTAGCTTATTTTACAGAGTTTGTTCCAAATCTGAAATAGTGATGCACAGGTGTTTCTCGGGGACCGATGGAATGTCACGTACGAACACACATGAAATTTGAGGCCTATGGCGATCACTAGAAGCGGCTGAATAATACGAAAACGCGTATTTGACACGTATTTGTAGCTTATTTTACTGAGTTTGTTCCAAATCTGAAATAGTGATGCACAGGTGTTTCTCGGGGACCGATGGACTGTCACGTACGAACACACATGAAATTTGAGGCCTATGGCGATCACTAGAAACGGCTGAAAAATACGAAAACGCGTATTTGACACGTATTTGTAGCTTATTTTACTGAGTTTGTTCCAAATCTGAAATAGTGATGCACAGGTGTTTCTCGGGGACCGATGGACTGTCACGTACGAACACACATGAAATATGAGGCCCCTGGCGATCACTAGAGGCGGCTGAATAATACGAAAACGCGTATTTGACACGTATTTGTAGCTTATTTTACTGAGTTTGTTCCAAATCTGAAATAGTGATGCACAGGTGTTTCTCGGGGACCGATGGACTGTCACGTACGAACACACATGAAATTTGAGGCCTATGGCGATCACTAGAAGCGGCTGAATAATACGAAAACGCGTATTTGACACGTATTTGTAGCTTATTTTACTGAGTTTGTTCCAAATCTGAAATAGAGATGCACAGGTGTTTCTCGGGGACCGATGGACTGTCACGTACGAACACACATGAAATTTGAGGCCTATGGCGATCACTAGAAACGGCTGAAAAATACGAAAACGCGTATTTGACACGTATTTGTAGCTTATTTTACTGAGTTTGTTCCAAATCTGAAATAGTGATGCACAGGTGTTTCTCGGGGACCGATGGACTGTCACGTACGAACACACATGAAATATGAGGCCCCTGGCGATCACTAGAGGCGGCTGAATAATACGAAAACGCGTATTTGACACGTATTTGTAGCTTATTTTACTGAGTTTGTTCCAAATCTGAAATAGTGATGCACAGGTGTTTCTCGGGGACCGATGGACTGTCACGTACGAACACACATGAAATTTGAGGCCTATGGCGATCACTAGAAACGGCTGAATAATACGAAAACGCGGATTTGACACCTATTTGTAGCTTATTTTACTGAGTTTGTTCCAAATCTGAAATAGTGATGCACAGGTGTTTCTCGGGGACCGATGGACTGTCACGTACGAACACACATGAAATTTGAGGCCTATGGCGATCACTAGAAGCGGCTGAATAATACGAAAACGCGTATTTGACACGTATTTGTAGCTTATTTTACTGAGTTTGTTCCAAATCTGAAATAGTGATGCACTGGTGTTTCTCAGGGACCGATGGAGTGTCACGTATAAACAAACATGAAATTTGAGGCCTATGGCGATCACTAGAAGCGGCTGAATAATACGAAAACGCGTATTTGACACGTATTTGTAGCTTATTTTCCTGAGTTTGTTCCAAATCTGAAATAGAGATGCACAGGTGTTTCTCGGGGACCGATGGACTGTCACGTACGAACACACATGAAATTTGAGGCCTATGGCGATCACTAGAAACGGCTGAAAAATACGAAAACGCGTATTTGACACGTATTTGTAGCTTATTTTACTGAGTTTGTTCCAAATCTGAAATAGTGATGCACAGGTGTTTCTCGGGGACCGATGGACTGTCACGTACGAACACACATGAAATATGAGGCCCCTGGCGATCACTAGAGGCGGCTGAATAATACGAAAACGCGTATTTGACACGTATTTGTAGCTTATTTTACTGAGTTTGTTCCAAATCTGAAATAGTGATGCACAGGTGTTTCTCGGGGACCGATGGACTGTCACGTACGAACACACATGAAATTTGAGGCCTATGGCGATCACTAGAAACGGCTGAATAATACGAAAACGCGGATTTGACACCTATTTGTAGCTTATTTTACTGAGTTTGTTCCAAATCTGAAATAGTGATGCACAGGTGTTTCTCGGGGACCGATGGACTGTCACGTACGAACACACATGAAATTTGAGGCCTATGGCGATCACTAGAAGCGGCTGAATAATACGAAAACGCGTATTTGACACGTATTTGTAGCTTATTTTACTGAGTTTGTTCCAAATCTGAAATAGTGATGCACTGGTGTTTCTCAGGGACCGATGGAGTGTCACGTATAAACAAACATGAAATTTGAGGCCTATGGCGATCACTAGAAGCGGCTGAATAATACGAAAACGCGTATTTGACACGTATTTGTAGCTTATTTTCCTGAGTTTGTTCCAAATCTGAAATAGTGATGCACAGGTGTTTCTCGGGGACCGATGGACTGTCACGTACGAACACACATGAAATTTGAGGCCTATGGCGATCACTAGAAGCGGCTGAATAATACGAAAACGCGTATTTGACACGTATTTGTAGCTTATTTTACTGAGTTTGTTCCAAATCTGAAATAGTGATGCACAGGTGTTTCTCGGGGACCGATGGACTGTCACGTACGAACACACATGAAATTTGAGGCCTATGGCGATCACTAGAAACGGCTGAAAAATACGAAAACGCGTATTTGACACGTATTTGTAGCTTATTTTACTGAGTTTGTTCCAAATCTGAAATAGTGATGCACAGGTGTTTCTCGGGGACCGATGGACTGTCACGTACGAACACACATGAAATATGAGGCCCCTGGCGATCACTAGAGGCGGCTGAATAATACGAAAACGCGTATTTGACACGTATTTGTAGCTTATTTTACTGAGTTTGTTCCAAATCTGAAATAGTGATGCACAGGTGTTTCTCGGGGACCGATGGACTGTCACGTACGAACACACATGAAATTTGAGGCCTATGGCGATCACTAGAAGCGGCTGAATAATACGAAAACGCGTATTTGACACGTATTTGTAGCTTATTTTACTGAGTTTGTTCCAAATCTGAAATAGTGATGCACAGGTGTTTCTCGGGGACCGATGGACTGTCACGTACGAACACACATGAAATTTGAGGCCTATGGCGATCACTAGAAGCGGCTGAATAATACGAAAACGCGTATTTGACACGTATTTGTAGCTTATTTTACTGAGTTTGTTCCAAATCTGAAATAGAGATGCACAGGTGTTTCTCGGGGACCGATGGACTGTCACGTACGAACACACATGAAATTTGAGGCCTATGGCGATCACTAGAAACGGCTGAAAAATACGAAAACGCGTATTTGACACGTATTTGTAGCTTATTTTACTGAGTTTGTTCCAAATCTGAAATAGTGATGCACAGGTGTTTCTCGGGGACCGATGGACTGTCACGTACGAACACACATGAAATATGAGGCCCCTGGCGATCACTAGAGGCGGCTGAATAATACGAAAACGCGTATTTGACACGTATTTGTAGCTTATTTTACTGAGTTTGTTCCAAATCTGAAATAGTGATGCACAGGTGTTTCTCGGGGACCGATGGACTGTCACGTACGAACACACATGAAATTTGAGGCCTATGGCGATCACTAGAAGCGGCTGAATAATACGAAAACGCGTATTTGACACGTATGTGTAGCTTATTTTACTGAGTTTGTTCCAAATCTGAAATGGTGATGCAAAGGTGTTTCTCGGGGACCGATGGAGTGTCACGTACGAACACACATGAAATTTGAGGCCTATGGCGATCACTAGAAACGGCTGAATAATACGAAAACGCGGATTTGACACCTATTTGTAGCTTATTTTACTGAGTTTGTTCCAAATCTGAAATAGTGATGCACAGGTGTTTCTCGGGCACCGATGGACTGTCACGTACGAACACACATGAAATTTGAGGCCTATGGCGATCACTAGAAGCGGCTGAATAATACGAAAACGCGTATTTGACACGTATTTGTAGCTTATTTTACTGAGTTTGTTCCAAATCTGAAATAGTGATGCACTGGTGTTTCTCAGGGACCGATGGAGTGTCACGTATAAACAAACATGAAATTTGAGGCCTATGGCGATCACTAGAAGCGGCTGAATAATACGAAAACGCGTATTTGACACGTATTTGTAGCTTATTTTCCTGAGTTTGTTCCAAATCTGAAATAGTGATGCACAGGTGTTTCTCGGGGACCGATGGACTGTCACGTACGAACACACATGAAATTTGAGGCCTATGGCGATCACTAGAAGCGGCTGAATAATACGAAAACGCGTATTTGACACGTATTTGTAGCTTATTTTACTGAGTTTGTTCCAAATCTGAAATAGAGATGCACAGGTGTTTCTCGGGGACCGATGGACTGTCACGTACGAACACACATGAAATTTGAGGCCTATGGCGATCACTAGAAGCGGCTGAATAATACGAAAACGCGTATTTGACACGTATTTGTAGCTTATTTTACTGAGTTTGTTCCAAATCTGAAATAGTGATGCACTGGTGTTTCTCAGGGACCGATGGAGTGTCACGTATAAACAAACATGAAATTTGAGGCCTATGGCGATCACTAGAAGCGGCTGAATAATACGAAAACGCGTATTTGACACGTATTTGTAGCTTATTTTTCTGAGTTTGTTCCAAATCTGAAATAGTGATGCACAGGTGTTTCTCGGGGACCGATGGACTGTCACGTACGAACACACATGAAATTTGAGGCCTATGGCGATCACTAGAAGCGGCTGAATAATACGAAAACGCGTATTTGACACGTATGTGTAGCTTATTTTACTGAGTTTGTTCCAAATCTGAAATGGTGATGCAAAGGTGTTTCTCGGGGACCGGTGGAGTGTCACGTACGAACACACATGAAATTTGAGGCTTATGGCGATCACTAGAGGCGGCTGAATAATACGAAAACGCGTATTTGACACGTATTTGTAGCTTATTTTCCTGAGTTTGTTCCAAATCTGAAATAGTGATGCACAGGTGTTTCTCTGGGACCGATGGACTGTCACGTACGAACACACATGAAATTTGAGGCCTATGGCGATCACTAGAAACGGCTGAAAAATACGAAAACGCGTATTTGACACGTATTTGTAGCTTATTTTACTGAGTTTGTTCCAAATCTGAAATAGTGATGCACAGGTGTTTCTCGGGGACCGATGGACTGTCACGTACGAACACACATGAAATTTGAGGCCTATGGCGATCACTAGAAACGGCTGAAAAATACGAAAACGCGTATTTGACACGTATTTGTAGCTTATTTTACTGAGTTTGTTCCAAATCTGAAATAGTGATGCACAGGTGTTTCTCTGGGACCGATGGACTGTCACGTACGAACACACATGAAATATGAGGCCTATGGCGATCACTAGAAGCGGCTGAATAATACGAAAACGCGTATTTGACACGTATTTGTAGCTTATTTTACTGAGTTTGTTCCAAATCTGAAATAGTGATGCACAGGTGTTTCTCAGGGACCGAATGGACTGTCACGTACGAACACACATGAAATTTGAGGCCTATGGCGATCACTAGAAGCGGCTGAATAATACGAAAACGCGTATTTGACACGTATGTGTAGCTTATTTTACTGAGTTTGTTCCAAATCTGAAATGGTGATGCAAAGGTGTTTCTCGGGGACCGATGGAGTGTCACGTACGAACACACATGAAATTTGAGGCCTATGGCGATCACTAGAAACGGCTGAATAATACGAAAACGCGGATTTGACACCTATTTGTAGCTTATTTTACTGAGTTTGTTCCAAATCTGAAATAGTGATGCACAGGTGTTTCTCGGGGACAGATGGACTGTCACGTACGAACACACATGAAATTTGAGGCCTATGGCGATCACTAGAAACGGCTGAATAATACGAAAACGCGTATTTGACACGTATTTGTAGCTTATTTTACTGAGTTTGTTCCAAATCTGAAATAGTGATGCACAGGTGTTTCTCGGGGACCGATGGACTGTCACGTACGAACACACATGAAATTTGAGGCCTATGGCGATCACTAGAAGCGGCTGAATAATACGAAAACGCGTATTTGACACGTATTTGTAGCTTATTTTACTGAGTTTGTTCCAAATCTGAAATAGAGATGCACTGGTGTTTCTCAGGGACCGATGGACTGTCACGTACGAACACACATGAAATTTGAGGCCTATGGCGATCACTAGAAACGGCTGAAAAATACGAAAACGCGTATTTGACACGTATTTGTAGCTTATTTTACTGAGTTTGTTCCAAATCTGAAATAGTGATGCACTGGTGTTTCTCAGGGACCGATGGAGTGTCACGTATAAACAAACATGAAATTTGAGGCCTATGGCGATCACTAGAAGCGGCTGAATAATACGAAAACGCGTATTTGACACGTATTTGTAGCTTATTTTACTGAGTTTGTTCCAAATCTGAAATAGTGATGCACTGGTGTTTCTCAGGGACCGATGGAGTGTCACGTATAAACAAACATGAAATTTGAGGCCTATGGCGATCACTAGAAGCGGCTGAATAATACGAAAACGCGTATTTGACACGTATTTGTAGCTTATTTTACTGAGTTTGTTCCAAATCTGAAATAGTGATGCACTGGTGTTTCTCGGGGACCGATGGACTGTCACGTACGAACACACATGAAATATGAGGCCCCTGGCGAGCACTAGAGGCGGCTGAATAATACGAAAACGCGTATTTGACACGTATTTGTAGCTTATTTTACTGAGTTTGTTCCAAATCTGAAATAGTGATGCACTGGTGTTTCTCAGGGACCGATGGAGTGTCACGTATAAACAAACATGAAATTTGAGGCCTATGGCGATCACTAGAAGCGGCTGAATAATACGAAAACGCGTATTTGACACGTATTTGTAGCTTATTTTACTGAGTTTGTTCCAAATCTGAAATAGTGATGCACAGGTGTTTCTCGGGGACCGATGGACTGTCACGTACGAACACACATGAAATATGAGGCCTATGGCGATCACTAGAAGCGGCTGAATAATACGAAAACGCGTATTTGACACGTATTTGTAGCTTATTTTACTGAGTTTGTTCCAAATCTGAAATAGTGATGCACAGGTGTTTCTCAGGGACCGAATGGAGTGTCACGTATGAACAGACATAAAATTTGATGCCCCTGGCGATCACTAGAGGCGGCTGAATAATACGAAAACGCGTATTTGACACGTATTTGTAGCTTATTTTCCTGAGTTTGTTCCAAATCTGAAATAGTGATGCACAGGTGTTTCTCGGGGACCGATGGACTGTCACGTACGAACACACATGAAATTTGAGGCCTATGGCGATCACTAGAAGCGGCTGAATAATACGAAAACGCGTATTTGACACGTATGTGTAGCTTATTTTACTGAGTTTGTTCCAAATCTGAAATGGTGATGCAAAGGTGTTTCTCGGGGACCGATGGAGTGTCACGTACGAACACACATGAAATTTGAGGCCTATGGCGATCACTAGAGGCGGCTAAATAATACGAAAACGCGTATTTGACACGTATTTGTAGCTTATTTTACAGAGTTTGTTCCAAATCTGAAATAGTGATGCACAGGTGTTTCTCGGGGACCGATGGACTGTCACGTACGAACACACATGAAATTTGAGGCCTATGGCGATCACTAGAAACGGCTGAATAATACGAAAACGCGTATTTGACACGTATTTGTAGCTTATTTTACTGAGTTTGTTCCAAATCTGAAATAGTGATGCACTGGTGTTTCTCAGGGACCGATGGAGTGTCACGTATAAACAAACATGAAATTTGAGGCCTATGGCGATCACTAGAAGCGGCTGAATAATACGAAAACGCGTATTTGACACGTATTTGTAGCTTATTTTACTGAGTTTGTTCCAAATCTGAAATAGAGATGCACAGGTGTTTCTCGGGGACCGATGGACTGTCACGTACGAACACACATGAAATTTGAGGCCTATGGCGATCACTAGAAACGGCTGAAAAATACGAAAACGCGTATTTGACACGTATTTGTAGCTTATTTTACTGAGTTTGTTCCAAATCTGAAATAGTGATGCACAGGTGTTTCTCGGGGACCGATGGACTGTCACGTACGAACACACATGAAATTTGAGGCCTATGGCGATCACTAGAAACGGCTGAAAAATACGAAAACGCGGATTTGACACCTATTTGTAGCTTATTTTACTGAGTTTGTTCTAAATCTGAAATAGTGATGCACTGGTGTTTCTCAGGGACAGATGGAGTGTCACGTATAAACAAACATGAAATTTGAGGCCTATGGCGATCACTAGAAGCGGCTGAATAATACGAAAACGCGTATTTGACACGTATTTGTAGCTTATTTTACTGAGTTTGTTCCAAATCTGAAATAGTGATGCACTGGTGTTTCTCAGGGACCGATGGAGTGTCACGTATAAACAAACATGAAATTTGAGGCCTATGGCGATCACTAGAAGCGGCTGAATAATACGAAAACGCGTATTTGACACGTATTTGTAGCTTATTTTCCTGAGTTTGTTCCAAATCTGAAATAGTGATGCACAGGTGTTTCTCGGGGACCGATGGACTGTCACGTACGAACACACATGAAATTTGAGGCCTATGGCGATCACTAGAAACGGCTGAAAAATACGAAAACGCGTATTTGACACGTATTTGTAGCTTATTTTACTGAGTTTGTTCCAAATCTGAAATAGTGATGCACAGGTGTTTCTCGGGGACCGATGGACTGTCACGTACGAACACACATGAAATATGAGGCCTATGGCGATCACTAGAAGCGGCTGAATAATACGAAAACGCGTATTTGACACGTATTTGTAGCTTATTTTACTGAGTTTGTTCCAAATCTGAAATAGTGATGCACAGGTGTTTCTCAGGGACCGAATGGTGTGTCACGTATGAACAGACATAAAATTTGATGCCCCTGGCGATCACTAGAGGCGGCTGAATAATACGAAAACGCGTATTTGACACGTATTTGTAGCTTATTTTACTGAGTTTGTTCCAAATCTGAAATAGTGATGCACAGGTGTTTCTCGGGGACCGATGGACTGTCACGTACGAACACACATGAAATTTGAGGCCTATGGCGATCACTAGAAACGGCTGAAAAATACGAAAACGCGTATTTGACACGTATTTGTAGCTTATTTTACTGAGTTTGTTCCAAATCTGAAATAGTGATGCACAGGTGTTTCTCGGGGACCGATGGACTGTCACGTACGAACACACATGAAATTTGAGGCCTATGGCGATCACTAGAAACGGCTGAATAATACGAAAACGCGTATTTGACACGTATTTGTAGCTTATTTTACTGAGTTTGTTCCAAATCTGAAATAGTGATGCACTGGTGTTTCTCAGGGACCGATGGAGTGTCACGTATAAACAAACATGAAATTTGAGGCCTATGGCGATCACTAGAAGCGGCTGAATAATACGAAAACGCGTATTTGACACGTATTTGTAGCTTATTTTACTGAGTTTGTTCCAAATCTGAAATAGTGATGCACAGGTGTTTCTCGGGGACCGATGGACTGTCACGTACGAACACACATGAAATTTGAGGCCTATGGCGATCACTAGAGGCGGCTAAATAATACGAAAACGCGTATTTGACACGTATTTGTAGCTTATTTTACAGAGTTTGTTCCAAATCTGAAATAGTGATGCACAGGTGTTTCTCGGGGACCGATGGACTGTCACGTATGAACACACATGAAATTTGAGGCCTATGGCGATCACTAGAAGCGGCTGAATAATACGAAAACGCGTATTTGACACGTATTTGTAGCTTATTTTACTGAGTTTGTTCCAAATCTGAAATAGTGATGCACAGGTGTTTCTCGGGGACCGATGGACTGTCACGTACGAACACACATGAAATTTGAGGCCTATGGCGATCACTAGAAGCGGCTGAATAATACGAAAACGCGTATTTGACACGTATTTGTAGCTTATTTTACTGAGTTTGTTCCAAATCTGAAATAGAGATGCACAGGTGTTTCTCGGGGACCGATGGACTGTCACGTACGAACACACATGAAATTTGAGGCCTATGGCGATCACTAGAAGCGGCTGAATAATACGAAAACGCGTATTTGACACGTATTTGTAGCTTATTTTACTGAGTTTGTTCCAAATCTGAAATAGTGATGCACTGGTGTTTCTCAGGGACCGATGGAGTGTCACGTATAAACAAACATGAAATTTGAGGCCTATGGCGATCACTAGAAGCGGCTGAATAATACGAAAACGCGTATTTGACACGTATTTGTAGCTTATTTTACTGAGTTTGTTCCAAATCTGAAATAGAGATGCACAGGTGTTTCTCGGGGACCGATGGACTGTCACGTACGAACACACATGAAATTTGAGGCCTATGGCGATCACTAGAAACGGCTGAAAAATACGAAAACGCGTATTTGACACGTATTTGTAGCTTATTTTACTGAGTTTGTTCCAAATCTGAAATAGTGATGCACAGGTGTTTCTCGGGGACCGATGGACTGTCACGTACGAACACACATGAAATATGAGGCCTATGGCGATCACTAGAAGCGGCTGAATAATACGAAAACGCGTATTTGACACGTATTTGTAGCTTATTTTACTGAGTTTGTTCCAAATCTGAAATAGTGATGCACAGGTGTTTCTCTGGGACCGATGGACTGTCACGTACGAACACACATGAAATATGAGGCCTATGGCGATCACTAGAAGCGGCTGAATAATACGAAAACGCGTATTTGACACGTATTTGTAGCTTATTTTACTGAGTTTGTTCCAAATCTGAAATAGTGATGCACAGGTGTTTCTCAGGGACCGAATGGACTGTCACGTACGAACACACATGAAATTTGAGGCCTATGGCGATCACTAGAAGCGGCTGAATAATACGAAAACGCGTATTTGACACGTATGTGTAGCTTATTTTACTGAGTTTGTTCCAAATCTGAAATGGTGATGCAAAGGTGTTTCTCGGGGACCGATGGAGTGTCACGTACGAACACACATGAAATTTGAGGCCTATGGCGATCACTAGAAACGGCTGAATAATACGAAAACGCGGATTTGACACCTATTTGTAGCTTATTTTACTGAGTTTGTTCCAAATCTGAAATAGTGATGCACAGGTGTTTCTCGGGGACAGATGGACTGTCACGTACGAACACACATGAAATTTGAGGCCTATGGCGATCACTAGAAACGGCTGAATAATACGAAAACGCGTATTTGACACGTATTTGTAGCTTATTTTACTGAGTTTGTTCCAAATCTGAAATAGTGATGCACAGGTGTTTCTCGGGGACCGATGGACTGTCACGTACGAACACACATGAAATTTGAGGCCTATGGCGATCACTAGAAGCGGCTGAATAATACGAAAACGCGTATTTGACACGTATTTGTAGCTTATTTTACTGAGTTTGTTCCAAATCTGAAATAGAGATGCACTGGTGTTTCTCAGGGACCGATGGACTGTCACGTACGAACACACATGAAATTTGAGGCCTATGGCGATCACTAGAAACGGCTGAAAAATACGAAAACGCGTATTTGACACGTATTTGTAGCTTATTTTACTGAGTTTGTTCCAAATCTGAAATAGTGATGCACAGGTGTTTCTCGGGGACCGATGGACTGTCACGTACGAACACACATGAAATATGAGGCCCCTGGCGAGCACTAGAGGCGGCTGAATAATACGAAAACGCGTATTTGACACGTATTTGTAGCTTATTTTACTGAGTTTGTTCCAAATCTGAAATAGTGATGCACAGGTGTTTCTCGGGGACCGATGGACTGTCACGTACGAACACACATGAAATATGAGGCCCCTGGCGAGCACTAGAGGCGGCTGAATAATACGAAAACGCGTATTTGACACGTATTTGTAGCTTATTTTACTGAGTTTGTTCCAAATCTGAAATAGTGATGCACTGGTGTTTCTCAGGGACCGATGGAGTGTCACGTATAAACAAACATGAAATTTGAGGCCTATGGCGATCACTAGAAGCGGCTGAATAATACGAAAACGCGTATTTGACACGTATTTGTAGCTTATTTTACTGAGTTTGTTCCAAATCTGAAATAGTGATGCACAGGTGTTTCTCGGGGACCGATGGACTGTCACGTACGAACACACATGAAATATGAGGCCTATGGCGATCACTAGAAGCGGCTGAATAATACGAAAACGCGTATTTGACACGTATTTGTAGCTTATTTTACTGAGTTTGTTCCAAATCTGAAATAGTGATGCACAGGTGTTTCTCAGGGACCGAATGGAGTGTCACGTATGAACAGACATAAAATTTGATGCCCCTGGCGATCACTAGAGGCGGCTGAATAATACGAAAACGCGTATTTGACACGTATTTGTAGCTTATTTTCCTGAGTTTGTTCCAAATCTGAAATAGTGATGCACAGGTGTTTCTCGGGGACCGATGGACTGTCACGTACGAACACACATGAAATTTGAGGCCTATGGCGATCACTAGAAGCGGCTGAATAATACGAAAACGCGTATTTGACACGTATGTGTAGCTTATTTTACTGAGTTTGTTCCAAATCTGAAATGGTGATGCAAAGGTGTTTCTCGGGGACCGATGGAGTGTCACGTACGAACACACATGAAATTTGAGGCCTATGGCGATCACTAGAGGCGGCTAAATAATACGAAAACGCGTATTTGACACGTATTTGTAGCTTATTTTACAGAGTTTGTTCCAAATCTGAAATAGTGATGCACAGGTGTTTCTCGGGGACCGATGGACTGTCACGTACGAACACACATGAAATTTGAGGCCTATGGCGATCACTAGAAACGGCTGAATAATACGAAAACGCGTATTTGACACGTATTTGTAGCTTATTTTACTGAGTTTGTTCCAAATCTGAAATAGTGATGCACTGGTGTTTCTCAGGGACCGATGGAGTGTCACGTATAAACAAACATGAAATTTGAGGCCTATGGCGATCACTAGAAGCGGCTGAATAATACGAAAACGCGTATTTGACACGTATTTGTAGCTTATTTTACTGAGTTTGTTCCAAATCTGAAATAGAGATGCACAGGTGTTTCTCGGGGACCGATGGACTGTCACGTACGAACACACATGAAATTTGAGGCCTATGGCGATCACTAGAAACGGCTGAAAAATACGAAAACGCGTATTTGACACGTATTTGTAGCTTATTTTACTGAGTTTGTTCCAAATCTGAAATAGTGATGCACAGGTGTTTCTCGGGGACCGATGGACTGTCACGTACGAACACACATGAAATTTGAGGCCTATGGCGATCACTAGAAACGGCTGAAAAATACGAAAACGCGGATTTGACACCTATTTGTAGCTTATTTTACTGAGTTTGTTCTAAATCTGAAATAGTGATGCACTGGTGTTTCTCAGGGACAGATGGAGTGTCACGTATAAACAAACATGAAATTTGAGGCCTATGGCGATCACTAGAAGCGGCTGAATAATACGAAAACGCGTATTTGACACGTATTTGTAGCTTATTTTACTGAGTTTGTTCCAAATCTGAAATAGTGATGCACTGGTGTTTCTCAGGGACCGATGGAGTGTCACGTATAAACAAACATGAAATTTGAGGCCTATGGCGATCACTAGAAGCGGCTGAATAATACGAAAACGCGTATTTGACACGTATTTGTAGCTTATTTTCCTGAGTTTGTTCCAAATCTGAAATAGTGATGCACAGGTGTTTCTCGGGGACCGATGGACTGTCACGTACGAACACACATGAAATTTGAGGCCTATGGCGATCACTAGAAACGGCTGAAAAATACGAAAACGCGTATTTGACACGTATTTGTAGCTTATTTTACTGAGTTTGTTCCAAATCTGAAATAGTGATGCACAGGTGTTTCTCGGGGACCGATGGACTGTCACGTACGAACACACATGAAATATGAGGCCTATGGCGATCACTAGAAGCGGCTGAATAATACGAAAACGCGTATTTGACACGTATTTGTAGCTTATTTTACTGAGTTTGTTCCAAATCTGAAATAGTGATGCACAGGTGTTTCTCAGGGACCGAATGGTGTGTCACGTATGAACAGACATAAAATTTGATGCCCCTGGCGATCACTAGAGGCGGCTGAATAATACGAAAACGCGTATTTGACACGTATTTGTAGCTTATTTTACTGAGTTTGTTCCAAATCTGAAATAGTGATGCACAGGTGTTTCTCGGGGACCGATGGACTGTCACGTACGAACACACATGAAATTTGAGGCCTATGGCGATCACTAGAAACGGCTGAAAAATACGAAAACGCGTATTTGACACGTATTTGTAGCTTATTTTACTGAGTTTGTTCCAAATCTGAAATAGTGATGCACAGGTGTTTCTCGGGGACCGATGGACTGTCACGTACGAACACACATGAAATTTGAGGCCTATGGCGATCACTAGAAACGGCTGAATAATACGAAAACGCGTATTTGACACGTATTTGTAGCTTATTTTACTGAGTTTGTTCCAAATCTGAAATAGTGATGCACTGGTGTTTCTCAGGGACCGATGGAGTGTCACGTATAAACAAACATGAAATTTGAGGCCTATGGCGATCACTAGAAGCGGCTGAATAATACGAAAACGCGTATTTGACACGTATTTGTAGCTTATTTTACTGAGTTTGTTCCAAATCTGAAATAGTGATGCACAGGTGTTTCTCGGGGACCGATGGACTGTCACGTACGAACACACATGAAATTTGAGGCCTATGGCGATCACTAGAGGCGGCTAAATAATACGAAAACGCGTATTTGACACGTATTTGTAGCTTATTTTACAGAGTTTGTTCCAAATCTGAAATAGTGATGCACAGGTGTTTCTCGGGGACCGATGGACTGTCACGTATGAACACACATGAAATTTGAGGCCTATGGCGATCACTAGAAGCGGCTGAATAATACGAAAACGCGTATTTGACACGTATTTGTAGCTTATTTTACTGAGTTTGTTCCAAATCTGAAATAGTGATGCACAGGTGTTTCTCGGGGACCGATGGACTGTCACGTACGAACACACATGAAATTTGAGGCCTATGGCGATCACTAGAAGCGGCTGAATAATACGAAAACGCGTATTTGACACGTATTTGTAGCTTATTTTACTGAGTTTGTTCCAAATCTGAAATAGAGATGCACAGGTGTTTCTCGGGGACCGATGGACTGTCACGTACGAACACACATGAAATTTGAGGCCTATGGCGATCACTAGAAGCGGCTGAATAATACGAAAACGCGTATTTGACACGTATTTGTAGCTTATTTTACTGAGTTTGTTCCAAATCTGAAATAGTGATGCACTGGTGTTTCTCAGGGACCGATGGAGTGTCACGTATAAACAAACATGAAATTTGAGGCCTATGGCGATCACTAGAAGCGGCTGAATAATACGAAAACGCGTATTTGACACGTATTTGTAGCTTATTTTACTGAGTTTGTTCCAAATCTGAAATAGAGATGCACAGGTGTTTCTCGGGGACCGATGGACTGTCACGTACGAACACACATGAAATTTGAGGCCTATGGCGATCACTAGAAACGGCTGAAAAATACGAAAACGCGTATTTGACACGTATTTGTAGCTTATTTTACTGAGTTTGTTCCAAATCTGAAATAGTGATGCACAGGTGTTTCTCGGGGACCGATGGACTGTCACGTACGAACACACATGAAATATGAGGCCTATGGCGATCACTAGAAGCGGCTGAATAATACGAAAACGCGTATTTGACACGTATTTGTAGCTTATTTTACTGAGTTTGTTCCAAATCTGAAATAGTGATGCACAGGTGTTTCTCTGGGACCGATGGACTGTCACGTACGAACACACATGAAATTTGAGGCCTATGGCGATCACTAGAAACGGCTGAATAATACGAAAACGCGTATTTGACACGTATTTGTAGCTTATTTTACTGAGTTTGTTCCAAATCTGAAATAGTGATGCACTGGTGTTTCTCAGGGACCGATGGAGTGTCACGTATAAACAAACATGAAATTTGAGGCCTATGGCGATCACTAGAAGCGGCTGAATAATACGAAAACGCGTATTTGACACGTATTTGTGGCTTATTTTACTGAGTTTGTTCCAAATCTGAAATAGTGATGCACAGGTGTTTCTCGGGGACCGATGGACTGTCACGTACGAACACACATGAAATTTGAGGCTTATGGCGATCACTAGAAACGGCTGAATAATACGAAAACGCGGATTTGACACCTATTTGTAGCTTATTTTACTGAGTTTGTTCCAAATCTGAAATAGTGATGCACTGGTGTTTCTCAGGGACCGATGGAGTGTCACGTATAAACAAACATGAAATTTGAGGCCTATGGCGATCACTAGAAGCGGCTGAATAATACGAAAACGCGTATTTGACACGTATTTGTAGCTTATTTTACTGAGTTTGTTCCAAATCTGAAATAGTGATGCACTGGTGTTTCTCAGGGACCGATGGAGTGTCACGTATAAACAAACATGAAATTTGAGGCCTATGGCGATCACTAGAAGCGGCTGAATAATACGAAAACGCGTATTTGACACGTATTTGTAGCTTATTTTACTGAGTTTGTTCCAAATCTGAAATAGAGATGCACAGGTGTTTCTCGGGGACCGATGGACTGTCACGTACGAACACACATGAAATTTGAGGCCTATGGCGATCACTAGAAACGGCTGAATAATACGAAAACGCCTATTTGACACGTATTTGTAGCTTATTTTACTGAGTTTGTTCCAAATCTGAAATAGTGATGCACTGGTGTTTCTCAGGGACCGATGGAGTGTCACGTATAAACAAACATGAAATTTGAGGCCTATGGCGATCACTAGAAGCGGCTGAATAATACGAAAACGCGTATTTGACACGTATTTGTAGCTTATTTTACTGAGTTTGTTCCAAATCTGAAATAGAGATGCACAGGTGTTTCTCGGGGACCGATGGACTGTCACGTACGAACACACATGAAATTTGAGGCCTATGGCGATCACTAGAAACGGCTGAATAATACGAAAACGCCTATTTGACACGTATTTGTAGCTTATTTTACTGAGTTTGTTCCAAATCTGAAATAGTGATGCACTGGTGTTTCTCAGGGACCGATGGAGTGTCACGTATAAACAAACATGAAATTTGAGGCCTATGGCGATCACTAGAAGCGGCTGAATAATACGAAAACGCGTATTTGACACGTATTTGTAGCTTATTTTCCTGAGTTTGTTCCAAATCTGAAATAGTGATGCACAGGTGTTTCTCTGGGACCGATGGACTGTCACGTACGAACACACATGAAATTTGAGGCCTATGGCGATCACTAGAAACGGCTGAATAATACGAAAACGCGTATTTGACACGTATTTGTAGCTTATTTTACTGAGTTTGTTCCAAATCTGAAATAGTGATGCAATGGTGTTTCTCAGGGACCGATGGAGTGTCACGTATAAACAAACATGAAATTTGAGGCCTATGGCGATCACTAGAAGCGGCTGAATAATACGAAAACGCGTATTTGACACGTATTTGTAGCTTATTTTACTGAGTTTGTTCCAAATCTGAAATAGTGATGCACAAGTGTTTCTCGGGGACCGATGGACTGTCACGTACGAACACACATGAAATTTGAGGCCTATGGCGATCACTAGAAACGGCTGAATAATACGAAAACGCGTATTTGACACGTATTTGTAGCTTATTTTACTGAGTTTGTTCCAAATCTGAAATAGTGATGCAATGGTGTTTCTCAGGGACCGATGGAGTGTCACGTATAAACAAACATGAAATTTGAGGCCTATGGCGATCACTAGAAGCGGCTGAATAATACGAAAACGCGTATTTGACACGTATGTGTAGCTTATTTTACTGAGTTTGTTCCAAATCTGAAATGGTGATGCAAAGGTGTTTCTCGGGGACCGATGGAGTGTCACGTACGAACACACATGAAATTTGAGGCCTATGGCGATCACTAGAGGCGGCTAAATAATACGAAAACGCGTATTTGACACGTATTTGTAGCTTATTTTACAGAGTTTGTTCCAAATCTGAAATAGTGATGCACAGGTGTTTCTCGGGGACCGATGGACTGTCACGTACGAACACACATGAAATTTGAGGCCTATGGCGATCACTAGAAGCGGCTGAATAATACGAAAACGCGTATTTGACACGTATTTGTAGCTTATTTTACAGAGTTTGTTCCAAATCTGAAATAGTGATGCACAGGTGTTTCTCGGGGACCGATGGACTGTCACGTACGAACACACATGAAATTTGAGGCCTATGGCGATCACTAGAAGCGGCTGAATAATACGAAAACGCGTATTTGACACGTATTTGTAGCTTATTTTACTGAGTTTGTTCCAAATCTGAAATAGAGATGCACTGGTGTTTCTCAGGGACCGATGGACTGTCACGTACGAACACACATGAAATTTGAGGCCTATGGCGATCACTAGAAACGGCTGAAAAATACGAAAACGCGTATTTGACACGTATTTGTAGCTTATTTTACTGAGTTTGTTCCAAATCTGAAATAGTGATGCACAGGTGTTTCTCGGGGACCGATGGACTGTCACGTACGAACACACATGAAATATGAGGCCCCTGGCGAGCACTAGAGGCGGCTGAATAATACGAAAACGCGTATTTGACACGTATTTGTAGCTTATTTTCCTGAGTTTGTTCCAAATCTGAAATAGTGATGCACAGGTGTTTCTCTGGGACCGATGGACTGTCACGTACGAACACACATGAAATTTGAGGCCTATGGCGATCACTAGAAACGGCTGAATAATACGAAAACGCGTATTTGACACGTATTTGTAGCTTATTTTACTGAGTTTGTTCCAAATCTGAAATAGTGATGCACTGGTGTTTCTCAGGGACCGATGGAGTGTCACGTATAAACAAACATGAAATTTGAGGCCTATGGCGCTCACTAGAAGCGGCTGAATAATACGAAAACGCGTATTTGACACGTATTTGTAGCTTATTTTACTGAGTTTGTTCCAAATCTGAAATAGTGATGCACAGGTGTTTCTCGGGGACCGATGGACTGTCACGTACGAACACACATGAAATATGAGGCCTATGGCGATCACTAGAAGCGGCTGAATAATACGAAAACGCGTATTTGACACGTATTTGTAGCTTATTTTACTGAGTTTGTTCCAAATCTGAAATAGTGATGCACAGGTGTTTCTCAGGGACCGAATGGAGTGTCACGTATGAACAGACATAAAATTTGATGCCCCTGGCGATCACTAGAGGCGGCTGAATAATACGAAAACGCGTATTTGACACGTATTTGTAGCTTATTTTCCTGAGTTTGTTCCAAATCTGAAATAGTGATGCACAGGTGTTTCTCGGGGACCGATGGACTGTCACGTACGAACACACATGAAATTTGAGGCCTATGGCGATCACTAGAAGCGGCTGAATAATACGAAAACGCGTATTTGACACGTATGTGTAGCTTATTTTACTGAGTTTGTTCCAAATCTGAAATGGTGATGCAAAGGTGTTTCTCGGGGACCGATGGAGTGTCACGTACGAACACACATGAAATTTGAGGCCTATGGCGATCACTAGAGGCGGCTAAATAATACGAAAACGCGTATTTGACACGTATTTGTAGCTTATTTTACAGAGTTTGTTCCAAATCTGAAATAGTGATGCACAGGTGTTTCTCGGGGACCGATGGACTGTCACGTACGAACACACATGAAATTTGAGGCCTATGGCGATCACTAGAAACGGCTGAATAATACGAAAACGCGTATTTGACACGTATTTGTAGCTTATTTTACTGAGTTTGTTCCAAATCTGAAATAGTGATGCACTGGTGTTTCTCAGGGACCGATGGAGTGTCACGTATAAACAAACATGAAATTTGAGGCCTATGGCGATCACTAGAAGCGGCTGAATAATACGAAAACGCGTATTTGACACGTATTTGTAGCTTATTTTACTGAGTTTGTTCCAAATCTGAAATAGTGATGCACAGGTGTTTCTCTGGGACCGATGGACTGTCACGTACGAACACACATGAAATTTGAGGCCTATGGCGATCACTAGAAACGGCTGAATAATACGAAAACGCGTATTTGACACGTATTTGTAGCTTATTTTACTGAGTTTGTTCCAAATCTGAAATAGTGATGCACTGGTGTTTCTCAGGGACCGATGGAGTGTCACGTATAAACAAACATGAAATTTGAGGCCTATGGCGATCACTAGAAGCGGCTGAATAATACGAAAACGCGTATTTGACACGTATTTGTAGCTTATTTTACTGAGTTTGTTCCAAATCTGAAATAGTGATGCACAGGTGTTTCTCTGGGACCGATGGACTGTCACGTACGAACACACATGAAATTTGAGGCCTATGGCGATCACTAGAAACGGCTGAATAATACGAAAACGCGTATTTGACACGTATTTGTAGCTTATTTTACTGAGTTTGTTCCAAATCTGAAATAGAGATGCACAGGTGTTTCTCGGGGACCGATGGACTGTCACGTACGAACACACATGAAATTTGAGGCCTATGGCGATCACTAGAAACGGCTGAAAAATACGAAAACGCGTATTTGACACGTATTTGTAGCTTATTTTACTGAGTTTGTTCCAAATCTGAAATAGTGATGCACAGGTGTTTCTCGGGGACCGATGGACTGTCACGTACGAACACACATGAAATTTGAGGCCTATGGCGATCACTAGAAACGGCTGAAAAATACGAAAACGCGGATTTGACACCTATTTGTAGCTTATTTTACTGAGTTTGTTCCAAATCTGAAATAGTGATGCACTGGTGTTTCTCAGGGACCGATGGAGTGTCACGTATAAACAAACATGAAATTTGAGGCCTATGGCGATCACTAGAAGCGGCTGAATAATACGAAAACGCGTATTTGACACGTATTTGTAGCTTATTTTACTGAGTTTGTTCCAAATCTGAAATAGTGATGCACTGGTGTTTCTCAGGGACCGATGGAGTGTCACGTATAAACAAACATGAAATTTGAGGCCTATGGCGATCACTAGAAGCGGCTGAATAATACGAAAACGCGTATTTGACACGTATTTGTAGCTTATTTTCCTGAGTTTGTTCCAAATCTGAAATAGTGATGCACAGGTGTTTCTCGGGGACCGATGGACTGTCACGTACGAACACACATGAAATTTGAGGCCTATGGCGATCACTAGAAGCGGCTGAATAATACGAAAACGCGTATTTGACACGTATGTGTAGCTTATTTTACTGAGTTTGTTCCAAATCTGTAATGGTGATGCAAAGGTGTTTCTCGGGGACCGATGGAGTGTCACGTACGAACACACATGAAATTTGAGGCTTATGGCGATCACTAGAGGCGGCTGAATAATACGAAAACGCGTATTTGACACGTATTTGTAGCTTATTTTCCTGAGTTTGTTCCAAATCTGAAATAGTGATGCACAGGTGTTTCTCAGGGACCGATGGAGTGTCACGTATAAACAAACATGAAATTTGAGGCCTATGGCGATCACTAGAAGCGGCTGAATAATACGAAAACGCGTATTTGACACGTATTTGTAGCTTATTTTCCTGAGTTTGTTCCAAATCTGAAATAGTGATGCACAGGTGTTTCTCGGGGACCGATGGACTGTCACGTACGAACACACATGAAATTTGAGGCCTATGGCGATCACTAGAAGCGGCTGAATAATACGAAAACGCGTAATTGACACGTATGTGTAGCTTATTTTACTGAGTTTGTTCCAAATCTGAAATGGTGATGCAAAGGTGTTTCTCGGGGACCGATGGAGTGTCACGTACGAACACACATGAAATTTGAGGCTTATGGCGATCACTAGAGGCGGCTGAATAATACGAAAACGCGTATTTGACACGTATTTGTAGCTTATTTTCCTGAGTTTGTTCCAAATCTGAAATAGTGATGCACAGGTGTTTCTCGGGGACCGATGGACTGTCACGTACGAACACACATGAAATTTGAGGCCTATGGCGATCACTAGAAACGGCTGAAAAATACGAAAACGCGTATTTAACACGTATTTGTAGCTTATTTTACTGAGTTTGTTCCAAATCTGAAATAGTGATGCACAGGTGTTTCTCGGGGACCGATGGACTGTCACGTACGAACACACATGAAATATGAGGCCTATGGCGATCACTAGAAGCGGCTGAATAATACGAAAACGCGTATTTGACACGTATTTGTAGCTTATTTTACTGAGTTTGTTCCAAATCTGAAATAGTGATGCACAGGTGTTTCTCAGGGACCGAATGGTGTGTCACGTATGAACAGACATAAAATTTGATGCCCCTGGCGATCACTAGAGGCGGCTGAATAATACGAAAACGCGTATTTGACACGTATTTGTAGCTTATTTTACTGAGTTTGTTCCAAATCTGAAATAGTGATGCACAGGTGTTTCTCGGGGACCGATGGACTGTCACGTACGAACACACATGAAATTTGAGGCCTATGGCGATCACTAGAAACGGCTGAAAAATACGAAAACGCGTATTTGACACGTATTTGTAGCTTATTTTACTGAGTTTGTTCCAAATCTGAAATAGTGATGCACAGGTGTTTCTCGGGGACCGATGGACTGTCACGTACGAACACACATGAAATTTGAGGCCTATGGCGATCACTAGAAACGGCTGAATAATACGAAAACGCGTATTTGACACGTATTTGTAGCTTATTTTACTGAGTTTGTTCCAAATCTGAAATAGTGATGCACTGGTGTTTCTCAGGGACCGATGAAGTGTCACGTATAAACAAACATGAAATTTGAGGCCTATGGCGATCACTAGAAGCGGATGAATAATACGAAAACGCGTATTTGACACGTATTTGTAGCTTATTTTACTGAGTTTGTTCCAAATCTGAAATAGTGATGCACAGGTGTTTCTCGGGGACCGATGGACTGTCACGTACGAACACACATGAAATTTGAGGCCTATGGCGATCACTAGAGGCGGCTAAATAATACGAAAACGCGTATTTGACACGTATTTGTAGCTTATTTTACAGAGTTTGTTCCAAATCTGAAATAGTGATGCACAGGTGTTTCTCGGGGACCGATGGACTGTCACGTACGAACACACATGAAATTTGAGGCCTATGGCGATCACTAGAAGCGGCTGAATAATACGAAAACGCGTATTTGACACGTATTTGTAGCTTATTTTACTGAGTTTGTTCCAAATCTGAAATAGTGATGCACAGGTGTTTCTCGGGGACCGATGGACTGTCACGTACGAACACACATGAAATATGAGGCCTATGGCGATCACTAGAAGCGGCTGAATAATACGAAAACGCGTATTTGACACGTATTTGTAGCTTATTTTACTGAGTTTGTTCCAAATCTGAAATAGTGATGCACAGGTGTTTCTCTGGGACCGATGGACTGTCACGTACGAACACACATGATATTTGAGGCCTATGGCGATCACTAGAAACGGCTGAATAATACGAAAACGCGTATTTGACACGTATTTGTAGCTTATTTTACTGAGTTTGTTCCAAATCTGAAATAGTGATGCACTGGTGTTTCTCAGGGACCGATGGAGTGTCACGTATAAACAAACATGAAATTTGAGGCCTATGGCGATCACTAGAAGCGGCTGAATAATACGAAAACGCGTATTTGACACGTATTTGTAGCTTATTTTACTGAGTTTGTTCCAAATCTGAAATAGAGATGCACAGGTGTTTCTCGGGGACCGATGGACTGTCACGTACGAACACACATGAAATTTGAGGCCTATGGCGATCACTAGAAACGGCTGAAAAATACGAAAACGCGTATTTGACACGTATTTGTAGCTTATTTTACTGAGTTTGTTCCAAATCTGAAATAGTGATGCACAGGTGTTTCTCGGGGACCGATGGACTGTCACGTACGAACACACATGAAATATGAGGCCTATGGCGATCACTAGAAGCGGCTGAATAATACGAAAACGCGTATTTGACACGTATTTGTAGCTTATTTTACTGAGTTTGTTCCAAATCTGAAATAGTGATGCACAGGTGTTTCTCTGGGACCGATGGACTGTCACGTACGAACACACATGAAATTTGAGGCCTATGGCGATCACTAGAAACGGCTGAATAATACGAAAACGCGTATTTGACACGTATTTGTAGCTTATTTTACTGAGTTTGTTCCAAATCTGAAATAGTGATGCACTGGTGTTTCTCAGGGACCGATGGAGTGTCACGTATAAACAAACATGAAATTTGAGGCCTATGGCGATCACTAGAAGCGGCTGAATAATACGAAAACGCGTATTTGACACGTATTTGTAGCTTATTTTACTGAGTTTGTTCCAAATCTGAAATAGTGATGCACAGGTGTTTCTCGGGGACCGATGGACTGTCACGTACGAACACACATGAAATTTGAGGCTTATGGCGATCACTAGAAACGGCTGAATAATACGAAAACGCGGATTTGACACCTATTTGTAGCTTATTTTACTGAGTTTGTTCCAAATCTGAAATAGTGATGCACTGGTGTTTCTCAGGGACCGATGGAGTGTCACGTATAAACAAACATGAAATTTGAGGCCTATGGCGATCACTAGAAGCGGCTGAATAATACGAAAACGCGTATTTGACACGTATTTGTAGCTTATTTTACTGAGTTTGTTCCAAATCTGAAATAGTGATGCACTGGTGTTTCTCAGGGACCGATGGAGTGTCACGTATAAACAAACATGAAATTTGAGGCCTATGGCGATCACTAGAAGCGGCTGAATAATACGAAAACGCGTATTTGACACGTATTTGTAGCTTATTTTACTGAGTTTGTTCCAAATCTGAAATAGAGATGCACAGGTGTTTCTCGGGGACCGATGGACTGTCACGTACGAACACACATGAAATTTGAGGCCTATGGCGATCACTAGAAACGGCTGAAAAATACGAAAACGCGTATTTGACACGTATTTGTAGCTTATTTTACTGAGTTTCTTCCAAATCTGAAATAGTGATGCACAGGTGTTTCTCGGGGACCGATGGACTGTCACGTACGAACACACATGAAATATGAGGCCCCTGGCGATCACTAGAGGCGGCTGAATAATACGAAAACGCGTATTTGACACGTATTTGTAGCTTATTTTCCTGAGTTTGTTCCAAATCTGAAATAGTGATGCACAGGTGTTTCTCTGGGACCGATGGACTGTCACGTACGAACACACATGAAATTTGAGGCCTATGGCGATCACTAGAAACGGCTGAATAATACGAAAACGCGTATTTGACACGTATTTGTAGCTTATTTTACTGAGTTTGTTCCAAATCTGAAATAGTGATGCACTGGTGTTTCTCAGGGACCGATGGAGTGTCACGTATAAACAAACATGAAATTTGAGGCCTATGGCGATCACTAGAAGCGGCTGAATAATACGAAAACGCGTATTTGACACGTATTTGTAGCTTATTTTACTGAGTTTGTTCCAAATCTGAAATAGAGATGCACAGGTGTTTCTCGGGGACCGATGGACTGTCACGTACGAACACACATGAAATTTGAGGCCTATGGCGATCACTAGAAACGGCTGAATAATACGAAAACGCCTATTTGACACGTATTTGTAGCTTATTTTACTGAGTTTGTTCCAAATCTGAAATAGTGATGCACTGGTGTTTCTCAGGGACCGATGGAGTGTCACGTATAAACAAACATGAAATTTGAGGCCTATGGCGATCACTAGAAGCGGCTGAATAATACGAAAACGCGTATTTGACACGTATTTGTAGCTTATTTTCCTGAGTTTGTTCCAAATCTGAAATAGTGATGCACAGGTGTTTCTCTGGGACCGATGGACTGTCACGTACGAACACACATGAAATTTTGAGGCCTATGGCGATCACTAGAAACGGTTGAATAATACGAAAACGCGTATTTGACACGTATTTGTAGCTTATTTTACTGAGTTTGTTCCAAATCTGAAATAGTGATGCAATGGTGTTTCTCAGGGACCGATGGAGTGTCACGTATAAACAAACATGAAATTTGAGGCCTATGGCGATCACTAGAAGCGGCTGAATAATACGAAAACGCGTATTTGACACGTATTTGTAGCTTATTTTACTGAGTTTGTTCCAAATCTGAAATAGAGATGCACAGGTGTTTCTCGGGGACCGATGGAGTGTCACGTACGAACACACATGAAATTTGAGGCCTATGGCGATCACTAGAAACGGCTGAAAAATACGAAAACGCGTATTTGACACGTATTTGTAGCTTATTTTACTGAGTTTGTTCCAAATCTGAAATAGTGATGCACAGGTGTTTCTCGGGGACCGATGGACTGTCACGTACGAACACACATGAAATATGAGGCCTATGGCGATCACTAGAAGCGGCTGAATAATACGAAAACGCGTATTTGACACGTATTTGTAGCTTATTTTACTGAGTTTGTTCCAAATCTGAAATAGTGATGCACAGGTGTTTCTCTGGGACCGATGGACTGTCACGTACGAACACACATGAAATTTGAGGCCTATGGCGATCACTAGAAACGGCTGAATAATACGAAAACGCGTATTTGACACGTATTTGTAGCTTATTTTCCTGAGTTTGTTCCAAATCTGAAATAGTGATGCACAGGTGTTTCTCTGGGACCGATGGACTGTCACGTACGAACACACATGAAATTTGAGGCCTATGGCGATCACTAGAAACGGCTGAATAATACGAAAACGCGTATTTGACACGTATTTGTAGCTTATTTTACTGAGTTTGTTCCAAATCTGAAATAGTGATGCACTGGTGTTTCTCAGGGACCGATGGAGTGTCACGTATAAACAAACATGAAATTTGAGGCCTATGGCGATCACTAGAAGCGGCTGAATAATACGAAAACGCGTATTTGACACGTATTTGTAGCTTATTTTACTGAGTTTGTTCCAAATCTGAAATAGAGATGCACAGGTGTTTCTCGGGGACCGATGGACTGTCACGTACGAACACACATGAAATTTGAGGCCTATGGCGATCACTAGAAACGGCTGAATAATACGAAAACGCCTATTTGACACGTATTTGTAGCTTATTTTACTGAGTTTGTTCCAAATCTGAAATAGTGATGCACTGGTGTTTCTCAGGGACCGATGGAGTGTCACGTATAAACAAACATGAAATTTGAGGCCTATGGCGATCACTAGAAGCGGCTGAATAATACGAAAACGCGTATTTGACACGTATTTGTAGCTTATTTTCCTGAGTTTGTTCCAAATCTGAAATAGTGATGCACAGGTGTTTCTCTGGGACCGATGGACTGTCACGTACGAACACACATGAAATTTGAGGCCTATGGCGATCACTAGAAACGGTTGAATAATACGAAAACGCGTATTTGACACGTATTTGTAGCTTATTTTACTGAGTTTGTTCCAAATCTGAAATAGTGATGCAATGGTGTTTCTCAGGGACCGATGGAGTGTCACGTATAAACAAACATGAAATTTGAGGCCTATGGCGATCACTAGAAGCGGCTGAATAATACGAAAACGCGTATTTGACACGTATTTGTAGCTTATTTTACTGAGTTTGTTCCAAATCTGAAATAGAGATGCACAGGTGTTTCTCGGGGACCGATGGACTGTCACGTACGAACACACATGAAATTTGAGGCCTATGGCGATCACTAGAAACGGCTGAAAAATACGAAAACGCGTATTTGACACGTATTTGTAGCTTATTTTACTGAGTTTGTTCCAAATCTGAAATAGTGATGCACAGGTGTTTCTCGGGGACCGATGGACTGTCACGTACGAACACACATGAAATATGAGGCCTATGGCGATCACTAGAAGCGGCTGAATAATACGAAAACGCGTATTTGACACGTATTTGTAGCTTATTTTACTGAGTTTGTTCCAAATCTGAAATAGTGATGCACAGGTGTTTCTCTGGGACCGATGGACTGTCACGTACGAACACACATGAAATTTGAGGCCTATGGCGATCACTAGAAACGGCTGAATAA
Organism: Cryptocephalus moraei; assembly: GCA_946251905.1. Taxonomy (NCBI): domain Eukaryota; kingdom Metazoa; phylum Arthropoda; class Insecta; order Coleoptera; family Chrysomelidae; genus Cryptocephalus; species Cryptocephalus moraei. Next base: position 1,082,492 of record OX276466.1, on the reverse strand, counting down.
TACGAAAACGCGTATTTGACACGTATTTGTAGCTTATTTTACTGAGTTTGTTCCAAATCTGAAATAGTGATGCACTGGTGTTTCTCAGGGACCGATGGAGTGTCACGTATAAACAAACATGAAATTTGAGGCCTATGGCGATCACTAGAAGCGGCTGAATAATACGAAAACGCGTATTTGACACGTATTTGTAGCTTATTTTACTGAGTTTGTTCCAAATCTGAAATAGTGATGCACAGGTGTTTCTCGGGGACCGATGGACTGTCACGTACGAACACACATGAAATTTGAGGCTTATGGCGATCACTAGAAACGGCTGAATAATACGAAAACGCGGATTTGACACCTATTTGTAGCTTATTTTACTGAGTTTGTTCCAAATCTGAAATAGTGATGCACTGGTGTTTCTCAGGGACCGATGGAGTGTCACGTATAAACAAACATGAAATTTGAGGCCTATGGCGATCACTAGAAGCGGCTGAATAATACGAAAACGCGTATTTGACACGTATTTGTAGCTTATTTTACTGAGTTTGTTCCAAATCTGAAATAGTGATGCACTGGTGTTTCTCAGGGACCGATGGAGTGTCACGTATAAACAAACATGAAATTTGAGGCCTATGGCGATCACTAGAAGCGGCTGAATAATACGAAAACGCGTATTTGACACGTATTTGTAGCTTATTTTACTGAGTTTGTTCCAAATCTGAAATAGAGATGCACAGGTGTTTCTCGGGGACCGATGGACTGTCACGTACGAACACACATGAAATTTGAGGCCTATGGCGATCACTAGAAACGGCTGAAAAATACGAAAACGCGTATTTGACACGTATTTGTAGCTTATTTTACTGAGTTTGTTCCAAATCTGAAATAGTGATGCACAGGTGTTTCTCGGGGACCGATGGACTGTCACGTACGAACACACATGAAATATGAGGCCCCTGGCGATCACTAGAGGCGGCTGAATAATACGAAAACGCGTATTTGACACGTATTTGTAGCTTATTTTCCTGAGTTTGTTCCAAATCTGAAATAGTGATGCACAGGTGTTTCTCTGGGACCGATGGACTGTCACGTACGAACACACATGAAATTTGAGGCCTATGGCGATCACTAGAAACGGCTGAATAATACGAAAACGCGTATTTGACACGTATTTGTAGCTTATTTTACTGAGTTTGTTCCAAATCTGAAATAGTGATGCACTGGTGTTTCTCAGGGACCGATGGAGTGTCACGTATAAACAAACATGAAATTTGAGGCCTATGGCGATCACTAGAAGCGGCTGAATAATACGAAAACGCGTATTTGACACGTATTTGTAGCTTATTTTACTGAGTTTGTTCCAAATCTGAAATAGAGATGCACAGGTGTTTCTCGGGGACCGATGGACTGTCACGTACGAACACACATGAAATTTGAGGCCTATGGCGATCACTAGAAACGGCTGAATAATACGAAAACGCCTATTTGACACGTATTTGTAGCTTATTTTACTGAGTTTGTTCCAAATCTGAAATAGTGATGCACTGGTGTTTCTCAGGGACCGATGGAGTGTCACGTATAAACAAACATGAAATTTGAGGCCTATGGCGATCACTAGAAGCGGCTGAATAATACGAAAACGCGTATTTGACACGTATTTGTAGCTTATTTTCCTGAGTTTGTTCCAAATCTGAAATAGTGATGCACAGGTGTTTCTCTGGGACCGATGGACTGTCACGTACGAACACACATGAAATTTGAGGCCTATGGCGATCACTAGAAACGGTTGAATAATACGAAAACGCGTATTTGACACGTATTTGTAGCTTATTTTACTGAGTTTGTTCCAAATCTGAAATAGTGATGCAATGGTGTTTCTCAGGGACCGATGGAGTGTCACGTATAAACAAACATGAAATTTGAGGCCTATGGCGATCACTAGAAGCGGCTGAATAATACGAAAACGCGTATTTGACACGTATTTGTAGCTTATTTTACTGAGTTTGTTCCAAATCTGAAATAGTGATGCACAGGTGTTTCTCGGGGACCGATGGACTGTCACGTACGAACACACATGAAATTTGAGGCCTATGGCGATCACTAGAAACGGCTGAATAATACGAAAACGCGTATTTGACACGTATTTGTAGCTTATTTTACTGAGTTTGTTCCAAATCTGAAATAGTGATGCAATGGTGTTTCTCAGGGACCGATGGAGTGTCACGTATAAACAAACATGAAATTTGAGGCCTATGGCGATCACTAGAAGCGGCTGAATAATACGAAAACGCGTATTTGACACGTATGTGTAGCTTATTTTACTGAGTTTGTTCCAAATCTGAAATGGTGATGCAAAGGTGTTTCTCGGGGACCGATGGAGTGTCACGTACGAACACACATGAAATTTGAGGCCTATGGCGATCACTAGAAACGGCTGAATAATACGAAAACGCGGATTTGACACGTATTTGTAGCTTATTTTACTGAGTTTGTTCCAAATCTGAAATAGTGATGCACAGGTGTTTCTCGGGGACCGATGGACTGTCACGTACGAACACACATGAAATTTGAGGCCTATGGCGATCACTAGAAACGGCTGAATAATACGAAAACGCGTATTTGACACGTATTTGTAGCTTATTTTACTGAGTTTGTTCCAAATCTGAAATAGTGATGCACAGGTGTTTCTCGGGGACCGATGGACTGTCACGTACGAACACACATGAAATTTGAGGCCTATGGCGATCACTAGAAGCGGCTGAATAATACGAAAACGCGTATTTGACACGTATTTGTAGCTTATTTTACTGAGTTTGTTCCAAATCTGAAATGGTGATGCAAAGGTGTTTCTCGGGGACCGATGGAGTGTCACGTACGAACACACATGAAATTTGAGGCCTATGGCGATCACTAGAAACGGCTGAATAATACGAAAACGCGGATTTGACACGTATTTGTAGCTTATTTTACTGAGTTTGTTCCAAATCTGAAATAGTGATGCACAGGTGTTTCTCGGGGACCGATGGACTGTCACGTACGAACACACATGAAATTTGAGGCCTATGGCGATCACTAGAAACGGCTGAATAATACGAAAACGCGTATTTGACACGTATTTGTAGCTTATTTTACTGAGTTTGTTCCAAATCTGAAATAGTGATGCAATGGTGTTTCTCAGGGACCGATGGAGTGTCACGTATAAACAAACATGAAATTTGAGGCCTATGGCGATCACTAGAAGCGGCTGAATAATACGAAAACGCGTATTTGACACGTATGTGTAGCTTATTTTACTGAGTTTGTTCCAAATCTGAAATGGTGATGCAAAGGTGTTTCTCGGGGACCGATGGAGTGTCACGTACGAACACACATGAAATTTGAGGCCTATGGCGATCACTAGAAACGGCTGAATAATACGAAAACGCGGATTTGACACGTATTTGTAGCTTATTTTACTGAGTTTGTTCCAAATCTGAAATAGTGATGCACAGGTGTTTCTCGGGGACCGATGGACTGTCACGTACGAACACACATGAAATTTGAGGCCTATGGCGATCACTAGAAACGGCTGAATAATACGAAAACGCGTATTTGACACGTATTTGTAGCTTATTTTACTGAGTTTGTTCCAAATCTGAAATAGTGATGCACAGGTGTTTCTCGGGGACCGATGGACTGTCACGTACGAACACACATGAAATTTGAGGCCTATGGCGATCACTAGAAGCGGCTGAATAATACGAAAACGCGTATTTGACACGTATTTGTAGCTTATTTTACTGAGTTTGTTCCAAATCTGAAATGGTGATGCAAAGGTGTTTCTCGGGGACCGATGGAGTGTCACGTACGAACACACATGAAATTTGAGGCCTATGGCGATCACTAGAAACGGCTGAATAATACGAAAACGCGGATTTGACACGTATTTGTAGCTTATTTTACTGAGTTTGTTCCAAATCTGAAATAGTGATGCACAGGTGTTTCTCGGGGACCGATGGACTGTCACGTACGAACACACATGAAATTTGAGGCCTATGGCGATCACTAGAAACGGCTGAATAATACGAAAACGCGTATTTGACACGTATTTGTAGCTTATTTTCCTGAGTTTGTTCCAAATCTGAAATAGTGATGCACAGGTGTTTCTCTGGGACCGATGGACTGTCACGTACGAACACACATGAAATTTGAGGCCTATGGCGATCACTAGAAACGGCTGAATAATACGAAAACGCGTATTTGACACGTATTTGTAGCTTATTTTACTGAGTTTGTTCCAAATCTGAAATAGTGATGCACAGGTGTTTCTCGGGGACCGATGGACTGTCACGTACGAACACACATGAAATTTGAGGCCTATGGCGATCACTAGAAGCGGCTGAATAATACGAAAACGCGTATTTGACACGTATTTGTAGCTTATTTTACTGAGTTTGTTCCAAATCTGATATAGAGATGCACTGGTGTTTCTCAGGGACCGATGGACTGTCACGTACGAACACACATGAAATTTGAGGCCTATGGCGATCACTAGAAACGGCTGAAAAATACGAAAACGCGTATTTGACACGTATTTGTAGCTTATTTTACTGAGTTTGTTCCAAATCTGAAATAGTGATGCACAGGTATTTCTCGGGGACCGATGGACTGTCACGTACGAACACACATGAAATATGAGGCCCCTGGCGAGCACTAGAGGCGGCTGAATAATACGAAAACGCGTATTTGACACGTATTTGTAGCTTATTTTCCTGAGTTTGTTCCAAATCTGAAATAGTGATGCACAGGTGTTTCTCTGGGACCGATGGAGTGTCACGTATAAACAAACATGAAATTTGAGGCCTATGGCGATCACTAGAAGCGGCTGAATAATACGAAAACGCGTATTTGACACGTATTTGTAGCTTATTTTACTGAGTTTGTTCCAAATCTGAAATAGTGATGCACAGGTGTTTCTCGGGGACCGATGGACTGTCACGTACGAACACACATGAAATTTGAGGCCTATGGCGATCACTAGAAACGGCTGATTAATACGAAAACGCGTATTTGACACGTATTTGTAGCTTATTTTCCTGAGTTTGTTCCAAATCTGAAATAGTGATGCACAGGTGTTTCTCTGGGACCGATGGACTGTCACGTACGAACACACATGAAATATGAGGCCTATGGCGATCACTAGAAGCGGCTGAATAATACGAAAACGCGTATTTGACACGTATTTGTAGCTTATTTTACTGAGTTTGTTCCAAATCTGAAATAGTGATGCACAGGTGTTTCTCTGGGACCGATGGACTGTCACGTATGAACACACATGAAATTTGAGGCCTATGGCGATCACTAGAAACGGCTGAATAATACGAAAACGCGTATTTGACACGTATTTGTAGCTTATTTTACTGAGTTTGTTCCAAATCTGAAATAGTGATGCACTGGTGTTTCTCAGGGACCGATGGAGTGTCACGTATAAACAAACATGAAATTTGAGGCCTATGGCGATCACTAGAAGCGGCTGAATAATACGAAAACGCGTATTTGACACGTATTTGTAGTTTATTTTACTGAGTTTGTTCCAAATCTGAAATAGTGATGCACTGGTGTTTCTCAGGGACAGATGGAGTGTCACGTATAAACAAACATGAAATTTGAGGCCTATGGCGATCACTAGAAGCGGCTGAATAATACGAAAACGCGTATTTGACACGTATTTGTAGCTTATTTTACTGAGTTTGTTCCAAATCTGAAATAGAGATGCACAGGTGTTTCTCGGGGACCGATGGACTGTCACGTACGAACACACATGAAATTTGAGGCCTATGGCGATCACTAGAAACGGCTGAAAAATACGAAAACGCGTATTTGACACGTATTTGTAGCTTATTTTACTGAGTTTGTTCCAAATCTGAAATAGTGATGCACAGGTGTTTCTCGGGGACCGATGGACTGTCACGTACGAACACACATGAAATATGAGGCCCCTGGCGATCACTAGAGGCGGCTGAATAATACGAAAACGCGTATTTGACACGTATTTGTAGCTTATTTTCCTGAGTTTGTTCCAAATCTGAAATAGTGATGCACAGGTGTTTCTCTGGGACCGATGGACTGTCACGTACGAACACACATGAAATTTGAGGCCTATGGCGATCACTAGAAACGGCTGAATAATACGAAAACGCGTATTTGACACGTATTTGTAGCTTATTTTACTGAGTTTGTTCCAAATCTGAAATAGTGATGCACTGGTGTTTCTCAGGGACCGATGGAGTGTCACGTATCAACAAACATGAAATTTGAGGCCTATGGCGATCACTAGAAGCGGCTGAATAATACGAAAACGCGTATTTGACACGTATTTGTAGCTTATTTTACTGAGTTTGTTCCAAATCTGAAATAGAGATGCACAGGTGTTTCTCGGGGACCGATGGACTGTCACGTACGAACACACATGAAATTTGAGGCCTATGGCGATCACTAGAAACGGCTGAATAATACGAAAACGCCTATTTGACACGTATTTGTAGCTTATTTTACTGAGTTTGTTCCAAATCTGAAATAGTGATGCACTGGTGTTTCTCAGGGACCGATGGAGTGTCACGTATAAACAAACATGAAATTTGAGGCCTATGGCGATCACTAGAAGCGGCTGAATAATACGAAAACGCGTATTTGACACGTATTTGTAGCTTATTTTCCTGAGTTTGTTCCAAATCTGAAATAGTGATGCACAGGTGTTTCTCTGGGACCGATGGACTGTCACGTACGAACACACATGAAATTTGAGGCCTATGGCGATCACTAGAAACGGCTGAATAATACGAAAACGCGTATTTGACACGTATTTGTAGCTTATTTTACTGAGTTTGTTCCAAATCTGAAATAGTGATGCAATGGTGTTTCTCAGGGACCGATGGAGTGTCACGTATAAACAAACATGAAATTTGAGGCCTATGGCGATCACTAGAAGCGGCTGAATAATACGAAAACGCGTATTTGACACGTATTTGTAGCTTATTTTACTGAGTTTGTTCCAAATCTGAAATAGTGATGCACAGGTGTTTCTCGGGGACCGATGGACTGTCACGTACGAACACACATGAAATTTGAGGCTTATGGCGATCACTAGAAACGGCTGAATAATACGAAAACGCGGATTTGACACCTATTTGTAGCTTATTTTACTGAGTTTGTTCCAAATCTGAAATAGTGATGCACTGGTGTTTCTCAGGGACCGATGGAGTGTCACGTATAAACAAACATGAAATTTGAGGCCTATGGCGATCACTAGAAACGGCTGAATAATACGAAAACGCCTATTTGACACGTATTTGTAGCTTATTTTACTGAGTTTGTTCCAAATCTGAAATAGTGATGCACTGGTGTTTCTCAGGGACCGATGGAGTGTCACGTATAAACAAACATGAAATTTGAGGCCTATGGCGATCACTAGAAGCGGCTGAATAATACGAAAACGCGTATTTGACACGTATTTGTAGCTTATTTTCCTGAGTTTGTTCCAAATCTGAAATAGTGATGCACAGGTGTTTCTCTGGGACCGATGGACTGTCACGTACGAACACACATGAAATTTGAGGCCTATGGCGATCACTAGAAACGGTTGAATAATACGAAAACGCGTATTTGACACGTATTTGTAGCTTATTTTACTGAGTTTGTTCCAAATCTGAAATAGTGATGCAATGGTGTTTCTCAGGGACCGATGGAGTGTCACGTATAAACAAACATGAAATTTGAGGCCTATGGCGATCACTAGAAGCGGCTGAATAATACGAAAACGCGTATTTGACACGTATTTGTAGCTTATTTTACTGAGTTTGTTCCAAATCTGAAATAGTGATGCACAGGTGTTTCTCGGGGACCGATGGACTGTCACGTACGAACACACATGAAATTTGAGGCCTATGGCGATCACTAGAAACGGCTGAATAATACGAAAACGCGTATTTGACACGTATTTGTAGCTTATTTTACTGAGTTTGTTCCAAATCTGAAATAGTGATGCAATGGTGTTTCTCAGGGACCGATGGAGTGTCACGTATAAACAAACATGAAATTTGAGGCCTATGGCGATCACTAGAAGCGGCTGAATAATACGAAAACGCGTATTTGACACGTATGTGTAGCTTATTTTACTGAGTTTGTTCCAAATCTGAAATGGTGATGCAAAGGTGTTTCTCGGGGACCGATGGAGTGTCACGTACGAACACACATGAAATTTGAGGCCTATGGCGATCACTAGAAACGGCTGAATAATACGAAAACGCGGATTTGACACGTATTTGTAGCTTATTTTACTGAGTTTGTTCCAAATCTGAAATAGTGATGCACAGGTGTTTCTCGGGGACCGATGGACTGTCACGTACGAACACACATGAAATTTGAGGCCTATGGCGATCACTAGAAACGGCTGAATAATACGAAAACGCGTATTTGAAACGTATTTGTAGCTTATTTTACTGAGTTTGTTCCAAATCTGAAATAGTGATGCACAGGTGTTTCTCGGGGACCGATGGACTGTCACGTACGAACACACATGAAATTTGAGGCCTATGGCGATCACTAGAAGCGGCTGAATAATACGAAAACGCGTATTTGACACGTATTTGTAGCTTATTTTACTGAGTTTGTTCCAAATCTGAAATGGTGATGCAAAGGTGTTTCTCGGGGACCGATGGAGTGTCACGTACGAACACACATGAAATTTGAGGCCTATGGCGATCACTAGAAACGGCTGAATAATACGAAAACGCGGATTTGACACGTATTTGTAGCTTATTTTACTGAGTTTGTTCCAAATCTGAAATAGTGATGCACAGGTGTTTCTCGGGGACCGATGGACTGTCACGTACGAACACACATGAAATTTGAGGCCTATGGCGATCACTAGAAACGGCTGAATAATACGAAAACGCGTATTTGACACGTATTTGTAGCTTATTTTCCTGAGTTTGTTCCAAATCTGAAATAGTGATGCACAGGTGTTTCTCTGGGACCGATGGACTGTCACGTACGAACACACATGAAATTTGAGGCCTATGGCGATCACTAGAAACGGCTGAATAATACGAAAACGCGTATTTGACACGTATTTGTAGCTTATTTTACTGAGTTTGTTCCAAATCTGAAATAGTGATGCACAGGTGTTTCTCGGGGACCGATGGACTGTCACGTACGAACACACATGAAATTTGAGGCCTATGGCGATCACTAGAAGCGGCTGAATAATACGAAAACGCGTATTTGACACGTATTTGTAGATTATTTTACTGAGTTTGTTCCAAATCTGATATAGAGATGCACTGGTGTTTCTCAGGGACCGATGGAGTGTCACGTATAAACAAACATGAAATTTGAGGCCTATGGCGATCACTAGAAGCGGCTGAATAATACGAAAACGCGTATTTGACACGTATTTGTAGCTTATTTTACTGAGTTTGTTCCAAATCTGAAATAGAGATGCACAGGTGTTTCTCGGGGACCGATGGACTGTCACGTACGAACACACATGAAATATGAGGCCTATGGCGATCACTAGAAGCGGCTGAATAATACGAAAACGCGTATTTGACACGTATTTGTAGCTTATTTTACTGAGTTTGTTCCAAATCTGAAATAGTGATGCACAGGTGTTTCTCGGGGACCGATGGACTGTCACGTACGAACACACATGAAATTTGAGGCCTATGGCGATCACTAGAAACGGCTGAAAAATACGAAAACGCGTATTTGACACGTATTTGTAGCTTATTTTACTGAGTTTGTTCCAAATCTGAAATAGTGATGCACAGGTGTTTCTCGGGGACCGATGGACTGTCACGTACGAACACACATGAAATTTGAGGCCTATGGCGATCACTAGAAACGGCTGAAAAATACGAAAACGCGTATTTGACACGTATTTGTAGCTTATTTTACTGAGTTTGTTCCAAATCTGAAATAGTGATGCACAGGTGTTTCTCGGGGACCGATGGACTGTCACGTACGAACACACATGAAATTTGAGGCCTATGGCGATCACTAGAAACGGCTGAATAATACGAAAACGCGTATTTGACACGTATTTGTAGCTTATTTTACTGAGTTTGTTCCAAATCTGAAATAGTGATGCACTGGTGTTTCTCAGGGACCGATGGAGTGTCACGTATAAACAAACATGAAATTTGAGGCCTATGGCGATCACTAGAAGCGGCTGAATAATACGAAAACGCGTATTTGACACGTATTTGTAGCTTATTTTACTGAGTTTGTTCCAAATCTGAAATAGTGATGCACAGGTGTTTCTCGGGGACCGATGGACTGTCACGTACGAACACACATGAAATTTGAGGCCTATGGCGATCACTAGAAACGGCTGAAAAATACGAAAACGCGTATTTGACACGTATTTGTAGCTTATTTTACTGAGTTTGTTCCAAATCTGAAATAGTGATGCACAGGTGTTTCTCGGGGACCGATGGACTGTCACGTACGAACACACATGAAATTTGAGGCCTATGGCGATCACTAGAAACGGCTGAAAAATACGAAAACGCGTATTTGACACGTATTTGTAGCTTATTTTACTGAGTTTGTTCCAAATCTGAAATAGTGATGCACAGGTGTTTCTCGGGGACCGATGGACTGTCACGTACGAACACACATGAAATTTGAGGCCTATGGCGATCACTAGAAACGGCTGAATAATACGAAAACGCGTATTTGACACGTATTTGTAGCTTATTTTACTGAGTTTGTTCCAAATCTGAAATAGTGATGCACTGGTGTTTCTCAGGGACCGATGGAGTGTCACGTATAAACAAACATGAAATTTGAGGCCTATGGCGATCACTAGAAGCGGCTGAATAATACGAAAACGCGTATTTGACACGTATTTGTAGCTTATTTTACTGAGTTTGTTCCAAATCTGAAATAGTGATGCACAGGTGTTTCTCGGGGACCGATGGACTGTCACGTACGAACACACATGAAATTTGAGGCCTATGGCGATCACTAGAGGCGGCTAAATAATACGAAAACGCGTATTTGACACGTATTTGTAGCTTATTTTACAGAGTTTGTTCCAAATCTGAAATAGTGATGCACAGGTGTTTCTCGGGGACCGATGGACTGTCACGTACGAACACACATGAAATTTGAGGCCTATGGCGATCACTAGAAGCGGCTGAATAATACGAAAACGCGTATTTGACACGTATTTGTAGCTTATTTTACTGAGTTTGTTCCAAATCTGAAATAGTGATGCACAGGTGTTTCTCGGGGACCGATGGACTGTCACGTACGAACACACATGAAATTTGAGGCCTATGGCGATCACTAGAAGCGGCTGAATAATACGAAAACGCGTATTTGACACGTATTTGTAGCTTATTTTACTGAGTTTGTTCCAAATCTGAAATAGTGATGCACAGGTGTTTCTCTGGGACCGATGGACTGTCACGTACGAACACACATGAAATTTGAGGCCTATGGCGATCACTAGAAACGGCTGAATAATACGAAAACGCGTATTTGACACGTATTTGTAGCTTATTTTACTGAGTTTGTTCCAAATCTGAAATAGTGATGCACTGGTGTTTCTCAGGGACCGATGGAGTGTCACGTATAAACAAACATGAAATTTGAGGCCTATGGCGATCACTAGAAGCGGCTGAATAATACGAAAACGCGTATTTGACACGTATTTGTAGCTTATTTTACTGAATTTGTTCCAAATCTGAAATAGTGATGCACAGGTGTTTCTCGGGGACCGATGGACTGTCACGTACGAACACACATGAAATTTGAGGCTTATGGCGATCACTAGAAACGGCTGAATAATACGAAAACGCGGATTTGACACCTATTTGTAGCTTATTTTACTGAGTTTGTTCCAAATCTGAAATAGTGATGCACTGGTGTTTCTCAGGGACCGATGGAGTGTCACGTATAAACAAACATGAAATTTGAGGCCTATGGCGATCACTAGAAGCGGCTGAATAATACGAAAACGCGTATTTGACACGTATTTGTAGCTTATTTTACTGAGTTTGTTCCAAATCTGAAATAGTGATGCACTGGTGTTTCTCAGGGACCGATGGAGTGTCACGTATAAACAAACATGAAATTTGAGGCCTATGGCGATCACTAGAAGCGGCTGAATAATACGAAAACGCGTATTTGACACGTATTTGTAGCTTATTTTACTGAGTTTGTTCCAAATCTGAAATAGAGATGCACAGGTGTTTCTCGGGGACCGATGGACTGTCACGTACGAACACACATGAAATTTGAGGCCTATGGCGATCACTAGAAACGGCTGAAAAATACGAAAACGCGTATTTGACACGTATTTGTAGCTTATTTTCCTGAGTTTGTTCCAAATCTGAAATAGTGATGCACAGGTGTTTCTCTGGGACCGATGGACTGTCACGTACGAACACACATGAAATTTGAGGCCTATGGCGATCACTAGAAACGGCTGAATAATACGAAAACGCGTATTTGACACGTATTTGTAGCTTATTTTACTGAGTTTGTTCCAAATCTGAAATAGTGATGCACTGGTGTTTCTCAGGGACCGATGGAGTGTCACGTATCAACAAACATGAAATTTGAGGCCTATGGCGATCACTAGAAGCGGCTGAATAATACGAAAACGCGTATTTGACACGTATTTGTAGCTTATTTTACTGAGTTTGTTCCAAATCTGAAATAGAGATGCACAGGTGTTTCTCGGGGACCGATGGACTGTCACGTACGAACACACATGAAATTTGAGGCCTATGGCGATCACTAGAAACGGCTGAATAATACGAAAACGCCTATTTGACACGTATTTGTAGCTTATTTTACTGAGTTTGTTCCAAATCTGAAATAGTGATGCACTGGTGTTTCTCAGGGACCGATGGAGTGTCACGTATAAACAAACATGAAATTTGAGGCCTATGGCGATCACTAGAAGCGGCTGAATAATACGAAAACGCGTATTTGACACTTATTTGTAGCTTATTTTCCTGAGTTTGTTCCAAATCTGAAATAGTGATGCACAGGTGTTTCTCTGGGACCGATGGACTGTCACGTACGAACACACATGAAATTTGAGGCCTATGGCGATCACTAGAAACGGCTGAATAATACGAAAACGCGTATTTGACACGTATTTGTAGCTTATTTTACTGAGTTTGTTCCAAATCTGAAATAGTGATGCAATGGTGTTTCTCAGGGACCGATGGAGTGTCACGTATAAACAAACATGAAATTTGAGGCCTATGGCGATCACTAGAAGCGGCTGAATAATACGAAAACGCGTATTTGACACGTATTTGTAGCTTATTTTACTGAGTTTGTTCCAAATCTGAAATAGTGATGCACAGGTGTTTCTCGGGGACCGATGGACTGTCACGTACGAACACACATGAAATTTGAGGCTTATGGCGATCACTAGAAACGGCTGAATAATACGAAAACGCGGATTTGACACCTATTTGTAGCTTATTTTACTGAGTTTGTTCCAAATCTGAAATAGTGATGCACTGGTGTTTCTCAGGGTCCGATGGAATGTCACGTATAAACAAACATGAAATTTGAGGCCTATGGCGATCACTAGAAGCGGCTGAATAATACGAAAACGCGTATTTGACACGTATTTGTAGCTTATTTTACTGAGTTTGTTCCAAATCTGAAATAGTGATGCACTGGTGTTTCTCAGGGACCGATGGAGTGTCACGTATAAACAAACATGAAATTTGAGGCCTATGGCGATCACTAGAAGCGGCTGAATAATACGAAAACGCGTATTTGACACGTATTTGTAGCTTATTTTACTGAGTTTGTTCCAAATCTGAAATAGAGATGCACAGGTGTTTCTCGGGGACCGATGGACTGTCACGTACGAACACACATGAAATATGAGGCCCCTGGCGATCACTAGAGGCGGCTGAATAATACGAAAACGCGTATTTGACACGTATTTGTAGCTTATTTTACTGAGTTTGTTCCAAATCTGAAATAGTGATGCACAGGTGTTTCTCGGGGACCGATGGACTGTCACGTACGAACACACATGAAATATGAGGCCCCTGGCGATCACTAGAGGCGGCTGAATAATACGAAAACGCGTATTTGACACGTATTTGTAGCTTATTTTCCTGAGTTTGTTCCAAATCTGAAATAGTGATGCACAGGTGTTTCTCTGGGACCGATGGACTGTCACGTACGAACACACATGAAATTTGAGGCCTATGGCGATCACTAGAAACGGCTGAATAATACGAAAACGCGTATTTGACACGTATTTGTAGCTTATTTTACTGAGTTTGTTCCAAATCTGAAATAGTGATGCACTGGTGTTTCTCAGGGACCGATGGAGTGTCACGTATAAACAAACATGAAATTTGAGGCCTATGGCGATCACTAGAAGCGGCTGAATAATACGAAAACGCGTATTTGACACGTATTTGTAGCTTATTTTACTGAGTTTGTTCCAAATCTGAAATAGTGATGCACAGGTGTTTCTCGGGGACCGATGGACTGTCACGTACGAACACACATGAAATATGAGGCCCCTGGCGATCACTAGAGGCGGCTGAATAATACGAAAACGCGTATTTGACACGTATTTGTAGCTTATTTTCCTGAGTTTGTTCCAAATCTGAAATAGTGATGCACAGGTGTTTCTCTGGGACCGATGGACTGTCACGTACGAACACACATGAAATTTGAGGCCTATGGCGATCACTAGAAACGGCTGAATAATACGAAAACGCGTATTTGACACGTATTTGTAGCTTATTTTACTGAGTTTGTTCCAAATCTGAAATAGTGATGCACTGGTGTTTCTCAGGGACCGATGGAGTGTCACGTATAAACAAACATGAAATTTGAGGCCTATGGCGATCACTAGAAGCGGCTGAATAATACGAAAACGCGTATTTGACACGTATTTGTAGCTTATTTTACTGAGTTTGTTCCAAATCTGAAATAGTGATGCACAGGTGTTTCTCGGGGACCGATGGACTGTCACGTACGAACACACATGAAATATGAGGCCCCTGGCGATCACTAGAGGCGGCTGAATAATACGAAAACGCGTATTTGACACGTATTTGTAGCTTATTTTACTGAGTTTGTTCCAAATCTGAAATAGTGATGCACAGGTGTTTCTCGGGGACCGATGGACTGTCACGTACGAACACACATGAAATATGAGGCCCCTGGCGATCACTAGAGGCGGCTGAATAATACGAAAACGCGTATTTGACACGTATTTGTAGCTTATTTTCCTGAGTTTGTTCCAAATCTGAAATAGTGATGCACAGGTGTTTCTCTGGGACCGATGGACTGTCACGTACGAACACACATGAAATTTGAGGCCTATGGCGATCACTAGAAACGGCTGAATAATACGAAAACGCGTATTTGACACGTATTTGTAGCTTATTTTACTGAGTTTGTTCCAAATCTGAAATAGTGATGCACTGGTGTTTCTCAGGGACCGATGGAGTGTCACGTATAAACAAACATGAAATTTGAGGCCTATGGCGATCACTAGAAGCGGCTGAATAATACGAAAACGCGTATTTGACACGTATTTGTAGCTTATTTTACTGAGTTTGTTCCAAATCTGAAATAGTGATGCACTGGTGTTTCTCAGGGACCGATGGAGTGTCACGTATAAACAAACATGAAATTTGAGGACTATGGCGATCACTAGAAGCGGCTGAATAATACGAAAACGCGTATTTGACACGTATTTGTAGCTTATTTTACTGAGTTTGTTCCAAATCTGAAATAGAGATGCACAGGTGTTTCTCTGGGACCGATGGACTGTCACGTACGAACACACATGAAATTTGAGGCCTATGGCGATCACTAGAAACGGCTGAATAATACGAAAACGCGTATTTGACACGTATTTGTAGCTTATTTTACTGAGTTTGTTCCAAATCTGAAATAGTGATGCACTGGTGTTTCTCTGGGACCGATGGAGTGTCACGTACGAACACACATGAAATTTGAGGCCTATGGCGATCACTAGAAGCGGCTGAATAATACGAAAACGCGTATTTGACACGTATTTGTAGCTTATTTTACTGAGTTTGTTCCAAATCTGAAATAGTGATGCACAGGTGTTTCTCGGGGACCGATGGACTGTCACGTACGAACACACATGAAATTTGAGGCCTATGGCGATCACTAGAAGCGGCTGAATAATACGAAAACGCGTATTTGACACGTATTTGTAGCTTATTTTACTGAGTTTGTTCCAAATCTGAAATAGTGATGCACTGGTGTTTCTCTGGGACCGATGGAGTGTCACGTACGAACACACATGAAATTTGAGGCCTATGGCGATCACTAGAAGCGGCTGAATAATACGAAAACGCGTATTTGACACGTATTTGTAGCTTATTTTACTGAGTTTGTTCCAAATCTGAAATAGTGATGCACAGGTGTTTCTCGGGGACCGATGGACTGTCACGTACGAACACACATGAAATTTGAGGCCTATGGCGATCACTAGAAGCGGCTGAATAATACGAAAACGCGGATTTGACACGTATTTGTAGCTTATTTTACTGAGTTTGTTCCAAATCTGAAATAGTGATGCACAGGTGTTTCTCGGGGACCGATGGACTGTCACGTACGAACACACATGAAATATGAGGCCTATGGCGATCACTAGAAGCGGCTGAATAATACGAAAACGCGTATTTGACACGTATTTGTAGCTTATTTTACTGAGTTTGTTCCAAATCTGAAATAGTGATGCACAGGTGTTTCTCAGGGACCGCATGGAGTGTCACGTATGAACAGACATAAAATTTGATGCCCCTGGCGATCACTAGAGGCGGCTGAATAATACGAAAACGCGTATTTGACACGTATTTGTAGCTTATTTTCCTGAGTTTGTTCCAAATCTGAAATAGTGATGCACAGGTGTTTCTCGGGGACCGATGGACTGTCACGTACGAACACACATGAAATTTGAGGCCTATGGCGATCACTAGAAGCGGCTGAATAATACGAAAACGCGTATTTGACACGTATGTGTAGCTTATTTTACTGAGTTTGTTCCAAATCTGAAATGGTGATGCAAAGGTGTTTCTCGGGGACCGATGGAGTGTCACGTACGAACACACATGAAATTTGAGGCCTATGGCGATCACTAGAGGCGGCTAAATAATACGAAAACGCGTATTTGACACGTATTTGTAGCTTATTTTACAGAGTTTGTTCCAAATCTGAAATAGTGATGCACAGGTGTTTCTCGGGGACCGATGGACTGTCACGTACGAACACACATGAAATTTGAGGCCTATGGCGATCACTAGAAACGGCTGAATAATACGAAAACGCGTATTTGACACGTATTTGTAGCTTATTTTACTGAGTTTGTTCCAAATCTGAAATAGTGATTCACTGGTGTTTCTCAGGGACCGATGGAGTGTCACGTATAAACAAACATGAAATTTGAGGCCTATGGCGATCACTAGAAGCGGCTGAATAATACGAAAACGCGTATTTGACACGTATTTGTAGCTTATTTTACTGAGTTTGTTCCAAATCTGAAATAGTGATGCACAGGTGTTTCTCAGGGACCGAATGGAGTGTCACGTATGAACAGACATAAAATTTGATGCCCCTGGCGATCACTAGAGGCGGCTGAATAATACGAAAACGCGTATTTGACACGTATTTGTAGCTTATTTTCCTGAGTTTGTTCCAAATCTGAAATAGTGATGCACAGGTGTTTCTCGGGGACCGATGGACTGTCACGTACGAACACACATGAAATTTGAGGCCTATGGCGATCACTAGAAGCGGCTGAATAATACGAAAACGCGTATTTGACACGTATGTGTAGCTTATTTTACTGAGTTTGTTCCAAATCTGAAATGGTGATGCAAAGGTGTTTCTCGGGGACCGATGGAGTGTCACGTACGAACACACATGAAATTTGAGGCCTATGGCGATCACTAGAAACGGCTGAAAAATACGAAAACGCGTATTTGACACGTATTTGTAGCTTATTTTACTGAGTTTGTTCCAAATCTGAAATAGTGATGCACAGGTGTTTCTCGGGGACCGATGGACTGTCACGTACGAACACACATGAAATTTGAGGCCTATGGCGATCACTAGAAACGGCTGAATAATACGAAAACGCGTATTTGACACGTATTTGTAGCTTATTTTCCTGAGTTTGTTCCAAATCTGAAATAGTGATGCACAGGTGTTTCTCGGGGACCGATGGACTGTCACGTACGAACACACATGAAATTTGAGGCCTATGGCGATCACTAGAAGCGGCTGAATAATACGAAAACGCGTATTTGACACGTATGTGTAGCTTATTTTACTGAGTTTGTGCCAAATCTGAAATGGTGATGCAAAGGTGTTTCTCGGGGACCGATGGAGTGTCACGTATGAACACACATGAAATTTGAGGCTTATGGCGATCACTAGAGGCGGCTGAATAATACGAAAACGCGTATTTGACACGTATTTGTAGCTTATTTTCCTGAGTTTGTTCCAAATCTGAAATAGTGATGCACAGGTGTTTCTCTGGGACCGATGGACTGTCACGTACGAACACACATGAAATTTGAGGCCTATGGCGATCACTAGAAACGGCTGAATAATACGAAAACGCTTATTTGAAACGTATTTGTAGCTTATTTTACTGAGTTTGTTCCAAATCTGAAATAGTGATGCACTGGTGTTACTCAGGGACCGATGGAGTGTCACGTATAAACAAACATGAAATTTGAGGCCTATGGCGATCACTAGAAGCGGCTGAATAATACGAAAACGCGTATTTGACACGTATTTGTAGCTTATTTTACTGAGTTTGTTCCAAATCTGAAATAGAGATGCACAGGTGTTTCTCGGGGACCGATGGACTGTCACGTACGAACACACATGAAATTTGAGGCCTATGGCGATCACTAGAAACGGCTGAAAAATACGAAAACGCGTATTTGACACGTATTTGTAGCTTATTTTACTGAGTTTGTTCCAAATCTGAAATAGTGATGCACAGGTGTTTCTCGGGGACCGATGGACTGTCACGTACGAACACACATGAAATTTGAGGCCTATGGCGATCACTAGAAACGGCTGAAAAATACGAAAACGCGTATTTGACACGTATTTGTAGCTTATTTTACTGAGTTTGTTCCAAATCTGAAATAGTGATGCACAGGTGTTTCTCTGGGACCGATGGACTGTCACGTACGAACACACATGAAATATGAGGCCTATGGCGATCACTAGAAGCGGCTGAATAATACGAAAACGCGTATTTGACACGTATTTGTAGCTTATTTTACTGAGTTTGTTCCAAATCTGAAATAGTGATGCACAGGTGTTTCTCAGGGACCGAATGGAGTGTCACGTATGAACAGACATAAAATTTGATGCCCCTGGCGATCACTAGAGGCGGCTGAATAATACGAAAACGCGTATTTGACACGTATTTGTA
This sequence comes from Cryptocephalus moraei, assembly GCA_946251905.1. Classification (NCBI taxonomy): domain Eukaryota; kingdom Metazoa; phylum Arthropoda; class Insecta; order Coleoptera; family Chrysomelidae; genus Cryptocephalus; species Cryptocephalus moraei. Next base: position 1,063,018 of record OX276466.1, on the reverse strand, counting down.
GCTTATTTTACTGAGTTTGTTCCAAATCTGAAATAGTGATGCACAGGTGTTTCTCGGGGACCGATGGACTGTCACGTACGAACACACATGAAATTTGAGGCCTATGGCGATCACTAGAAACGGCTGAAAAATACGAAAACGCGTATTTGACACGTATTTGTAGCTTATTTTACTGAGTTTGTTCCAAATCTGAAATAGTGATGCACAGGTGTTTCTCGGGGACCGATGGACTGTCACGTACGAACACACATGAAATTTGAGGCCTATGGCGATCACTAGAAACGGCTGAATAATACCAAAACGCGTATTTGACACGTATTTGTAGCTTATTTTACTGAGTTTGTTCCAAATCTGAAATAGTGATGCACTGGTGTTTCTCAGGGACCGATGGAGTGTCACGTATAAACAAACATGAAATTTGAGGCCTATGGCGATCACTAGAAGCGGCTGAATAATACGAAAACGCGTATTTGACACGTATTTGTAGCTTATTTTACTGAGTTTGTTCCAAATCTGAAATAGTGATGCACAGGTGTTTCTCGGGGACCGATGGACTGTCACGTACGAACACACATGAAATTTGAGGCCTATGGCGATCACTAGAGGCGGCTAAATAATACGAAAACGCGTATTTGACACGTATTTGTAGCTTATTTTACAGAGTTTGTTCCAAATCTGAAATAGTGATGCACAGGTGTTTCTCGGGGACCGATGGACTGTCACGTACGAACACACATGAAATTTGAGGCCTATGGCGATCACTAGAAGCGGCTGAATAATACGAAAACGCGTATTTGACACGTATTTGTAGCTTATTTTACTGAGTTTGTTCCAAATCTGAAATAGTGATGCACAGGTGTTTCTCGGGGACCGATGGACTGTCACGTACGAACACACATGAAATTTGAGGCCTATGGCGATCACTAGAAGCGGCTGAATAATACGAAAACGCGTATTTGACACGTATTTGTAGCTTATTTTACTGAGTTTGTTCCAAATCTGAAATAGAGATGCACAGGTGTTTCTCGGGGACCGATGGACTGTCACGTACGAACACACATGAAATTTGAGGCCTATGGCGATCACTAGAAGCGGCTGAATAATACGAAAACGCGTATTTGACACGTATTTGTAGCTTATTTTACTGAGTTTGTTCCAAATCTGAAATAGTGATGCACTGGTGTTTCTCAGGGACCGATGGAGTGTCACGTATAAACAAACATGAAATTTGAGGCCTATGGCGATCACTAGAAGCGGCTGAATAATACGAAAACGCGTATTTGACACGTATTTGTAGCTTATTTTACTGAGTTTGTTCCAAATCTGAAATAGAGATGCACAGGTGTTTCTCGGGGACCGATGGAGTGTCACGTATAAACAAACATGAAATTTGAGGCCTATGGCGATCACTAGAAGCGGCTGAATAATACGAAAACGCGTATTTGACACGTATTTGTAGCTTATTTTACTGAGTTTGTTCCAAATCTGAAATAGTGATGCACAGGTGTTTCTCGGGGACCGATGGACTGTCACGTACGAACACACATGAAATTTGAGGCTTATGGCGATCACTAGAAACGGCTGAATAATACGAAAACGCGTATTTGACACGTATTTGTAGCTTATTTTACTGAGTTTGTTCCAAATCTGAAATAGTGATGCACTGGTGTTTCTCAGGGACCGATGGAGTGTCACGTATAAACAAACATGAAATTTGAGGCCTATGGCGATCACTAGAAGCGGCTGAATAATACGAAAACGCGTATTTGACACGTATTTGTAGCTTATTTTACTGAGTTTGTTCCAAATCTGAAATAGAGATGCACAGGTGTTTCTCGGGGACCGATGGACTGTCACGTACGAACACACATGAAATTTGAGGCCTATGGCGATCACTAGAAACGGCTGAAAAATACGAAAACGCGTATTTGACACGTATTTGTAGCTTATTTTACTGAGTTTGTTCCAAATCTGAAATAGTGATGCACAGGTGTTTCTCGGGGACCGATGGACTGTCACGTACGAACACACATGAAATATGAGGCCCCTGGCGATCACTAGAGGCGGCTGAATAATACGAAAACGCGTATTTGACACGTATTTGTAGCTTATTTTCCTGAGTTTGTTCCAAATCTGAAATAGTGATGCACAGGTGTTTCTCTGGGACCGATGGACTGTCACGTACGAACACACATGAAATTTGAGGCCTATGGCGATCACTAGAAACGGCTGAATAATACGAAAACGCGTATTTGACACGTATTTGTAGCTTATTTTACTGAGTTTGTTCCAAATCTGAAATAGTGATGCACTGGTGTTTCTCAGGGACCGATGGAGTGTCACGTATAAACAAACATGAAATTTGAGGCCTATGGCGATCACTAGAAGCGGCTGAATAATACGAAAACGCGTATTTGACACGTATTTGTAGCTTATTTTACTGAGTTTGTTCCAAATCTGAAATAGTGATGCACGGGTGTTTCTCGGGGACCGATGGACTGTCACGTACGAACACACATGAAATATGAGGCCCCTGGCGATCACTAGAGGCGGCTGAATAATACGAAAACGCGTATTTGACACGTATTTGTAGCTTATTTTCCTGAGTTTGTTCCAAATCAGAAATAGTGATGCACAGGTGTTTCTCTGGGACCGATGGACTGTCACGTACGAACACACATGAAATTTGAGGCCTATGGCGATCACTAGAAACGGCTGAATAATACGAAAACGCGTATTTGACACGTATTTGTAGCTTATTTTACTGAGTTTGTTCCAAATCTGAAATAGTGATGCAATGGTGTTTCTCAGGGACCGATGGAGTGTCACGTATAAACAAACATGAAATTTGAGGCCTATGGCGATCACTAGAAGCGGCTGAATAATACGAAAACGCGTATTTGACACGTATTTGTAGCTTATTTTACTGAGTTTGTTCCAAATCTGAAATAGTGATGCACAGGTGTTTCTCGGGGACCGATGGACTGTCACGTACGAACACACATGAAATTTGAGGCTTATGGCGATCACTAGAAACGGCTGAATAATACGAAAACGCGGATTTGACACCTATTTGTAGCTTATTTTACTGAGTTTGTTCCAAATCTGAAATAGTGATGCACTGGTGTTTCTCAGGGACCGATGGAGTGTCACGTATAAACAAACATGAAATTTGAGGCCTATGGCGATCACTAGAAGCGGCTGAATAATACGAAAACGCGTATTTGACACGTATTTGTAGCTTATTTTACTGAGTTTGTTCCAAATCTGAAATAGTGATGCACTGGTGTTTCTCAGGGACCGATGGAGTGTCACGTATAAACAAACGTGAAATTTGAGGCCTATGGCGATCACTAGAAGCGGCTGAATAATACGAAAACGCGTATTTGACACGTATTTGTAGCTTATTTTACTGAGTTTGTTCCAAATCTGAAATAGAGATGCACAGGTGTTTCTCGGGGACCGATGGACTGTCACGTACGAACACACATGAAATTTGAGGCCTATGGCGATCACTAGAAACGGCTGAAAAATACGAAAACGCGTATTTGACACGTATTTGTAGCTTATTTTACTGAGTTTGTTCCAAATCTGAAATAGTGATGCACAGGTGTTTCTCGGGGACCGATGGACTGTCACGTACGAACACACATGAAATATGAGGCCCCTGGCGATCACTAGAGGCGGCTGAATAATACGAAAACGCGTATTTGACACGTATTTGTAGCTTATTTTCCTGAGTTTGTTCCAAATCTGAAATAGTGATGCACAGGTGTTTCTCTGGGACCGATGGACTGTCACGTACGAACACACATGAAATTTGAGGCCTATGGCGATCACTAGAAACGGCTGAATAATACGAAAACGCGTATTTGACACGTATTTGTAGCTTATTTTACTGAGTTTGTTCCAAATCTGAAATAGTGATGCACTGGTGTTTCTCAGGGACCGATGGAGTGTCACGTATAAACAAACATGAAATTTGAGGCCTATGGCGATCACTAGAAGCGGCTGAATAATACGAAAACGCGTATTTGACACGTATTTGTAGCTTATTTTACTGAGTTTGTTCCAAATCTGAAATAGTGATGCACAGGTGTTTCTCGGGGACCGATGGACTGTCACGTACGAACACACATGAAATATGAGGCCCCTGGCGATCACTAGAGGCGGCTGAATAATACGAAAACGCGTATTTGACACGTATTTGTAGCTTATTTTCCTGAGTTTGTTCCAAATCTGAAATAGTGATGCACAGGTGTTTCTCTGGGACCGATGGACTGTCACGTACGAACACACATGAAATTTGAGGCCTATGGCGATCACTAGAAACGGCTGAATAATACGAAAACGAGTATTTGACACGTATTTGTAGCTTATTTTACTGAGTTTGTTCCAAATCTGAAATAGTGATGCACTGGTGTTTCTCAGGGACCAATGGAGTGTCACGTATAAACAAACATGAAATTTGAGGCCTATGGCGATCACTAGAAGCGGCTGAATAATACGAAAACGCGTATTTGACACGTATTTGTAGCTTATTTTACTGAGTTTGTTCCAAATCTGAAATAGTGATGCACAGGTGTTTCTCGGGGACCGATGGACTGTCACGTACGAACACACATGAAATTTGAGGCTTATGGCGATCACTAGAAACGGCTGAATAATACGAAAACGCGGATTTGACACGTATTTGTAGCTTATTTTACTGAGTTTGTTCCAAATCTGAAATAGTGATGCACTGGTGTTTCTCAGGGACCGATGGAGTGTCACGTATAAACAAACATGAAATTTGAGGCCTATGGCGATCACTAGAAGCGGCTGAATAATACGAAAACGCGTATTTGACACGTATTTGTAGCTTATTTTACTGAGTTTGTTCCAAATCTGAAATAGTGATGCACAGGCGTTTCTCGGGGACCGATGGACTGTCACGTACGAACACACATGAAATTTGAGGCCTATGGCGATCACTAGAAGCGGCTGAATAATACGAAAACGCGTATTTGACACGTATTTGTAGCTTATTTTACTGAGTTTGTTCCAAATCTGAAATAGAGATGCACAGGTGTTTCTCTGGGACCGATGGACTGTCACGTACGAACACACATGAAATTTGAGGCCTATGGCGATCACTAGAAACGGCTGAATAATACGAAAACGCGTATTTGACACGTATTTGTAGCTTATTTTACTGAGTTTGTTCCAAATCTGAAATAGTGATGCACAGGTGTTTCTCGGGGACCGATGGACTGTCACGTACGAACACACATGAAATATGAGGCCTATGGCGATCACTAGATGCGGCTGAATAATACGAAAACGCGTATTTGACACGTATTTGTAGCTTATTTTACTGAGTTTGTTCCAAATCTGAAATAGTGATGCACAGGTGTTTCTCGGGGACCAATGGACTGTCACGTACGAACACACATGAAATTTGAGGCCTATGGCGATCACTAGAAGCGGCTGAATAATACGAAAACGCGTATTTGACACGTATTTGTAGCTTATTTTACTGAGTTTGTTCCAAATCTGAAATAGAGATGCACAGGTGTTTCTCGGGGACCGATGGACTGTCACGTACGAACACACATGAAATTTGAGGCCTATGGCGATCACTAGAAGCGGCTGAATAATACGAAAACGCGTATTTGACACGTATTTGTAGCTTATTTTACTGAGTTTGTTCCAAATCTGAAATAGAGATGCACAGGTGTTTCTCGGGGACCGATGGACTGTCACGTACGAACACACATGAAATTTGAGGCCTATGGCGATCACTAGAAGCGGCTGAATAATACGAAAACGCGTATTTGACACGTATTTGTAGCTTATTTTACTGAGTTTGTTCCAAATCTGAAATAGTGATGCACAGGTGTTTCTCGGGGACCGATGGACTGTCACGTACGAACACACATGAAATATGAGGCCCCTGGCGATCACTAGAGGCGGCTGAATAATACGAAAACGCGTATTTGACACGTATTTGTAGCTTATTTTCCTGAGTTTGTTCCAAATCTGAAATAGAGATGCACAGGTGTTTCTCGGGGACCGATGGACTGTCACGTACGAACACACATGAAATTTGAGGCCTATGGCGATCACTAGAAACGGCTGAAAAATACGAAAACGCGTATTTGACACGTATTTGTAGCTTATTTTACTGAGTTTGTTCCAAATCTGAAATAGTGATGCACAGGTGTTTCTCGGGGACCGATGGACTGTCACGTACGAACACACATGAAATATGAGGCCTATGGCGATCACTAGAAGCGGCTGAATAATACGAAAACGCGTATTTGACACGTATTTGTAGCTTATTTTACTGAGTTTGTTCCAAATCTGAAATAGTGATGCACAGGTGTTTCTCAGGGACCGAATGGAGTGTCACGTATGAACAGACATAAAATTTGATGCCCCTGGCGATCACTAGAGGCGGCTGAATAATACGAAAACGCGTATTTGACACGTATTTGTAGCTTATTTTCCTGAGTTTGTTCCAAATCTGAAATAGTGATGCACAGGTGTTTCTCTGGGACCGATGGACTGTCACGTACGAACACACATGAAATTTGAGGCCTATGGCGATCACTAGAAACGGCTGAATAATACGAAAACGCGTATTTGACACGTATTTGTAGCTTATTTTACTGAGTTTGTTCCAAATCTGAAATAGTGATGCACAGGTGTTTCTCGGGGACCGATGGACTGTCACGTACGAACACACATGAAATTTGAGGCTTATGGCGATCACTAGAAGCGGCTGAATAATACGAAAACGCGTATTTGACACGTATTTGTAGCTTATTTTACTGAGTTTGTTCCAAATCTGAAATAGTGATGCACGGGTGTTTCTCGGGGACCGATGGACTGTCACGTACGAACACACATGAAATATGAGGCCCCTGGCGATCACTAGAGGCGGCTGAATAATACGAAAACGCGTATTTGACACGTATTTGTAGCTTATTTTCCTGAGTTTGTTCCAAATCAGAAATAGTGATGCACAGGTGTTTCTCTGGGACCGATGGACTGTCACGTACGAACACACATGAAATTTGAGGCCTATGGCGATCACTAGAAACGGCTGAATAATACGAAAACGCGTATTTGACACGTATTTGTAGCTTATTTTACTGAGTTTGTTCCAAATCTGAAATAGTGATGCAATGGTGTTTCTCAGGGACCGATGGAGTGTCACGTATAAACAAACATGAAATTTGAGGCCTATGGCGATCACTAGAAGCGGCTGAATAATACGAAAACGCGTATTTGACACGTATTTGTAGCTTATTTTACTGAGTTTGTTCCAAATCTGAAATAGTGATGCACAGGTGTTTCTCGGGGACCGATGGACTGTCACGTACGAACACACATGAAATTTGAGGCCTATGGCGATCACTAGAAGCGGCTGAATAATACGAAAACGCGTATTTGACACGTATTTGTAGCTTATTTTACTGAGTTTGTTCCAAATCTGAAATAGAGATGCACAGGTGTTTCTCGGGGACCGATGGACTGTCACGTACGAACACACATGAAATTTGAGGCCTATGGCGATCACTAGAAACGGCTGAAAAATACGAAAACGCGTATTTGACACGTATTTGTAGCTTATTTTACTGAGTTTGTTCCAAATCTGAAATAGTGATGCACAGGTGTTTCTCGGGGACCGATGGACTGTCACGTACGAACACACATGAAATTTGAGGCCTATGGCGATCACTAGAAGCGGCTGAATAATACGAAAACGCGTATTTGACACGTATTTGTAGCTTATTTTACTGAGTTTGTTCCAAATCTGAAATAGAGATGCACAGGTGTTTCTCGGGGACCGATGGACTGTCACGTACGAACACACATGAAATTTGAGGCCTATGGCGATCACTAGAAGCGGCTGAATAATACGAAAACGCGTATTTGACACGTATTTGTAGCTTATTTTACTGAGTTTGTTCCAAATCTGAAATAGAGATGCACAGGTGTTTCTCGGGGACCGATGGACTGTCACGTACGAACACACATGAAATTTGAGGCCTATGGCGATCACTAGAAACGGCTGAAAAATACGAAAACGCGTATTTGACACGTATTTGTAGCTTATTTTACTGAGTTTGTTCCAAATCTGAAATAGTGATGCACAGGTGTTTCTCGGGGACCGATGGACTGTCACGTACGAACACACATGAAATATGAGGCCCCTGGCGATCACTAGAGGCGGCTGAATAATACGAAAACGCGTATTTGACACGTATTTGTAGCTTATTTTCCTGAGTTTGTTCCAAATCTGAAATAGTGATGCACAGGTGTTTCTCTGGGACCGATGGACTGTCACGTACGAACACACATGAAATTTGAGGCCTATGGCGATCACTAGAAACGGCTGAAAAATACGAAAACGCGTATTTGACACGTATTTGTAGCTTATTTTACTGAGTTTGTTCCAAATCTGAAATAGTGATGCACAGGTGTTTCTCGGGGACCGATGGACTGTCACGTACGAACACACATGAAATATGAGGCCTATGGCGATCACTAGAAGCGGCTGAATAATACGAAAACGCGTATTTGACACGTATTTGTAGCTTATTTTACTGAGTTTGTTCCAAATCTGAAATACTGATGCACAGGTGTTTCTCGGGGACCGATGGACTGTCACGTACGAACACACATGAAATTTGAGGCCTATGGCGATCACTAGAAGCGGCTGAATAATACGAAAACGCGTATTTGACACGTATTTGTAGCTTATTTTACTGAGTTTGTTCCAAATCTGAAATAGAGATGCACAGGTGTTTCTCGGGGACCGATGGACTGTCACGTACGAACACACATGAAATTTGAGGCCTATGGCGATCACTAGAAACGGCTGAATAATACGAAAACGCGTATTTGACACGTATTTGTAGCTTATTTTACTGAGTTTGTTCCAAATCTGAAATAGTGATGCACTGGTGTTTCTCAGGGACCGATGGAGTGTCACGTATAAACAAACATGAAATTTGAGGCCTATGGCGATCACTAGAAGCGGCTGAATAATACGAAAACGCGTATTTGACACGTATTTGTAGCTTATTTTACTGAGTTTGTTCCAAATCTGAAATAGTGATGCACTGGTGTTTCTCTGGGACCGATGGACTGTCACGTACGAACACACATGAAATTTGAGGCCTATGGCGATCACTAGAAACGGCTGAATAATACGAAAACGCGTATTTGACACGTATTTGTAGCTTATTTTACTGAGTTTGTTCCAAATCTGAAATACTGATGCACAGGTGTTTCTCTGGGACCGATGGACTGTCACGTACGAACACACATGAAATATGAGGCCCCTGGCGATCACTAGAGGCGGCTGAATAATACGAAAACGCGTATTTGACACGTATTTGTAGCTTATTTTCCTGAGTTTGTTCCAAATCTGAAATAGTGATGCACAGGTGTTTCTCTGGGACCGATGGACTGTCACGTACGAACACACATGAAATTTGAGGCCTATGGCGATCACTAGAAACGGCTGAATAATACGAAAACGCGTATTTGACACGTATTTGTAGCTTATTTTACTGAGTTTGTTCCAAATCTGAAATAGTGATGCACTGGTGTTTCTCAGGGACCAATGGAGTGTCACGTATAAACAAACATGAAATTTGAGGCCTATGGCGATCACTAGAAGCGGCTGAATAATACGAAAACGCGTATTTGACACGTATTTGTAGCTTATTTTACTGAGTTTGTTCCAAATCTGAAATAGTGATGCACAGGTGTTTCTCGGGGACCGATGGACTGTCACGTACGAACACACATGAAATTTGAGGCTTATGGCGATCACTAGAAACGGCTGAATAATACGAAAACGCGGATTTGACACGTATTTGTAGCTTATTTTACTGAGTTTGTTCCAAATCTGAAATAGTGATGCACTGGTGTTTCTCAGGGACCGATGGAGTGTCACGTATAAACAAACATGAAATTTGAGGCCTATGGCGATCACTAGAAGCGGCTGAATAATACGAAAACGCGTATTTGACACGTATTTGTAGCTTATTTTACTGAGTTTGTTCCAAATCTGAAATAGTGATGCACAGGCGTTTCTCGGGGACCGATGGACTGTCACGTACGAACACACATGAAATTTGAGGCCTATGGCGATCACTAGAAGCGGCTGAATAATACGAAAACGCGTATTTGACACGTATTTGTAGCTTATTTTACTGAGTTTGTTCCAAATCTGAAATAGAGATGCACAGGTGTTTCTCTGGGACCGATGGACTGTCACGTACGAACACACATGAAATTTGAGGCCTATGGCGATCACTAGAAACGGCTGAATAATACGAAAACGCGTATTTGACACGTATTTGTAGCTTATTTTACTGAGTTTGTTCCAAATCTGAAATAGTGATGCACAGGTGTTTCTCGGGGACCGATGGACTGTCACGTACGAACACACATGAAATATGAGGCCTATGGCGATCACTAGATGCGGCTGAATAATACGAAAACGCGTATTTGACACGTATTTGTAGCTTATTTTACTGAGTTTGTTCCAAATCTGAAATAGTGATGCACAGGTGTTTCTCGGGGACCAATGGACTGTCACGTACGAACACACATGAAATTTGAGGCCTATGGCGATCACTAGAAGCGGCTGAATAATACGAAAACGCGTATTTGACACGTATTTGTAGCTTATTTTACTGAGTTTGTTCCAAATCTGAAATAGAGATGCACAGGTGTTTCTCGGGGACCGATGGACTGTCACGTACGAACACACATGAAATTTGAGGCCTATGGCGATCACTAGAAGCGGCTGAATAATACGAAAACGCGTATTTGACACGTATTTGTAGCTTATTTTACTGAGTTTGTTCCAAATCTGAAATAGAGATGCACAGGTGTTTCTCGGGGACCGATGGACTGTCACGTACGAACACACATGAAATTTGAGGCCTATGGCGATCACTAGAAGCGGCTGAATAATACGAAAACGCGTATTTGACACGTATTTGTAGCTTATTTTACTGAGTTTGTTCCAAATCTGAAATAGTGATGCACAGGTGTTTCTCGGGGACCGATGGACTGTCACGTACGAACACACATGAAATATGAGGCCCCTGGCGATCACTAGAGGCGGCTGAATAATACGAAAACGCGTATTTGACACGTATTTGTAGCTTATTTTCCTGAGTTTGTTCCAAATCTGAAATAGAGATGCACAGGTGTTTCTCGGGGACCGATGGACTGTCACGTACGAACACACATGAAATTTGAGGCCTATGGCGATCACTAGAAACGGCTGAAAAATACGAAAACGCGTATTTGACACGTATTTGTAGCTTATTTTACTGAGTTTGTTCCAAATCTGAAATAGTGATGCACAGGTGTTTCTCGGGGACCGATGGACTGTCACGTACGAACACACATGAAATATGAGGCCTATGGCGATCACTAGAAGCGGCTGAATAATACGAAAACGCGTATTTGACACGTATTTGTAGCTTATTTTACTGAGTTTGTTCCAAATCTGAAATAGTGATGCACAGGTGTTTCTCAGGGACCGAATGGAGTGTCACGTATGAACAGACATAAAATTTGATGCCCCTGGCGATCACTAGAGGCGGCTGAATAATACGAAAACGCGTATTTGACACGTATTTGTAGCTTATTTTCCTGAGTTTGTTCCAAATCTGAAATAGTGATGCACAGGTGTTTCTCTGGGACCGATGGACTGTCACGTACGAACACACATGAAATTTGAGGCCTATGGCGATCACTAGAAACGGCTGAATAATACGAAAACGCGTATTTGACACGTATTTGTAGCTTATTTTACTGAGTTTGTTCCAAATCTGAAATAGTGATGCACAGGTGTTTCTCGGGGACCGATGGACTGTCACGTACGAACACACATGAAATTTGAGGCTTATGGCGATCACTAGAAACGGCTGAATAATACGAAAACGCGGATTTGACACCTATTTGTAGCTTATTTTACTGAGTTTGTTCCAAATCTGAAATAGTGATGCACTGGTGTTTCTCAGGGACCGATGGAGTGTCACGTATAAACAAACATGAAATTTGAGGCCTATGGCGATCACTAGAAGCGGCTGAATAATACGAAAACGCGTATTTGACACGTATGTGTAGCTTATTTTACTGAGTTTGTTCCAAATCTGAAATGGTGATGCAAAGGTGTTTCTCGGGGACCGATGGAGTGTCACGTACGAACACACATGAAATTTGAGGCCTATGGCGATCACTAGAGGCGGCTAAATAATACGAAAACGCGTATTTGACACGTATTTGTAGCTTATTTTACAGAGTTTGTTCCAAATCTGAAATAGTGATGCACAGGTGTTTCTCGGGGACCGATGGACTGTCACGTACGAACACACATGAAATTTGAGGCCTATGGCGATCACTAGAAGCGGCTGAATAATACGAAAACGCGTATTTGACACGTATTTGTAGCTTATTTTACTGAGTTTGTTCCAAATCTGAAATAGTGATGCACAGGTGTTTCTCGGGGACCGATGGACTGTCACGTACGAACACACATGAAATTTGAGGCCTATGGCGATCACTAGAAGCGGCTGAATAATACGAAAACGCGTATTTGACACGTATTTGTAGCTTATTTTACTGAGTTTGTTCCAAATCTGAAATAGAGATGCACAGGTGTTTCTCGGGGACCGATGGACTGTCACGTACGAACACACATGAAATTTGAGGCCTATGGCGATCACTAGAAACGGCTGAAAAATACGAAAACGCGTATTTGACACGTATTTGTAGCTTATTTTACTGAGTTTGTTCCAAATCTGAAATAGTGATGCACAGGTGTTTCTCGGGGACCGATGGACTGTCACGTACGAACACACATGAAATATGAGGCCCCTGGCGATCACTAGAGGCGGCTGAATAATACGAAAACGCGTATTTGACACGTATTTGTAGCTTATTTTCCTGAGTTTGTTCCAAATCTGAAATAGTGATGCACAGGTGTTTCTCTGGGACCGATGGACTGTCACGTACGAACACACATGAAATTTGAGGCCTATGGCGATCACTAGAAACGGCTGAAAAATACGAAAACGCGTATTTGACACGTATTTGTAGCTTATTTTACTGAGTTTGTTCCAAATCTGAAATAGTGATGCACAGGTGTTTCTCGGGGACCGATGGACTGTCACGTACGAACACACATGAAATATGAGGCCTATGGCGATCACTAGAAGCGGCTGAATAATACGAAAACGCGTATTTGACACGTATTTGTAGCTTATTTTACTGAGTTTGTTCCAAATCTGAAATAGTGATGCACAGGTGTTTCTCGGGGACCGATGGACTGTCACGTACGAACACACATGAAATTTGAGGCCTATGGCGATCACTAGAAGCGGCTGAATAATACGAAAACGCGTATTTGACACGTATTTGTAGCTTATTTTACTGAGTTTGTTCCAAATCTGAAATAGAGATGCACAGGTGTTTCTCGGGGACCGATGGACTGTCACGTACGAACACACATGAAATTTGAGGCCTATGGCGATCACTAGAAACGGCTGAATAATACGAAAACGCCTATTTGACACGTATTTGTAGCTTATTTTACTGAGTTTGTTCCAAATCTGAAATAGTGATGCACTGGTGTTTCTCAGGGACCGATGGAGTGTCACGTATAAACAAACATGAAATTTGAGGCCTATGGCGATCACTAGAAGCGGCTGAATAATACGAAAACGCGTATTTGACACGTATTTGTAGCTTATTTTACTGAGTTTGTTCCAAATCTGAAATAGTGATGCACTGGTGTTTCTCAGGGACCGATGGAGTGTCACGTATAAACAAACATGAAATTTGAGGCCTATGGCGATCACTAGAAGCGGCTGAATAATACGAAAACGCGTATTTGACACGTATTTGTAGCTTATTTTACTGAGTTTGTTCCAAATCTGAAATAGAGATGCACAGGTGTTTCTCGGGGACCGATGGACTGTCACGTACGAACACACATGAAATTTGAGGCCTATGGCGATCACTAGAAACGGCTGAAAAATACGAAAACGCGTATTTGACACGTATTTGTAGCTTATTTTACTGAGTTTGTTCCAAATCTGAAATAGTGATGCACAGGTGTTTCTCGGGGACCGATGGACTGTCACGTACGAACACACATGAAATATGAGGCCCCTGGCGATCACTAGAGGCGGCTGAATAATACGAAAACGCGTATTTGACACGTATTTGTAGCTTATTTTCCTGAGTTTGTTCCAAATCTGAAATAGTGATGCACAGGTGTTTCTCTGGGACCGATGGACTGTCACGTACGAACACACATGAAATTTGAGGCCTATGGCGATCACTAGAAACGGCTGAAAAATACGAAAACGCGTATTTGACACGTATTTGTAGCTTATTTTACTGAGTTTGTTCCAAATCTGAAATAGTGATGCACAGGTGTTTCTCGGGGACCGATGGACTGTCACGTACGAACACACATGAAATATGAGGCCTATGGCGATCACTAGAAGCGGGTGAATAATACGAAAACGCGTATTTGACACGTATTTGTAGCTTATTTTACTGAGTTTGTTCCAAATCTGAAATAGTGATGCACAGGTGTTTCTCTGGGACCGATGGACTGTCACGTACGAACACACATGAAATTTGAGGCCTATGGCGATCACTAGAAACGGCTGAATAATACGAAAACGCGTATTTGACACGTATTTGTAGCTTATTTTACTGAGTTTGTTCCAAATCTGAAATAGTGATGCACTGGTGTTTCTCAGGGACCGATGGAGTGTCACGTATAAACAAACATGAAATTTGAGGCCTATGGCGATCACTAGAAGCGGCTGAATAATACGAAAACGCGTATTTGACACGTATTTGTAGCTTATTTTACTGAGTTTGTTCCAAATCTGAAATAGTGATGCACAGGTGTTTCTCGGGGACCGATGGACTGTCACGTACGAACACACATGAAATTTGATGCTTATGGCGATCACTAGAAACGGCTGAATAATACGAAAACGCGGATTTGACACCTATTTGTAGCTTATTTTACTGAGTTTGTTCCAAATCTGAAATAGTGATGCACTGGTGTTTCTCAGGGACCGATGGAGTGTCACGTATAAACAAACATGAAATTTGAGGCCTATGGCGATCACTAGAAGCGGCTGAATAATACGAAAACGCGTATTTGACACGTATTTGTAGCTTATTTTACTGAGTTTGTTCCAAATCTGAAATAGTGATGCACTGGTGTTTCTCAGGGACCGATGGAGTGTCACGTATAAACACACATGAAATTTGAGGCTTATGGCGATCACTAGAAACGGCTGAATAATACGAAAACGCGGATTTGACACCTATTTGTAGCTTATTTTACTGAGTTTGTTCCAAATCTAAAATAGTGATGCACTGGTGTTTCTCAGGGACCGATGGAGTGTCACGTATAAACAAACATGAAATTTGAGGCCTATGGCGATCACTAGAAGCGGCTGAATAATACGAAAACGCGTATTTGACACGTATTTGTAGCTTATTTTACTGAGTTTGTTCCAAATCTGAAATAGTGATGCACTGGTGTTTCTCAGGGACCGATGGAGTGTCACGTATAAACAAACATGAAATTTGAGGCCTATGGCGATCACTAGAAGCGGCTGAATAATACGAAAACGCGTATTTGACACGTATTTGTAGCTTATTTTACTGAGTTTGTTCCAAATCTGAAATAGAGATGCACAGGTGTTTCTCGGGGACCGATGGACTGTCACGTACGAACACACATGAAATTTGAGGCCTATGGCGATCACTAGAAACGGCTGAAAAATACGAAAACGCGTATTTGACACGTATTTGTAGCTTATTTTACTGAGTTTGTTCCAAATCTGAAATAGTGATGCACAGGTGTTTCTCGGGGACCGATGGACTGTCACGTACGAACACACATGAAATATGAGGCCCCTGGCGATCACTAGAGGCGGCTGAATAATACGAAAACGCGTATTTGACACGTATTTGTAGCTTATTTTCCTGAGTTTGTTCCAAATCTGAAATAGTGATGCACAGGTGTTTCTCTGGGACCGATGGACTGTCACGTACGAACACACATGAAATTTGAGGCCTATGGCGATCACTAGAAACGGCTGAATAATACGAAAACGCGTATTTGACACGTATTTGTAGCTTATTTTACTGAGTTTGTTCCAAATCTGAAATAGTGATGCACTGGTGTTTCTCAGGGACCGATGGAGTGTCACGTATAAACAAACATGAAATTTGAGGCCTATGGCGATCACTAGAAGCGGCTGAATAATACGAAAACGCGTATTTGACACGTATTTGTAGCTTATTTTACTGAGTTTGTTCCAAATCTGAAATAGTGATGCACAGGTGTTTCTCGGGGACCGATGGACTGTCACGTACGAACACACATGAAATTTGAGGCTTATGGCGATCACTAGAAACGGCTGAATAATACGAAAACGCGGATTTGACACGTATTTGTAGCTTATTTTACTGAGTTTGTTCCAAATCTGAAATAGTGATGCACTGGTGTTTCTCAGGGACCGATGGAGTGTCACGTATAAACAAACATGAAATTTGAGGCCTATGGCGATCACTAGAAGCGGCTGAATAATACGAAAACGCGTATTTGACACGTATTTGTAGCTTATTTTACTGAGTTTGTTCCAAATCTGAAATAGTGATGCACAGGCGTTTCTCGGGGACCGATGGACTGTCACGTACGAACACACATGAAATTTGAGGCCTATGGCGATCACTAGAAGCGGCTGAATAATACGAAAACGCGTATTTGACACGTATTTGTAGCTTATTTTACTGAGTTTGTTCCAAATCTGAAATAGAGATGCACAGGTGTTTCTCGGGGACCGATGGACTGTCACGTACGAACACACATGAAATTTGAGGCCTATGGCGATCACTAGAAACGGCTGAAAAATACGAAAACGCGTATTTGACACGTATTTGTAGCTTATTTTACTGAGTTTGTTCCAAATCTGAAATAGTGATGCACAGGTGTTTCTCTGGGACCGATGGACTGTCACGTACGAACACACATGAAATTTGAGGCCTATGGCGATCACTAGAAACGGCTGAAAAATACGAAAACGCGTATTTGACACGTATTTGTAGCTTATTTTACTGAGTTTGTTCCAAATCTGAAATAGTGATGCACAGGTGTTTCTCGGGGACCGATGGACTGTCACGTACGAACACACATGAAATTTGAGGCCTATGGCGATCACTAGAAACGGCTGAAAAATACGAAAACGCGTATTTGACACGTATTTGTAGCTTATTTTACTGAGTTTGTTCCAAATCTGAAATAGTGATGCACAGGTGTTTCTCTGGGACCGATGGACTGTCACGTACGAACACACATGAAATATGAGGCCCCTGGCGATCACTAGAGGCGGCTGAATAATACGAAAACGCGTATTTGACACGTATTTGTAGCTTATTTTCCTGAGTTTGTTCCAAATCTGAAATAGTGATGCACAGGTGTTTCTCTGGGACCGATGGACTGTCACGTACGAACACACATGAAATTTGAGGCCTATGGCGATCACTAGAAACGGCTGAAAAATACGAAAACGCGTATTTGACACGTATTTGTAGCTTATTTTACTGAGTTTGTTCCAAATCTGAAATAGTGATGCACAGGTGTTTCTCGGGGACCGATGGACTGTCACGTACGAACACACATGAAATATGAGGCCTATGGCGATCACTAGAAGCGGGTGAATAATACGAAAACGCGTATTTGACACGTATTTGTAGCTTATTTTACTGAGTTTGTTCCAAATCTGAAATAGTGATGCACAGGTGTTTCTCTGGGACCGATGGACTGTCACGTACGAACACACATGAAATTTGAGGCCTATGGCGATCACTAGAAACGGCTGAATAATACGAAAACGCGTATTTGACACGTATTTGTAGCTTATTTTACTGAGTTTGTTCCAAATCTGAAATAGTGATGCACTGGTGTTTCTCAGGGACCGATGGAGTGTCACGTATAAACAAACATGAAATTTGAGGCCTATGGCGATCACTAGAAGCGGCTGAATAATACGAAAACGCGTATTTGACACGTATTTGTAGCTTATTTTACTGAGTTTGTTCCAAATCTGAAATAGTGATGCACAGGTGTTTCTCGGGGACCGATGGACTGTCACGTACGAACACACATGAAATTTGAGGCCTATGGCGATCACTAGAAGCGGCTGAATAATACGAAAACGCGGATTTGACACCTATTTGTAGCTTATTTTACTGAGTTTGTTCCAAATCTGAAATAGTGATGCACTGGTGTTTCTCAGGGACCGATGGAGTGTCACGTATAAACAAACATGAAATTTGAGGCCTATGGCGATCACTAGAAGCGGCTGAATAATACGAAAACGCGTATTTGACACGTATTTGTAGCTTATTTTACTGAGTTTGTTCCAAATCTGAAATAGTGATGCACTGGTGTTTCTCAGGGACCGATGGAGTGTCACGTATAAACAAACATGAAATTTGAGGCCTATGGCGATCACTAGAAGCGGCTAAATAATACGAAAACGCGTATTTGACACGTATTTGTAGCTTATTTTACTGAGTTTGTTCCAAATCTGAAATAGAGATGCACAGGTGTTTCTCGGGGACCGATGGACTGTCACGTACGAACACACATGAAATTTGAGGCCTATGGCGATCACTAGAAACGGCTGAAAAATACGAAAACGCGTATTTGACACGTATTTGTAGCTTATTTTACTGAGTTTGTTCCAAATCTGAAATAGTGATGCACAGGTGTTTCTCGGGGACCGATGGACTGTCACGTACGAACACACATGAAATATGAGGCCCCTGGCGATCACTAGAGGCGGCTGAATAATACGAAAACGCGTATTTGACACGTATTTGTAGCTTATTTTCCTGAGTTTGTTCCAAATCTGAAATAGTGATGCACAGGTGTTTCTCTGGGACCGATGGACTGTCACGTACGAACACACATGAAATTTGAGGCCTATGGCGATCACTAGAAACGGCTGAATAATACGAAAACGCGTATTTGACACGTATTTGTAGCTTATTTTACTGAGTTTGTTCCAAATCTGAAATAGTGATGCACTGGTGTTTCTCAGGGACCGATGGAGTGTCACGTATAAACAAACATGAAATTTGAGGCCTATGGCGATCACTAGAAGCGGCTGAATAATACGAAAACGCGTATTTGACACGTATTTGTAGCTTATTTTACTGAGTTTGTTCCAAATCTGAAATAGTGATGCACAGGTGTTTCTCGGGGACCGATGGACTGTCACGTACGAACAAACATGAAATTTGAGGCTTATGGCGATCACTAGAAACGGCTGAATAATACGAAAACGCGGATTTGACACGTATTTGTAGCTTATTTTACTGAGTTTGTTCCAAATCTGAAATAGTGATGCACAGGTGTTTCTCGGGGACCGATGGACTGTCACGTACGAACACACATGAAATATGAGGCCCCTGGCGATCACTAGAGGCGGCTGAATAATACGAAAACGCGTATTTGACACGTATTTGTAGCTTATTTTCCTGAGTTTGTTCCAAATCTGAAATAGTGATGCACAGGTGTTTCTCTGGGACCGATGGACTGTCACGTACGAACACACATGAAATTTGAGGCCTATGGCGATCACTAGAAACGGCTGAATAATACGAAAACGCGTATTTGACACGTATTTGTAGCTTATTTTACTGAGTTTGTTCCAAATCTGAAATAGTGATGCACTGGTGTTTCTCAGGGACCGATGGAGTGTCACGTATAAACAAACATGAAATTTGAGGCCTATGGCGATCACTAGAAGCGGCTGAAAAATACGAAAACGCGTATTTGACACGTATTTGTAGCTTATTTTACTGAGTTTGTTCCAAATCTGAAATAGTGATGCACAGGTGTTTCTCGGGGACCGATGGACTGTCACGTACGAACACACATGAAATATGAGGCCTATGGCGATCACTAGAAGCGGCTGAATAATACGAAAACGCGTATTTGACACGTATTTGTAGCTTATTTTACTGAGTTTGTTCCAAATCTGAAATAGTGATGCACAGGTGTTTCTCGGGGACCGATGGACTGTCACGTACGAACACACATGAAATATGAGGCCTATGGCGATCACTAGAAGCGGCTGAATAATACGAAAACGCGTATTTGACACGTATTTGTAGCTTATTTTACTGAGTTTGTTCCAAATCTGAAATAGTGATGCACAGGTGTTTCTCGGGGACCAATGGACTGTCACGTACGAACACACATGAAATTTGAGGCCTATGGCGATCACTAGAAGCGGCTGAATAATACGAAAACGCGTATTTGACACGTATTTGTAGCTTATTTTACTGAGTTTGTTCCAAATCTGAAATAGAGATGCACAGGTGTTTCTCGGGGACCGATGGACTGTCACGTACGAACACACATGAAATTTGAGGCCTATGGCGATCACTAGAAACGGCTGAAAAATACGAAAACGCGTATTTGACACGTATTTGTAGCTTATTTTACTGAGTTTGTTCCAAATCTGAAATAGTGATGCACAGGTGTTTCTCGGGGACCGATGGACTGTCACGTACGAACACACATGAAATATGAGGCCCCTGGCGATCACTAGAGGCGGCTGAATAATACGAAAACGCGTATTTGACACGTATTTGTAGCTTATTTTCCTGAGTTTGTTCCAAATCTGAAATAGAGATGCACAGGTGTTTCTCGGGGACCGATGGACTGTCACGAACGAACACACATGAAATTTGAGGCCTATGGCGATCACTAGAAACGGCTGAAAAATACGAAAACGCGTATTTGACACGTATTTGTAGCTTATTTTACTGAGTTTGTTCCAAATCTGAAATAGTGATGCACAGGTGTTTCTCGGGGACCGATGGACTGTCACGTACGAACACATATGAAATATGAGGCCTATGGCGATCACTAGAAGCGGCTGAATAATACGAAAACGCGTATTTGACACGTATTTGTAGCTTATTTTACTGAGTTTGTTCCAAATCTGAAATAGTGATGCACAGGTGTTTCTCAGGGACCGAATGGAGTGTCACGTATGAACAGACATAAAATTTGATGCCCCTGGCGATCACTAGAGGCGGCTGAATAATACGAAAACGCGTATTTGACACGTATTTGTAGCTTATTTTCCTGAGTTTGTTCCAAATCTGAAATAGTGATGCACAGGTGTTTCTCTGGGACCGATGGACTGTCACGTACGAACACACATGAAATTTGAGGCCTATGGCGATCACTAGAAACGGCTGAATAATACGAAAACGCGTATTTGACACGTATTTGTAGCTTATTTTACTGAGTTTGTTCCAAATCTGAAATAGTGATGCACTGGTGTTTCTCAGGGACCGATGGAGTGTCACGTATAAACAAACATGAAATTTGAGGCCTATGGCGATCACTAGAAGCGGCTGAATAATACGAAAACGCGTATTTGACACGTATTTGTAGCTTATTTTACTGAGTTTGTTCCAAATCTGAAATAGTGATGCACAGGCGTTTCTCGGGGACCGATGGACTGTCACGTACGAACACACATGAAATTTGAGGCCTATGGCGATCACTAGAAGCGGCTGAATAATACGAAAACGCGTATTTGACACGTATTTGTAGCTTATTTTACTGAGTTTGTTCCAAATCTGAAATAGAGATGCACAGGTGTTTCTCGGGGACCGATGGACTGTCACGTACGAACACACATGAAATTTGAGGCCTATGGCGATCACTAGAAACGGCTGAAAAATACGAAAACGCGTATTTGACACGTATTTGTAGCTTATTTTACTGAGTTTGTTCCAAATCTGAAATAGTGATGCACAGGTGTTTCTCTGGGACCGATGGACTGTCACGTACGAACACACATGAAATTTGAGGCCTATGGCGATCACTAGAAACGGCTGAAAAATACGAAAACGCGTATTTGACACGTATTTGTAGCTTATTTTACTGAGTTTGTTCCAAATCTGAAATAGTGATGCACAGGTGTTTCTCGGGGACCGATGGACTGTCACGTACGAACACACATGAAATTTGAGGCCTATGGCGATCACTAGAAACGGCTGAAAAATACGAAAACGCGTATTTGACACGTATTTGTAGCTTATTTTACTGAGTTTGTTCCAAATCTGAAATAGTGATGCACAGCTGTTTCTCGGGGACCGATGGACTGTCACGTACGAACACACATGAAATATGAGGCCCCTGGCGATCACTAGAGGCGGCTGAATAATACGAAAACGCGTATTTGACACGTATTTGTAGCTTATTTTCCTGAGTTTGTTCCAAATCTGAAATAGTGATGCACAGGTGTTTCTCTGGGACCGATGGACTGTCACGTACGAACACACATGAAATTTGAGGCCTATGGCGATCACTAGAAACGGCTGAAAAATACGAAAACGCGTATTTGACACGTATTTGTAGCTTATTTTACTGAGTTTGTTCCAAATCTGAAATAGTGATGCACAGGTGTTTCTCGGGGACCGATGGACTGTCACGTACGAACACACATGAAATATGAGGCCTATGGCGATCACTAGAAGCGGCTGAATAATACGAAAACGCGTATTTGACACGTATTTGTAGCTTATTTTACTGAGTTTGTTCCAAATCTGAAATAGTGATGCACAGGTGTTTCTCTGGGACCGATGGACTGTCACGTACGAACACACATGAAATTTGAGGCCTATGGCGATCACTAGAAACGGCTGAATAATACGAAAACGCGTATTTGACACGTATTTGTAGCTTATTTTACTGAGTTTGTTCCAAATCTGAAATAGTGATGCACTGGTGTTTCTCAGGGACCGATGGAGTGTCACGTATAAACAAACATGAAATTTGAGGCCTATGGCGATCACTAGAAGCGGCTGAATAATACGAAAACGCGTATTTGACACGTATTTGTAGCTTATTTTACTGAGTTTGTTCCAAATCTGAAATAGTGATGCACAGGTGTTTCTCGGGGACCGATGGACTGTCACGTACGAACACACATGAAATTTGAGGCTTATGGCGATCACTAGAAACGGCTGAATAATACGAAAACGCGGATTTGACACCTATTTGTAGCTTATTTTACTGAGTTTGTTCCAAATCTGAAATAGTGATGCACTGGTGTTTCTCAGGGACCGATGGACTGTCACGTACGAACACACATGAAATTTGAGGCCTATGGCGATCACTAGAAACGGCTGAAAAATACGAAAACGCGTATTTGACACGTATTTGTAGCTTATTTTACTGAGTTTGTTCCAAATCTGAAATAGTGATGCACAGGTGTTTCTCGGGGACCGATGGACTGTCACGTACGAACACACATGAAATATGAGGCCTATGGCGATCACTAGAAGCGGCTGAATAATACGAAAACGCGTATTTGACACGTATTTGTAGCTTATTTTACTGAGTTTGTTCCAAATCTGAAATAGTGATGCACAGGTGTTTCTCAGGGACCGAATGGAGTGTCACGTATGAACAGACATAAAATTTGATGCCCCTGGCGATCACTAGAGGCGGCTGAATAATACGAAAACGCGTATTTGACACGTATTTGTAGCTTATTTTCCTGAGTTTGTTCCAAATCTGAAATAGTGATGCACAGGTGTTTCTCTGGGACCGATGGACTGTCACGTACGAACACACATGAAATTTGAGGCCTATGGCGATCACTAGAAACGGCTGAATAATACGAAAACGCGTATTTGACACGTATTTGTAGCTTATTTTACTGAGTTTGTTCCAAATCTGAAATAGTGATGCACTGGTGTTTCTCAGGGACCGATGGAGTGTCACGTATAAACAAACATGAAATTTGAGGCCTATGGCGATCACTAGAAGCGGCTGAATAATACGAAAACGCGTATTTGACACGTATTTGTAGCTTATTTTACTGAGTTTGTTCCAAATCTGAAATAGTGATGCACAGGTGTTTCTCGGGGACCGATGGACTGTCACGTACGAACACACATGAAATTTGAGGCTTATGGCGATCACTAGAAACGGCTGAATAATACGAAAACGCGGATTTGACACGTATTTGTAGCTTATTTTACTGAGTTTGTTCCAAATCTGAAATAGTGATGCACTGGTGTTTCTCAGGGACCGATGGAGTGTCACGTATAAACAAACATGAAATTTGAGGCCTATGGCGATCACTAGAAGCGGCTGAATAATACGAAAACGCGTATTTGACACGTATTTGTAGCTTATTTTACTGAGTTTGTTCCAAATCTGAAATAGTGATGCACAGGCGTTTCTCGGGGACCGATGGACTGTCACGTACGAACACACATGAAATATGAGGCCTATGGCGATCACTAGAAGCGGCTGAATAATACGAAAACGCGTATTTGACACGTATTTGTAGCTTATTTTACTGAGTTTGTTCCAAATCTGAAATAGTGATGCACAGGTGTTTCTCGGGGACCAATGGACTGTCACGTACGAACACACATGAAATTTGAGGCCTATGGCGATCACTAGAAGCGGCTGAATAATACGAAAACGCGTATTTGACACGTATTTGTAGCTTATTTTACTGAGTTTGTTCCAAATCTGAAATAGAGATGCACAGGTGTTTCTCGGGGACCGATGGACTGTCACGTACGAACACACATGAAATTTGAGGCCTATGGCGATCACTAGAAACGGCTGAAAAATACGAAAACGCGTATTTGACACGTATTTGTAGCTTATTTTACTGAGTTTGTTCCAAATCTGAAATAGTGATGCACAGGTGTTTCTCGGGGACCGATGGACTGTCACGTACGAACACACATGAAATATGAGGCCCCTGGCGATCACTAGAGGCGGCTGAATAATACGAAAACGCGTATTTGACACGTATTTGTAGCTTATTTTCCTGAGTTTGTTCCAAATCTGAAATAGAGATGCACAGGTGTTTCTCGGGGACCGATGGACTGTCACGTACGAACACACATGAAATTTGAGGCCTATGGCGATCACTAGAAACGGCTGAAAAATACGAAAACGCGTATTTGACACATATTTGTAGCTTATTTTACTGAGTTTGTTCCAAATCTGAAATAGTGATGCACAGGTGTTTCTCGGGGACCGATGGACTGTCACGTACGAACACACATGAAATTTGAGGCCTATGGCGATCACTAGAAACGGCTGAATAATACGAAAACGCGGATTTGACACGTATTTGTAGCTTATTTTACTGAGTTTGTTCCAAATCTGAAATGGTGATGCAAAGGTGTTTCTCGGGGACCGATGGACTGTCACGTACGAACACACATGAAATTTGAGGCCTATGGCGATCACTAGAAACGGCTGAAAAATACGAAAACGCGTATTTGACACGTATTTGTAGCTTATTTTACTGAGTTTGTTCCAAATCTGAAATAGTGATGCACAGGTGTTTCTCGGGGACCGATGGACTGTCACGTACGAACACACATGAAATTTGAGGCCTATGGCGATCACTAGAAACGGCTGAAAAATACGAAAACGCGTATTTGACACGTATTTGTAGCTTATTTTACTGAGTTTGTTCCAAATCTGAAATAGTGATGCACAGGTGTTTCTCAGGGACCGAATGGAGTGTCACGTATGAACAGACATAAAATTTGATGCCCCTGGCGATCACTAGAGGCGGCTGAATAATACGAAAACGCGTATTTGACACGTATTTGTAGCTTATTTTCCTGAGTTTGTTCCAAATCTGAAATAGTGATGCACAGGTGTTTCTCTGGGACCGATGGACTGTCACGTACGAACACACATGAAATTTGAGGCCTATGGCGATCACTAGAAACGGCTGAATAATACGAAAACGCGTATTTGACACGTATTTGTAGCTTATTTTACTGAGTTTGTTCCAAATCTGAAATAGTGATGCACTGGTGTTTCTCAGGGACCGATGGAGTGTCACGTATAAACAAACATGAAATTTGAGGCCTATGGCGATCACTAGAAGCGGCTGAATAATACGAAAACGCGTATTTGACACGTATTTGTAGCTTATTTTACTGAGTTTGTTCCAAATCTGAAATAGTGATGCACAGGTGTTTCTCGGGGACCGATGGACTGTCACGTACGAACACACATGAAATATGAGGCCCCTGGCGATCACTAGAGGCGGCTGAATAATACGAAAACGCGTATTTGACACGTATTTGTAGCTTATTTTCCTGAGTTTGTTCCAAATCTGAAATAGTGATGCACAGGTGTTTCTCTGGGACCGATGGACTGTCACGTACGAACACACATGAAATTTGAGGCCTATGGCGATCACTAGAAACGGCTGAAAAATACGAAAACGCGTATGTGACACGTATTTGTAGCTTATTTTACTGAGTTTGTTCCAAATCTGAAATAGTGATGCACAGGTGTTTCTCGGGGACCGATGGACTGTCACGTACGAACATACATGAAATATGAGGCCTATGGCGATCACTAGAAGCGGCTGAATAATACGAAAACGCGTATTTGACACGTATTTGTAGCTTATTTTACTGAGTTTGTTCCAAATCTGAAATAGTGATGCACAGGTGTTTCTCGGGGACCAATGGACTGTCACGTACGAACACACATGAAATTTGAGGCCTATGGCGATCACTAGAAACGGCTGAATAATACGAAACCGCGTATTTGACACGTATTTGTAGCTTATTTTACTGAGTTTGTTCCAAATCTGAAATAGTGATGCACTGGTGTTTCTCAGGGACCGATGGAGTGTCACGTATAAACAAACATGAAATTTGAGGCCTATGGCGATCACTAGAAGCGGCTGAATAATACGAAAACGCGTATTTGACACGTATTTGTAGCTTATTTTACTGAGTTTGTTCCAAATCTGAAATAGTGATGCACAGGTGTTTCTCGGGGACCGATGGACTGTCACGTACGAACACACATGAAATATGAGGCCCCTGGCGATCACTAGAGGCGGCTGAATAATACGAAAACGCGTATTTGACACGTATTTGTAGCTTATTTTCCTGAGTTTGTTCCAAATCTGAAATAGTGATGCACAGGTGTTTCTCTGGGACCGATGGACTGTCACGTACGAACACACATGAAATTTGAGGCCTATGGCGATCACTAGAAACGGCTGAAAAATACGAAAACGCGTATTTGACACGTATTTGTAGCTTATTTTACTGAGTTTGTTCCAAATCTGAAATAGTGATGCACAGGTGTTTCTCGGGGACCGATGGACTGTCACGTACGAACACACATGAAATTTGAGGCCTATGGCGATCACTAGAAACGGCTGAATAATACGAAAACGCGTATTTGACACGTATTTGTAGCTTATTTTACTGAGTTTGTTCCAAATCTGAAATAGTGATGCACAGGTGTTTCTCGGGGACCGATGGACTGTCACGTACGAACACACATGAAATTTGAGGCCTATGGCGATCACTAGAAGCGGCTGAATAATACGAAAACGCGTATTTGACACGTATGTGTAGCTTATTTTACTGAGTTTGTTCCAAATCTGAAATAGTGATGCAAAGGTGTTTCTCGGGGACCGATGGAGTGTCACGTACGAACACACATGAAATATGAGGCCTATGGCGATCACTAGAGGCGGCTGAATAATACGAAAACGCGTATTTGACACGTATTTGTAGCTTATTTTCCTGAGTTTGTTCCAAATCTGAAATAGAGATGCACAGGTGTTTCTCGGGGACCGATGGACTGTCACGTACGAACACACATGAAATATGAGGCCTATGGCGATCACTAGAAACGGCTGAAAAATACGAAAACGCGTATTTGACACGTATTTGTAGCTTATTTTACTGAGTTTGTTCCAAATCTGAAATAGTGATGCACAGGTGTTTCTCGGGGACCGATGGACTGTCACGTACGAACACACATGAAATATGAGGCCTATGGCGATCACTAGAGGCGGCTGAATAATACGAAAACGCGTATTTGACACGTATTTGTAGCTTATTTTACTGAGTTTGTTCCAAATCTGAAATAGTGATGCACAGGTGTTTCTCAGGGACCGAATGGAGTGTCACGTATGAACAGACATAAAATTTGATGCCCCTGGCGATCACTAGAGGTGGCTGAATAATACGAAAACGCGTATTTGACACGTATTTGTAGCTTATTTTCCTGAGTTTGTTCCAAATCTGAAATAGTGATGCACAGGTGTTTCTCTGGGACCGATGGACTGTCACGTACGAACACACATGAAATTTGAGGCCTATGGCGATCACTAGAAACGGCTGAATAATACGAAAACGCGTATTTGACACGTATTTGTAGCTTATTTTACTGAGTTTGTTCCAAATCTGAAATAGTGATGCACTGGTGTTTCTCAGGGACCGATGGAGTGTCACGTATAAACAAACATGAAATTTGAGGCCTATGGCGATCACTAGAAGCGGCTGAATAATACGAAAACGCGTATTTGACACGTATTTGTAGCTTATTTTACTGAGTTTGTTCCAAATCTGAAATAGTGATGCACAGGTGTTTCTCTGGGACCGATGGACTGTCACGTACGAACACACATGAAATTTGAGGCCTATGGCGATCACTAGAGGCGGCTAAATAATACGAAAACGCGTATTTGACACGTATTTGTAGCTTATTTTACAGAGTTTGTTCCAAATCTGAAATAGTGATGCACAGGTGTTTCTCGGGGACCGATGGACTGTCACGTACGAACACACATGAAATTTGAGGCCTATGGCGATCACTAGAAACGGCTGAATAATACGAAAACGCGTATTTGACACGTATTTGTAGCTTATTTTACTGAGTTTGTTCCAAATCTGAAATAGTGATGCACAGGTGTTTCTCGGGGACCGATGGACTGTCACGTACGAACACACATGAAATTTGAGGCCTATGGCGATCACTAGAAGCGGCTGAATAATACGAAAACGCGTATTTGACACGTATTTGTAGCTTATTTTACTGAGTTTGTTCCAAATCTGAAATAGAGATGCACAGGTGTTTCTCGGGGACCGATGGACTGTCACGTACGAACACACATGAAATTTGAGGCCTATGGCGATCACTAGAAACGGCTGAAAAATACGAAAACGCGTATTTGACACGTATTTGTAGCTTATTTTACTGAGTTTGTTCCAAATCTGAAATAGTGATGCACAGGTGTTTCTCTGGGACCGATGGACTGTCACGTACGAACACACATGAAATTTGAGGCCTATGGCGATCACTAGAAACGGCTGAAAAATACGAAAACGCGTATTTGACACGTATTTGTAGCTTATTTTACTGAGTTTGTTCCAAATCTGAAATAGTGATGCACAGGTGTTTCTCGGGGACCGATGGACTGTCACGTACGAACACACATGAAATATGAGGCCTATGGCGATCACTAGAAGCGGCTGAATAATACGAAAACGCGTATTTGACACGTATTTGTAGCTTATTTTACTGAGTTTGTTCCAAATCTGAAATAGTGATGCACAGGTGTTTCTCGGGGACCGATGGACTGTCACGTACGAACACACATGAAATATGAGGCCTATGGCGATCACTAGAAGCGGCTGAATAATACGAAAACGCGTATTTGACACGTATTTGTAGCTTATTTTACTGAGTTTGTTTCAAATCTGAAATAGTGATGCACAGGTGTTTCTCGGGGACCAATGGACTGTCACGTACGAACACACATGAAATTTGAGGCCTATGGCGATCACTAGAAGCGGCTGAATAATACGAAAACGCGTATTTGACACGTATTTGTAGCTTATTTTACTGAGTTTGTTCCAAATCTGAAATAGAGATGCACAGGTGTTTCTCGGGGACCGATGGACTGTCACGTACGAACACACATGAAATTTGAGGCCTATGGCGATCACTAGAAACGGCTGAAAAATACGAAAACGCGTATTTGACACGTATTTGTAGCTTATTTTACTGAGTTTGTTCCAAATCTGAAATAGTGATGCACAGGTGTTTCTCTGGGACCGATGGACTGTCACGTACGAACACACATGAAATTTGAGGCCTATGGCGATCACTAGAAACGGCTGAAAAATACGAAAACGCGTATTTGACACGTATTTGTAGCTTATTTTACTGAGTTTGTTCCAAATCTGAAATAGTGATGCACAGGTGTTTCTCGGGGACCGATGGACTGTCACGTACGAACACACATGAAATATGAGGCCTATGGCGATCACTAGAAGCGGCTGAATAATACGAAAACGCGTATTTGACACGTATTTGTAGCTTATTTTACTGAGTTTGTTCCAAATCTGAAATAGTGATGCACAGGTGTTTCTCGGGGACCAATGGACTGTCACGTACGAACACACATGAAATTTGAGGCCTATGGCGATCACTAGAAGCGGCTGAATAATACGAAAACGCGTATTTGACACGTATTTGTAGCTTATTTTACTGAGTTTGTTCCAAATCTGAAATAGAGATGCACAGGTGTTTCTCGGGGACCGATGGACTGTCACGTACGAACACACATGAAATTTGAGGCCTATGGCGATCACTAGAAGCGGCTGAATAATACGAAAACGCGTATTTGACACGTATTTGTAGCTTATTTTACTGAGTTTGTTCCAAATCTGAAATAGAGATGCACAGGTGTTTCTCGGGGACCGATGGACTGTCACGTACGAACACACATGAAATTTGAGGCCTATGGCGATCACTAGAAGCGGCTGAATAATACGAAAACGCGTATTTGACACGTATTTGTAGCTTATTTTACTGAGTTTGTTCCAAATCTGAAATAGAGATGCACAGGTGTTTCTCGGGGACCGATGGACTGTCACGTACGAACACACATGAAATTTGAGGCCTATGGCGATCACTAGAAGCGGCTGAATAATACGAAAACGCGTATTTGACACGTATTTGTAGCTTATTTTACTGAGTTTGTTCCAAATCTGAAATAGTGATGCACAGGCGTTTCTCGGGGACCGATGGACTGTCACGTACGAACACACATGAAATTTGAGGCCTATGGCGATCACTAGAAGCGGCTGAATAATACGAAAACGCGTATTTGACACGTATTTGTAGCTTATTTTACTGAGTTTGTTCCAAATCTGAAATAGAGATGCACAGGTGTTTCTCGGGGACCGATGGACTGTCACGTACGAACACACATGAAATTTGAGGCCTATGGCGATCACTAGAAACGGCTGAAAAATACGAAAACGCGTATTTGACACGTATTTGTAGCTTATTTTACTGAGTTTGTTCCAAATCTGAAATAGTGATGCACAGGTGTTTCTCTGGGACCGATGGACTGTCACGTACGAACACACATGAAATTTGAGGCCTATGGCGATCACTAGAAACGGCTGAAAAATACGAAAACGCGTATTTGACACGTATTTGTAGCTTATTTTACTGAGTTTGTTCCAAATCTGAAATAGTGATGCACAGGTGTTTCTCGGGGACCGATGGACTGTCACGTACGAACACACATGAAATTTGAGGCCTATGGCGATCACTAGAAACGGCTGAAAAATACGAAAACGCGTATTTGACACGTATTTGTAGCTTATTTTACTGAGTTTGTTCCAAATCTGAAATAGTGATGCACAGGTGTTTCTCGGGGACCGATGGACTGTCACGTACGAACACACATGAAATATGAGGCCCCTGGCGATCACTAGAGGCGGCTGAATAATACGAAAACGCGTATTTGACACGTATTTGTAGCTTATTTTCCTGAGTTTGTTCCAAATCTGAAATAGTGATGCACAGGTGTTTCTCTGGGACCGATGGACTGTCACGTACGAACACACATGAAATTTGAGGCCTATGGCGATCACTAGAAACGGCTGAAAAATACGAAAACGCGTATTTGACACGTATTTGTAGCTTATTTTACTGAGTTTGTTCCAAATCTGAAATAGTGATGCACAGGTGTTTCTCGGGGACCGATGGACTGTCACGTACGAACACACATGAAATATGAGGCCTATGGCGATCACTAGAAGCGGCTGAATAATACGAAAACGCGTATTTGACACGTATTTGTAGCTTATTTTACTGAGTTTGTTCCAAATCTGAAATAGTGATGCACAGGTGTTTCTCTGGGACCGATGGACTGTCACGTACGAACACACATGAAATTTGAGGCCTATGGCGATCACTAGAAACGGCTGAATAATACGAAAACGCGTATTTGACACGTATTTGTAGCTTATTTTACTGAGTTTGTTCCAAATCTGAAATAGTGATGCACTGGTGTTTCTCAGGGACCGATGGAGTGTCACGTATAAACAAACATGAAATTTGAGGCCTATGGCGATCACTAGAAGCGGCTGAATAATACGAAAACGCGTATTTGACACGTATTTGTAGCTTATTTTACTGAGTTTGTTCCAAATCTGAAATAGTGATGCACAGGTGTTTCTCGGGGACCGATGGACTGTCACGTACGAACACACATGAAATTTGAGGCTTATGGCGATCACTAGAAACGGCTGAATAATACGAAAACGCGGATTTGACACCTATTTGTAGCTTATTTTACTGAGTTTGTTCCAAATCTGAAATAGTGATGCACTGGTGTTTCTCAGGGACCGATGGACTGTCACGTACGAACACACATGAAATTTGAGGCCTATGGCGATCACTAGAAACGGCTGAAAAATACGAAAACGCGTATTTGACACGTATTTGTAGCTTATTTTACTGAGTTTGTTCCAAATCTGAAATAGTGATGCACAGGTGTTTCTCGGGGACCGATGGACTGTCACGTACGAACACACATGAAATATGAGGCCTATGGCGATCACTAGAAGCGGCTGAATAATACGAAAACGCGTATTTGACACGTATTTGTAGCTTATTTTACTGAGTTTGTTCCAAATCTGAAATAGTGATGCACAGGTGTTTCTCAGGGACCGAATGGAGTGTCACGTATGAACAGACATAAAATTTGATGCCCCTGGCGATCACTAGAGGCGGCTGAATAATACGAAAACGCGTATTTGACACGTATTTGTAGCTTATTTTCCTGAGTTTGTTCCAAATCTGAAATAGTGATGCACAGGTGTTTCTCTGGGACCGATGGACTGTCACGTACGAACACACATGAAATTTGAGGCCTATGGCGATCACTAGAAACGGCTGAATAATACGAAAACGCGTATTTGACACGTATTTGTAGCTTATTTTACTGAGTTTGTTCCAAATCTGAAATAGTGATGCACTGGTGTTTCTCAGGGACCGATGGAGTGTCACGTATAAACAAACATGAAATTTGAGGCCTATGGCGATCACTAGAAGCGGCTGAATAATACGAAAACGCGTATTTGACACGTATTTGTAGCTTATTTTACTGAGTTTGTTCCAAATCTGAAATAGTGATGCACAGGTGTTTCTCGGGGACCGATGGACTGTCACGTACGAACACACATGAAATTTGAGGCTTATGGCGATCACTAGAAACGGCTGAATAATACGAAAACACGGATTTGACACGTATTTGTAGCTTATTTTACTGAGTTTGTTCCAAATCTGAAATAGTGATGCACTGGTGTTTCTCAGGGACCGATGGAGTGTCACGTATAAACAAACATGAAATTTGAGGCCTATGGCGATCACTAGAAGCGGCTGAATAATACGAAAACGCGTATTTGACACGTATTTGTAGCTTATTTTACTGAGTTTGTTCCAAATCTGAAATAGTGATGCACAGGCGTTTCTCGGGGACCGATGGACTGTCACGTACGAACACACATGAAATATGAGGCCTATGGCGATCACTAGAAGCGGCTGAATAATACGAAAACGCGTATTTGACACGTATTTGTAGCTTATTTTACTGAGTTTGTTCCAAATCTGAAATAGTGATGCACAGGTGTTTCTCGGGGACCAATGGACTGTCACGTACGAACACACATGAAATTTGAGGCCTATGGCGATCACTAGAAGCGGCTGAATAATACGAAAACGCGTATTTGACACGTATTTGTAGCTTATTTTACTGAGTTTGTTCCAAATCTGAAATAGAGATGCACAGGTGTTTCTCGGGGACCGATGGACTGTCACGTACGAACACACATGAAATTTGAGGCCTATGGCGATCACTAGAAACGGCTGAAAAATACGAAAACGCGTATTTGACACGTATTTGTAGCTTATTTTACTGAGTTTGTTCCAAATCTGAAATAGTGATGCACAGGTGTTTCTCGGGGACCGATGGACTGTCACGTACGAACACACATGAAATATGAGGCCCCTGGCGATCACTAGAGGCGGCTGAATAATACGAAAACGCGTATTTGACACGTATTTGTAGCTTATTTTCCTGAGTTTGTTCCAAATCTGAAATAGAGATGCACAGGTGTTTCTCGGGGACCGATGGACTGTCACGTACGAACACACATGAAATTTGAGGCCTATGGCGATCACTAGAAACGGCTGAATAATACGAAAACGCGGATTTGACACGTATTTGTAGCTTATTTTACTGAGTTTGTTCCAAATCTGAAATGGTGATGCAAAGGTGTTTCTCGGGGACCGATGGACTGTCACGTACGAACACACATGAAATTTGAGGCCTATGGCGATCACTAGAAACGGCTGAAAAATACGAAAACGCGTATTTGACACGTATTTGTAGCTTATTTTACTGAGTTTGTTCCAAATCTGAAATAGTGATGCACAGGTGTTTCTCGGGGACCGATGGACTGTCACGTACGAACACACATGAAATTTGAGGCCTATGGCGATCACTAGAAACGGCTGAAAAATACGAAAACGCGTATTTGACACGTATTTGTAGCTTATTTTACTGAGTTTGTTCCAAATCTGAAATAGTGATGCACAGGTGTTTCTCGGGGACCGATGGACTGTCACGTACGAACACACATGAAATATGAGGCCTATGGCGATCACTAGAAGCGGCTGAATAATACGAAAACGCGTATTTGACACGTATTTGTAGCTTATTTTACTGAGTTTGTTCCAAATCTGAAATAGTGATGCACAGGTGTTTCTCAGGGACCGAATGGAGTGTCACGTATGAACAGACATAAAATTTGATGCCCCTGGCGATCACTAGAGGCGGCTGAATAATACGAAAACGCGTATTTGACACGTATTTGTAGCTTATTTTCCTGAGTTTGTTCCAAATCTGAAATAGTGATGCACAGGTGTTTCTCTGGGACCGATGGACTGTCACGTACGAACACACATGAAATTTGAGGCCTATGGCGATCACTAGAAACGGCTGAATAATACGAAAACGCGTATTTGACACGTATTTGTAGCTTATTTTACTGAGTTTGTTCCAAATCTGAAATAGTGATGCACTGGTGTTTCTCAGGGACCGATGGAGTGTCACGTATAAACAAACATGAAATTTGAGGCCTATGGCGATCACTAGAAGCGGCTGAATAATACGAAAACGCGTATTTGACACGTATTTGTAGCTTATTTTACTGAGTTTGTTCCAAATCTGAAATAGTGATGCACAGGTGTTTCTCGGGGACCGATGGACTGTCACGTACGAACACACATGAAATATGAGGCCCCTGGCGATCACTAGAGGCGGCTGAATAATACGAAAACGCGTATTTGACACGTATTTGTAGCTTATTTTCCTGAGTTTGTTCCAAATCTGAAATAGTGATGCACAGGTGTTTCTCTGGGACCGATGGACTGTCACGTACGAACACACATGAAATTTGAGGCCTATGGCGATCACTAGAAACGGCTGAAAAATACGAAAACGCGTATGTGACACGTATTTGTAGCTTATTTTACTGAGTTTGTTCCAAATCTGAAATAGTGATGCACAGGTGTTTCTCGGGGACCGATGGACTGTCACGTACGAACATACATGAAATATGAGGCCTATGGCGATCACTAGAAGCGGCTGAATAATACGAAAACGCGTATTTGACACGTATTTGTAGCTTATTTTACTGAGTTTGTTCCAAATCTGAAATAGTGATGCACAGGTGTTTCTCGGGGACCAATGGACTGTCACGTACGAACACACATGAAATTTGAGGCCTATGGCGATCACTAGAAACGGCTGAATAATACGAAAACGCGTATTTGACACGTATTTGTAGCTTATTTTACTGAGTTTGTTCCAAATCTGAAATAGTGATGCACTGGTGTTTCTCAGGGACCGATGGAGTGTCACGTATAAACAAACATGAAATTTGAGGCCTATGGCGATCACTAGAAGCGGCTGAATAATACGAAAACGCGTATTTGACACGTATTTGTAGCTTATTTTACTGAGTTTGTTCCAAATCTGAAATAGTGATGCACAGGTGTTTCTCGGGGACCGATGGACTGTCACGTACGAACACACATGAAATATGAGGCCCCTGGCGATCACTAGAGGCGGCTGAATAATACGAAAACGCGTATTTGACACGTATTTGTAGCTTATTTTCCTGAGTTTGTTCCAAATCTGAAATAGTGATGCACAGGTGTTTCTCTGGGACCGATGGACTGTCACGTACGAACACACATGAAATTTGAGGCCTATGGCGATCACTAGAAACGGCTGAAAAATACGAAAACGCGTATTTGACACGTATTTGTAGCTTATTTTACTGAGTTTGTTCCAAATCTGAAATAGTGATGCACAGGTGTTTCTCGGGGACCGATGGACTGTCACGTACGAACACACATGAAATATGAGGCCTATGGCGATCACTAGAAGCGGCTGAATAATACGAAAACGCGTATTTGACACGTATTTGTAGCTTATTTTACTGAGTTTGTTCCAAATCTGAAATGGTGATGCAAAGGTGTTTCTCGGGGACCGATGGACTGTCACGTACGAACACACATGAAATTTGAGGCCTATGGCGATCACTAGAAACGGCTGAAAAATACGAAAACGCGTATTTGACACGTATTTGTAGCTTATTTTACTGAGTTTGTTCCAAATCTGAAATAGTGATGCACAGGTGTTTCTCGGGGACCGATGGACTGTCACGTACGAACACACATGAAATTTGAGGCCTATGGCGATCACTAGAAGCGGCTGAATAATACGAAAACGCGTATTTGACACGTATGTGTAGCTTATTTTACTGAGTTTGTTCCAAATCTGAAATAGTGATGCAAAGGTGTTTCTCGGGGACCGATGGAGTGTCACGTACGAACACACATGAAATATGAGGCCTATGGCGATCACTAGAGGCGGCTGAATAATACGAAAACGCGTATTTGACACGTATTTGTAGCTTATTTTCCTGAGTTTGTTCCAAATCTGAAATAGAGATGCACAGGTGTTTCTCGGGGACCGATGGACTGTCACGTACGAACACACATGAAATTTGAGGCCTATGGCGATCACTAGAAACGGCTGAAAAATACGAAAACGCGTATTTGACACGTATTTGTAGCTTATTTTACTGAGTTTGTTCCAAATCTGAAATAGTGATGCACAGGTGTTTCTCGGGGACCGATGGACTGTCACGTACGAACACACATGAAATATGAGGCCTATGGCGATCACTAGAGGCGGCTGAATAATACGAAAACGCGTATTTGACACGTATTTGTAGCTTATTTTACTGAGTTTGTTCCAAATCTGAAATAGTGATGCACAGGTGTTTCTCAGGGACCGAATGGAGTGTCACGTATGAACAGACATAAAATTTGATGCCCCTGGCGATCACTAGAGGTGGCTGAATAATACGAAAACGCGTATTTGACACGTATTTGTAGCTTATTTTCCTGAGTTTGTTCCAAATCTGAAATAGTGATGCACAGGTGTTTCTCTGGGACCGATGGACTGTCACGTACGAACACACATGAAATTTGAGGCCTATGGCGATCACTAGAAACGGCTGAATAATACGAAAACGCGTATTTGACACGTATTTGTAGCTTATTTTACTGAGTTTGTTCCAAATCTGAAATAGTGATGCACTGGTGTTTCTCAGGGACCGATGGAGTGTCACGTATAAACAAACATGAAATTTGAGGCCTATGGCGATCACTAGAAGCGGCTGAATAATACGAAAACGCGTATTTGACACGTATTTGTAGCTTATTTTACTGAGTTTGTTCCAAATCTGAAATAGTGATGCACAGGTGTTTCTCGGGGACCGATGGACTGTCACGTACGAACACACATAAAATTTGAGTCCTATGGCGATCACTAGAAGCGGCTGAATAATACGAAAACGCGTATTTGACACGTATGTGTAGCTTATTTTACTGAGTTTGTTCCAAATCTGAAATGGTGATGCAAAGGTGTTTCTCGGGGACCGATGGAGTGTCACGTACGAACACACATGAAATTTGAGGCCTATGGCGATCACTAGAGGCGGCTAAATAATACGAAAACGCGTATTTGACACGTATTTGTAGCTTATTTTACAGAGTTTGTTCCAAATCTGAAATAGTGATGCACAGGTGTTTCTCGGGGACCGATGGACTGTCACGTACGAACACACATGAAATTTGAGGCCTATGGCGATCACTAGAAGCGGCTGAATAATACGAAAACGCGTATTTGACACGTATTTGTAGCTTATTTTACTGAGTTTGTTCCAAATCTGAAATAGTGATGCACAGGTGTTTCTCGGGGACCGATGGACTGTCACGTACGAACACACATGAAATTTGAGGCCTATGGCGATCACTAGAAGCGGCTGAATAATACGAAAACGCGTATTTGACACGTATTTGTAGCTTATTTTACTGAGTTTGTTCCAAATCTGAAATAGTGATGCACAGGTGTTTCTCGGGGACCGATGGACTGTCACGTACGAACACACATGAAATATGAGGCCTATGGCGATCACTAGAAGCGGCTGAATAATACGAAAACGCGTATTTGACACGTATTTGTAGCTTATTTTACTGAGTTTGTTCCAAATCTGAAATAGTGATGCACAGGTGTTTCTCGGGGACCGATGGACTGTCACGTACGAACACACATGAAATATGAGGCCTATGGCGATCACTAGAAGCGGCTGAATAATACGAAAACGCGTATTTGACACGTATTTGTAGCTTATTTTACTGAGTTTGTTTCAAATCTGAAATAGTGATGCACAGGTGTTTCTCGGGGACCAATGGACTGTCACGTACGAACACACATGAAATTTGAGGCCTATGGCGATCACTAGAAGCGGCTGAATAATACGAAAACGCGTATTTGACACGTATTTGTAGCTTATTTTACTGAGTTTGTTCCAAATCTGAAATAGAGATGCACAGGTGTTTCTCGGGGACCGATGGACTGTCACGTACGAACACACATGAAATTTGAGGCCTATGGCGATCACTAGAAACGGCTGAAAAATACGAAAACGCGTATTTGACACGTATTTGTAGCTTATTTTACTGAGTTTGTTCCAAATCTGAAATAGTGATGCACAGGTGTTTCTCTGGGACCGATGGACTGTCACGTACGAACACACATGAAATTTGAGGCCTATGGCGATCACTAGAAACGGCTGAAAAATACGAAAACGCGTATTTGACACGTATTTGTAGCTTATTTTACTGAGTTTGTTCCAAATCTGAAATAGTGATGCACAGGTGTTTCTCGGGGACCGATGGACTGTCACGTACGAACACACATGAAATATGAGGCCTATGGCGATCACTAGAAGCGGCTGAATAATACGAAGACGCGTATTTGACACGTATTTGTAGCTTATTTTACTGAGTTTGTTCCAAATCTGAAATAGTGATGCACAGGTGTTTCTCGGGGACCGATGGACTGTCACGTACGAACACACATGAAATATGAGGCCTATGGCGATCACTAGAAGCGGCTGAATAATACGAAAACGCGTATTTGACACGTATTTGTAGCTTATTTTACTGAGTTTGTTCCAAATCTGAAATAGTGATGCACAGGTGTTTCTCGGGGACCAATGGACTGTCACGTACGAACACACATGAAATTTGAGGCCTATGGCGATCACTAGAAGCGGCTGAATAATACGAAAACGCGTATTTGACACGTATTTGTAGCTTATTTTACTGAGTTTGTTCCAAATCTGAAATAGAGATGCACAGGTGTTTCTCGGGGACCGATGGACTGTCACGTACGAACACACATGAAATTTGAGGCCTATGGCGATCACTAGAAGCGGCTGAATAATACGAAAACGCGTATTTGACACGTATTTGTAGCTTATTTTACTGAGTTTGTTCCAAATCTGAAATAGAGATGCACAGGTGTTTCTCGGGGACCGATGGACTGTCACGTACGAACACACATGAAATTTGAGGCCTATGGCGATCACTAGAAGCGGCTGAATAATACGAAAACGCGTATTTGACACGTATTTGTAGCTTATTTTACTGAGTTTGTTCCAAATCTGAAATAGAGATGCACAGGTGTTTCTCGGGGACCGATGGACTGTCACGTACGAACACACATGAAATTTGAGGCCTATGGCGATCACTAGAAGCGGCTGAATAATACGAAAACGCGTATTTGACACGTATTTGTAGCTTATTTTACTGAGTTTGTTCCAAATCTGAAATAGTGATGCACAGGTGTTTCTCGGGGACCGATGGACTGTCACGTACGAACACACATGAAATATGAGGCCCCTGGCGATCACTAGAGGCGGCTGAATAATACGAAAACGCGTATTTGACACGTATTTGTAGCTTATTTTCCTGAGTTTGTTCCAAATCTGAAATAGAGATGCACAGGTGTTTCTCGGGGACCGATGGACTGTCACGTACGAACACACATGAAATTTGAGGCCTATGGCGATCACTAGAAACGGCTGAAAAATACGAAAACGCGTATTTGACACGTATTTGTAGCTTATTTTACTGAGTTTGTTCCAAATCTGAAATAGTGATGCACAGGTGTTTCTCGGGGACCGATGGACTGTCACGTACGAACACACATGAAATATGAGGCCTATGGCGATCACTAGAAGCGGCTGAATAATACGAAAACGCGTATTTGACACGTATTTGTAGCTTATTTTACTGAGTTTGTTCCAAATCTGAAATAGTGATGCACAGGTGTTTCTCAGGGACCGAATGGAGTGTCACGTATGAACAGACATAAAATTTGATGCCCCTGGCGATCACTAGAGGCGGCTGAATAATACGAAAACGCGTATTTGACACGTATTTATAGCTTATTTTCCTGAGTTTGTTCCAAATCTGAAATAGTGATGCACAGGTGTTTCTCTGGGACCGATGGACTGTCACGTACGAACACACATGAAATTTGAGGCCTATGGCGATCACTAGAAACGGCTGAATAATACGAAAACGCGTATTTGACACGTATTTGTAGCTTATTTTACTGAGTTTGTTCCAAATCTGAAATAGTGATGCACTGGTGTTTCTCAGGGACCGATGGAGTGTCACGTATAAACAAACATGAAATTTGAGGCCTATGGCGATCACTAGAAGCGGCTGAATAATACGAAAACGCGTATTTGACACGTATTTGTAGCTTATTTTACTGAGTTTGTTCCAAATCTGAAATAGTGATGCACAGGTGTTTCTCGGGGACCGATGGACTGTCACGTACGAACACACATGAAATTTGAGGCTTATGGCGATCACTAGAAACGGCTGAATAATACGAAAACGCGGATTTGACACGTATTTGTAGCTTATTTTACTGAGTTTGTTCCAAATCTGAAATAGTGATGCACTGGTGTTTCTCAGGGACCGATGGAGTGTCACGTATAAACAAACATGAAATTTGAGGCCTATGGCGATCACTAGAAGCGGCTGAATAATACGAAAACGCGTATTTGACACGTATTTGTAGCTTATTTTACTGAGTTTGTTCCAAATCTGAAATAGTGATGCACAGGCGTTTCTCGGGGACCGATGGACTGTCACGTACGAACACACATGAAATATGAGGCCTATGGCGATCACTAGAAGCGGCTGAATAATACGAAAACGCGTATTTGACACGTATTTGTAGCTTATTTTACTGAGTTTGTTCCAAATCTGAAATAGTGATGCACAGGTGTTTCTCGGGGACCAATGGACTGTCACGTACGAACACACATGAAATTTGAGGCCTATGGCGATCACTAGAAGCGGCTGAATAATACGAAAACGCGTATTTGACACGTATTTGTAGCTTATTTTACTGAGTTTGTTCCAAATCTGAAATAGAGATGCACAGGTGTTTCTCGGGGACCGATGGACTGTCACGTACGAACACACATGAAATTTGAGGCCTATGGCGATCACTAGAAACGGCTGAAAAATACGAAAACGCGTATTTGACACGTATTTGTAGCTTATTTTACTGAGTTTGTTCCAAATCTGAAATAGTGATGCACAGGTGTTTCTCGGGGACCGATGGACTGTCACGTACGAACACACATGAAATATGAGGCCCCTGGCGATCACTAGAGGCGGCTGAATAATACGAAAACGCGTATTTGACACGTATTTGTAGCTTATTTTCCTGAGTTTGTTCCAAATCTGAAATAGAGATGCACAGGTGTTTCTCGGGGACCGATGGACTGTCACGTACGAACACACATGAAATTTGAGGCCTATGGCGATCACTAGAAACGGCTGAAAAATACGAAAACGCGTATTTGACACATATTTGTAGCTTATTTTACTGAGTTTGTTCCAAATCTGAAATAGTGATGCACAGGTGTTTCTCGGGGACCGATGGACTGTCACGTACGAACACACATGAAATTTGAGGCCTATGGCGATCACTAGAAACGGCTGAATAATACGAAAACGCGGATTTGACACGTATTTGTAGCTTATTTTACTGAGTTTGTTCCAAATCTGAAATGGTGATGCAAAGGTGTTTCTCGGGGACCGATGGACTGTCACGTACGAACACACATGAAATTTGAGGCCTATGGCGATCACTAGAAACGGCTGAAAAATACGAAAACGCGTATTTGACACGTATTTGTAGCTTATTTTACTGAGTTTGTTCCAAATCTGAAATAGTGATGCACAGGTGTTTCTCGGGGACCGATGGACTGTCACGTACGAACACACATGAAATTTGATGCCTATGGCGATCACTA
The DNA here is from genome assembly GCA_946251905.1 of Cryptocephalus moraei. Taxonomy (NCBI): domain Eukaryota; kingdom Metazoa; phylum Arthropoda; class Insecta; order Coleoptera; family Chrysomelidae; genus Cryptocephalus; species Cryptocephalus moraei. The sequence goes on along the minus strand of OX276466.1, from coordinate 1,019,962 downwards.
GAAACGGCTGAAAAATACGAAAACGCGTATTTGACACGTATTTGTAGCTTATTTTACTGAGTTTGTTCCAAATCTGAAATAGTGATGCACAGGTGTTTCTCGGGGACCGATGGACTGTCACGTACGAACACACATGAAATATGAGGCCTATGGCGATCACTAGAAGCGGCTGAATAATACGAAAACGCGTATTTGACACGTATTTGTAGCTTATTTTACTGAGTTTGTTCCAAATCTGAAATAGTGATGCACAGGTGTTTCTCAGGGACCGAATGGAGTGTCACGTATGAACAGACATAAAATTTGATGCCCCTGGCGATCACTAGAGGCGGCTGAATAATACGAAAACGCGTATTTGACACGTATTTGTAGCTTATTTTCCTGAGTTTGTTCCAAATCTGAAATAGTGATGCACAGGTGTTTCTCTGGGACCGATGGACTGTCACGTACGAACACACATGAAATTTGAGGCCTATGGCGATCACTAGAAACGGCTGAATAATACGAAAACGCGTATTTGACACGTATTTGTAGCTTATTTTACTGAGTTTGTTCCAAATCTGAAATAGTGATGCACTGGTGTTTCTCAGGGACCGATGGAGTGTCACGTATAAACAAACATGAAATTTGAGGCCTATGGCGATCACTAGAAGCGGCTGAATAATACGAAAACGCGTATTTGACACGTATTTGTAGCTTATTTTACTGAGTTTGTTCCAAATCTGAAATAGTGATGCACAGGTGTTTCTCGGGGACCGATGGACTGTCACGTACGAACACACATGAAATATGAGGCCCCTGGCGATCACTAGAGGCGGCTGAATAATACGAAAACGCGTATTTGACACGTATTTGTAGCTTATTTTCCTGAGTTTGTTCCAAATCTGAAATAGTGATGCACAGGTGTTTCTCTGGGACCGATGGACTGTCACGTACGAACACACATGAAATTTGAGGCCTATGGCGATCACTAGAAACGGCTGAAAAATACGAAAACGCGTATGTGACACGTATTTGTAGCTTATTTTACTGAGTTTGTTCCAAATCTGAAATAGTGATGCACAGGTGTTTCTCGGGGACCGATGGACTGTCACGTACGAACACACATGAAATATGAGGCCTATGGCGATCACTAGAAGCGGCTGAATAATACGAAAACGCGTATTTGACACGTATTTGTAGCTTATTTTACTGAGTTTGTTCCAAATCTGAAATAGTGATGCACAGGTGTTTCTCGGGGACCAATGGACTGTCACGTACGAACACACATGAAATTTGAGGCCTATGGCGATCACTAGAAACGGCTGAATAATACGAAAACGCGTATTTGACACGTATTTGTAGCTTATTTTACTGAGTTTGTTCCAAATCTGAAATAGTGATGCACTGGTGTTTCTCAGGGACCGATGGAGTGTCACGTATAAACAAACATGAAATTTGAGGCCTATGGCGATCACTAGAAGCGGCTGAATAATACGAAAACGCGTATTTGACACGTATTTGTAGCTTATTTTACTGAGTTTGTTCCAAATCTGAAATAGTGATGCACAGGTGTTTCTCAGGGACCGAATGGAGTGTCACGTATGAACAGACATAAAATTTGATGCCCCTGGCGATCACTAGAGGTGGCTGAATAATACGAAAACGCGTATTTGACACGTATTTGTAGCTTATTTTCCTGAGTTTGTTCCAAATCTGAAATAGTGATGCACAGGTGTTTCTCTGGGACCGATGGACTGTCACGTACGAACACACATGAAATTTGAGGCCTATGGCGATCACTAGAAACGGCTGAAAAATACGAAAACGCGTATTTGACACGTATTTGTAGCTTATTTTACTGAGTTTGTTCCAAATCTGAAATAGTGATGCACAGGTGTTTCTCGGGGACCGATGGACTGTCACGTACGAACACACATGAAATATGAGGCCCCTGGCGATCACTAGAGGCGGCTGAATAATACGAAAACGCGTATTTGACACGTATTTGTAGCTTATTTTCCTGAGTTTGTTCCAAATCTGAAATAGTGATGCACAGGTGTTTCTCTGGGACCGATGGACTGTCACGTACGAACACACATGAAATTTGAGGCCTATGGCGATCACTAGAAACGGCTGAAAAATACGAAAACGCGTATTTGACACGTATTTGTAGCTTATTTTACTGAGTTTGTTCCAAATCTGAAATAGTGATGCACAGGTGTTTCTCGGGGACCGATGGACTGTCACGTACGAACACACATGAAATATGAGGCCTATGGCGATCACTAGAAGCGGCTGAATAATACGAAAACGCGTATTTGACACGTATTTGTAGCTTATTTTACTGAGTTTGTTCCAAATATGAAATAGTGATGCACAGGTGTTTCTCAGGGACCGAATGGAGTGTCACGTATGAACAGACATAAAATTTGATGCCCCTGGCGATCACTAGAGGTGGCTGAATAATACGAAAACGCGTATTTGACACGTATTTGTAGCTTATTTTCCTGAGTTTGTTCCAAATCTGAAATAGTGATGCACAGGTGTTTCTTTGGGACCGATGGACTGTCACGTACGAACACACATGAAATTTGAGGCCTATGGCGATCACTAGAAACGGCTGAATAATACGAAAACGCGTATTTGACACGTATTTGTAGCTTATTTTACTGAGTTTGTTCCAAATCTGAAATAGTGATGCACTGGTGTTTCTCAGGGACCGATGGAGTGTCACGTATAAACAAACATGAAATTTGAGGCCTATGGCGATCACTAGAAGCGGCTGAATAATACGAAAACGCGTATTTGACACGTATTTGTAGCTTATTTTACTGAGTTTGTTCCAAATCTGAAATAGTGATGCACAGGTGTTTCTCGGGGACCGATGGACTGTCACGTACGAACACACATGAAATTTGAGGCCTATGGCGATCACTAGAAGCGGCTGAATAATACGAAAACGCGTATTTGACACGTATGTGTAGCTTATTTTACTGAGTTTGTTCCAAATCTGAAATAGTGATGCAAAGGTGTTTCTCGGGGACCGATGGAGTGTCACGTACGAACACACATGAAATATGAGGCCTATGGCGATCACTAGAGGCGGCTGAATAATACGAAAACGCGTATTTGACACGTATTTGTAGCTTATTTTCCTGAGTTTGTTCCAAATCTGAAATAGAGATGCACAGGTGTTTCTCGGGGACCGATGGACTGTCACGTACGAACACACATGAAATTTGAGGCCTATGGCGATCACTAGAAACGGCTGAAAAATACGAAAACGCGTATTTGACACGTATTTGTAGCTTATTTTACTGAGTTTGTTCCAAATCTGAAATAGTGATGCACAGGTGTTTCTCGGGGACCGATGGACTGTCACGTACGAACACACATGAAATATGAGGCCTATGGCGATCACTAGAATCGGCTGAATAATACGAAAACGCGTATTTGACACGTATTTGTAGCTTATTTTACTGAGTTTGTTCCAAATCTGAAATAGTGATGCACAGGTGTTTCTCAGGGACCGAATGGAGTGTCACGTATGAACAGACATAAAATTTGATGCCCCTGGCGATCACTAGAGGTGGCTGAATAATACGAAAACGCGTATTTGACACGTATTTGTAGCTTATTTTCCTGAGTTTGTTCCAAATCTGAAATAGTGATGCACAGGTGTTTCTCGGGGACCGATGGACTGTCACGTACGAACACACATGAAATTTGAGGCCTATGGCGATCACTAGAAACGGCTGAAAAATACGAAAACGCGTATTTGACACGTATTTGTAGCTTATTTTACTGAGTTTGTTCCAAATCTGAAATAGTGATGCACTGGTGTTTCTCAGGGACCGATGGAGTGTCACGTATAAACAAACATGAAATTTGAGGCCTATGGCGATCACTAGAAGCGGCTGAATAATACGAAAACGCGTATTTGACACGTATTTGTAGCTTATTTTACTGAGTTTGTTCCAAATCTGAAATAGTGATGCACAGGTGTTTCTCGGGGACCGATGGACTGTCACGTACGAACACACATAAAATTTGAGTCCTATGGCGATCACTAGAAGCGGCTGAATAATACGAAAACGCGTATTTGACACGTATGTGTAGCTTATTTTACTGAGTTTGTTCCAAATCTGAAATGGTGATGCAAAGGTGTTTCTCGGGGACCGATGGAGTGTCACGTACGAACACACATGAAATTTGAGGCCTATGGCGATCACTAGAGGCGGCTAAATAATACGAAAACGCGTATTTGACACGTATTTGTAGCTTATTTTACAGAGTTTGTTCCAAATCTGAAATAGTGATGCACAGGTGTTTCTCGGGGACCGATGGACTGTCACGTACGAACACACATGAAATTTGAGGCCTATGGCGATCACTAGAAGCGGCTGAATAATACGAAAACGCGTATTTGACACGTATTTGTAGCTTATTTTACTGAGTTTGTTCCAAATCTGAAATAGTGATGCACAGGTGTTTCTCGGGGACCGATGGACTGTCACGTACGAACACACATGAAATTTGAGGCCTATGGCGATCACTAGAAGCGGCTGAATAATACGAAAACGCGTATTTGACACGTATTTGTAGCTTATTTTACTGAGTTTGTTCCAAATCTGAAATAGAGATGCACAGGTGTTTCTCGGGGACCGATGGACTGTCACGTACGAACACACATGAAATTTGAGGCCTATGGCGATCACTAGAAACGGCTGAAAAATACGAAAACGCGTATTTGACACGTATTTGTAGCTTATTTTACTGAGTTTGTTCCAAATCTGAAATAGTGATGCACAGGTGTTTCTCTGGGACCGATGGACTGTCACGTACGAACACACATGAAATTTGAGGCCTATGGCGATCACTAGAAACGGCTGAAAAATACGAAAACGCGTATTTGACACGTATTTGTAGCTTATTTTACTGAGTTTGTTCCAAATCTGAAATAGTGATGCACAGGTGTTTCTCGGGGACCGATGGACTGTCACGTACGAACACACATGAAATATGAGGCCTATGGCGATCACTAGAAGCGGCTGAATAATACGAAAACGCGTATTTGACACGTATTTGTAGCTTATTTTACTGAGTTTGTTCCAAATCTGAAATAGTGATGCACAGGTGTTTCTCGGGGACCGATGGACTGTCACGTACGAACACACATGAAATATGAGGCCTATGGCGATCACTAGAAGCGGCTGAATAATACGAAAACGCGTATTTGACACGTATTTGTAGCTTATTTTACTGAGTTTGTTTCAAATCTGAAATAGTGATGCACAGGTGTTTCTCGGGGACCAATGGACTGTCACGTACGAACACACATGAAATTTGAGGCCTATGGCGATCACTAGAAGCGGCTGAATAATACGAAAACGCGTATTTGACACGTATTTGTAGCTTATTTTACTGAGTTTGTTCCAAATCTGAAATAGAGATGCACAGGTGTTTCTCGGGGACCGATGGACTGTCACGTACGAACACACATGAAATTTGAGGCCTATGGCGATCACTAGAAACGGCTGAAAAATACGAAAACGCGTATTTGACACGTATTTGTAGCTTATTTTACTGAGTTTGTTCCAAATCTGAAATAGTGATGCACAGGTGTTTCTCGGGGACCGATGGACTGTCACGTACGAACACACATGAAATTTGAGGCCTATGGCGATCACTAGAAACGGCTGAATAATACGAAAACGCGTATTTGACACGTATTTGTAGCTTATTTTACTGAGTTTGTTCCAAATCTGAAATAGAGATGCACAGGTGTTTCTCGGGGACCGATGGACTGTCACGTACGAACACACATGAAATTTGAGGCCTATGGCGATCACTAGAAGCGGCTGAATAATACGAAAACGCGTATTTGACACGTATTTGTAGCTTATTTTACTGAGTTTGTTCCAAATCTGAAATAGAGATGCACAGGTGTTTCTCGGGGACCGATGGACTGTCACGTACGAACACACATGAAATTTGAGGCCTATGGCGATCACTAGAAGCGGCTGAATAATACGAAAACGCGTATTTGACACGTATTTGTAGCTTATTTTACTGAGTTTGTTCCAAATCTGAAATAGTGATGCACAGGTGTTTCTCGGGGACCGATGGACTGTCACGTACGAACACACATGAAATATGAGGCCCCTGGCGATCACTAGAGGCGGCTGAATAATACGAAAACGCGTATTTGACACATATTTGTAGCTTATTTTCCTGAGTTTGTTCCAAATCTGAAATAGAGATGCACAGGTGTTTCTCTGGGACCGATGGACTGTCACGTACGAACACACATGAAATTTGAGGCCTATGGCGATCACTAGAAACGGCTGAAAAATACGAAAACGCGTATTTGACACGTATTTGTAGCTTATTTTACTGAGTTTGTTCCAAATCTGAAATAGAGATGCACAGGTGTTTCTCGGGGACCGATGGACTGTCACGTACGAACACACATGAAATTTGAGGCCTATGGCGATCACTAGAAGCGGCTGAATAATACGAAAACGCGTATTTGACACGTATTTGTAGCTTATTTTACTGAGTTTGTTCCAAATCTGAAATAGAGATGCACAGGTGTTTCTCGGGGACCGATGGACTGTCACGTACGAACACACATGAAATTTGAGGCCTATGGCGATCACTAGAAGCGGCTGAATAATACGAAAACGCGTATTTGACACGTATTTGTAGCTTATTTTACTGAGTTTGTTCCAAATCTGAAATAGAGATGCACAGGTGTTTCTCGGGGACCGATGGACTGTCACGTACGAACACACATGAAATTTGAGGCCTATGGCGATCACTAGAAGCGGCTGAATAATACGAAAACGCGTATTTGACACGTATTTGTAGCTTATTTTACTGAGTTTGTTCCAAATCTGAAATAGTGATGCACAGGTGTTTCTCGGGGACCGATGGACTGTCACGTACGAACACACATGAAATATGAGGCCCCTGGCGATCACTAGAGGCGGCTGAATAATACGAAAACGCGTATTTGACACGTATTTGTAGCTTATTTTCCTGAGTTTGTTCCAAATCTGAAATAGAGATGCACAGGTGTTTCTCGGGGACCGATGGACTGTCACGTACGAACACACATGAAATTTGAGGCCTATGGCGATCACTAGAAACGGCTGAAAAATACGAAAACGCGTATTTGACACGTATTTGTAGCTTATTTTACTGAGTTTGTTCCAAATCTGAAATAGTGATGCACAGGTGTTTCTCGGGGACCGATGGACTGTCACGTACGAACACACATGAAATATGAGGCCTATGGCGATCACTAGAAGCGGCTGAATAATACGAAAACGCGTATTTGACACGTATTTGTAGCTTATTTTACTGAGTTTGTTCCAAATCTGAAATAGTGATGCACAGGTGTTTCTCAGGGACCGAATGGAGTGTCACGTATGAACAGACATAAAATTTGATGCCCCTGGCGATCACTAGAGGCGGCTGAATAATACGAAAACGCGTATTTGACACGTATTTATAGCTTATTTTCCTGAGTTTGTTCCAAATCTGAAATAGTGATGCACAGGTGTTTCTCTGGGACCGATGGACTGTCACGTACGAACACACATGAAATTTGAGGCCTATGGCGATCACTAGAAACGGCTGAATAATACGAAAACGCGTATTTGACACGTATTTGTAGCTTATTTTACTGAGTTTGTTCCAAATCTGAAATAGTGATGCACAGGTGTTTCTCGGGGACCGATGGACTGTCACGTACGAACACACATGAAATTTGAGGCTTATGGCGATCACTAGAAACGGCTGAATAATACGAAAACGCGGATTTGACACCTATTTGTAGCTTATTTTACTGAGTTTGTTCCAAATCTGAAATAGTGATGCACTGGTGTTTCTCAGGGACCGATGGAGTGTCACGTATAAACAAACATGAAATTTGAGGCCCATGGCGATCACTAGAATCGGCTGAATAATACGAAAAAGCGTATTTGACACGTATGTGTAGCTTATTTTACTGAGTTTGTTCCAAATCTGAAATGGTGATGCAAAGGTGTTTCTCGGGGACCGATGGAGTGTCACGTACGAACACACATGAAATTTGAGGCCTATGGCGATCACTAGAAGCGGCTGAATAATACGAAAACGCGTATTTGACACGTATTTGTAGCTTATTTTACTGAGTTTGTTCCAAATCTGAAATAGAGATGCACAGGTGTTTCTCGGGGACCGATGGACTGTCACGTACGAACACACATGAAATTTGAGGCCTATGGCGATCACTAGAAACGGCTGAAAAATACGAAAACGCGTATTTGACACGTATTTGTAGCTTATTTTACTGAGTTTGTTCCAAATCTGAAATAGTGATGCACAGGTGTTTCTCGGGGACCGATGGACTGTCACGTACGAACACACATGAAATATGAGGCCTATGGCGATCACTAGAAACGGCTGAAAAATACGAAAACGCGTATTTGACACGTATTTGTAGCTTATTTTACTGAGTTTGTTCCAAATCTGAAATAGTGATGCACAGGTGTTTCTCGGGGACCGATGGACTGTCACGTACGAACACACATGAAATTTGAGGCCTATGGCGATCACTAGAAGCGGCTGAATAATACGAAAACGCGTATTTGACACGTATTTGTAGCTTATTTTACTGAGTTTGTTCCAAATCTGAAATAGAGATGCACAGGTGTTTCTCGGGGACCGATGGACTGTCACGTACGAACACACATGAAATTTGAGGCCTATGGCGATCACTAGAAACGGCTGAAAAATACGAAAACGCGTATTTGACACGTATTTGTAGCTTATTTTACTGAGTTTGTTCCAAATCTGAAATGGTGATGCAAAGGTGTTTCTCGGGGACCGATGGAGTGTCACGTACGAACACACATGAAATTTGAGGCCTATGGCGATCACTAGAAGCGGCTGAATAATACGAAAACGCGTATTTGACACGTATTTGTAGCTTATTTTACTGAGTTTGTTCCAAATCTGAAATAGTGATGCACAGGTGTTTCTCAGGGACCGAATGGAGTGTCACGTATGAACAGACATAAAATTTGATGCCCCTGGCGATCACTAGAGGTGGCTGAATAATACGAAAACGCGTATTTGACACGTATTTGTAGCTTATTTTCCTGAGTTTGTTCCAAATCTGAAATAGTGATGCACAGGTGTTTCTCTGGGACCGATGGACTGTCACGTACGAACACACATGAAATTTGAGGCCTATGGCGATCACTAGAAACGGCTGAATAATACGAAAACGCGTATTTGACACGTATTTGTAGCTTATTTTACTGAGTTTGTTCCAAATCTGAAATAGTGATGCACTGGTGTTTCTCAGGGACCGATGGAGTGTCACGTATAAACAAACATGAAATTTGAGGCCTATGGCGATCACTAGAAGCGGCTGAATAATACGAAAACGCGTATTTGACACGTATTTGTAGCTTATTTTACTGAGTTTGTTCCAAATCTGAAATAGTGATGCACAGGTGTTTCTCGGGGACCGATGGACTGTCACGTACGAACACACATGAAATATGAGGCCTATGGCGATCACTAGAAGCGGCTGAATAATACGAAAACGCGTATTTGACACGTATTTGTAGCTTATTTTACTGAGTTTGTTTCAAATCTGAAATAGTGATGCACAGGTGTTTCTCGGGGACCAATGGACTGTCACGTACGAACACACATGAAATTTGAGGCCTATGGCGATCACTAGAAGCGGCTGAATAATACGAAAACGCGTATTTGACACGTATTTGTAGCTTATTTTACTGAGTTTGTTCCAAATCTGAAATAGAGATGCACAGGTGTTTCTCGGGGACCGATGGACTGTCACGTACGAACACACATGAAATTTGAGGCCTATGGCGATCACTAGAAACGGCTGAAAAATACGAAAACGCGTATTTGACACGTATTTGTAGCTTATTTTACTGAGTTTGTTCCAAATCTGAAATAGTGATGCACAGGTGTTTCTCTGGGACCGATGGACTGTCACGTACGAACACACATGAAATTTGAGGCCTATGGCGATCACTAGAAACGGCTGAAAAATACGAAAACGCGTATTTGACACGTATTTGTAGCTTATTTTACTGAGTTTGTTCCAAATCTGAAATAGTGATGCACAGGTGTTTCTCGGGGACCGATGGACTGTCACGTACGAACACACATGAAATATGAGGCCTATGGCGATCACTAGAAGCGGCTGAATAATACGAAAACGCGTATTTGACACGTATTTGTAGCTTATTTTACTGAGTTTGTTCCAAATCTGAAATAGTGATGCACAGGTGTTTCTCGGGGACCGATGGACTGTCACGTACGAACACACATGAAATATGAGGCCTATGGCGATCACTAGAAGCGGCTGAATAATACGAAAACGCGTATTTGACACGTATTTGTAGCTTATTTTACTGAGTTTGTTCCAAATCTGAAATAGTGATGCACAGGTGTTTCTCGGGGACCAATGGACTGTCACGTACGAACACACATGAAATTTGAGGCCTATGGCGATCACTAGAAGCGGCTGAATAATACGAAAACGCGTATTTGACACGTATTTGTAGCTTATTTTACTGAGTTTGTTCCAAATCTGAAATAGAGATGCACAGGTGTTTCTCGGGGACCGATGGACTGTCACGTACGAACACACATGAAATTTGAGGCCTATGGCGATCACTAGAAACGGCTGAAAAATACGAAAACGCGTATTTGACACGTATTTGTAGCTTATTTTACTGAGTTTGTTCCAAATCTGAAATAGTGATGCACAGGTGTTTCTCGGGGACCGATGGACTGTCACGTACGAACACACATAAAATTTGAGTCCTATGGCGATCACTAGAAGCGGCTGAATAATACGAAAACGCGTATTTGACACGTATGTGTAGCTTATTTTACTGAGTTTGTTCCAAATCTGAAATGGTGATGCAAAGGTGTTTCTCGGGGACCGATGGAGTGTCACGTACGAACACACATGAAATTTGAGGCCTATGGCGATCACTAGAGGCGGCTAAATAATACGAAAACGCGTATTTGACACGTATTTGTAGCTTATTTTACAGAGTTTGTTCCAAATCTGAAATAGTGATGCACAGGTGTTTCTCGGGGACCGATGGACTGTCACGTACGAACACACATGAAATTTGAGGCCTATGGCGATCACTAGAAGCGGCTGAATAATACGAAAACGCGTATTTGACACGTATTTGTAGCTTATTTTACTGAGTTTGTTCCAAATCTGAAATAGTGATGCACAGGTGTTTCTCGGGGACCGATGGACTGTCACGTACGAACACACATGAAATTTGAGGCCTATGGCGATCACTAGAAGCGGCTGAATAATACGAAAACGCGTATTTGACACGTATTTGTAGCTTATTTTACTGAGTTTGTTCCAAATCTGAAATAGAGATGCACAGGTGTTTCTCGGGGACCGATGGACTGTCACGTACGAACACACATGAAATTTGAGGCCTATGGCGATCACTAGAAACGGCTGAAAAATACGAAAACGCGTATTTGACACGTATTTGTAGCTTATTTTACTGAGTTTGTTCCAAATCTGAAATAGTGATGCACAGGTGTTTCTCTGGGACCGATGGACTGTCACGTACGAACACACATGAAATTTGAGGCCTATGGCGATCACTAGAAACGGCTGAAAAATACGAAAACGCGTATTTGACACGTATTTGTAGCTTATTTTACTGAGTTTGTTCCAAATCTGAAATAGTGATGCACAGGTGTTTCTCGGGGACCGATGGACTGTCACGTACGAACACACATGAAATATGAGGCCTATGGCGATCACTAGAAGCGGCTGAATAATACGAAAACGCGTATTTGACACGTATTTGTAGCTTATTTTACTGAGTTTGTTCCAAATCTGAAATAGTGATGCACAGGTGTTTCTCGGGGACCGATGGACTGTCACGTACGAACACACATGAAATATGAGGCCTATGGCGATCACTAGAAGCGGCTGAATAATACGAAAACGCGTATTTGACACGTATTTGTAGCTTATTTTACTGAGTTTGTTTCAAATCTGAAATAGTGATGCACAGGTGTTTCTCGGGGACCAATGGACTGTCACGTACGAACACACATGAAATTTGAGGCCTATGGCGATCACTAGAAGCGGCTGAATAATACGAAAACGCGTATTTGACACGTATTTGTAGCTTATTTTACTGAGTTTGTTCCAAATCTGAAATAGAGATGCACAGGTGTTTCTCGGGGACCGATGGACTGTCACGTACGAACACACATGAAATTTGAGGCCTATGGCGATCACTAGAAACGGCTGAAAAATACGAAAACGCGTATTTGACACGTATTTGTAGCTTATTTTACTGAGTTTGTTCCAAATCTGAAATAGTGATGCACAGGTGTTTCTCGAGGACCGATGGACTGTCACGTACGAACACACATGAAATTTGAGGCCTATGGCGATCACTAGAAACGGCTGAATAATACGAAAACGCGTATTTGACACGTATTTGTAGCTTATTTTACTGAGTTTGTTCCAAATCTGAAATAGAGATGCACAGGTGTTTCTCGGGGACCGATGGACTGTCACGTACGAACACACATGAAATTTGAGGCCTATGGCGATCACTAGAAGCGGCTGAATAATACGAAAACGCGTATTTGACACGTATTTGTAGCTTATTTTACTGAGTTTGTTCCAAATCTGAAATAGAGATGCACAGGTGTTTCTCGGGGACCGATGGACTGTCACGTACGAACACACATGAAATTTGAGGCCTATGGCGATCACTAGAAGCGGCTGAATAATACGAAAACGCGTATTTGACACGTATTTGTAGCTTATTTTACTGAGTTTGTTCCAAATCTGAAATAGTGATGCACAGGTGTTTCTCGGGGACCGATGGACTGTCACGTACGAACACACATGAAATATGAGGCCCCTGGCGATCACTAGAGGCGGCTGAATAATACGAAAACGCGTATTTGACACGTATTTGTAGCTTATTTTCCTGAGTTTGTTCCAAATCTGAAATAGAGATGCACAGGTGTTTCTCGGGGACCGATGGACTGTCACGTACGAACACACATGAAATTTGAGGCCTATGGCGATCACTAGAAACGGCTGAAAAATACGAAAACGCGTATTTGACACGTATTTGTAGCTTATTTTACTGAGTTTGTTCCAAATCTGAAATAGAGATGCACAGGTGTTTCTCGGGGACCGATGGACTGTCACGTACGAACACACATGAAATTTGAGGCCTATGGCGATCACTAGAAGCGGCTGAATAATACGAAAACGCGTATTTGACACGTATTTGTAGCTTATTTTACTGAGTTTGTTCCAAATCTGAAATAGAGATGCACAGGTGTTTCTCGGGGACCGATGGACTGTCACGTACGAACACACATGAAATTTGAGGCCTATGGCGATCACTAGAAGCGGCTGAATAATACGAAAACGCGTATTTGACACGTATTTGTAGCTTATTTTACTGAGTTTGTTCCAAATCTGAAATAGTGATGCACAGGTGTTTCTCGGGGACCGATGGACTGTCACGTACGAACACACATGAAATATGAGGCCCCTGGCGATCACTAGAGGCGGCTGAATAATACGAAAACGCGTATTTGACACGTATTTGTAGCTTATTTTCCTGAGTTTGTTCCAAATCTGAAATAGAGATGCACAGGTGTTTCTCGGGGACCGATGGACTGTCACGTACGAACACACATGAAATTTGAGGCCTATGGCGATCACTAGAAACGGCTGAAAAATACGAAAACGCGTATTTGACACGTATTTGTAGCTTATTTTACTGAGTTTGTTCCAAATCTGAAATAGTGATGCACAGGTGTTTCTCGGGGACCGATGGACTGTCACGTACGAACACACATGAAATATGAGGCCTATGGCGATCACTAGAAGCGGCTGAATAATACGAAAACGCGTATTTGACACGTATTTGTAGCTTATTTTACTGAGTTTGTTCCAAATCTGAAATAGTGATGCACAGGTGTTTCTCAGGGACCGAATGGAGTGTCACGTATGAACAGACATAAAATTTGATGCCCCTGGCGATCACTAGAGGCGGCTGAATAATACGAAAACGCGTATTTGACACGTATTTATAGCTTATTTTCCTGAGTTTGTTCCAAATCTGAAATAGTGATGCACAGGTGTTTCTCTGGGACCGATGGACTGTCACGTACGAACACACATGAAATTTGAGGCCTATGGCGATCACTAGAAACGGCTGAATAATACGAAAACGCGTATTTGACACGTATTTGTAGCTTATTTTACTGAGTTTGTTCCAAATCTGAAATAGTGATGCACAGGTGTTTCTCGGGGACCGATGGACTGTCACGTACGAACACACATGAAATTTGAGGCTTATGGCGATCACTAGAAACGGCTGAATAATACGAAAACGCGGATTTGACACCTATTTGTAGCTTATTTTACTGAGTTTGTTCCAAATCTGAAATAGTGATGCACTGGTGTTTCTCAGGGACCGATGGAGTGTCACGTATAAACAAACATGAAATTTGAGGCCCATGGCGATCACTAGAATCGGCTGAATAATACGAAAACGCGTATTTGACACGTATGTGTAGCTTATTTTACTGAGTTTGTTCCAAATCTGAAATGGTGATGCAAAGGTGTTTCTCGGGGACCGATGGAGTGTCACGTACGAACACACATGAAATTTGAGGCCTATGGCGATCACTAGAAGCGGCTGAATAATACGAAAACGCGTATTTGACACGTATTTGTAGCTTATTTTACTGAGTTTGTTCCAAATCTGAAATAGAGATGCACAGGTGTTTCTCGGGGACCGATGGACTGTCACGTACGAACACACATGAAATTTGAGGCCTATGGCGATCACTAGAAACGGCTGAAAAATACGAAAACGCGTATTTGACACGTATTTGTAGCTTATTTTACTGAGTTTGTTCCAAATCTGAAATAGTGATGCACAGGTGTTTCTCGGGGACCGATGGACTGTCACGTACGAACACACATGAAATATGAGGCCTATGGCGATCACTAGAAACGGCTGAAAAATACGAAAACGCGTATTTGACACGTATTTGTAGCTTATTTTACTGAGTTTGTTCCAAATCTGAAATAGTGATGCACAGGTGTTTCTCGGGGACCGATGGACTGTCACGTACGAACACACATGAAATTTGAGGCCTATGGCGATCACTAGAAGCGGCTGAATAATACGAAAACGCGTATTTGACACGTATTTGTAGCTTATTTTACTGAGTTTGTTCCAAATCTGAAATAGAGATGCACAGGTGTTTCTCGGGGACCGATGGACTGTCACGTACGAACACACATGAAATTTGAGGCCTATGGCGATCACTAGAAACGGCTGAAAAATACGAAAACGCGTATTTGACACGTATTTGTAGCTTATTTTACTGAGTTTGTTCCAAATCTGAAATGGTGATGCAAAGGTGTTTCTCGGGGACCGATGGAGTGTCACGTACGAACACACATGAAATTTGAGGCCTATGGCGATCACTAGAAGCGGCTGAATAATACGAAAACGCGTATTTGACACGTATTTGTAGCTTATTTTACTGAGTTTGTTCCAAATCTGAAATAGTGATGCACAGGTGTTTCTCGGGGACCGATGGACTGTCACGTACGAACACACATGAAATTTGAGGCCTATGGCGATCACTAGAAGCGGCTGAATAATACGAAAACGCGTATTTGACACGTATTTGTAGCTTATTTTACTGAGTTTGTTCCAAATCTGAAATAGAGATGCACAGGTGTTTCTCGGGGACCGATGGACTGTCACGTACGAACACACATGAAATTTGAGGCCTATGGCGATCACTAGAAACGGCTGAAAAATACGAAAACGCGTATTTGACACGTATTTGTAGCTTATTTTACTGAGTTTGTTCCAAATCTGAAATAGTGATGCACAGGTGTTTCTCGGGGACCGATGGACTGTCACGTACGAACACACATGAAATATGAGGCCCCTGGCGATCACTAGAGGCGGCTGAATAATACGAAAACGCGTATTTGACACGTATTTGTAGCTTATTTTCCTGAGTTTGTTCCAAATCTGAAATAGTGATGCACAGGTGTTTCTCTGGGACCGATGGACTGTCACGTACGAACACACATGAAATATGAGGCCTATGGCGATCACTAGAAGCGGCTGAATAATACGAAAACGCGTATTTGACACGTATTTGTAGCTTATTTTACTGAGTTTGTTCCAAATCTGAAATAGTGATGCACTGGTGTTTCTCAGGGACCGATGGAGTGTCACGTATAAACAAACATGAAATTTGAGGCCTATGGCGATCACTAGAAGCGGCTGAATAATACGAAAACGCGTATTTGACACGTATTTGTAGCTTATTTTACTGAGTTTGTTCCAAATCTGAAATAGTGATGCACAGGTGTTTCTCGGGGACCGATGGACTGTCACGTACGAACACACATGAAATTTGAGGCTTATGGCGATCACTAGAAACGGCTGAATAATACGAAAACGCGGATTTGACACCTATTTGTAGCTTATTTTACTGAGTTTGTTCCAAATCTGAAATAGTGATGCACTGGTGTTTCTCAGGGACCGATGGAGTGTCACGTATAAACAAACATGAAATTTGAGGCCTATGGCGATCACTAGAAGCGGCTGAATAATACGAAAACGCGTATTTGACACGTATTTGTAGCTTATTTTACTGAGTTTGTTCCAAATCTGAAATAGTGATGCACAGGCGTTTCTCGGGGACCGATGGACTGTCACGTACGAACACACATGAAATTTGAGGCCTATGGCGATCACTAGAAGCGGCTGAATAATACGAAAACGCGTATTTGACACGTATTTGTAGCTTATTTTACTGAGTTTGTTCCAAATCTGAAATAGAGATGCACAGGTGTTTCTCTGGGACCGATGGACTGTCACGTACGAACACACATGAAATTTGAGGCCTATGGCGATCACTAGAAACGGCTGAAAAATACGAAAACGCGTATTTGACACGTATTTGTAGCTTATTTTACTGAGTTTGTTCCAAATCTGAAATAGTGATGCACAGGTGTTTCTCTGGGACCGATGGACTGTCACGTACGAACACACATGAAATTTGAGGCCTATGGCGATCACTAGAAACGGCTGAAAAATACGAAAACGCGTATTTGACACGTATTTGTAGCTTATTTTACTGAGTTTGTTCCAAATCTGAAATAGTGATGCACAGGTGTTTCTCGGGGACCGATGGACTGTCACGTACGAACACACATGAAATTTGAGGCCTATGGCGATCACTAGAAACGGCTGAAAAATACGAAAACGCGTATTTGACACGTATTTGTAGCTTATTTTACTGAGTTTGTTCCAAATCTGAAATAGTGATGCACAGGTGTTTCTCGGGGACCGATGGACTGTCACGTACGAACACACATGAAATATGAGGCCCCTGGCGATCACTAGAGGCGGCTGAATAATACGAAAACGCGTATTTGACACGTATTTGTAGCTTATTTTCCTGAGTTTGTTCCAAATCTGAAATAGTGATGCACAGGTGTTTCTCTGGGACCGATGGACTGTCACGTACGAACACACATGAAATTTGAGGCCTATGGCGATCACTAGAAACGGCTGAAAAATACGAAAACGCGTATTTGACACGTATTTGTAGCTTATTTTACTGAGTTTGTTCCAAATCTGAAATAGTGATGCACAGGTGTTTCTCGGGGACCGATGGACTGTCACGTACGAACACACATGAAATATGAGGCCTATGGCGATCACTAGAAGCGGGTGAATAATACGAAAACGCGTATTTGACACGTATTTGTAGCTTATTTTACTGAGTTTGTTCCAAATCTGAAATAGTGATGCACTGGTGTTTCTCAGGGACCGATGGAGTGTCACGTATAAACAAACATGAAATTTGAGGCCTATGGCGATCACTAGAAGCGGCTGAATAATACGAAAACGCGTATTTGACACGTATTTGTAGCTTATTTTACTGAGTTTGTTCCAAATCTGAAATAGTGATGCACAGGTGTTTCTCGGGGACCGATGGACTGTCACGTACGAACACACATGAAATTTGAGGCTTATGGCGATCACTAGAAACGGCTGAATAATACGAAAACGCGGATTTGACACGTATTTGTAGCTTATTTTACTGAGTTTGTTCCAAATCTGAAATAGTGATGCACAGGTGTTTCTCGGGGACCGATGGACTGTCACGTACGAACACACATGAAATATGAGGCCTATGGCGATCACTAGAAGCGGCTGAATAATACGAAAACGCGTATTTGACACGTATTTGTAGCTTATTTTACTGAGTTTGTTCCAAATCTGAAATAGTGATGCACAGGTGTTTCTCAGGGACCGAATGGAGTGTCACGTATGAACAGACATAAAATTTGATGCCCCTGGCGATCACTAGAGGCGGCTGAATAATACGAAAACGCGTATTTGACACGTATTTGTAGCTTATTTTCCTGAGTTTGTTCCAAATCTGAAATAGTGATGCACAGGTGTTTCTCTGGGACCGATGGACTGTCACGTACGAACACACATGAAATTTGAGGCCTATGGCGATCACTAGAAACGGCTGAATAATACGAAAACGCGTATTTGACACGTATTTGTAGCTTATTTTACTGAGTTTGTTCCAAATCTGAAATAGTGATGCACTGGTGTTTCTCAGGGACCGATGGAGTGTCACGTATAAACAAACATGAAATTTGAGGCCTATGGCGATCACTAGAAGCGGCTGAATAATACGAAAACGCGTATTTGACACGTATTTGTAGCTTATTTTACTGAGTTTGTTCCAAATCTGAAATAGTGATGCACAGGTGTTTCTCGGGGACCGATGGACTGTCACGTACGAACACACATGAAATTTGAGGCTTATGGCGATCACTAGAAACGGCTGAATAATACGGAAACGCGGATTTGACACCTATTTGTAGCTTATTTTACTGAGTTTGTTCCAAATCTGAAATAGTGATGCACTGGTGTTTCTCAGGGACCGATGGAGTGTCACGTATAAACAAACATGAAATTTGAGGCCTATGGCGATCACTAGAAGCGGCTGAATAATACGAAAACGCGTATTTGACACGTATTTGTAGCTTATTTTACTGAGTTTGTTCCAAATCTGAAATAGTGATGCACTGGTGTTTCTCAGGGACCGATGGAGTGTCACGTATAAACAAACATGAAATTTGAGGCCTATGGCGATCACTAGAAGCGGCTGAATAATACGAAAACGCGTATTTGACACGTATTTGTAGCTTATTTTACTGAGTTTGTTCCAAATCTGAAATAGAGATGCACAGGTGTTTCTCGGGGACCGATGGACTGTCACGTACGAACACACATGAAATTTGAGGCCTATGGCGATCACTAGAAACGGCTGAAAAATACGAAAACGCGTATTTGACACGTATTTGTAGCTTATTTTACTGAGTTTGTTCCAAATCTGAAATAGTGATGCACAGGTGTTTCTCGGGGACCGATGGACTGTCACGTACGAACACACATGAAATATGAGGCCCCTGGCGATCACTAGAGGCGGCTGAATAATACGAAAACGCGTATTTGACACGTATTTGTAGCTTATTTTCCTGAGTTTGTTCCAAATCTGAAATAGTGATGCACAGGTGTTTCTCTGGGACCGATGGACTGTCACGTACGAACACACATGAAATTTGAGGCCTATGGCGATCACTAGAAACTGCTGAATAATACGAAAACGCGTATTTGACACGTATTTGTAGCTTATTTTACTGAGTTTGTTCCAAATCTGAAATAGTGATGCACTGGTGTTTCTCAGGGACCGATGGAGTGTCACGTATAAACAAACATGAAATTTGAGGCCTATGGCGATCACTAGAAGCGGCTGAATAATACGAAAACGCGTATTTGACACGTATTTGTAGCTTATTTTACTGAGTTTGTTCCAAATCTGAAATAGTGATGCACAGGTGTTTCTCGGGGACCGATGGACTGTCACGTACGAACACACATGAAATTTGAGGCTTATGGCGATCACTAGAAACGGCTGAATAATACGAAAACGCGGATTTGACACGTATTTGTAGCTTATTTTACTGAGTTTGTTCCAAATCTGAAATAGTGATGCACTGGTGTTTCTCAGGGACCGATGGAGTGTCACGTATAAACAAACATGAAATTTGAGGCCTATGGCGATCACTAGAAGCGGCTGAATAATACGAAAACGCGTATTTGACACGTATTTGTAGCTTATTTTACTGAGTTTGTTCCAAATCTGAAATAGTGATGCACAGGCGTTTCTCGGGGACCGATGGACTGTCACGTACGAACACACATGAAATTTGAGGCCTATGGCGATCACTAGAAGCGGCTGAATAATACGAAAACGCGTATTTGACACGTATTTGTAGCTTATTTTACTGAGTTTGTTCCAAATCTGAAATAGAGATGCACAGGTGTTTCTCGGGGACCGATGGACTGTCACGTACGAACACACATGAAATTTGAGGCCTATGGCGATCACTAGAAACGGCTGAAAAATACGAAAACGCGTATTTGACACGTATTTGTAGCTTATTTTACTGAGTTTGTTCCAAATCTGAAATAGTGATGCACAGGTGTTTCTCTGGGACCGATGGACTGTCACGTACGAACACACATGAAATTTGAGGCCTATGGCGGTCACTAGAAACGGCTGAAAAATACGAAAACGCGTATTTGACACGTATTTGTAGCTTATTTTACTGAGTTTGTTCCAAATCTGAAATAGTGATGCACAGGTGTTTCTCGGGGACCGATGGACTGTCACGTACGAACACACATGAAATTTGAGGCCTATGGCGATCACTAGAAACGGCTGAAAAATAAGAAAACGCGTATTTGACACGTATTTGTAGCTTATTTTACTGAGTTTGTTCCAAATCTGAAATAGTGATGCACAGGTGTTTCTCGGGGACCGATGGACTGTCACGTACGAACACACATGAAATATGAGGCCCCTGGCGATCACTAGAGGCGGCTGAATAATACGAAAACGCGTATTTGACACGTATTTGTAGCTTATTTTCCTGAGTTTGTTCCAAATCTGAAATAGTGATGCACAGGTGTTTCTCTGGGACCGATGGACTGTCACGTACGAACACACATGAAATTTGAGGCCTATGGCGATCACTAGAAACGGCTGAAAAATACGAAAACGCGTATTTGACACGTATTTGTAGCTTATTTTACTGAGTTTGTTCCAAATCTGAAATAGTGATGCACAGGTGTTTCTCGGGGACCGATGGACTGTCACGTACGAACACACATGAAATATGAGGCCTATGGCGATCACTAGAAGCGGGTGAATAATACGAAAACGCGTATTTGACACGTATTTGTAGCTTATTTTACTGAGTTTGTTCCAAATCTGAAATAGTGATGCACAGGTGTTTCTCTGGGACCGATGGACTGTCACGTACGAACACACATGAAATTTGAGGCCTATGGCGATCACTAGAAACGGCTGAATAATACGAAAACGCGTATTTGACACGTATTTGTAGCTTATTTTACTGAGTTTGTTCCAAATCTGAAATAGTGATGCACTGGTGTTTCTCAGGGACCGATGGAGTGTCACGTATAAACAAACATGAAATTTGAGGCCTATGGCGATCACTAGAAGCGGCTGAATAATACGAAAACGCGTATTTGACACGTATTTGTAGCTTATTTTACTGAGTTTGTTCCAAATCTGAAATAGTGATGCACAGGTGTTTCTCGGGGACCGATGGACTGTCACGTACGAACACACATGAAATTTGAGGCTTATGGCGATCACTAGAAACGGCTGAATAATACGAAAACGCGGATTTGACACCTATTTGTAGCTTATTTTACTGAGTTTGTTCCAAATCTGAAATAGTGATGCACTGGTGTTTCTCAGGGACCGATGGAGTGTCACGTATAAACAAACATGAAATTTGAGGCCTATGGCGATCACTAGAAGCGGCTGAATAATACGAAAACGCGTATTTGACACGTATTTGTAGCTTATTTTACTGAGTTTGTTCCAAATCTGAAATAGTGATGCACTGGTGTTTCTCAGGGACCGATGGAGTGTCACGTATAAACAAACATGAAATTTGAGGCCTATGGCGATCACTAGAAGCGGCTGAATAATACGAAAACGCGTATTTGACACGTATTTGTAGCTTATTTTACTGAGTTTGTTCCAAATCTGAAATAGAGATGCACAGGTGTTTCTCGGGGACCGATGGACTGTCACGTACGAACACACATGAAATTTGAGGCCTATGGCGATCACTAGAAACGGCTGAAAAATACGAAAACGCGTATTTGACACGTATTTGTAGCTTATTTTACTGAGTTTGTTCCAAATCTGAAATAGTGATGCACAGGTGTTTCTCGGGGACCGATGGACTGTCACGTACGAACACACATGAAATATGAGGCCCCTGGCGATCACTAGAGGCGGCTGAATAATACGAAAACGCGTATTTGACACGTATTTGTAGCTTATTTTCCTGAGTTTGTTCCAAATCTGAAATAGTGATGCACAGGTGTTTCTCTGGGACCGATGGACTGTCACGTACGAACACACATGAAATTTGAGGCCTATGGCGATCACTAGAAACGGCTGAATAATACGAAAACGCGTATTTGACACGTATTTGTAGCTTATTTTACTGAGTTTGTTCCAAATCTGAAATAGTGATGCACTGGTGTTTCTCAGGGACCGATGGAGTGTCACGTATAAACAAACATGAAATTTGAGGCCTATGGCGATCACTAGAAGCGGCTGAATAATACGAAAACGCGTATTTGACACGTATTTGTAGCTTATTTTACTGAGTTTGTTCCAAATCTGAAATAGTGATGCACAGGTGTTTCTCGGGGACCAATGGACTGTCACGTACGAACACACATGAAATTTGAGGCTTATGGCGATCACTAGAAACGGCTGAATAATACGAAAACGCGGATTTGACACGTATTTGTAGCTTATTTTACTGAGTTTATTCCAAATCTGAAATAGTGATGCACTGGTGTTTCTCAGGGACCGATGGAGTGTCACGTATAAACAAACATGAAATTTGAGGCCTATGGCGATCACTAGAAGCGGCTGAATAATACGAAAACGCGTATTTGACACGTATTTGTAGCTTATTTTACTGAGTTTGTTCCAAATCTGAAATAGTGATGCACAGGTGTTTCTCGGGGACCGATGGACTGTCACGTACGAACACACATGAAATATGAGGCCCCTGGCGATCACTAGAGGCGGCTGAATAATACGAAAACGCGTATTTGACACGTATTTGTAGCTTATTTTCCTGAGTTTGTTCCAAATCTGAAATAGTGATGCACAGGTGTTTCTCTGGGACCGATGGACTGTCACGTACGAACACACATGAAATTTGAGGCCTATGGCGATCACTAGAAACGGCTGAATAATACGAAAACGCGTATTTGACACGTATTTGTAGCTTATTTTACTGAGTTTGTTCCAAATCTGAAATAGTGATGCACTGGTGTTTCTCAGGGACCGATGGAGTGTCACGTATAAACAAACATGAAATTTGAGGCCTATGGCGATCACTAGAAGCGGCTGAAAAATACGAAAACGCGTATTTGACACGTATTTGTAGCTTATTTTACTGAGTTTGTTCCAAATCTGAAATAGTGATGCACAGGTGTTTCTCGGGGACCGATGGACTGTCACGTACGAACACACATGAAATATGAGGCCTATGGCGATCACTAGAAGCGGCTGAATAATACGAAAACGCGTATTTGACACGTATTTGTAGCTTATTTTACTGAGTTTGTTCCAAATCTGAAATAGTGATGCACAGGTGTTTCTCGGGGACCAATGGACTGTCACGTACGAACACACATGAAATTTGAGGCCTATGGCGATCACTAGAAGCGGCTGAATAATACGAAAACGCGTATTTGACACGTATTTGTAGCTTATTTTACTGAGTTTGTTCCAAATCTGAAATAGAGATGCACAGGTGTTTCTCGGGGACCGATGGACTGTCACGTACGAACACACATGAAATTTGAGGCCTATGGCGATCACTAGAAACGGCTGAAAAATACGAAAACGCGTATTTGACACGTATTTGTAGCTTATTTTACTGAGTTTGTTCCAAATCTGAAATAGTGATGCACAGGTGTTTCTCGGGGACCGATGGACTGTCACGTACGAACACACATGAAATATGAGGCCTATGGCGATCACTAGAAGCGGCTGAATAATACGAAAACGCGTATTTGACACGTATTTGTAGCTTATTTTACTGAGTTTGTTCCAAATCTGAAATAGTGATGCACAGGTGTTTCTCAGGGACCGAATGGAGTGTCACGTATGAACAGACATAAAATTTGATGCCCCTGGCGATCACTAGAGGCGGCTGAATAATACGAAAACGCGTATTTGACACGTATTTGTAGCTTATTTTCCTGAGTTTGTTCCAAATCTGAAATAGTGATGCACAGGTGTTTCTCTGGGACCGATGGACTGTCACGTACGAACACACATGAAATTTGAGGCCTATGGCGATCACTAGAAACGGCTGAATAATACGAAAACGCGTATTTGACACGTATTTGTAGCTTATTTTACTGAGTTTGTTCCAAATCTGAAATAGTGATGCACTGGTGTTTCTCAGGGACCGATGGAGTGTCACGTATAAACAAACATGAAATTTGAGGCCTATGGCGATCACTAGAAGCGGCTGAATAATACGAAAACGCGTATTTGACACGTATTTGTAGCTTATTTTACTGAGTTTGTTCCAAATCTGAAATAGTGATGCACAGGTGTTTCTCGGGGACCGATGGACTGTCACGTACGAACACACATGAAATTTGAGGCCTATGGCGATCACTAGAAGCGGCTGAATAATACGAAAACGCGTATTTGACACGTATGTGTAGCTTATTTTACTGAGTTTGTTCCAAATCTGAAATGGTGATGCAAAGGTGTTTCTCGGGGACCGATGGAGTGTCACGTACGAACACACATGAAATTTGAGGCCTATGGCGATCACTAGAGGCGGCTAAATAATACGAAAACGCGTATTTGACACGTATTTGTAGCTTATTTTACAGAGTTTGTTCCAAATCTGAAATAGTGATGCACAGGTGTTTCTCGGGGACCGATGGACTGTCACGTACGAACACACATGAAATTTGAGGCCTATGGCGATCACTAGAAGCGGCTGAATAATACGAAAACGCGTATTTGACACGTATTTGTAGCTTATTTTACTGAGTTTGTTCCAAATCTGAAATAGTGATGCACAGGTGTTTCTCGGGGACCGATGGACTGTCACGTACGAACACACATGAAATTTGAGGCCTATGGCGATCACTAGAAGCGGCTGAATAATACGAAAACGCGTATTTGACACGTATTTGTAGCTTATTTTACTGAGTTTGTTCCAAATCTGAAATAGAGATGCACAGGTGTTTCTCGGGGACCGATGGACTGTCACGTACGAACACACATGAAATTTGAGGCCTATGGCGATCACTAGAAACGGCTGAAAAATACGAAAACGCGTATTTGACACGTATTTGTAGCTTATTTTACTGAGTTTGTTCCAAATCTGAAATAGTGATGCACAGGTGTTTCTCGGGGACCGATGGACTGTCACGTACGAACACACATGAAATATGAGGCCCCTGGCGATCACTAGAGGCGGCTGAATAATACGAAAACGCGTATTTGACACGTATTTGTAGCTTATTTTCCTGAGTTTGTTCCAAATCTGAAATAGTGATGCACAGGTGTTTCTCTGGGACCGATGGACTGTCACGTACGAACACACATGAAATTTGAGGCCTATGGCGATCACTAGAAACGGCTGAAAAATACGAAAACGCGTATTTGACACGTATTTGTAGCTTATTTTACTGAGTTTGTTCCAAATCTGAAATAGTGATGCACAGGTGTTTCTCGGGGACCGATGGACTGTCACGTACGAACACACATGAAATATGAGGCCTATGGCGATCACTAGAAGCGGCTGAATAATACGAAAACGCGGATTTGACACCTATTTGTAGCTTATTTTACTGAGTTTGTTCCAAATCTGAAATAGTGATGCACTGGTGTTTCTCAGGGACCGATGGAGTGTCACGTATAAACAAACATGAAATTTGAGGCCTATAGCGATCACTAGAAGCGGCTGAAAAATACGAAAACGCGTATTTGACACGTATTTGTAGCTTATTTTACTGAGTTTGTTCCAAATCTGAAATAGTGATGCACAGGTGTTTCTCGGGGACCGATGGACTGTCACGTACGAACACACATGAAATATGAGGCCCCTGGCGATCACTAGAGGCGGCTGAATAATACGAAAACGCGTATTTGACACGTATTTGTAGCTTATTTTCCTGAGTTTGTTCCAAATCTGAAATAGTGATGCACAGGTGTTTCTCTGGGACCGATGGACTGTCACGTACGAACACACATGAAATTTGAGGCCTATGGCGATCACTAGAAACGGCTGAATAATACGAAAACGCGTATTTGACACGTATTTGTAGCTTATTTTACTGAGTTTGTTCCAAATCTGAAATAGTGATGCACTGGTGTTTCTCAGGGACCGATGGAGTGTCACGTATAAACAAACATGAAATTTGAGGCCTATGGCGATCACTAGAAGCGGCTGAATAATACGAAAACGCGTATTTGACACGTATTTGTAGCTTATTTTACTGAGTTTGTTCCAAATCTGAAATAGTGATGCACAGGTGTTTCTCGGGGACCGATGGACTGTCACGTACGAACACACATGAAATTTGAGGCTTATGGCGATCACTAGAAACGGCTGAATAATACGAAAACGCGGATTTGACACCTATTTGTAGCTTATTTTACTGAGTTTGTTCCAAATCTGAAATAGTGATGCACTGGTGTTTCTCAGGGACCCATGGAGTGTCACGTATAAACAAACATGAAATTTGAGGCCTATGGCGATCACTAGAAGCGGCTGAATAATACGAAAACGCGTATTTGACACGTATTTGTAGCTTATTTTACTGAGTTTGTTCCAAATCTGAAATAGTGATGCACTGGTGTTTCTCAGGGACCGATGGAGTGTCACGTATAAACAAACATGAAATTTGAGGCCTATGGCGATCACTAGAAGCGGCTGAATAATACGAAAACGCGTATTTGACACGTATTTGTAGCTTATTTTACTGAGTTTGTTCCAAATCTGAAATAGTGATGCACAGGTGTTTCTCGGGGACCGATGGACTGTCACGTACGAACACACATGAAATTTGAGGCTTATGGCGATCACTAGAAACGGCTGAATAATACGAAAACGCGGATTTGACACCTATTTGTAGCTTATTTTACTGAGTTTGTTCCAAATCTGAAATAGTGATGCACTGGTGTTTCTCAGGGACCGATGGAGTGTCACGTATAAACAAACATGAAATTTGAGGCCTATAGCGATCACTAGAAGCGGCTGAAAAATACGAAAACGCGTATTTGACACGTATTTGTAGCTTATTTTACTGAGTTTGTTCCAAATCTGAAATAGTGATGCACAGGTGTTTCTCGGGGACCGATGGACTGTCACGTACGAACACACATGAAATATGAGGCCCCTGGCGATCACTAGAGGCGGCTGAATAATACGAAAACGCGTATTTGACACGTATTTGTAGCTTATTTTCCTGAGTTTGTTCCAAATCTGAAATAGTGATGCACAGGTGTTTCTCGGGGACCGATGGACTGTCACGTACGAACACACATGAAATTTGAGGCCTATGGCGATCACTAGAAACGGCTGAATAATACGAAAACGCGTATTTGACACGTATTTGTAGCTTATTTTACTGAGTTTGTTCCAAATCTGAAATAGTGATGCACTGGTGTTTCTCAGGGACCGATGGAGTGTCACGTATAAACAAACATGAAATTTGAGGCCTATGGCGATCACTAGAAGCGGCTGAATAATACGAAAACGCGTATTTGACACGTATTTGTAGCTTATTTTACTGAGTTTGTTCCAAATCTGAAATAGTGATGCACAGGTGTTTCTCGGGGACCGATGGACTGTCACGTACGAACACACATGAAATTTGAGGCTTATGGCGATCACTAGAAACGGCTGAATAATACGAAAACGCGGATTTGACACGTATTTGTAGCTTATTTTACTGAGTTTGTTCCAAATCTGAAATAGTGATGCACTGGTGTTTCTCAGGGACCGATGGAGTGTCACGTATAAACAAACATGAAATTTGAGGCCTATGGCGATCACTAGAAGCGGCTGAATAATACGAAAACGCGTATTTGACACGTATTTGTAGCTTATTTTACTGAGTTTGTTCCAAATCTGAAATAGTGATGCACAGGCGTTTCTCGGGGACCGATGGACTGTCACGTACGAACACACATGAAATTTGAGGCCTATGGCGATCACTAGAAACGGCTGAATAATACGAAAACGCGTATTTGACACGTATTTGTAGCTTATTTTACTGAGTTTGTTCCAATCTGAAATAGTGATGCACAGGTGTTTCTCTGGGACCGATGGACTGTCACGTACGAACACACATGAAATTTGAGGCCTATGGCGATCACTAGAAACGGCTGAAAAATACGAAAACGCGTATTTGACACGTATTTGTAGCTTATTTTACTGAGTTTGTTCCAAATCTGAAATAGTGATGCACAGGTGTTTCTCGGGGACCGATGGACTGTCACGTACGAACACACATGAAATATGAGGCCTATGGCGATCACTAGAAGCGGCTGAATAATACGAAAACGCGTATTTGACACGTATTTGTAGCTTATTTTACTGAATTTGTTCCAAATCTGAAATAGTGATGCACAGGTGTTTCTCGGGGACCGATGGACTGTCACGTACGAACACACATGAAATATGAGGCCTATGGCGATCACTAGAAGCGGCTGAATAATACGAAAACGCGTATTTGACACGTATTTGTAGCTTATTTTACTGAGTTTGTTCCAAATCTGAAATAGTGATGCACAGGTGTTTCTCGGGGACCAATGGACTGTCACGTACGAACACACATGAAATTTGAGGCCTATGGCGATCACTAGAAGCGGCTGAATAATACGAAAACGCGTATTTGACACGTATTTGTAGCTTATTTTACTGAGTTTGTTCCAAATCTGAAATAGTGATGCACTGGTGTTTCTCGGGGACCGATGGACTGTCACGTACGAACACACATGAAATTTGAGGCCTATGGCGATCACTAGAAACGGCTGAAAAATACGAAAACGCGTATTTGACACGTATTTGTAGCTTATTTTACTGAGTTTGTTCCAAATCTGAAATAGTGATGCACAGGTGTTTCTCGGGGACCGATGGACTGTCACGTACGAACACACATGAAATATGAGGCCCCTGGCGATCACTAGAGGCGGCTGAATAATACGAAAACGCGTATTTGACACGTATTTGTAGCTTATTTTCCTGAGTTTGTTCCAAATCTGAAATAGAGATGCACAGGTGTTTCTCGGGGACCGATGGACTGTCACGTACGAACACACATGAAATTTGAGGCCTATGGCGATCACTAGAAACGGCTGAAAAATACGAAAACGCGTATTTGACACGTATTTGTAGCTTATTTTACTGAGTTTGTTCCAAATCTGAAATAGTGATGCACAGGTGTTTCTCGGGGACCGATGGACTGTCA
Source organism: Cryptocephalus moraei (assembly GCA_946251905.1). NCBI lineage: Eukaryota > Metazoa > Arthropoda > Insecta > Coleoptera > Chrysomelidae > Cryptocephalus > Cryptocephalus moraei. Next base: position 990,188 of record OX276466.1, on the reverse strand, counting down.
CGTACGAACACACATGAAATATGAGGCCTATGGCGATCACTAGAAGCGGCTGAATAATACGAAAACGCGTATTTGACACGTATTTGTAGCTTATTTTACTGAGTTTGTTCCAAATCTAAAATAGTGATGCACAGGTGTTTCTCAGGGACCGAATGGAGTGTCACGTATGAACAGACATAAAATTTGATGCCCCTGGCGATCACTAGAGGCGGCTGAATAATACGAAAACGCGTATTTGACACGTATTTGTAGCTTATTTTCCTGAGTTTGTTCCAAATCTGAAATAGTGATGCACAGGTGTTTCTCTGGGACCGATGGACTGTCACGTACGAACACACATGAAATTTGAGGCCTATGGCGATCACTAGAAACGGCTGAATAATACGAAAACGCGTATTTGACACGTATTTGTAGCTTATTTTACTGAGTTTGTTCCAAATCTGAAATAGTGATGCACTGGTGTTTCTCAGGGACCGATGGAGTGTCACGTATAAACAAACATGAAATTTGAGGCCTATGGCGATCACTAGAAGCGGCTGAATAATACGAAAACGCGTATTTGACACGTATGTGTAGCTTATTTTACTGAGTTTGTTCCAAATCTGAAATGGTGATGCAAAGGTGTTTCTCGGGGACCGATGGAGTGTCACGTACGAACACACATGAAATTTGAGGCCTATGGCGATCACTAGAGGCGGCTAAATAATACGAAAACGCGTATTTGACACGTATTTGTAGCTTATTTTACAGAGTTTGTTCCAAATCTGAAATAGTGATGCACAGGTGTTTCTCGGGGACCGATGGACTGTCACGTACGAACACACATGAAATTTGAGGCCTATGGCGATCACTAGAAGCGGCTGAATAATACGAAAACGCGTATTTGACACGTATTTGTAGCTTATTTTACTGAGTTTGTTCCAAATCTGAAATAGTGATGCACAGGTGTTTCTCGGGGACCGATGGACTGTCACGTACGAACACACATGAAATTTGAGGCCTATGGCGATCACTAGAAGCGGCTGAATAATACGAAAACGCGTATTTGACACGTATTTGTAGCTTATTTTACTGAGTTTGTTCCAAATCTGAAATAGAGATGCACAGGTGTTTCTCGGGGACCGATGGACTGTCACGTACGAACACACATGAAATTTGAGGCCTATGGCGATCACTAGAAACGGCTGAATTATACGAAAACGCGTATTTGACACGTATTTGTAGCTTATTTTACTGAGTTTGTTCCAAATCTGAAATAGTGATGCACAGGTGTTTCTCGGGGACCGATGGACTGTCACGTACGAACACACATGAAATATGAGGCCCCTGGCGATCACTAGAGGCGGCTGAATAATACGAAAACGCGTATTTGACACGTATTTGTAGCTTATTTTCCTGAGTTTGTTCCAAATCTGAAATAGTGATGCACAGGTGTTTCTCTGGGACCGATGGACTGTCACGTACGAACACACATGAAATTTGAGGCCTATGGCGATCACTAGAAACGGCTGAAAAATACGAAAACGCGTATTTGACACGTATTTGTAGCTTATTTTACTGAGTTTGTTCCAAATCTGAAATAGTGATGCACAGGTGTTTCTCGGGGACCGATGGACTGTCACGTACGAACACACATGAAATATGAGGCCTATGGCGATCACTAGAAGCGGCTGAATAATACGAAAACGCGTATTTGACACGTATTTGTAGCTTATTTTACTGAGTTTGTTCCAAATCTGAAATAGTGATGCACAGGTGTTTCTCTGGGACCGATGGACTGTCACGTACGAACACACATGAAATTTGAGGCCTATGGCGATCACTAGAAACGGCTGAATAATACGAAAACGCGTATTTGACACGTATTTGTAGCTTATTTTACTGAGTTTGTTCCAAATCTGAAATAGTGATGCACTGGTGTTTCTCAGGGACCGATGGAGTGTCACGTATAAACAAACATGAAATTTGAGGCCTATGGCGATCACTAGAAGCGGCTGAATAATACGAAAACGCGTATTTGACACGTATTTGTAGCTTATTTTACTGAGTTTGTTCCAAATCTGAAATAGTGATGCACAGGTGTTTCTCGGGGACCGATGGACTGTCACGTACGAACACACATGAAATTTGAGGCTTATGGCGATCACTAGAAACGGCTGAATAATACGAAAACGCGGATTTGACACCTATTTGTAGCTTATTTTACTGAGTTTGTTCCAAATCTGAAATAGTGATGCACTGGTGTTTCTCAGGGACCGATGGAGTGTCACGTATAAACAAACATGAAATTTGAGGCCTATGGCGATCACTAGAAGCGGCTGAATAATACGAAAACGCGTATTTGACACGTATTTGTAGCTTATTTTACTGAGTTTGTTCCAAATCTGAAATAGTGATGCACTGGTGTTTCTCAGGGACCGATGGAGTGTCACGTATAAACAAACATGAAATTTGAGGCCTATGGCGATCACTAGAAGCGGCTGAATAATACGAAAACGCGTATTTGACACGTATTTGTAGCTTATTTTACTGAGTTTGTTCCAAATCTGAAATAGTGATGCACAGGTGTTTCTCGGGGACCGATGGACTGTCACGTACGAACACACATGAAATTTGAGGCTTATGGCGATCACTAGAAACGGCTGAATAATACGAAAACGCGGATTTGACACCTATTTGTAGCTTATTTTACTGAGTTTGTTCCAAATCTGAAATAGTGATGCACTGGTGTTTCTCAGGGACCGATGGAGTGTCACGTATAAACAAACATGAAATTTGAGGCCTATAGCGATCACTAGAAGCGGCTGAAAAATACGAAAACGCGTATTTGACACGTATTTGTAGCTTATTTTACTGAGTTTGTTCCAAATCTGAAATAGTGATGCACAGGTGTTTCTCTGGGACCGATGGACTGTCACGTACGAACACACATGAAATATGAGGCCCCTGGCGATCACTAGAGGCGGCTGAATAATACGAAAACGCGTATTTGACACGTATTTGTAGCTTATTTTCCTGAGTTTGTTCCAAATCTGAAATAGTGATGCACAGGTGTTTCTCGGGGACCGATGGACTGTCACGTACGAACACACATGAAATTTGAGGCCTATGGCGATCACTAGAAACGGCTGAATAATACGAAAACGCGTATTTGACACGTATTTGTAGCTTATTTTACTGAGTTTGTTCCAAATCTGAAATAGTGATGCACTGGTGTTTCTCAGGGACCGATGGAGTGTCACGTATAAACAAACATGAAATTTGAGGCCTATGGCGATCACTAGAAGCGGCTGAATAATACGAAAACGCGTATTTGACACGTATTTGTAGCTTATTTTACTGAGTTTGTTCCAAATCTGAAATAGTGATGCACTGGTGTTTCTCAGGGACCGATGGAGTGTCACGTATAAACAAACATGAAATTTGAGGCCTATGGCGATCACTAGAAGCGGCTGAATAATACGAAAACGCGGATTTGACACGTATTTGTAGCTTATTTTACTGAGTTTGTTCCAAATCTGAAATAGTGATGCACTGGTGTTTCTCAGGGACCGATGGAGTGTCACGTATAAACAAACATGAAATTTGAGGCCTATGGCGATCACTAGAAGCGGCTGAATAATACGAAAACGCGTATTTGACACGTATTTGTAGCTTATTTTACTGAGTTTGTTCCAAATCTGAAATAGTGATGCACAGGCGTTTCTCGGGGACCGATGGACTGTCACGTACGAACACACATGAAATTTGAGGCCTATGGCGATCACTAGAAACGGCTGAATAATACGAAAACGCGTATTTGACACGTATTTGTAGCTTATTTTACTGAGTTTGTTCCAATCTGAAATAGTGATGCACAGGTGTTTCTCTGGGACCGATGGACTGTCACGTACGAACACACATGAAATTTGAGGCCTATGGCGATCACTAGAAACGGCTGAAAAATACGAAAACGCGTATTTGACACGTATTTGTAGCTTATTTTACTGAGTTTGTTCCAAATCTGAAATAGTGATGCACAGGTGTTTCTCGGGGACCGATGGACTGTCACGTACGAACACACATGAAATATGAGGCCTATGGCGATCACTAGAAGCGGCTGAATAATACGAAAACGCGTATTTGACACGTATTTGTAGCTTATTTTACTGAATTTGTTCCAAATCTGAAATAGTGATGCACAGGTGTTTCTCGGGGACCGATGGACTGTCACGTATGAACACACATGAAATATGAGGCCTATGGCGATCACTAGAAGCGGCTGAATAATACGAAAACGCGTATTTGACACGTATTTGTAGCTTATTTTACTGAGTTTGTTCCAAATCTGAAATAGTGATGCACAGGTGTTTCTCGGGGACCAATGGACTGTCACGTACGAACACACATGAAATTTGAGGCCTATGGCGATCACTAGAAGCGGCTGAATAATACGAAAACGCGTATTTGACACGTATTTGTAGCTTATTTTACTGAGTTTGTTCCAAATCTGAAATAGTGATGCACTGGTGTTTCTCGGGGACCGATGGACTGTCACGTACGAACACACATGAAATTTGAGGCCTATGGCGATCACTAGAAACGGCTGAAAAATACGAAAACGCGTATTTGACACGTATTTGTAGCTTATTTTACTGAGTTTGTTCCAAATCTGAAATAGTGATGCACAGGTGTTTCTCGGGGACCGATGGACTGTCACGTACGAACACACATGAAATATGAGGCCCCTGGCGATCACTAGAGGCGGCTGAATAATACGAAAACGCGTATTTGACACGTATTTGTAGCTTATTTTCCTGAGTTTGTTCCAAATCTGAAATAGAGATGCACAGGTGTTTCTCGGGGACCGATGGACTGTCACGTACGAACACACATGAAATTTGAGGCCTATGGCGATCACTAGAAACGGCTGAAAAATACGAAAACGCGTATTTGACACGTATTTGTAGCTTATTTTACTGAGTTTGTTCCAAATCTGAAATAGTGATGCACAGGTGTTTCTCGGGGACCGATGGACTGTCACGTACGAACACACATGAAATATGAGGCCTATGGCGATCACTAGAAGCGGCTGAATAATACGAAAACGCGTATTTGACACGTATTTGTAGCTTATTTTACTGAGTTTGTTCCAAATCTGAAATAGTGATGCACAGGTGTTTCTCAGGGACCGAATGGAGTGTCACGTATGAACAGACATAAAATTTGATGCCCCTGGCGATCACTAGAGGCGGCTGAATAATACGAAAACGCGTATTTGACACGTATTTGTAGCTTATTTTCCTGAGTTTGTTCCAAATCTGAAATAGTGATGCACAGGTGTTTCTCTGGGACCGATGGACTGTCACGTACGAACACACATGAAATTTGAGGCCTATGGCGATCACTAGAAACGGCTGAATAATACGAAAACGCGTATTTGACACGTATTTGTAGCTTATTTTACTGAGTTTGTTCCAAATCTGAAATAGTGATGCACTGGTGTTTCTCAGGGACCGATGGAGTGTCACGTATAAACAAACATGAAATTTGAGGCCTATGGCGATCACTAGAAGCGGCTGAATAATACGAAAACGCGTATTTGACACGTATGTGTAGCTTATTTTACTGAGTTTGTTCCAAATCTGAAATGGTGATGCAAAGGTGTTTCTCGGGGACCGATGGAGTGTCACGTACGAACACACATGAAATTTGAGGCCTATGGCGATCACTAGAGGCGGCTAAATAATACGAAAACGCGTATTTGACACGTATTTGTAGCTTATTTTACAGAGTTTGTTCCAAATCTGAAATAGTGATGCACAGGTGTTTCTCGGGGACCGATGGACTGTCACGTACGAACACACATGAAATTTGAGGCCTATGGCGATCACTAGAAGCGGCTGAATAATACGAAAACGCGTATTTGACACGTATTTGTAGCTTATTTTACTGAGTTTGTTCCAAATCTGAAATAGTGATGCACAGGTGTTTCTCGGGGACCGATGGACTGTCACGTACGAACACACATGAAATTTGAGGCCTATGGCGATCACTAGAAGCGGCTGAATTATACGAAAACGCGTATTTGACACGTATTTGTAGCTTATTTTACTGAGTTTGTTCCAAATCTGAAATAGTGATGCACAGGTGTTTCTCTGGGACCGATGGACTGTCACGTACGAACACACATGAAATTTGAGGCCTATGGCGATCACTAGAAACGGCTGAATAATACGAAAACGCGTATTTGACACGTATTTGTAGCTTATTTTACTGAGTTTGTTCCAAATCTGAAATAGTGATGCACAGGTGTTTCTCTGGGACCGATGGACTGTCACGTACGAACACACATGAAATTTGAGGCCTATGGCGATCACTAGAAACGGCTGAATAATACGAAAACGCGTATTTGACACGTATTTGTAGCTTATTTTACTGAGTTTGTTCCAAATCTGAAATAGTGATGCACAGGTGTTTCTCGGGGACCGATGGACTGTCACGTACGCACACACATGAAATATGAGGCCTATGGCGATCACTAGAAGCGGCTGAATAATACGAAAACGCGTATTTGACACGTATTTGTAGCTTATTTTACTGAGTTTGTTCCAAATCTGAAATAGTGATGCACAGGTGTTTCTCGGGGACCGATGGACTGTCACGTACGAACACACATGAAATTTGAGGCTTATGGCGATCACTAGAAACGGCTGAATAATACGAAAACGCGGATTTGACACCTATTTGTAGCTTATTTTACTGAGTTTGTTCCAAATCTGAAATAGTGATGCACTGGTGTTTCTCAGGGACCGATGGAGTGTCACGTATAAACAAACATGAAATTTGAGGCCTATGGCGTTCACTAGAAGCGGCTGAATAATACGAAAACGCGTATTTGACACGTATTTGTAGCTTATTTTACTGAGTTTGTTCCAAATCTGAAATAGTGATGCACAGGTGTTTCTCGGGGACCGATGGACTGTCACGTACGAACACACATGAAATATGAGGCCCCTGGCGATCACTAGAGGCGGCTGAATAATACGAAAACGCGTATTTGACACGTATTTGTAGCTTATTTTCCTGAGTTTGTTCCAAATCTGAAATAGTGATGCACAGGTGTTTCTCTGGGACCGATGGACTGTCACGTACGAACACACATGAAATTTGAGGCCTATGGCGATCACTAGAAACGGCTGAAAAATACGAAAACGCGTATTTGACACGTATTTGTAGCTTATTTTACTGAGTTTGTTCCAAATCTGAAATAGTGATGCACAGGTGTTTCTCGGGGACCGATGGACTGTCACGTACGAACACACATGAAATATGAGGCCTATGGCGATCACTAGAAGCGGCTGAATAATAAGAAAACGCGTATTTGACACGTATTTGTAGCTTATTTTACTGAGTTTGTTCCAAATCTGAAATAGTGATGCACAGGTGTTTCTCAGGGACCGAATGGAGTGTCACGTATGAACAGACATAAAATTTGATGCCCCTGGCGATCACTAGAGGCGGCTGAATAATACGAAAACGCGTATTTGACACGTATTTGTAGCTTATTTTCCTGAGTTTGTTCCAAATCTGAAATAGTGATGCACAGGTGTTTCTCTGGGACCGATGGACTGTCACGTACGAACACACATGAAATTTGAGGCCTATGGCGATCACTAGAAACGGCTGAATAATACGAAAACGCGTATTTGACACGTATTTGTAGCTTATTTTACTGAGTTTGTTCCAAATCTGAAATAGTGATGCACTGGTGTTTCTCAGGGACCGATGGAGTGTCACGTATAAACAAACATGAAATTTGAGGCCTATGGCGATCACTAGAAGCGGCTGAATAATACGAAAACGCGTATTTGACACGTATTTGTAGCTTATTTTACTGAGTTTGTTCCAAATCTGAAATAGTGATGCACAGGTGTTTCTCGGGGACCGATGGACTGTCACGTACGAACACACATGAAATTTGAGGCCTATGGCGATCACTAGAAACGGCTGAATAATACGAAAACGCGTATTTGACACGTATTTGTAGCTTATTTTCCTGAGTTTGTTCCAAATCTGAAATAGTGATGCACAGGTGTTTCTCTGGGACCGATGGACTGTCACGTACGAACACACATGAAATTTGAGGCCTATGGCGATCACTAGAAACGGCTGAATAATACGAAAACGCGTATTTGACACGTATTTGTAGCTTATTTTACTGAGTTTGTTCCAAATCTGAAATAGTGATGCACAGGTGTTTCTCGGGGACCGATGGACTGTCACGTACGAACACACATGAAATATGAGGCCTATGGCGATCACTAGAAGCGGCTGAATAATAAGAAAACGCGTATTTGACACGTATTTGTAGCTTATTTTACTGAGTTTGTTCCAAATCTGAAATAGTGATGCACAGGTGTTTCTCAGGGACCGAATGGAGTGTCACGTATGAACAGACATAAAATTTGATGCCCCTGGCGATCACTAGAGGCGGCTGAATAATACGAAAACGCGTATTTGACACGTATTTGTAGCTTATTTTCCTGAGTTTGTTCCAAATCTGAAATAGTGATGCACAGGTGTTTCTCTGGGACCGATGGACTGTCACGTACGAACACACATGAAATTTGAGGCCTATGGCGATCACTAGAAACGGCTGAATAATACGAAAACGCGTATTTGACACGTATTTGTAGCTTATTTTACTGAGTTTGTTCCAAATCTGAAATAGTGATGCACTGGTGTTTCTCAGGGACCGATGGAGTGTCACGTATAAACAAACATGAAATTTGAGGCCTATGGCGATCACTAGAAGCGGCTGAATAATACGAAAACGCGTATTTGACACGTATTTGTAGCTTATTTTACTGAGTTTGTTCCAAATCTGAAATAGTGATGCACAGGTGTTTCTCGGGGACCGATTGAGTGTCACGTATGAACAGAGATGAAATGTGAGGCCCCTGGCGATCACTAGAGGCGGCTGAATAATGCGAAAACGCGTATTTGTAGCTTATTTTACTGAGTTTGTTCCAAATCTGAAATAGTGATGCACAGGTGTTTCTCGGGGACCAATGGACTGTCACGTACGAACACACATGAAATTTGAGGCCTATGGCGATCACTAGAAACGGCTGAAAAATACGAAAACGCGTATTTGACACGTATTTGTAGCTTATTTTACTGAGTTTGTTCCAAATCTGAAATAGTGATGCACAGGTGTTTCTCGGGGACCGATGGACTGTCACGTACGAACACACATGAAATTTGAGGCCTATGGCGATCACTAGAAACGGCTGAAAAATACGAAAACGCGTATTTGACACGTATTTGTAGCTTATTTTACTGAGTTTGTTCCAAATCTGAAATAGTGATGCACAGGTGTTTCTCGGGGACCGATGGACTGTCACGTACGAACACACATGAAATATGAGGCCCCTGGCGATCACTAGAGGCGGCTGAATAATACGAAAACGCGTATTTGACACGTATTTGTAGCTTATTTTCCTGAGTTTGTTCCAAATCTGAAATAGAGATGCACAGGTGTTTCTCGGGGACCGATGGACTGTCACGTACGAACACACATGAAATTTGAGGCCTATGGCGATCACTAGAAACGGCTGAAAAATACGAAAACGCGTATTTGACACGTATTTGTAGCTTATTTTACTGAGTTTGTTCCAAATCTGAAATAGTGATGCACAGGTGTTTCTCGGGGACCGATGGACTGTCACGTACGAACACACATGAAATATGAGGCCTATGGCGATCACTAGAAGCGGCTGAATAATACGAAAACGCGTATTTGACACGTATTTGTAGCTTATTTTACTGAGTTTGTTCCAAATCTGAAATAGTGATGCACAGGTGTTTCTCAGGGACCGAATGGAGTGTCACGTATGAACAGACATAAAATTTGATGCCCCTGGCGATCACTAGAGGCGGCTGAATAATACGAAAACGCGTATTTGACACGTATTTGTAGCTTATTTTCCTGAGTTTGTTCCAAATCTGAAATAGTGATGCACAGGTGTTTCTCTGGGACCGATGGACTGTCACGTACGAACACACATGAAATTTGAGGCCTATGGCGATCACTAGAAACGGCTGAATAATACGAAAACGCGTATTTGACACGTATTTGTAGCTTATTTTACTGAGTTTGTTCCAAATCTGAAATAGTGATGCACTGGTGTTTCTCAGGGACCGATGGAGTGTCACGTATAAACAAACATGAAATTTGAGGCCTATGGCGATCACTAGAAGCGGCTGAATAATACGAAAACGCGTATTTGACACGTATTTGTAGCTTATTTTACTGAGTTTGTTCCAAATCTGAAATAGTGATGCACAGGTGTTTCTCGGGGACCGATGGACTGTCACGTACGAACACACATGAAATTTGAGGCCTATGGCGATCACTAGAAGCGGCTGAATAATACGAAAACGCGTATTTGACACGTATGTGTAGCTTATTTTACTGAGTTTGTTCCAAATCTGAAATGGTGATGCAAAGGTGTTTCTCGGGGACCGATGGAGTGTCACGTACGAACACACATGAAATTTGAGGCCTATGGCGATCACTAGAGGCGGCTAAATAATACGAAAACGCGTATTTGACACGTATTTGTAGCTTATTTTACAGAGTTTGTTCCAAATCTGAAATAGTGATGCACAGGTGTTTCTCGGGGACCGATGGACTGTCACGTACGAACACACATGAAATTTGAGGCCTATGGCGATCACTAGAAGCGGCTGAATAATACGAAAACGCGTATTTGACACGTATTTGTAGCTTATTTTACTGAGTTTGTTCCAAATCTGAAATAGTGATGCACAGGTGTTTCTCGGGGACCGATGGACTGTCACGTACGAACACACATGAAATTTGAGGCCTATGGCGATCACTAGAAGCGGCTGAATTATACGAAAACGCGTATTTGACACGTATTTGTAGCTTATTTTACTGAGTTTGTTCCAAATCTGAAATAGAGATGCACAGGTGTTTCTCGGGGACCGATGGACTGTCACGTACGAACACACATGAAATTTGAGGCCTATGGCGATCACTAGAAACGGCTGAAAAATACGAAAACGCGTATTTGACACGTATTTGTAGCTTATTTTACTGAGTTTGTTCCAAATCTGAAATAGTGATGCACAGGTGTTTCTCTGGGACCGATGGACTGTCACGTACGAACACACATGAAATTTGAGGCCTATGGCGATCACTAGAAACGGCTGAATAATACGAAAACGCGTATTTGACACGTATTTGTAGCTTATTTTACTGAGTTTGTTCCAAATCTGAAATAGTGATGCACTGGTGTTTCTCAGGGACCGATGGAGTGTCACGTATAAACAAACATGAAATTTGAGGCCTATGGCGATCACTAGAAGCGGCTGAATAATACGAAAACGCGTATTTGACACGTATTTGTAGCTTATTTTACTGAGTTTGTTCCAAATCTGAAATAGTGATGCACAGGTGTTTCTCGGGGACCGATGGACTGTCACGTACGAACACACATGAAATTTGAGGCTTATGGCGATCACTAGAAACGGCTGAATAATACGAAAACGCGGATTTGACACCTATTTGTAGCTTATTTTACTGAGTTTGTTCCAAATCTGAAATAGTGATGCACTGGTGTTTCTCAGGGACCGATGGAGTGTCACGTATAAACAAACATGAAATTTGAGGCCTATGGCGATCACTAGAAGCGGCTGAATAATACGAAAACGCGTATTTGACACGTATTTGTAGCTTATTTTACTGAGTTTGTTCCAAATCTGAAATAGTGATGCACTGGTGTTTCTCAGGGACCGATGGAGTGTCACGTATAAACAAACATGAAATTTGAGGCCTATGGCGATCACTAGAAGCGGCTGAATAATACGAAAACGCGTATTTGACACGTATTTGTAGCTTATTTTACTGAGTTTGTTCCAAATCTGAAATAGTGATGCACAGGTGTTTCTCGGGGACCGATGGACTGTCACGTACGAACACACATGAAATTTGAGGCTTATGGCGATCACTAGAAACGGCTGAATAATACGAAAACGCGGATTTGACACCTATTTGTAGCTTATTTTACTGAGTTTGTTCCAAATCTGAAATAGTGATGCACTGGTGTTTCTCAGGGACCGATGGAGTGTCACGTATAAACAAACATGAAATTTGAGGCCTATAGCGATCACTAGAAGCGGCTGAAAAATACGAAAACGCGTATTTGACACGTATTTGTAGCTTATTTTACTGAGTTTGTTCCAAATCTGAAATAGTGATGCACAGGTGTTTCTCGGGGACCGATGGACTGTCACGTACGAACACACATAAAATATGAGGCCCCTGGCGATCACTAGAGGCGGCTGAATAATACGAAAACGCGTATTTGACACGTATTTGTAGCTTATTTTCCTGAGTTTGTTCCAAATCTGAAATAGTGATGCACAGGTGTTTCTCTGGGACCGATGGACTGTCACGTACGAACACACATGAAATTTGAGGCCTATGGCGATCACTAGAAACGGCTGAATAATACGAAAACGCGTATTTGACACGTATTTGTAGCTTATTTTACTGAGTTTGTTCCAAATCTGAAATAGTGATGCACTGGTGTTTCTCAGGGACCGATGGAGTGTCACGTATAAACAAACATGAAATTTGAGGCCTATGGCGATCACTAGAAGCGGCTGAATAATACGAAAACGCGTATTTGACACGTATTTGTAGCTTATTTTACTGAGTTTGTTCCAAATCTGAAATAGTGATGCACAGGTGTTTCTCGGGGACCGATGGACTGTCACGTACGAACACACATGAAATTTGAGGCTTATGGCGATCACTAGAAACGGCTGAATAATACGAAAACGCGGATTTGACACGTATTTGTAGCTTATTTTACTGAGTTTGTTCCAAATCTGAAATAGTGATGCACTGGTGTTTCTCAGGGACCGATGGAGTGTCACGTATAAACAAACATGAAATTTGAGGCCTATGGCGATCACTAGAAGCGGCTGAATAATACGAAAACGCGTATTTGACACGTATTTGTAGCTTATTTTACTGAGTTTGTTCCAAATCTGAAATAGTGATGCACAGGCGTTTCTCGGGGACCGATGGACTGTCACGTACGAACACACATGAAATTTGAGGCCTATGGCGATCACTAGAAACGGCTGAATAATACGAAAACGCGTATTTGACACGTATTTGTAGCTTATTTTACTGAGTTTGTTCCAATCTGAAATAGTGATGCACAGGTGTTTCTCTGGGACCGATGGACTGTCACGTACGAACACACATGAAATTTGAGGCCTATGGCGATCACTAGAAACGGCTGAAAAATACGAAAACGCGTATTTGACACGTATTTGTAGCTTATTTTACTGAGTTTGTTCCAAATCTGAAATAGTGATGCACAGGTGTTTCTCGGGGACCGATGGACTGTCACGTACGAACACACATGAAATATGAGGCCTATGGCGATCACTAGAAGCGGCTGAATAATACGAAAACGCGTATTTGACACGTATTTGTAGCTTATTTTACTGAATTTGTTCCAAATCTGAAATAGTGATGCACAGGTGTTTCTCGGGGACCGATGGACTGTCACGTACGAACACACATGAAATATGAGGCCTATGGCGATCACTAGAAGCGGCTGAATAATACGAAAACGCGTATTTGACACGTATTTGTAGCTTATTTTACTGAGTTTGTTCCAAATCTGAAATAGTGATGCACAGGTGTTTCTCGGGGACCAATGGACTGTCACGTACGAACACACATGAAATTTGAGGCCTATGGCGATCACTAGAAGCGGCTGAATAATACGAAAACGCGTATTTGACACGTATTTGTAGCTTATTTTACTGAGTTTGTTCCAAATCTGAAATAGTGATGCACTGGTGTTTCTCGGGGACCGATGGACTGTCACGTACGAACACACATGAAATTTGAGGCCTATGGCGATCACTAGAAACGGCTGAAAAATACGAAAACGCGTATTTGACACGTATTTGTAGCTTATTTTACTGAGTTTGTTCCAAATCTGAAATAGTGATGCACAGGTGTTTCTCGGGGACCGATGGACTGTCACGTACGAACACACATGAAATATGAGGCCCCTGGCGATCACTAGAGGCGGCTGAATAATACGAAAACGCGTATTTGACACGTATTTGTAGCTTATTTTCCTGAGTTTGTTCCAAATCTGAAATAGAGATGCACAGGTGTTTCTCGGGGACCGATGGACTGTCACGTACGAACACACATGAAATTTGAGGCCTATGGCGATCACTAGAAACGGCTGAAAAATACGAAAACGCGTATTTGACACGTATTTGTAGCTTATTTTACTGAGTTTGTTCCAAATCTGAAATAGTGATGCACAGGTGTTTCTCGGGGACCGATGGACTGTCACGTACGAACACACATGAAATATGAGGCCTATGGCGATCACTAGAAGCGGCTGAATAATACGAAAACGCGTATTTGACACGTATTTGTAGCTTATTTTACTGAGTTTGTTCCAAATCTGAAATAGTGATGCACAGGTGTTTCTCAGGGACCGAATGGAGTGTCACGTATGAACAGACATAAAATTTGATGCCCCTGGCGATCACTAGAGGCGGCTGAATAATACGAAAACGCGTATTTGACACGTATTTGTAGCTTATTTTCCTGAGTTTGTTCCAAATCTGAAATAGTGATGCACAGGTGTTTCTCTGGGACCGATGGACTGTCACGTACGAACACACATGAAATTTGAGGCCTATGGCGATCACTAGAAACGGCTGAATAATACGAAAACGCGTATTTGACACGTATTTGTAGCTTATTTTACTGAGTTTGTTCCAAATCTGAAATAGTGATGCACTGGTGTTTCTCAGGGACCGATGGAGTGTCACGTATAAACAAACATGAAATTTGAGGCCTATGGCGATCACTAGAAGCGGCTGAATAATACGAAAACGCGTATTTGACACGTATGTGTAGCTTATTTTACTGAGTTTGTTCCAAATCTGAAATGGTGATGCAAAGGTGTTTCTCGGGGACCGATGGAGTGTCACGTACGAACACACATGAAATTTGAGGCCTATGGCGATCACTAGAGGCGGCTAAATAATACGAAAACGCGTATTTGACACGTATTTGTAGCTTATTTTACAGAGTTTGTTCCAAATCTGAAATAGTGATGCACAGGTGTTTCTCGGGGACCGATGGACTGTCACGTACGAACACACATGAAATTTGAGGCCTATGGCGATCACTAGAAGCGGCTGAATAATACGAAAACGCGTATTTGACACGTATTTGTAGCTTATTTTACTGAGTTTGTTCCAAATCTGAAATAGTGATGCACAGGTGTTTCTCGGGGACCGATGGACTGTCACGTACGAACACACATGAAATTTGAGGCCTATGGCGATCACTAGAAGCGGCTGAATTATACGAAAACGCGTATTTGACACGTATTTGTAGCTTATTTTACTGAGTTTGTTCCAAATCTGAAATAGTGATGCACAGGTGTTTCTCTGGGACCGATGGACTGTCACGTACGAACACACATGAAATTTGAGGCCTATGGCGATCACTAGAAACGGCTGAATAATACGAAAACGCGTATTTGACACGTATTTGTAGCTTATTTTACTGAGTTTGTTCCAAATCTGAAATAGTGATGCACAGGTGTTTCTCTGGGACCGATGGACTGTCACGTACGAACACACATGAAATTTGAGGCCTATGGCGATCACTAGAAACGGCTGAATAATACGAAAACGCGTATTTGACACGTATTTGTAGCTTATTTTACTGAGTTTGTTCCAAATCTGAAATAGTGATGCACAGGTGTTTCTCGGGGACCGATGGACTGTCACGTACGAACACACATGAAATATGAGGCCTATGGCGATCACTAGAAGCGGCTGAATAATACGAAAACGCGTATTTGACACGTATTTGTAGCTTATTTTACTGAGTTTGTTCCAAATCTGAAATAGTGATGCACAGGTGTTTCTCGGGGACCGATGGACTGTCACGTACGAACACACATGAAATTTGAGGCTTATGGCGATCACTAGAAACGGCTGAATAATACGAAAACGCGGATTTGACACCTATTTGTAGCTTATTTTACTGAGTTTGTTCCAAATCTGAAATAGTGATGCACTGGTGTTTCTCAGGGACCGATGGAGTGTCACGTATAAACAAACATGAAATTTGAGGCCTATGGCGATCACTAGAAGCGGCTGAATAATACGAAAACGCGTATTTGACACGTATTTGTAGCTTATTTTACTGAGTTTGTTCCAAATCTGAAATAGTGATGCACAGGTGTTTCTCGGGGACCGATGGACTGTCACGTACGAACACACATGAAATATGAGGCCCCTGGCGATCACTAGAGGCGGCTGAATAATACGAAAACGCGTATTTGACACGTATTTGTAGCTTATTTTCCTGAGTTTGTTCCAAATCTGAAATAGTGATGCACAGGTGTTTCTCTGGGACCGATGGACTGTCACGTACGAACACACATGAAATTTGAGGCCTATGGCGATCACTAGAAACGGCTGAAAAATACGAAAACGCGTATTTGACACGTATTTGTAGCTTATTTTACTGAGTTTGTTCCAAATCTGAAATAGTGATGCACAGGTGTTTCTCGGGGACCGATGGACTGTCACGTACGAACACACATGAAATATGAGGCCTATGGCGATCACTAGAAGCGGCTGAATAATAAGAAAACGCGTATTTGACACGTATTTGTAGCTTATTTTACTGAGTTTGTTCCAAATCTGAAATAGTGATGCACAGGTGTTTCTCAGGGACCGAATGGAGTGTCACGTATGAACAGACATAAAATTTGATGCCCCTGGCGATCACTAGAGGCGGCTGAATAATACGAAAACGCGTATTTGACACGTATTTGTAGCTTATTTTCCTGAGTTTGTTCCAAATCTGAAATAGTGATGCACAGGTGTTTCTCTGGGACCGATGGACTGTCACGTACGAACACACATGAAATTTGAGGCCTATGGCGATCACTAGAAACGGCTGAATAATACGAAAACGCGTATTTGACACGTATTTGTAGCTTATTTTACTGAGTTTGTTCCAAATCTGAAATAGTGATGCACTGGTGTTTCTCAGGGACCGATGGAGTGTCACGTATAAACAAACATGAAATTTGAGGCCTATGGCGATCACTAGAAGCGGCTGAATAATACGAAAACGCGTATTTGACACGTATTTGTAGCTTATTTTACTGAGTTTGTTCCAAATCTGAAATAGTGATGCACAGGTGTTTCTCGGGGACCGATGGACTGTCACGTACGAACACACATGAAATTTGAGGCCTATGGCGATCACTAGAAACGGCTGAATAATACGAAAACGCGTATTTGACACGTATTTGTAGCTTATTTTCCTGAGTTTGTTCCAAATCTGAAATAGTGATGCACAGGTGTTTCTCTGGGACCGATAGACTGTCACGTACGAACACACATGAAATTTGAGGCCTATGGCGATCACTAGAAACGGCTGAATAATACGAAAACGCGTATTTGACACGTATTTGTAGCTTATTTTACTGAGTTTGTTCCAAATCTGAAATAGTGATGCACTGGTGTTTCTCAGGGACCGATGGAGTGTCACGTATAAACAAACATGAAATTTGAGGCCTATGGCGATCACTAGAAGCGGCTGAATAATACGAAAACGCGGATTTGACACGTATTTGTAGCTTATTTTACTGAGTTTGTTCCAAATCTGAAATAGTGATGCACAGGTGTTTCTCGGGGACCGATTGAGTGTCACGTATGAACAGAGATGAAATGTGAGGCCCCTGGCGATCACTAGAGGCGGCTGAATAATGCGAAAACGCGTATTTGTAGCTTATTTTACTGAGTTTGTTCCAAATCTGAAATAGTGATGCACAGGTGTTTCTCGGGGACCAATGGACTGTCACGTACGAACACACATGAAATTTGAGGCCTATGGCGATCACTAGAAGCGGCTGAATAATACGAAAACGCGTATTTGACACGTATTTGTAGCTTATTTTACTGAGTTTGTTCCAAATCTGAAATAGAGATGCACAGGTGTTTCTCGGGGACCGATGGACTGTCACGTACGAACACACATGAAATTTGAGGCCTATGGCGATCACTAGAAACGGCTGAAAAATACGAAAACGCGTATTTGACACGTATTTGTAGCTTATTTTACTGAGTTTGTTCCAAATCTGAAATAGTGATGCACAGGTGTTTCTCGGGGACCGATGGACTGTCACGTACGAACACACATGAAATATGAGGCCCCTGGCGATCACTAGAGGCGGCTGAATAATACGAAAACGCGTATTTGACACGTATTTGTAGCTTATTTTCCTGAGTTTGTTCCAAATCTGAAATAGAGATGCACAGGTGTTTCTCGGGGACCGATGGACTGTCACGTACGAACACACATGAAATTTGAGGCCTATGGCGATCACTAGAAACGGCTGAAAAATACGAAAACGCGTATTTGACACGTATTTGTAGCTTATTTTACTGAGTTTGTTCCAAATCTGAAATAGTGATGCACAGGTGTTTCTCGGGGACCGATGGACTGTCACGTACGAACACACATGAAATATGAGGCCTATGGCGATCACTAGAAGCGGCTGAATAATACGAAAACGCGTATTTGACACGTATTTGTAGCTTATTTTACTGAGTTTGTTCCAAATCTGAAATAGTGATGCACAGGTGTTTCTCAGGGACCGAATGGAGTGTCACGTATGAACAGACATAAAATTTGATGCCCCTGGCGATCACTAGAGGCGGCTGAATAATACGAAAACGCGTATTTGACACGTATTTGTAGCTTATTTTCCTGAGTTTGTTCCAAATCTGAAATAGTGATGCACAGGTGTTTCTCTGGGACCGATGGACTGTCACGTACGAACACACATGAAATTTGAGGCCTATGGCGATCACTAGAAACGGCTGAATAATACGAAAACGCGTATTTGACACGTATTTGTAGCTTATTTTACTGAGTTTGTTCCAAATCTGAAATAGTGATGCACTGGTGTTTCTCAGGGACCGATGGAGTGTCACGTATAAACAAACATGAAATTTGAGGCCTATGGCGATCACTAGAAGCGGCTGAATAATACGAAAACGCGTATTTGACACGTATTTGTAGCTTATTTTACTGAGTTTGTTCCAAATCTGAAATAGTGATGCACAGGTGTTTCTCGGGGACCGATGGACTGTCACGTACGAACACACATGAAATTTGAGGCCTATGGCGATCACTAGAAGCGGCTGAATAATACGAAAACGCGTATTTGACACGTATGTGTAGCTTATTTTACTGAGTTTGTTCCAAATCTGAAATGGTGATGCAAAGGTGTTTCTCGGGGACCGATGGAGTGTCACGTACGAACACACATGAAATTTGAGGCCTATGGCGATCACTAGAGGCGGCTAAATAATACGAAAACGCGTATTTGACACGTATTTGTAGCTTATTTTACAGAGTTTGTTCCAAATCTGAAATAGTGATGCACAGGTGTTTCTCGGGGACCGATGGACTGTCACGTACGAACACACATGAAATTTGAGGCCTATGGCGATCACTAGAAGCGGCTGAATAATACGAAAACGCGTATTTGACACGTATTTGTAGCTTATTTTACTGAGTTTGTTCCAAATCTGAAATAGTGATGCACAGGTGTTTCTCGGGGACCGATGGACTGTCACGTACGAACACACATGAAATTTGAGGCCTATGGCGATCACTAGAAGCGGCTGAATTATACGAAAACGCGTATTTGACACGTATTTGTAGCTTATTTTACTGAGTTTGTTCCAAATCTGAAATAGAGATGCACAGGTGTTTCTCGGGGACCGATGGACTGTCACGTACGAACACACATGAAATTTGAGGCCTATGGCGATCACTAGAAACGGCTGAAAAATACGAAAACGCGTATTTGACACGTATTTGTAGCTTATTTTACTGAGTTTGTTCCAAATCTGAAATAGTGATGCACAGGTGTTTCTCGGGGACCGATGGACTGTCACGTACGAACACACATGAAATATGAGGCCCCTGGCGATCACTAGAGGCGGCTGAATAATACGAAAACGCGTATTTGACACGTATTTGTAGCTTATTTTCCTGAGTTTGTTCCAAATCTGAAATAGTGATGCACAGGTGTTTCTCTGGGACCGATGGACTGTCACGTACGAACACACATGAAATTTGAGGCCTATGGCGATCACTAGAAACGGCTGAATAATACGAAAACGCGTATTTGACACGTATTTGTAGCTTATTTTACTGAGTTTGTTCCAAATCTGAAATAGTGATGCACTGGTGTTTCTCAGGGACCGATGGAGTGTCACGTATAAACAAACATGAAATTTGAGGCCTATGGCGATCACTAGAAGCGGCTGAATAATACGAAAACGCGTATTTGACACTTATTTGTAGCTTATTTTACTGAGTTTGTTCCAAATCTGAAATAGTGATGCACAGGTGTTTCTCGGGGACCGATGGACTGTCACGTACGAACACACATGAAATTTGAGGCTTATGGCGATCACTAGAAACGGCTGAATAATACGAAAACGCGGATTTGACACGTATTTGTAGCTTATTTTACTGAGTTTGTTCCAAATCTGAAATAGTGATGCACTGGTGTTTCTCAGGGACCGATGGAGTGTCACGTATAAACAAACATGAAATTTGAGGCCTATGGCGATCACTAGAAGCGGCTGAATAATACGAAAACGCGTATTTGACACGTATTTGTAGCTTATTTTACTGAGTTTGTTCCAAATCTGAAATAGTGATGCACAGGCGTTTCTCGGGGACCGATGGACTGTCACGTACGAACACACATGAAATTTGAGGCCTATGGCGATCACTAGAAGCGGCTGAATAATACGAAAACGCGTATTTGACACGTATTTGTAGCTTATTTTACTGAGTTTGTTCCAAATCTGAAATAGAGATGCACAGGTGTTTCTCGGGGACCGATGGACTGTCACGTACGAACACACATGAAATTTGAGGCCTATGGCGATCACTAGAAACGGCTGAAAAATACGAAAACGCGTATTTGACACGTATTTGTAGCTTATTTTACTGAGTTTGTTCCAAATCTGAAATAGTGATGCACAGGTGTTTCTCTGGGACCGATGGACTGTCACGTACGAACACACATGAAATTTGAGGCCTATGGCGATCACTAGAAACGGCTGAAAAATACGAAAACGCGTATTTGACACGTATTTGTAGCTTATTTTACTGAGTTTGTTCCAAATCTGAAATAGTGATGCACAGGTGTTTCTCGGGGACCGATGGACTGTCACGTACGAACACACATGAAATTTGGGGCCTATGGCGATCACTAGAAACGGCTGAAAAATACGAAAACGCGTATTTGACACGTATTTGTAGCTTATTTTACTGAGTTTGTTCCAAATCTGAAATAGTGATGCACAGGTGTTTCTCGGGGACCGATGGACTTTCACGTACGAACACACATGAAATATGAGGCCCCTGGCGATCACTAGAGGCGGCTGAATAATACGAAAACGCGTATTTGACACGTATTTGTAGCTTATTTTCCTGAGTTTGTTCCAAATCTGAAATAGTGATGCACAGGTGTTTCTCTGGGACCGATGGACTGTCACGTACGAACACACATGAAATTTGAGGCCTATGGCGATCACTAGAAACGGCTGAAAAATACGAAAACGCGTATTTGACACGTATTTGTAGCTTATTTTACTGAGTTTGTTCCAAATCTGAAATAGTGATGCACAGGTGTTTCTCGGGGACCGATGGACTGTCACGTACGAACACACATGAAATATGAGGCCTATGGCGATCACTAGAAGCGGCTGAATAATACGAAAACGCGTATTTGACACGTATTTGTAGCTTATTTTACTGAGTTTGTTCCAAATCTGAAATAGTGATGCACAGGTGTTTCTCTGGGACCGATGGACTGTCACGTACGAACACACATGAAATTTGAGGCCTATGGCGATCACTAGAAACGGCTGAATAATACGAAAACGCGTATTTGACACGTATTTGTAGCTTATTTTACTGAGTTTGTTCCAAATCTGAAATAGTGATGCACTGGTGTTTCTCAGGGACCGATGGAGTGTCACGTATAAACAAACATGAAATTTGAGGCCTATGGCGATCACTAGAAGCGGCTGAATAATACGAAAACGCGTATTTGACACGTATTTGTAGCTTATTTTACTGAGTTTGTTCCAAATCTGAAATAGTGATGCACAGGTGTTTCTCGGGGACCGATGGACTGTCACGTACGAACACACATGAAATTTGAGGCTTATGGCGATCACTAGAAACGGCTGAATAATACGAAAACGCGGATTTGACACGTATTTGTAGCTTATTTTACTGAGTTTGTTCCAAATCTGAAATAGTGATGCACTGGTGTTTCTCAGGGACCGATGGAGTGTCACGTATAAACAAACATGAAATTTGAGGCCTATGGCGATCACTAGAAGCGGCTGAATAATACGAAAACGCGTCTTTGACACGTATTTGTAGCTTATTTTACTGAGTTTGTTCCAAATCTGAAATAGTGATGCACAGGCGTTTCTCGGGGACCGATGGACTGTCACGTACGAACACACATGAAATATGAGGCCTATGGCGATCACTAGAAGCGGCTGAATAATACGAAAACGCGTATTTGACACGTATTTGTAGCTTATTTTACTGAGTTTGTTCCAAATCTGAAATAGTGATGCACAGGTGTTTCTCGGGGACCAATGGACTGTCACGTACGAACACACATGAAATTTGAGGCCTATGGCGATCACTAGAAGCGGCTGAATAATACGAAAACGCGTATTTGACACGTATTTGTAGCTTATTTTACTGAGTTTGTTCCAAATCTGAAATAGAGATGCACAGGTGTTTCTCGGGGACCGATGGACTGTCACGTACGAACACACATGAAATTTGAGGCCTATGGCGATCACTAGAAACGGCTGAAAAATACGAAAACGCGTATTTGACACGTATTTGTAGCTTATTTTACTGAGTTTGTTCCAAATCTGAAATAGTGATGCACAGGTGTTTCTCGGGGATCGATGGACTTTCACGTACGAACACACATGAAATATGAGGCCCCTGGCGATCACTAGAGGCGGCTGAATAATACGAAAACGCGTATTTGACACGTATTTGTAGCTTATTTTCCTGAGTTTGTTCCAAATCTGAAATAGTGATGCACAGGTGTTTCTCTGGGACCGATGGACTGTCACGTACGAACACACATGAAATTTGAGGCCTATGGCGATCACTAGAAACGGCTGAAAAATACGAAAACGCGTATTTGACACGTATTTGTAGCTTATTTTACTGAGTTTGTTCCAAATCTGAAATAGTGATGCACAGGTGTTTCTCGGGGACCGATGGACTGTCACGTACGAACACACATGAAATATGAGGCCTATGGCGATCACTAGAAGCGGCTGAATAATACGAAAACGCGTATTTGACACGTATTTGTAGCTTATTTTACTGAGTTTGTTCCAAATCTGAAATAGTGATGCACAGGTGTTTCTCTGGGACCGATGGACTGTCACGTACGAACACACATGAAATTTGAGGCCTATGGCGATCACTAGAAACGGCTGAATAATACGAAAACGCGTATTTGACACGTATTTGTAGCTTATTTTACTGAGTTTGTTCCAAATCTGAAATAGTGATGCACTGGTGTTTCTCAGGGACCGATGGAGTGTCACGTATAAACAAACATGAAATTTGAGGCCTATGGCGATCACTAGAAGCGGCTGAATAATACGAAAACGCGTATTTGACACGTATTTGTAGCTTATTTTACTGAGTTTGTTCCAAATCTGAAATAGTGATGCACAGGTGTTTCTCGGGGACCGATGGACTGTCACGTACGAACACACATGAAATTTGAGGCTTATGGCGATCACTAGAAACGGCTGAATAATACGAAAACGCGGATTTGACACGTATTTGTAGCTTATTTTACTGAGTTTGTTCCAAATCTGAAATAGTGATGCACTGGTGTTTCTCAGGGACCGATGGAGTGTCACGTATAAACAAACATGAAATTTGAGGCCTATGGCGATCACTAGAAGCGGCTGAATAATACGAAAACGCGTCTTTGACACGTATTTGTAGCTTATTTTACTGAGTTTGTTCCAAATCTGAAATAGTGATGCACAGGCGTTTCTCGGGGACCGATGGACTGTCACGTACGAACACACATGAAATATGAGGCCTATGGCGATCACTAGAAGCGGCTGAATAATACGAAAACGCGTATTTGACACGTATTTGTAGCTTATTTTACTGAGTTTGTTCCAAATCTGAAATAGTGATGCACAGGTGTTTCTCGGGGACCAATGGACTGTCACGTACGAACACACATGAAATTTGAGGCCTATGGCGATCACTAGAAGCGGCTGAATAATACGAAAACGCGTATTTGACACGTATTTGTAGCTTATTTTACTGAGTTTGTTCCAAATCTGAAATAGAGATGCACAGGTGTTTCTCGGGGACCGATGGACTGTCACGTACGAACACACATGAAATTTGAGGCCTATGGCGATCACTAGAAACGGCTGAAAAATACGAAAACGCGTATTTGACACGTATTTGTAGCTTATTTTACTGAGTTTGTTCCAAATCTGAAATAGTGATGCACAGGTGTTTCTCGGGGACCGATGGACTGTCACGTACGAACACACATGAAATATGAGGCCCCTGGCGATCACTAGAGGCGGCTGAATAATACGAAAACGCGTATTTGACACGTATTTGTAGCTTATTTTCCTGAGTTTGTTCCAAATCTGAAATAGAGATGCACAGGTGTTTCTCGGGGACCGATGGACTGTCACGTACGAACACACATGAAATTTGAGGCCTATGGCGATCACTAGAAACGGCTGAAAAATACGAAAACGCGTATTTGACACGTATTTGTAGCTTATTTTACTGAGTTTGTTCCAAATCTGAAATAGTGATGCACAGGTGTTTCTCGGGGACCGATGGACTGTCACGTACGAACACACATGAAATTTGAGGCCTATGGCGATCACTAGAAACGGCTGAATAATACGAAAACGCGGATTTGACACGTATTTGTAGCTTATTTTACTGAGTTTGTTCCAAATCTGAAATGGTGATGCAAAGGTGTTTCTCGGGGACCGATGGACTGTCACGTACGAACACACATGAAATTTGAGGCCTATGGCGATCACTAGAAACGGCTGAAAAATACGAAAACGCGTATTTGACACGTATTTGTAGCTTATTTTACTGAGTTTGTTCCAAATCTGAAATAGTGATGCACAGGTGTTTCTCGGGGACCGATGGACTTTCACGTACGAACACACATGAAATTTGAGGCCTATGGCGATCACTAGAAACGGCTGAAAAATACGAAAACGCGTATTTGACACGTATTTGTAGCTTATTTTACTGAGTTTGTTCCAAATCTGAAATAGTGATGCACAGGTGTTTCTCGGGGACCGATGGACTGTCACGTACGAACACACATGAAATATGAGGCCTATGGCGATCACTAGAAGCGGCTGAATAATACGAAAACGCGTATTTGACACGTATTTGTAGCTTATTTTACTGAGTTTGTTCCAAATCTGAAATAGTGATGCACAGGTGTTTCTCAGGGACCGAATGGAGTGTCACGTATGAACAGACATAAAATTTGATGCCCCTGGCGATCACTAGAGGCGGCTGAATAATACGAAAACGCGTATTTGACACGTATTTGTAGCTTATTTTCCTGAGTTTGTTCCAAATCTGAAATAGTGATGCACAGGTGTTTCTCTGGGACCGATGGACTGTCACGTACGAACACACATGAAATTTGAGGCCTATGGCGATCACTAGAAACGGCTGAATAATACGAAAACGCGTATTTGACACGTATTTGTAGCTTATTTTACTGAGTTTGTTCCAAATCTGAAATAGTGATGCACTGGTGTTTCTCAGGGACCGATGGAGTGTCACGTATAAACAAACATGAAATTTGAGGCCTATGGCGATCACTAGAAGCGGCTGAATAATACGAAAACGCGTATTTGACACGTATTTGTAGCTTATTTTACTGAGTTTGTTCCAAATCTGAAATAGTGATGCACAGGTGTTTCTCGGGGACCGATGGACTGTCACGTACGAACACACATGAAATATGAGGCCCCTGGCGATCACTAGAGGCGGCTGAATAATACGAAAACGCGTATTTGACACGTATTTGTAGCTTATTTTCCTGAGTTTGTTCCAAATCTGAAATAGTGATGCACAGGTGTTTCTCGGGGACCAATGGACTGTCACGTACGAACACACATGAAATTTGAGGCCTATGGCGATCACTAGAAACGGCTGAATAATACGAAAACGCGTATTTGACACGTATTTGTAGCTTATTTTACTGAGTTTGTTCCAAATCTGAAATAGTGATGCACTGGTGTTTCTCAGGGACCGATGGAGTGTCACGTATAAACAAACATGAAATTTGAGGCCTATGGCGATCACTAGAAGCGGCTGAATAATACGAAAACGCGTATTTGACACGTATTTGTAGCTTATTTTACTGAGTTTGTTCCAAATCTGAAATAGTGATGCACAGGTGTTTCTCGGGGACCGATGGACTGTCACGTACGAACACACATGAAATATGAGGCCCCTGGCGATCACTAGAGGCGGCTGAATAATACGAAAACGCGTATTTGACACGTATTTGTAGCTTATTTTCCTGAGTTTGTTCCAAATCTGAAATAGTGATGCACAGGTGTTTCTCTGGGACCGATGGATGTCACGTACGAACACACATGAAATTTGAGGCCTATGGCGATCACTAGAAACGGCTGAAAAATACGAAAACGCGTATTTGACACGTATTTGTAGCTTATTTTACTGAGTTTGTTCCAAATCTGAAATAGTGATGCACAGGTGTTTCTCGGGGACCGATGGACTGTCACGTACGAACACACATGAAATATGAGGCCTATGGCGATCACTAGAAGCGGCTGAATAATAAGAAAACGCGTATTTGACACGTATTTGTAGCTTATTTTACTGAGTTTGTTCCAAATCTGAAATAGTGATGCACAGGTGTTTCTCAGGGACCGAATGGAGTGTCACGTATGAACAGACATAAAATTTGATGCCCCTGGCGATCACTAGAGGCGGCTGAATAATACGAAAACGCGTATTTGACACGTATTTGTAGCTTATTTTCCTGAGTTTGTTCCAAATCTGAAATAGTGATGCACAGGTGTTTCTCTGGGACCGATGGACTGTCACGTACGAACACACATGAAATTTGAGGCCTATGGCGATCACTAGAAACGGCTGAATAATACGAAAACGCGTATTTGACACGTATTTGTAGCTTATTTTACTGAGTTTGTTCCAAATCTGAAATAGTGATGCACTGGTGTTTCTCAGGGACCGATGGAGTGTCACGTATAAACAAACATGAAATTTGAGGCCTATGGCGATCACTAGAAGCGGCTGAATAATACGAAAACGCGTATTTGACACGTATTTGTAGCTTATTTTACTGAGTTTGTTCCAAATCTGAAATAGTGATGCACAGGTGTTTCTCGGGGACCGATGGACTGTCACGTACGAACACACATGAAATTTGAGGCCTATGGCGATCACTAGAAACGGCTGAATAATACGAAAACGCGGATTTGACACGTATTTGTAGCTTATTTTACTGAGTTTGTTCCAAATCTGAAATGGTGATGCAAAGGTGTTTCTCGGGGACCGATGGAGTGTCACGTATGAACAGACATGAAATTTGAGGCGCATGGCGATCACTAATAGAAGCGGCTGAATAAAACGAAAACGCGTATTTGACACGTATTTGTAGCTTATTTTACTGAGTTTGTTCCAAATCTGAAATAGTGATGCACAGGTGTTTCTCGGGGACCGATTGAGTGTCACGTATGAACAGAGATGAAATGTGAGGCCCCTGGCGATCACTAGAGGCGGCTGAATAATGCGAAAACGCGTATTTGTAGCTTATTTTACTGAGTTTGTTCCAAATCTGAAATAGTGATGCACAGGTGTTTCTCAGGGACCGATGGAGTGTCACGTATGAACAGACATAAAATTTGAGGCCCCTGGCGATCACTAGAGGCGGCTGAATAATACGAAAACGCGTATTTGACACGTATTTGTAGCTTATTTTACTGAGTTTGTTCCAAATCTGAAATGGTGATGCAAAGGTGTTTCTCGGGGACCGATGGAGTGTCACGTATAAACAGACATGAAATTTGAGGCGCATGGCGATTACTAGAAGCGGCTGAATAATACTAAAACGCGTACCATTATAACTTCTAAACTTCTGGAGTTATCAAGTTCAAATTTCGTCAGTGTCATAGTGGTACCAACTTTTATAAACGTACGCAGTTTCATTAAAATCGGATGTTGTTTTAAATTTTTTCGAATTTTTGAAAATCAAGAATATTTGACATCCAAACGAACCATTATAATTTCGAAATTCGAGTTTGGTCTCAGATCTCAAATATTGACGTAGAGGTGTTCTTCGAGGTCGGATGGAGTGCCACGTACTATTAGACATGAAATTGGAGGTCACTGGCGATCACTAGAAGCGTAAATGTCAGGTGAATGTGTGAGGTGAATGTGTCAGGTGAATGTGTCAGGTCAGTGTGTGTGGTAAATGTGTCAGGTGAATGTGTGAGGTGAATGTGTCTGTGTCAGGTGAATGTGTCTGTGTCTGGTAAATGTGTTCGAATATATGACACTCGAGGAATACTGAAATTTTAAAATTTCCTAATATGGTGTTCGAATATATGACACTCGAGGAGGACTGGAAGTTATAACATGATCAAATATGGTGTCTCAAACGAATCATATTTCTCGTCAAACTTTCAAAGAAAATTCATCACATCACTATTGAAATAATTCATTTCGTGATTTTTCTGTATTGTTGGTTGCCTGAATTATTAACTAGGTAAATATCTTCCCTGTAATCACACGCCAATTTTTGTTTGAGTATTTTGTAGGCTTAACAATAAAATCAAAAAATATCCTTCATTTAAGAGGTATAGATTAATCTGTAGAATAGTAGGTTTTAAGAAAATCCCCCAAAGGTACGAAATCTAGATTGCTTTTGATGAAATGTGAAAGGGAAACTGTAGTTTCACGAACATTTGTTCGGGATACTATTTTAATAGAATATTCTTAACATATTAGTACACTGTTGCTACTGACGATTCGGCGAGTTATTATAGATTAACCTGTAGAATGGGAGGTTTTAAGAGAATCCCAAAAAGGTTGTAAACTTACTGTTTTTGAAGAAATGTGGAATCCCAAGGGAAAATATAGTTTCTTTAGGAAACACGATATGAATTCTTAACTCTTCTAAAATCTCTGATACTATGTAGAATACTCTTAACATATTTACCATTATACTGAATTTCGTTTTTAGTGACTTTGAAGCTAATATTCATAATAACTATTCTAGTTGGAAGGTAGATCAATACAGTAACTGTTCTGGACCTTCGAATGGCGTTTCTTAGCTCAAACATTATTTCTCCATTTGTGGAACTTTGTAGTTTCAACTATGACAAAACATGAGAGTGGTCCGATGAACACCACACCATTATTTTTCTTCTTATCCTAAGGTTTAAATCTCACTCGAATTTAAACTTTATTATAGGATAATACAACAATAAACGAAATAGTAGCAAAAGTAAACGAAGTAGCTTAATTCTCACAGCTGATTATAAATACAAAAAAAACCTATGTTTATATATACTATCATAAGAAACAGATCTTATTACAACAATACGACTGACCAACTTAAGAATCCCTCTTGTAAATCTTCTTCATAAGGGTGAAAAACAAATTATGCGGCAACCCCTTCGATATCTGGTGTATGTGGGTGCGGATGATGTTGAAGGTCTCCTCTTCGTACACCGCGTAAGTCGAAGGGATGTTAAGTTCCTCGTATAGATTCTTGATGATCTTCACCGAGTCCGGCTCGGGTCTCCCGTAGTACTTCTCCATGACAGCCCTTTGGGCGGGAGTCGCCCTCTGGAGGGCGACGACCGCCGGCCACGTGCACTTACCCTCCTGGATGTCGGTGCCGACTTTGCCCGTCACCTCCGGGTTACCGAAGCAGTCCAGGAAGTCGTCCTGGAAACAATTTATACGGTATATTAAAACTTACCAAGTAATATACAGACCTTTTCTACGGAGTCGCAGTATGGTATAAACATAAGAGCGAAAGGAAGGCCATATATTTCTCGTTGGCTAAACAGAGAAAGAACTTTTGGGATGTTGCAAGCTCGCGAAACATCAGTCATCGTACACTTTACCAGCCGGCAACGTTGCAAAACTTCCTTCTCTGTCATACTAACGAACTACTATTAGTTTCTCATTTGCTCTTGTTGATTTCGGGACATGCATTTCAATAGAAAAGCTCCGTATATGGACCGAAATGGAAAATTACTCACGAGACTTTGCTGTCTTTAACAAATTAAAGATAACTAATACAGTTTCCTCACATAAAGATATTTAGAAAGAAACCATTGCTAACTTGTATCTGAAAGAACTCCCCCATCTCCAATAAGATCGTCTTGGCCTGCCTGTGCTGCTCCTCGTCGTACATGCCCGCCAGGTACATCGCCAGCGCCATCGGCAGCTGGAACGTGTAATAGGCGGTCTTGTACTTGACGATCGCGTTGTACCTCTTCATCGTGAACTTCTCCAGGTCCGGCCTGTCGTCCTTCAGGTACATCATGTCGAGAGCCTGCCCCATCGTCGTCTTCAGTATGACGTCGTGGAAGAGCTCTATCGACGGCACGTAGCAGTGGTGCTGAGAGAAGTACTTCCTCAGTATGACGAAGATGCTGTTCTCCATGAGGATGCCGTCGTTGATGGCCTGCAGGCCGACGTCCTTGGTCTTGTGCCAGGCCGTCTGGCCCCTACGCATCTCGCTGTCGTCCATCACGTCGTCAAGGACGAGCAGGAAACCTTGCAGCTGGAAAAATTGATGAGGATGGAGGAGGAATTCAAAGCTACTCGTATGTCTTTACGAAACCAGTGTAACAACCAAGCTTATATGGGTATAAATCAATAACAACATATACGGCATGCTCGATACATGATACGTTATTTAGCAAACTCGTCCTGTAGAATCCTCCCACTCCAGTTCCACGACGAGCAAGTCATACGCCTAAATATTTTCAATAGTTTACTTTTCTCGCTTGTGCTGTAGTGGATTCAGAAACGTTTTGGACGACTGGATCTTTCCTAGAACGTCTCGAACACGTGTCTTCAGTCTTTTACCAGTGTTGGCACGGTTTACATCACCGAGACAGGCTATAGAGGTATTTTGTTTATTTTTAAGTTAATTTCATAAGCATATAATTTGCCGTTCATTTTTATATGTATAACAATAATTAATTGTAATCGGAATGGCGTTTTGGAGACCGTGGGCGACAGAAACAGTGCGAGTTGATGTGGAAAACGTGGCTACTCAACCCTCTTGCTCTTCCTCGTCTCCTTCTTGGGAGTTTGCAAATAAGGATCTACATCCTCAATTACAAACGGTAATTTTAAATGTGTTTAAGCGCCTCCAACAAAGACCCCGAACAATCGGTTCGCTGCTTAATTTCAGAAATTTCAGACTTGATATTAATTCCATATTCTTCAATTTATAAAATAATTCAGCGAGGAAATGGAGATCATCATCAAAATAGATTAGATGAACAAAAGAAGTTCAAAGCATTAGATGACGCTGCTAAAGACGTTACACGCAGAACCGTTTACGATTTTTGTGCTAGAAACGAGGTGCCCACTTTACTATCAATTTTTCAAAAATTACAGTCTTTTTAAGAACATAAATATAAATCTTTAGACACTTTAAGGTCAATTCTGTTCCTCTTTCTCATCGGCAGTCAAGTTGTTACACTGGGTCTGTAAAGACTATACCTGGGGAAATTTTGTTATTTTGGTGCTTAAATTTGTGTCAAAATAACAAAGGTAATCCTCGTGGTGGTGGTTTTTCAATTTCTTTATTAAACCGATGATGTTTGTAATGCAATATCAATACAAAAATTCGGTAAAAAGAATCTTATCCTAAAGCTTAACTTAGGTACTTATGCTACTGCTAAGTAGTTACTTTAGTAAAGCTGTTATTGAATATTAATATAATATATCAGTTACACTCGGTATATATACGTGGCGCAGTACTGTTTGGAAACGATTGTATGAAATAACACAAGTCTGAAGTTTCTGAAGTACACTGCAATAAATGTAGGAAATGGTGCTACGAAACGTTTCCGAACAATAAGGCTACACATCTTATCACAAATCAAAACATTCAACTTCCTCGGTTCACAATACCAATTCCTAACGACGTCATAGAAGTAAATCCATATAAACCTTAACTTCTCCCAACGATACCTTACTTATAAACTCTAAGAAAGGAAAGGCTCCAAGTTCACCCCCCCCTTTCGATAACATCGGAGCATCCGATCTCCATAGACTATCAACATGCAAAGGTACAAAAGTTACTGATCGAACTGGTACAACTTGTCCAGCAGAGTGAAGAACAGCTCGTGCGGCAGACCCTTCGATATCTGCTGGATGTGCGTGTTGATCAGCTTGTAGGTGTCCTCGGCGTAGTTCGCGAAGGTCGCCGGCAGCCCGAGCTGCACGTAGAGCTCCTTGACGGCATCGACGGACTCCCGTCCCGGTTTGCCATAATGCTCCTCCATGACTTTCCTCTGGGACGGATTGGCCCTTTGCAGGGCGACGACCGCCAGCCAGGAGCACTTTCCCTCTTCAATGTCGGAGCCGACTTTGGTCAGCTCGGACGAGCCGAAGACGTTCAGGAAGTCTTTCTAAGGACGAAGGGAGTTCTTTCGGGTGAAGAGGTGGAGAGATGGAGAAAGTTTCTGAGTACTTTTTGGGATGTCATTGATACTATGTGCCAGAAATCTAAACACGTTTTGCAATGAGCGGTCTTCTATCTAGAACCCTGTCATGATTTGCAGGAACTGCCTATACACTCTCTTTATTACATTTCTGTAAAGTACCTGGAAACTTCGATCCATCCCCGAAAGTACAGAGTGATCAAGAAATACTGTTTAAGTTGGCAATCCTAAATTTTACTTTAAAATGGTAAAACTGGAACCAATTCCGGTTGCTTGGCAGCTACTTCGACGTTTAACAGTGACAGCATTGACACTTGAGCGGCGATTAATAAAAATGGTACTATTTACATTAGAACAGGATATTTCTTGATCACGTTGTATTTCCATAGCAAACCCTTCACTTACCTGTATCTGGAAAAACTCCCCCATTTCCAGTATGATAGTCTTGGCTTGCCTGTGCTGCTCCTTATCGTACTTGTTGGCGAGGTACATGGCGGACGCCAATGGCAGCTGGAAGCTGTAGTACCCTATCCGGTACTTCATGATCAGATTGTAGTTCTTCATGGTGAACTTGTCGAGATGCGGGTAGCCGCTATTGGTCAGCGTGCCGTCGAGGGACTTGCCCAGGGCGTTCTTCATGGTCGCGTCATGGAACACCTCGAGGAGCGGTACGTAGGAGGGCAGGTGCGCGAAATGCCTGCGCAGTACCGAATAGACGCTGTGCTCGAGCATGGAACCGTCCATGATGGCGATCAGGCCGACGCCGCTTTTCCTGTACCAGCAGGGGACCTGACGCCGCACCTCTGAATTGTCTATTATATCGTCTATCACTACTCCGAAACCTCTTAGCTGGAAAAAGAAAATCCAGGTATCAGTCCTGAGACTAGTAGTTGTCAACTCGGGGACCTCACTTTAACACAGCCATCCAGTACCTCAAACTAACTCACAGATTGAGATTTCGGTACAGTGGATCACCATGAGGTGAGGTGCTCGAGTTAAAAACTAATGTCTAATCAGACATGAGAGATTGATTCATTAAGGTACCTACTCACTCCTTGGAATTAATACTATTGTATCGATATTAATTCTTTGCTTCTTTAAATGTTCTACTTTTGATTGGTTTTGTTTCTTCTGAAAAGCCATGGAAATTTCACTTAAGACACTTAATCAAGAAAAAGTTGTGCTTGAGCAACTCTTATTGTTGTTAAGGGCTTTCCAAAATATGCGAAACTTATGTAATGTACGCTGGAATGTGATGAATATTTCAATAGGTACTAAAGTCACTTAGGAGCTAAGAGATCCGGAATAGTAATAAAACAATATTCAACAATTTCGAACAGAACAGTAAATACCACTTCAAACAAACACTTGTCATTCAACATAACATACTTTTGAAAACCATCCCCCGAACTTTGTAATTCAAGTCAATTTTGCAATTCCATCAAGAATGTTAACAAAATTGGAACATTTGGTTTTACATGCTACCTCAACTTCGAACTTAACTAGCCTTTGTTAAGTCTTAAAAAAGAGTTAACGAGTAAGTACTAAGTCATTTTGATAGTTCAAAAGGACTTCACGCTTCTAGGTTGTATCGAGTAAACCTGGTGGACACTAAGGAAATCCTATAAGGTTAAGGCAGGCTTAAAAGCGGTGCTGAAATAAACTCCAGACAGTTTAACTCTTCCAAGACGGTTTCAGCTGAGATTGAATATCCCTATTAAGTACCTTTAGAAACCTTTAGGGTATCGTAGAAGGTTAAAAGAGACTCTCAGATATTTTGATGGTTGAGAGCAATTCTACATTGTCTAAAAATGTTTCTAAATTGTGTTGAATAAATCTAGAGAGTTCTTTGGGTTTGAAGCCCTAGAAAGTTAGGGCAGGCCTGGAAGAGACTTGTTCAGGCTTTTTGAAGGTTTAAATAAACGGCATAAGTCTCAAGGCTTTAAGACGGTTTTAGACGAGACGGAGTAAACCTAGTGAGTCTGCTTTAAGATAGCCTTGAAAGTTCAGTCAGGCTTGAAAGAGGTGTTCAGATATTTCAATGGTTGATAGAAGTTCCACACTATCGATAAATGTCTTTAGATGGTAAAAAGTAAAGCTAGTGAATACACTGGATAGCTTAGAAGGTTCAGCCAGGCTTGGAAAAGTGTTCAGGCATTTCAAATGTTCTAACTGTTCTAGATGAGACTGAGTAAACCTAATGAGTTCGTGAGAAACCTTCAGGGTACCCCTAGAAAGATCAGTCAGGCTTGGAAGAGTGGCTCAGGCATTACGATAGTTGATAGCAATTCCACGTCGTCTAAAACTGATTCTAAAACTCTAGTGAGCTCGTGGGGCACTTCAAGGATACCTTAGCCAGACTCCGAAAATGAGTTTAGGCATTGTAAAGGTTTGGAGAATCTTAAGATTGTATAGAGTTGAAGGTTAACACAGTTCGTTAGCCTCGTTTAGAAATTAGCAAGACATTTATTTATTACGCCAATTTGAGAAGTTGTGAAATGAAATAAAATGCGAAATACTAATTTCGATCCATCGCTCCAACCGATATTAATAGAACGAATACTAATTTGAAAATCGTCTTAAACTTTTAAACGTCCCTTCAATCCTCCTCCCACGCCGTTCTCCTAAGGTCCTCATTAATGTAATTAGCGCGGTATATTTCGTCGTAACGGTTATCCAACCAGCCCACCATTTGTAAACGCATTATCTACGTAAAATCGACGCGTAAAAAAATAAGAAATCCAATTACCGGGAGAAAATCCGCTTAAGAAACCCCACGGGCGTTTATAAAAACGGAGCGCTCCGCTGCGTCCCCGACATAGCGTTCGTCGCCACTCTTCACATCTACCGAGACAGGTCGTCTCGAACTTCCGAAGCCCAAAGTTCTACAGGGAAGCCTTCCACCAGAGGAACCTTACTCCATCCAGACCGAAACTCTCCAACTACAAATGGTCGTTGCCGTGAAGGTATTCAAGAAGACAACCCCAAATGGCAAGCTCACCGTCTACCTAAGCAAGAGGGACTTCATCGACCACTTAGACCACACCGATCCCATCGATGGCGTCGCCGTCGTCGAGGAGGGCTACCTGCAGAGCAGGAGGATCTACGGGCAGGTCATCACGGTCTACCGTTATGGCCGCGAGGAGGACGAGGTCATGGGGGTGAAGTTCAGCAAGGAGATCGTCGTCGCCGGGGAGCAGATAGCGCCGACCAAGAGGGAGAAGCTGCAGCTGACGCCGATACAGGAGAAGCTGCTGAAGAAGATGGGCGCCTGCGCGTTCCCCTTCACCTTCAACTTCCCGGATATGTCGCCGTGCTCGGTCACGCTCCAGCCAGGTGAGCGACCTAATGGTGTTTCAGAAAAGTGTATTGTCCCAACGTATTTAAGTACTTTAAAGCTCCGTTGAACGCAAAGGGAGTACATTGATCTAAACAATTCTTTTCTATCCTCCCCCAGGCGAGGACGACCAGGGCAAACCTCTCGGCGTCGAGTACTACGTCAAGTGCTTCGTCGGTAACTCCGAGGAGGACAGGAGCCAGAAGAGGAGCACGGTCCAGCTAGCGATCAAGAAGCTCCAGTACGCGCCGCCGGCGAGGGGAGTGACCCGCCTCCCCAGCTCGCTCGTCTCCAAGGGCTTCACCTTCTCCAGCGGGAAGATCTCGCTCGAGGTGACGCTCGACAAGGAGATCTACTATCACGGCGAGAAGATCGCCGCCAACGTGATGATCAGCAACAACTCGAGGAAGCAGGTGAACAACATCAAGTGCTACGTCGTGCAGCACTGCGAGGTGAGGAGCGATCGTAGATGATAGATATGGGAAGGATTGAGGGGGTGCTTGAAGAGATAATTGGGTTTTGGAGGTTCAAGTGTTCTGGTGAAGCTGTGGGAAGTAGTCCGAACTAGTCGAGACTTAGATTTAGGCATGGCTTCTACTTCAAATCCTCTTTATGTCAAAATGAACTTTCTGTGGTAGCTGATCAGACGTTTGGTAGGGATTTCAGTTGATTTTGGATCAACTCGTCAAAGTTTTCTGATGAATATGTGACGAGTAGTTCTATCTAATTAAACCTTTCAAAATTAAGTAAAGCTTCTACTTCAAATCTTCTTTATTATGGCTTATTGAATTTTTTGGAGTAGTCAATAAGACGTTTGGAACGGCCTTCAGTTAATTTTGATTCAACTCGTTCAAGTTTTCTGATGAATATGTGGCGAGCAGTTCTAACTAATAAAGCCTTTCAGAATCAAGTAAAGCTATTACTTCAAAACTTCTTTATGTCAAAATGAACTTTTTTGAGTACTCAATAAGACGTTTAGTAGGATCTTCAGTTCACTTTGGATCAATTGCCCCAAGTTTTCAGATGAACATGTGACGAGTAGTTAAGCCCTTCAGATCAAGCGAAGCTTCTACTTCAAATCTCCTTTGTCTAAATGAACTTTCTGGGGTAGCTAACAAGACGTGTGGTGAGGATTTCAGTTAATTTTGGATCAATCAATCAAACCTGTTGGAATCAAGTATAGTTTCTACCTCAAAACCTCAAAACCTATTACCCATGTCTTCTGATGAAGCTATGACGAATGGACCAAACTAGCAGGCTTCCAGACTCGAGTATTGCTTCTACTTCAAACTTTCTTTAGGGCGGAATAAAGTTTATGGAGTAACTGATGAGAGGTTTGGTAGGAACGTCAGTTTGTATTGCCGAAATCTTCTGGTGAAGCTGTAGCAAGTAGTGTTTTCTGGTGAAGCTTCCGAAGTTAGAGATCACTATAAATCCTCCTTGGAAGGGTCGACGGGCACGGCTCGTGTAGTCCAAATTAGAAGATAGTTCCGAATAACCTCAGGCTTCACCTCCCACGATCTCCTCTCCCCCAGGTGACGATGGTGAACGCGCAGTTCTCCAAGTACGTCGCCAGCCTGGAGACGCGCGAGGGCTGCCCGATCACGCCGGGCGCGAGCTTCACCAAGGTCGTGTACCTGGTGCCCCTCGCCTCGAGCAACAAGGACCGCAGGGGCGTCGCCCTCGACGGCAGGCTGAAGGACGACGACGCGAACCTCGCGAGCTCGACGCTCGTCCCCGACGGCAAGTGCCCCATAGACGCCATAGGTATCGTCATCTCCTACTCGCTGAGGGTGAAGCTGAACTGCGGCACCCTGGGCGGCGAGCTCGTCACCGACGTGCCCTTCAAGCTGCTGCACCCTGCGCCCGGCAGCGTGGAGCGCGAGAGGGCGCACGCGCTCAAGAAGATGAAGTCGATCGACAAGGGAAGGTGAGCGAATTTATAGTAATAGATGTTGATCGGAGCCACATTCTGCTCCACGATATACCTTTGTGCCTAAACAAAAGGAGGTTGTCCAAGTTCTCACAGCTGGCCATGATGAGCAGAAGGAAGGAAAGACTTCTATGTCTTGCCAATACTTTATGCAGTTCTCAGTTTCACGTTGATGTAGTTGAGTTTGAAGTATAATCTTCTGATTTCGAAACGAATCCAACACTCCTTAGCTTTTAAGATAGATCTTCTAGCCATATCTGAATCTGAGTTGATGGAGGGAACACCTTATGTAGTAGACATTCATTCAGGAACCAGATAAGTCCCATGGTCTTCTATCTTGCTAACAGTCGTTTCATGTGGAAAAGGACAATGTTTGTCCGACTAGCAGACTCCAACAAAAGGAGGTTGCCCAAATTCTCACAGTTGGCCATGATGAGCTGAAGGAAGGAAAAACTTCTATGTCTTGCCAACACTTTATGCATTTCTCAGTTCCACGTTGATGTAGTTGAGTCTGGAGTATAATCGTCTAACTTCGAAACGAATCCAACACTCCTTAGCTTTTAAGATAGATCTTCTAGCCGTATCTGAATCTGAGTTGATGGAGGGAACACCTTATGTAGTAGACATTCATTTAGGGACCAGATAAGTACCATGGTCTTCTTTCTTGCTAACAGTCGTTTCTTGTAGAAAAGGACAATGTTTGCCCGGCTAGCAGACTTCAACATAAGGAGGTTGTCCAAGTTCTCACAGTTGGCTATGATGAGCAGAACGAAGGAAAAACTTCTGCTTTGTGCCTAACGTTGTACCTAATAATTGTGTAGTCAATCATAGATTTCAGTTGTCTCCAAGTGTATTTACCTATGTCTTTATAGTGTCCATTAGTCATGTTCAGTTTGTTCTCTTTGTCAATTTTAAAACTTCCAAAGTTAACTTCCAAACATAATTCTCGTGTCTTTATTGCCAGGTACGAGCAGAGCTTCGCGAACGACGACGACGACAACATCGTCTTCGAGGACTTCGCCAGGTTCAGGCTCAGCAGGGACGAACTGGACTAAATCTACCGCACGAGAAGGCATCCCATTACGAAAAACAACGACAAAAAAATCGAAAAAGCACCCCCGAAAACGTCCAAAAACAATACCCATCACGGGAAATTTAACCTTCCGTACCAACAGTAGATATGCCTAATTACTATTTATTGCGCTTGAGATGTATAACATGTGTAACGTTAGGGTAGAGTATATTTATGAATCACGTGTATGTAACAATTAACGATGTTTCATTATAACCTTCGAAAGTGATCATTTCCATTTTTTTCCATAACGTTTCCCACAAACGAAAGATTCCTCCATTTAAATGACAAAAGCTGAAAACATCGTTATCTCTCGAGATAACAATACAAACCTAAAAATAACACGAATTTGTATTAAACAAGCTATTTATAACTCACTATTTCCATGTCACACTTTCCTCAGTTACAAATGTTTGTTTGAAATTTGATAACCTGGAGGATCAAACGAAGTATTGGGTACAAAGACCGTAGAAAAGTACCTGTGATTAAAAGATGGTTTATTGGCGATTTAAACCTTATTTGTCACTTTAAAGAGATAAAAATTCAAAAACATTAAGTACCACTTTCTCAACGAAAGCGACGCAATTAATAACAGTTTCGAAATTAATTTTTCCTAAACAGTACCAGAGACAAACAAGCGTAATTACGCACGTAATGTCGATTACCCAATAGGGCTTGTTGGAAAGATGAGAAACAATCATTTCTCACTTAATTTGGTAATATCCATTTTGTTAAATCACGTTGTAGCGTTGTGATATTACAATCTGCCGGCTTTATCAGCGAGATAAACAAGTGTAAATAGAAATAATAAGGTAGGAATAAATAATAAAAAAATCATGGGTCTATCACGTGGAAGCAATTATATAACATTCCTCGATTGTATGGCGATTAATAATTCAAGACTATAAATAGAAACATCTGAAATTAATAAAACATGGAGACACGGGATAATTGGAATGATTTACTCCATAAATCAAAATGCTGTGAAGTGGTATTACTTCCTCGAAAAATTAATTTAGAAGCAAAGCCATATTGTTTCTAGTAAATCGATTGTTTGGTGCGAAATGAGCGCAATTTATTCTGCGGGTAACCTTCACATTGTTCTCAATTGGAAACGCATATATGTGTACGTGATATTCATGTAAATTTTTTGTCGGCGTTTTGTTAAAATTCTAAAATTCGAAATGCTTAAAAACTGAACTTTTTAGATTGTATCTCTTTTTTTTGGAAGAACAGAAACACAAAAAGAGTGTTCCAAAGGAAGAAAATGAAGGCTTCTGGAAAGTTGGAAAGGTGGCTGGGTTCCTCTACATTCCATAGTACTAACGACAAGGTTTTACTGTTCTATATCTATTCTAAATAGTTAGCTCTTGTATAATTCAAAATTTGAATTTTAAAAATGGAGGATTTTGCATATGGAGAAGAAAGGATGAACATAGAATGACCCGAAATCCCAATCCAAATTGGAGATATTCTAGATTAATTTGGTGAATAATATCCAGATGGACTTACTGAGATTAGAGGAAGTTGTTGATCCTGTATTTCTAAGAGTACGCACAATCTGGCATAGACAACCCAGTAATACACATTCTATATCTATTATCTAAATTGGAAACATTCTAGAAGACCAGGTTAAATATCTAGATGGATTTATTGAGCCTAGAGGAAATCGTTCTTAGCTCAAATTTGCCTGTAGGAAACTGCATTTATGATGACTTTCACTCAATTTTGGTGTTACGTACTTCGAGACCTAACAGAACAAATTCTGGAGATTTAGAAAGATGGCCGGGTTGCTCAATACATTCTGTAACAAAGACAGTTTAACACAATTTGGTAAATTGACCCTCAAACGAGCAAATCCTGGAATGTCACAGAAGTAGCCGTGCTTTTAATGCATTCCATAATAAAGACAGTCCAACTTAAGTGGTAAATTTTGCCTACAAAACCTCCTTTTTATACCACTGACTCAATTTTGACACTTCGAAACCTAACAGAATAAATTCTAGAAATTTAAAAAGGTGGCTGGGTTGAATAATAAAGACTGTTGACTCAATTTTGGTATTACACACTTAATGAACAAATTCTGGAAAGTTTGAAAGGTGACTGACTATGTTCCTTTGGGCATTTTATAACCAAAGGCAGTTTAACTCGAGGTAAAAAATTTGCCACTAAGACCACTTCGACTCAATTTTGAAACCGAACGGAACAAAATCTGGTACAATGGGTAACGTGACTAGGTTTCTTAACGCATTAAGCATCTATGATCATTTTGACTCAATTTTGGTATTACACTCCTTGAGACCAAACGAGATTTAATCCAGAAACGAAGATCTCTCCTTCGACCTCAAGACTATATCGGTCAAGCGCGTCGTGCATCAATTTCCTCATTTAACAAAGTTACACTCACCAATTCAACGCACCAGCCCAGGATGTTCGCCAACCTGACGTTCTCAGGCGTGAGGTTCTCGGGTTTCTCCAACATCTTGTAGGCGACCACGGTGGACAGTCCCCTCGTCTTCTTCCCGTTGGGCACGTTGTATTGCAACACCTTGACGAACCTCCTGGTCACCTCAGGTATGTCCGTGTGACGTCCGGCGTCGGTCAGGTCACGGACGATGTCCGGGAACACCGCCATGAATTCCCTGCTCTCCTCCTTCGAGAACAGGGAGCTGTTCACGGGAGGTTTCACTTGCGTTTGGATCGTCGAGAGGGCCCTGAAAATCCAAAGACGAAACAAGGTCATTAAACCTGCAACGTTCATAACCTGACCTAGGTATTATAAGTTTATGGTACATTAGTTGTTACGTTCATAACCTGACCTAAGTATTACAAGTTTATGGTGAATTAGGTTTGATGCAGTAGACCGCACCAAAATTTGATCAACTTAAGTTACTCAATTGATTGAGTTACAACCAATTTCTAAATTTAACTTGTAATCATTTCCATTACATATTCATAAGATTTGTCATTCCTGACCGGTTCAATCAAACTGTCCAACGTCTTTGATTGATCTGATTTTAGTTTCCTGTTCAAATTTAGAGCATACGATGACACGTTTTTGATTGATGATTATTTGATATGCAACAAATGTTGTGTGTGACTTTTTTTTAATAACAATTTCCATCGTAATTAACGGAAGTTTGATGTACCACATACGAATTATTACAATTATTAATGGTAATTAGATCCTGTTAGCCGTGAAATAACACTGTCATTACAGTTATGTTTGATGTTATTTTTAGCATTGCGAGGATTGTTATAACAGTCGACCCCCTCGTGCTGTAAACAATTTAATTGATAAAGTAAATACACAGATGTTAGGTGATGACCACTGTGGTATCATGGTAAAGTTGTTTATTGATAAGCCTGAATTACTCAACCAAAAGTTTCCAATCCACAATTAATATTTACTAATCGATAATTAGAATCATGTAATCGAAAGATTAGATCAATTCAGGCGAGATTCGCCTTTTGACTTTAGTGCAATTCACCTAAAAACTTCCTTTTTTATAACATCAAAGGTCAAGGAGAACTAATTCAATAAAGTTATCCGCTCGTTAAAATTTTTACGTAAAAATTCAATTGTATTATCTAATTTGAGGTGTGCTAATAAAGTGTTATCGCAACAGTTCCTATTTTCATTTGTTGTATTATCTTTAGAGTGTTACTTTGACGTGCGTAATAACACATTTAATGGGAGCGGTTAAACACAAACTGATATAGCTGTTAGGTAATGCGGTCTGACATTGAGACCAGAAGATATTGCTAATTATAGATGCAATAGTAATAAAATCCATAATTCTTTACTTGTACCAAATACATAGTTAGATTAATGATAAAGAGTTAAACTCTTCAGAAAGTAACTTCAGATTTCAATATAACGCGAAGTTTAGGAGAGTTTTGAAATGTTTTTGTACTTTCTTCAAACTTCCAACGAAGAAAAAGTGGAGTGTAACAGTAACAGAATACTAAAATTATATAGAAAAAGTATCAAAACTGTCATCAGAATTTTGAATCCTACAATTAACCCCAAGTTGTCTGAAGTTGATTCAAAATTTCACTTACGAATCAATTTTTATTGAACTTTCGTCATGGAGAAATCATAGCCAAACTTTGCAATGAGTTAAACCGGCTGTCGTGAAGCTAACAATAAAAAACTTAAAAAAACCTTAAAAGAAGTTAGACCAAGTTTCAGAACTTCTTTAAAGGTACTACGGGGCATGTTCTCCAAAGAGAGAATAAAATTAAGAACTACTTATAGTTCTTTTATAGATTGTGCAGATTCTCTGAAAACTCCAAAGGAAGCTACTTGAATCTGGAAATGAACCGTTTCGCAACTTCAAATGGAATTCATACGATTTGTGATACTCCTTTGTTTAAAGATAGCTAGGGCAAGAGGACAAGAATAAGGCAACTTCAGAAGAAGTTAAACATGAGAGACTCCGTTTAAGCTAATATTGAACAAAATCAGAAGTTATGTTATAACATCATGTACGAAAGAACCAGTCCGGGTAAGAACATGGGATCTTTAAAAAAAGGTATGTGGAACATGGGTTAAACAAAGTTAGAAATGACTTGAAGTTGCAATACATGAAGAAAACTCCAGAAGTTATGAACAAACTAATCCAGGTCAAAATCATGAAACTTCAAGAGGAGTTACAATGAGTTTCAAAAAAGGTGCTACTTTATTGAAATTATGAATGAACAATATCAGGGGTTGCTTTTGAAGTTGCATTGTACCACCTTGCCAAAAGAACTCCAGAAATTTCGAAATAACCACTTCAGGCAAGAAGCGTGTGACTTCAAAACAAGTTACGCTATATGAAAGAAACACTAGTAATTTTGAAATAACCAATCCAGGTAAGAACCATGTAACTTCAAAAAGTTACTTGGAGTTGGACCTGAAATAGTATGTTTAAATTGAACAAAAGCATACATTACTGGGAGTTGCTATTAGAAAGTTATGAAACAACCAATCGAGGCAAGATCCAGATAACTTCAAAATGGTTGCGACAAGTTACACATTGGACTCAATTTAAGGTACGATGCAATAAAATTAGAAGGTAGTTACATTACAACGGGCTATACGAAGGAAACTTTGAATTATAGTAAGAACTGTAAATCTTTAAAAAAAAGTTACTGGATACTTTATTTAAAGAATATTAAGCAAAGTCAGAAGTTGCAACGTATGAAGAAACCTCCACAAGTTATGAACAAACTA
Organism: Cryptocephalus moraei; assembly: GCA_946251905.1. Lineage (NCBI taxonomy): Eukaryota > Metazoa > Arthropoda > Insecta > Coleoptera > Chrysomelidae > Cryptocephalus > Cryptocephalus moraei. The sequence continues at coordinate 945,643 of OX276466.1, read as the reverse complement.
ATCCAGGTCAAAACCATATGTAACTTCAACAGGAGTTATGATGAGTTTCAAAAGGGTGATACTTTATTGAAATATCAGGGGTTAGTACTTGAAGTTGCATTGTACCATTCTGCACAGATGGAGAGATCGAAGGCAATCACACGTTACTTGAATTTGCTTTGTGACACCCTATATGAAAGAAACACCGGTAATTTCGAAATAACAAATCCAGTTAAGAACCATGTAACTTCAGAAGAAGTTTCTTGGAGTTGGACCTGAAATAGTATGTTTAAATTGAACAAAAGCATACCTACATTACTGGGAGTTGCATTGTATGAAGCAAGCTATTAGAAAGTTAGTTATGAAACTAGGCAAGACCCAGATAACTTCAAAATAGTTGCGAGAAGTTGCACATCAGACTCAATTTAAGGTACGATGCAATTAAATTAGAAGGTAGTTGCATTGCAATGGGCTGTACGAAGGAAACTTTGAATTCTAGTAAGAACTGTAAATCTTTAAAAACAAAGTTACTGGATATTTTATTTAAAGAATATTAAGCAAAGTCAGAAGTTGCAACGTATGAACGTTGATTGAAGAAGGGTGAAGATGCGCCACCAGTGCGGAAAAAGTGTTAACACCAAAAGTGTGCTGGGAATCGCCTAGCCATCTGTTGACCAGCACAGCGAATCTTCGGACTTAAGTAACAATATGTTTGAGGATGACAATTTGCCAAGAAAGTAGAAAACTACCTCTATGATCCCTACAGCGTTGCCGAACCCCGGCTCGGAGCACGGTATCGCGCTCAACCGTGCCTCAACCCTCATGCGATAATATTTAAAGCGTATGAAAAGGAAGATTTTAGGAGTGCGGTTTACGGTTTGGCGTTTACGAGACGTTTGAAAATGTAATACCATTCACGACCATGGTTTTTAATAAATTGTTGAAGAGCCCTTTTTCACTTAATAGAATTTTTTCTTAAAATTAGTGTATTCTTGAAATATTTTTTAGATTGAGTGTTAATTTGTTAGGTACTAATAAAAAACCTTGCAAAAATAACCACCAAAATAAATATTTTTTAGGAAAACAAAAAAAAAACGCTTTATAGCGATTGAAATGTTTTTTGAAAACGTTCCCATTTCGAAAGTTTTGCGGTTGTATAACAAAAAAAAAATAGAAATTAGAAATGTCCCTTACAAACGAGGCGATGGTTCCTAAATCTATATTGCTCTGCCTTTGTCATTCAATTTAAAATAAATTTTCAAAGTGCAGGCAATTAACAAAATTGTTATTTAAACTGTTACGAGGTAACAAAGATTTTAGTAAATGCCGAACAAACCGTCTTGCTCAGAATACAGTGTGAATCTTGTTTATTATCATATAAAGATTTGGCTCGGTAATGAACTATCTTCACAAGATCGGGGCTGGCAAAGAACAAAGTTCGTGTTATTACTGACAATGACAGATAAACAGATAAAGATAAATGACAATAACAATGACAGATAAACCTCCAGCGCCCAAAGAACAACTTGAACGGATAATAAGAAAATTGTTATGCCGTGTACACGCTCATATTTTCATTTCAATAACAAACGATTTTAAAATAACATATGGTTCTGTCACTTTTATCAGCTATGTAATAGGTATTTATGATACAAGTGTGAAAAGTGCATGTTGCTTACACAACGAGAGCAGCGAGTAATGTAATTCAAACAAGTGCCTTAAACGCACTTTTCTCACGTGTATCATACAAGATTTTTTCTCATTCACAAATAATAATTAAGATGTTTCGAAAAATATCTGAAACAAGTCAGATTCTGAACTATTCAAAGTTACAATCCAACTATCTTAGAAATCACTGTAACCAAGGTAATGAAAGTTCGTTTCGTAAAAAAAAACTCTCAAACTGACAGCTACTTTTGGTCGAATCAGGTCGAATCTATTTTTATTTTTCGCACTAGTGCGAAAAGTAAGTTCTTTTTGCACTAGTGCGAAAAGTAAAACAAGTGCATTAAAATTGCGCTTTTCACACTAAAGTGACAATCGAAAAGTACAACTTTTCAATCGTGAATAAGAAAAAATATATATTATTACGTCCTTCAAATACAGCAAACATTTAAAATATGATAGAACATAAGTTAAATAAATTTTATAGATGTGAAATTAACATTATTCATATTTATTCAAGGACGTTTGTAGACAATGAAAAAACCTTAAAAATGATGTTTTGCATACCATGATCGGACCGTTTTTAACTAAGAAAAACCGCGAAAACGATGAAAAAGGACTTTTCTACATTTATTTAACTTGGTTAAGTTCGGCGATTCCCATCTCGGTACAAGAAACAGGTAAACGGATTAAATTTAAAGAGCGGATTTAGGCAAATGCCTGCCTGCCTTTTTTGCCTTTTAGTGTGTTTTTTTTAATTTGTGCCTTTTCCAAAAATCAAATGTCTTTTTTTTAATTGTGTCCCTTTTTCTGCAATATTTCGTAGTTTGAAATCTCTTAATCATTAACTATCTTAATCCTTTCAACAAACGGTTTCATAATATGCCCGTTAGGAACATCCGACTGATCCTATAACTATCACCGAGAATTACTTACCGTTTAGAACTGGGGAATTCCAGGGAGTATTGAGGTGGGTGACTGTATAAACTATAAAAATTACTGTGTTTCTTAGGATTAAGGGAAAAACAGTAGGTAAAAGTTTTTCACTGAGTGTTTCAATGGTGACCATTTGATGATTTGAAATCATTGTGAGCTTGTGGTTTTGAATGATCAGAAGATGTATACGATGCCACCGGCAAAGTGATCTTGGACCAATCACAGAAACTTCAGCTTTAAAATTTGCTCCATTAACACCCTGTGACGTAGAACGATCTTTTTCGCAATACAAAGATATTTTATCAGATAAAAGACAAAACCTCGGCTGAAAATACTGAAAAATACTTAATTACATCCTGGGAAACCAAGAAAGTTTCATATACTTCAATTCAATTATATATTATGCAAGTTGTATATAATGTATAATTAAATTACATAAATTTCAGTTAATTAATTATAGTTAATTAAACGTATAACAAAATTTTTAATCGAGAGTATGCCTTTTTTCTCACTTGATATTATTCATATCACTATTACATATATACCTTTTTCTTTGAAAAATGAAAGTATTTTGTAAGAAAAGCAGGATGTATTAAAAAATTTTTAGTCATTTAAGTTGCCTTTTTTGTCATTTCAGGACCTTTGTTTTGTTATTTGAATTGCCGTTTTTGCAAATAAATTGTGCCTTTTTTATTAAATTTTATGCCTTTTCCCTTATTTTTTAGTGCCTAACTATCCGCTCTTTACGTATTAATTACTAAAGAGCGGATAGTAAGGCGTTTACCTCGTAAATACCTTCCTTTTTGCCTGAACTAGCTATTTTTTGAGGTTGTGGCCTGATATATCCAATTTTATTATTGTTATGCCTTTTTTATTTTTTAATTATTTCGAGAATTTTGAGATAAATTCAGAGAAATCCTATATCCCCATTGAATTTTTTCCAAAACCCCAAATGCCCATACCTGTGGAAAAACTTAAATACTGCCTTTCTGTCCGAGTTAGCTAATTTTTGAGGTTTAAATGTCCCGCATAAGTCCTTTTAGTTATTTAAACTATATGATAATCCGGATTTTTAAGGTTCATTTTTGCATCATTTGATATTATAATTGCCTAATTTGGTAAGTTTTTCTTACCTATTTAATTTTTAATTTTGCCTATTTTACGATTTTATCGTGCCTTATTATCCGCTCTTTACATAAAATTACATAAATACAACCGCTTTACAACAACGAAACGGTACGTTCATAAATGTACAAACCGACGGGAGACCCTACTTATTTCACTTTTATACCTGTAGTAGGTAGCTGTTTTGAGCTGAGGAGATGATCAAGGTATAAACGGCAACAGCGAGCCTTGTTAGAACCCCATTTTACAATACACCCTCAATACAAGTTATTAGTTTCAACTGGGTTCAATATATAACCGTTGAAATCTGCGGTGGCGACACTTTCCTGACGGTAAGCTTGTGGGTAAGAGGGGAGTGCGGCAAGGAAAGAGGGTGTACGGTTTACTCCATAAGGTGGCGTATCTATAACCCTCTTCAATCAACGGTATGAAGAAAACTCCACAAGTTATGAACAAACTAATCCAGGTCAAAACCATATGTAACTTCAAGAGGAGTTATGATGAGTTTCAAAAGGGTGATACTTTATTGAAATATCAGGGGTTAGTACTTGAAGTTGCATTGTACCATTCTGCAACGATGGAGAGATCGAAGGCAATCACACGTTACTTGAATTTGCTTTGTGACACCCTATATGAAAGAAACACCGGTAATTTCGAAATAACAAATCCAGTTAAGAACCATGTAACTTCAGAAGAAGTTTCTTGGAGTTGGACCTGAAATAGTATGTTTAAATTGAACAAAAGCATACCTACGTTACTGGGAGTTGCATTGTATGAAGCAAGCTATTAGAAAGTTAGTTGTGAAACTAGGCAAGACCCAGATAACTTCAAAATAGTTGCGAGGAGTTGCACATCGGACTCAATTTAAGGTACGATGCAATAAAATTAGAAGGTAGTTGCATTGCATTGGGCTGTACGAAGGAAACTTTGCAATTTACAAAACAATTCTAGTAAGAACTGTACATCTTTAAACAAAATTACTGGATACTTTAATTAAAGAATATTAAGCAAAGTCAGAAGTTGCAACGTATGAAGAAACCTCCACAAGTTATGAACAAACTAATCCAGGTCAAAACCATATGTAACTTCAAGAGGAGTTATGATGAGTTTCAAAAGGGTGATGATTTATCGAAATATCAGGGGTTAGTACTTGAAGTTGCATTGTACCATCCTGCAAAGATGGAGAGATCGAAGGCAATCACACGTTACTTGAATTTGCTTTGTAGCACCCTATATAAAAGAACCACCAGTAATTTCGAAATAACCAATCCAGGTAGCAACCATGTAAAGTTACTTGGAGTTGGACCTGAAATAGTATGTTTAAATTGAACAAAAGCATACATTACTGGGAGTTGCATTGTATGAAGAGCTATTAGAAAGTTATGAAACAACCAATCGAGGCAAGACCCAGATAATTTCAAAATGGTTGCGAGAAGTTGCACATCGGACTCAATTTAAGGTATGATGCAATAAAATTAGAAGGTAGTTGCATTGCAACGGGGCTGCATGATGGAAATTTTGAATTCTAGTAAGAACTGTAAATCTTTAAAAAAAAGTTACTGGATACCTACTTTATTTAAAGAATATTAAGCAAAGTCAGAAGTTAGAAGGTGAGTATGAAAATTACACTTATCTCATCACAAGAGGTTTGGAAGTCAGAACTTCCAAGAGAGAACCGGAACAGTTAAATCAATAACGAACAGTATAAAAAGTGATGTGGAGTTACTATTACGGAGTTTGTAACGAGTGTCGATGATTGTATTGAAACAAAACTATGGAAGTTAGCCTGATGAGAAGCAATTAACTTCAAAAGAAGTTAGGAGTTCTCTATAAGAAGTTACGGTGAATGTTTACTTTGACCACTTCTGCAAACCCCCCCGAGGCACTTGGTTTATCCTTGCCCCCTTGCGTTTACAACGCCTTTTCGAGTTACTCCACTATCCACTTGGTGCCTGGGTTATTTCTTAGGGAAATATCTGTATAATATCATTACTTATTACTACCTTATAATACAACCATATTACAACCATACCACCAACTTATAATACCAAATAATACAAGAACCAGGCAACTTCAAAAGAAGTTGAGTTACAAGTTTCTAATTAATTTAAAGGATGTTTCAGAATCCGAATTCTAAAGGAAGAGAAGAACACCAAAAATGTTATATTAAAATGATATTTTTGGATTGAACAAAGAAAAATTAAGCGCGAGGAATGTTTTCCATTGAATTTGAACGCAAATGAAATTTAAAATTAGTCCTTTGGTATGGAAGGTACGTGCCGAGTTCATCGACACTTCCGCGACATAAACAAACCGACATAAATAACCACAACAATGACAACGTCACAACAATCCCTTGTTAAGGGCTCACTCACCTGATATTGTTATGCCTGCTGAGCTGCGCCCATTTGTCCCTAACACTGTCCTCCCTTTCCGGGACGTTCTTCTTCACTTTGTTCTCCGTGATGGCATCGCTGTTCGCCGAGCTCGATGTCTTGCTGATGCTCCTCCTCAGCTCCCTCAGGAGCTCCCTGGCGGTCCCGCCGAATATCCTGGATGGGTTCATTGCTTTTCTCCTGACCACACTACTCTTACGACAAGTGAGGAGAACATATGAGAGACGAGAAATGAAAACAAGCCGACGTGCGTTTGAGGACCGGTCCCGAAGAGTCGACGTTGCCAAACCTTACGCGCTGGGAATCCCCGGAAGAGACTTAAAGTTAGGAATTTCGGAGTCGTCGAAACTGCGACGGAACTTTCACAATTCGGAGTTCGATTTGTAGCCGCCAAACTGCACACAACTTTTGAAGTTGAATCCGTCAAACTTCACTGAGAACTTTCAAAGTTAGACCGCCTTGTACTTGCCATAGAACTTCCAAGCTTGGACGTCCTGTGGTTTGACTTAAACTTTAAAACCCGGTTTTATGAACTCTGAGGTGGAGTTTCGGATGAAGTAGGCAACGATGGTCGGTTGGTTTGCAGTTTAGAAACGTTAAAGCTGGAGGCAGAGTTGAGGGATTCACGCGGAAGTGGTGCATGCGCAGTAGCGGAAGAGTAAATCCGAAAGGCTTAGATTCGCGCCACAGTTTTCGCCAATCACGAACCGGCCCCTTCTGTACAGCTACTGCGCATACACCAGTTCCGTGCAAATCTGGCGACTCTAACCAATGAGATGAACCTATAAGATCACGTGATCACGCTTGCGCATAAACATACTAAGTTTTATGACACAACTTCAGACTGTCTGGAGATCGATTTGGAGTTGTCAAGTGTACTTAAATTTATATAGTCAGTATGTTAAGACCACTACAATGTAAGAAACTGATTGAGTAATCAAGCTGGCTTGCGGTAGGACGAAACTTCAGACGATGTGTAGTTCGAGTTCGAGTTGCTACAACAGTATTTAAAGTTGTGTTACCTTACTGTAAGAAAGTCACACGTTTCACAGCTAAATCGCAACGTATGGCAACGTCGGAAGACGCCTCACGTGTCACACGAGTGATTGGGACTTCTTTTCTCCGATGCCTACGTGCGGATCGGCTTGCAGGCGATGGATAACGACACCTCCGACGTTGCCGTTCGCTCTCTTTTTTACGTCAATTGCGGCTCGTTCGACACGGCAACGTTTCTGCCGTTTTGTTTACATCCTCAGCTGTTTTCTTTGGTATCCACCTTACCTATTTCTTGTTATACATGTTGTATTCCTGGGTTTTGTAAAATCCCAGGGACTTTTGGTCCAGGGAACGACTGGAATAACGATTGGGTTCTTACGAAGTTTTGGGATTGCTCTAATTGTGACCCTTTTCCGAAAACCCTAACATTAAAAAACCTACTCTTATTTAAGTATCTTTTATCTTGTAATCCAACTTTATGGAAATTTCAATTTTTAATGATGCGTTGACCCTTATCACTGTCCGCTCATCCTGATTGTCACAGTCTACCGGGCCGGTCGAAAAGTTCCTCTCTTTGTTCCCGTCATTTGCGCGATTTTCAAGGTGTCCAAGAGCATTTGCATAAAATGGACCGACAAACGATGTCATTGTTCTGGAAGAACTGTCTCTCATTTTATTAAATGTCCGAAACAAGGACAATAGATTCAGACCGTGAAGAATACCCAGTACGGTTTTTTTATATATCACACGAGTGGATGTGAGACGAGTTTAGAATTTAGAGGACGAAAGAGAGAATTAATGATGGTGATTGTGCGTCATTGTAAATCATTAAAGGGAGATTTTAACAAAGGATGGCGATTTAGTTTGAGTAATGTGTCGCATTAAATGTTTTTAGCGAAATACAAACTGATGGTTTGATGGTTTTAAGAAAATCTGGAAACTAAGAATATTCCAAGAGTCTAATGCTATCTAGTCCAGTCATTATAGGGGGTTCACCTAGGAAAAACGACATACCCAGTATATTAAAACGTAAAAACTTATATTTTGGTATCCTAATACTTTTTTCAAATTTATATTAGCAATAATTTATAACCTTAATATTACGAGTTTTTGATAGTACCAGTTGACTTCACATGATTCTCTGACCAGCGCTCTCCACCCTCTACCTCGAAAACAGTTGAAGATATGAAGAAATGTTGATTACAAAAGTTGTAGAGAATTTGATTCTCTACAATATTGATAATAAATATAAATAGCGTAAAACCCATAGAAAACGAGATATTTGCAAAAAATGTAGAAAAAATCGATTTTTTCCCCGACTTTAAAACTTGCGGCCATCCAATTATATGTGAACTTTGGGGAAAGTTTTAGGATGCCAAAATATAAGTTTTTAGGTGTTAATATACTGGGTATGTCGATTTTCCGAGATATTCACCTAATTTGGCCTAAGATGACTGGACTAATCCTATTTGAATCAAATTACAAATTTCCTCATGGGATATCAAGATTCTATCATACGCTGAGGTTTCTAAAAATATGGAAAACTCAAACAAGTCTGACATGATCTAATTTGGAGTGTAGCCTAATACTAAGACATTGAACTTATAGTTCTAATCTGTTCAAAAGACTTTATACACTCTAATTCCCAACGGTTTCAACGGTTTGATAATATCTCAAACCTGAACAAATCTCAATTAAAAAAAGCTTAATATGATTTGGTCTGATACTTTTAAATTTGATTTTTCTTCGTGAAATGTCTACGTTTTACTAAACACTACAAATGTTATTCCTTCAAGTCGTATTGGAAGACTTGTCAAGTATGAAAGCTCCAAGAGGTCTGATCTGGTTTAATTTGGCATGTAGTCTTTAGTTCGAAATTTGATTTAAACTACTAATTTGTTCAGAAGACATGAAGCTTTCATCAAATACTACAATATAAAATGGCAATACTTTCAACGAATTTTGGAAAATCTAGAAAGAAGGAAAAGCCCCAAAAAATCTAATGTGGCTTGGTGATTCAAAATATCAATTCTGCAATGATATCAAGAAATAACAATTACCATAAATATCAATCCTCTAAATCGTATTGGAATGTCTGGAAATTAGGAAAATTCCAAAAGGCTCGATCTAGTTTAATTGGACATGTAGCCTGGTACTTCGAAATAAGACTTAAGTTTATAATTTGTTTAAAAGTTACTAAATAATACAAACATACATTTTACAAATTTTAGGAAAACCTGGAAACTAAGAAACTGCATGTAGTTTGGGATGATGCTTCTGAATTCAGTTAAAAGTACCAATTCTTAAAAACCGACATTTCACTCAATACTACAAAGATAAATCCTTCAAATCATATTGGAATATCTGCAAATTGGGAAAACTTCAAAACGTCTTCTTTGGTCCAAGTTGTTGTGTAGCCTGGTATTAAGAAATTCGACTCAAATCACTAATTTGTTCAAGAGACGTTAAATTGTCACTAAATACTACAAGTCACAGCACTTTCATATAAGTAAGATTACTGCATCATCGGCGTAGCAGATAATTGCAATCACTCCTCTACTTAGTTTGTATCCCCTTCCTGAACTCTTGACGTGACCTATTGTTTGGTCCATTATGATATTAGAGAGCAGATGGTTTAATGAATTTCCTTGCCTGATACCCGTGGGAGTTGTAATCTCTTCAGTTAACTGCTGGTTTATGTATATATGTGTAGAGGTATCAGTTGTATCACAACTTCTATTATGGGGCTTGGTATATGTGTTTATGTTTAAGAATTTTAATGAGGTACGTAAGTCTCGCTCTATCGAAGGCTTTTGTACGGTCTATGATTCGATTTTTCTGTGATTTGTGATCTAATTCCGAGGCATTCTTCCTGAACCCCTGCTGTTCCTCTGAGATATATGTGTACCTGTTAATTATGAATTCCAGTCCAGACAGCACAAAGACGTCTTTAAGACGTCTGATAGACATCACCATTAACGTTAGAAGTCCGTAAGGAGTCCGCCTTTTAACATCTTACAGACATCCAAAAGTGGAAGTTCTAAAGAGGCCCACTTCAGGTATAAAAAACGGCAGGCATAAAATAGACGAAAATTAGATGTCATTGAGACATTCCGCTCTGGACATCTTAGAGACATCCAGAAATGGACGTCCTAAAGACCTCCACTTCAGGCATAAAAAGGTCAGGCTAAAAATCGACGTAAATTAGACTTCTTTAGGACGTCCGGCCTTGGACGTCTTAGAGACTTCCGGATATGGACGTCTTATAGATGTACTTTTTATGTCTTAAGGCGTCCAGGCATAAAAAAGACTTAAAATGGATGTCTTTAAGACGTTATGTGCTGTCTGGGAGGATATTTCATCAGGATTTTAGGAAGCCTTAGTTACAAGAGTAATATGCCTGCGCCAAGAAGAGTCTTGCAGTCTTCTGCAATCACTTATTGTCCCCCTTGTCGATATGCCACTATTCGTAATTAGCTCGTGTACGAGCGTGTGTGTGTGTGTTCTATTGCAAAACGTGGTGTACGCCGTGTGAGCAATGACCATCCGTTGACCCTTGAACGTTTTCCCGGAAACCCCACACAAAGGGACTTCCGGGCGTCGCGGTCATCAAGGCTCGCTCGATGATGCTGCGAGAAATAAAATTTAATCCGTACTACTCGTTAATCTCGGTTGAGTTGCAGTCGGTGTGCGTAGCGTGTCCGCGTGAAAGTGCCCCCAGCAGAGGAAGGGTGGAAGACTCTTCAAAAGACTTTTCGTGTACATTCGGGGCTATACTGTAAGTAGACGGAGGAGGTGTCGGGTTTGGCGATGGATTGGGTCGAAATCGGGTTCTGTAGGGGATGGAAATTGATTTGGGTTCTGGGGTTTGCGTTGGTTGTGATGGGTTCGAAGGTACTGTTGAACCAAAGCGCTCCAGATTGAAATCTTCAAGGATGCCCAAACTCAGATTAATTCTTAATATTACACCACGAAGTGTTTGTTTGAAGACTTGGTAATTACAAATGTAGCACCTTTAACCATATACGTTTTGTACAATGTTCCTTTTCAACCAAACATTTTTATATTAGAATCTTGGAGAATGCCCAAATCCAATTTGATTCTTACTACTGTGCTACAAAGCGTTTGTTTGAGACTTGGTAATTACAAATGTAGCACCTTCAACCATATATACGTTTTGTACAATGCTCCTTTTAAACAAACATTTCCAGATTAGAATCTTGGAGAATGCCCAAACCCAATTTGATTCTTACTACTGCACCACGAAGTGTTTGGTTGAAGAATTGGTGATTGCAAATGTAGCACCTTCAACCATATACGTTTTGTACAATGTTCCTTTTCAACCAAACATTTTTATATTAGAATCTTGGAGAATGCCCAAACCCAATTTGATTCTTACTACTGCACTACGAAGCGTTTGTTTGAAGACTTAGTAATTACAAATATACTTTTCAACCAAACCATCTCAGACTAAAATCTTAAGGAACATCCAAACTTCATCTCATCTCTGTGCTACGTCATAAAGTGTCTGTTTGTAGAATTGATGATTCCAAATGTACTTTTCAACTCAAAATGTTGAAGAATGCCCAAGCCCAATTTGATTCTTCCTGTTGCGTCATTTGTTTGAAGAATTGTTGGTCTCAAAGGTACCTTGTTGGAGAACCTTGGGAATTTGGGATCTCTAAATTACAATTGTTTTCCTTCCCTTTGGTTCACTATGAGACGATCTCTTCCCGTATAATACTTGTTCATGTTTCAAGAGTGTCCAAAGTGTCATACAGGTGTGGATGATGTGGCTTAAGTCTTAATAAGTCTTAAGTTAAATTATCCTCCGTTTCTAGCTAAGGAGTGGACCAACGGAATCGTAGTTTGCATTTGCACATCTTGACTAGACTATGAGCCTATAGTAAATGCTGACTTATGAAGTGGATGATCTGAATAGAGATTATTTCCAAGTTTTGGTAGATTTATATCTAGTATTGCATTCGTTAACGAAGTCGAAAAAAGAGGAATTAAAATGCGATTTTCAGTTTTATGGTATGTAGACATCATACTTAATCATTTTTCAAAAATTTCTCAAAATCGGATATAACGATGTCGGCAAGCTACAGGACGCAGTTTTTAAAGAATCACAACGAAATTTGGTACAAAAATCAGTTGGCCGAATATCTCGGTCGAGTTCGTTAATGGGCCAAATCGGTCCAGCGGTTTGAAAATGGCGGCTTGTTATTTAAAAAAAAAAATCAAAAAACTTTTAGTTCGCGTCTGAGAGAAAAATGTTACTAAGGTTTTTTGTTACTCTTATAGAGGCGAACAACTTTTGTATAAAACATTCTTTCGAAAAACGTACAGAAAAAAAGTTATTTTTTTTTCAAAAAATATATAAAAATAAGAAAAACTTTTATTTCGCGTCTGAGAGAAAAATATTACTAAGGTTTTTTGTTGCCCTTATAGAGGCGAACAACTTTTGTATAAAACATATCTTTGAGAAATGTACAGAGAAAAAGTTATTTGCAAATATTTTAAAATTTTGACGTTTGTATTTTTTCACACCTCGTATGCATTTTTTTGACACATCGTGTGTTATATATATCCTAGCCATAAATCTACCTTTCAGCCTGGCATGCCATGGGGTTTATTTTTCTGCATGATTTCATGGGGGGGGGGGAGTATATGTCCGGGGGATATTTTGTATGGGGGGTGTCCGGGGGTTGTTTGTCTCGGGAGTTATTATCCTGTTAGCCATGCAACCTATAGATTTATATTACCTGAAAAACTTCTCATCTGATTGACTGAATTACAGTCACGAGCAGTTACTTATTTCTCTGGAAGGAAGAATTATTTTCTTTATTTCCGAACAAAAGGCAAAATCTAAAAAACACCAAACACACTATCTGTCCTCGCACTCGTCGTCATCTCCGTCGCCGCCCTTCTCGTGCCCGTAGAGCTCGGCCTCCTCCTCGTACGGCAGGAACATCTCGGGACGGTCGTAGCCGAGGCTCTCGGGGAAGTCGCAGCCGAGCTCGGCGACGGTGTCGCCGACCTCCTGCACGATGTAGGGGTAGATCTCGTCGACCTTCGAGCCGCACTTGTCGCGCACCATCTCCAAGAACCTGACGGAGAGGGCGTAATCGTTGAGCCTCCTGCAGGCGTGCAGCCCGGCGATGACGATCCTCGGGTCGGGGACGGCGTCGTAGCCGGCGAGGTCGTTCATCGCCTGACGGACGTCCCAGCCGTCGGCGTCCTCGCGCCCGAAGATGCACTCGTACCTAAGGGACGAGGTGTCGGGGGATTAGCGATTTTGGCGTTTTTTGGATTTTACTAGAAAAACGCTTCGAATAACTAGTATGAAAATACCAATTATTAGTTTAGGACATAGAAGTTAAGACTCTATGTGTCCAGCTCTGGTCATCCTGCCTGGCTATATGGCCAGCCCGTCTCCATATCAGTTGTGCCACAAGCCTTCTTCTTGGTTCATATGGCCTGCGCTGCCGGTCACTTACTTCAGCAAATTGGTTTAGCACTACTCGCAGTTTATATCTTTATTTTAGAATCCTTCAAAGATTCTGCCACATGAAAACAATTTTCTTCTTCTTCTTCTTATTTTAAGACAAAGTCTTAAAGCTGTAGCCTAAGTTGTGACTCCGATGACCAGCTTTCTTACCATCGTTTGAGGGGTCTTCCAGGAGGTCTACGGTTGGTTGGTTTCTCCTCGTTTGCAATTTTGGGTAATCGATTATCAGCCATTCCGCCGACGTGGTCTCCTCATGCCAAAATAACAATTTTCTACTACTTATATCCTGGAAGAGAATATCATAAGAGGAAAGAGGATATACCTATTGACCTGTCTGGTCTTTGGATTTTGCACAGAAGACTCTTAATGCTCCACATGCTAATGCTAAAATCCACAAATACACAAGGGGTCTTCTGTGACATGAATTCTATATAGATGGGCCGCTAACGAAGAGTGACCCACTCTAAGTCTACGACAAGCTGTAACTGTCTGTCTCGAAATTTGAACAATGTTCTTGAACCATGGAATGGGAACTGATTCACCGTATCTTCTTCCTTTTGTCCTAGTCCATTGTCTATATGTCGTACGTACACCATGAATTCCAAACCTTCTTCTTGACTATTGGAAGGAAGTCAGAGAATATGTATTTAAGTTGAATAAAAAGAGGCAATTTCCTTCCCTCCTTTACTAGTCTATCTGCTTCACTGTTGCCCTTAATCCCTTAACCCCTTAAGTCTAATAAAGGATTTTTAATGTAAACTGTTGTTTCGTTCAATAGAGGTGAAACTATCTTTCTAGAGATTTTTTGAATGGAGGAAAGTGAATCTGAAAAGATGATACATGAGCATCAACCTGCTATTTCTATAAACTGTATAGTATCCTGTTTGATTGCTAACAACTCTGCACTGGAAATCGAAAAATGTTTGGCGAGACATACTAATAGCGTGTTCGGATGGTCGCTCTAGAGCACTCTGGGAGCAATCTGAGAGCATAAATTGCGTTCGGGTGGGAATTCTCTCTCAGAAGTTGGCGTTTGATTGGGCGAGAGATCAGCTCTCAGTGTTCCGAGGTTACTTGACAGCTCCAGGGCAGATGAAATTGTCTCGTCCGAACACGCTATTAGTGTTTAATTGTATCTTCTGTATAAATCCCAATTCCTGTTGTCTCATCTTCACCTTTTGATCCATCTGTAAATAGGCATTTAAATTGGAGAAAGATGACGTCATGGTTGAATACAGCACTGTACTGATATCCAACCTCCTAGCAACTTCTCCAGAGGTACATGGTAACAAAAGAGATATTTTCTGTACAACTGATTTTATCTTTATCTTGCCCTACTATATTACGTGCTAAGATGATAGGTTCTGGACCCCATTATATGAATATATTTACTATATGTAAAGTCCAATTTTTCTACCCATTCGGTAACAAGATTATGGTAGAAGGAGAGCTTCAGTTAAAATTTGATCGAGGTGAGGGCGGATTATGGCTCTCACGTTAAGTATTACCGAAACTGGGGAAATATCGCCATCCACGTTACTGTTTCAAAACGCATCGTTTAATGAACCTCAACGCCTAACGGCCCGAGAGTTCCGTTTTACCATTGCATTACCGCGTGAGTTATAATCATAACTCACCTTGACGGCATTTTCGATAGGTATTCGTCGAAACCGTTCATTTGCAGTTTCCTGCCATTTATACATCGCGAGTTCGTAATTACCTTTTTTTTCTCTAATATACATATCACAACGAGTCGCGTTACATCAAGCACCGGATCGACTTCGATATCACCGAACAGTAAGTAAAGTGTCAATTTGTTAAGTCATGGCGAACGTTACATACCTCGAGATCATCTCCTCCTCGGTCTCGTCCTGGATCGCCAGGTAATAAATGGAGCGTCTTTGGTGGTTGTTCGTCAATATCTTGGCGAAATTCCTGAAAAGGAACGAAGAGGTCTTCCTCAGCAGAGACATTTCGTGGGATTGAAAGACGTAAACGTCTTCGTCGCTCTAGCAACGGACGTACCTACGGGAAGGGCGACAAACGCATTCATTTTCGGGAAAATACTTATACAGGGTGAGTACACAGTGACCTGCAGGCCTTCAAAATGACGACCCTAATGTTTCATATGAGAATTTTTAATGCTGTGTACTCTTATTTTGGCGCATAGACCTACAAGTCGAGTTTTGTTCATGCTTCCTAAAAGGCTCATATGGTTTCACCTTTATGTACCCTTAGTAAAAGTCCCAATCACATTTGAAACTTTAATTCAATTTCCTACGAATATCAAGATTTCCATGAAAAAATATTTAGTACTTTCTGAGATACCATAGTCAAAATTGTTTGTATTAAATGAAACACCAGTGTCATTATGACGTTTTCTGTACGCTGCCGACGGTTTGACGTGTACTTACTTTATGTGGAAATTTTTCACGAAAAACATACATTTTCCATTTCATTCAATCATCAGTCCGATTGAAATGCTCCTAAGAACTGCTATTTTCCCGGAATATAACGCGATTGTCATTGGATTCGTTCCGCATGGTTCGGCACGTAACAGATGGACAGATATGGTGGACGTGTGGGGATATTCGTACGCGTAGGTGATTACTTCCGGTCGTCTCTTTGTGTTCGGTGCGAAATACGAAATGCGCGTGAATTAGTAAATAACGGGCCCCAAATCGCAATAATAACGAAACGCCCTGTACATCGCCATTAACCGCTTGTGTGAAACGAGCTACATTAGATGGAGATAATTGTGTCTTTTATAGATGACAACGTTATTGGTGCATCAAAATTACTAACTCTGGCGTCTTGGATTACTCCCACAAATGATCCTGGGGAAGCTATAAATTGGGATATCGCTATTGTTGCTCAAGGAGAATCTAATGCACCTCAAACAATTACCACAGCTTCACACTTAAGATGACAACGTTATTGGTGCATCAGAATTACTAACTCTGGCGTCTTGGATTAATCGTACAAATGATCCTGGAGAAGCTATAAATTGGGATATCGGTTTTATTGCTCAAGGAGAATCTAATGCGACTGAAACCATTACCACAGCTTCACACTTTCCAGATTTATTGTGTCTTTTTAAGATGACAACATTATTGGTGCATCAAAATTACTAACTTTGGCGTCTTGGCTTAATCCCACAAAGAATCCTGGAGAATCTATAAATTAGGATATCGCTTTTATTACACAAGGAGAATCTAATGCGACTGAAACCATTACCACAGCTTCACACTTTCCAGAGATATTGTGTCTTTTAAAGATGACAACGTTATTGGTGCATCGAAATTACTAACTTTGGCGTCTTGGATTAATCCCAAAACTGATTCTGGAGAAGCTATAAATTGGGATATCGCTTCTATTGCTCAAGGAGGATCTAATGCGACTGAAACCATTACCACAGCTTCACGCTTTCCATATTTCCATTGGAGTTTCGCTACCATCCAAAAACTGATTTGGAAAATCAAGGCAAATTTTATAAATTTCGACATTTTTAACAAAACTTCGTGTATGCACTAACTTCTGTGTACTCAAAGCTTGGTATTGATGTTTTTTTTAAGTTTCTTTATGAATGTGTAATGCAATTATACTCTATGAAAAATATAAATTAGTTTCGATATCCATCAAAATCAATCGATTTCCCCCCAAAAAAGCGTGACCCAGTTACCTTCGTGGGAAGCCGGAAAAAATCGTCGCCCATTGTCCATTGTATCGATTCTATACGTATTGATATCGGACCTGATTCATCTCCATCGGACCGTGGGAGCTCGTCATCGTACTCATCTATTCCAATTTCTTTTGCAGAAGTGATAGTATGTCCAGATAGTACAGGCAGTAATCATCCGAGGTGAACAAGATGAGAACCTACCCCAGCATGGTGCAAGCTATTACTGTCTTGACGGTTCTGAAGATGATGACCAAAGGTAATAGCACATTTCGAGCGATTTGATTGGTCTGATGCACGAAACATAATTTTTGAAGAATAAGACCTGAATGTACATTTTGAAATAGAGACTTTCCATTCATTTTTCCAAATAAAGTCTCCACAAACTCTGAATTATTAGTGGAACTGTCATTTAAAAGTAAAATTCAATTATACTTGTCAAAATTTAGATTTTCACATTTTGAGGCTTAATTTGGTGTTTAGGTTTTCTTTCCAAAAACTCGAAATATTTCCAAAATTGAAGTTAACGAACTGAAACTTAACAGTGAGACTTAAATGTATTACTCATTGCAAGTTTATAAAGTTTAATTTTTGATTTTAAAGAACGAATGGTAATGACTTCTTTTCGCAAACACTGAATGAATATCATGAAAAAAATAATTTTTATTTCTGAAATCCCAAGAGACGAAACATATTGAGACTGAAGTTTGATTTTTATTTTTCTGATAAATTCGTAATATATCCAAAACTGAAACTTAATTGAACAACTGATAATCAGTATCAATGGTGAAACAATTTAAAAAAACTTTCTTCTCTTCCTGAGATACGAATTTCCGAAATTTGTTAGTTTTTACCAAAATTCGAGATATTTCCAGAACTGTTGGAGTCACTGAGTTAAGCCTTAACTGTGGGACAAAAATGCACCCCCTTTATCAACCCTGTGAGTTTTATCGTAAAAATATAGCTTGATTTTTGGTTTCACAACAAGAAAGATTTTTTCCGTTAGTTTGCAATTTTTTCAAAAAATCCCCTAAAATTCGATTTTTAAAATTTGGATTGCAATCGAAAGGGGATGATTTCGTCGCTCTGATAGTACAAAAATTTCATGAAAAAGTCGAGTATTTACCGAGATACTGAAATTTGTATTACTATTTTTCCAAAAAATTGCGATATTTTCAAATTTGATCAAGACAGCCAATTGAAATTACACTGTAGAGCTGAAACGATATTTCTTTGATCCAGCCTATAAATCTCATCACGAACTTCGAAACTTTCAAATTTCAAAAAAGTTGAGAATTTTTAAAAAATAGCCCAAAATTCAATTTTTCAAATTTCCAAAATTTACCCAATATGTTTCCAAAATTGGCGAATTGAAACTATTCAATAGAACTAAATCCTGGCCTTATTTGAAACCCATTAAACCGTTTTTTTAAAAAGGGAACTTCATACAAGCTAATGGCGAAAAGCTACTTTTATTTTATATCATTACCTAGTTAACATTTATATCTGAATTACTTATATTACGTAAAACTAGAATATTATTGTATTATTTTTCCAATATCAACTAGGTTATACAAAATTGTCTTTGGGGATGTGATAAGACTAGTTCGAATGCGCTCTTATGATAAATTATTTTTATGAATTTGTTATATAAAAAGTATGACGCAATATAAGTTTATTAATATTAAGGAACAATAAATGGAAGACGAAAAAAATTCTTGAAAATTCTTTAAAAATTTTTACACAGTTTCCCATCTCTAAACCAGAGTAATCTTAGTAAATCAGACAAGAGCTCTTCTCGAAAATCCTAGAAAAATTTAGAAGTGTTGGTATTAACGCAACGTCCAAATTTCACTTTCATCCCTTAAAGCCCAAACGTCGTGCGGCTCCGGCTCGATGAGCGGCAAGGTGATGTACGAGCGTCTCCCGAACATCCAGCTACAGGGATTCGACGACGACATCGTCCGCGACACGGGACCCCCTTTCTCGGTCCTCGAGAAGTGCCAGGACCTCTGCCTACGCGACAGGACGTCGAATAACATCGTGCGAGCCTGTTCCTCCTTCGACTTCCAGCCCGGCAGCAGGATAGCGACCTACAACGGCGGCCCGGATTACGAGGAGAGCACTTGCTACCTGACGGCGGAACAGGCGAGACCCGAGGGAATAGGCAGCCTCATGCTGGTGCCGAACAGCGTGCACTTCACCGAAGTGTGCATCACGTGTGAGTAGATGTGCTAGGTCGGTGCAGAACCGACATAACCTCACTTTCGGCACGGAACACGAAAATCAGTGAAGCACGGAACGTGAGCGTCAAAAAAATCTAGTTGTACTAGCAAAAATCTAGCAATACTTTGCACTTATACATCCTAATACATACTTAAACATAGTAACACACTAACATACAAGCAGACTATGGAAACAAGGAACAAAGTACCACGTTGGGGACTCTGGTTCATTTCCCTGAGCTAAAGTAGTATATCTAGTGAGCATCTGTGGCAATTAGGGTTGAATTAACGACTTTCAGCTGCAGCTTCATACCTTACCCTCTTCTCTTCCCGCAGCTAACCGGCCGGAGAGGGAGTGCCCGAACCGCAGGTACATATTCGAGAGGCACCCGCGCAAGAAGCTGAAGCTGCCCGCGCCCGACGTCAAGGAGCTCTCAGCTTCGAACAGGACGGAGTGCGAGGACAAGTGCCTCAACGAGTTCAGCTTCGTGTGCCGCTCGACGACCTTCGACGCCGCAGCCAGGACGTGCACGTTGAGCAGGTTCACGAGGAGGACCCATCCCGAGCTGCTCGTCGACGATCCCGACTCGGACTACTTGGAGAACACGTGCCTGAACGGTAAGGGAGACTCTGCTAATCTAGCTTTTGGGTTGTTGAATCTCGATAAGGCTCGTGGAACCGTAAGGAATCTTAGCCAGGCTTGTAGTAACCTAGGAACACTTGGTAACTTCTTAGCAAACTTTAGAAACCCTTATTTTACCAATTTACCTTCTTAGACAAACTTGAAAAACCCATAGTGGAAGTTAGAAGACACCAAGGAATCTTTAAAATTCTTATGAAGAGACCCACCAAAGTTCCAACTTACAGTTCAACTCAATCTAACTTCTCAGGAGACCTTAAGAAACTTTAGACTTTAACTCGATTTCCCTTTCAGCCGAGAGAAGATGCGACGGCCTCGCCGTCTTCATCAAAGAGGAGAACAAGCGGCTCGGCGGTCCCTTCGAGGTCGACCTCTTCACCAACCTCACCCTCGAGGACTGTCAGACGATGTGCGTCAGGGCGGAGAAGTACTTCTGCAGGTCGATCGAGTACGACGAGATGACGAAGCAGTGCACGATATCCGAGGAGGACTCGATATCGCAGAAGGACGATATCGGAGTCGCCAGCAGCCCGTCACATCATTTCTACGATTTCGCCTGTCTGGATAGCCGTGAGTGAATGCCTCGTGTATATTTGAAATCGTATGATTGGGCCCACTAAATGTTTCTGGTTAGGAGGTTTCGCATTGTGGCCAATGGTGCTTCACTCAGATTGGTACTCGAAGCACCAACACTGCATTACTGTTGTTAATCAGAATGATGTTACTAATATCGCCTGCTTGAGAGTTCCGGATTGGCTGTACTAACTACTACCATCAGTTGAAACACAATTGGGCTAAAAGCACCAATACGATAGGTTTGATTACAATCCAATCAATTGCTTAATTATTGCAAACCAGAAAGCGATGACTAGCATCACCTGGTCAAAAGTTCCCACATTAGATGCATCAACTGCTACTATCAAGCCAAATGCGATTGGGTTTCAATGATAAATAATCATAATTTCACTCCAATCCGTTAGCAAATTAGGACGCCATGGCTAGCATATCTTGGTCAGTGTCCCAATCTGGTTGCACTAATTTCACTCCAATGCAGCCAATTGTCTTACTATAGCAAATCAGGAGGCCATGGCTAGCATATCTTGGGTAGAAGTTCCCAATCTGGCTACACCAACGGCTACCATCACTTCAAACGCAATTGGGCATCAAGTACCAATCCTGCTAGTTTAATCCCAATCCGACGAATAGCCTTAGGCACTATTGAAGACCTGAATGCTATAACTACTATCACCTGGTTAAAAGCTTCCATCCTGGTCGTACCAATTGGAACCACCAGTCCAAACACGATTGGGCCTCACCCATCAGCTACTCAAAACCTGTAGCCTCTGCCTCTCACATTACCTGCAGCTTCCTCTCTTGCAGCCCGAGGCTCCGAGTACCCGGACAACTCCGTCACGTCGCACCTGTTCAGCGGCAAGAAACCAGACACCGCCTTCCAGCGGTACCGCAACAGCCGCCTCGGCGGCGAGCACCACTCCGAGATATCCGGCAGGTCGTTGAGCGAGTGCCTCGACGAGTGCCTCAGGCAGCCGAGCTTCCAGTGCAGGTCGGCGGAGTACAGCGAGCGGTTCAGGACGTGCAGGCTGACGAGGTACAACCAGAAGGACGGCATGAGGATCATCTACGACGCCGACTACGATTACTACGAGAACCTGATGCGTGAGTACCATTCGGATCGGTTAGGGACCGCAGAACATGGATTCCTGTAAAGTTTGCCATCCTTTAGTTTGGATATCCATGATTCCTGAAATAAATCCTTCGTGAGAGAAGTCTTGAGTATGTGATCAAACAAGATCTTGGAGACATTACAACCTCCAAATGACAATGTACTCCACAGAACATATTTTCTCGTTTCTAACATGCACAATATTCAATAAAACCATTTTCAGTCGGAGGCGAGGGCGGCGATCGTCCACCAGGCGACAATAGCGTGTACCGTCCCGGCGAGGACCGGTACCCGGTCGGCGGCGACCGGTACCGACCCTCGAGCGTCAGCGGCGGGCGGTACCCGCCCGGTACCGGAGGCAGCAGCGGCGACCGGTACCCGCCCAACTACCCGGGAAGGTATCCACCGAACTACCCGGGCGGGGGAAGCAGGTACCCACCGAGCGGTACCTACCCCGGCGGCGGCGGTCCTCCGGTCGGGGGAGGTAGGTACCCGCCGCCCAACCGGTACCGACCGGAGTACGACGACAGGTACGGCCCTTCGATCCCGGACAGGAGGTACCCAGCCGGTCCGGGGAGGTACCCGGGGAGGTACCCGGAGGACAGGTACCCGTACTACCCTCCGTCCGGTGGAGGGAAACCGTACCAGCCGAGTTACTACGGAAACAGGTTAGAACATTGTTAGGTTACATTTAATAACTGAGTTGGGTGCTTTTAACAAACGTCTTCTTCTTCTTTTAGTCTTCTTCTTTTTCTTATTCATATGACTACGTCTTCTATGTGGTACTTTGCTCTTATGTATCTGTTCCTTTGCCCAACGCTCAGTGTGTATCATATGTCGTGATATCATACGGTATCATATGTCATGACTTTATCAGTGATACTTTTAGGTATGGCGATCGTTATGGCAGCAGGTATGGTGACAGGTACGGCGACAGTTATGGTGACAGATATGGTGACAGGTACGGCGGTGGAAAATACGGGAATAGCATAGACAGGTAGGTGCAAAACTTTCGTAATGTGAGTTATGGCAATTACCTACGGACGTTGTGGAATTCTGATATTACAAAATATCATAATTAAGATAACTATAACTCGAGTCCCTTTTACTTCACGAGTGACTCATCCCCACAACCGAAAATGTGGACACATTAAGAACAAAGTTTATACTTTATATTTTTATTATATACCTTCCTCAGGTATCCGGAGAGGGACAGGTACAACGGCTACGACGATGACGAATTCGGCAGCCGTTACGGCGGCGGCGGGGGCGTCGGTTACAAGCCCCACCCGAACCGTTACGGCGGCGACCGTTA
Source organism: Cryptocephalus moraei (assembly GCA_946251905.1). Classification (NCBI taxonomy): domain Eukaryota; kingdom Metazoa; phylum Arthropoda; class Insecta; order Coleoptera; family Chrysomelidae; genus Cryptocephalus; species Cryptocephalus moraei. The sequence goes on along the minus strand of OX276466.1, from coordinate 922,489 downwards.
CAGCGGCGACCGTAACCGCTACGACTACTACGGCGACGACAGGGACGGCGGAAGCCGCTGGTTCTTCCGCCCGGAGCGCCGCCCCATCGGCCGCCCCGTCGAGGGCGGCCTCCGCCCGCTCGAGGTCGGCGGCGCGGGCGCGCCGAGGCCGCCCTACGACCGTCCCGACCGCCCCCCGAACCGCAGGCCGATCTCGCCCGGCCCCGACGGTCCGATCTACGACACGTTCGGCGGGGTGACGCCCGCGAGGCCCGTCGCCGCGGGCGGCGGCTGCGACGATTGGGAGAACTTCAGGCAGATCGGCGCGAGGCAGAGGATGCGCAAGGAGTACGTGAAGCACGTCATCTACGCGCCTTCGTTGAGGGACTGCGAGCGGGAGTGCGTCGAGGCGAGGGACTTCATATGCAGGTCGTTCAATTTCAGGTGAGAGGATCGGCTGCCCTTGGATTGGGAGCGGCTGCTGAGCTGCCCCCACCTCTCAGTTTGCACTAACCTGCAACGTGGGGTTCGTCTTATCATACACTGAATTTAGACGTTCTTCTGACTTCTTCTTCCTCTTCAGCCCATATCCATCCACTACTGAATGTAGGCCTCTTCCATTACCTTCCACGTCGTACTATCTTGAGCAGTTCATAACCAGTTATCCCTGCTACTCGTCATCTCGCCTTCACATTTGGGGTCTTCCCGTATTTCTCTTGATGGTTCTTGGTGGTCGCCATTGAATCATTCTTTTGGTCCTTCTACATCTTCAAAAAAAAATTGATTTATGCTTTCCAACACGAAGCTACGAGGTACCTATGCACTAGTCCTTCAATTTCAATAACTCACCCTTCATTACTTGGAAGATCTTCTTTCAGAATCACACGACCATATCTTCCACTTAATATGTCACCATATCTTCCAACTTCCATGTAATTTGGGGTCTACAATTCACGAATAACTTATCTTCCACTGCTTCAAATATGAACTTGGAGTATGATTTCCAATGAGGAGTTAGTAGAGACTCACTAGGCCGGTAATTTTAGTAACTCGCGTTTCATTACTTGTTTTCCATGTCATCATGTCTTCCAACTTCCATGTAGCTTGAGTCTTCCCCTTTCTTTCCTTCAGTTCAACATTTTCTTGTCTTCTGCTTCTCCAAAAACAGATCTGGAGCTATGGTCCCCAATGTGGAAGACATGGGCGACATGTCAGACCTATCGCCACCTTTTCTACGACGTCTGCTAGTGTTGTCCTTTTCCGTATCTCTTCTCTCCTAATATGAGCTCTTAGACTGATGGGTTTGGTTTGGTTCCGACCAATGAGAAGCTTCAAAATCGAATCAAAACCGCTATCACAACAAAGTCATCGGAACTGAACTATAGGAATATTCTAAATTGGTTTTTGGCCAATCAGAATCAGTCAGAAATTCCATTCAAAATAAACCTATTAGTAATCACCGATTTGAATTCAGCCAATAAGAAGCTTTGTTTTTGAATCTGAATAACTGATGGGTTTGGTTTGGTTCTGACCAATGAGAAGTTTCTTAATAAGCTCATTGGAATTGAACTGTTGGGACATCCTAAATGGTTCTTTCGTCGATTGTTAAAACGTTATTAGGTAGTAGGTATACTAGCGACGTTCTGGACACATATTTGAGCATAACCTCAATCCCATTTCGTTTTTAGGGACCTGCAGCCCGTCGGCTACGACGGCGACAGGGGCGATCGGGACAACTGCGAGCTCAGCGACAGGGACTCGAGGGACATGGAAGTGGACAATCCCCAATATTTCGACAACACGGGCAATTACGATTACTACGAGCGTTCGGGAAGGCAAGGCGCCGACGACTGTTTGGACGGTAAAATATGCTACTACTCCTACTACTATTACATTTACGAGTGAAACCGTTAATTGTATATCGAAAAGGTGTTGGAATAAAGTTCTACTCTGCTCGCTGTCTCTCACAAGTTTCTGTCCATTCTATGCACCTTTCTTACTACAACTAAGACTTTCCTTCTCCTTCGTTTATGGATTTCCTACTTCTCACGTCTCCCTTGACTTCTGGTAACTCGGGATCAAATGGAGAAATGGGAACGAACTCTGCTTCTCTTCAGTTTTGCTAAATTTACCTCAAACTTGCATGTTAGGAGACTGAGAACTGAGAGAAAACTGAGGACAATAATGATATTCAGTTTCACGGAGCAGGTAAGCTGAAAAGCATTTGAAACATACAATTTCCCTTATAACAACCTGAGATAACAGAAAGAGTAAAAATGTATGACTCTAAACAGATATTTTGTTTTCCATAAACGCATGTACAATTTAAAGTATCTCAACACTCTTAGGCAACCTAATTATTCTTCCAAGATATCCGTTAACACCAAATCAGATTCTTCGTTCAAGATATTTACTTAAATTCTAGTAAAATAGTTTTATAAAATACCATATACCAAGCTTGTAAGCAAAGACTTTCAGGAATATCCTGGATGTCTTTTCTGGAATGTCCTGTCGTGTAAAAGAGATAGATGTGTCGCAAGGCAACCGCTAAGGTCGATCTCTGTCTATTGTTGTCGCCCTCACTCTAGCTCGCACGCATGGGTCTGGCGTAACGTTACAATGTTTTGTGAATCGGCAGGTAGCCGGCACATCGATTTATAAGACGTATATTAACATGTTAAGGAAGACTGAAATAAGTATTTTCATAAAATTCCTGAAATTCTAAAAAATTGTAGCTAAAAGTAGTTTATAAGAAGTGTCAAATATGAGAATTATATCCTTAACACAAAATTAATTGGACTGACGCGATTAGCTCAAGTTATAATTTCAAATATTGTCAAAATATTGCTCACAACTACTTTAATCACGAAACTAAATCACCCTTCTCTACCACCGTTCTCTATCCCCTTAGTGAGCCAGGTGTGCAACGAGGACGGTATGGAGTTCACGCTACGCACCCCGGAACCGTTCTACGGCCGGATCTACACGTACGGCTCGTACGAGAGGTGCTTCTTCCGCGGCAACGGCGGTACCGTCAACGTGCTACGCATCAGCGGCGCCCAGGGGTACCCGGAGTGCGGCACCCAGAGGTACGCCGACACGATGACCAACATCGTCGTCGTGCAGTTCAGCGACTACGTCCAGACGAGCAAGGACAAGCGGTTCAACCTGACGTGCCTGTTCAGGGGACCGGGCGAGGCGGTCGTCTCTTCCGGATTCATTGGGGCCGGGTAAGCGGACCTCTTACTAGAAAGTACTTTGGACGAAGTTCTATCAGAACGTAGTACCGTTTCGTAAGGTTCAATGGTACTCATTCGTCTTACGGTTTCAGGTCGGGCAGCCCGATACCTATCGAGTACCTACCTGCCGAGAACACGCTGAGCTCGAAGGTGCGGCTGCTGATCCTCTACCAGGGACGCCCCACGACTACCATAGCTGTTGGCGATCCGTTGACGTTCAAGCTGGAAGCTCAGGACGGCTACAACTACGCCACGGACATCTTCGCGACCAACGTCGTCGCCAGGGACCCGTACTCCGGCAGATCCGTGCAGCTGATCGACAGATTCGGGTAACCCACAACGATCCCCAGTTTAGGTCGTCGCCCATCCCTTTCCATTTCGTGCCAAGACCATGTCTCGGTCTCCACCCCACAAGTCTCATTGCCCTAACCACCCATGGGTCCTACCCAGTTCCAACTACGCTTTGCTATGTACTATGTCCAGTACCAGGTTACTAACGGTAGTTACCGTCTCTCCGCAGTTGCCCAGTCGACCCGTACGTCTTCCCCGAGCTGGACAAGGGCAGGAGCGGCGACAGCCTCGAGGCGAGGTTCAACGCGTTCAAGATCCCCGAGTCGAACTTCCTGGTGTTCGAGGCGACGGTGAGGACGTGCAGGGACGGCTGCCAGCCGGCGTACTGCCAGACCGGCGCCGGCAGGTCGGAGCCGTCCTTCGGGAGGCGCAAGAGGGCGATCGACGCCTCGGAACTCAACAACACGATAGCGGACAGCGACGAGGAGACCAACAACGTGACCACGGCGAGCAGTACGACCAGCACGACCACCACCACGGTGGTCGGATTCGTTAGTACCGAGAGCGAGGGAGGCGAGGAAGAGGTGGTCGTGGTGAGCAGTTCCACTCCTGCCGCTCCTGTCAGGAGGAAGAAGGATGAGGCGAAGGATAAGAGTGACGCGGAGGACGAAGACGAGGAGTTCGTCAGGGAGATGATCGAGGTAATTGCGGTGGTAAACGCTAATAGGTACGCCCGAGATATGTTGGTACTACTATTGGTACAGAGGTTACAAAAGAGAGCACAAATAGCAAGCGGTTCTCTAACGAATTAAAAAACATGAAAGCAATCAACAACTAAACGCCCACTCTGTCCTTGCTCCTCCAATGATTCCAATCTAATTAAACCGATATACTGTTATTTCGGATCGACACACGAATTCACAACACGGATCTACAATTGACTGTTTTAGGACATGGGCCCCTCAAATTTTGGGGTTCCCCAGCCAAAAGTTTGTCAAAAGAATCTCGTCCGAGCTCCAAACTGATTTGAATTTCCAAACTAATTTCAAAAACTAGATACCTGGGCCACAGAGGCCCAGCCATCCGAACGCTCTCGGGCTCCTCTCGGGCGTACTTATTGTCGTACCAGAGTATATTACATTTCTACGGCAAGAACGGTGTTAGGTTCTTTTCTCCATTTTTCGCCCCTTCCAGGTGTTCGACTCTCGCGAGGAGCTCCAGCAGGAGGCGAGGCGCGCCGAGTACCTCCCCGAGGTGGTCTGCCTCACGCCGGGCGCGTACCACGCGCTCGTCGGCTCCGTCATGGTACTCGTCGCGATCCTGCTCGCCTCGTCGCTCCTCGCCGGCCTCGCCTACAAACGCTACTGGCTCGTCATGCGGAAGACGCTGATGACGTCCCCCTCGGAGATGTCCACCGCGTACCCGACGACGACGGCGACGTCGAGGAGCAGCGCCGGCGTCTCGAGCGTCTCGCTCTTCGGCCCCGCCGGCGGACTCCACAAGCAGCTCGGCTTCTTCCCCTCGTTGGCGAAGGGCCTCGTCGCCGAGGAGGGCGGACCCTTCGAGGACCCCAGCGAGCCGATCTACACCGATCCGTCGTTGTTCGAGAGGTCGAGGAGCCTCAGGAGCATCTCCGTCACGCCGAAGAGGAGGAGGAACTGATGCCGAAGGGCCGGGCGGCTGGAGAATAGGTTATGTTGTCGACCAGACATTTTCGATTCCAAAACGAGTATTTCAATGGTGAGAGAAGAGAAAGAAACGTTTGGAGGAACAAGTCTCTTTTACTTTCTTTTTTTCTAGCCTCATTTCTATCCTTCATATGCGTCAGAATCTTTTCTTCCGGCATCAATGATCTAGCTACTTCACGTAAATTCCAAACATATCGAGAAAGGTGTCGTTTGAAAAGTCAGTAAAAATGGTATTTCTCCAATTCCATTTCCAACTAATGTCACAAAAATCACAGCAGTACCGCTTTACTCAATTTGTTATTCTGTGGACTCTTAGAGTCTGTAAACTATTGAAAACTGTGAACTCACGAATAGATGGAGTAGAATTTAGACATAGTAGCAGTGGCGGACGTCCTATTATATAGAGACCAATCACAGAGATTCACGTGACCTTTTTGAGAACGATGTTAAATCTGTAATAAAGTGGTTAAAGGGAATGCATCAATGTGCAGTTTATTTATTAGATGTTAATAAAAGACACTTTTTTCAAAACAAAACAGACACTGCAACTGCCACTGCAACTAAGTCGCCGCATAAAAATATAAATATTAAATACCACAGAATTCGTTTTGGAATTGGAAAGGGCTGGTGAGTGTTGTGTTTGAATACTAGGCTAAATATCTCTAGGTTTTAAGTTTCCCTTACTCGCAATACGTCCTTCACTGCCTTTGAAACCATGTTTTCCGCTCATCTGGAAATTTTGTGATTGTCCTTAAACTTAGGTTAGTACCTACTTTTTTATCGTAGTAGCTCAGCTTGATTTATATCTAAACAGCTCTTCATAGGAAGAATCACGTAACTACTTAATGTAATGGACTATACAAAAGCTTTTCAGTAACTACTTAATTAGGTTTTATATACTATGTAAATAAAATTATGAAAAACGAGCGAATGAATCATTTCAAAACGTTATTTGGGATAATCGGCGGTTTCGATGAAATAATTGTGATTAATGAAATATGTTTTTTCGGTCGTTTACGTGTGCTTACGTGACTAACAACGGAACGCCTTATCGGCGAGTGATTCGCCTTTAAAAAAAAATTAAATGTTGGTAGTTTGGGTAAAAACTGCGCAAAGGTCATAAGAGAACATGAAATCGTGTTGGTTTCGCTTGATTTCAGTCTTTTTGGCCGTTTGGTGTAATGTAGTGGACGCTGAAAGGTTACAGGTGAGTTATATTATGTTACACAATAACTAAGAGTTATGGATTGATTCTCGGTTTTGTAGGAATCTGAAAGAAGCTTCCGGGATTTACTGAAGCGTTTTGAAAATGAGACGACAGACGGGGTAAGCTATGGTATCTTGTATATACTAATAGTTCCATAATTGTTACATCTAACCACTTTTTAAAAGATCTATTTGTAACGTAGGATAAAATGTATATACACAGTTTAAACCGCTTGTTATTTTTAACTCATGAGAAAAGTACTCATTAGGCACAACATATTTTATTCAAAAACTTATTATTGGACTTTACTACTCATATGAGAAGGTAGATGTGTATTTTTAACCAACTTTTGGAATGTTAAGTTAGTACTTTACCCAAAAATGTCCACCTTGTATATAATCTTCTCAAAATAAAATATCAATTGCTGTACTGACGGTTGTATTACATATAAACCAATTACATGATATTCAATTCCCAATAACTCACAGTCGTCAAATTAATTCTAACTCCTGCAGTTATAATAATTCGATTATAACTACTGTAAAATATTACAGCCATCAGAATTATAATTTACGGCTGTAGCTTCGTCTGCATTTGATAACATACTATTGCTAATGATATAATTATCTAACCTGTAGTTAAAATAGCTGTAAGAGTGAAATTGTTGAGATCTTACAGCCAAAAAACAGCAAATTCAGAATTTAGTTTAGTAAATTTTCAATAAACCACTATAGCTGCAATATCGTATCATACAAGCTTACCTCCACATTTGAGCAACTGTAAGGTATCATTGCAATTTCGTCAACTTTCAAAAACCTATTAGAGTTACTGTAAGATCCACAGCTGTAAACCTATTTCCACTTCCACGCAACTGTAAGATCCTACTGTAGCTAATCAATTCTTATCTACATTTGACAAGTACACTGTAAGACTGCAGCTGCAATGATACCATGATACGATATAAAAGGAATGTAGATAAAATAGCTGCAAGAGTGAAAGTGTTGAGATCTAACAGCCAAAACAACAGCAAATTCAGAATTTAGTTTAGTAAATTTTCAATAAACAACTACAGCTACCAAACAGGTAACAAGATCTGCAGCTACTTCCACATTTGAGCAACTGTAAGATATCATTGCAATTTCGTCAACTTTCAAAAAACCTATTACAGTTACCACATAGGCTGTAAGATCCGCAGCTGTAAACCTATTTCCACCTCCAAGCAACTGTAAGATCCTACTGCAGCAAAATCAAACATTTTACAAGTAGACTGTAAAATCTGCAGCTGCAATGATACGATACAAGCGGAATTCTAGGATTGACCAACTTCGTTAGCTGTATTCCATCTCAGTTCGTGACAGTATGACCAATACCCTTCGCTCTAGTTTACTTTTGTCTGAAATACTAAAAAACGTAAAGAGAGGAAGGTTTATCTAGAAAATAGTTATCCCTACTAACTCCAGCTAAATGGAACCAATCCAATAGCAATGAGTTACATATTTCTGATCCATTTGAAGTAAGATGTCGTTCTGACAAACACTTCCCTGATTAAATCAATAAAATTGAAGGTGCCATGTACTTGTTCCAAATCAGTAGGACCAAGCTCTAGCCTCCAATCACCAAATTTTGAACCAATCTCGATCCCACCTGGTTCCATTCGCCGAAACCAATCCAGGAACGCTCCAATTAACCCTTCTCGATTTCCAGAACGACGATTGGTGCTCGGAGTGGTGCACCTACAGCGGCGAGACCTTCGTGAGACCAGACCTTACAGCCTATTGCACGTGCGAAGGTTCTACCACCCTCACCAAGGTGAAACGTTACTGCGAAACCGGCCAGGTCTACAACGAAACGCTGCGCCGTTGCCACAGATTGGAAGGCGGCGGCATGCCGACGTGCGTCCTCCACGGCAGGACCTGTCCGGAAGGCGAGCTGGGCACCAGGGAGTATCCCGACGGTGAATTCTACGAGAACTACCTAGTTTGCCTCGAGGACGCGGTGATCGTCGCGTCGTGCGCAATCGGATACCACTACGAGAGTGAGAGCGGGGTGTGCGTGAAAGGCGACCGGAAGGTGACGATAGTGGGTCGCAAGGATTGTCCGCTAGCGCCCGACGTGCAATGCGAAGAGATCGGGACTAAAGCCATGCAGTTGCATGTCAAGGATCGATCCGTGCTGGAACGCTGCGGGCAATGTTACTACATCTGCAACGAGAGGAACCTAACCCATTACGATCTGCTGGTCGAGTGTGTTCACAACACGTCCCACATCACCTACGCTGCAGATGAAACAATCGCCATAATCGAACAAAGCGACGAAGCAATCTCCAATAAAACTACATCAGCACCAGTCGGTAAAATTGTGTTCACCGACGATTCCTTAGAAACAATCGTAACAAGCAAAGAACGTCATACTGAGATATTGGAAGAAACTAAACCAGACGTATTGTCTGAAGTAGTTGGCCAGACTGCAATACCACAACTCGAAGTAGTTGTAATCGATAAGGAACATCAGAAAATTACCGAAATGGATGAGGTAAAAAAAAGTATAGTTATCGAGACAGGAACACCACAACTATCACAAACCGATCAAGTGGAACGCGATGTTCCTGAGGTGAACGTACCAATTCTGAAAACATCAGAAGAAGGAATAACAGATCATCCCAAACCACTTAAATTCACTGAGGCTATATTACCAAATGCACACGATAATTTACGAAGCTCAGAACACGAGACACGGGAAGTGATTATAACTGAAGAAATCGAGTCGACTGAGATAACTGAAGAGAGAGTGGTAGAGTCAAAAACCATAGCTGAAACATCAGAAATAGTACTAACTGACCAAGAACAAGGAGATGTTCCTGAAGTCAAAGTACCAATTACGGAAACACCAGAAGAGATGATCACGGAAGAACCTGAGCTGACTGGGTTCCCTGAAGGTGCATTACCAGAAGCAAATATTGATTTACACAACTCAGATGATGTATTAACTAATAAGGAGTATCGGAACAGTCCTGAACTGGATGTACCGACGACAGAGACACCAGAATTGGTCAAAACTGAAGAAATCACGTCGACTGAGATAATTGAAGAGTCAGAAACCATCGCGGAAACAACAGAAATAGTTCTAATTACCGAGAAACAACGTGATGTTTCTGAAGTTAAAGTACCAATTCAAGAAACATCAGAAGAGGTGATAACAGAAAACCCCGAACCGATTGAATTAACTGAAGGTATGTCACCAGGGGCTGATAGCGTTGTAAACAGCTCAGAGGACGTGAAAAGTGATGAGGAGTACCAGGCAGTTCCTGAACTGATTGTACCGACCACCGAAACGCCAGCATTGGTAACAAATGAAGAAATCGCGTTAACTGAGATAACTGAAATGACTATTCTTGAGTTAGAAACCATCACAGAAACATCAGAAATAGTACTGACTGATGAGGAAATAGGTGATGTTCCTGAAGTCCAAGTACCAATTAGTAAAACACCAGAAGAGCTGATAACGGAAGAACCTGAGCAGACTGAACTCCCCGAAGGTGTATTACCAGAAGCAGATATTGATCTACACAACTCAGAAGATATATTAACTAATAAGGAGTATCAGAAAAGTCCTGAACTGGATGTACCGACGGCAGAGGCACCAGAATTGGTCAAAATGCAAGAAATCGCGTCGACTGAGATAACTAAAGAGTCAGAAACCATCGCAGAAACAACAGAAATAGTTCTAATTACCGAGAAACAACGTGATGTTTCTGAAGTTAAAGTACCAATTCAAGAAACATCAGAAGAGGTGATAACAGAAAACCCCGAACCGATTGAATTAACTGAAGGTATGTCACCAGGGGCTGATAGCGTTGTAAACAGCTCAGAGGACGTGAAAAGTGATGAGGAGTACCAGGCAGTTCCTGAACTGATTGTACCGACCACCGAAACGCCAGCATTGGTAACAAATGAAGAAATCGCGTTAACTGAGATAACTGAAATGACTATTCTTGAGTTAGAAACCATCACAGAAACATCAGAAATAGTACTGACTGATGAGGAAATAGGTGATGTTCCTGAAGTCCAAGTACCAATTAGTAAAACACCAGAAGAGCTGATAACGGAAGAACCTGAGCAGACTGAACTCCCCGAAGGTGTATTACCAGAAGCAGATATTGATCTACACAACTCAGAAGATATATTAACTAATAAGGAGTATCAGAAAAGTCCTGAACTGGATGTACCGACGGCAGAGGCACCAGAATTGGTCAAAATGCAAGAAATCGCGTCGACTGAGATAACTAAAGAGTCAGAAACCATCGCAGAAACAACAGAAATAGTTCTAATTACCGAGAAACAACGTGATGTTTCTGAAGTTAAAGTACCAATTCAAGAAACATCAGAAGAGGTGATAACAGAAAACCCCGAACCGATTGAATTAACTGAAGGTATGTCACCAGGGGCTGATAGCGTTGTAAACAGCTCAGAGGACGTGAAAAGTGATGAGGAGTACCAGGCAGTTCCTGAACTGATTGTACCGACCACCGAAACGCCAGCATTGGTAACAAATGAAGAAATCGCGTTAACTGAGATAACTGAAATGACTATTCTTGAGTTAGAAACCATCACAGAAACATCAGAAATAGTACTGACTGATGAGGAAATAGGTGATGTTCCTGAAGTCCAAGTACCAATTAGTAAAACACCAGAAGAGCTGATAACGGAAGAACCTGAGCAGACTGAACTCCCCGAAGGTGTATTACCAGAAGCAGATATTGATCTACACAACTCAGAAGATATATTAACTAATAAGGAGTATCAGAAAAGTCCTGAACTGGATGTACCGACGGCAGAGGCACCAGAATTGGTCAAAATGCAAGAAATCGCGTCGACTGAGATAACTAAAGAGTCAGAAACCATCGCAGAAACAACAGAAATAGTTCTAATTACCGAGAAACAACGTGATGTTTCTGAAGTTAAAGTACCAATTCAAGAAACATCAGAAGAGGTGATAACAGAAAACCCCGAACCGATTGAATTAACTGAAGGTATGTCACCAGGGGCTGATAGCGTTGTAAACAGCTCAGAGGACGTGAAAAGTGATGAGGAGTACCAGGCAGTTCCTGAGCTGATTGTACCGACCACCGAAACGCCAGCATTGGTAACAAATGAAGAAATCGCGTTAACTGAGATAACTGAAATGACTATTCTTGAGTTAGAAACCATCACAGAAACATCAGAAATAGTACTGACTGATGAGGAAATAGGTGATGTTCCTGAAGTCCAAGTACCAATTAGTAAAACACCAGAAGAGCTGATAACGGAAGAACCTGAGCAGACTGAACTCCCCGAAGGTGTATTACCAGAAGCAGATATTGATCTACACAACTCAGAAGATATATTAACTAATAAGGAGTATCAGAAAAGTCCTGAACTGGATGTACCGACGGCAGAGGCACCAGAATTGGTCAAAATGCAAGAAATCGCGTCGACTGAGATAACTAAAGAGTCAGAAACCATCGCAGAAACAACAGAAATAGTTCTAATTACTGAGCAACAACGTGATGTTCCTGTAGTTAACGTGCCAATTCCAGAAACATCAGAAGAGGTGATAACAGAAAACCCCGAAACGATTGAATTAACTGAAGGTATGTCACCAGGGGCTGATAGCGTTGTAAACAGCTCAGAAGACGTGATAACTGATGAGGAGTATCATGCAGTTCCTGAGCTGGTTGCACCGACCACAGAAACGCCAGCATTGGTAACAACTGAAGAAATCGCGTCATCTGAGATAACTGAAATGACTATCCTTGAGTTAGAAACCATCACAGAAACATCAGAAATAGTACCAACTGATGAGGAAATAGATGATCTTCCTGAAGTCCAAGTACCAATTAGTAAAACATCAGAAGAGATGATAACGGAAGAACCTGAGCTGACTGGATTCCCTGAAGGTGTATTACCAGAAGCAAACATTGATTTACATAGCTCAGAAAATGTATTAACTAATAAGGAGTATCAGAAGAGTCCTGAATTGGATGTACCGACGACAGAGACACCAAAATTAGTCATAACTGAAGAAATCGCGTCGACTGAGATAACTAAAGAGTCAGAAACCATCGCAGAAACAACAGAAATAGTTCTAATTACTGAGAAACAACGTGATGTTCCTGTACTTAACGTGCCAATTCCAGAAACATCAGAAGAGGTGATAACAGAAAACCCCGAACCGATTGAATTAACTGAAGGTATGTCACTAGGGGCTGATAGTGTTGTAAACAGCTCAGAGGACATGATAATTGATGAGGAATATCAGACAGTTCCTGAGCTGGTTGTACCGACCACAGAAACGCCAGCATTGGTAACAACTGAAGAAATCGCGTCAACTAAGATACCTGAGATGACTATTCTTGAGTTAGAAACCATCACAGAAACATCAGAAATAGAACTAACTGATCAGGAACAAGGTGATGTTCCTGAAGTCGGTGTACCAATTACATCAGAAGAGATGATAACGGAAAAACCTGAGCTGACTAGATTCCCTGAAGGTGCATTACCAGAAGCAAATATTAATTTACACAACTCAGAATATGTATTAACTAATAAGGGGTATCAGAAAAGTCCTGAACTGTATATATCGACGACAGAGACACCAGAATTGGTCATAACTGAAAAAATCACGTCGACTGTGATAACTGAAGAGTCAGAAACCATCGCAGAAACAACAGAAATAGTTCTAGTTACTGAGAAACAACGTGATGTTCCTGTAGTTAAAGTACCAATTCAAGAAACATCAGAAGAGGTGATAACAGAAAACCCCGAACCAATTGAGCTAACTGAAGGTATGTCACCAGGGGCTGATAGCGTTGTAAACAGCTCAGAGGACGTGATAACTGATGAGGAGTACCAGGCAGTTCCTGAGCTGGATGTACCGACCACAGAAACGCCAGCATTGGTGACAACTGAAGAAATCGCGTCATCTGAGATAACTGAAATGACTATCGTTGAGTTAGAAACCATCACAGAAACATCAGAAATAGTACTAACTGATGAGGAAATAGGTGAGGTTCCTGAAGTCCAAGTACCAATTAGTAAAACATCAGAAGAGATGATAACGGAAGAACGTGATCAGATCAAATTAACTGAAAGTGGAATTCCAGAAGTAGACAGTGATTTACACACCTCAGAGGAAGTATTAGCTAATGAGGAGCATCAGAAAATTCCTGAACTGACTGTACCGACTACAGAAATCCCAGAATTGGTAATAACTGAAGAACTCTTGTCAACCGAGATGACTAAAGTGACTGTCCTTGAGTCAGAAACGATCACAGAAACATCAATCATAGTACTAACTAATGAGGAACAACGTGATGTTCCTGAAGTCGAAGTACCAATAACGGAAATGTCAGAAGAGGTGATAACAGAAGAACCAGAATTGATTGAATTAACTAAAAATGTATCACCAGATACTGACAGCGTTACATACAACTCAGAAGAGATATTACCTAATGAGGAACATCAGACAGTTCCTGAGCTGGGTGTACCGACCACGGAGACGCCAAAATTGATCATAACTGAAGAAATCGCATCGACTGAGATAACTGAAGTGACTGACTTTGAATCAGAAACCATCACAGAAACATCAGAAATAGTACTGACTGATCAGGAAATACACGATGTTTCTGAACTCGAAGTACCAATAACGGAAACATTAGAAGCGGTGATAACAGAAGAACCCGAGACAAGTGATTTAACTGAAGGTATTTTACCAGAAGCAGGCAGCGAGTTACGCAGTTCAGAAGACATATCCACTGACGAGGAACATCAGAAACCTCCTGAACTGGCTGTACCGACTATGAAGACGATAGAAGTGATCACAACTGAAGAAACCGTATCAACTGAGATAACTGAAGTGACTGTCCTTGAGTCAGAAACCATTACAGAAATATCAGAAATAGTCCTAACTGACCATGAACATCGTGATATACCTGAAGTCGAATTACCAATTACGGAAACATCAGAAGACGTACTAACTGATGGGGAATATCACAAGGTTCCTGGTCTGGGGGTACCAACAACAGAGGCACCAGTAGTGATCATAACTGAAGAAAGCCCATCGACTGAGATAACTGAAGCGACTATTTTTGAGTCAGAAACCACCACAGAAACATCAGAAATAGTAATAACTGAGAAAGAAATACGTGATGTTCCGAAAAGCGAAGTACCAATTACGGAAATGTTAGAAGACGTGATAACAGAAACACCCGAAACAACTGAAGGTATACCACCAGTAACTGATAGCGATTTAAACGGCTCAGAAGGCATATTAATTGGAGAGCAATATCTTAATATTCCTGAGCTGAGGGTACCGACCACACAGACACCAGAAGTGATCATAACTGAAGAAAGCCCATCTACCGAGATAATTGAAGTTATATCTGACGTCTTTGAGTCAAAAACCACAACAGAAACATCAAAAATAGTACTAACTGATCAGGAAAAGGGTGGTCTTCCTGAAGTCGAAGTACCAATTACGGGAACATCAGAAGAGATGATAACAGAAAAAACCGAGGCGATTGAAATAACTGAAGGTATTATACCAGAAGAAGACAGCGAGTTACGCAGCTCAGAAGATATATTAACTAATGGGGAATATCATACAATACCTGAGCTGGTGGTACCGACTACGGAGGAGCCAGTAGTGATCATAACTGAAGAAATCGCATCGACTGAGATAACTGAAGTGACTGTTCTTGAGTCAGAAACTATCACAGAACGATCAGAAGTAGTACTAATAGATCAGAAAATACCTGATGTTCCTGAAGTCGAAGTAACAATAACGGAAATATCAGAAGAACTGGTAACAGAAGCACCCGAGCCGACTGAGTTAACTGAAGGTATTTTACCAGAAGCAGACAGCGAGTTACGTAGTTCAGAGGACATATTAACTGATGAGGAACATCAGAAAGTTCCTGAACTGGCTGTACCGATTACGGAGACGTCAGAAGTGATCATAACTGAAGAAATCGCCTCAGCTGAGATAACTGAAGTTACTGTCCTCGAGCCAGAAACCACCACAGAAATATCAGAAACAGTACTTACTGATCAGGAAATACGTGATGTTCCTGAAGCCAAAGTACCAATTACGGAAACATCTGAAGAAGTGGTAACAGAAGAACCAAAGTCAATTGAATTAACCAAAGGTATTTTACCGGAAGACTTACCCAGCTCAGAGGACATATTTACTAATGGGGAATATCATACAATACCTCAGCTGGTGGTATCGACTACGGAGACGCCAGTAGTGATCGTAACTTATGAAAGCCCTTGGACTGATATAACTGAAGTGACTGTCCCTGAATCAGAACCCGTCACAGAAACATCAGGAATAGTACTACTTAATCAGGAACAACGAGATGTTCCTAAATTCGAACTACCAATTACGGAAACATCAGAAGAGATGATAACAGAAGAACCAGATTTGCTTGAAATAACTGAAGGTATATCAGCTGAAACCGACAGTATTTTAAACAGCTCAGAAGACTTATTAACTGAAGGGGAATATCAGAAAGTTCCTGAGCTTGGGGTAACGACAACAGAGACCGCAGTAGTGTTCGTAACTGAAGAAAGCCCATCTACCGTGACTGTCCTTGAGTCAGAAAGCATCACAGAAACATCAGAAGTAGTACTAACTGATCAGGAACTACCTGGTGTTCCAGAAATCAAGGTACCAATCACGGAAACACCAGGAGAGGTGATTGAGTTGATTGAAATAACTGAAGGTGAAACTGAAGTTACAGTTATGGATGTAGACAATCAGGAGGCAGTAACTGTAACCGTACCCGTTAAAGAAACAGTAATTGTATATAATGAACCAGTTAATACAGTTCCTGCTTCAGAAGCTATTGAAGAGGGCACAGAAGTGACCATACTTGAAAGTGGTATTCAACAAGTTACACAGTTAAATGGGCTTATTACAGTCACACCAGAAATCGTAATAACCGAAAAACCCGAGCTAACTCTGTCCTATGAGATTACAGAAGGCATTAAACAGACTACAGAAATATCAGAAGTAGTACTGATTGATCAGGAACTACCTAGCTTTCCTGAAATCAAGGTACCAATCACGGAAGCACCAGGAGAGGTGATTGAGCCGATTGAAATAACTGAAGGTGAAACTGAAGTTACAGTTATTGATGTAGACACTCAGGAGGCAGCAACTGTAACTGTACCCGTTAAAGAAACAGTAATTGTACATAAGGAACCAGTTTTGATACCTGCGGTTACAGTTCCTGCTTCAGAAGCTTTTGAAGACGGCACAGAAGTGACAATACTTAATAGTGGTATTCAACAAGTTACACAGTTAAATTGGCTCATTACAGTCACACCAGAAATCGTAATAACCGAAAAATCCGAGCTCTCCTATGAGATTACAGAAGACATTAAACAGACTACAGAAACTACCGTAACATTTCAGATTTTGAATGATTCAGAAACATCAGAAATTGCAACTACGGAACAGGACGAGCCGATTCTGACATCAGAGATTGAAAATATTGAGTCTGGAACTGTTCAACAACCTATAGAGATAGAATCAAAAAATACATCTGATGTCGAAACAAGTAGTCGAACATCAGAAACAGTCAGAATTAACGCGGAACATCAGGAAATTACTTCTGTAGCGGGAACTGAGAGGTCAAAAGTGTCTGATCCGACCACGACTGGAGTAGTTGCCGAGGAAACTTCCGAGATAATCGTGCATTACCCTCGCAACAATTCGACAGAAAACGGCGGCGGAGTGAACTCCATGGTTGGCCCTTCACAAGTCGAAAGCTGCAAGATCTACAAATGTAAGTTTCAACAGTTAAACGCCCTTCGGGCGACCTAAAGCGGTACCACTTTCCAGACCGTCCCTGCGAGAAGGAGGGCTTCTTCCGGTACCGCAACTCCTGCACCCAACACTACCAGTGCTTCCGCAGCAAGGCCTGCGGCCGGATCCTAGCTTCCAGGGTGTACGAGTGCCCGGGCTGCCTCAAATTCAACCAGGCGCTCATGACGTGCGACTTACCCGAGAACGTACCCGAGTGCGTGCCCCACGACCTACAGCATCGCGGTACCTACAGGTACGTCAAGGGGTACCGCACCACCGACCCTATGAGTACCTGTACAGGGCCAGGGAGGTACCCGGACCCAGGCGACCCCTCGAGGTACTACGAGTGCGTCGACGTCTTCGACGATGGCGTGTACCGCCTGACGGTCAACATCTGCCCTTTGGGCGGCAAGTTCGATTGGTCGAGGGGCGCGTGCGCGAGGGGCGAGGTGCGCGCGCAGCCGCGCTCGGTACCGAGGTGCATGTCGAGCGGGTACGCGTACGACAGGTTCGATTGTCATAAGTTTTATTTGTGCGAGGACGGGGCGCCTCGGGTGAATCTGTTTTGTACGGATGAGTACGTCTTCAACGGGTACTACTGCCAGCACAAGACCAAATCGGTTCTGTGTAACTGGGAGAGTCTGAGGAAGTACTTGTATAAGCCACGATGAGTTTTGTGTTTTGGTTGTATTGTATGATCTGTAAGTTATTGATCAAGCAGAGAATCGTTAGTACCAGTATACTCCTTCAAAAGATATAAGGCGTTTATGACTATACCTTAGCAAGTGGCTTAGGGTTCCCTGTCGTAAATGACACGCGTCCGAAAACCGAACGTATTCAGGATATTTTAAGCTTAACCATAACGTAGCAATTTTTCTCAAATCCTAAGAAAGGGTTGTAATGGCTTTAACATTTTAATGATCTTAAATTTCTGTGAAAAGATTACAATTGACAATGTATAAGGTTCTTTTCAGTAATCATACTTCGATGTTGATTTCAATTTTTTGAGTACGGTCCCTTCAAAGTCGGCTAAATTTCTATTAAAAGGTGTGGCGGTAGGCGAAGCCGCGGTAAAAGCGACGGGGGGTGCACTAAACCACTTAAGGAGGTACAGTCATAAACGCCTTATATCTTTTGAAGAGATATACTTCTATCGGCTTTCTGATATGACGAAGCGTATTAAAATGTAATTACAATCTTACAGCTTGAATTAATAAACCATGATCCTAATCGTGTTGGTTCATTGGGTTCAATATGAAATCATTTTTTGTATCAGAAATAATTATAACACATAGGTACTAAGTCCCTTTAGACATTTTGTCTCAAAAAAGATCTTTACAATTAGAATTTATCTAGAAGAACATTTTGGAGTAATTAGAGGCCTACGCTCTGCTCACACTTAACTCAGTTTAAAATTTACTCTTTATAGAAAATTCATCACTTTTCATATTTTCAGAATGCCAATACCTTAAAGCAGATTTTGGGTTTGTTTCATTGAAATTCTACAAAATCGGTTTAACAGGTTTTAATACCTTTAAATTTTTGAAAAAAATAGTTGTGGAAGTATTAAGCTCAAACTTCCCAATGATGTTCCAAAATTAGATTATCAAAATGCTGGTGGAAAACAAAGAAAGGAAAGTATTCTTAAGACAAACAGAAAATAATTATAAGAAAAGGAGGAACGATACGAATTTTTGAAAATTCCGTCTTCACTTTTTTCAAAAAATGGCGATTATTTGAGAAGTAT
The DNA here is from genome assembly GCA_946251905.1 of Cryptocephalus moraei. Taxonomy (NCBI): domain Eukaryota; kingdom Metazoa; phylum Arthropoda; class Insecta; order Coleoptera; family Chrysomelidae; genus Cryptocephalus; species Cryptocephalus moraei. The sequence continues at coordinate 903,487 of OX276466.1, read as the reverse complement.
TAAAGTTAGCGATCTGAAACTCTACCACTGACCCTAAAATCATCCCTTTGATGTACCCAACGAGTTTCGTGAGAAAATTCGAAAACTTAATTTTTGACCCAAAAATGAGCGATCTTTCTCGAAAATGGCCTAAAAATGGATTTTCAAAATATCGCCCGCAAACCAAAGGGGATACTTCCCTGATGCTCACAGTACAAGAATTATTCGAAAAGACCGATTAGGTTAGAAAATATGAATTTTTGAAAGTTCCGTTGTCACTTTTTTCGAAAAATACTGATATTTTGAAAACTATAAAAGTTAGCGACCTGAATCTCATACACCGACCTTAAAATCATCTCTCTGACGCATCCTGCGAGTTTCATGAGGAAATTCGAAAATTCAATTTTCTGAACCAAAAATAAAGGAAGTTAACATTTTGCAATTTTTCTCGAAAATGGCCAAAAAATGTTTTTTTTTAAATCGTTCGCAAACGAAAGGGGATACTTCCCTGATGCTCACAGTACAAGACATGCGAAAATATCGATTAGTTTGGAAGATATGAATTTTTGAAATTTTCGTTCTCAAATATGAGAGAATCAGATTTCACATAGAAACGTGCTTTAGAAATCTAGAAATATTGTTGGGATGAAATTCTAATTGATCTCCACTTTCTCAAAATCCAAAAATGTCTCAAATCGTCTCAAAAAAGACATGGAGAGTAAGTTCGTGAAGCTGCGTTCACACTACAAAATTCTCAAATATGAGAGAATCAGATTTCACATAGAAACTCGCTTTATAAATTTGAAAATATTGTTGGGAAGAAATTCTAATGGATCTCCACTTTCTCAAAATCCAAACATGTCTCAAATCGTCTCAAAAAAGACATGGAGAGTAAGTTCGTGAAGCTGCGTTCACATTACAAAGTTCTCAAATATGCGAGAATGAGATTTCACATAGAAACTCGCTTTATAAATTTAGAAATATTGTTGGGATGAAATTATAATTGATCTCCACTTTCTCAAAATCCAAAAACGTCTCAAATCGTCTCAAAAAGGACATGGAGAGTAAGTTCGTGAAGCCGCGTTTACACTACAAATATCTCAAATATGAGAGAATCAGATTTCACATAGAAACTTGCTTTAGAAATCTAGAAATATTGTTGGGATGAAATTATAATTGATCTCCACTTTCTCAAAATCCAAAAATGTCTCAAATTGTCTCAAAAAAGACATGGAGAGTAAGTTCGTGAAGCTGCGTTCACACTACAAAATTCTCAAATATGAGAGAATCAGATTTCACATAGAAACTCGCTTCATAAATTTGGAAATATTGTTGGGATGAAATTCTAATTGACATCCACTTTCTCAAAATCAAAAAAAATCTCAAATCGTCTCAAAAAAGACATGGAGAGTAAGTTCGTGAAGCCGCGATCACACTACAAACTTCCCAAATATGAGAGAATCAGATTTCACATAGAAACTCGCTTTAGAAATTTGGAAATATTGTTGGGATGAAATTATAATTGATCTCCACTTTCTCAAAATCCAAAAAAATCTCAAATCGTCTCAAAAAAGACATGGAGAGTAAGTTCGTAAAGAAGCGGACACTACAAAGTTCTCAAATATGAGAGAATCAGATTTCACATAGAAACTCGCTTTATAAATTTGGAAATATTTTTGGGATGAAATTATAATTGATCTCCTCTTTCTCAATATCGACAAATGCCTCAAATCGTCTCAAAAAAGACATGGAGAGTAAGTTCGTGAAGCCGCGTTCACACTACAAAGTTCTCAAATATGAGAGAATCAGATTTCACATAGAAACTTGCTTTAGAAATTTAGAAATATTATTGGGATGAAATTCTAATTGATCTCCACTTTCTCAAAATCCAAAAATGTCTCAAATCGTCTCAAAAAAGACATGGAGAGTAAGTTCGTGAAGCTGCGTTCACATTACAAAGTTCTCAAATATGCGAGAATGAGATTTCACATAGAAACTCGCTTTATAAATTTAGAAATATTGTTGGGATGAAATTATAATTGATCTCCACTTTCTCAAAATCCAAAAACGTCTCAAATCGTCTCAAAAAGGACATGGAGAGTAAGTTCGTGAAGCCGCGTTTACACTACAAATATCTCAAATATGAGAGAATCAGATTTCACATAGAAACTTGCTTTAGAAATCTAGAAATATTGTTGGGATGAAATTATAATTGATCTCCACTTTCTCAAAATCCAAAAATATCTCAAATCGTCTCAAAAAAGTCATGGAGAGTAAGTTCGTGAAGCCGCGTTTACACTACAAAGTTCTCAAATATGAGAGAATCAGATTTCACATAGAAACTCGCTTTATAAATTTGGAAATATTGTTGGGATGAAATTATATTTGATCTCCACTTTCTCAAAATCCAAAAATGTCTCAAATCGTCTTCCCTCACGTTAACAATAATCGAATTATACGAAAATACCGATTGGTTGCAAAGATATGAATTTTTAATATTGATGTTGTCCAAGGTCTCTTGCGACTTTTCTCATAAATGACCTAAAATTAGATTGTCAAGGCATTAGTCACAAACGAGAGAGGACACTTTTTAGAAGCTGACAGTAAAATAATTTCACACAAACCGATTGCTTTCAAATATGATTTTTTTGGAATTTACCTTCATACTTTTTTGTGATAATTCGGTAACAAATGAAGATGTCGCATTAAATAAATGTAGTTAAACACCAAGAACAGAAGAGAGGGAATCTGCAAATATTCATTCACTAATCACTACAGTTTTAGTTCCATCTCTGATCAATCAATGGAATTACGTTTAAATCTACTCATCAAATATTTGAAATAGTATAGAATTCTGTAAAATTTTAGTATCACTCCAAGAATCTGTAAATGACAGAAATCGGCATCATTTCCAGCAGTGCAGTTGTGTTAAAAAGCAAATCTAGAGAGCTCTTTTCAGGAAGACTGTGGCGCCTCGCCTTGGGATTTATTTGAAACTGACCACAAGGTGATTTTGTAATAATGTACTAATTGGATGAGATAGGCTTCCCATCTTTGTTATGGTAGCAGTTAGATTGACATCCGTCTTAATCAGTTAATTAATTAATTCAATATTCCAATGTACTTATGATCTAATTACAAGTATTTGATTAGTTCCCATTCAAAACATTTAACTTATAGGATTCTGTAAAGTTATACAGACAAATCTCTACGAGTATTCGACAAACTATCGAACAGTGGAACTCAAGATTCCTTTTTTTGGTGAAGGTGGCGCAACTGCGTTCTTTGCACTTAATTTCTGTTGTGATAGGGGGCGCCACCTTTCCTGTAATTACAATGATATTAGTTATCCTCCGGGGAAATTTTCTGTAGCACAAGATTTCTTTGGTCGCTTGAATTTTTTTACAAAGAAATAACATTTCTTCCTGTAATGGAATCACGTTAAAAGTGCGCTTGAAAATGTTACTTTGAAAGTCTCCAAATTAATTTTAGAGGAATGATGGAATGTAATATCATGAAAAATTCTAATAAAAGTACACTTTTCGTATTTTACAATTTATTGCGAACATCCAGGAAATTCAGCGTGGCACTTTAACAGTTTGCAGCAAAACAATCCCAAATAATTACTCTCCACATTACGTCAAACAAAACAACTAATTCATCTTCTTTTAAAAATCACCAACATCTGCCTCGATTTACACTAAATCGTTCGTCACGTGCAGGAAACTCCTGTCGGTACGCTACAAAAGAGCCGTTCTTTGTCTTTCCCTCAGTTTTTTATATATCCCGACTCTCCCGTAAAAGATTCCCAGAGGACTTTTCCCACGTACCCCTACATCGTCCGTTTATTAAAATGGGACCTCTAATATATTATAAAGAAAAATTGCTTACGATTCAGCGAGGAGTTAGTGTTGTAGGTTCTCAGATCACACTGTATATAGTTTTCAAAACTCTGGACAATTTCCTAAGTCCCGAAATAAGTACTTATATTGAGAATAAATCTAATTATTTCACAACACGAGAGTGAGATCACTGGGACACCTGGACACAACATACAGTGCTATTGGGTTTCAATCAATTTTTTTTTAATTTCTCCTGGAAACGTTAATTATAAAAACACTTAATTATAATTAATTTAAAATTCTTTAGCCCGACAAAAAATAAATCACCTTCGGTTTTATTAGTGTACCTTTCTTCCATTACCTCCATTTCGAGTAAATTTTTCACCACCTCTCCCCCGCTCTCTCTCTTTCCCCTGCTAAAAGTTATACTCACGTGTAAATAAACGTAACAAAAAGCATTAAGAGGGTTAAGAGAACAGGAACGAGAAGGTAAAGTGCGAGAGAGAGGGAGATAGTAACGTAGGAACTTCACCGAAATTAAATCAGTTTAATTGGAATTAAGATCCCTTCTCTAATAAAAATTAATTAACGAAGGTGCGAAACAACTAATCCGTCAGGACGTGACGAGGAAGGAAAGAGAGAGATAGAGAGAGAGGAAAGGGAGGAAAAGACAGATGAGATAGTCGAGATGAGAGATTTAATGGGAAAACCATGATTACATGGAAAGTATGTGAGTTGTGGTTATGGGATTATTTAGTTTGATGGGGGGGTAATAGGGTGTTAAGTGTTATAAAAATAGTGTTTTGGGATATTTTTTGTGATTTTTGAGTAATTTTGCTACCTACATTAGTTTTTGCTACAAAATTCAAATTGATCTCCACTTTCTCAAAATCCAAAAATATCTCAAATCGTCTCAAAAAAGACATGGAGAGTAAGTTCGTGAAGCCGCGTTCACACTACAAAGTTCCCAAATATGAGAGAATCAGATTTCACAAAGAAACTCTCTTTAGAAATTTAGAAATATTCTTGGGATGAAATTATAATTGATCACTATTTTCTCAAAATCAAAGAATGTCTCAAATCGTCTCAAAAAAGACATGGAGAGTGAGTTCGTGAAGCCGCGTTGACACAACAAAGTTCTCAAATTAGAGAGAATCAGATTTCACATAGAAACTCGCTTTAGAAATTTGGAAATATTGTTGGGATGAAATTCTAATTGATATCCACTTTCTCAAAATCCAAAACAGTTTCAAACGCCTCAAAAAAGACATATAAAGTAAGTTCGTGAAGCTGCGTTCACACTACAAAATTCTCAAATATGAGAGAATCAGATTTCAGATAGAAACTCGCTTTAGAAATATTGTTGAGATGTAATTCTAATGGATCTCCACTTTCTCAAAATCCAAAAATGTCTCAAATCGTCTCAAAAAAGACATGGAGAGTAAATTCGTGAAGCCGCGTTCACACTACAAAGTTCCCAAATATAAGATTTCACATAGAAACTTGCTTTAGAAATTTTGGAAATATGGTTGGGATGAAATTCTAATGGACCTCCACTTTCTCAAAATCCAAAAATGTCTCAAATCGTCTCAAAAAAGACATGGAGAGTAAGTTCGTGAAGCCGCGTTCACACTACTAAGTTTCCAAATATGAGAGAATCAGATTTCACAAAGAAACTCTCTTTAGAAATTTAGAAATATTGTTGGGATGAAATTATAATTGATCACTATTTTCTCAAAATCCAAAAATGTCTCAAATCGTCTCAAAAAAGACATGGAGAGTAAGTTCGTGAAGCCGCGTTGACACAACAAAGTTCTCAAATTAGAGAAAATCAGATTTCACATAGAAACTCGCTTTAGAAATTTGGAAATATTGTTGGGATGAAATTCTAATTGATCTCCACTTTCTCAAAATCCAAAAAAGTCTCAAATCGTCTCAAAAAAGACATGGAGAGTAAGTTCGTGAAGCTGCGTTTTCACTACAAAATTCTCAAATATGAGAGAATCAGATTTCAGATAGAAACTCGCTTTAGAAATTTAGAAATATTGTTGAGATGTAATTCTAATGGATCTCCACTTTCTCAAAATCCAAAAATGTCTCAAATCGACTCAAAAAAGACATGGAGAGTAAGTTCGTGAAGCCGCGTTCACACTACAAAGTTCCCAAATATGAGAGAATCAGATTTCACAAAGAAACTCTCTTTAGAAACTTAGAAATATTGTTGGGATGAAATTATAATTGATCACTATTTTCTCAAAATCCAAAAATGTCTCAAATCGTCTCAAAAAAGACATGGAGAGTAAATTCGTGAAGCCGCGTTCACACTACAAAGTTCCCAAATATAAGATTTCACATAGAAACTTGCTTTAGAAATTTTGGAAATATGGTTGGGATGAAATTCTAATGGACCTCCACTTTCTCAAAATCCAAAAATGTCTCAAATCGTCTCAAAAAAGACATGGAGAGTAAGTTCGTGAAGCCGCGTTCACACTACAAAGTTCCCAAATATGAGAGAATCAGATTTCACAAAGAAACTCTCTTTAGAAATTTAGAAATATTGTTGGGATGAAATTATAATTGATCACTATTTTCTCAAAATCCAAAAATGTCTCAAATCGTCTCAAAAAAGACATGGAGAGTAAGTTCGTGAAGCCGCGTTGACACAACAAAGTTCTCAAATTAGAGAAAATCAGATTTCACATAGAAACTCGCTTTAGAAATTTGGAAATATTGTTGGGATGAAATTCTAATTGATCTCCACTTTCTCAAAATCCAAAAAAGTCTCAAATCGTCTCAAAAAAGACATGGAGAGTAAGTTCGTGAAGCTGCGTTTTCACTACAAAATTCTCAAATATGAGAGAATCAGATTTCAGATAGAAACTCGCTTTAGAAATTTAGAAATATTGTTGAGATGTAATTCTAATGGATCTCCACTTTCTCAAAATCCAAAAATGTCTCAAATCGACTCAAAAAAGACATGGAGAGTAAGTTCGTGAAGCCGCGTTCACACTACAAAGTTCCCAAATATGAGAGAATCAGATTTCACAAAGAAACTCTCTTTAGAAACTTAGAAATATTGTTGGGATGAAATTATAATTGATCACTATTTTCTCAAAATCCAAAAATGTCTCAAATCGTCTCAAAAAAGACATGGAGAGTAAGTTCGTGAAGCCGCGTTCACACTACAAAGTTCCCAAATATAAGAGAATCAGATTTCACATAGAAACTTGCTTTAGAAATTTGGAAATATGGTTGGGATGAAATTCTTATGGACCTCCACTTTCTCAAAATCCAAAAATGTCTCAAATCGTCTGAAAAAAGACATGGAGAGTAAGTTCGTGAAGCCGCGTTTACACTACAAAATTCTCAAATATGAGAGAATCAGATTTCACATAGAAACTTGCTTTAGAAATCTAGAAATATTGTTGGGATGAAATTATAATTGATCATTACTTTCTCAAAATCCAAAAAAGTCTCAAATCGTCTCAAAAAAGACATGGAGAGTAAGTTCGTGAACCCGCGTTTACACTACAAAATTCTCAAATATGAGAGAATCAGATTTCACATAGAAACTTGCTTTAGAAATCTAGAAATATTGTTGGGATGAAATTCTAATTGATCTCCACTTTCTCAAAATCCAAAAAAGTCTCAAATCGTCTCAAAAAAGACATGGAGAGTAAGTTCGTGAAGCCGTGTTCACACTACAAAGTTCCCAAATATGAGAGAATCAAATTTCATATAGAAACTCGCTTTAGAAATTTAGAAATATTGTTGGGATGAAATTCTAATTGATCTCCACTTTCTCAAAATCCAAAAATATCTCAAACCGTCTCAAAAAAGACATGGAGAGTAAGTTCGTGAAGCCGCGTTCACACTACAAAGTTCTCAAATAAGTCAAATATGAGAGAATCATATTTCACATAGAAACTCGCTTTAGAAATTTGGAAATATTGTTGGGATGAAATTCTAATTGATCTCCACTTTCTCAAAACCCAAAAGTGTCTCAAATTCTCTAAAAAAACACATGGAGTTAATGAAGCCCAATTTTTATTACAAAGTTCCCCAATTCGATACGATCGAGTTGTAAAATAAACCTTGTGTCAGGAAATCATGAAGTCTGGTTGGACCAAACTCGAATTACCTCAAATGTTTCCAAAAATCCCAAAAACAATTCAAAGGCCGAATTCATGATGCCACCTCAGCCCTACAGTACAAAATTATCTCATTCTAACCGTTGAATACTGGAAATTTGTTACAATTTTAGTACATTATTCTGAAATCGTAACAAATTTCCAAAAGTAAGGAAATGAATTTATAACAAAGCTTAGAAATAAATTTTCTGGTACTTGTAATTGTATTAAGGCGTTATACGGCGTTTGTATTAGTTTCATTGGTCCTTCGCGACCATTCCTTTATGTAAATTTCGGACGAAGGCTCCTATTCCTAATTAAGGAATATCAAAATAGACAATTAATAAGGGTGTGACTGCCTAAGTGAAGGCGGAGTTCCCAGAAGGTTTACAGCATTCGATTCCACTCTCCCACAAAAACAAATTAAATAAACAACTTCCCTGGAGTTACCATAAAGTTATCGAGGCGGCTGGCTCTTTTATTTACTTTTATTATTACAAATGAAATTAAAACAACATTTCATTCCGTTCTGAGAAAAGACATGACACATCTCCGCCGCCGCTTCTCGGTATTAATTATGCCCGAACACTAGTAATTAACACCCATCCCGACTTATGACTAATATCCACATCGCACACACAGGCGCCTTCCTACTTTTTTTATCCTCCTTCCCACAGATAATATCAGATTCCCCGCCAGTCATCTGTTGATCGTTATTGATTGATTGACGCGTATCGATTCGGGAATGGGGAAAGAGGAGAAAGGGATAGCATTGGAGGACGAGAGGGTGATTAATGGAGGGGTAGCCGTCTCGGCATAAAATTCCGTTGTTATCAGCGATTTGTTCAACTACGTAAGGGAAATAGACGTGGGACGAGTTACGCCGCTCGAATTACTAGGGGATGATTTATCTTACAGGAGGCGGTTAATTTTACAATTTAATTATTAGACGAATTAGACGCAACAGTATGTGAAGTTAATACATTTTAAAACTTAAAACAAATAACGTAACAACTCGTTTTTTTTATAATTTTGTCAATTTTGAAAGGAGTACATCTTGTTCCTGATGCCAAAATTCCAATTATTGAGGATGTCAAAATTTTAAAACACAGTAATTTTAAAGCCACCATATCTTTTTAGGAAAGAATATGTGTTGAAGGTGTGATACCACTATTACCAAAATTTTTTTAAAGCTGTACAACAGAATTAAACACGTAAAAAGCTGAGTTTTTGATACAAAATTGCAATTCATCCTCAAATTATTACAATATTTATTACGATTGTTTATCAAACTGTTTTGAAGATACTTAGCGAGTTTCAGTACTTTTTGAAAAGGGTTTTTGAAGTTACGACGCTTCATGGAAACAAATTGACCCAAACTCGCCACTATTTCTTAATTCAAAAATGTATAATTTTTGTATTGGAACTCAGATTTACGTAAAACTCACTCAAGTTGTTTAAGAATGTGTCCTTGGAAAGTTTAGTAACTTTGGACTCTTTTAGTGACGAAGTTTCAAAGTTATTAGTGAGCATTCAACGATCTGATTTATCTGTTGAATCGGATGACAGTTGGAAATCATCCATAAAAAATTGTTTATAATCAGATTATGGGAATACTCAACAAACGTATTCACTGGAATATTCTTGAAGATCTTAGTGAGTTTCATTAATTTTTTTAAGGAGTTTTGAAGTTGGAGGTGTTTATTGAACAATCTGACAGTGATTGGAGAAGTCGCAATTTGTAAGAAGTTCATAAATTTTTAAAAAAAATATCCAAACTCAAATTATTGTAAAATCCCATAGTGATTATTTATTGAAGTGTTTTAAAGACGTTTAGTAAGTTTCAGCTATTTTTATTAAGGGATTTTAAAGTTTTGACGTTTCATGTGAAAAATTGACACAATTGAACAAGTAGAGTTGAAATTTGATACAAAAAAATTAACAATTTTTGTATCAAAACTCACCTTTCATTTAAACTCACTTCAGTTGTTTACTTAAGTATCCTTGAAAAGCTCAATGAATATCAACTCTTTTAGTGAAGAAGTTTTAGAGTTATCAGTGATCATTTAACAATCTGATTTAGTGGTTGGACGGAATGGCAGTTGGAAATCATCCGTAAAAAAATATTTAGACTCAGATTATGGTAAAACTCGACACACGTATTCACTGGAATATTTTTGGGGAGCTTAGTAAGTTTAACTGGTTTTTGTAAAGGAGTTATGAAGTTGGAGGTGTTCATTTAACAACCTGAGAGCGATTGAAAGAAGCCGCAATTTGTAAGGAGTTCAAAAATTTGTAAAAAAAATATCCAAACTCAAATTATTGTAAAATTCCATAGTGATTGTTTATTGAAGTGTTTTAAAGACGTTTAGTAAGTTTCAGCTATTTTTATTAAGGGATTTTAAAGTTTTGACGTTTCATGTAAAAAATTGACACAATTAAACAAGTCTAGTAGAAATTTGATACAATTTATAGTTTCAAATATTAATAATTTTTGTATTAAAATTCATATTTTGATAAAACTCACTTCAGTTGTTTATTTAAGTATCCTTGAAGAGCTCAATGAATTTCAACTCTTTTAGTGAAGAAGTTTTAGAGTTATCAGTGAGCATTTAACAATCTGATTGAGCGGTTGAGTGGGATGGCAGTTGGAAATCATCCTTAAAAAAGTTATTTAGACTCAGATTATGGGAATACTCAACAAACGTATTCACTGGAATATTTTTGAGGAGCTTAGTAAGTTCCACTAATTTTTGTAAAGGGGTTTTGATGTTGGAGTTGTTTATTTAACAACCTGAGAGTTATTGAAAGAAGTCGCAATTTGTAAGAAGTTCATAAATTTTTAAAAAAAATATCCAAACTCAAATTATTGTAAAATCCCATAGTGATTATTTATTGAAGTGTTTTAAAGACGTTTAGTAAGTTTCAGCTATTTTTATTAAGGGATTTTAAAGTTTTGACGTTTCATGTGAAAAATTGACACAATTGAACAAGTAGAGTTGAAATTTGATACAAAAAAATTAACAATTTTTGTATCAAAACTCACCTTTCATTTAAACTCACTTCAGTTGTTTACTTAAGTATCCTTGAAAAGCTCAATGAATATCAACTCTTTTAGTGAAGAAGTTTTAGAGTTATCAGTGAGCATTAAACAATCTGATTGAGCGGTTGAGTGGGATGGCAGTTGGAAATCATTAATAAAAAAATTATTTATACTTAGATTATGGAAATACTCAACAGATGTATTCACTGGAATATTTTTGGGGAGCTCAGTAAGTTTCTCTGATTTTTGTAAAGGAGTTTTGAAGTTGGAGGTGTTCATTTAACAACCTGAGAGTGATTGAAGAAGTTGCAATTTGTAAGGAGTTCAAAAATTTGTAAAAAAAATATCCAAACTTTAATTATTGTAAAACTCAATAGTGATTGTTTTTTGAAGTGATTTAAAGACGTTTAGTAAGTTTCAGCTAATTTTGTTAAGGAGTTTTAAAGCTTTGACGTTTCATGTAAAAAATTAACAAAAATGTGGTTGAAATTTGATACAATTTCTAGTTTCAAAAATTCATAATTTCGATAAAACTCACTCCAATTGTTCAGTGAAGTAGCCTTGAAGCGCTCATTGAATTTCAACTCTATTAGTGAAGAAGTCTTAAGGTAATTAACAACCTAACAAAGTAGTTGGCTGAAATGGCAATTTACAATGATGTTAAAAATTCATAAGGAAAATTAATCAGAATTACCCTTTAAAGTAACCTTTAAATATTCCACTTTTAATTAGTCAATTACTTAGAGAACTTTTCGTTAACGAATTAATTCGATTTATTTTGATTTAAGTAGTGAACGATTCAATTAGGTCAATCAGTTGATCAACGAGGACACGTAATAACAATATAATTTGAACCAAATTACGAGATTAATATTTTGTCAAGAGGATTGCAATCAGATACATTAGTAATTATTTTGCCTAATTAAAAATAACACGCGACTTGAAACGTGAGATACTAACGCATAGGCAAGGTCAGTTATGATACACAGAACAATAACAATGATACATTGTAGGACGCTGTTAATTATTAAGAATAGAGAAAAATGTGACGTCGATTATCATATAATGAGGAGCATAAAACGACTAAATTGTCCTTCAGAAAATCTTAAATTTGATCAAACCCAAAAAGAACTTTAGTTCTCTACCCAGCAGCAATTACAAAATCGAAGCAGCCTTCGAAAGAGATCCTCCCGAGCTCGAATAAGAATAACATAAGAGCCGCATCATTGTCGACCATAACAAGAAAGGGAAGTTGTGAGCGCCCTCCTTTCCCGAAAAGTTTACGATAACGGACAGCAATATCGTAACGTAAATGACCCGAATGTTTCCATTAAACGGGCTCGGGACGCTATCCCCGGGGATTTTCCACGATGCAGAGGGACGAACGGTCGACGCGTCCAGCAAGGAGAGACGTTCGGACACTTGGCAACGGCGCGACGACGATATTGGCGGCGCCGGCGACGGATCGGCGAACTAAAGAGCGCTGTTGCCAAACTGGAAATTTGGATTAGGAGGATAGGATTTCGGATGGATTCGTAACAAAAATTGGTTAGATGAAAAGGATGTTGTAACGGGAAAGCGAAAGGATCCTGGATTTCGACTCTTCCGCTCTGCTCGTCCCCGAGCAACTAATTACCACTTCGCACGGAAAAAAGAAACTAAATTAAATAAGATAGGGAGTTTCCCATGCGGAAAACCTCTCCGGACGCGGATACGAGTCCGCCGGTCCGTCGATCACTACCCTCTGGGTGGAAATGGAAAACTCTCTCTCTCTCTCTCTCTCTCTCTGTCTCTTCCGGTGAAAATTGTTGCGTAATTGAATTCCCTCGCCCCGGGATACTTACTCGCGGAGGGGAAGTCGGGGGAGTGTGGTGGTAGATTTTCTCAATTACTCGAATTTTTCACGGTAAGAAAATTAATCTCCGGATTAAAAACTTCGCCCGCGTCGAAAATCAACAGGCGGGACGTTAGCGACCGACACAATGGAAGGGTGCGGGAGGGGATGAGAAGGGGTGTGAGTACGTTAAATACGGTGGCATGTCGGGAATCGAATATGAGCGCGAATTTTTTTTTCATTAAATTTTTAATTGGGGATGGGAAAAAGCGATGATTTCCCGAAATGGAAGGGCGAAAAATCGTCGGGTAAAATTAATAACTCGGACTTAATGAACGTTTTTTGAATGTTGAATGTGGAAATATTGAAATCGAAGCGATGCGTGTAGGATTTACATAAAATCGCAACTTTGAGTCAAAATCCAACCTTTGTCACGCTTCAAGGGTAAATCGCGAAGATGCCTCTTTGCGTTGCTCATGCGTATGTCTTCCATAAAATCTAGAGGACACATTTGGGAAAAGTCCATTAATACAGCAAATTCCAATTGAATTATTAAACGGTTTTAGTACGTGCATAGTTCAAGTAATCATTGAGTTAAATGCATTGTGGCATATATCAGAACAAATTACACTTTTAAATAATTAATTGACAATTAATGTTGTAAGGCCTCCCCCCTCTTCTTAATTGTAAATAAGAGACCCGCGAACCATACAGCTCAATTCAAATTATCCAATTTTCTCTTTGAGGGTCGAAATCTCCGGAAGTAAGAAAATAACTCCCCTCCACTAGACACGTATATTCACATTCAAAAATTTCGCCGTTAAAACGGGGGAAACGGGGATAGCAGGGGAGAAAACCCGAAGGGGGGTAACCATATTTCTCGTCTTTGCCGCGATGATCGCAGACATTCATGCCCCACCCTTTTATAAGCGAGATCTTATGTATATAAGACTGCGAAATTGGCGCTTTACGTCTGGGGGATCATCCCTTCCTTCCCCCATTTCGACCCTTAAATCACGCGATCCCCGGGACGCTCCTCTCAACTATTTACCAATTTAAATGTTCATTTGTGTTTTCTCGGGAAGTTGTCTCGTCTGACGGTTCCGTAATTATAATACGTTTGTAAATAAACCGGTTTAATCGTGACGGAGGGGTGGAGGGGGATAACCGGGGGAGTCTATTTTAATTAAGGGATTATTTAGGACAATCGGTAATAATGTTTAGGTGTGTTCGTTATATTTTTTTTTAAACGTTATATAAACATTTGATTGAAATATTGTAATGCGAAAAGTAAACAGCGCGAGACGTGTTTATTCATATCAGACCTGAGCGGCTACTTCAAAAGGAATTGCCGCGACGCTTAATTGAATTCTATAAAAAAAGACAGCTCCATGAATACTCCGGGATTATTATTTAAGGAAAGTGATTTATGACACTCTGGAGCTTTCTACATAATAAAAGATATTTCGAGTAATTACACGAATACGCGAGAAGGTTCCCGACTACAATTGAGGTGTATATATAAGCGGGCTTGTGGTCGAATTAGTATTATTATTAGACGGAAGCCGCGACAGTAAATAGCGAAATAGCGAGAGCGTTTGAAGTGAAATAAATTAACGATTAAGAAGAGTGATATAAATTAATTAGTTAAGTGTGTTATATAAATTAGTTTAGTAATAGTCTAAGATAAATTAAGTAGTGTTAAGTGTTTAATAGTGTAAATAAATTAGAAAATAAACGTTACAATATGTTCAAAATTTCGTGGTCTCCTACGGATTGTTTAACTATTCTGTCCAGGAAAGGATACCCCAAATCTCCAAAAGGTTTTCAGTGATTCAGATCTCCCCTTAAAGAGAACCATTTCCACACACCAAACAAACCTAATTAGATATTTTCTTGGTGATGACCATGATCATTTCACTGTATCGTTTGATGAACCAACATGTAATATGAACTCATAATGTGCAAGAGTTTGTTTGGAGGACTGGAAACATTTCTAAAGATTTAAGAAACTCATTGATTTCATGTCAACTCACAATATTAAAAATATTTCTTTATACCAAAAATATTGAAATTCCAAGGCGTTTACGACAACCTAAATGTACAATAGGTCCACAATTAACCTTGTAAAAGGACACTGGAAGTTCCTTAAAGCTTAAGAGAACACCATATTGATTCCTATTTAATGCACACATACTGTGTGAGCAAAAACAAAATCCAGAAAAATTGTAGGAAGCGTTTAATGTTCCCCAACATTTAAAACGTCTCTAATTATTTCAGGAATCGGCATGGCACATCTTTGGCACGTTTATAAAATGTTCAAAGACTAAAGAGTGATTATTTAAACGTACAGAAATATTTCCGAAAGTCTTTAGTAACTCCAAACACTTTACTGGAGAAGGAAAGTTGTGAAATGTGTTTCAAAATTTCCCACACGTCTTGAAATAGCAGAGCAAACTCCTTGAAATAGTATAGGAACAATCCTGGAAAGTCATTGGAAATACCAGGACATTCCAGGAAGCATGGAAGATTTTCCAAAGCGTATCTCATGATCTAAGATTCCAAAAGTTGTCCACGTATCGAAACGACACTGGAACATATGGAACAAATGGGGTGTTTAGGGAACCAGGAAAATTTTTGAAAGTACTGCTTGAATCCAGGAATATTAATCAGAGGGTTTATCGAGACATGTGAGGAGTCCAAAAGGTTTTTGGAAGAACTTGTACATTTCAGGAAATTTTGAATCGTCCAGGAAATTTTCCAGATTGATGGGCGTGATCCAAGACACCAAAATAAGTTCCATAAGTTGAGGAAAGTGTTTGAACATTTGTTGAAACCATCATTAAACTTTATTGACCAAAAGGAGGTTCTTAAAGGAACCTGGAAAATTCCTGGAAGTACTCATAAATTTGTGATGTTTCCTACAATGGATAGATATAATGTTATAAGAAAATTAAGGAAATTGCAGTTATATTTCAAGTTTTTGTGATGGCATAGTACCTCAAAGTCACACTTTCGAAATATGAAATTACCAAAGCTCATTTGTTGTCTACTCGTATACCTCACAGTTCCCAAAATCCCCTCACGAATCCCCGAAAAACTCCTTCTAAACCAGGACAACGTCAGTGACGTTCCCTAAATCGATACAAACCAATAAATCCAGATGTATATACATTTACCGGGAATAGAAACCGACACACGGTAATAACCTTTTGTGGCAGGAAACATAAATCCCTCCGACTCCCCCCACGAACCACCTTTAACCAGAAGTGTCGGTTAAATCCGTCCACAATAATTAAACGTGGATTATAAAAACACAGCATTTCGTATAACCCGTACGTATTTCTTAACGAGGATGTAATTTTGCCTCCTACAGCAGCTGTAGCCGATAGGAGGGGAAGCATAGCGTGTTGCGATATTAATGAGAAAAAAACAGAGAAATTAGGAAGCTGGATGCCAGAAGATTCGTCTAAACGAAACAAAGAAGAAATACAACGAATGGACGTTGTGACGTAACGGACGCTCTTTCCAAAGTCGATGTAAGACGTGTGCAAACTTATCGAGTTACAGTCGATGTATAATTGGGTAATTAATTGGATTATATATTAATTTCAAGATAGAAAAATTGAATTTACCCAATAGATTACGAGATAAAATTCATGAAATATCTACGTAGACAACCAAACACAAAGCAATTACTAATTTTGTATCAAAAATGACAGTAGTAAATTGTTTTCTGAAAAACTACAAAGAAAACTCAAAATCGATTTCAATTATTATCGCAGGGTTTTGAATGACGATCTTAATCACAAAATAAATAAATTTTATTCCTTAAACTATCTAAATAATAGAAATAGTGAGATTTCCACCTGGAAAACTAAACACAATTTTTAGTAAAATCTCAGATATAAGAGTTTTGAATTATTTTCTTCAAAAATAGAAAGAAAAATCAAAAAGCAATTTCAAGCTCGATTTTAGTGATGGCAATATAACAATTCTTTTGGCAGAGTGGAGAATTTCTATTTTAATTGAATTGGAAAATTGAAAATACAAAAATTAAATAAAACAAATATGAAATATAAAATAATTTCAAATTTGTAATATTGAAATTACTGTATAGACTTAAAGTCTCTTGATCTGTCCAAAAAATAACGATAGTGAAATTTCCAAGAGGAAAATCAAAAACATAACAATTGCAAATTTTTGAAAATCCCGAAAATGATTATAGCGAATTCTTTTCTGAAAAAGTCAAAAACCAAAGGTAAAATGAAACCCCAATCTCTATTTTAGTGATTATAATGTGACTTTTAGACAGTATAGTGAATTTGTATGTGAAAATAACTTCAAATTTGTAAAATTGAAGTTACTTTATAGACTTGAATTCTCTTGATCTCTCAAAAAAACAAAAATAGTGAAATTTCCACGAGGAAAATCAAAAACATAACAACTGCAAATTTTTGAAAATCCCGGAAATGATTGTAGGGAATTCCTTTCTGAAATAGCCAAAAACCAAATATAAAATAAAACCCCAATCTCTATTTTAGTGATTATAATGTGACTTTTAGATAGTATAGTGAATTTGTATCTGAAAATAACTTAAAATTTGTATAATTGATATTACTTTATAGACTTGAAGTCTCTTGATCTCTCCAAAAAACAAAAATAGTGAAATTTCCACGAGGAAAAAAAAACATAACAATTGCAAATTTTTGGAAATCCGGGAAATGATTGTAGGGAATTCTTTTCTAAAAAAGCCAAAAACGAAAGATGAAATGAAACCACAATCTCTATTTTAGTGATAATAATGTGACTTTCAGACAGTATAGTGAATTTAAATCTGAAAATAACTTAAGTTTTGTATAATTGATATTACTTTATCGACTTGAAGTCTCTTGATCTCTCCAAAAAACAAAAATAGTGAAATTTCCACGAGGAAAATCAAAAACATAACAATTGCAAATTTTGGAAAATCCCGGAAATGATCGTAGGGAATTCTTTTCTGAAAAAGCCAAAAACCAAAGGTAAAATGAAACACCAATCTCTATTTTAGTGATTATAATGTGGCTTTTAGGCAGTATAGTGAATTTGTATCTGAAAATAACTTAAAATTTGTATAATTGATGTTACTTTATCGACTTGAAGTCTCTTGATCTCTCCAAAAAACAAAAATAGTGAAATTTCCACGAGGAAAATCAAAAACATAACAACTGCAAATTTTTGAAAATCCGGGAAATGATTGTAGGGAATTCTTTTCTAAAAAAGCCAAAAACCAAAGGTAAAATGAAACCCCAATCTCTATTTTAGTGATTATAATGTGACTTTTAGGCAGTATAGTGAATTTGTATCTGAAAATAACTTAAAATTTGTATAATTGATGTTACTTTATCGACTTGAAGTCTCTTGATCTCTCCAAAAATAATGAAATTTTCACGAGGAAAATCAAAAACAACAATTACAAATTTTTGAAAATCCCTGAAATGATTGTAGCGAATTCTTTTCTGAAAAAGCCAAAAACCAAAGGTAGAACGAAACCCTATTCTCTATTTTAGTGATTATAATCTGACTTTCAGGCAGTATAGTGAATTTGTATCTGAAAATAACCTAAAATTTGTATAATTGATATTACTTTATCGACTTGAAGTCTCTTGATCTCTCCAAAAAACAAAAATAGTGAAATTTCCACGAGGAAAATCAAAAACATAACAACTGCAAATTTTTGAAAATCCGGGAAATGATTGTAGGGAATTCTTTTCTAAAAAAGCCAAAAACCAAAGGTAAAATGAAACCCCAATCTCTATTTTAGTGATTATAATGTGACTTTTAGACATTATAGTGAATTTGTATGTGAAAATAACTTCAAATTTGTAAAATTGAAATTACTTTACAGACTTGAAGTCTCTTGGTCTCTCCAAAAAAACAAAAACAGTGAAATTTCCAAGAGGAAAATCAAAAACATAACAATTGCAAATTTTTTAAAATTCCTGAAATGATTTTAGGAAATTCTTTTCTGAAATAGCCAAAAACCAAATGTAAAATGAAACCCCAATCTCTATTTTTTAGTGATAATAATGTGATTTTCAGGCAGTGTAGTGAATTTGTATCTTAATTTAATCATTTCAATAAAAAAAACGAAATTAGCCCAAAATATTATTGAAATTCCCATGTGACAAACCATGGAATAAATTTGGGAATTTTTGAAAAATCCCAAAATAGAAAGTAGTGAATTGTTTTCTTAAAAAGATGAACAAAAACAAAAAATCAATTTCAAGCTAGATTCTAGTGATGGCAATACAACGGCTTTTTCAGCAAGGTAGTGAATATTACCAATTGATTATTGGTAACATATTACCAATTAATACTAACGTCTAATTGGAAAACTGGAATTAACTCATAGCATCAAGTTACTTCAAATTAAGCTTGAATTGTAATTTCAATCAGTTGCGTCGATTAATTCATAACAAGAAAACCGAAATGGTTCTACACGGGCTCGTCCCGAGGGATCACCCTGTATAACATTTTTAGACTACTTAAACGTCCCATATAACCTCACACATCTACGTATGGATGTTTATACTTCTCGGCGTACGAATGAGCGTTCTCTGTGAGCTCTCAAAACAAACATTCGGCCCGGTAGATGCGTACGGGGTGTTGAAAAGTATTTTAATAAATTACACACAGAACGGAAATCGCTCGTGGAAAATTTATGCGCCGGCTATCGAAAAAATAAAAATCTACTACGTGATTTATGGGAACGTCGCGTTAGCAGAGTGTAGCCCAATACGTCGCTTAATTTATTATTATCTAACTGTCTCATTTACACGCGATATTTTATTGTCGAATTACGGGGGGATGTTCACAATTCAAAATTGAATATTTGGCAGAATTCAACCCCCCCCCCCCTTTAGTACTTATTAACATACGATTCCGGTTTCGCTCACTTTAATGACTATTTGATAAATTTGACCAGTAAATGTAGCGCCACTTGAGCCACCCCCCTCCACTTTTTTAAGCGACGCCCCTTTAATTCACGAATAATTAAGGCTAAGTTATTTTTTATAAGAGTATGAAAAATAAAATTAATAACTGTTAATAAAACACCATGGCCTTGATAATAAAATTAGTTATATATGAAACGGCCATTTATTTCCCAGGAATTACATATCTCCTCGTCACAAGTTAGAGGATAAATTAGAAGAGTAGAAGAAGAACAAAGAATGATATTTAAAAGTTATCAAACATGTAGGAATAATGTAATAACGAAACACAAGATAAAATGATAAAAAATACAAAATGCATTGACAACTCTAAAGGCAGAGTCAAATTCCCAAAATAACAGATCCTTAAAATCAAATTAATTACGCAATTTATAAAGCATATTTATTGCAGTACGATTACTCGAAAAATGATAAATTAACCAAATATTCTAAAGGCAAACGAATTAAATTTCAATTAATTTTATAAACAAATCTATATCTGTTTATATTGTAACGTTTATTTTATAATTTATTTACATTAATTGAACACTAATTTATTTAACACACTAAACTACTTGTACACTAGACTAGACACTACATAATTTATTTGTACTGCTCCGCTTTCGGATCGTATGTCGCGTTCACTTCTGCTTCTCTACTTCTAACTAACTCCCTCGATCACAAGCCCCCTTATATATACACCCCCAACCCTGATCGAGAAAGTTCTAGAAGCTTCTAGAACGCCTACGCAGCAAATGTTCAGGAGGTCACCAATTATTGTTCGTAAACAACAATTCGGCAGGATATATGCATGCAGCTGTCTTTATTTACGCGTCGTAGTAATTTGTTGGAAGTAGTAAACATGTGTCGCTTTGTTTACTTCGCGCATTACAATATTAACGAATATTATGATGGATATGAAACAAATGTAGTTAGTATATCGATACTCAAATTATGATTTAATTTAATAAAAGTAAATAATAATAAACGATAAGTCCATTGCTTTATTTACATTGCTCGATATAACAGATCGATATTCAAACTCCAAATTAATCTTAAACGTCCTATTTTAATAACGTCATTAACAACAATTTATTTGTTTATTATGTTAAAAAATGTGATCGACTCCAACGCACCGAAATAATACATTAAAAATTAATCTTACGTTTAATTAGTCTAATTTTGTATATTTCAATGAATTATTTATCATTAAGAACTTGTAAGATATGAACAAAAAATTAATAAAATTTATATTAATTAATATCGCAGGTACAAGGTTATATCGAATTGTAATCGAAAGTTCAAATTGTAATTTCATGTCAGTTATACTAATTAATTTTTATGTCATTGCATATATGTATATATATATATATATATATAAAACAATTAAATTGGCATTTAATTATAGTTAGAGGTAGTATGTATTTAAGTTAATGATATTAATAAATGATAGGTCTTTAATTGTTAATTTGCACTTATAAAGGACATTTGGAATAAATCTTCAATGTCCTAAATACCAAACTATTAATTAATAATAAGACAGTATTAATTGGAATTAAACGAAAATAAAAATGTAACATTTTGAATATTAAACAGACAAGTTAACCTCTCTTAAATTAATTGTACAAACTATGTATTTTCTATTACTTAATTATACGTATTACGTAGGTACTATTTTTTATTTAATTAATTTTTAAATACGGTTAATATTAAAACTATATTTAATTTATTCCTTGGCTTCCGTCGAATTTCCGACTAAATATCTATTCTCTCTTACTGTTATCTTTAAAAGTCTGGTACAATCACCGACAAAACAAGCAAAACAACTTTTTTGCAGCAGCCAATAAATGGAACCGTCCGGAAGGGGCGTCCGGTACTTAATATCAACGTAAACGTTCCCTCGGGACGTCTCCAGGATAAGGTACCGGTACCAAACTACCACCCTTCCCTAGGGATTACCGATGGGATGCGATTTTGACCCTTAATTTCCCTTATTTCTTCACAGAGAAGAGAGCATTTCCGTTGTGCTTCCTACGCTCTCTTATCGTTAGGAAACGTTATCATCACGGTACGGTCGGAGGTTAACGACGTGCGAATTTTCGTTGAGAACGTAGAGGAGTGAGTTTTCCGGGATTTTCGCGATTTTCGTTAGGGAAACCTCAGATGTACTTGTTGGGACTGTAGGAGAGTGGAGGTTACGGCAGGACCAAAGGACGAGGGACGAAGGGACACGTTTCGGGTAAGTGAGGAAAATGTTAATTGGGATTTTTTAAAATTCTTTCGATAAGGGAATTTCGTTAGAGGAAGATAATTTGAGTATTCCATCGATGGAAGATCGTTACGATGTGTTACGAGTCGTGAAATATTCTAGAATTCTAGAATTTGAAACATGGTCTGTACTTTTGGTACAGAATGTTCTAGAAGAGTCACATGCAATGAATATTTATTGTGTCATTTGAACTACTTCAACAGTATTCACTGTGAAATGTAACGTAAAATGTTTTAATCGATATATGGTACTTTAACTTTTCCTGTAGAATGTTCTCAGCTGAGCCATAGGTTATGACTAATGTTTGTTGCTGAAAATGTCATTTGAACTATCTCTACAGATATGTAACTATGGAATATCGTAATGCAATATAACATTTAATGTTTCAATCCATATACATAAGGAAGGCACTTGTACCTTTCATATAGCATGTTCTAGAGGAAGCACCTACAATGACAATTATTTGTTTTTGTGTCGTTTGAACTATTTTAAGAAAATTAGATGTGAAGTCTCTTAATGCAGATGATAATTTAATGTTTCGATCGATAAAAGGCTGGTACGTTTACTTTTCGTATAGAACGTTCTAGAAGAGTCACATGCAATGACTATTTATTGTGTCATTTGAACTACTTCAACAGAAGTCACTGTGAATTGTAACGTAAAATGTTTCAATCGATATGGTACTTTAACTTTTCATATAGAATGTTCTCAGATGAGCCATATGTAATGACTAACGTTTGTTGCTGAAAGTGTCATTTGAACTATTTCTACAGATATATCACTATGGAATATCATAACGCAATAAAACATTTAATGTTTCAATCCATATACATAAGGAAGGCACTTGTACCTTTCACATAGCATGTTCTAGAGGAAGCACCTACAATGACACTTATTTGTTTTCGTGTCATTTGAACTATTTCAATAAAATTAGATGTAAAGTCTCGTAATGCAAATGATAATTTAATGTTTCGATTGATAACAGGCTGGAACGTTTATTTTTCGTATAGAATGTTCTATAAGAGTCACATGCAATGAATATTTATTGTGTCATTTGAACTACTTCAACAGTATTCACTGTGAAATGTAACGTAAAATGTTTTAATCGATATATGGTACTTTAACTTTTCCTGTAGAATGTTCTCAGCTGAGCCATAGGTTATGACTAATGTTTGTTGCTGAAAATGTCATTTGAACTATCTCTACAGATATGTAACTATGGAATATCGTAATGCAATATAACATTTAATGTTTCAATCCATATACATAAGGAAGGCACTTGTACCTTTCATATAGCATGTTCTAGAGGAAGCACCTACAATGACAATTATTTGTTTTTGTGTCGTTTGAACTATTTTAAGAAAATTAGATGTGAAGTCTCTTAATGCAGATGATAATTTAATGTTTCGATCGATAAAAGGCTGGTACGTTTACTTTTCGTATAGAACGTTCTAGAAGAGTCACATGCAATGACTATTTATTGTGTCATTTGAACTACTTCAACAGAAGTCACTGTGAATTGTAACGTAAAATGTTTCAATCGATATGGTACTTTAACTTTTCATATAGAATGTTCTCAGATGAGCCATATGTAATGACTAACGTTTGTTGCTGAAAGTGTCATTTGAACTATTTCTACAGATATATCACTATGGAATATCATAACGCAATAAAACATTTAATGTTTCAATCCATATACATAAGGAAGGCACTTGTACCTTTCACATAGCATGTTCTAGAGGAAGCACCTACAATGACACTTATTTGTTTTCGTGTCATTTGAACTATTTCAATAAAATTAGATGTAAAGTCTCGTAATGCAAATGATAATTTAATGTTTCGATTGATAACAGGCTGGAACGTTTATTTTTCGTATAGAATGTTCTATAAGAGTCACATGCAATGAATATTTATTGTGTCATTTGAACTACTTCAACAGAAGTCACTGTGAAATGTAACGTAAAATGTTTCAATCGATATGGTACTTTAACTTTTCATATAGAATGTTCTCAGATGAGCCATATGTAATGACTAACGTTTGTTGCTGAAAGTGTCATTTGAACTATTTCTACAGATATGTCACTATGGAATATCGTAACGCAATAAAACATTTAATGTTTCAATCCATATACATAAGGAAGGCACTTGTACCTTTCACATAGCATGTTCTAGAGGAAGCACCTACAATGACACTTATTTGTTTTCGTGTCATTTGAACTATTTCAATAAAATTAGGTGTAAAGTCTCGTAATGCAAATGATAATTTAATGTTTCGATTGATAACAGGCTGGAACGTTTATTTTTCGTATAGAATGTTCTATAAGAGTCACATGCAATGAATATTTATTGTGTCATTTGAACTACTTCAACAGAAGTCACTGTGAAATGTAACGTAAAATGTTTCAATCGATATGGTACTTTAACTTTTCATATAGAATGTTCTCAGATGAGCCATATGTAATGACTAATGTTTGTTGCTGTAAGTGTCATTTGAACTATTTCTACAGATATGTAACTATGGAATATCGTAATGCAATATAACATTTAATGTTTCAATCCACATACATAAGGAAGGCAGTTGTACCTTTCACATAGCATGTTCTAGAGGAAGCACCTACAATGACACTTATTTGTTTTTGTGTCATTTGAACTATTTCAAGAAAATTAGGTGTAAAGTCTCGTAATGCAAATGATAATTTAATGTTTCGATTGATAACAGGCTGGAACGTTTATTTTTCGTATAGAATGTTCTATAAGAGTCACATGCAATGAATATTTATTGTGTCATTTGAACTACTTCAACAGAAGTCACTGTGAAATGTAACGTAAAATGTTTCAATCGATATGGTACTTTAACTTTTCATATAGAATGTTCTCAGATGAGCCATATGTAATGACTAATGTTTGTTGCTGTAAGTGTCATTTGAACTATTTCTACAGATATGTAACTATGGAATATCGTAATGCAATATAACATTTAATGTTTCAATCCACATACATAAGGAAGGCAGTTGTACCTTTCACATAGCATGTTCTAGAGGAAGCACCTACAATGACACTTATTTGTTTTTGTGTCATTTGAACTATTTCAAGAAAATTAGATGTAAAGTCTCGTAATGCAAATGATAATTTAATGTTTTAGTCGATATGAGGCAGACTCTATTACTTTTCATACAGAATGTTCTGGAAGAGCCGCAATATACAATGATAGACAGTTCAACTTCATTGCTTTTCTTAACACCATTGCAATTCTTTTAAAAAATGCAGTAGAAATTTTGAAACTTCTTTGAAAATGTCAGGACAGTTTTAAGTTTTACTCCTTCTTTAAGATAATTGTAACTTCTTTTAAAATAACATTGCAATTAGAGCAAGTCGTTTTGAAAGTATCTAATTTTGAAGTTTTCCTTAAGACAGTATTATCGTTTTAAAAGTGCCGATCTATTTGGATTCTTAAGAAATTCTTAAGAAAAACGGAAAATTCCTTATTATCGCCGATAAAGGACAATCTGGTAGAGCCTGTGTTTAGGCTGTTCATTATTTTAGTACATAATGGAAAATTTGATAAACTTATATACTTTAAAAAAAATTAAAATTGTCAATATTTTGGTCAACAAAAGAGAATTTGGCAAATTCGTTACTTACGTTCTTCCTTCTCTTCACGTGAGAAATTATAGAAATGAAATTAGATTTTATAAGGAAAATCTTATTAATATTTAATTTTTCATCGAATTAATTTTTGTGTCCATTGTAATGAAGTTAATTGAAACTAGTTAATTGTCTGATTAATAACATGGGCTAAGCTTGAGCTGGACAATATGTCACGCTTAATAAGATAATATAATTAGTGACATATGTGTGTCATCGATGGCGGTAACATTAGTGTTATTACAAAAGCAATTAAGGTTACACATTATTCATTTAGAACAAGTTTGGCATAATGAATTGGGTTCATTTGGCAAAGAGGTCAATTTTGAAATACTGTCAAATACGAAACCCAAATGTATTATTTTTCTTGTTTTACAGTGGAGATATAAGGTGCTATAAAATTAATAGGTATATTAATAGAACCCCGCGGCCCACCACAAAATATTTAATTCCCCTCCATCGACTAAGATATAGTCTTCAGATGTGGTTAGCGTCCATCGTTAAATTATACTTCGCAGATAGCACGAACGTTATATTTCATTAGAAGCGCAGCATTTAACGGCCAGTAAATCTGCCAGTAATTTATTAGTTCCAAAGTCGAAACAACGCGAAAATTCGGCGAATTTTTATTTAATTTTCGCCAGTGGTAGTTTTAATAATATCGTCCCTCGATCTTATCGCACTCGGGCCACATGCCACACACGCACAGCGCCGTCGGATCCATTTTTGCTATAATGAGCGGGAGGTTAATTAACGAGGCTCTCTCGTTAAAAATTTCTACTTCGACAAAAAAGTCCTGCCAATTAAATTCGGGAGAGTGTTCTGCGAAGTGTAATAAAAACGAGGCAGAGTGGTTCTCTTTCTCTTTCGGCGCGAGAGGAGCGTAATTGAGGATGTTAATATTACAATTTGTAATGGTTGTTACAATATTATCAAGTTTTATTTCTCACGAACCTTAAATAACCGAAATTCCTGTATGTTAGGCTTAAAACAGAAAAGTAAATGTAAAGTGGTCTCCAGAGAAGATTTAGTCAAAAATGTTATAAAACTTTATTACGCATGTTTAATAGCATAACAGATATTTAAAGTAAAAAAAATAATTCTTTGAGTCGATTTCAAAAAAACTAAAGTAATGTCAAAAAAGTGGCATCAATGTGCCACTTGCTTAGTAAAATATGATATTACGACACTTTATTATATATATTTATTAGTTCAATTATATTTTAAAAAGAATCATAGCATGCCAGGCTGAAGGGTAGATTTATGGGTAGGATATATAGTAATATAACACACGATGTGTCAAAAAAATGCATACGAGGTGTGAAAAAATATAAACGTCAAAATTTTAAAATATTTGCAAATAACTTTTTCTCTGTACATTTCTCAAAGATATGTTTTATACAAAAGTTGTTCGCCTCTATAAGAGCAACAACAAACCTCAGTAATATTTTTCTCTCAGACGCGAAATAAAAGTGTATTGATTTTTTTTAAAAAAAAACTTTTTTTCTGTACATTTCTCGAAAAAATGTTTTATACAAAAGTTGTTCGGCTCTATAAGAGTAATAACAAACCTTAGTAACATTTTTCTCTCAGACGCTAAATAAAGGTTTTTTGATTTTTTTTTTGAAAATAACAAGCCGCCATTTTGAAACCGCTAGACCGATTTGGCCCATTAACGAACTCGACCGAGATTTTAGAGATTAAAATAACCATAGGAGACAACACACTAGGCGATATTAAATTCCTTAATTAAATATAATATTAATTAATTTTAGCAACATGAGCATTTTTTTTGGAAAAATAGTTCAATTTTAGTTTTAATAGAAAATAGTTTGAAAACACATTAAAACTGCATTCTTGTCTAATGGTACTTACTTGAATTCCTAATAAACCCATCAACCTTCAATTAGATTGACTCATAAGTACCAAAACGTACAATAAATTTTATATTACTACTACATTTTTTCCTCTAAAGCTTAGTCAAGACTTAGTTCAAGTTTTTCCAATAAATTTTTAATAAAAACTCAACCTACCTAACCTCGGCGGACTAATTGATCCCACTCTCGTGTTGTTGCATTGAAGTCCATCACGTAAACGACTAACTCGTAGCTACTGAAATGGCTCAATATGCGCAAGTATATTAGATTTTTATGGTATAATCTAATCACTTATATTACTAATTTCGACCAATTCCGTAATAATTTTTTTTTGTGATTTCGACCCCGAGTAAATTACGCATGCGGAATTCCCCCCTGATTATATCCGGTCCTGCTTTCCTTTTTCGGGTTCTTTCGCGCAAAAAGAAAATGATACCCCATATTTCATTTCCTGCCATAAAAACGTCAAATTACTTCCCTTTCCGCGGCACGATATATCATATTAAATATACCCTTTGCCGAAATATACATGCATAGATAGGTGGTCCTGCTAAGCAAGAAAACAAAGCTGTGAGAACGTTGCGGAAATGAAAATTATATTTTGGAAATTGTAATAAGGAAGACAAGATGACGCCAAGTTGAAATTGTTATTACTGTAGGAATTATTGCAATAATAACGAGATAAGATGGGTAATAGTAAAGTTGTTATGCAAGCTCGAGGTATGAGATAGGCAACACCACATACCTCGTATATGGATTGAGGTTATGTTTCATTTTCTGACTAAGTTAATTGTTTAGCTTCTAACTTTTTAAGTATTGAATTTAGAAGAAAGTTGAAGAGGGAAAAAAGTTGCAGAATCGATTTTTACATAAAACGGCGTACGTTAGAAATTCAACAATTTATTAGCGGTTTTGCAAAATGGTAATAAACAAAAAAAAATCGGCGCAAAAAAGTGTTTTCTTAAATTAGTATTTTAGGCACTTTGAAATATAGTTAGGACTTCCATATCACAGGTAAAAAATCTTGAAGATTTAACAAAAGAATCCTGTAAATTTCGTTTCGATCGGTTTAGTAGATTTTGCACAATAATTTTGCAATCCAGAAAAATCGAAAAATATTGAAAATTTTCAAACTTGTTTTGCACTATTCGATTTCAACAAAACTGGCTGAGCATATATAAGAGGAACCAAGCTTTCATGAGCTTTTTTCAGGATTAAAAAACAATTAGCTTCTTTTTAGAGATATATGAGTCCAACCAATTAGCTTCTTTTTGGAGACTTAATTGAAGCCCAACAAATTTACCGTCTTAGAGATTCAATTGATTGTCCCACCCTTACTTATCTTCTTGCCATAGATACAATTTTGCCCTGTCAATTAGCTTCGTTTTAGAGAAATATTTGAGTCCAACCAATCAGCTTCTTTTTAGAGATATATTATTTGGGTCCGCCCAATTACCCTCTTTTTAGAGACTTAATTGAATCCCAACACATTAACCTTCTTGTCATAGATACAATTCAACCCGAACAATTAGCTTCTTTTCAGAGAAATATTTGGGTCCGATCAATTAGCTCCTTTTTAGAGACTCAACTCAATTGAATCCAAACAAATTAACCTTCTTCTTAGAGACTCAATTGATTCTACCACACCTACTTATCTTCTTGTCATCGATACATTTTATTTAGCCCCAATAATTAGCTTCTTTTTAGAGATGTATTTGGGGTCCAGCCAATTAGCTTCTTTTTAGAGACTCAATTGAAGCCCAACAAACTAACCTTCTTCTTAGAGATTCAATTGATTTTCCCGCACTTACTTATCTGCTTGTCATACATACAATTTAGCCCAAGCAATTAGCTTTTTAGAAATATATTTGGGTCCAACCAATTAGCTTCTATTCAGAAACTCAATTAAAACCCAATAAATTAACCCTCTCTTTAGAGATTCAATTGATTGTCCCACACTTACTTACCTTCTTATCGTAGATACAATTTATCCCCAACAATTAGCTTCATTTTAGAGATATATTTGGTCCAACTAATTAGCCCTCTTTTAGAGACTTAATTGAAGCCCAAAAAATTAACCTTCTTCTTAGAGACTCAATTGATTGTACCACATTACTGATCTTCTTGACATAGGTACAATTTTGCCCCAAAAATTAGCTTCTTTTTAGGAATGTATTTAAGTCCGACCAATTAGTTTCTTTTTGGAGATAGTATATTATTTGGGTCCCCCCAATTAGTTCTTTATAGAGACGTAATTGAAGCCCAACACATTAACCTTCTTGTCATAGATATAATTGAACCCGAACAATTAGTTTCTTTTCATAGAAATATTTGGGTCCAACCAATTAGCTTCTATTCAGAAACTCAATTGGAACCCAATAAAGTAACCCTCTCCTTAGAGATTCAATTGATTGTCCCACACTTACTTATCTTGTTATCGTGGATACAATTTATCCCCAACAATTAGCTTCATTTTAGAGATATATTTGGTCCAACCAATTAGCCTTTTTTAGAGACTCAATTAAAGCCCAACAAATTAACCTTCTTAGAGACTCAATTGATTGTACCACATTACTCATCTTCTTGACATAGATACAATTTAGCCCCAACCAATTAGATTCTTTTTAGGAACGTATTTAAGTCCGACCAATTAGCTTCTTTTTGGAGATAGTATATTATTTGGGTCCGCCCAATTAGCTTCTTTATAGAGACTTAATTGAAGCCCAACACATTAACCTTCTTGTCATAGATATAATTGAAACCGAACAATTAGTTTCTTTTCATAGAAATATTTGGGTCCAACCAATTAGCTTCTATTCAGAAACTCAATTGAAACCCAATAAATTAACCCTCTCCCTAGAGATTCAATTGATTGTCCCACACTTACTTACCTTCTTATCGTAGATACAATTTGTCCCCTACAATTAGCTTCATTTTAGAGATATATTTGGTCCAACCAATTAGCCTTCTTTTAGAGACTCAATTGAAGCCCAAAAAATTAACCTTCTTCTTAGAGACTCAATTGATTGTACCACATTACTCATCTTCTTGACATAGATACAATTTAGCCCCAACCAATTAGCTTCTTTTTGGGGACTTACTTGAAGCCCAATAAATTAACCTTCTTCTTAGATACTTAATTAATTGTCCCACACTTACTCATCTTTTTGTAATACATACAATTTAGCCCCAATAATTAGCTTCTCTTTAGAGATATATTTGAATGCGACCAATTAACCATTTTTAAAGACTCAATTGAAGCACTACAAATTAACCTTCGTAGAGACTCAATTGATTGTACTACATTACTCATCTTTTTGTCATAGATACAATTTATCCCCAACAATAAGCTACTTTATATACGGACCTATTCTATTGAAATTCAGGGCCCGAAATCAACAAGAGCGAAAGAGAAACTAATAATAGTCTGTTAGTATGACAGAGAAGGAAGTTTTGCAACGTTGCCCGTTCCAAACATTCCTGTCGGAGGCTATACAGCGAATGATCCGGTAGAGTGTGGCGATGACTGTGATGTTTCGCGAGCTAGCAACGTCGCAAGAGCTCTTTCTCTGTTTAGCCAACGAGAAATATATGGCCTTTCTTTCGCTCTTATGTTTATACCATACTGCGACTCTGTAGAAACGGTCATATGTTGGAACATACGCTTCCTTTCAGCTACACACGTTGCGAAATAGTGTGGTGAAAATTGTAATTGTGACGAAAATGATGGTACCACACCGCCATTTTTTGGTACAAGTAAATTAGACAAAAAATGGTATTAGTACTGAAAGGGTGCATTCTGAAATTAAAAAATGAAGGACTTACGTTACCAATTATTTGAAGAGGTTGATTCAAATGTCGATTTTTTAACTTTTCGATACTCTATAATTCGTCTGGTTATATCAGTCAAGACAATCAAGACTGAATAAATAGTTTTGATGTTACAATCAGTATGTCATCGTATAAGTCCGTATAAGAAAAACCGTATAGTCAGAAATATAAAAGATGTAACAAGACTTTGATGTAAAAGATAACTTTTACATCAAAGTCCACATCCATCTACTTTT
Organism: Cryptocephalus moraei; assembly: GCA_946251905.1. Classification (NCBI taxonomy): domain Eukaryota; kingdom Metazoa; phylum Arthropoda; class Insecta; order Coleoptera; family Chrysomelidae; genus Cryptocephalus; species Cryptocephalus moraei. Next base: position 871,827 of record OX276466.1, on the reverse strand, counting down.
CGTCGACTGGACTTTCCTTTGTACTTTGACGTGTTATTATTTGAATTCCACGCTACAATTGAGTGGGATGCAGCAAAAAAAAAATTATTATATGTCCGACTTGGACATACCGCTCTCATTTCGATCGACTCCCCTCAGATCGATACCCCCCCTTTCTATTTAAAAAATAAAATGAAAACGTAAGACGAAGCATATCTGCGACACACATACACACAACACAAAAGAGACCGTTCCGGGCTAACTCATTTTTATGGTATAATTGGAGTAGTGGCTCGAGTGTTGTAGCTTTTTTTGTTGTCTTTGATGGCGTAAAACGATACAACACGATTCCCTTTCTACTGAAAGTAACGCCCCGAGGGGGGACGTACCGGGCAAAAAGTGCTTCGTTAGCTCCCTTTGTATCGTAGGGAGGATTTACTGCCATCTTTCTACCCTCGTTCACCTCCCCCCTCCACCTCCCCCCCTCCCGGAACGATGAAAATTCAGCAGATGCCTAATTGTCTCGGAAATTAATTAGGTCGGCGCTCGATAATAACCGCATTATCGGAAATTGCGGTTGAAACAACAACAACAACAACAACAGCGATCGAAGAATCGAAATAATAATAATAATGTATAATAAAAAAGTGGGGGGGGGGGAGGCGGAGGAGGGGGGAGAACCCATCCAAGGCTCGGAAATATCCCGAAAAGATCAAAGCATCCAGATATTATTTAATCAATTCCGAGACCTTTTGTCTCCGACGATTGTTCACATAAAAGGAACGCTTACGAAGTTTTAATGAAAAATTCCTTCGAGCGAATATTTAACCCTGCCGCTACTACATGTAGAGAGGTATCAAAAATTTCCCTCCACTTTTCGGTATTTACTAATAAATTTCCCTACCCTCTCCCACGCTCGATGTGAACTCACCGACCAGATTCTAAATAGACGTCGACTTTATACATTTATGGACACTTTACATTATTCCGAAAGAAATATGACGAACTATAAGCAAACAGGAAGCTGTCATTATTGCTAAGAAGTAAATATTACATTAAATGATGCTTAAATTAAAAGATACTTTTGTCCTAACTCGATGGACTTAACCGTTTAGAAGATATTTGATTTCCTTATCGTAGCCTCAGCGGTATGCGCATTCACCATTTCTACGAACAGCTAAAATATGGAAGCTCGCAAGCGCTTATATCAAATTTACACTTCAAATAGTTAGTCGCTAAGATAATATAGCTTAACTCCTTAATGTATGAAGCCTCGTTAATCCGAACAGCGACAAAGGAGATATTCAATTCATTTAATATCACCAATAATAACATTCCTAAATTAAGTTTATTCCGTATGACCTTCTACATAACTATCCCGAAATTTGCCGGGACACTCTTACTAGATGAACTATAGGTAAACAGTAAGCTGTCATTATTGCTAATAGGTGAAATATGAGAGGAACGTAATATTACTTAAATATGACGTAAGTACACCCCCGACAATCCTAACTAAATGATACTTTTGTCCTAACTCGATGGATTTAACCGCTTAGAAGATATTTGATTTCCTTATCGTAGCCTCAGCGGTATGCGCATTCACCATTTCTACGAACAGCTTAAGTATGGAAGCTCGCAAACGCTTATATCAAATTTACACTTCTAACAGTTTGTCGTTAACTTAATATAGCTTAACTCCTTAAAGTAGGAAGCCTCGTTAATCCGAACAGTGACAAATGAGATATTAAATTCATTTAATATAACCAATTCCTAAATTAAGTTTATTCCCCATGACCTACATAACTATCCCGAAATTTGCCGTGACACTCTTACTGGATGAACTATAGGCAAACAGTAAGCTGTCATTATTGCGAATACTAAGCGAAATACGAGAGGAACGTAATGTTACTTAAGTATGACGAAAGTACACCTACGACAATGCAAACTAAAAGATACTTTTGTCCTAACTCGATGAACTTAATCGTTTAGAAGATATTTGATTTCCTTATCGTAACCTCAGCGGTATGCGCATTCACCATTTCTACTAACAGCTCAAGTATGGAAGCTCGCAAACGCTTATATCAAATTTACACTTCTAACAGTTAGTCGCTAAGTTAATATAGCTTAACTCCTTAATGTATGGAGCCTCGTTAATCCGAACAGTGACAAACGAGATATTTAATTTATTTAATATTACCAATAATAGTATTCCTAAATTAAGTTTATTTCCCATGACCTGCTACATAACTATCCCGAAATTTGCCGGGACACTCTTACTGGATGAACTATAGGCAAACAGTAAGCTGTCATTATTGCTACTAAGTGAAATATGAGAGGAACCTAATATTACTTAAGTATGACGTAAGTACACCCCCGACAATCCAAACTAAAAGATACATTTGTCCTAACTCGTTGGATTTAACCGTTTAGAAGATATTGGATTTCCTTATCGTAACCTCAACGGTATGTGCATTCGCCATTTCTACGAACAGCTCAAGTATGGAAGCTCGCAAACGCTTATATCAAATTTACACTTCTAACTGTTAGTCGCTATAATATAGCTTAGCTCCTTAATGTATGAAGCCTCGTTAATCCGAACAGTGACAAATGAAATATTCAATTCATTTAATATAACAAATTCCTAAATTAACTTAATTTCCCATGACGTTCTACATAACTATCCCTAAATTTGCCGGGACACTCTTACTGGATAAACTTTAGGCAAACAATTAGCTGTCATTATTGCTAATAAGTGAAATATGAGAGGAACGTAATTTACTTAAGTATGACATAAGTACACCCCCGACAATCCTAACTAAAAGATACAATTGTACTAAGTCGATGGATTTAACCGTTTAGAAGATATTTGATTTCCTGGTCGTAGCCTCAGCGGTATGCGCATTCACCATTTCTACGAACAGCTAAAGTATGGAAGCTCGCAAGCGCTTATATCAAATTTACACTTCAAACAGTTAGTCGCTAAGTTAATATAGCTTAACTCTTTAATGTATGAAGCCTCGTTAATCCGAAGAGTGACAAATGAGATATTCAATTCATTTAATATAACAAATTCCTAAATTAAGTTTATTCCCCATGACCTTCTACATAACTATCCCGAATATTCGCCGGGACATCAAATAACACTCTTACTGGATAAAGTCCAGAACACGCATTTTTGTTAGGAAAACAAACATGTGTAAGTGTTATTGTCCTCGTCGTATAGTAACATTTTTATATTTTTCGCTTTGGCGGCAGTGAGTTTTCGGAAACGTTTCTAAATAGATAAATTATTATATTATTTTTAACAGGAGTTAGTTATTTCAGTAAGAACGTGTAGAAATATTAATAAGTAGCTTCGGAAATAGAAAAGGTGGGTTTCACGGCATATTTTTCGAAAAATGTTTTTTTGGAGGTGTAAATATACATATTTGGAAAGTGTTATTGGGTAGATGCTCCTAAATATTTCAATATCAAACATTTTGGATTTTTTTGAGAAAGATCAATCACTTTATAAACAGAAAAAAGTGATATAAAGCATAACTCTTTAATTAAAATAATTTTTCTCAACAATATTACTAAATTAATTTCTAACTTCCTTTACTGAAACGGAATACCTTTAGAATTCTATTTGTAATCCACTTACTGATTCATATCGACCGTTTGAAAGTTGAATTGCTCAAAATTTTCTAATAGATCTAAATCAATTAGATCTATAATCTAGAACTAATAATCTAAAAATAGATGGGTCCTGTAACCTTTAGATTAAATCAATTTACAGTACCTATCGGCTGAAACCCAATGATTTTCAGGAAACTGAAAACCCAGAAATTTCTAATTTAACACCTAACTCAACTATTCCTAGATGAATCCTTCTATATGTTCTTAAGAACATCTCCACAATTACATCTCTACAGCACATGTTTATAGTAAGATTTACAAGCACTCCCCCCGATAATCAACAAAATATATATTTTAAAACTTTCTTGTTAACTCATTTTCCCTCTATCACTTTGTCACATAGTCAGCTGTTTCCTCGTCTATTTACGGTCCGTCCTCTCGTTCCAGAACTAAATATAAACGTAACAACATAACCCCGTTTCTCTCTGTCTAATACACACAAGCACACGCACATACTTTTAGAGTAAAAGGGGCTATTAAAGTACATATAATTAGTCTTTGGGGAATTTAAGAGTTAAGTGAGGTTCTAAGATAGAGGAATATAAGTTAAGGAGGAATTTTGGAAAACAGAAACTGCTGCAAAAATTAAATTTTTGAATTTGTGTTCTTGTTGAAGTTGAAAAAATATTTTTATTAGAAACCGAAATAAACAAACAATTATCCGAATATTATTACGAAAACAAACAACCAATTTCTGGAAATGACGTATGAAGATTTCCTTTTAATAATCTGAAGATTTTATTCCAAAATATTCTATATAAACCTATAAGGGGTTTAATATCAATTTTTTAACATAGTTTATCACTTTAATAATATACATTACCATCTAATAATTTAATAACAATACAATTGACAGGAAGTTTTGAGACGTTCGGATTAACGAGTGCTAATAAATTGCCTTGTTAACCTATTCAATAAGACCAACGGGCATTTTGTTCGGATTAACGAATATTCAATGAATTTGTCCTCAAACAGATTTAATAAAATCAACAGACGTTTAGAGCCGTTCGGATTAACGAGACAATGCTCTGTATTGATCTCATTATAACTATATTACATCATTCACCTTCCTGGTTTGCCTTCGGATTAGCAATTGTTTACAGGTCACTTAGTTAAACAGATTCAGTAACAAGAGTATCGCTAGATCTATTGAGGTGTTCGGATTAACGAGACAATACTTCCTATTGACCTCATTACAACCATATGAACATTAGGATTAGCGAATGGAAGGGGTTCGGATTAACGAGGCAGTTTCCTCCGTTCGCCCTATTAACGTTATGGAACTGTCTCGTTTTTGATTCGTGGTTTCGTCGGTCGTTCGAATTAACGAGGTGCCCATTAAACAGGTTTAATATAAAAGTGAATTAGCAAATTGGGGCAGACATCGAACTGGCTCGATAACCTGTCTCGCCACCTTATCGAATAAATTTGACAGGTGTTCGGATTAAAGACGCATCGATGTAAATACGAATCAGATTCGCACCGTTCGGACTAACGAGGTGGCTCCCTGCTCGTCCCATTTAGTTTGTATAATCCGCTCGGAACGAAGTAGATTGTAGTAATTTCCCTAACTTTTATTAACTCCCATTAGCTCCTTGTATTATCGTATTATCCGTATTTGCGCGTATTTCCCATTAGGATTCACCTCGATGGGAATTTATACAAGTCGGATTCCCCTCTCGCTTCTCTCTCTCTCTCTGTCTTTCTCGCGTCTAAAAATACAAACGGAACAGCGACAAAAAAAGCGAGAGTCAAATAAGTCAGTTTCTTGTCGTAGTGAGTTAGTAACGTGTGCGCGGTCGCGACGGAAAGTCGTGCGCGGAATTTTCCGGATTTTCCCCCAATTTTCCGGATTTTCCACCAATTTTCCGGACTTTCCCCCGATTTTTCCGGAGTCGATGGACCCGACTTAAGTCGAGTGTAATGAGGCTGAGTTGAGTAGAGTGGGGTGGGACGGACGCGATTATGGGGTAGAAATGCGACGGGAAAGTTTCTTGGACGGGAAAACTCTGACGGTGGTTTTGTCTTTGACTGTGGTGCTCGCGCTGGATACGAAGGAGTTCCAGAAAAGTCGTAAGTCGAATTTTCTTTTGATGGGGGAGTTTTGGGTTTAGGAGTTGCGGAAATGGGGTTTCCCGATAACGTTCCGGGAAATTGGATGTTTGGAGACCAAGGAGATGCTTGACAGATTCATTTTCTAAATAGGAAATTAGGAAATAATAGAAAATTAGGTGTTACAAAAAGGATCATTCTGATTCCGCAACCCCAAAAGGATAATTTTTTGAAAATTCTAGGTTTCGAAGAAAATTCATGACTAACATTGGGATTGTGACTGAAAATAATGTATAAAATGCTAATAATGTAATAAACTTCCCAGTTCTTAATTTCCTAAATAATATTTAGGAAATTAGGAAATAATATAAGATTTGGTTATTACAAAAAAGATCATTCTGATTTCTCAACTCCAAAAGGATAATTCTTGTGGGAATTTACTAATATTAGGATTGTCACGGAAAATAATGCATGAAATGCTAATAATGTAATAAACTTCCTAGTTCTTCTTCCTAAATAAAATTTAGGAAATTAGGAAGTAATATAAGATTAGGAATTACAAAAAGGATCATTATGATTTCTCAACCTCCAAAGGATAATTTTTGTGAAAATTCACTAACATTAGGATTATCATGGAAAATAATGCATGAAATGCTAATAATGTAATAAACTTCCTAGTTCTTCATTTCCTAAATAATATTTACGAAATTAGGAAATAATATAAGATTAGGTATTACAAAAAGGACCATTCTGATTTCTCAACCTCCAAAGGATAATTTTTGTGAAAATTCACCAACATTAGGATTATCACCGAAAATAATGCATGAAATCCTAATACTGTAATAAACTTCCTAGTTCTTCTTCCTAAATAAAATTTAGGAAATTAGGAAGTAATACAAGATTAGGAATTACAAATCTCAACCTCCAAAGGATAATTTTTGTGAAAATTCACTAACATTAGGATTATCATGGAAAATAATGAATGAAATGCTAATAATGTAATAAACTCCCTAGTTCCTAATTGCCTAAGTAATATGTAGGAAATTAGGAAATAATATAAGATTAGGTATTACAAAAGGACCATTCTGATTCCTCAACTCCAAAACGATAATTCTTGTGAAAAGTTACTAATATTAGGATTGTCATGGAAAATAGTACATGAAATGCTAATAATGTAATAAACTTCCTAATTCTTCTTCCTAAATAAAATTTAGGAAATTAGGAAGTAATATAAGATCAGGTATTACAAAACGGACCATTCTGATTTCTCAACTCCAAAAGGATAATTCTTGTGGGAATTTACTAACATTAGGATTGGCACGGAAAATAATGCATAAATTGCTAATAATGTAATAAAATTCCTAGTTGTTCATTTTCTAAATAATATTTAGGAAATTAGGAAATAATAGAAATTTAGGTATTACAAAAAGGACCATTCTGATTTCTCAACTCCAAAAGGATAATTTTTGTGAAAATTCACTAACATTAGGATTATCATGGAAAATAATGAATGAAATGATAATAATGTAATAAACTTCCTAGTTCCTAATTGAATAAATAATATGTAGGAAATTAGGAAATAATATAAGATTAGGTATTACAAAAGGACCATTCTGATTCCACAACTCCAAAAGGATAATTCTTGTGAAAAGTTACTAATATTAGGATTGTCATGGAAAATAGTACATGAAATGCTAATAATGTAATAAACTTCCTAGTTCTTAATTTCCTAAATAATATTTATGAAATTAGGACACAATATAAGATTAGGTATTACAAAAAGGATCATGCTAATTCCTCAACTCCAGAAGGATAATTCTAGTTAAAATTTACTAATATTAGAATTGTCACGAAAAATAATGTATAAAATGCTAAGAATATACATAAACTTACCACTTTTTAACCTCTTAAATAATATTTATGAAATTAGGAAATAACATAAGATTAGACAACAGATAGAGCAATAATAGAATTTTTCACCCATCCCTTGATACACCAAATAATTTTTTTTGAAATTGTTTTATTAGTGTTTTTTTTTGGAAATTATCACAACATAGAGCTAGTATTTGTGTACTAATATTCTAAATTTGAGTATAAATAATAACAAATATAAAAGCAAACCAAGTACATATTAAGTTATTTCAAACAAACAAACAATCTAAATATCTCTTTCCAATAATAGCAGGACGCGAATCTAACAACGGCACATACCCTAGATACCATTTATTTTTAACCGTCACAGGTGTATCACGGGCGAGGCTATAATTAAGAATTTCTCAATTAAATATAATCCGATTAAAAAAGCGTTGATATAAAATATACACACTTTCGCCTCTAATCTGGCGTCTAATTATCTCACTCGGAACGTCGAGAACGATGTAATTCTGCCGTAATTAACGGTTATTAAGGAACTCGTCGAATCTACCAATTAAAATTAATAAAGCGCCACAGAGGATAATGGCGTAATGTATAAATAATGGCAACATGAGTTTACAGGCACATGTACGCAGTTGCATAAATCGATAATGTTTACATTGAGTGCTTAGGGAGTGGAAATGGTGTAATTGTTGGATAACATTCTTGACGAGACAAGTATGACTTGTCTAGTATCAAATGATGTAATGAAAATTAATTGTTATTTTATAAATCGCAATAATAAATGATTGTGATTACTTACATCATAACTACAATCCTTAATTAATTGAAACGGCATGTAACCTTCCATTTGATTCAAAAAAATAAAATAAAAATCTAATTAATCAAGCGTCACTGTGTCACGTGGTCAATTTTCTTTTTGTGATAAACTCCTTTGATTTTTGTGGGTTAAATTTTACCGAGACGTCGACGCTTCGGTCAAATTTTGGCATAAACAACTTCGCGAACCATTTTTATGTGGATATATTAATTTGACATCCGTCGAAGGTAGCCATGTCATAACATTAAAACGAGGCGAAATGGATGAGATTAAAGGTCGCGAATATTTTGGAAAATCGCCAGATGTAAAGGGGAATTCGAGAAATTTACACAACTTGGGTGACAGCATTAAAGTCAGAGGAAAAGTTTAATAAATGCAAAGGAATTCGTGAGTCGTCGGTTGAATTTCGGTTGAGTTATTTAAATTTTATTTAATAAATAATATTATTAAAAAAAGTATTAAGTATTAAATTAACGTTTTCCACAAGATTCAAGAAATCTAAATTGGAAGCAACAGGGACAGTTTCTAATTGTAAAGAAAGAAAATTTAGAATAAACTATAAAACTTATGCATGTTGATGTCTAAAAAGAGACTTATTAAAAGTTTCTCAATGTGTTATGTCCATTTCTATTAAATGAAGCAATTACTTTTTATTAGCTTTCGTTAAAAATAATAAACGAGTCCCTTTATTGTTTAAATATGTTACCCTGCATAACTTTCCCTTTACGAACTAATTTTACAAATTTATTAAAAATTATTTTAAATTTTTTTGGATTTTAGGGTTTAGATTTAGGTCATTTATTTTTGGGTATTAGGCGTTTAGAAATTATTAAAAACTTAAATTCAACATCAATTTCCCTTAAATGTGGAAAAATTTGAAAACATGTTTATCCGCTAGTACTTACCACCTACTCGTGATTTTCCAGGGCGTCCACTTCTCTTATTTCGCCTTCGAATTCCTCAGGGTAGACGTTATGCCACTCAGAATACGTTCAAGTGCGCAATTCACTCGCCAGAGGTATAATTTCAAGGCATTCGGGAGCCCAGGAACGACACGTCACTATGCTAACTCACAAAACTCTCGGCACAACTCACAAAACTCACACACTCGCATGAGGGAAGAGACCGATACGTCCGTTCTCGATCGAACGATTCGTTAAACTGGCGGTGATTAAGGTTCGGAGCGAGAGATACATCTCGACACGTAATTGTGCTGATAAGAGGCGATGATTCAAATGTAAACCAGCGATTTCTTTACTACTGAGATGTCCGAAATAGTACGGGTGAAAAGATAGACAAAAAGGCGATGTGTAACATCGTAAGACTTTCACATATGGCCTGACAAAATATTCATGAAAACATTATCATAGTTTTATAAAATAAATTTAGTATTGAATATTAATATTTTCTCTAATTAGAAATATTTCTTTTAATTGTTTGTTAGATAAGAAATATTTCTAAGATAGAAATTATATATATATTTAGTCTGTTAATTTAAGTATAAAGTTTAATGAAAACATTAAAAGCGCTGTTAAGATTTTTTGAATAATTTAAAATATTCATTAGTGCCCTTTAGGGAGGTTTTAGAAAAAAGGGTTTCAAATAAGAGTTGTAGCTAGTCTAAAATTTGGCGAGAATCAATAAAGCCGTTTTAGAAAAAAAATGAGAAAAGCTGAAAATTCACAAATTCATATTGATAAGAATTGTTTAGTTGAAAATATGTTTATCCTCTAGTACTTGCCACCTACTTGCGATTTTCCAGGGCGTTCTCTCCTCGAATTCCTCAGGGTAGACGTTATGTCACTCAGAAAGCGTTCAAGTGCGCAATTCACTCGCCAGAATTACAATTTCGCGGCATTCGGAAGCCCAGGAACGACACGTCACTATGCTAACTCACAAAACTCTCGTCACAACTCACTAAACTCACAAACTCACACACTCGCACGAGTGGAGAGACCCATACGTCCGTTCTCGATCGAACGATTCGTTAAACTGGCGGTGATTAAGGTTCGAAGCGAGAGATAAATCTCGACACGTAATTGTGCTGATAAGCGGCGATGATTCAAATGTAAACGATAGGTTTCCTTTGTTACCGAAATGCCCGAAATAGTACGGGTGAAAAGATAGACAAAATGGCAATGTGTAACATCGTAAAACTTTTACATATGGCCTCGAAATCTCGAAATTATTGAAATTCGAGATTTCCAAAAAAAGTGATTCCTGATATACCTATCGGATATATTATTCTAAATTCAAGCCTTCATGAGGAGACAATGTAAAGAAAACAATTCCTCCAAAAGTCTATTACAACAAATACATTTATCGGATTTCGTAGTATGTTCGCCTGAAATTGGCCATTTCAAAAAAAAGTAATACAAGTAATGGGTAATATATTTATGGCTTGTTTAGGGAATTTAGAAAACACCCTGTATATATTTGAATCGAACATCGAAAAAACAAGCGAAATGTACCCGTTTCGATTTTTTCCAATTAATGAGTCCGTTAATTGTATTCCTGTTCAACATATTCTAACCCCCTTTGAACGAACGTACCGATATTAAATATTGTTTTAATTGCGATAAATTTCATAATTTCCAATACCAAGTTTACCCTTGCGTAAAGTACGAATATAAATAAACACACGCGCGCACACACACACTATTAAAATAAATTAAAATTTGACGTTATCAAACAAGCTACGATACATAAACAAATAACGACAATTGTTTTTTTAATGTTCAACGAACAATATGGACGGATTAATTCGGGGCGAATTTGAACGCGGAACGTCGATATTAAATTAATCGGATTACGGCGCTGATCCCCTTGAGCGGCCAATTCTAGTTTTTGAATCGGAGGTATCAACTCCCGTAAAACGGCCAAACTCCTCAACTACTTATCGAGCGGACGCTCGATATGGCCGTTAACGAGAAGTCGTACCGTACCCTAACCGGACGTCACGCACGTACGAATTCACCCCCACCCCCCACCTCCCCCCATTACGTCCAGAAATATCCCTTCCCCTAATTGAGAATTCCGGGAATACCTTCCCGTTGACACAAACTGTTTGCGCGCAGGAATCCCTTTCCAAATGGCCAATCCTTTATTTCGGAGACACAAAACACACACATACACAGCGCGCGCCCGTTGTTATTCCCCCTTGGTGGTTCCCCCTCTTTTTATCCCGCAGGACAATATCCCGTTACCCGTAAGGATGACGTGTAAGCGTGTGCGGTTTAGGATTAAGTTTAAATTTCGACGACCCCTTGAACCGGGAAGACCGTCGTCGTCGGGGGCGATTGTTTTCTTAATTAATGCGGGGGGATTAAGGGGGAATTTGAGGGGGGGGATTAAAAATGACACTTTGGGCACGTCGGTGGGGATCGATACGATCAAGAGGAGCCGATTAGGTTTCGTTGTAATTGTTGACAATTTTTGAGGACCTTCGAATCCTTTGAAGGTCCTCAAAGGATTTTTGGAAGGACTATCCCAATATATTTTGGGGAGTTTAAAAATACGTTTTGTAACATTACAAACTTCTTTTAGTTAATTGAAATATATTTTGTGTATTTATTGCAATATATATCAAATAAATAAATTTACAAAAATTACAAAAATTAATTTTAATATTTATATAACAATGCAAACTTGTATAAAACTTAAAGGAGTGATTATGGTTTCATCTATTTCGTTTTTTGGATTTTGTTTTTTTGAGATAACTAGATTCAAATTTGAACTCTTAGAAACCAAATTTACTTAATTAAGAAGTGTACATATGGAAAATGAGTATCGAGTCTCAATACCCAGATTCTTTGAGTTTTAAAAATCCAAGTTAACTCATTACCACATCGTGGCAGAACTTAATTCGTAATTAATCCAATCAAGGGTTATTATACCTCTTGCCAAGCCCCTAATTCCTCAATAGAGATAAATGTCACTTGTAAAAATAATTGCATGCATTTTACACTTCAATTTACCCCTCAGTCCGATCCTGACCCCCTAAAACCTCCAGGTCAGGCCTCGGCCCTTTCCGACTTCCTCCTCCGTTTCTCCGGAACGTGTATCGCATGATGAAATCGTATTAAAACAAGACCGGCTCGACATATGTTCCAGAATTCCCGGCCGTATGACTCAGGCCTTTCCTGTCTTCCTGCGAGGAAGAGAGAAAGAGAGAGAGAGAGGAGTCAATGGTACCTAAATTAAACCCGACATTTTTAAAATACGAATTATTTCTGTCGGATGTTTAGAAATCTAGAAGCATTCTCAAAATAACGCAGCTGGCGCCATCAAAGGTAATAAGAGAGAGAGAGAGAGAGAGACGGAGAGACAGTTGTGAAATAAATGAGCGCAATATTATTTATACTAATGAGGCGACAACTAGAGCCAAGGGAGTTAATTTTGGGAGTAATTTTTGAACTAGAAAATAGGTCCTGCTTTTCACAAAATCAAGGAAAAATTGGATTCGTCCGGTCAAAACGTAATTTGGTCTTAAATGGCTTTGAAAATCTTGCAATCCAAAAGTTGTCATTTCGTACAGTTGGGTCACGTACGCAATTTCCATCGAGAAAGAGAGAGTTGGATGGATGATCCTCCATTTCAAATAAGACACAATTTGATATCAATTAATTATATTATCAATTATTATTATTTATCATTATCAATTATTATTTACAATATCACATTACTCCCTCCTAGAAATTAAAAAGAGCTAAAACTTTATTTTATAAATATTTTATAATTTTTATTAACATAGTTTTAGCAATGAAATGTTATTCGTTTTTTAATATATCTAGTTTTTTGAGAAACAACTTTAATTCATTTGTTTTTAAAATAATTTTTATTAATTACTGTAATTTTGATAATTTGACATAAAACACAATTTCTTTCTCATCTGCGGTTAACACTCCACAAACTGAACAAAGGTATTCCCCGTTTCTCGGATTATTAGAAAAGTGTGTGCGAGAAAGGGACTCGCGAGGAAATGAAATTCAGATGAGCAGGCACTTATTAAACGGATATCGCGATATTAAGTTCATAATAAAATTCTAAAAACGGGACAGTCTACGAGATATCCTTCAAGTGATCCCGTAGGAACGTAATTACGGGATAAAATTATAAGATCAAAGGAGAGTGATACTAAAGAGTTAAACGTTTTTTATGGGAACGAGTGTGACGAGGTCGGAGTTAATTTGGAAAAGTTACGTCACGGAAGAAAGGGTGTCATTTAAGAGACAGATAGGTGAAATAGTCCAGTGAAATTGAACCTCTACTATTTGGAAATTTTATTACAAACTTTAAAATCAAATTGGAAATTCTGTCAAATTTAACAATTTAATTCGACAATTGATTTTTTAATATCTAATAGGATTAATTATTTTGGGAAGATCAGTGTACAAAACTTGAAGGTGTACCGAAGGTAAAAATTCATAATTTCAAAAATTTTTGAAAATGTTATCCCAACATGTCACATGATTGACAGATTGAAAGTTTACTAGGCATCTTTTCAGAATTACCTACTTGGAAGTGATTGGATGAAGTTGTAATTTACAAGGATTTCAAAAATTCGTCATACAAATATGGAAATTCGTCTGATCATAAACTCCACGAAGTGTCATTTATTATAGTGTCCTGAAGACGTTTAGTAAGTTTCAGCACTTTTTATGAAGGATTGTTTAAGTTGTGATGCTTTATGTAAAGAATTGACACAACTGAAAGACTGTAGTTGCAAAAGTTCCACGATTTCTAGTTTCAAAAAAATCATAATTTTTGTATTGAATCTCAGATTATAATAAAACTCACTAAAAATGTTTGTTGAAGTGTCCTTAGGGAGTTTCAGAAATTTCAACTATTTAAGTAAACGAGTTTTAAAGTTATGGGGATTTATTTAACAACCATGCATTGTGTTCAGAAAAGTGACATTCAAGAAATTATTCTAACTCAAACTATGGTGCAACTCACCTAAGTTGTTGACTGAAACTTCCTTGGGAAGTTTAAATTTTCGACTCTTTTCGAGCAAAGGTATTGAAGTTGGGGATGCCTATTTTAGTTACTTGGAAGTGATTGGACGAAGTTTTAATTTACAAGGATTTCAAAAATTCGTTATACAAATATGGAAATTCGTCTGATCATAAACTCCACGAAGTGTTATTTATTATAGTGTCCTGAAGACGTTTAGTAAGTTTCAGCACTTTTTATGAAGGATTGTTCAAGTTGTGATGCTTTATGTAAGGAATTGACACAACTGAAAGACTGTAATTGCAAAAATACCACGATATCTAGTTTCAAAAAATCATAATTTTTGTATTGAAGCTCAGATTATAATGAAACTCACTAAAAATTTTTGTTGAAGTGTCCTTAGGGAGTTTCAGAAATTTCAACTATTTTGGTAAAGGAGTTTTAAAGTTATTGGTGTCCATTTAACAATCTGACATAATGGTAAGAGGAAGTGGCACTGTGCAATGATTGTATAAATTCATAAAAAAATTATTTATAATCGGATTATGGTGAAAGTCACAAAAGTTGTTGAATGGAATTTACATTGATGGATTAGTGAATTTCAACTCTTTTTGTGAGGGAGTTTTAAAGTTTGAGGTGTCTATTTAACAACGTGACAATTATCCAATAAAGTTAAATTTTGCCAGAATTATTGTGAAATTACTCATTTAGAGAAGACGTTCAGTGAGTTTTAGTACTTGAAAAGATTTTAAAGTTGTGACGTGTTATTAAAAAAAAATCGACTGAATTGAAGTGGAGTATTAGTACCTAATTTTATACTATTTCCAGCTTCAAAAAGTAATAATTTTCGTATTACCCAGAATTGTTTCTTAAAATAACTTCGAGGAAAGTAGTGAGTTCCAACTCGTCTAGAGAAGGATTTCTGAAGTTGTCGGTGACCACTTTACAACCTGACATAGTTTAAAATGTTTGGTAGTTTTACTTCTATTTAGGAGAGATAATTGTAATACGAATAAAACTCGCGTGTAATTGCAGATGTAGGTAAAATATTTCAGTTTTTGTAACGTACTACATAGTTGCATTATGAATTTTCCTAAAAACTAGGGAAAATTGTCTGTATGTTTTAGTGTAGAAGTTTGGAAAGCACAAACTTTTGATTCTTGAGAATTTTCTCAACGTACAGTTTCCATTTCGCTTCGATTTTCGCGCACTTCCCCTTTCGTGGCATTTTCCTTCCCGACTTTCCCGGGAACGCCCGTGCCGATCTCCTTTCTCTCTCCTCTCCCGAAATAGGCGTTTGTCCACCTGGCATCCGTCTTTGTGCACAACACCCCGTCCGCCGCCTTTTATTCCTCTTTTCAACGGCATATATATTCCCGTTCGCCTCTATCCCTCTTTGCTTCTTTTTTTCGTCGCTTTACGCACGCCATGTTGCCCCCGCTCTAAATTTAGGCGCGCCAGCACGGAAAAGGGGGGGCCGCTCTCTGTCAGAATATGTTAGTTTTCCATTAATTTATATCCCTCCGGATGGGTTTTTATTCGAGTGGACCGCCGGATGCCGTTTTGCCAAAATTGGAATACAAATTGGGTTCGTTGCGTGTAAATTGAAAATTTTACCAAAGTGGAAATGTTTTTCCAGGAGCTTTTAATGCCGTTAAAACCAAAAAAAGAGAAATACGACGCGTCGTCTCCGTCAAAGCAAAAAATAAAAACAATTAATTTGTAGGTTAATCCGGATAGTCTCCCGTCCTGTGAGAGGATTTTTCACCAAAAAAAGATACGTAATATACCACTTTTTCTCAAGACTAATTTACAAGGCTCGATATGAATAATTCCCGGAGAAAGTAATTACCCGCTCCTCTATTACACTGGAATATTCCTAAACAGGCGGATCCGATGGAACGTCGTCTTACACAGGTCAGGCGTCAAATCGGATTAAGGGAAGTAGCTGGACGACGCCCCAGGACAGGCTCCACGATTCGGGAATCTTGTTACGAAACTTTCTAGAACTGTCCGTTTCTGTCGAAGGGTAATGCCCATTTTCGGTTATTTTCGAAAACATTTTTTCATTCGAATGTAATGTGACAATGAGAGTCTTAGGCCGGAAAAGGACGCTTTCGCTACTTACTATTTTTCTTTTACCCACTTAGTATTGAAAATTTTTGAGAAAAGTTGAAATGTTTGGCGAGTTCCTAACTAAAACTTAAAAACCGCATTTTGAGGTCGTTTGCTTTTGGCACATCATCATTCTAGAGAACTCTACATAGGTTAATGGCCAAAAACCTGAAAAATTACGTTTCGTACTTCTCTCTTCCTTTCGACTTTTTTCTTATTCCCAATTTTAACTTTTTATATTGGAAATTAGATTTTGGTAAAACTCACTAGAGTTTTCCTAAGAAGTATAGCGAATTTCTACTTTATTTGTGAAGGAGTTCAAAGTTGTCGGTGTCCAAAAACCTGAAAAATAATGCCACCTATTTCTCTTAATGTCTGCTTTTTTTCCTATTCTCAATTTTATATTTTCGTATTGGAACCTAGATTTTGGTAAAGCTCACTAGAATTTTCCTAAGAAGTTGAGTGAATTTCTACTTTATATGTGAAGGAGTTCAAAGTTGTCGATGTCCAAAAACCTGAAAAATGTTGCCTCCTATTTCTCTTTTACTTTCGACTTGTTTTCTATTCTCAATTTTAAATTTTTGTATTGGAACTTAGATTTTGGTAAAGCTCACCGAAATTTTCCAAAGAAGTTTAGCAAATTTCTACTTTATCTGTGAAGGAGTTCAAAGTTGTCTTTAGTTTTTTTTTTAACAAAATCAAGTTGTTTAAACGTTGAATACTTATCTACGAATATTTAAAACATAAGGTGGTACTTTAGCAAACATTTAAGATTCTTAAAGACCTGCGCAACGTTTCACAAATAAATAGAAACTGTCTTGTGATTATCTTTTTGAGAATTTTTTGATTTGTTGTGCTTTGATGGACGAAATTTAAAAAAATTCCTAAACCTTTAGCGATACACTCCCGACCACAAAACCATTCCCTCCTTATTATTTTTTCCTCTGGAAACTTTCCCAGGGCGCATAAACTCGTGTTTATTTCCCGAGCAGTAAAATCGGCACGTCTTAAAACTTTCCCACACAAAAGCTTTATCTCCCTCTCACTCTCTCTCTCTCTCTTTCTCTAGGTTGGCTGGACCGTGTTAAAACGGTTTTTGCGTGCGGCCTCGTTAAATCGAACACTAAAAACGCTTAACTTTCAATAAATCCGTGGACGGCAAGAGCAATAAATAAATCGACGTCGGGGCTCGCAACTGTTTTCAAAATATGATCGAATCGACGAACGATTATAAATAAACCTGAGAGGAGAGGAAAAATAATTTTCGACGGTGTTAGAGTGCAAAGAACACACTTTGATTGTAAACGCGAGATTAGCGTTTACGTAAACTTTATTCCCATTCGAGAATCCTACACTCGATTTTGAATCATTTAAAGTATTTACTACTCTTCCACTTTTGGTGCTTTCCTGCTTCAATTTGGAAGATCAATACAACTTTATTAGGACCTTAATGGTAATAATGCTTTGAAATTCTAAAAATCACCTAGCTATAAAAGGTGCCATTTTGTAAAAGTGCTTAGGAAGCTTAAAGACAATTCCGTGAAATTTTAATTTAACAATAGATGCAAAGGCATTTTGGAAACTTTGGGTTTTATGGTGGAAACTTAATGATGCGAATTTTTTATATGTATTCCAAGGTTAATACTGTTGGTTGTCAGATTGTACTTTACTAAGTTTCAATACACAAATTATGAATTTTTGAATTTCGAAATCGTGGTACATGTGCAACTACAGTCTTTCAGTTGTGTCAATTCTTTACATAAAGCATCACAACTTAAACAATCCTTTATGAAAAGTGCTGAAACTCACTAAACGTCTTCAAAACACTATAATAAATAACACTTCGTGAAGTTTATGGATAGGACGAATTTCCATATTTGTATAATGAATTTTTGAAATCCTTGTAAATTACAACTTCATCCAATCACTTCCAAGTGAGCAAATAGACACCTCCAACTTCAATACTTTTTCTAGAAAAGAGTTGACATTTAAGCTCCCTAAAGAGGTTTCAGTCAACAACTTAGGTGAGTTTCACCATAGTCTGAGTTAGAGATTGCCACTTTTCCGAACACTATGCCAAGTTTTCAAATAAACACCAATAACTTTAAAACTCCTTTACTAAAATAATTGAAATTTCTTAAACTCCCTAAGGACACTTTAGTAAACAATCCTAGTGAGTTTTATTATAATCTGAGTTTCAATACAAAAATTATGAATTTTTGAAATTAGAAATCGTGCTACATGTGCAACTACAGTCTTTCAGTTGTGTCAATTCTTTACATAAAGCATCACAACTTAAACAATCCTTTATGAAAAGTGCTGAAACTCACTAAACGTCTTCAAAACACTATAATAAATAACACTTCGTGAAGTTTATGGATAGGACGAATTTCCATATTTGTATAATGAATTTTTGAAATCCTTGTAAATTACAACTTCATCCAATCACTTCCAAGTGAGCAAATAGACACCTCCAACTTCAATACTTTTTCTAGAAAAGAGTTGACATTTAAGCTCCCTAAAGAGGTTTCAGTCAACAACTTAGGTGAGTTTCACCATAGTCTGAGTTAGAGATTGCCACTTTTCCGAACACTATGCCAAGTTTTCAAATAAACACCAATAACTTTAAAACTCCTTTACTAAAATAATTGAAATTTCTTAAACTCCCTAAGGACACTTTAGTAAACAATCCTAGTGAGTTTTATTATAATCTGAGTTTCAATACAAAAATTATGAATTTTTGAAATTAGAAATCGTGCTACATGTGCAACTACAGTCTTTCAGTTGTGTCAATTCTTTACATAAAGCATCACAACTTAAACAATCCTTTATGAAAAGTGCTGAAACTCACTAAACGTCTTCAAAACACTATAATAAATAACACTTCGTGAAGTTTATGGATAGGACGAATTTCCATATTTGTATAATGAATTTTTGAAATCCTTGTAAATTACAACTTCATCCAATCACTTCCAAGTGAGCAAATAGACACCTCCAACTTCAATACTTTTTCTAGAAAAGAGTTGACATTTAAGCTCCCTAAAGAGGTTTCAGTCAACAACTTAGGTGAATTGTACCATGTTTGAGTTAGAATAATTTCTGGATTGTCACTTTTCCGAACACTATGCCACTATGGTTGTCAAATCAACACCAATAACTTTAAAACTCCTTTACTAAAATAGTTGAAATTTCTTAAACTCCCTAAGGATACTTCAATAAACAATCCTAGAGAGTTTTATTATAATCCGAGCTTCACTACAAAAATTGTGATTTTTTGAATCTAGAAATTGTGGTACATCTACACTGGTTGAATTATATCAAGTTCTTAGATTAAATGCCACATTATAAACTTCTTTATGAAAAGTGCTGAAACTCACTAAAAGTATTAAGAACACTTCAATAAACAGCTGGTGTTAGTGAAATTTACAGTAAATTAAGTCTGAATATTTTTTTTCAGATTTCTTAAATTCCATGCACTTAACCCAATCATTATCAGGTTGTTAAATGAAACTCGAAGTTCAAAACTCCTTTACAAAAAGAGTTGAAACTCAGTAAGCTCCCCCAGGACTTGAAATTAACTTTAAACTTCATAATTTGTTCAAACTTAATTTTTGTTGGACTTCTGTGGCAATTCTAAACTTAAATTCAAATGGTTCATTTTGGAATCAAACATTTTTCATGTTGTTGAGATGTAAGAATAATAAGATTTAACCTCAAACTTCAAAATTCATGTTGTAATTATAATTTTACAATTTGTATAAACCTTAATTCTATCAGTCTTATTTTCAAGTTTATATTTCTTTTTATTTAACTCTTGACAATTTCAAAATTAAATCCAAAATGGTAATTTTGCAATGAGATATTGTTACACGGCAAGAGACACATTTTTGTGTAAGATTAAAATTTCAAAATTTCTTTAAACATTACTTTTCTCGATTTTTTACATTTTTTGAACCTTACCTTTCTCCATTTTGGATGTACTTGTTTAAATTGTTACTGTAAACTCATAATTTCCAAATTTCGATAATCTGTACTTGTAATTCTGCTCTCGATTTTACTTATTAACTTCGTTTCCAGGTTATGAAACTACAACCTTAAATGTAAAGTTCACAAGTATAACCTTCTCTAAACTTCGTTTTAAATTTTTCCAAATTTTTTTGGCAATTTCCAGCGCCGATCCAGAAGATTAATGGGCGTCCCCCTCTAGCCAAAACACGTTTCTCCCAATTTTCCCGTCTGCTAGACTTGTTTTTCGATACGAAACCCAGAAAAAAATTCCCACCCAAATAGCTATCTCTCTAGAACGTAATTAATCGGCATGGGACTGAAATTAATTCTAAAAGCTGCTTACGCGAAGATTCAAATGACGTTACGTTGCGTAATTACTTTTCAAGGGCGTTGGGTAATAAGTAATTAGGGTGATATCAAAAAATATTTTAATAATAATAATTGTGAAATATCTTTTGTGTTGCTCGACGAGGGTAATGCGATTTTAATTAAGGATTATGTGGCGACACTTTATATCTGAAAATAAAATTTTAATTGAAAGGTAGCTGAGCTTGAAACGAGAACGTGCTAAATAACTTGTCGGGAATTTAAAAAATACTGAACAAGGAAAATTGACGTTTTCAAAAATCTTCTAAAATGTTTAAAAATCAATTAAAGGGTATTTTATAAAAATTTTGAAATAAATTTGATATATGCAAGAATATTTTTATAAAATTTTATTTTTTGATTAGGAAACGTCAAAAATTTTTGGAAGAATTCAAGAGAATTTATAAAGTCTAAATGAGCCATTTTTTGTTTTCTACATGTTCCTACAATACTCCCAGGACAACAGATGACGCCCATGTTTTTCTGGATTCCTCTATATTTTTTAATATCCCTAATCTCTCTTAATAAACGTTAGTTTTGACGGCGAATTAATCGTAGTTATACGAATTAAACGGTTTTTGAAAAGTTGCCACATCGCAAAACTTCGTCCGTTGTAAAATTATGCCAAATTGCGATTCGTAATTTGTGAGTTAATTACCGCCGACAGCTAAGTCGACGTCCCGTCCCTCAGATAAGCCAAATTAAGTAATTCCGTCTCCCGGACCAATAATATCATCTCTCGTGTCTCGTGTGTGTGCTTGTGTGAGTGTCACGTGTGCTTTATAAGGGATTATTGCTCCTGCTAATTGCGAAAATTACGTATTAAGTGTCCGACGGTTAGGATGCGGTAAATTCGGGCGATCCAATTTGTAATATATTAAAACGTGAACGACCGGGAGAGGATTTAGCGACGTAGCCCGAGATCCCTTTACGTTACGTCAGTCACGTAAAACTAGTCTCCACCTCTTGCTGAAGACACGCCTTCGAGCTGTACTCAGTAGGCGTGATTTAACACATATTTTTTTAAGCTACGCCTACGTCCGGAATCATCTACCAGTCATTGAGGCTAAGAACGCACGCCTTTCTCCTCAAACCACGCCCACTTATGCGAGCCACGCCTTCGAATCTGTGCTGACCAATCACCGTGTCGTCGTTTTACCAAACAAACGCCTCTTTTTTGAGGTTAAACCCGAAGGTGTAAAAAATAGGGGTGAAAACCAAAATTCTGGACGAACTTTGAATGAAAACTTTATTTAATATGCCAATAATTTCGATTATAAATATAGTAGGTAGTCGAAGGTAAAATTTGACAGCTTAAGATGTCTATTAAGATGACAGAAATTGCCCAATTTGTAGGTAGAACGTTGCCTGGATTTGTTTGAATCCACGTATGTCGCATTACACCGATTCTATTAAAAGCGCCTGACATCTCCAATGACGAAAAATATGAAATGTTTACATAAGACAGTATTTTTACTTTTTAGATTAGTTCAATACAAACGAAAGGGAAACAAGTCTTGTCGATCCCTTCTCTCTTTCTGTAACGACAGTCCATTAATCTAATCGCTTTAAAATTTTAATGAAGACTTATGCAATCGGTCACGTCCGACCCGAAGTCCTTTTCGAGGGTCCCGTGTTATCCTGTCGGACGTCACGAGTCCGGACGTCCCTCAGGAAAAGCTGGAGGAAATTGTTCGAGATGGGACGTCCCGCGGGAACATCGATCGCGACACCGAATTATATTCATGGAGCTTAGCTCCAGATCTTGTTGTAAATTCGTTGGATTAATATTTAAAGTTTTTAGAAAATTTTAGAAATTTTCATCGCCTTATACTCGAATAATTATGATATTCCACGCCTATGAGTACACCGCCCTTTCGGCCGGTTTCATAATACAGTTAAAGTCTACTTTAACTTAAAGTTGACTTTGACTGTGACGTTAGAAGTAGTAAAAGTCATGAAAGCATCACAGTCAAGGTCAATTTTAAGTTAAAGTGGACTTTAAGTGTATTATGAAATCGGGCGAAACTCAGTAACTACATTAACTAACTTTGTAACTTTACTTACTAGTAATTTATTAGATACTCACAACTTCATTCAAGGATGTCTTTAACTAAATTAACTAACTTAGTAACTTTACTTACTAGTAATTTATTAGATACTTAAAACTTCATTCAAGGATGTCTTAACTCAGTAACTAGATTAACTAACTTAGTAACTTTACTTACTAGTAATTTATTAGATACTTAAAACTTCATTCAAGGATGTCTTACGCCCGGTTTCATAATACAGTTAAAGTCTACTTTAACTTAAAGTTGACTTTGACTGTAAGGTTAGAAGTAGTAAAAGTTATAAAAACATCACAGTCAAGGTCAACTTTAAGTTAAAGTGGACTTTAACTGTATTATGAAACCGGGCGTAACGAAGTAACTAAATTAACTAACCCACTAACTTTACTTACTAGTAATTTATTAGATACTTACAACTTCATTCAAGGATGAAACTCAGTAACTAAATTAACTAACTTAGTAACTACACTTACTAGTAATTTATTAGATACTTAAAACTTCATTCAATGATGTCTTACGCCCGGTTTCATAATGCAGTTAAAGTCTACTTTAACATAAAGTTGACTTTGACTGTGACGTTAGAAGTAGTAAGTCATGAAAGCATCACAGTCAAGGTCAACTTTGAGTTAAAGTGGATATTAACTGCTTTATGAAACCGGGCGTAACTCAGTAACTAAATTAACTAACTTAGTAACTTTACTGACTAGTAATTTATTAGATACTTACAACTTCATTCAAGGATGTCTTACGCCCGGTTTCATAATGCAGTTAAAGTCCACTTTAACTTAAAGTTGACTTTGACTGTGAGGTTAGAAGTAGTAAAAGTCATGAAAGCATCACAGTCAAGGTCAACTTTGAGTTAAAGTGAACTTTAACTGTATTATGAAACCGGGCGTAACGCAGTAACTAAATTAACTAACCCACTAACTTTACTTACTAGTAATTTATTAGATACTTACAACTTCATTCAAGGATGAAACTCAGTAACTAAATTAACTAACTTAGTAACTATACTTACTAGTAATTTATTAGATACTTAAAACTTCATTTAAGGATGTCTTACGCCCGGTTTCATAATGCAGTTAAAGTCTACTTTAACTTAAAGTTGACTTTGACTGTGACGTTAGAAGTAGTAAAAGTCATGAAAGCATCACAGTCAAGGTCAATTTTAAGTTAAAGTGGACTTTAAGTACATTATGAAACCGGGCGAAACTCAGTAACTACATTAACTAACTTTGTAACTTTACTTACTAGTAATTTATTAGAGACTCACAACTTCATTCAAGGATGTCTTTAACTAAATTAACTAACTTAGTAACTATACTTACTAGTAATTTATTAGATACTTAAAACTTCATTCAAGGATGTCTTACGCCTGGTTTCATAATGCAATTAAAGTCTACTTTAACTTAAAGTTGACTTTGACTGTGACGTTAGAAGTAGTAAGTCATGAAAGCATCACAGTCAAGGTCAACTTTGAGTTAAAGTGGATTTTAACTGCTTTATGAAACCGGACGTAACTCAGTAACTAAATTAACTAACCTAGTAAGTTTACTTACTAGTAATTTATTAGATACTTACAACTTCATTCAAGGATGTCTTATGCCCGGTTTCATAATGCAGTTAAAGTCTACTTTAACTTAAAGTTGACTTTGACTGTGACGTTAGAAGTAGTAAGTCATGAAAGCATCACAGTCAAGGTCAACTTTGAGTTAACTTGACCCTTGACCGTGATCACTGACGAACAACCTCACTCACCTCACCTATTGACACGCCGCGTTAAGAGGAATTAGGTTTGAATTTAACGAGATGTAAAGATTAAGGATTTAAGAGGGTTATAGTCCAGAGTTGGAACTTACTTTGTTTCTTCTGTCCGGATTAAGAAAACGTACCACTGTCATTATAATTTTTATTCCACGTTAGACATCCGATCTACATTACTTTCCAACTCAAAACTTAAAGCAAATCTCACTATTCAACATTTTGAAAAACACAACAACAAGTCAATCAATCTCAATTTGTACTATGCATCCGCATGTGATTCTTTAAACTACCAGTCGCAGTAAAAGACTTACTGCATACGCTACACCTAAACGGTTTCTCACCCGTATGAGTACGCAGGTGAACTTTCAAATTACCAGACTCCTTAAAGGTCTTATCACACTGTGAACATTTAAAAGGTTCCTCGCCTGTGTGTATCCGCAAGTGTTTCTTCATCCGACCGGACTGTGAGAAGGCCTTACCGCAGTGCGGACAATTGAAGGGTTTCTCCCCGGTGTGAGTACGTAAGTGTACTTTTAAATAACCGGATTCGATAAAAGTCTTATCGCAGTGCGAACATTTAAAAGGTCTGTCGTCGTTATGGACCTGCAAGTGTCTCTTCAAAGTGGAAAGTTGAGTGAATGTGTCGCTACAGAATGAACATTTAAACGGTTTCTCACCGGTGTGAATACGCATGTGAGTCCTCAAGCTGCTAGCTAATGTAAAAGTCTTATCGCATAGCGAACATTTAAAACACTTCTCACCACTATGAGTAAGCATGTGACGCTTCAAATTACCGGATTCACTAAAAGCCTTATCACAGTGCGAACATTTAAACCGTACGTCACCTGCATGCATACGTAAGTGTATCTTCAACTGACCAGATCGAGTGAAAGTCTCAGCGCACTGTGTACAATTAAATGGTCTCTCGCCCGTATGAGTACGTAAATGAACTTTTAAATTACCGGATTCGACGAACGTCTTATCGCAGTACGAACATTTCAAAGGTCGGTCGCCGATATGAACCTGCAAGTGCCTCTTCATTGTGGTGCGATGAGTGAACGTGTTGTTGCAGAACGAACATTCGAAAGGTTTCTCACCCGTATGGGTACGCATGTGACATTTTAAAGTACTAGACAAAGTGAAACTCTTATTACATATTGAACATTCGAAAGGTTTCTCGCCTGTATGTACATGTAAATGTTCCCTCAAAGTACTAGACCGAGCGAAGCTCTTACTGCAATGCGAACACTCGAAAGGTCTCTCACCGGTATGGACGCGTAGGTGAGTCTTAAAACGGCTCGGCTCGGTGAAAGCCTTATTGCAGTACGAACATTCAAAGGGTTTCCCATCAGTATGAATGAACAAGTGTCTCTTCAAATTAGTAGAACGAACGAAAGTCTGGTCGCAATACGAACATGTAAAACGTCCACCTGAGTGAGCCTCCGAATCTAAACCAGACTCTTCTCGTTTCGAAGCTTCCACTTTGATTAAGGGAGGATATTCGGTATCGATAGGTTCGTCTTTGACGTATCTAGCGGACAGTATCTTATTTATTACGGACGCGTGAGTCTTACACCTCTCGACGTACGACGAGAATTCCTCGTAGCGTGACTTACATCGCTCACAGATATTCTTCAGAGACGTTGCGGTCGGATCCTGGAAGAAACGAAACGTGTCGATTACACCATGGATTACAATGGGGTAGAGCACAAATAACAATTCTGTAAAGGGTTGGACACTCACTTCAGCGCTGATTATTTTCCAGAAGAGCCATAATCTCTCCTCGATGGTTTCCACGGGTGCTTCTTGCAAGCACCAATCGCAAGTAATCGCTTTCATGTTACTCATGATGAGGATAAAATCGCAATTCCTTGTGTACTGAGACTGAACGATAAGTTAAATGCAGGAGATTTACAACAAAAACTACACTTTGGGCGAAAACAACAGAAAAAGTGAGGTTAGGTCGTTTCATGTGTCAACGCATAGAACCGAGCCGAGCACGAAACACCAAAAGTTTGAAACTATCGTTACAATTAATCGGATTATTGCTATATAATCGTGTTTATTAATCGAATTGACGTATTTTATGAAGTAATTAATACTCACTAACAGAAATATTTCGTTTATATATAAATTATCGAGGAAACTAAAGTCACTAGATATACAAAGTACCGCAATCGTCCGCCATATTGGTTCGGTTTGTGGTGGGGGAAATAGCGCGTTATTTAAGTATGCGAACTTGAATAATTCTTGGAGGGGTGAAGTGAATGAATGGAAAAGTTACGTAGGTGATATTTCTTACAAAAATTAAATTGTTATAAATGAAGGTTATGTTGGCCTATTTTATGAAACTGCCAACAGCACTCCGTGAATATTATCATTACTAATAAATGATATGTAATATTATTCTATTATTACCAGTACTTACAATGAAAACTTGAAAGCTAAATATATGAAAATTTGTTGCATTCTCCTTCATCTACCCATGTTTTCAATTTAAAGAACAAAAACAAGTGATAAAAGTAACTAAAATTGAAATAGAGTAGGTAATATGCTTAGGTAGACAGACTCAAAAACAGTAAAGAATTAACACTATTTTTTTTAAATGTGAGTGAGTATAATAGAAACATGTTCATAACATATTTTTCTATTTACTGGAACAAACCTATCATTTTCTTACTTGCCTATATTCAAAAGAATTTGCAAATAAGTTATACCCTAAACACTCAAATAAAACCAAGTGTATGCGTTACAAATATATATTATTCAATAATGCACGCATGACAATACTACGGCTACTTTGAACATCCGTATTCGTATTATTTGTACTAATGTTTTTTAATAAAAAATATAAACGGCTCCTTAGAAATATCTTGACTATTTTGTTACAAATATTGTGGCAACTTAAAACATGTTTAGGAGCTGGACATTGTTTATGGATTGTATTTAAAATATCACAAAGATTTCACAACACCACACCATTTTTATAAGCAAATCCCAATCGAAAAATAAATGTCTCCTCTTTTAGAAATTACCGCATTACCACTCACCACACGTTACCGCCTGGAAAAATGATGTTATTGTTATGATGTCATTTGTCAATAATTGTCACAAATTTGACAACTGTTTAGTGTAAAAATAAAATTCCTACTAAAATCCCTAAAAATAGCCGCCATTTTGGTTCGGAATGGTTCTATCTCTCTCTTACACGTGGGGTCAATGGATTGCGGTACTTTGTATATCTAGTGACTTTAGAGGAAACAAATATGACGAGGAAAAAGGAGCGTTCGATTATTACAATTACGTGATCCCGTGATTCCCGCCGAAACTTTGATTTTAAATTACCCTGAAATGGCATTACAGCTTCCACAGAAGCTATTTTAAGAGTTGAATAACGTAAAGGTAAAGAGATTCCAAATACATGCCTTCAATTGTCTGATTATGAGATGAAGTAGTGAGTAATAAGCCACTTTTACCTCTCATAATCTCATACTTGATCTGTAAAAACCGAAAACGAGTGTAACTGGTGAGTTATGAATGAAAAATACATCTATAAATATAACGATTTTCCGACATCACCTTCGTACTGCATCTAACTCGTAAAATTAAGGAATATGTACTTCACTAATAGTAAGTAATGAATGAACTAAAGTCAATGGGTTTATAATAAAGTTTTTAACCTATTAGAGCAGAGAGTAATGGCAGTCATAAATACATTCATGTTATATTTCAACTTCTGAAATTATTGCAGCAATTATAACATCTTTAACTTTTCCAGTTTGTGTAGAAGGTGAGTAATGACCATCATTACTTCCAAAATTCTGAAGTTGATATCAATAGTGAATAACTAATTAAATGGCGTCTTCAAATTGTCCACAAATTCTCCTATTCTAGTTTATTTAAAAAAATTGATAAAAATACACTTGGCTCGTGAGTAATGAGTTAAATTAGTGCAGTGGGTTTATAAAGAAGTTTCCAAAGTATCTGACCGGACAGTAATGGCGGTCATAAATACATTCATATTGTATTTCAACTTCTGAAAATAATGCAGCAATTATAACAAGTCTAACCTTTGCAATTTGTGTAGAAGGTGAGTAATGACCATCATTACTTCCAAAATTCTGAAGTTGATATCAATAGTGAATAACGAATTAAATGGCGTCTTCAAATTGTCCACAAATTCTCCTATTCTAGTTTAATTCAAAAAATTGATGAATATAAACTTCGCTCGTGAGTAATGAGTTAAATTATTGCAGGGGTTTATAAAGAAATTTCCAAAGTATCTGACCAGAGAGTAATGGCGGTCATAAATACATTCATATTATATTATAACTTCTGAAATTATTATAGCAATTATAACAACTTTAATCTTTTGAATTTGTCTAAGGGGTGAGTAATGACGATTATTCCTTCCAAAATTCTGAAGTTGATATGAATAGTGAATAACGAATTAAATGGCGTCTGAAAATTGTCCACAAATTCTCCTATTCTAGTTTAATTCAAAAAATTGATGAATATACACTTGGCTCGTGAGTAATGAGTTAAATTATTCCACTGGGTTTATAAAGAAGTTCCCAAAATATCTACTCAGAGAGTAATGGCAGTCATAAACACATTCATATTATATTCCAACTTCTGAAATTATTGCAGCAATTATAACAACTTTAATCTTTTCAATTTGTCTAAAGGGTGAGTAATGTCGATCATTTCTTCCAAAATTCTGAAATTGGTATCAGTAGTGAGTAATGGACTAAATGGTATCTTAAAATTGTTGACAAATTTTCCTATTCCAGATATCGGTGAGTAATGAATGTCATTACTACCTACATCAGAATAACCTAGAAACGAATGAAATGATTTTGTCATAAATAACTAAAATAGCGTCCATGGATTTGTAACGAATTTTCCAAAGTGTGCAATAAATGAGTAAAGGCTCTTATTACTAAACGACGATTTCTGTAATGATTTCCCAAATTAATGCAATAATCCCATGATGCAATGTCCCCTTTTTTCCCGGCTCGTTGTCCACTGTTCTTCCCTTTTTCGACGGGCGTCCCTGTTTCGGCTAGGGATATATAGAAAGAGAGAAAGGGCCGGACGTGCCGTAGGATTTGGCTCGGTGCCCGGGAAGACGAATATAACGTGATAATTCTGGATGTAAGTCCTGAACTTTAATCTTGGGAGAGATCGGGTAATAAACATGGGAATCTCCGTTACGGGAAAAGAAAATAATAGCCGGGCAGAGTAGAATTGGAGTTTTAAAACTTTAAAATCGGTTAAAATCATAAAACGTGGTTAAGTGAATTTTATGTGAAACTGTGGCGGATTTTGGAGTGGAGTTTTCTAGATTCATGCCGTCCAATAAGAACGCTTTATGTCAGCTTTCGACAATAATTTAATTCTCTTGATATCAAACAAAAGAAAATTTCCCTTTCCAGAAAAAAATTTAGAATGACATTTTCTCAAATTTAATTTTTATGAATGTAGATTTTAATACATTATTTTGAGAAAAATTGTTAGTGAGTTGTCTGGTTGAATTTCAATAAAGATGTTATGAAAATGAGCAAATGTCGTTGGCTTCTTTATAGGAACTTATGGTTTGCAAATTTGAGAAATGTTAAATTAAAAAAATGGAAATTTACAAAAATTGCATACTTTCCCAAAATATCCGAAGAAATAATAAGTTAGTTTCAGTTTTATTATTATTAGTTATAGAAGAAACCACAAAGCATTCTCCATAGGAGAAATCTTCCAAACAACTAAGCAGCTAGATTACTTGTATTACTTTTTTGGAAATGGCCAATGTCATGCGAACATACTCGAAATTCGATAAATGTATTTGTTGTAATTGACTTTTGGGGGAATTGTATTCTTTACATTAATTTCCTCATGAAGGTTTGAATTTAGAATAATAGATCCGATAGGTATATCACGAATCACATTTTTGGAAATCTCGAATTTCAATAATTTCGAGATTTAGAGGCCATATGAGAAAGTCTTACGATGTTACACATCGCCTTTTTGTTTATCTTTTCACCCGTACTATTTCGGGCATCTCAGTAGCAAAGGAATCGCTCGTTTACATTTGAATCATCGCCGCTTATCAGCACAATTACGTGTCGAGATTTATCTCTCGCTCCGAACCTTAATCACCGCCAGTTTAACGAATCGTTCGATCGAGGACGGACGTACCGGTCTCTCCGCTCATGCGAATGTGTGAGTTTGTGAGTTTTGTGAGTTGTGTCGTAAGTTTTATGAGTTACCATAGTGACGTCTCGTTCCTGGGCTCACGAATGCCTCGAAATTATAATTCTGGCGAGTGAATTGCGCACTTGAACGTTTTCTAAGTGACATAACGTCTACCCTGAGGAATTGGGGGCGAAAAGGGCGAAATAAGAGGAGAGAACGCCCTGGAAAATCACGAGTAGGTGGTAAGTACTAGAGGATAAACATGTTTTCAAATTTTTCCACATTTAAGGGAAATTGATGTTGAATTTAAGTTTTTAGTAATTTCTAAACGTCTAATACCCAAAAATAAATAACCTAAATCTAAACCCTAATATCCAAAAAAATTTAAAATAATTTTTAATAAATTTCTAAAATTAGTTAGTGAAGAATAAGTTATGCAGGGTATCATATTTAAACAATGAAGGGACTCGTTTATTATTTTTAACGAAAAGCTAATATAAGTCATTGCTTCATTTAATAGAAATAGACATAACACACTTAGAAACTTTCAATAAGTCTGTATTTAGATATCAATTTTACAGATTATTCTAATTCTTCGTTCTTTACCATTAGAAACTGTCACTGTTGCTTCCCATTTACTGCAAACAATTTGTTACTTTCTCATATGGGATACCCATATAATAAGAGAAAGTATTGTAATCTTGATGATTTTCGAATTTGAAATATTGACATTTCTGGATTTTGAGGTCCCCAGAGTTTAAAAACATGTTTCTGGAAAATGTCTCTCTGTGTGTATGTAGTTTTGTATGTAGGCTGTGTCCCATGAACTCGATACTTAAGGGCAAGCGGCATTTTATTCGTACTTTTTAGGTTTCTTTTTATTATCTCAAAATTGGTAGAAGGTTATTTTTTAAATTTCGTACGTTTACTTTACTAAACAATCCTTTATCGATATGATATTGTGAATTTTCAGTTTTTCTCAATTTTTTCCAAAACGGCTATACCAATTCTCACAAAATTTTAGACTTTAACTGACCTAACTAATAGCTAGAACTCTTATTTGAAACATTTCTTTCTAAATCCTCCCTAAAGGGCACTTATGGATATTCATACTTTGTCAAAAAAATTTAACAATACTTTTAATGTTTTCATTAAAGTTTATTCTTGAGTTAACAGATTAACTGCATATAATTTTTATCTTAGAAATATTTCTCATCTAACAAACAATTAAAAAAATTATTTACTAATTAGAGAAAATGTTAATAACCAATACTAAATTTATTTTATAAAACGATGATTATGTTTTCATGAATATTTTTTCAGGCCAAATGAGAAAGTCTTACGATGTTACACATCGCCTTTTTGTTTATCTTTTCACCCGTACTATTTCGGGCATCTCAGTAGCAAAGGAATCGCTCGTTTACATTTGAATCATCGCCGCTTATCAGCACAATTACGTGTCGAGATTTATCTCTCGCTCCGAACCTTAATCACCGCCAGTTTAACGAATCGTTCGATCGAGGACGGACATATCGGTGTCTCCACTCATGCGAGTGTGTGAGTTTAGTGAGTTGTGTCGCGAATTTTGTGAGTTAGCATAGTGAAGTCTCGTTCCTGGGCTCCCGAATGCCTCGAAATTATAATTCTGGCTAGTGAATTGCGCACTTGAACGTTTTCTGAGTGACATAACCTCTACCCTGAAAAATTCGGGGGCGAAATAAGAGGAGAGAACGCCCTGGAAAGTCACGAGTAGGTGGTAAGTACTAGAGGATAAACATATTTTCAAGTTTTTTTCACATTTAAGGGAAATTGTCGTTGAATTTATGTGTTTAATAATTTCTAAACGCCTAATACGTAAAAATAAATAACCTAAATCTAAACCCTAAAATCCAAAAAATCTAAAATAATTTATAATGAATTTCTAAAAGAGCGAAGGGCATTTTATTAGTAATTTTTAGGTCTTTTTAGGTTTTTTTGGTTACAACTTGTATTTGAAACATTTCTATTTAATACCTCCCCAAAGGGCAATATTGAACATTTTTGAGTTTTCACTAAACTTTTATCAAAACATTTAATTTCCCTTTGCCTCGTGCCCCATTCACTATTACAAAAGACGCATCTGACTAGAATTCCGTCGTGCTATACCTACCTGCTATACATATTTTTAGCTTAGTTGAATGCGTCTCGTACGTACCTATAATATAAGTGTATGTATGTACGTGTACATGTTTTTGTCAAAAGGGGAAAGAGAAAAGCGAGAGAAAGAGAGTTAGTTCCCGGGCCGGAGCTGAAACGTCATATAAGTTATCCGAAGGAACAATAAGCGAAATTTCTGCATTGTTCCGTTGTAAGCGCCGCGAACAATGCCAACCGTAGACACATAAGAGCATCGGAACTGTTACGTAGCATATGTGTGTGTATGTGTTTAACAAACGTTTAGTTTGGTACGTTGCACAGATTATGGTTTAATAACGTCTACGCTATGGGATGATTCTCGACGTATTCACGTTACGTCTAATCGTACTTCTCCTAATTATCAAAATACCGAATTCATCCATTGAATACGAGACAGTTTCCCATTAAATTTTTATCGTTAAGCATAGATATTGGAACGTCAAAAGCACATAACAAAAATATCTAAATTACCATTTAGCTCTAGGCGATGTAACAACTGTATAAGAAACTACACTTAACTGACACTAAAAAAAGTAAATAGTTGTTATGTCTCCTTATGGAATTACGGTAATTTTGAATTTATCATAAAATTCAATATTCACAACCAAACGTTCCTCAGGTGAGATTGTCTTAATAATTTGGAGTAAATTTCCACTTAAAATTAACTCAAGTGTTTGTTAAACCGCTTCCATAAAAATTGGGCACAAGTTATAGAATGAAACAACCGATTTTTGGGCGATACCAAGCCTTTTGAACTTAACGCTTTTCACAATTAATGGTTGAAAAATGTTTTAACTACCTGATATAACATTGAAGCTTGAAATTAACTACGAAATGGTTTTTTTAAAAAGTTTATAGCTTAAAAAGTAAGGGAATTATCGTCTAAAAACCAATTGCATTGTTGTTTCACTGTTTCACTAGTGAAATATTCTTAGTTTAATACCAAATCACTGTTAAATCATTTCTAATTGTAAGAAAATCATTGAAATGTACATTCCAGTTAACAACTTTTGTGACTTTCACCATAATCCGATTATAAATATTTTTTATGAATTTATTATACCATTGCAAAGTGCCACTTCCACTAAGCGTTATGTTAGATTGTTAAATGGACACCAATAACTTTAAAACTCCTTTACTAAATGAATTGAAATTTCTTAAACTCTCTCAACACACTTCAATAAACAATTCTAGTGAGTTTAATTATAATCTGAGTTTCAATACAAAAATTATGAATTTTTGAAATTAGAAATCGTGGTACATGTGCAACTATAGTCTTTCAGTTGTGTCAATTCGTTACATAAAGCATCACAACTAAAACAATCCTTTTTAAAAAGTACTGAAACTTAGTAAACGTCTTTAAAACACTATAATAAATAACACTTCGCGAAGTTTATGATAAGACGAATTTCCATATTTGTTTAATGAATTTTTGAAATCCTTGTAAATTACAACTTCATCCAATCACTTCCAAATAAGTAAGTAGGCACCTCCAACTTCAATACTTTTTCTTGAAAAGAGTTGAAATTTAAGCTTCCCAATGAGCTTTCAGTCAACAACTTAGGTGAGTTTCAAAACAGTTTGAGTTAGAATAATGTCTTGATTGTCACTTTTCCGGACAATATGCTAGGTTGTCAAATAAACACCAATAACTTTAAAACTCCTTTACTAAAATGGTTCAAATTTTTCAAACTCCTTAAGGACACTTTAGTAAACAATTCCAGTGAGTTTTATTATAATCTGAGTTTCAATACAAGAATTATGAATTTTTGAAATTAGAAATCGTGGTACATGTGCAACTACATTCTTTCAGTTGTGTCAATTCTTTACATAAAGCATCACAACTTAAACAATCCTTTATAAAAAGTGCTGAAACTTACTAAACGTCTTTAAAACACTATAATAAATAATACTTCGTGAAGTTTATGATAAGACGAATTTCCATATTTGTACAACGAATTTTTGAAATCCTTGTAAATTACAACTTCATCCAATCACTTCCAAGTAAGTAAATAGGCACCTCCAACTTCAATACTTTTTCTCAAAAAGAGTTGAAATTTAAGCTTCCCAATGAGGTTTCAGTCAACAACTTAGGTGAGTTTCACCACAGTTTGAGTTAGAATAATTTCTGGATTGTCACTTTTCCGAACACTATGCCAGGTTGTCAAATAAACACCAATAACTTTAAAACTCCTTAACTAAAATGGTTCAAATTTTTTAAACTCCCTAAGGACACTTCAATAAACAATTCCAATGAGTTTTATTATAATCTGAGTTCCAATACAAAAATTATGAATTTTTGAAATTAAATATCGTGGTACATGTGCAACTATAGTCTTTCAGTTGTATCAATTCTTTACATAAAGCATCACAACTTAAACAATCCTTTATAAATAGTGCTGAAACTCACTAAACGTCTTCAAAACACTATAATCAATAACACTTCGTGAAGTTTATGATAAGAAAGTTTATGGCTTTTTTGTTTTTTCACAGTTTCAGTAGTGAAATATTCTTAGTTTAATACGAAATTACTTTCAAATAATTTCTAATTTTTAGAAAATTGTTGAAATTATTTTTTAATAATCAATAGTCTCAGGGGCAGATTTGTAAAGGGGTTGAACAAGTGGTTAGACAAATAATAATTTTATTTTATTAGTACAGTAATACACATTTAATATAAATGCACTTGTAAATCATTTGAAATTGTAAAAAGCCTTTTTAAAAATATTTATAACCCCCAGAGGATAATTTATAATAGTTGCAGCGTTTCAGCAAATAATATAATACATTCAACTAAAATAAAATAATTTAAATTTAACATGACGCACTTTTAAATCATATCAAGTTATAATAAATATGTTTGAAAGTAGTTTTGAAAATTACAACCTTTACAGGGGTTGAATCGTTCTTATTAATGATAAATCTTGTTCAAAAATGTCAAGAGATCTACAAATAATTCATTTACTCATTATTTTAACGAGTTACATGCTAGAATCTACAGTTTTTAATTTTTTGCAATGAGGGGTAGTTTACACCCTTAAAAAATAAAAGTCCGGACCGGCACAGGGTAGATTTTGAAATAGAGGGTAATTAGGGCTTGAACCCAAATTTTTATGAAAATCGGTGTTGATTCCCAAAATTGGACAGCAATACGGTGTTTTGCCGTTGATGCCTGGACTATAATAGTTCAAAAGTGAACCTACAATTATTACCATGTACTTAAAAAAGCACATTACTTGTTTGTCTAGGGATAGCAACCCCAATTTTTCATAAGGGAGAATTTGAAGATTTTTCTTATGATGTCTTCTATATAAATGCAATTATTCTTCAACCTCATTCATCAGCTTTTAAGTTAAAAATTTGATTAGATATTGTACAGGCATCGAGAAAAATAAAAATTGAAAATGTCATGTTTCAGAGTTGGTAAAAAACATTTATTGCAAGGAGTAGCATGTACCTCTAATTTCGATAAGCGCCCTCAGTTTTTCCACTTTAATTCATATAGGTATTGATATGTCGTTAGTATAGTCAATTATAGAAATTGGAAAACTTTAGTTCGTTAAAAAAATAGAAGAAATAACTGCTGGCACATTTTTTTCAAAAAATAGTTATAAGATTTAATACGTTACAAATGTTAGTAGCTTTGCCACAAAAAAATCCATGCAAATGAACCTGATCCTAGCCTTTGTAATTTTTATTCAGCAACAATACAATGGCAGCGTCTGCATAATTCCCCTCTGCAGCGCGAGCAGGTATCATTAATCTTTAAAAAACGTTCCTACATCCACCCCATAGCCCGTTTCCCCACTCCCCATCTCATAACGTAACCGTGCACGTATAAAAGCTAGTTTTAACATATACGGTATAATATGACTCCCGGCGTATATCGGATAATCCAGTTTTACGACGAAATAAGACACTTTATTCGAATCGATAAGTTATTTATTACCTCGCGCCGAGACTGACAATGTAACTAAAAGTCTGATAACGTTACTTTATCGCGCTTATAAAACCCACAAAACAATCTAACGTGTACATGAACGTTTCACCCGGTTAACTGCACCGTTATTCCCCTCCACCACCCTCTCTTTCTCTTTGTCTCTCTTGTATTACAAAACCTCATTTCCAGCCATAAACACCGTTCGCGTCCGATTTCCCTTAATTAAACCCACGAAAAAATATTTACACAAGTCCAAGATCAAAGATCCTAATTTTAACTCTCCCCCGTCCCGACGGACGACGAAATTCCTCCAAAAAAAAAATGGAGGAAACCGGAGAGTTTTAATATCATGCTAATTAGCGAAAAAAAAAATTAAATTCGCTGCGAAGGAAGTGGAACGTTCTCGCTATGTATATATATATATTTTTTAATTCGTCCTGTCTTCTCCGGGAAGGAGATCAACGTCTGAGGAGAAATTAACTGTCGCGAAGTATAAAGGGTAGGGTTAAATATCGGTGTGTTTCTTTTAATGGCGGAACGTCCGCGAGACGCTAAGTTCCGACGGATTGATGTTTTCTATTCGGGACTTGTTGAGGGATGCACGGGACCGTGTAACCTCGGAATTTATCCGGTGAATTTCTCGAAAGTCCTACGAGACGGTAAGAAAACTCTCAATGGGAAGTGGATCATTGCGAATATTTCAAGGAAATGAGTCTTAAATGTATAATGTGTTCCGTGCCTTTCATATGTTCCGTGGGTGTGTTTCGTGCATCATGGAGTTACATTCTATCAGTATTGTTAAGTATTTAAATACTACATGTATTTAGAAATGTATTTTAAATACTTTTTATGTATTTAAATACATTTGTGTTTACTGTGTATTTAAAATACATTTCTTCTGACATTTTAAATACAGTAGTTCAAATACATTTTTGGGCAATATTAAGATCCATTATTTGCTAAATTATTACTTAAATGCTCTTACATTTATTTTATTTTGTGACAGTAACTATAAATGCTCATTTTTGTACATTTTTTGAGCATATTTCCGGCTGTTCATTTGTATTTACGTTTTGGTTTAAGTACTTACATGCTTATTTTGAAGCTAACGATCCTATGGCAGTTTTAAAGGAGTTGCGAGTATCTTAACAAAGGTGTACAATTCATAAAGTGTTTAAAAAAGTTCTGAAATTGTAAAACAATTTTTAAGTAGCTTGTCGACATTTTTAAAGAAGTCGCAGTTATCTTAAACTTAAGCTGTTGTTTCAAAAGAAGTTAAGAAGCTTCTAAAGAACTTATGACAACTTAAATTCAATACAAATAACTAGAACTGCCATATATGAAGTTGGAAAAGTAACTAATCAAGTTTTTTAATTAGCTACTTCGTTAGATCAAGTTAAAAAGTTAAGTGTCTAATGTGTCGACATCTTTGCCTTGGGATTATTTTTTAGAAGTCTGAAACTTACATTAGCCTGTTGTGTTTTGAAGTATCACTTCAATTTCTAAACACTTGTTTACAAAGTAGTTGGTAAATTTCGGAAAACTGCAAAAATTTTACGATTACATGAAGCAAACAAAATAATTCCTAACACTTTTTGAGATTGTTTTAAGTATTAAAACCATAAACTCAAGTTTAGCGTATAAAAGTCAGTCTATGTATTTAAGGCTTTTCGATAGAAATAACTTAGATATTTTGAAAATAATTGAAAACTTCACAACTTCGGGCAATTAATTAAAGATTTTAGAACTTCATTACAAAGTTTCCATTAGAAATTAGATTCCATTTCCTTAAACTGAATTAGAAATTTCAAAAATTGTATAATTTCAACAATTTCACGAAGAAAATAATAGGAATTCTAAGCTTCCTGGGGTTATGCTTAACATTGCTGCAATTAAGAATAATTTACAACTTTAAATACTGTTTAAATACAAAAACGAAATACTTATTTGTATTTAAATACATTGCCCAGAGAAGTATTTAAAATACATTTTGTAAAAAGTATTGGCGTTTGTATTTAAATACATTTTTAAAAGTATTTTTAACAACACTGCATTCTATAAAGTAATTCTACTGAACTTGAACAAGCAAATACGATATTTGAGTAACCCTTTCATTTTTGAAAAATTTGGATTTTATTGGACCGCTATGGTCTATTCCAGCACGGATGTTCGTGTACTGTTTGAAATATGTTCATTCTATGTTTTGTATGTTTCGTGCATAGAGATAAAAGAGAGAGGAGGTAACAAATGTGGTTGGAACAAATGGACCAAAGCACAGACCAAAGTGGCTTCTGCATATGGCCGACTTCCTGTAAGAAAGCTTTCTCTCCAGTGGCGTAGCATTTAAAATACAAAAACTAAAGTTATGAAATAATAATTCCAGTTCGTATGAAGCAGTTTTATTTTCCATAAATTGTCACAAATGATAACATATAAAACAATATGAAGGTTGTTCAATATGAATTAACTAAAGAATTTTGTTTTTTAATTTAATGCATATTTATAATAATAGTTCATAACAAAATTACCTACATCAGTTTTTACAACCTTACGCTGTTCTTAATTCTTTGGAAAACTGAAATAAATAAAAAATTACAACCACGCCACTGTCTAGAATGCCAACTAAAAATAAGTTATTACTTGAAAAGTGGTATAAATCGCCAGGAATTATTTTAATACTAACAATATCAACCTCAAAGATTTCAGAAACTCCAGTTTTACTCGCTTTGTGGGAAATTCCACAAGAGCAACACGAAACCATATTTCCAACTTTATATTCGACAAATACTAACAATATTTAACCAAAACCAAAACCGAGTTTTAGTGTCACTAAATAAAAATTCATTGGAGCACTATAACAAAAAACAACAATCTGTTTGAAGACACCACAAATCGACAATTCAGCAATAACAATTTGCAAACACGCGTTCGAAAAGTGGCTTCTCAATATGGCCGGTTCCGTCTACAAAAATTATTACCCTCTCTCCCGAATTGTTACCTCCTCTCTCTATTATGTCTATGGTACGTGGACTGCTTGAAATATGTTCATTCTGTGTTTTGTATGTTTCGTGTGTTCCGTGAGATTTGTGCGTCCCATGTATTCCGTGCGTTCAGTTTGTGTTCTGTGCGTTATAAATCGCCAGAAATAGCTGTATTGGTTAATTTCGGACGTAACGGACAGTATATAACTCGAATAAATAATTAGATGAGTCGCTTGATCTCCCATAAACATTACAAAAATCTTTACTAGGTTCTACTGTGGCTCGAGAGGTTAAACTCCAGCCATATAAGTATCGCAGAACTTCTGTAATAGGATTGGGATTAGGTCCTTGACCCAATTCTGAAAAACCAATTAGGTATTAATAGGATTTTCAATGGTGGATCACTCAAGGTCACCAAACTGGTGCTAATGGTCACCAAACTGATTTTAGAGGTCCCCAAACCAGTTTTCTTGGGTCAATGACCGTATCTGAATCCTGTTACAGAACTCTCATTTCCGCACTACTAAGGCGATACTCGATGTGTTAAAAATTGAAGTTCAAACTATATTGAAGACATTTATGAAATTTTAGAGTAGTTTACGCATGTATAATTATTTGAATCTTTACACAGTTGTAATTACAATTAATAAGTTTGAGCATATTTTAGGAATCTCTTTGGAAACGTTACTTACTGTCGAAAATGTAATTTCAAAACATACTTCGAAATTAATCAAACGTCTCGTGAGAAAATTAAATCCAGCGAAGTGTTGACATTTCTTGGATTTGAATTTGTCTTGGAAATTTTCCCATTAAATCTGTTAACATTTAATCAAATTATCAAACGAGCTTTTTGGTTGCTATAACTTGTTAAGATTTAAGAGTTCGAGTTCAAAGTTACAACTTAGAAATTCCAACGTATCATTGAAGCATCCCTAATAGTTGTTGATAGTTATTTAATTAGTGGCTAGTAAGTAAGTTAAAATTTGTGAATTTTTGAATCCCTCTAGTTTGACTCCTAAAGTAAATTCGACATATTTCATATAAATTCTGTCGAAATAACTTTACTAAGGTAGGGTTATTCATATCGTAACCTATAATCTGTCCTTTAATTGTAGGTACTAAGTGATTTTAATTACCTTCCTTTGGTTAGAACTATGATCTTATGTAAGTTAATACACTAACGGTGACAATCCTAAGTTGGAAGCATACTGTCAAATTGATGGACTTGTTAGAGCATGACACAATTTCTCGATACGTTTACTGTTAGTTATCGCAATTTTTGTGACCGGATTAAACTCTCGGCGCATTCGCCATAATATCCACTGTGTAAAAATGTTCCCAATTTAAATTCATTTCCCTGTAATACATTACGGAGGGACACTCTCTGATAAATTTTTGCCCCTCGACCGGGTTATAATTACGGCGAGTGTCCGTGATGGAATTATCGCCATGTAATCCGGCGCCTCCGCCAAAATTTACTAAAGGAATAAAGTCCCCGGAGGCGCATTATTAAAGTGCGATTTCGCGAATAGTACATATATAACATCGCGGAAGTGGAGAGGGTCCGGGGGAGTCTCGGGCGTAGCGTGAATTAAAGGAGTTCAATTTATAGTGGAGTTTAGGGATTCTCCTAAGATGATGGGGAAGTTCGGAGTTTAGTCGGGATTTGCCGAGAAACTATGCGGTGAAGTTCGGGCCGTGATTAGTCGTAAAACGGGAGAGTTTTTCTCGGTTTTATATCACTTAAGTAGGGAGTTGGTCTATAAGGGGGAGGAATTTTATACGAGGGAGATATTAAAATGGTTGTGTTCTTGTCTGAGAGAAGTGACTAGTATATATAATGGTTAGGATATAACCAGGCACTGTCCAAGTAGAATCGAAGATATGAAATTTCTATTTGGTTAAATTTTTTTTTCGAGCCATTTCGTTTTCGCATTCGCTGTAAAATGTCACGTTGTAAATGGAGAGATCTTAAAATTTTCCAATATTTTCCGAAGGTTAGATTTCCCGAACTGTGCTGTTCTGGATTGGGTCACCTTTTGTTGTGTTTTGGGTGGAAGATGTAATTTGAGGCATTCGTTATGGAAAAGTTATGGATCGATATTGTCTCGAACGACATTGCAGGAATCCTGACCGAGGACACGCACCCTCAGCAAAACGTGAATTGCCATAAATAACCTTTATCCAACACATAACAGTTATGACTGTCATTATTATTGTCATTTTAGACAAGTAAACTATCAAACAACACACTAGTGTGTTATAATCCATAACTCACTAGTGACTTTAACCTACTGTAACCAAAATGTAAAAAAGTCACTGTCAAGTCATTCTGACATTTATAGGGTACTACTGAGGCGCAAGTCTCTTCAAGTCTCTTTATCTCAGACAAAAATGATTTCTTCCACTTGTTGGATAAAACATTGTATGCCACTCGCGTGTTATGTTTCCTAAGTCCCAGGGTCTTAGAACCGTGACAATGTTATGTGAAAGTGGTGAAATCGTCATGTATCGTCCATATTACTTTTCCAGTTCGGTGTGCACCGTACTGAAGCCGTAATACGTGTCGGTCAGTAAATCCCCTTGTCACTAATTGACTGATTACAGCGAAAAACGGGCCGTAATGGCGCGCATTTGTTTCCGACCGTTCTCACATGAATAATTGGATTATAACGTAACACACACGCACAACAAGCGGCCGACGACGTTATGAATGCGATCTGCAATTCCGAAAATTCGGCTTTTGTGCTCGGCCCTTTACATAAATCCGGACGGCGAAAGACGCGGGATTTGTTTCGGGCGGGTCCGGCGGTTCGGGCGTTTTATATTTCCGTTTTTGTTTCGGAAAAACGTGTACGCCGATGATGGATGGCGCGTGTCGCTTTCCCGACCGTACAATTTGACAATTAAACTATCGGACATGTCGGTTATTTCGCGTTCTAATTCGACGTTCATGTCGTGATCGACGGGAAATCCATGAAGTAAGCGTGGCAGGTTTTGGAAGTAATTTAAGAAATTCTGACTAGAAACGGTAGGGGCGGATTCTAAAAATCGCTGCGTAAGTAGTCGTCGCATTTGGACGCACCTTAATTACATTATGAGAAACTTTAAAAATTTATTTAGGTGAGCAATTGAAATTTTTTCAAAAATATCCAGGAGTCCCTAATGCCCTAAAAAATCACTTTTTTGAAGGAGAAAACTATATGTTCATTACAGGTTCCTGTTCTACCTATTTGGTAATTATGTTCTTGTGTGACCTGTTGGGCGGCCTCATATTACTTGTCCTAGCCTCAAGTCCTATGTTGTCAGCACATGTTGAAAGAATGACGTTTGCCACCACAGATTAATTCATTTAATGTTAAGTACTCTACTTTCACTCAAAATACTTGATTGGACTGAGGTGGTTTTGAAACCCATCTGTCAAGATTATTACTTGTTATTCCCATTGAAATTGCCTAAATTCTATTATTTTCGTGTCTTGTCTTATTTGGACTTATTTGGTGTATATGTTGTGTAGGCATGTGTTACTTTTGACCTTGAATTGTTTGGTGAATTTTCATATCTGTAGTAATAACATTGTAAAATTTGTACTTTTAATAGTGTGGTTTACATTTCAAGACTGACTCATACTTACTTCTACTGACCTTCATCTCTCTTGCCAACATCTCTCCTAAACATCCATTCAGTTTTACCAAACTGTATTGATTCCTGCTTAATGTATCAGCAAAATATATATTTCTTATTTATTGCTCTCTTATTACCGCGTACTAAGGTCTTCTTCTCATTAATCAAGCGAGGATTTTCGGCACAATATACCTCTTCAGTAAGATAAGAGGATTTTAGGTGAAATATTACTGGACCATTAAACCTTAATAACTCCATCATTGCAAAATTCCGTTACACATCTTTCAAAATGCTTTGACCTGTACTGGATTTAACCTACAGTTACTATCTATATATATTTTCAAACTTGAAGAAATGACTAGCTGGATTCAGCTAGTAAGGCAAAGGGGTTAAACGGTTATTTTGCCAATTTTGCCGATTTCAGCTAGTCAAACGGTTATTTTGTCAATTTTGATAAGCCACACTATACTAAGGTTGGACTATGTGAGCAGAGTTCAATTTTTCAGAAAAATACAAATTTTTTATATATCACTGTCTCAAGGGTCGTCGTATCACTAAGGTCGTCTTCTCATTACTCATTAGACGGTACGAGTTCTCTTGTTTTCTATTTTAAAACAATTGAAAATTATTTAAAAATATCCGAAAGTATATTTCTACTTGTTCATTTCGGAAAAAAAAATTGAAGCTCCCCAACATGAACATATACATGGTGTCCCGTTTTAAAGTACCACCACTGATATCTCTTTAGATATGCAATTTAGCGAAAAATGGTTCAGACAAAAGTTCTAGGACTCAACGGGTGCCATCCAAAACTGACCTTTTCGTCGACCTTGAAATGCACTTTCAAGGTCAACTTTAGTTTTTTTATAGAAACATATACTTTTTATGTCACATTTGGATTCTACGATGAAAAATACGTATCTTTTGTATGAAACATTTTTTTCGTAAATGCTTTGATTTCTGGCTAAAAGACAGTTTTCAGCCTTGTCACTTTGAACCTTGACAGGTTTTCATCTGATTGAGACTTGAAATTGACCGGTAGATTGGACTTGACCTGACTGTGACTAGGCTTTGACCCGACCTTCACCGGGCTAGAACCTGATCTTGACATGGTGAAGCCAAGGTCACATAAAGGTCAAAGCTGAAAAGTGTCTTCTAGCGAGCAATAGATGCATTTACGAAAAAATGTTTCATACAAAAGATACGTATTTTTTATTGGAGAAT
Organism: Cryptocephalus moraei; assembly: GCA_946251905.1. Taxonomy (NCBI): domain Eukaryota; kingdom Metazoa; phylum Arthropoda; class Insecta; order Coleoptera; family Chrysomelidae; genus Cryptocephalus; species Cryptocephalus moraei. Next base: position 827,013 of record OX276466.1, on the reverse strand, counting down.
CCGAATATGACAAAAAATATGTGTTTCCATTTAAAAACCAAGGTTGACCTTGATTTGACCTTGAAAATGTATTTCAAGGTCAACTGGAAGGTCAGTTTTGGGTGGCCCTCTTCGAGTCCTACAACTTTTGTCTGGACCATTTTTCGCTAAATTGCATATCTAAAAGAGATATCAGAGGTGGTACATTAAAATGAGACACCATGTATATGACTCTTATGAACATATACTAAGGTAGTCTTCTCATTAATCATTAGACAGCATTTTCTTGTTTTCTATTTTAAAATAATTGAAGTCCCTTAATGCCCTAAAAAGATATTGAAATTTTTGAAGGAGAAAACTACATGTTCATTCCTAAAAAAAAAAAATTGAAGCTCCTCAACATGAACATTTACATGGTGTCCCATTTTAATGTACCACCCCTGATATCTCTTTAGATATGCCATTTAGCGAAAAATGGTCTAGACAAAAGTTCTAGGACTCAACGGGTGCCATCCAAAACTGACCTTTTCGTTGACCTTGAAATGCACTTTCAAGGTCAACTTTAGTTTTTTTTATAGAAACATGTACTTTTTATGCCATATTTGGATTCTCCAATGAAAAATATGTACCTTTTGTATGAAACATTTTTTTCGTAAATGCTTTGATTTCACGCTAGAAGACACTTTGCAGCCTTGTCACTTGATCGTGACCTTGACACGTTTTGATCTGATTTGAGACTTGAAATTGACCTGTAGATTGGACTTGTCCTGACTGTGACTAGGCCTTGACCCGACCTTCATCGGGCTTGAACCCTGATCTTGGCGTGGTCAAGCCAAGGTCACATAAAGGCCAAAGCTGAAAAGTGTCTTCTAGAGAGAAATCAAGGCATTTACGAAAAAAATGTTTCGTACAAAGGATACGTATTTTTTATTGGAGAATCCGAATATGACATAAAATATCTTTTTCCATTAAAAAAATAAAGTTGACCTTGATTTGACCTTGAAAATGCATGCCAAGGTCAACGGAAAAGTCCGTTTTGGGTGGCCCCCTTCTCTTGTCTGAACCATTTTTCGCTAAATTGCATATCTAAAGAGATATCAGGGGTGGTACATTAAAATGGGACACCCAGTATATCTCCAATTTTTCGAACTTTCAACAAGTGTAATCGGATCATAATTGATTTGTAGTTTATAACTTGATTGCTCATAAATCTAAATTAAGACAGTTTAAACAACATTCACAAATTTGGTAATCCGATGACATGTCCGTAACGTCGGTCGTTTACACATAACCAACATGGCGCAAGTCGGAAAATGTATCTCTTTTAAATAGATTTCCTCGTTATTTTCTTACATTTATAGAGAGAAATTTGAATGTTATCGTAAAATTGGATAGTCAAAGTTTTGTTATTATACCAAAATTCATTAGGATAACTCATTGGAACATTGAAGAAATGAAAGTCAAAAGTGACCAATCCAAGCAAAATTTTTGACTGTTTTCTGTAAAAACTACAGATTCCCTAAAGTAGATAAGACGAGCCTTTACCTATATATCGTCGCAAGGCAATACCAGAAAGAAGTGTGTATCTGTACGCCCCTCCCTTATCCTCCATCTCTTCCCCTCTCCCTGCCGAGCCAATCAATGGAGAGATTTGTAACACTCACATGCATATATATATATATATATATATATATGTTACCGTAAAAACCCGATTTGAGTTAAAACCCGAATTTCCTAGTAACAACTAGTTTTAACTATTGTTCACAGTCAATTCTAGATTTAACTAGTTATAACTAGAAATAACAAATATTTTAAGTTAATACTAGCTTTAACTAAATAAACTCTAGTTAAAACTAGTTTTTACTAAACCGCTCAGTAAAATCTGTGTAACCTATAAACATTTTATTTTTAACGAAATCTTATGGGTTTACCTATACCAAAAATAACCTAACATACTTACGTCATGTAATAATACTTTTAATACTACATAAATTGTAAAAAATAGGTGAAATGAGATACATAAATGGGTGCGCTGGGTAATCGAACTGGTTGGAAAGAAAAACAAACTTAAAAAAATACAAAAAAACTAATCATACTTCGAATAAATCATTTGTAATACTTTACTCGTACTTTACGTCCTCAAGTCTGCCCCAGATAGTAGGAACATGTTTCCTACTTGTTCCTACATGGCTGACTATCATGGCATTTAGAATTGCAGAGTTTTCCCTTCTTTTTACAAAAGCATCTATTGGTGTTGCAAGTCTTCTTGCAGACGCAACGTGCAAACCCTTGGCATTCTCCTAAAGCAGCATGTCTAGCAGCGGTTCTCAAGAACAGATTAGCTTCCGGAACTTCTTCAAATTTTAAGAATTTTTCTTCTGAAATGTCAAATTCTGATCTGGAAAAAATAATTGGTATAAAATATCTACAAAACAAAATTTTATTACGTTTTTAAAAAATATTTTTCAAGAAGTTTAGGGTACGTGACTGTAATAATATTTTCTCCCTGATTTGAAAAATAAAATATATGTATAACGTACCTGCAGTACAATTTCTCCAGTATCTCATATTTAGTGCCAACTTTGTATAAACCATCTTCGATTTTTTCAAGTACAACACCTATGATGTTCCTTAGATCTGATTTTAACCTGTCGACATCCTGTATCGGGATTATTATATTGCCACCCCTTTCTGCGGGTGGATGAAGAGCGTCGGAAACAAATTTTTTTAGCCTGTTTTTTTAAACCTTCATGTGCTTCTTGTCTAGCTAATAAAATTGAAGATTCTGTACTAGGACCGTCCTCTTCAACATCAGTCAGAGATTCACTATTCTGCTGATAAAAATGTTTTGAAGGTCTTCTTCATCATGTATGTTTTGAACAACTTCCAGTGGTAAAGACGATATCGCAAGTCCCACTCTGGGTTCAATACCAAACATCGCTCGATATGGCGACTGTTTTATACCAAAATGCACGGCTCTATTTTTCATAAACTGGACAAATGGAAGGCCTTTGGACCAGTGTGTGGTATCATTATCCTCCATCCAGGCAGCTAACAGTTTTTCTATATCCTGGTTGGCACGCTCTACAGACCCTTGGTTTTGGCTATGCCTTCGTTTTCCATGAACCAACTTTACTTCTAGCCAGTATCTCATTACCTCATTAATCACTGCATTAACGAACTCTCTGCCATTATCTGAGTGTAAAATACACGGAGCACCAAAAGTCAAAAATATTATCTGTTAATTGCAAAGCGACTTCTTCGGCCCTTTTGCTTTGCAATGATCTTAACAAAACAAATTTTGTCAAATGATCTTGGTACACCATAATGAACTTAAAACCTTTATCTTGTTGTGACTGCATATCTATGAGGTCTACTTGGCAGCGACTATTCATTTCTGAATGTATTATGAGTTTGGAAACAAGACCCTTCTTCTTCTTATTCTTTTTGCGCTGGCAAACCTCACACATGGATATGAAAATATTTATCATATCACTAGTTATATTTGCATATTTCCTTGAAGTTTCAGCTTTTAACCTATCTCGCCCTCCATGACCAACGGCAACATATGCTGCTTCAATGATATCATAAATATCCTCAGCAGGTAAATAATATTTATTTGGTTCACTTCTAGATGCCAGTTTTTTCGATTCGCTAACCTCGACCACTCTAATCCTTGTAAGTCTTCTATATTGTAATGGGGTTTTCTTTACAGACAATTCAGCTTCCTGTACTTCAGTCATTTGTTTACTTTTTTCAAAATCCGTTCCATAAATTGCTGTTTCCATAAACCTCCATTTTTAGACAGATTTTCGGCAATATCCGTCATTTTTAGAATTAAAAATGTATATCTGTAGTTGGTTATAATAATGCTGAAATCATTTATTTTACAAAATTACTAAAAAATTACAATTTAAAAATCACCTAACAGACAAAACAGTTGAATCTAATAAAGTAGATCGTAGAAGTAGAAGTAAATCGTATTGAATAATTTTTAAACGCGTTCACCGAAAGAAAACAAGTCGCAACGTCCATTACGCATAAGCTTACACCACCAACTAAATTATAACCTACCTAAAATCAGACCACGGATCAGATCATACAACTTTTTTGGCCAATCACAGAACAGAGACTCCGACCAACAGCACGTAACAGTTTTTACTGTTTTAGTCGAAACTAGTTTTAACTAATAAAAACCGTTTTGAATTTAATATCCTTAGAATGTTTACTTTTTACTGAAATTATTAGATAATTCTAGTTTTAACTAGTTAAATCTAGAATTGACTGTGAGCAATAGTTAAAACTAGTTTTTCCTAGGAAATTCGGGTTTTAACTGAAATCGGGTTTTTACGGTAACATATATATATATATATATATATATATATATATATATATATATATATATATATATATATAGATAGATCGTTGTACGTCCCATGGAGGAGTCGAGTTTTACGAGATTCCCGGATAAAACTGACGATTGTTAAACGTCCCGATTTAATTATCTTTTCGGGATCGTTTCATTTCCTTTTCCCGTTTTAAAGTCCTCGCCGTCGTATGTGTGTAAGTCCTTACAGAGAGATAGTTAATGTCGGATTGCATGTCGTAAAAGCGGGGATCTAAAAATTATACGTCCATCCCTTGTCTGGGCATCCCTGGAAAGAAGAATCTACGCGGAGAGGAAGGGCGAGAGTGAGAGAGAGACAAAGGGTAGGTTTAATCCGATAAGGGTATTTAAATTGGTTTCGGGATTTATGAACTAAAGGTCTCAGGTAATGTTTTGAGTTTAGTATGATTAGTGTGTTTTAAGGGGCTTCAACTTCTTTATTCACCGAAAGACTAGACAACTAAGGAGTTTGTGCTTTTTTTATGGCTCAACATTTAAAGGTTTAATGATAGTAAATTCAAAATTTTAATACAACTAAAAATTTCTAAAGTGTACGATTAATGACAGTAGTACTAAAAATAGTTCGACTGAGCTATGGCGATATCCTATGGTTAATCAGACTTCAAGGCATCTGATTTAACTTTCTTAGATTAAACTTAAGCTACTCTAGATTGAAGTATACTAGGCGCATAAATCTGGCGCCCGAGGAATATCCGTCTTGAGCTGCTTGTAAATAATTTGGAAATAGGTTCAACACCTTCGAGATATAAATCCTCTCGTTTACTTAGGAAACACTCTGTATAACCATTAAACCAACAGCGCTCCGTTTATGATATTAATTTAGATATACCGGGTTTAGCTAGCATCGATCATAAATACTGAACTTAATAGCGGATCGAGCTGGAAACGAATTACACATCGACAGGCCATAAATATGCAATTCAATTGTACTAATACACTTTCTGAAATTACATTCGCCCCTTGAACCATCTGACGTGTATTTGCGTTCAATTTGTAAACTTTAGATTAATAGCGAAACGCAATTACTCAAACGCTCCGCTTTAAAGTTAATAATAACACGCAACTCGCAACTAGCCGGCTATTATACTTGCTATCATTACGCTCTGATTAATTGTAAGTAGGACGGGTACCGGGCCAAAGTTATTCGGGAACTTACCCGGAAAAACGTGTTTTGAAAGCAGGTACACGTAGCGGCGATGGAATTTGGATATTATGGAATCGTTGCCAAGGGATTACTCTTACTTTCTACTCAGAAAAGGTATAGGTAGGTGATACAGTTTCCGAGGAGCATCGACGTGGATTTTCCCTTCTCGTCTTGCCATTAGTGATGGGCCAAAATTATCTTCTGTGTAAATTTAGAAAGAAACGACTTTTATTTCGAGTGTGTGACTCCCACGCTCGGATTGCTCGCAGGAGAAGTGCCAGGAACGGCACACGACCGACTTCTTTTAACGTGGGAGAAGAATTACGAGTGCTTTTTGTCGGCCAAGGAATAAACTAACAATTCGATCGATATGAGGAAATTGAACAAATTTACGAAAATTTTGTGTATGTTTCCTGGAATCCTGAAATACCTGAAACGGCAATTTAAAGAATGTTTGATTCAAACACTATTAATATAGGAATTTAGGAATATAGGAAAAACAGGTGGTTGGGATGATTTTTAAAAAATACTCAAAACCCTTCGATCAAGAAAAATTTTAGCACCAGAGATATGAACTTCTAATGTATTGAGTTTTGACCAATATCAATCAAATACCTTTTTTCACTGATGCCACTTTTTGAAATAATTTTGAAAAACTTTGCTTTTGGAAAATTATTGTAGGTAATACATAACATTACACACGACAATTTTTCAAAATAAGATGTAAAAATGTCCTTTGTTATTACATGCCAACTGGGGAAATAAAGATTTTTGAATTCCTGAATTTTGAAGTCCCGTTTTCAGGAAATTTTGAAAATGGTTACAAAATTCAGAAAAAAACAGATAAAAATTTCTCTTTATTTTTTCAATTATTCAAAACAAGATCTAAAAATGTTCTTTGTCATTACATGCCAACTTGGGGAAATAAAGATTTTTGAATTCCCGAATTTTGAAGTCCCGTTTTCAGGAAATTCTGAAAATGGTTACAAAATTCAGAAACAACTGAGTTATCAAAAATTACTCTTTATTTTTTAAAATTTTTCAAAACAAGATGTAAAAATGTGCTTTGTCATTACGTGCCAACTTGAGGAAAGATTTTTGAATTCCTGAATTTTGAAATCCCGTTTTCAGGAAATTCTGAAAATGGTTACAAAATTCAGAAAAAAACTTATCAAAAATTTCTCTTTATTTTTTCAATTTTTCAAAACAAGATGTAATTGTCCTTTGTCGTTACATGCCAACTGGGAAAATAAAGATTTTTGAATTCCTGAATTTTGAAGTCCCGTTTTCAAGAAATTCTGAAAATGGTTACAAAATTCAGAAAAACTGAGTTATCAAAAATTACTCTTTATTGGTTTTCAGAAATACTGTAGTACAGACGGAAGATAGAAGACGATTTTATGGAGGGAAAGATTAAAATAAATTTTATGATAACACGTTTAATTTTTGAGGTTAGGTTAGACTAAGACGACTAATTACAGAATTATAGAATGACCAAATAATTAACATTACTCTTAAAATCTCGTATTGACTTGAAATCTCATTACGTAAGTTATATCGTTTTCGACGTTGTTGTTGAAGGCTAAGTAATCTGCTTATCTCCAATATTGTTTTTAAAATGAGTTTTTATCTTAGTTCCTAATGGCCTGAGGTGCAATTACATAACTGTAATGTTATCTTAAAAGTTTTTCGTAAAGTGTAAATACATAATACATGTATAAATAAATGGAAATACAATTTCTCCTTCTAAAATTCAGTTCCTTTCGTTGGGTAATTTACAGATACAATTACAGTTCACAATTGTTATTTTTTATGGGAAACTAAACTTAGAATTGCACGAGAAGTACAGAATTTACAAGACCTCTAAAAATTAGTTCAGTTGCTTGGCGTGCAATTACAGAATTGGTAATATTGTCTTAATAATTTTTGTAAATGTCACTTCCATTGTTATAGTACCGGCGAAGATAGTATGGGCGGTACCTGGCAGGAACGCAGAACTACCTTGCGACATAACGCCGGCCTTACCAGGAGACAACGTCACCATGATCTTCTGGTTCAGGGGGAGCATGCCCATGCCGCTTTACACGTGAGTTAAGAAGTTTGATATTTCCTACTAAAGTACCAATCGAACCTCGAGTCTAATTAGGGTATTATTAAGAGTACCAGTCGTACCAATCCATATGCGTCTATGTAGTAAGATTCTTAGCTTTTTCACAACGTCACCATGATCTTCTGGTTCAGGGGGAGCATGCCCATGCCACTTTACACGTGACTTAAGAAGTTGGATATTTCCTACTAAAGTACCAATCAAACCACGAGTCTAATTAGGGTATTATTAAGAGTATCAGTCGTACCGGTCCATATGTGTCTATGTAGTCAGATTCTTAGCTCTTACACAACGTCACCAGATCTTCTGGTTCAGGGGGAACATGCCAATGCCACTTTACACGTCAGTTAAGAAGTTGGATATTTCCTACTAAAGTACCAATCAAACCACGAGTTTAATTAGGGTATTATTAAGAGTATCAGTCGTACCGGTCCATATGTGTCTATGTAGTCAGATTCTTAGCTCTTACACAACGTCACCATGATCTTCTTGTTCAGGGGGAGCATGCCCATGCCACTTTACACGTGAGTTAACAAGTTGGATATTTCCTACTAAAGTACCAATCAATCCAGGAGTCTAATTAGGGTGTTATTAAGAGTACCAGTCGTACTGGTCCCTAAAAGCGTCTATGTAGTGAGATTCTTAGCTCTTACACAACGTCACCATGATCTTCTGGTTCATGGGGAGCATGCCCATGCCACTTTACACGTGAGTTAAGAAGTTGGATATTTCCTACTAAAGTACCAAATCAAACCACGAGTCTAATTACCTAGGTGTTACTAAAAGTACCATTCGTACCGATCCATATGCGTCTATGTAGTCGGACTCTTAGCTCTTCACAACGTCACCATGATCTTCTGGTTCAGGGAGAGCATGCCCATGCCACTTTACGCGTCAGTTAAGAAGTTGGATATTTCTTACTGATGTACCAAATCAAACCACAAGTCTAATTTGGTGTTATTAAAGGTACTCATCGTACCTATCCATATGCGTCTATGTAGTCAGATTCGTAGCTCTTACACAACGTCACCATGATCTTCTGGTTAAGGGGGAGCATGCTCATGCCACTTTACACGTGAGTTAAGAAGTTTGAATATTTCCTACTGAATTATCAATCAAACCACGAGTGTAATTAGGATATTATTAAGAGTACCAGTCGTAGTCAGATTCTTAGCTCTTACCCAACGTCTCCATGATCTTTTGATTCAGGGGGAGCATGCCCATACCACTTTACGCGTCAGTTAAGAAGTTGGATATTTCTTACTGAAGTACCAAATCAAACCACGAGTCTAATTAGGTGTTATTAAAGGTACAATTCGTACCTATCCATATGCGTCTATGTAGTCAGATTCTTAGCTCTTCACAACGTCACCATGATCTTCTGGTTCAGGGGGAGCATGCCCATGCCACTTTACGCGTCAGTTAAGAAGTTGGATATTTCTTACTGAAGTACCAAATCAAACCACGAGTCTAATTTGGTGTTATTAAAGGTACTCTTCGTACCTATCCATACGCGTCTATGTAGTCAGATTCTTAGCTCTTCACAACGTCACCACGATCTTCTGGTTCAGGGGGAGCATGCCCATGCCACTTTACGCGTCAGTTAAGAAGTTGGATATTTCTTACTGAAGTACCAAATCAAACCACGAGTCTAATTTGGTGTTATTAAAGGTACTCTTCGTACCTATCCATATGCGTCTATGTAGTCAGATTCTTAGCTCTTCACAACGTCACCATGATCTTCTGGTTCAGGGGGAGCATGTCCATGTCGCTTTACACATGAGATAAGAAGTTTGGGATATTTCCTACTAAACTACCAATCAAACCACGAGTCTAATTAGGGTATTATTAAGAGTACCAGTCGTAGTCAGATTCTTAGCTTTTACACGTCTCCATGATCTTCTGATTCAGGGGGAGCATGCCCATGCCACTTTACACGTGAGTTAAGAAGTTGGATATTTCCTAATGAAGTACTAATCAAACCACGAGTCTAATTAGGGTATTATTAAGAGTACCAGTCGTACTGGTTCATATGCGTCTATGTAGTGAGATTCTTAGTTCTCTTAGTTCCCAGCTACGTCCATGTATTTACCCGGAATATATCTCGTGAAATTGCGTATCAATCCGGACACCGGAAACTCGTTCCAGGGATTATTTGACCGGAGCCATGCTTGTATAAATCAAAAAGTCCTGCTGGAGGGGGAGAAGGGGGAAAAGGGGCGAATTGCCGACTCCTGCACTTCACGTACGGCTAGGCGATGGTGGGGGGGGGGGGAGAAAGTTTTAATTAAGTAGAGTTGAGTTTGCGGCGGAGTTCCGTTTCGGTTTTCAATGAGGGATCGGGTGTTGTTTCAACAACAAAGCGCAAGTTGGTCCGGATCTGTAATGATAATTTCAGCGAAAGTTGTCGAGATAGTCCAAATGTTTCGTATAGTTCGATTATCCAGAAGAAAGTGTCAGTTACTGCGAAAGTTGTCACGTTTCGTACGGTCCAAATCGGGAGAGACATTTGTCAGTTACAGACGAAGTTGTCAGGCAAGTCTGATTGATTTTCATTACAGTTCAAATGTTTTATATGGCAATTATAAGGAAAATTTGTTAGTTAAATGAAGCTGAATAATTCTCTCGAGGAAATGTGTCACTAAACGTAGAATTGTAAAGGAAATGCTTTACAAAAAATGTCAAGATAGTCTTAGTAATATGTAACAAAAGTTGTCTGAAGAGTCAAGATATATTCTGATGTAGTGCCAATTAGAGCGAAAATCTCGACTAGAAATAAATAAAATTTTTAAACATTTGTGGGAAATTTGGTGCGTTTTAGTTATCAGGAAATTGTTGTCAATTTCAACAGTTAATGTAAGGATAGTCAAAACGTTCAATAGTAGGTTTAGTGATCAATTGCAACAAGAACTGTCAAATAGTGGACATATTTGGTAATATATTTAGTGGCAAAATATAACAGATGTTAAGAAAGTTAAGAAAATTGCGAAGAAAAAATTTGTCAATTTGAATAAGCAATATCTGGATAGTTAAAACGTTTAGTAGTATGTTTAGTGATTATTTGCAACAAAAACTGCCAAATAGTCAAGATGTTTAGTAGGACTGTTTGCGGTGATCTCCAGCACAGAGTATTAAAACGGAAACACTTCTTCAAAAATGGACTGTATTATTATAAAAGGTGTTACAAAGCAATTTTATCTTAGAGGGACGCGTACGCCGCGTCGTCTCTCTGTGGTCTCTCTCGTTTCTCTCGAAAATCTGTCTGTCATCGTTACAGAACACAAGTAAACGTTCCATGCGCACAGAACACAAGACGTGCACAGGACTATATTCTACATATAAAATACAAAATCAAACAGGACACTTAAGGGCAAATTTAACGGAAGTTAAGAAAATTAAGTAAATTGCCATGAAAAAATTTGTCAATTTGAATAAGCAACGTCTGGATAGTCAAAACGTTCTGTAGTATGTTTAGTGATTAATTGCAACAAGAACTGTCAAATAGTGGAAATATTTAGTAAGATATTTAGTGGCAAAATTTAACGGAAGTTAATAAATTTATGAAAAGTGTCAAGAATTTGAATAAGCAACATCTGGACAGTCAAAACGTTCAGTAGCATGTTTAGTGATCAATTGCAACAAAAACTGTCAAATAGTCAAGATGTTTAGTAGGACACTTAGTGGCAAAAGTTAACGGAATCTAAGGAAATTCAGAAAAGTCAAGAAAAAATTTGTCAATATGAATAGGCAACGCCATGATAGTCAAAAGGTTCAATAGTATGTTGACTGATCAATTGCAACTAAAATTATCAGCAATTTAAGATGTTTAGTAGTATGGCTATATTTAGTACGATGGGATAGGATATTAGTAGTAGTGGCAAAATATTACGGAAATTCACTGGATAGTCTAAACGCATTTAAGGCGAGTTTAGTCTGTTTTAATTGTCAAAAAATTATCAATTTGAACAGTCAACGTCAGGATAGTCAAAACGTCAAGTAGGATGTTTAGTGACCAATTGCAACAAAAGTCGGAATAACCACTTATAGCAAAATGTGGCGGAATAGTCCAAATGCTCTTATAAGGTGTCAAATTGGTTTTGTTGCTAATTGTCCAGATAATCAACCAGTAGAATTTTTAGTGGCCAATTGTAAATATAGTTGTGAGAGTTGTCTATCAAGGCGTTCAGTAGTCACAAGCCTGAAAGCTATTCTGGGATGTTCAGTGTGCTTTTATTGTGAAGAAAAGGTGCATCAGTTGCAACGAACAACGTCAAGACGTTTCATTGGACGATTTTTGGACAAAAGTGCTCAATAGTAAATTTGAGTTTTAATTCCTAAATGTGGTCGAAATATAGCTGTTACTTCAAAAGTTGTCAGATTGCTCTAAACATCTAGTACTTAACTAAACTAAATACAGAGCAGTCCGGATAGTCCAACGTGTTTTCGTCGGTTGTCAGTTGAAAGAAACAAGTCCGTTGATGGAGCATTATTGCTTATATTTGGTCATAATCTCGATTACAAGAAGGGTTGTCAATGTAGTCAAGGTTTTGGCTGCGGTATACACCTAGCGTTTTCGGGATAGTCGCATATCAGCTTGAACCTGTTGTACTCGAGTCCTGCGGGACACTTCATCAGTTGGGCGCTCCTGTGTCCGCACAGCCAGAACGAGCTGCAGTCCCACACGTTGGGCAGCTGGAGGGTCCAAGTGCGGGTACTCGAACAGTACACTGCGGACAATCGTGAGAAATTGGAAAACGTTACATTTTTCGGCACTTAGCACGCTTACGTCTCAACCAGAACGCGGTTTGGTCTGGCGAAATCTCGTCGATGTTGACTCGTTCGATCTCAGTAATTTGCTCCTCTAGTTGCTGAACGGTGGTGCATTGGGCGTTTTCAGGCCAATCGCAGGTTCCGATTTTCACGTTGAAGTGTAGTCCAGTCGGGCACAATTCCGTTCGTGCGTATCCGTTGTCGCATTTGAAGAAAACGGTGCAATTGTATGGATTAGGGAAGAGTGTACCGCTGGACTTGCCGTCGCAGGAGGCTAAATTTGTCAGAAATAAGAACTGGAATGTGGCAATACATTTCAAAAATCGTAACTTAGCAAACTGGTCAAAATCGACATCAAATTTCTTTTAAAACATTTCACTTTATCACTTACGCCTCCAAGAGAGCTCATCAGGGTCAGCGTGGACGCAAAGGGCCGCAACGGCCAAGACGAGTACTTTAGTGAACATCCTTAGACGAATGCAACACTTGAATGATCTCCTGATTTACTTCGATACAATTTATATGAAATTAAAAAAAGCGCATCTCGATCGGAATGCGGCTATTATATCTTATCGGTTTCGCGCGACTTATTGCTATTAGATTGATTCATAATTAATACCTCTTAAGTATGATTGATGTGGCATTTTACATTTGTCGAGAAAAAAGTGTGTACGTCACGTGAAGCATAATTTTCCAAAAGTGTACAAGTTGGGATTAAGGGCGAAAAAGAGGCAGCTACATCTCCTTAGATTCTGTGTTGAAAACTTAGTTACAAAAGAGTTATTTGACGTTCTAACTATTCAGTTATAGGTGAGAGTACACTCTATCCAAAATCAACTTAAGGAGCGATAATAAATTTAAAGAGCACATAAAGTCCATTTGTAAACTTTTTGATACCACCTTGTATTAACTGATTCAATTGACTGAAGTAACCTAGTCACTTGATTGGATTATAACTTATCTGTGGAGCAATCTAGTCACTTGACTAGGTTCTTTCTGTAATTTAAAGCAATCTAGTTAATCAATACAGCTAAATTAAAGGGGAAAGCAAACCATTAGTCAGATCCTAACTGATCAAGTGAAGTAACCTATTGATTAGACTGGCTTCTAACTGAGATCAAGTAGAAATCTAAAATTCTGTGATCTCTCCCTAACGCACTTATGATGTAAACTAGTCATCTGATGAAATACCAACTAGTTAACTAAAACAATTTAATCGCTTTAATTAATTATTAACTACTCTTCTTAACTGGGTTTAACTAGAATCTGATTGTAAAATTATGACTATTTATCAAGATAGTACATGATTGTCTTACGTAGTCCGGCCATGACAAGGCTCAACTGATTGGATCGATTGGATCAAGCATTCTAGTCACTTGACTGGGTTCTAACTGTTACAGGATGCAGTCTAGTCACTTGACCAGGTTCTTTCTGTAATTTAAAACAATCTAGGTAGTCAATATGGCTAAATTAAAAAGGAAAGCAAACCATTAATCAGATATCCTAAATGATCAAGTTCAGTAACCTATTAATTAGACTGGCTTCTAACTGAAATCAAGTAGAAATCTAAAATTCTGTGATCTCGCCCTAACGCACTAAGATGTAATCTAGTAATCTGATGAAATACCAACTAGTTAACTAAAGCAATTTAATCGCTTTAATTAATTATTAACTACTCTTCTTAATTGGGTTTAACTAGAATCTGATTGTAAAATTATGACTATTTATCAAGATAGTACATAATTGTCTTACGTAGTCCGGCCATGACAAGGCTCAACTGATTGGATCGATTGGTTCAAGCATTCTAGTCACTTGACTGGGTTCTAACTGTTACAGGATGCAGTCTAGTCACTTGACCAGGTTCTTTCTGTAATTTAAAACAATCTAGGTAGTCAATATGGCTAAATTAAAAAGGAAAGCAAACCATTAATCAGATATCCTAAATGATCAAGTTCAGTAACCTATTAATTAGACTGGGTTCTAACTGAAATCAAGTAGAAATCTAAAATTCTGTGATCTCGCCCTAACGCACTATGATGTAATCTAGTAATCTGATGAAATACCAACTAGTTAACTAAAGCAATTTAATCGCTTTAATTAATTATTCACTACTCTTCTTAATTGGGTTTAACTAGAATCTGATTGTAAAATTATGACTATTTATCAAGATAGTACATGATTGTCTTACGTAGTCCGGCCATGACAAGGCTCAACTGATTGGATCGATTGGATCAAGCATTCTAGTCACTTGACTGGGTTCTAACTGTTACAGGATGCAGTCTAGTCACTTGACCAGGTTCTTTCTGTAATTTAAAACAATCTAGGTAGTCAATATGGCTAAATTAAAAAGGAAAGCAAACCATTAATCAGATATCCTAAATGATCAAGTTCAGTAACCTATTAATTAGACTGGCTTCTAACTGAAATCAAGTAGAAATCTAAAATTCTGTGATCTCGCCCTAACGCACTAAGATGTAATCTAGTAATCTGATGAAATACCAACTAGTTAACTAAAGCAATTTAATCGCTTTAATTAATTATTAACTACTCTTCTTAATTGGGTTTAACTAGAATCTGATTGTAAAATTATGACTATTTATCAAGATAGTACATAATTGTCTTACGTAGTCCGGCCATGACAAGGCTCAACTGATTGGATCGATTGGTTCAAGCATTCTAGTCACTTGACTGGGTTCTAACTGTTACAGGATGCAGTCTAGTCACTTGACCAGGTTCTTTCTGTAATTTAAAACAATCTAGGTAGTCAATATGGCTAAATTAAAAAGGAAAGCAAACCATTAATCAGATATCCTAAATGATCAAGTTCAGTAACCTATTAATTAGACTGGGTTCTAACTGAAATCAAGTAGAAATCTAAAATTCTGTGATCTCGCCCTAACGCACTATGATGTAATCTAGTAATCTGATGAAATACCAACTAGTTAACTAAAGCAATTTAATCGCTTTAATTAATTATTCACTACTCTTCTTAATTGGGTTTAACTAGAATCTGATTGTAAAATTATGACTATTTATCAAGATAGTACATGATTGTCTTACGTAGTCCGGCCATGACAAGGCTCAACTGATTGGATCGATTGGATCAAGCATTCTAGTCACTTGACTGGGTTCTAACTGTTACAGGATGCAGTCTAGTCACTTGACCAGGTTCTTTCTGTAATTTAAAACAATCTAGGTAGTCAATATGGCTAAATTAAAAAGGAAAGCAAACCATTAATCAGATATCCTAAATGATCAAGTTCAGTAACCTATTAATTAGACTGGCTTCTAACTGAAATCAAGTAGAAATCTAAAATTCTGTGATCTCGCCCTAACGCACTAAGATGTAATCTAGTAATCTGATGAAATACCAACTAGTTAACTAAAGCAATTTAATCGCTTTAATTAATTATTAACTACTCTTCTTAATTGGGTTTAACTAGAATCTGATTGTAAAATTATGACTATTTATCAAGATAGTACATAATTGTCTTACGTAGTCCGCCCATGACAAGGCTCAACTGATTGGATCGATTGGATCAAGCATTCTAGTCACTTGACTGGGTTCTAACTGTTACAGGATGCAGTCTAGTCACTTGACCAGGTTCTTTCTGTAATTTAAAACAATCTAGGTAGTCAATATGGCTAAATTAAAAAGGAAAGCAAACCATTAATCAGATATCCTAAATGATCAAGTTCAGTAACCTATTAATTAGACTGGCTTCTAACTGAAATCAAGTAGAAATCTAAAATTCTGTGATCTCGCCCTAACGCACTAAGATGTAATCTAGTAATCTGATGAAATACCAACTAGTTAACTAAAGCAATTTAATCGCTTTAATTAATTATTAACTACTCTTCTTAATTGGGTTTAACTAGAATCTGATTGTAAAATTATGACTATTTATCAAGATAGTACATAATTGTCTTACGTAGTCCGGCCATGACAAGGCTCAACTGATTGGATCGATTGGTTCAAGCATTCTAGTCACTTGACTGGGTTCTAACTGTTACAGGATGCAGTCTAGTCACTTGACCAGGTTCTTTCTGTAATTTAAAACAATCTAGGTAGTCAATATGGCTAAATTAAAAAGGAAAGCAAACCATTAATCAGATATCCTAAATGATCAAGTTCAGTAACCTATTAATTAGACTGGGTTCTAACTGAAATCAAGTAGAAATCTAAAATTCTGTGATCTCGCCCTAACGCACTATGATGTAATCTAGTAATCTGATGAAATACCAACTAGTTAACTAAAGCAATTTAATCGCTTTAATTAATTATTCACTACTCTTCTTAATTGGGTTTAACTAGAATCTGATTGTAAAATTATGACTATTTATCAAGATAGCACATGACTGACTTACATGGTCAGGCCATGACAATACTCAACTGACTGTATTGATTGATTCAAGCATTCTAGTTACTAACTGATACATGAAGCAGTTTAGTCACTTGACTTGGTTCTTCCTGTAAAGCAAAACAATCTAGTTAGTTAATGTGGATAAATAAAAGGGGATAACAAATCATTAGTCATTGACTGAAGTAACCTAGTCACTTGATTGGACTATAACTTATCTATAGAACAATCTAGTCACTTTGACCAGGTTCTTCCTGTAATTTAAAGCAATCTGGTTAGTCAATACGGCTTAAGTAAAGGGGAAAGCAAACCACCGTTAGTCAGATCCTAACTGATCGAGTGAAATAACCTATTAATTAGACTGGGTTCTAACTGAAGTCAAGTAGAAATCTAAAATTCTGTGATCTTGCCCTAACGCACTTACAATGTTATCTAGTCATCTGATGAAATACCAGCTAATTAACTAAAACAATTTAAACGCTTTGATTAGATAATAACTACTATTTTTTACATGATTGACTTACATAGTACAGTCATGACACTCATGACAAGGCTCAATTGATTGGATTGATTGATTCAAGCATTCTAGTCACTTGACTGGGTTCTAACTGATACACGAAGCAGTCTAGTCACTTGACTTGGTTCTTTCTGTAAAGCAAAACAATCTAGTCAATTAATGTGGATAAATAAAAGGCGATAACAAATCATTAGTCATTGACTGAAGTAACCTAGTCACTTGATTGGACTATAACTTATATATGGAACAATCTAGTCACTTTGATCAGGTTATTCCTGTAATTTAAAGCAATCTGGTTAGTCAATACGGCTTAATTAAAGGGAAAAGCAAACCATTAGTCAGATCTGAACTGATCAAGTGAAGTAACATATTGATTAGACTGGCTTCTAACTGAAATCAAGTAGAAATCTAAAATTCTGTGATCTCGCCCTAACACACTTAGGATGTAATCTAGTTATCTGATGAAATACCAACTAGTTAACTAAAGCAATTTAATCGCGTTAATTAGTTATTAACTACTCTTTTCAATTGGGTATTAACTAGGATGTGACTGTAAAATTGTACTATTCATCTAGCTAATACATGATCGACTTATATAGTTTAGTCATGACAAGGATCAACTGATTGGATTGATTAATTAGGGCACTCTAGTAATTGGATTGGGTTCTAACTGATACAAGGAGCAATCTCGTCAATTGACTAGGTTCCTTTTGTAATGTGAAGCCATATATTCACTGGATATGAATAAATAAAATGGGAAAGCAAACTAATCAGTCAGATCTTAATCGATCATATGAAGTAATTTAGTAACTAGACTGGCTTCTAACTGAAATCAAGTAATCTAATTATGTGATTACGTCCTAACTCACTGATTGATGGAATCTAGTCACTTTAGTCGCTTTAATTAGTTTTTAATTACCATCTTAGTTAACGTTAAGCAGGATGTTTAGTGACCAATTGCTACAAAAGTTGCCAGAATAACCACCTATACCAAAATGTGGTTGGATAGTCCAAATGCTTTAATGAGGTATTTTGCTGCCATTTTCATTAAACGTTGTCAAGATTGTCAAGATAATCAGCATGATATCTAGTGGTCAATTGTAACAAATGTTGTCAAGATGAATATCAAGACGCCAAAATTATAAACGCTATTGTGGGATGTTAATTCAATGTTAATTGGACAATTGCAAGAAAGGTTGTCAAAATAGTGGGTTATTGGACATAGATGCTCAATAATAAGTTTGAGTTGTTAAGTATTAAATGTTGTCCGAATACAGTTGTTGCAAGGTGAATGACGTTTAAGTTACTTCAAAAGTTGTCAAATGGATCCAATACATAACTAAACAGGTTCCAAGGCAGTCCATTTTTTTTGGACTCTCAGTGTCCAGTTATAGCGAATGTTACCGGGATAGTCCAAAAGGTTTTCGTAGATTGTCACTTAATAGAAACAAGTCCCTTGATGCTACATTATTTACTTATTGGTCGAAATCTCAGTTACAAGAAGGGTTGTCAATGTAGTCAAAGTGTTTTCCTCGGTGTACACTTAGCGTTTTCGGGATAATCGCATATCTTCTTGACCCTGTTGTACTGCAGTCCTGCGGGACAGTCCATCAGTCGGGCGCTCCCGTTTCCGCACATCCAGAACGTGCTGCAGTCCCACAAGTTGGGGATTAGGATAGTCCAACGGACGTACGGACAGTACACTGCGGACAATCGTAAAATTTGAACAACGTTCGATTTTCCAGCACTTTTAGCACACTTACTTCTCATCCAGGACGCGGTTTGCTCGGACGTAATCTCGACGACCTCTTCGATTTCAGTAGGTTGGTCCTCCAGTCGCTGAACTTGCTCCTCTAGTTGCTCGACGTCATCGTCGGCGTTCCTCGGCCGAACGCATCGGACGTTTTCGGGCCAATCGCAAGCTCTGGTTCTCGCGTTGTAGAGCAATCCATCTGCGCAACTCTGCCTTACCGCCAGTCCGTTCGCGCAGTTGTAGTAAGTCGAGCAATCGCTCGGATTAGGGAGGAGTGTCCCGCTTGGCTTGCGGGCGCAGGAGGCTAAATTTGTCGAAATTAGGTTGTGTCAAATATAACAACCGGAGTGTAGGAATACATTTCGAAAATTATGATGGAGCAAACTGGCTGAAATCGCCCTGAATTTCCTTTAAAAAAATTTAACTTTGTCACTTACGTCTCCAAGAGAGCTCATCCTGATCAGCGTGGACGCAAAGGGCCGCAACGGCTAAGACAAGTACTTTAGAGAACATCCTTAGACGAATCCAAGACTTGAATAATATCCTGGTTTACTTCGATGCAATTTATATGAAATTTCGAAAAAAAGCGCATCGCGATCGAAATGCGGATATGTCTTATCGGTCTCGCGCGACTTATTATAATTAGATGGATTGAATATTAATACTTCTTAAGTAGGTATCTATGATAAGATTTTTCTATCCTCGAGAAACAAGGGTGTACGTCACGTTGAAATCTAAAGTATGAAAGTTGGAACTAAAGGGGAAAAAGGCAACTACATCTTCTTAGATTCTGGATTGAAAACTTAGTTATAAAACAGTTATTTGACCTAGTGTCTGTTACTGATCAAGTAACCTAGTCACTTGATTTGACTATAACTTATTTATGGAGCAATCTATTCACTTGACCAGGTCCTTTCTGTAATTTAAAGCAATCAAGTTAGTCAATACGGCTAAATTAAAGGGGAAAGCAAACCATTAGTCAGATCCTAACTGATCCAGTGAAGTAACCTATTAATTAGACTGGGTTCTAACTGAAATCAAGTGGAAATCTAAAATTCTGTGATTTCGCCCTAACGCACGTACGATGTAAACTTGTCATCTGATGAAACACTAACTAGTTAACTAAAACAATTTAATCGCATTGTTAAGGTATTAACTACTGTTTTTAATTGGGACTAACTAGGATCTGGTTTTAAAATTGTAACTATTTATCAAGATAGTATATGATTGACTTACGTAGTCCGGCCATGACAAGGCTGAACTGATTGGATTGATTGTTTCAGGCATCCTAGTCACTTGACTGGGTTCTAACTGTCACACGAAGCAGTCTAGTCACTTGAGTTGGTTCTTCCTGTGAAGCAAAACAATCTAGCCAGTTAATGTGGATAAATAAACGGGGATAACAAATCATTATTCATTGACTGAAGTAACCAAGTCACTTGATTTGACTACAACCTGTCTATGGAACAATCTAGTCACTTGACCATGTTCTTTCTGTAATTTAAAGCAATCTAGTTAGTCAATACGGCTCTATTAAAGGGGATAGCAAACCATTAGTCAGATCCTATCTGATCAAGTGAAGTAACCTATTAATTAGACTGGGTTCTAACTGAAATCAAGTAGAAATCTAAAATTCTGTCATCTCGCCCTAACGATGTAACCTAGTCATCTGATGCAATACCAACTAGTTAACTAAAACAATTTAATCGATTAGATTAAACCTAGTTAACTACTCTTTTTAAATGGTTTTAACTAGGATCTGATTGTAAAATTATAACTATTTATCAAGATAGTACATGATTGACTTACGTAGCAGACCAGCCATGACAAGGCTTAACTAATTGGATTGATTGATTCAAGCATTCTAGTCACTTGACTGGGTCCTAACTGATACACGAAGCAGTCTAGTCACTTGACTTGGTTCCTCCTGTAAAGCCAAACAATCTAGTCAGTTAATGTGGATAAATAAACGGGGAAAACAAATAATTAGTCATTGACTGAAGTAAGCTAGGCACTTGATTGGACTATAACTTATCTATGGAACAATCTAGTCACTTGACTAGGTCCTTTCGATAATTCAAAGCAATCTAGTTAGTTAATACGGTTAAATTAAAGGGGAAAGCAAACCATTAGTCAGATCCTAACTGATCAAGTGAAGTAACCTATTAATTAGACTCGGTTCTAACTGAAATCAAGTAGATATCTAAAATTCTGTGATCTCGCCCTAACGCACGTACGATGTAAACTAGTCATCTGATGAAATACTAACTAGTTAACTAAAACAATTTAATTGCTTTGTTTAGGTATTAACTACTGTTTTTAATTGGGTCTAACAAGGATCTGGTTTTAAAATTGTAATTATTTATCAAGATAGTACATGATTGACTTACGTAGTCCGGCCATGACAAGGCTCAACTGATTGGATTGATTGATCCAAGTATTCTAGTTACTTGACTTGGTTCTAACTGATACACGAAGCAGTCTAGTCACTTGACTTGGTTCTTCCTGTAAAGCAAAACAATGTAGTCAGTTAATGTGGATAAATAAAAGGGGATTTCAAATCATTAGTCATTTCCTAACTGGTCAAATGAAGTAACCTAGTAATTGGACTAGATTCTAACTGAAATCGAGTAGAAATCTAATTATGTGATTACGCCCTAACCCACTGATTGATGGAATCTTGTCACTTGATGACATACTAGCTATCCAACTAAAGTAATTTAGTTGCTTCGATTAGTTTTATAACTACTATTTTAAATCAGGGTTAACTATGTACAATTAAATTATTCACCAAGCTAGTACAAGATTGACGGTTGCAGTCTAGTCATGACAAGTCTTAACTGATTAGATTGATTAATTAAATCACTCTAGTCACTTGATTTGGTTCTAACTGACGCACGGAGTAATCTAGTCGCTTGACTAGTTCTTCCTGTAAAACAAAGCAATCTAGTCAGTCGATAAGGATATAATTAAGGGAGTAAGCAAGTTAGTCACTTATCCATTAATAACTGATGGAGTGAAGGAACCTGGTAGCTTGACTAGGTTTTAACTGAAATCAAGAGGATTGTCGAAGGACAGGTTACCTTGTTAGTATGCCCAAAGTATTTTTTTTTAAGAAAATGGTTTTTATCCAGAAAATTCCTAAGGGAATAAAATTGAATATAGCAAATAATGTAAGCGTGATTTCTAGAAATATATTTTTCAAAATAAAATTTACACGAATTTGGTTTCAATCCATTTTTGTTTAGCTAAATTTTCGCTATAAACGGGGCCGTTAAAACGACCAAAAGATAAACCGCGCGATTTTTATAAAGGGAAAAATATATCCATTCCTGTTAAGTAATAACGATTCGTCCCGAGGGAACCGCGGCAGTTATTCCATCCGTCAGGAAATAACACGAAATACCGTTTTAACACTTTACCGCATGTGACAACTGTACGTTACACATATATGAAGTATAGGATTGACTTGATCATCGCTGATTACGTTTTGACGGCGCCGTTATAAATTGAACGAATTTTTCCAATTCAGAATTATTATTCGGAAAAGAGGAGTGAAGTGTGAAACTTCAGGAACGTTTCTTTTTTAAATATTCATCTTAGCTCATTACGACAGATGGGAAATTATTTAGGTTCTTTATGAGAAACGACTTATAGAAGCAATAGGGTCTTAATTGACAGGGAAGGCGATACAATAGGTAATGAAAATGGAAGGAGTGAATAATGGAAGAGATGATGGCACTGACTTGCTAATAATAGTTGATGCGAAAATAATCATAAGAATTTACTCAATTTAGGGTTGTTTTGTATATTAGAACCTGTCAGGATTTATAATAAAGTTGAAACTAATAATTAATAAAAATAATAGTGTATAAGTATTACTATCTCAAGTACTCTGAAGTTTCGATTTTATTCAAATTTCCTGATATAATCCTTTATCGCATTTTCAATTATTCCTTCGCCCATCTAGATTCCAAAGTAATCAAAGCTCTTCCAAATCTATGGGATATTATGTAATCTCACAACTGTTTTTAAATCTAACATCTATATTGTATATACTTATAACGCTCGTTTGAATATACGATTACTCACAGCGTAACAGATTTCATGCTGACGCCTACTAATAATTCTGAGAAAATTTAGTATCCTTTTATTTAATTTTAAGATCTGGAATTTAGTATGGAAAGCTTGAAAACTAATTACTTAACTACCTACCCAAAACGACAGTTCAAGGCTCGGAAAATCTACTCGATCCCAACAGGAGAAGAGAATGAGGAGGAAATTTCAATTTCAGACCTCGCAGAACATAAATCCAGGAAAAAATATGCGCGACAGGCGCTTCGTATGTGTGTGTGTGTGTGTGTGTGTGTGTGTGTGTGTGTGAGGCCGCAAAAGTGTTAACGTTTCTCATGCGAATGGGTTAAAAAGTACCGTGAAATGCACCTGTGCGCGTTATTTTTTCCCCTTCTCTTTGTTTCCCATGGAAGGGCGGAGGGCTAAACGCTTTTTAAAACTTTCCTCGCGTCGGGAATAATTAAAAGCGTCTGCGAAACTAACAAAGGCAGAACTTGAAACGAACGAATAACAATCGAGGAGAATAATCTTATTGTTTCATCGGTAAATATCGTAGTGTTTTGATCAAATATGTACGGGGAGTTTAATTGAGTACTTAATTAATTAGAATGAAACTAGTTAGAACAAAGATTGCATCGTGAAAAAGTTATATTAATTCAATTGGGAGCTTTGTGTTTACCGACATATTTCTCAAGTTCATATCTGTGTGTTCCACAAAGTCTCCTATTAGCATTGTATAAGAGAAACCAATAGTAGTTCGTTAGTATGACAGAGAAGGAAGTTTTGCAACGTTGCCGGCCGGCCGGTCCGTAACCCAGTGGCGATGACTGTGATGTTTCGCGAGCTAGCAACGTCGCAAAAGTTCTTTCTCTGTTTAGCCAACGAGAAATATATGACCTTTCTTTCGCTCTTATGTTTATACCATACTGCGACTCTGTAGAAACGGTATATATCTCTCTCTCAGACATGGCTTTCAGTACTTTCACAAATGTCTTATGTGTTAGTATACCCCTCTTAAGCTTGAATCCATGTGGCGCTTATAAAATAATTTGAGACTATTTTGCACATTTCACCGACATTTGTCTAGTTGCGAATAAACCATTATCTATCGGTTTCTCATAAAAAATGAATCTCCACTGATCTCTGATTTATCTCACAAAATTTACTTAATCCTTATTTATATAGTAACGGTACTTTCTCAATCATTCAAAGTGATTAGAGTTTATCTGTGTTTGTCACTTGGGGATCGTTTCATAATATTTTTCACACTTCTGGAACACAGCATGTGCCAAAATGGATTAGCCTATCTTAAATCGATTTTATCTGATCGAACATAATGTATAAAATTGAATTGTATCTTCTGCGACAGTACTTTTTAAATTTTTAAATAAGACAGAATGAGCGTGACTATTGATTAGAGCAAGGAATTTTCTTGTTAATTTTTTTAGCTAATTAAATTAAACTACAAAGTATTCTAAGCTTCTGATTGCCGTGTTCCAATAACTGTTTAGGTAGTGGGATCAAAATTAAAACGACATTTAAGACTGTACTTAAGACACTAAAACATCTTGATTATAGAATTTAATTATTTCTTGGTGGATTTCGTTGTAGATTCTCCTCTAGATTTCCAAATATACCAAATTATATGAATTAAAGCTAATGTATTGAACTACATGTTTGTTGGATATGTACCGAATTCAAAAACATGTTAATTAATCTTCCAGATCCCACTAAACCATCTAGATTCATAGATTCGAATAAATTTAGGTAGATACAAGTTACTTTGAACTATGCAGCTTACATTTCAGATCTTATATGTTGAAATTGTATAGGAACAGAGTATCAATAGAAGTCCTTTTGCCTTCCACCTTAGTAGATTCCAAAATAGACTGTATTATTCAAATTTATGAGACACTTAGAATCTCCAGTCTGTTTAAACATTTGGAGGCATGAACTTTTGAGATTCCATAGAATTTCTAGATTCTAGAAGATGTCGGTAGATTGTAACTTTTTTTAATAAGATCTCAGTTTATGTGGCCAATCTTAGATTTGTATAGAGCCAGAGTAGAATGAGAGGCCTTTGGTATATCTTTGCTCATCTATATGGGCTTAAAATTTCCTATTCTCAGCTTTTGGAAGCTGCAAATTTATGACGTACACTAGAATCCCATGTCGGTTTCAACATCTTCCAAATTCTGGGAAGAATTAAATTCCTTCTAGATTTCAGAATTTCATGAATTCTTGCTGAACTACAATTGTGTCAAGTTTTCATGTTTCAAGTTTAGTTTATAAGCTTTCAGATTACACCAAAGCATCTGGATTATAGAATTTAATTAATTCTTGGTTGATTTCGTTGTAGATTCTCCTTTCGTCTTCACTAGATTTCCAAATGTACCAAATTCAATGAATTAAAGCTAATGCATTGAATCATATGTTTGTTGGATACCTATGTACCGGGTTCAAAAACATATTAATTTCCAGATCCCACTATACCATCTAGATTCATAGATTCGAATAAATTTAGGTAGATACAAGTTATTTTGAACTGTTCAGCTTAAATTTCAGATCTTATATGGTGAAATTGTATAGGAACAGAGTGTAAATAGAAGTTCTCTTGCTTTCCATCTTCGTAGATTCTAAAATAGATTGCATTATTCAAATTTATGAGATACTTAGGATCTCCAGTCTGTTTAAGCATTTGTAGGCTTGCATTTTTGAGATTCCATAGAATTTCTAGATTCTAGAAGATGTCGCTAGATTGTAACTTTTTTTAATAAGATCTCAGTTTATGTGGCGAATCCTAGATTTGTATAGAGCAGGAGTAGAGTAAGAGGCCTTATATCTTTGCTCATCTATATGGGCTTAAAATTTCCTTTTCTCAGCTTTTGGGAGCTGCAAACTTATGATATCCACTAGAATCCCATGTCGGTTTCAACATCTTCCAAATTCTGGGAAGAATTAAATTCCATCTAGATTTCAGAATTTCATGAATTCTTGCTGAACTACAATTGTGTCAAGTTTAGTTTAAACCTTCAGATTACACAAAAGCATCTAAATTATAGAATTTAATTAATTCTTGATTGATTTCGTTGTAGATTCTCCTTTCGTCTCCTCTAGGTTTCTAAATATACCAAATTCTACGAATTTAAGCCAATATATTGAACTACATGTTTGTTAGACACCTATGCACAGGATTCCAAAACATATTAATCTTCCAGATCCCACTAAACCATCTAGATTCATAGATTCAAATAAATTAGGTAGATATAAGTTATTTTGAGCTGTTCTGCTTAAATTTCAGATCTTATATGGTGAAATTGTATAGAAACAGAGTATGCATAGAAGTCCTCTTGCTTTCCATCTTTGTAGATTCTAAAATAGATTGTATTATTCAAATTTATGAGACACTTAGAATCTCCAGTCTGTTTAAACATCTGGAGGCATGAACTTTTGAGATTCCATAGAATTTCTAGATTCTAGAAGATGTCGGTAGATTGTAACTGTTTTTAATAAAACCTCAGTTTATGTGGCGAATCTTAGATTTGTATAGTGGTAGAGGAGAGTGAGAGGCCTTATAGTTTTGGTCTTTTATATGGGTTTATAGGTACTTTCCTTGGAAAAATTTTTCAGCTTTTGCGAGCTGGAAACTTATGATATATACTAGAATTCCGTGTTGGTTTCGCCGTCTTCCAAATTCTTGGACGAATCAAATTCCTTCTAAATTTCAGAATTTCATGAATTTTTGCTGAATTACATTTTTGTTTAAATCTTCAAGTTTAAATTGATTTTCATTGATTACGTAGAGGAAGTTTCTGGTTTCGATCCTTCTAGAATGCTCTAGAATATACGAATTTCTCTCGATGGGAGATCTAGATACGTTGTAGACATCTTGGATATTTCTCTTCAGTATCTACCAAATTCAAGATTGTATTTTCTTCCAGATTCCACAACACCTTCTAGAGTCTTAAATTTTAGACGAAAAGATATTTTAAACCGTTTAAAGATCTTCATATATATAGAAACTCGGTAATGATAGCATGCCTTTAATTTCGACCTTTCTAGGTTCCAAAATTTACAAAATTTCAGGAATATGAGGATATCATGGCAGTTTTATTATTTAGCAAATTGAAGCAGTATGAATCTTTGAGATTTCTAGATTCTAGAATCCGACGTAAGTTTCATTTGCATATTTTTAGGAAATTTTCAGTGCAAATTCATGTTCATTTGTAGGAACATAGTAGGATAAATGTTTTAACCTTTTTTGATACAAAAATATTAGAATTTCTCTCGATGGGAACTTCCAAATTATGGAATATTATAGAATCCCACGTGTTCCAATATCAACCAAATTCCTAGGTGAATGAACCTTTCAGATTCCACAAATCCGCATAGGATTATAGAATTTAATGAGTTTCTTGTAGATTTCAGACCTTTAAAATTATTCGCACTTTTGAATTTAAGTTATATAATTTTATCATTAGAGTGGGAACAGAATTTTTCTATTTCAGGCTCCATTTTAGAAAGAACATTCATGAATCACCATGCAATGAAACAGTCAGTGCGTCTAAGTTATAATATATATTTTCGACCAAAGCTAATACTAAATAACCAAATCACAATCTTGACCAAAGCTAAATCATCAATCTCCATATCGACATCGACAGACTTGTTGTTCTAACCTTCACTATTGAATGCTTCGTCGTCGTCAGCGATCCAACTCCAGCATCCTGCTCTCTCTGGATAATCGCACACCCTCAGGTATGGATTAAAATGCAGATGTGCGGGACAGTCGAAGCTTTTGGCGACTCCATTGGAGCAAATGAAGAACTTGGTGCAGTCGAAGATGTTGGGTAGGATCGTAGCTGGCCTGTCTGGTCGATCCCTCGCAGGGCATTTCGCTGCAAAAGTAATGATTATTAATCTAGAGGAGTGTTTTACAACAATTACCTATTCATAAAATCTTCAGATTGGCGTCAGCATGATATCTGTTACGCTGTGAGTCATCGTATATCTAAACGCTTACATGTAAACGTAACAACCCTCTTAAACATGTTATAAGCTCATGTCAAAAGTTGCTCGAAAATCCATTTTCTCCTCTGAAGGTGTCAAAAGTCTTTGGAATGATTTCTACTTAGGTCTGCGTAGGTTTTCCTATTTTAACTGACACGCACTTTCAAGCAAACCAAAATGTGACAATAATTTACTTACAATTCGAATTTGGCATTTAATATTAATTCTAGGAGTCCGGGATTAGCGATGCTCGGGTGCCAGATTCGTAGGGTTTACTCCACAGGTAGTTTAGTACCCGGGAAATTGCTAATGGCTCCTGTATATGGTTTATTATAATTGTTTGATATAAGTGTTTAACACTGGCTTCTTGTTTCCGGTCGTTTTATTACACAAGTCTTATTAAAGTCATAAGTTTCAGTCAGTTGTATTTATTTCATATTTTAGTATCATTTTTTAGAATATGATGTTAATGATGACAATGATAGAAATGCGTAATGCTGATAGTGGTGTTAATAATCGATCGGATTTTAATATCGCACGGAATAAAAATTAATAAAAAAATAATTATATATTGCAATAATCAGATCATAAAAATGACATGCGTACCTCTTCCATTTAAAAAAAACTTTTTGTTATAATAATTAAAAGAAAAATATCTGTACTATATTATTCAAATGTCTGTAATTTAAAATTTTTTAAGAGTTTATAACTATTTTACATAAATATAAAGAGAATGTAAAAAAATGCCACTAAGCAGTCACATAACTTGAGATTCTGCGAAATTCCACATTTTTCTCGATATAAAAAATATTTTCTTCTATGCACCATTTTCCTAACTTAAATTTATCGATCGTACAATTGCTTATACTTACGTCTAAGTCCTGCGTCTGCGCTGTAGGCGAGGCAGAAGAGGACTGCGAGTACAACTGCGGCTTTGGACATCTTGACTTATTCTGCTTCTCGGTGGCTGTACATGCTTTCCATAAGATTTTCTCGATTTTATATCCGATTTCCCACTCTTTCCGGATCGTTATCGCGGAACAAAGGGCTCGGATCAATAATATTATGTTAAGGAGACGCGGCTTTTTATTGAAATTTTGCAATGTCGATCAATAAAAAAATATATCGATCGATAATCTCTTGTTGATTACGATCGACAGGAAGAGCGTGGCGTTGTTTTGTTATTGGAGGAAAGTTGCGAATTTTCACGTGGACCTTGAGGGGGCCGTTTGCTTCTATTTGTCTAGACGGTTTCCTGTTAACGTTGGAAAATAGATGTTTTCAAGGTAATTTCCTGACGATATATGGAAAATTTTGGAAGGAAATCTAAATGTTGTTTTTACCCGGAGATAATCAAAATTATTACAATTAGGTACTTAAGTATTTTGGCAAGCTCTTCACTTTTTAAGTAGGGACTTATGATTTCTACGAAAAATATTATTGTTTGTTCGTTTCATTATACGGTATCTAATGTTGTCCCATATCTTGTTATACTGACATTATACCTATTTCAATTAAATTCTATACTCCGCTTGTTCTATATATCTTTCTCTCTCTCTCTTTTTCTGTTGGATAGAATAGACCGGCGGGGAGGGAACACCCTACATGCTCTTTCCTTCCCTTTCTATATACACCGCTGTCTCTTATAACACGCGGTTAGATGTACGATGACTCACAGCGTAACAGATTTCATGCTGACGAAGAAAGTTTATTTTTTCTCAAGCGCGTTTATAACAGTTTTCACTTTAATAAATAACTTAAGTTTATTTGAAACGAAGTGTTTTCTGGAATGTCCTCTCCTCGTGGCATTCAAGCATATTAAGTAAACATGTGAGATTCATGGAATACAGGATGTGGAGGAGTACAACTGTCTATATTTAGTTCCCTTTCATGTCGCGAAAACGTTCAGTATAAAAATACTTTCCCTCTATCTGATGAGCTCCCACGGGAATGTCATTGTGTTCGTGAAACAAATGTCATCTAAACACAAAGTAACAACTTGTATTATTTCGGAAGATTTATTAGAAATTATTATAGAATATTATTAAGCCTGAATTCATTAAGATGGTTGAATTTTGTAGAGCCTGCATATTAATTCACGCATCATAGAAGGCGGCTCAGACGTTATAATTACCTGCTTTAATTAAAGAAAGTTTATTGGAAATTACAAAAACCGTAAGAATTGAAATATTGTATTGAAAAAGAGGCGGAGTCAATTAGAAAGTAGGAGGGGCCTAAAATAGGACGTATTGCAAGTCATGTTTTACAAAAGTGGGTGGAGCATGTGAGGCAGCTTAGTTTGAAATTCTTAGGAAACTATTTTTGGATCCACGATAACATCCCAAAAGGTCCAAGAGTTTTGGTAGATTTATCCAGTATTGCATTCGTTAACGAAGTCGAAAAAGAGGAACTAAAATGCTGTTTTAAGTTTTTTGGTATCTAGAGATCCTAATGGCGGCTTGATATTTTCCAAAAAAAACTTCAATTTCGCGTCTGAGAGAAAAATGTTACTTAGGTTTTTTGTTGATCTTATAGAGGCGAACGACTTTTGTATAAAATATTTTTTTCGAGAAATGTACAGAAAAAATTTTTTTTCCAAAAAAAGAAACAAAAATTTTTTATTTCGTGTCTGAGAGAAAAATGTTACTAAGGTTTTTTGTTGCCCTTATACAGGCGAACAACTTTTGTATAAAACATATCTTTGAGAAATGTACAGAAAAAAAATATTTGCAAATATTTAAAAATTTTGACGTTTGTATTTTTTTTCACACCTCGTATACATTTTTTTTGACATATCGTGTCTGTTATATTACTCTATTTATATCCTGCCCATAAATCTACCTTTCAACCTGGTATGCCATGGATTTTTTTTTGAGTAAAGATTGAAATAATGGAAGAGCTTCAGAAGAATATCAGAAGAGCTCAAAGGTAATAAGGTTCTTAAATTACGTCTCGGGGTTATTGGAAAAGTAGGAGGGGCCTAAAATTAGACACATTATGACTTACAGGTCATAAAATTGGGTGGAGCTTTAGAGTTTGTATATATTATACCTATATATATTTCCTAATTTTTCAACTTCGTTGGAATTTACCTCATACATTATTGGAGCAGACTTGAAAACCCATTAAAATTGCAGATTTGGTAACGTAGTAACTAAACGTAACGATAGACTCATACGGAAGTAGCTCTAGCTCCAAACTTTACAAACGTAGCAACAAGCACATTTCAACTTTGCGATTTCTTTCCAAAGATGATACCAAATACTGAACGCAGAGGGGAAATAGCTCTCGAGAATCGATCGATATCTGCTTAATTTACAAGATACTTAGATAAGTTTCATTCAAATGTATTCAGTTCCTATTTTAGTTACCATAAACCTACTGAATGTACCATTTTTAGAACATGATGTTAATAATGAAAACCTAGAAGTAGATAATGCTAGACGGTTTTTGTAATTTCCAATAAACTTTCTTTAATTAAAGCAGGTAATTATAACGTCTGAGCCGCCTTCTATGATGCGTGAATTAATATGCAGGCTCTACAAAATTCAACCATCTTAATGAATTCAGGCTTAATAATATTCTATAATAATTTCTAATAAATCTTCCGAAATAATACAAGTTGTTACTTTGTGTTTAGATGACATTTGTTTCACGAACACAATGACATTCCCGTGGGAGCTCATCAGATAGAGGGAAAGTATTTTTATACTGAACGTTTTCGCGACATGAAAGGGAACTAAATATAGACAGTTGTACTCCTCCACATCCTGTATTCCATGAATCTCACATGTTTACTTAATATGCTTGAATGCCACGAGGAGAGGACATTCCAGAAAACACTTCGTTTCAAATAAACTTAAGTTATTTATTAAAGTGAAAACTGTTATAAACGCGCTTGAGAAAAAATAAACTTTCTTCGTCAGCATGAAATCTGTTACGCTGTGAGTCATCGTACATCTAACCGCGTGTTATAAGAGACAGCGGTGTATATAGAAAGGGAAGGAAAGAGCATGTAGGGTGTTCCCTCCCCGCCGGTCTATTCTATCCAACAGAAAAAGAGAGAGAGAGAAAGATATATAGAACAAGCGGAGTATAGAATTTAATTGAAATAGGTATAATGTCAGTATAACAAGATATGGGACAACATTAGATACCGTATTTACAAGATACTTAGATAAGTTTCATTCAAATGTATTCAGTTCCTATTTTAGTTACCATAAACCTACTGAATGTACCATTTTTAGAACATGATGTTAATAATGAAAACCTAGAAGTAGATAATGCTAGACAGTGCGACATTTGCACCACCTCAATTGAAGTAGATCTCGGCTCCGCCCCTCTCACCTAACTCCACCCACCTCCATCATCAAACTCCACCCACGATTCACCTACACCGTCACCGATTGGTCGACGTCTCGTGGGCGTGGCCTAATCTCCTCCCGTTCTGCTTCCAGATTGGACGCGAGGAGGGGCCCGTTGAGTGAGGCCGCCCACCTCGCGATGAGCGACGACCTGGGCTCGAGGTCGGTGTTCGTGACCGACGGCGAACCCTCGCAGGCCCGCCTCAGGATCCAAGGGACGAAGCTGCAGGACCAGGGCGTGTTCAGGTGTCGCGTGGACTTCGTCAACTCGCCGACGAGGAACTTCCAGATCAACCTCACGTTAGTAGGTAAATATTGATATCGAATTCACTAACTGGAGTTCTGATACTGAGTTTTGCGAACTCGGTAGTAGGTTAGATTCACCCTATGCGGTGCCAGATTGTTCAGAACTGGTTCCTGTGGAAAAGTCTGATATGAACAACCCATTTGTCCTCAGTCCAACCTTCCGCCCCAAGGATCTTCGACGCTGAGGGTAGGGAGATAAGGATTAATCAACCCGCAGGACCTTTCCTGGAAGGAGAGGAGCTGTTCCTGTCTTGTCAAGTGACTGGAGGTAGGTTGATAGATCATCTCAACCTTCTGAGAAAATGGTGAAATTTGTAGGGAATCCCAAACCTTCTCTCACCTGGTGGCTCAACGATACTATATTGGATAGCGTGATAGATTCGAGTAGGGCGTCGTCTACTACCGTGAACCAATTGGTGGTGAAGAGGACCCCTAGGGTCTACAAGGGAGGAAAGTTGGAGTGTAGGGCCACTTCCTCGGATAGCGCGGGGTATATCTCCAGGAGGGTTCCCTTGACGATATTTCGTAAGTTTTATAATCCAACTATATGATACCCATTTATTGAAACGTAATGTACCTATCCATTAATTTCCTTATTTTTCAGTGAGGCCGAGTAAAGTGAAAATCGTCACCCCTAACGATTTAATGTCGATAAGTCGTCCTCAGAGCGTCAGATGTGAGACCTCCGGTTCTTATCCGCCTGCCAAATTGACGTGGTTGCTTGACGGAAGGGCCATTAGGAACGCTGTTGTGACGGTGAGTCCGTGTGACGTGCTAACAAATCGTTACGTTTACTTATATTCTGCCCGAAAGGGGATTTTTCGGAAATATCAACTTGGTACGTGAAGTAAAGTGTATATGTAGTTTCTCACCAAAAAGACTAGGGTTGAAATAATTAAATTGTTGCTCCAGGTAATGATATTTCAATTTTCATGCCCAAAATGATAATAACATCTCACAACTGTTTCATGTAATATCCAGAATCTCGAAACTCTTTCTTGTAGTTAAATGAGACTCAATTCTGAATTTTGAGAAAATTAAAAAAAAAAAAACTTTTGCACGATTTGGTTATCTATGATTTAGGTGAAAGTTTGCTCAAATTTAAAATGGATATCAATTGACTTATCTCAAAAAATTGTGTGAAACTTATGCAGTAAAATAATGAAATGAATATTTCTCAATATATTGAAAATGTGAGCTTCAATCTCCCTCTGTAAATTCTACACTCAGCGGCTAATTTCATCTAAATTTTGAAGTTCAAATGAAGGTCCACGTCTCAACATATGTTTCTGGTGACGTGGTCAAACTTACTAATTATCTCATAAATCATAAAAATGGTATTGAAAATTTCCCGAAAATTTTCCAGTACTAAAATCAATCTGATATTTTCTAAAATCTTAATTGAGTTAGTGTGTGTGAACTTTATAATTGACGTCGTAATCATATCTCAAAATTTTCATAAAATTTTTGGTATTAAAATTAACGATCATATTGTCACGATTAGGGGACCTATGACATTTTGTATTATTTTATATCTGGGAAGAATTACATGAATTTTATCCAGTGTCTCAATCACACTCAATATCTCTAAACTGTGTGACAATTTTAGATTCAGAAAATATACCTGGATGTCATAACTAAAATATAAAATATAATTTAGAGTACTTATCTAAGAAGGTATTTTTGGTGTTATTATGAGACTTTCCCAATACTTAAAGGAAAACAAATGCGAGTAATTTTCGAATATGAGTTTAATGTATGTGAATGTAGTAACTTACAATAAGTATAATAAGACACAATATTAGGGGTTGCTTCTCAAAAACCTTCTTTGGTAATTTAGTGTAATGTTACTAGTGCTTCAATAAAAATCAATCTTCCCAAATATGATTTGACAGTTCAATGTTTACTGAATATTCTTTTCCCGCCAAAAAAAGATTTCCCTTTCAAAACATTTTTTTACAACATTTTCTTAAAACAACTCCGCCGGAAAATTCCCACGCCGACTTGATCTCGACGAAGGAATAATAACGCCGCAATATTCCCCGCACAACGGGACATCCCGAAAATCCGCTTACCATCTCCCTTATTCTTCCAGGAGGAGGTGACCGAATCCTTCACCGTGAGCATTTTATCCTTGAGCGTGAACGTCGAGGACGACGGCAAGGAGCTCGTTTGCCGGGCCGACAATCCCCATTTTCCCGGAGGAACGGCCGAGGACTCCAGGAAAATACACGTCGCGTGTAAGTACCAAATAATAATAATATTTTTAAACAAAGGAATACGGGCGAGCCCCTAGTAATAACGTCGGTAATACGAGGATAATATGAATCTCGATTTAAGCGACTAATTATGAAATTGACAAACTCGACTTCCGTTATCAATAATGCATCCCTTATTCCTGATTATTCGATTATTTATGGGGAGCGCCCTTTTTCGGACGCGGAAAAAGGGCGGATAAATTTCCTCCTTAAGGGGGAAAGGGTGACTTCTGCTCTCGGGCGTTTTACGACATAATAATTCGGTAACGAATTAGATTTATGCCGGGCTGTATCTCTCTCTTTCTCCCTCCATCTTGCCCCGTTTTTGGACTCGAACGGAATTTAAACAGTCAACCGCTATAAAACCGTATAACATAAATAATAAGTGAAGGGGGGAAGGGGAAGGTGTGCCGCTCGCTGAAATATTAATGGGGAAATCCGCGGGTTAAAAAAAGGCAACGGCGCCCTTAGCAGTTTCGTGGAAATCTGCTCGGGTAGTTTCGGGCCTGAGTTTTCTTTACCTCAGACGCGTCTCAAATTAAAACTCAGAAACTGAAAACGTGGGAAAAC
Source organism: Cryptocephalus moraei (assembly GCA_946251905.1). Classification (NCBI taxonomy): domain Eukaryota; kingdom Metazoa; phylum Arthropoda; class Insecta; order Coleoptera; family Chrysomelidae; genus Cryptocephalus; species Cryptocephalus moraei. The sequence continues at coordinate 791,392 of OX276466.1, read as the reverse complement.
GATTGGAAACTTCTGAAGTTTTTTAGAAAAAAATAGTTTTCTGTTTTTGGCGGGAAAAGAATATTCAAATTTTTGATTTTTCATTTGTGGCGATTATGGCTGTGCTTGTGACAAAAATGAAAACCTTACTTCAAAATTAGATCTCATATAATTACTAATAATATTAATAATAATTAGAGGAAAAGCATAACAGTATTACTTGACACAGTTTTTGAGATATTACGCCTACTATGAGGTTGAAAACTCTGGCACTCTCCTGAGTGCCAGACCTTAAACCTTACAAATCTAGCACCCGAGCAATCCGTTCTTGAGCGAAAATAATTTTTTAACCTTACTTCAACCTGAAGTCAATGAAAAGGTATTGTTTGAGACTTACCCCAATATCCTGAAATAACTAATAAGGAGTTGTTCTTGAAATGGAAACCCTTAGTTACTTCAAGGTTCAAACACGTTCTAAATTTCGAAAATTCTCCAACAGTCACTTCAAAAGCAAAATTTGACAAATTTAAAAACTAGTCCTATTTTTTCGGGAACGTCTCATCCAAGACCTCCCATTGTCCCTCCATCCAGAACACGTTCCCGGACCCCTCCACCGTTTCGGAAGGGAAAACGCGCTACTTTGTATTCCCATGGCTTGCGGCCGACGAAGTTTTGTATCTTCTTAACTCCAGAAGATGGTATGTAATCACTTTAGAGGCGGGAACGGCAGGAGAGGCACACATACACACTGGGCGAGGTAATGTAGGGCGGACGCTGATTAAAATTACAGATGCGGTCGTTATCCTGAGGGAGATGAAGGGAAAAAGGGGAGGATTTAATGCGATTGTATTGTTTTATGGTTCGTCGAGGGAAGCGAGGAAGAATCAAAGTGCAATTGATCCCGAGGGAACGTTGACGTGACAGTTTAACTTAATTACAGTCATCTATTCATTTGGCTCATCGTACTCCCTTAACTTAGCTCAATTTTGAACTCAACCAGTACCATTAACTCATTATACTAACTCAGCTCGTAAAACTTGTTCAACTGATCAATAGTTAAATTATTCAATTAATTCATCTGAACCAGTTCATTAGACGGATCTCACGGAGTCAACTCGTTTAACGTTCTAACTCAATAGGCTCATGCAGCTAGACAACATTACTTAACTGGTGATTCTCTCTTGAGTCGACCGATTCAGCTTAATTACTTAAGCCAATTTCTCCTTAGATTTGGTAAACTCAAACAAATGACTTGACTCGTTTAACTGAAGTGGCTCATCCTACTTCTTCAACTTAATTTATTACACATGCTCAATTGAGTCGACTATTGCCTTAATCTACTAAACTGAGTCAGCATACTCGAGTTGTCCAACTCAATACACTCAGTCCGGTTGTTCATCTCGCGGATCGATTCAACTCACCTCAATTGAGTCATATTGTTGAAAAACTTGTTTAATCTAGTTAGCTCAGTGAATGCATATAACTGACTAGGCTAGTTATGTGGACTCAGTAAGCTAATTAAACTCATTACAACAATCAATGCAATTAATTTAGATGAGTCATTTATCTAACGCACAGTATGGCTGTGCTTAACCGAGTCAAGTAGTTTAAGTCTTTCAACTGAGTCAGCTCAATCTTGAATTGACTCATCAAATTGTGTTGATCCCAGTGAGTTTGCCGATTTCGTTTGAGTCGTTCAGTTCATTCCGCTTGTTCGAATTAGGCATTCAATTGAGCCAGCTCATCCAGTTCATTTAGCAGATTAGACTTAATCAGTTTGTTAAGTTAATTAGCTTACTTAACTCGCTCAATTGATTTAACTGACTTTCGTTGACATCATTGTGTTGATTCAGTTGCCTTAGTCAGGTTGTTCGAGGCTTTCAACTGAGTCAGCTCAAGTTAATATTTCGTTCGTTTGTGAAACCCAAGTTACTACAGCTAATCAGGTATTTATGAAAGTTATGAACAATTCAGTTCAGTTTGTTCTGCTTGTTCGAATTAGGCATTCAATTGAGCCAGCTCATCCAGTTCATTTAGCTGATTTGACTAAGTCAGTTGGTTAAGTTAATTAGCTGACTTAACTCACCAAATTGAATTAACTGACTTTCGTTGACATCATTGTGTTGATTCAGTTGCCTTAGTCAGGTTGTTCGAGGCTTTCAACTGAGTCAGCTCAAGTTATTATTTCGTCCGTTTGTGAAACCAAAGTTACTACAGCTAATCAGATATTTATGAAAGTTATGAACAGTTCAGTTCATTTCATTCTGCTTGTTCGAATTAGGTATTCAATCGAGTCAGCTCATTCAGATCATTTAGCTGATTTGGCTTAGTCAGTTGGTTAAGTTAATTAGCTGACTTAACTCACCAAATTGAATTAACTGACTTTCGTTGACATCATTGTGTTGATTCAGTTGCCTTAGTCAGGTTGTTCAAGGCTTTCAACTGAGTCAGCTCAAGTTATTATTTCGTCCGTTTGTGAAACCAAAGTTACTACAGCTAATCAGATATTTATGAAAGTTATGAACAGTTCAGTTCAGTTGTTCATTCTGCTTGTTCGAATTAGGTATTCAATCGAGTCAGCTCATTCAGATCATTTAGCTGATTTGGCTTAGTCAGTTGGTTAAGTTAATTAGCTTACTTAACTCACTCAATTGATTTAACTGACTTTCGTTGACATCATTGTGTTGATTCAGTTGCCTTAGTCAGGTTGTTCGAGGCTTTCAACTGAGTCAGCTAAAGTAATTATTTCTTTCGTTTGTGAAGCCAAAGTTACTACAGCTAATCAGATGTTTATGAGAGTTATGAACAATTCAGTTCAGTTCATTCTGCTTGTTCGACTTAGGCATTCAATTGAGCCAGCTCATCCAGCTCATTTAGCAGATTTGACTTAATCAGTTGGTTAATTTAATTAGCTTACTTAACTCACTCAATTGGTTTAACTGACCTTCGTTGACATCATTGTGTTGATTCATTTGCCTTAGTCAGCTTGTTCGAGGCTTCCAACTGAGTCAGCTCAAGTTATTATTTCGTCCGTTTGTGAAACCAAAGTTACTACAGCTAATCAGATATTTATGAAAGTTATGAACAGTTCAGTTCAGTTCATTCTGCTTGTTCGAATTAGGCATTCAATTGAGCTAGCTCATCCAGATCATTTAGCACATTTGACTTAGTCAGTTGGTTAAGTTAATTAGCTTACTTAACTCACTCAATTGATTTAACTGACTTTCGTTGACATCATTGTGTTGATTCAGTTGCCTTAGTCAGGTTGTTCGAGGCTTACAACTGAGTCAGCTCAAGTTAATATTTCGTTCGTTTGTGAAACCAAACCTACTAAAGCTAATCAGGTGTTTATGAAAGTTATGAACAATTCAGTTCAGTTTGTTCTGCTTGTTCGAATTAAGTATTCAATTGAGCCAGCTCATCCAGATCATTTAGCAGATTTGACTTAATCAGTTGGTTAATTTAATTAGCTTACTTAACTCACTCAATTGGTTTAACTGACCTTCGTTGACATCATTGTGTTGATTCAGTTGCCTTAGTCAGCTTGTTCGAGGCTTCCAACTGAGTCAGCTCAAGTTATTATTTCGTCCGTTTGTGAAACCAAAGTTACTACAGCTAATCAGATATTTATGAAAGTTATGAACAGTTCAGTTCAGTTCATTCTGCTTGTTCGAATTAGGCATTCAATTGAGCTAGCTCATCCAGATCATTTAGCACATTTGACTTAGTCAGTTGGTTAATTTAATTAGCTTACTTAACTCACTCAATTGGTTTAACTGACCTTCGTTGACATCATTGTGTTGATTCAGTTGCCTTAGTCAGCTTGTTCGAGGCTTCCAACTGAGTCAGCTCAAGTTATTATTTCGTCCGTTTGTGAAACCAAAGTTACTACAGCTAATCAGATATTTATGAAAGTTATGAACAGTTCAGTTCAGTTCATTCTGCTTGTTCGAATTAAGTATTCAATTGAGCCAGCTCATCCAGATCATTTAGCAGATTTGACTTAATCAGTTGGTTAATTTAATTAGCTTACTTAACTCACTCAATTGGTTTAACTGACCTTCGTTGACATCATTGTGTTGATTCAGTTGCCTTAGTCAGCTTGTTCGAGGCTTCCAACTGAGTCAGCTCAAGTTATTATTTCGTCCGTTTGTGAAACCAAAGTTACTACAGCTAATCAGATATTTATGAAAGTTATGAACAGTTCAGTTCAGTTCATTCTGCTTGTTCGAATTAGGCATTCAATTGAGCTAGCTCATCCAGATCATTTAGCACATTTGACTTAGTCAGTTGGTTAATTTAATTAGCTTACTTAACTCACTCAATTGGTTTAACTGACCTTCGTTGACATCATTGTGTTGATTCAGTTGCCTTAGTCAGCTTGTTCGAGGCTTCCAACTGAGTCAGCTCAAGTTATTATTTCGTCCGTTTGTGAAACCAAAGTTACTACAGCTAATCAGATATTTATGAAAGTTATGAACAGTTCAGTTCAGTTCATTCTGCTTGTTCGAATTAGGCATTCAATTGAGCTAGCTCATCCAGATCATTTAGCACATTTGACTTAGTCAGTTGGTTAAGTTAATTAGCTTACTTAACTCACTCAATTGATTTAACTGACTTTCGTTGACATCATTGTGTTGATTCAGTTGCCTTAGTCAGGTTGTTCGAGGCTTACAACTGAGTCAGCTCAAGTTATTATTTCGTCCGTTTGTGAAACCAAAGTTACTACAGCTAATCAGATATTTATGAAAGTTATGAACAGTTCAGTTCAGTTTGTTCTACTTGTTCGAATTAGACATTCAATTGAGCCAGGTCATTCAGATCATTTAGCTGATTTGGCTTAGTCAGTTGGTTAAGTTAATTAGCTTACTTAAGTCACTCAATTGGTTTAACTGTATTTCGTCGACATCAGTGAGCAATTGTGTTGATTCAGTTGCCATGGTCGGGTTGTTGGAGGCTTTCAACTGAGTCAGCTAAAGTTATTATGTCGTTCGTTCGTGAAACCAAAGTTACTACAGCTAATCAGCTGTTTATGAGAGTTATGAAGATTGCTTAAACAAATTTGTAACGTTGATACCAAAAATGTTATTGTTTGTCCTTATCGCGACACTTCGATTATCGATCTTATCGACTGCGAGCAATCGATAACGCAACGGTCTCGTGCGTGCCGGTGATCCTTAAACGGAGGGGGTGAGTTTCGTGGTAAGGGCGAGTGGAGGGGGTGAGCTTTTTATTATTCCTACGATTAATATCTTTGACATACGTAAACAACGTTAGTGAGATAAACAACACGAATATTTAGATAACCGTTTGAGGGAAAAGGGTAATTCACGCAACAAATTTCTCTGTTTTCTTTTTATGTTTCCGTATTGCCCTTAATTAAGGGTAGGTTAGGGTGATTTATCTGGTTTTAACGGCGGTTTCTCGATTTTTGTTTTAAAATCGATTTTTACGTCTGCTGTCATTTTTAATAGTTGAAGTAGCGAAATACACTTAATAATAACCTTACACTATATACATATATTGCATTTCTAATATTACTGTAAGGTTAACTGCCTATGACTAAGTATAAATTGTACAAGTTGATTCCTTTAATAGACTCATAAAATTTATTTCACTTGATTTATTATTTACTGAACAAAATTCACACTGTATTTATTAATGAGACATTTATATATCACATATCATTCCAGTTTTGATTAGTTAAATTGAAAATAAATATAACTCCCGAGTTTCCAATTAAAAACCGATATAGTTATGCGATAAAATTTATATACCACCTTATCTGTGAGTAATGGGCGTCATTACTGCACACTGTCATTTAATATCATAATGACATTTAACTCCAAAATTATGAAACTAATGTCACTAGTGATTATTGTATGAAATCTAGTCTCATAGAATTTTTGATAAGTTTGATTCTAGTTAACGGTGATCAGTGAGCACCATTAATACACACCAAGACCACAATAAGTTATTTTTTAAAATTGTGAAATGGGTATTTAACTGGTGAATAATGAATAAAGTAATGCCAGTAATGTGATTTGTAACGAAGTTTTCAAAATGTCAGTTCAGTGAGTAAAGGCCTTCACCAAAATTACTTGATCGATGTGTAATGATAATCATTACTTTACAATTGTGTAATGGGCGTCATTACTGCATACTGTCATTTAATAGCATTTGTCATAACTCTAAAATTGAGAAACTAATGTCACTAGTGAGTATTATATATAATCTAGTCTCAGAATTTTTGGCAAGTTTGAGTCTAGTTAACGGTGATTAGTGAGCGTCATTAATACACACCAAGACCACAGTAAGTTATTTTTTAAAATTGTGAAATTGTGTTTAACTGGTAGTAATGAATAAAGTAATGCCAGTAATGTGATTTCTAACGAAGCTTTCAAAATATCAGTTCAGTGAGTAAAGGCTTTCACCAAAATTACTTGATCGATGTGTAATGATAATCATTACTTTACAACTGTGTAAATGCAGTTTGAAAAGATGTAATTTTAAGATCTAAAGTCGACCTGCTTAAGCGATTTTCATATAAAAATTTGAAGGGTTGTAGTAAATGTTATTCCATTTTTCACTTATTCCATTTACCATTTGCGGTATTTCAAACTCACCCTGTATAATATTTTATTATGAGTGAGTATTTAAAATTAAAGCACTTAAATGTTTCGTGGATGTGAACGTTAATAATTACTTAATTTCTCTATTGCCTTTCTAGATCACATAATATCCCACTTCTGATGTCAATTTCAGTTACTTGATTGGATATCTATGAAATTTGTACATCATAGATACCTTGTTTTTGTATCAACAGATAACAGACAAAAAGCGATAATAAATTTATAACAAAATTTATGAAAATATATTTAAAAGTCTTCAGTACTACAATTACACTATTTCTGCTTACCGCTCTTCGCCCTACGAAGGCTTTATTAAACGGCGGGGCCCTTTTAAACGGCCGTTACTTTCCCCCCGTTTGCCCTTTGAGATATTTATGATTTTTTTCTGCGGCGCGGTTTTCCTTTTACGAGCGGAGGAGTAGTCGGCCGCTACGTTTTATTCGCTCGTAAAGAATTTAATAACGGTAATTATTCGTTTAGACCCCCCCACCATACACGACTCTCCCCCGATATGCCCTTGACGAGACATACGTTAGAAATATAAAACGATGTTGAGTATAAAAATAAATGTAGGAGAATCTGTGAAAATGGAATTTGTAGCTCAGCCGGGATTTGAACCCGGGTCTCCACGTGTATTCTTACCACTAAACTACCGAGAGACGTTCAGTATCTGAGACCCGGGTTCAAATCCCGGCTGAGCTACAAATTCCATTTTCACAGATTCTCTTATATATTCCATATTTCCTATATATATTCCAGAATATATTCCAGATGTTGAGTAATGTTTAACTTAATAATTGTGCGAGGTGATGGGACGATTTCGATTGATAGGGTTGTTCCCCATAACAATCAAGTTTGATAACAACGTCGTATTGTAATTTTTAGACTTTTGATTGAGTCTTGTTGTTCCCAGATCCGCCGAGGTTGTCGGTGGTGAAAGTGGACGCTCCCCCCGTCGAAAATGGGGGAAAGGGCGCGACGGTGGGGGAAGGGGAGGAGGTGGTGCTGAGGTGCGAGACGTCGGCTCGCCCCCAGGCTGAGCATTGGAGCTGGTACTTCGAGGTAAGTACCTAAAATAGAAGCGGCCTAGTAGGGAAACGTGCACTAATCGCAGTTTCTCGATTTCGTATCGTAACTCCAGGAAAAACTCTCCTCGTCCCTAATGAATTCAGGACCGTAATAAATTCCGAAAAAAAAAACGTATTATCCTCTCGTTACGACATTTACCCTAACAATCCCCCCCCCCCTCCTTCGACGTAAAACCCTTTATACTCCCCTCGACAACTTTTACAACTCTCTCCCTCACTCCTCTTCTCATCTCTCTTCTTTTTTGCGTCGACGAGGAAATTTTCATTTTGTGTTTTCCTTATCAACGTTTACGACGCCACGAGTATTAAATTACCGTATGTGCGTATGTGTTCGAGACAGTACGATGGGGGAGTAGGTATAAAATTTTTTTCTTATATAAGGCGGTATTTGTTGGGACGGACGCTGGATTAGGGGAAAGACATCGTTGGTTATTGTGAAGGGATCAGGCGAGGCATCTGTTTCAATTTGGTGTGTTGTGGAAGATGGAAAGGGAAGTGCTTGGTGTTTAGGATTGCGTGGTGGATTGTTATGCATATATTTTGATGGTTTCTGCCATATTTCATTTATTTCGTTTATCATGATTTTTCTATTAAGCATTTTCTTGCTTCAAGCGCAATATTTATAGCTCGCTGATGTGAAATTTCATTACGAACAGTTTACATCGTAGTGATATCAACAAGTGGTATTGACATAGGTGAGACGTCACTACATGGCAGTGGGGCTGTTTCAAGCACATTTCGATACAGGGGCAGTATCACGTCAATAATTCTTGAATGCAATCCTGATTGTTTATCTAATTATTGGCTAGAGTTAGATTCAAAATTCAAGACTAATTTTTGAAAATTGGGAATGTCCAAAACTGAGGGGTAATTTGAAGCATTCTGATCTCACTTGCTGTCCATGAGATTTCCCCCATATTTGATTAAACTCTCTTAGTATGACTTGCTGAGCTCTTTTAAATTCAAAATTCAAGATATCACTATGTAGCCATCATAAAGGCTACACAGTGATATCAAAAAGTGGTATCGAAATCGGTGAGATGTCACTACATGGCAGTGGGGCTGTTTCCAGCATATTTCGATACAGGGGCAGTATCACATCAATAATTCTTGAATGAGTATCTGATTGTTTATCTAATTATTGGCTAGAGTTAGATTCAAAATTCAAGACTAATTTTTGAAAATTGGAAATGTCCAAAACTGAGGGGTAATTTGAAGCATTCTGATCTCACTTGCTGTCCATGAGATTTCCCCCCAAATTTGAAGAAACTCGCTTAGTATGACTTGTTGAGCTCATTTAAATTCAAAATTCAAGATATTACTGTGTAGCCATTATAATGGCTACACAGTGATATCAACAAGTGGCAACGAAATCGGCGAGACGTCACTACATGGCAGTGGAGCTGTTTCCAGCACATTTCGAGACAGCGGCAATATCACATCAAAAATCCTTGAATGAGTATCTAATTGTTTATCTAATTATTGGCTAGAATTAGATTCAAAATTCAAGACTAATTTTTGAAAAATTGAAACGTCCAAAACGGAGGGGTAATTTGAAGCATTCCGATCTCACTTGCTGTCCATGAGATTTCCCCCAAATTTGATTAACCTCTCTTAGTATGAATTCTTGAGCTCCTTTAAATTCAAAATTCAAGATATCACTGTGCAGCCCTCATAAAGGCTACACAGTGATATCAAGAAGTGGTATCGAAATCGGTGAGACGTCACTACATGGCAGTGGGGCTGTTTCAAGCACATTTCGAGACAGGGCCAGTATCACATCAATAAATCTTGAATGAAATACCTGATTGCTTATCTAATTATTGGCTACAGTTAGATTCAAAATTGAAGACTAATTTTTGAAAAATTGAAACGTCCAAAACGGAGGGGTAATTTGAAGCATTCCGATCTCACTTGCTGTCCATGAGATTTCCCCCAAATTTGATTAATCTCTCTTAGTGTGAATTGCTGAGCTCATTTAAATTCAAAATTCAAGATTCATTTTTGAAAGGATAATTCTGCAAGTTATGGAAATTCTTGTTTCAAAGGGTCCTACCAAATGAAAATTATTGAAATTCTTGAAATCGGGTTAAGTGACTTTGAGGAGGCTTGAACATCGATCATATTCAAGACTCCTGAAAATTCCCTGACTTGCCTAGCAAAGTGAAAACACCTTAGAAACTTGGGAACAAGTAGATATGAAAATCCAAAAACAGTTGTTTTCGAACGAATTAAAAAAACTCTGGTGTGAGTTGAAAGAGGAAGTTGTAAATGTATTGTGTATTGCATTTCGGCGAAAAGCACGCGTCGTGTCTTATAGACATGTACATATTTCTTATAGATTTAGTTCGAGGTTGAAAATGGGAAGTAATAACCCTGCGACAAACCTGTCAATACCCAAATCTAAACATAATTCTTCCAGGATTTACCATAAGAAGTTTTTTTTTTATGTAACGATATTCCAGATTCCCGTTTTCGCTTAATTAATTTTTGATGTACGCACGTATCTACACCTTTAATGGAGAATAGAATCACGAGGGGAATTTCCAACGAAATTCCCCGTAGAAAAAAGGTTTTTCTGCGCTCACCTCGCCGACACTTTTTACATGATTCCCCGTGGGACGGAGTAATCCCCGATTATATCAAAAGGGACGCGCTCACAACTACAACCCGGAAAAGGACAAGCGGTTCGCGGAAATAGTTGTAATTACTTCCTCGATACTGCGAGGGGGGGGGAAGATCCCTTTTCGCTGCGCTTTCAGTCATTAGTTTTCCCTTTCATGTCGCAGCAGGAAAAAGAGGGAAATTAACGTGCGAGAAGGGGAGAGAGAGTCTGATTGAGGCGATTTCGTCTTTTTGTTTTAAGGCTTTTACATGTCAAATTGGCCGGGTGATTTGGAATTTTTGTTTCGCTTTGACCGGTCGTGGATGACGTCGTTTTCTGGGCGATTTGCTCATGAAACAATAGATCAAATGGTAAATGTGTACTATTGAGCATTTTGGGTTACATTAGGAACGTCCCTGAAGAAAGATCTTTATACGAATTGGCAGGATTTTCAGGACAAAGTTATTCTTTGTTTTTTCATCTTTCGAAAGGAAAATTGCGAGTAATATTCGTCAAAATTACCAGATTTGATTTGTAAGAAAGAGAACTAACGATAATGAAATCGAGTCATAATTTTCAAAATGTCAGGTTAGGAAAACAAGAATCCTGAAATCCTGGTGCTCTTCCATTTTTCCGGAATAATTCAGGAACAAATATTAACATATTCTGGATACTACTCTTCCTTAAGTCATTCTTCCATTCGTCAAAATTACCAGATTTGATTTGTAAGAAAGAGATCTAACGATGATCAAATCGAGTCATAAATTTCAAAATGTCAGGTTAGGAAAACAGAAATCCTGAAATCCTGATACTCTTCCATTTTTCAGGAATAATTCGGGAACAAAAATTACCAGATATTCTGGACACTATTCTTCCTTGTCATTCTTCCATTCGTCAAAATTACCAAATTTGATTTGTAAGAAACAGATCCAAATAATCAAATCGAGTCATAATTTTCAAAATGTCAGGTTAGGAAAATAGGAATCATGAAATCCTGGTACTCTTCCATTTTTCAGGAATAACTCGGGAACAAAAAGTACCAGATATTCTGGATACTACTCTTCCTTAAGTCATTCGTCTATTCGTCAAAATTACCAAATTTGATTTGTAAGAAACAGATCCAAATAATCAAATTGAGTCATAATTTTCAAAATTTCAGGTTAGGAAAATAGGAATCCTGAAATCCTGGTACTTTTCCATTTTTCAGGAATAACTCGGGAACAAAAATTACCAGATATTCTGGACACTACTCTTCCTTAAGTCATTCCTCCATTCGTCAAAATTACCAGATTTGATTTGTAAGAAAGAGATCTGATCGAGTCATAATTGTCAAAATGTCAGGTTAGGAAAACAGGAATCCTGAAATCCTGGTACTCTTCAATTATTCAGGAATTATTGGAATATTTCTCGTTGGCTAAACAGAGAAAGAACTTTTGCGACGTTGCTAGCTCGCGAAACATCACAGTCATCGCCACACTGTACCGGATGTTTCGCTGTATAGCCTCCGACGGGAATATTTGGAATGGCTTACGGACCGGCAACGTTGCAAATCTTCCTTCTCTGTTATACTAACGAACTACTATTAGTTTCTCTTTCGCTCTTGTTAATTTCGGACCCTGCATTTCAATAGAATAGGTCCGTATGCACTATAATAACGCATTATTAGGTGGGAAATGGATAAGTACAAAGTATTGAAGAAATGTACCAAAAAATGAAGATAAATCCAGTCTCTAATTATAAATCAGATTCCCATTACCCTTGCGCTATTGCTTACTTTATAACCTGTTCAAAGTGTAAATGGAAATAGCACTTACCGCCATTACCTAACGCAATTATCATTTATTACTACCAGTAAAAAACTATCATTTCTTCCCCTTCGAAGCGCCCAAGATAAAATTATCCCATTAAAGTGTCCGGCGGGAAGAAATCCCGTAACTCTCCCGCATTTCATATTATAAATATGTATCACGGCCACTTGAATTATTCCCGGGATCTTTACGATCTCAACAACGGGCTAAAAAGGTGCGCCGAATATAAAGCCTTGAATTTATAAAACTATCAATTTTAACACAAGAGGTATAAATGTTGTTTAAGGATAATAAAAGTCGGTGGGTTATAGTTTATCGTTCGGCGAAGGAACGAACGCTGGATTTCCTTTCTCTCGGACGGAGGATTTGTCTTTTTCAAAAAATCCCGCGGGAGCGAATTGCTTTAATTGAGGGTTCATTTGCATATAATGCACGGTAGAAATGGGGAATAAAAAGGGATGTACAGGGACGCAATGCGGAATATTCATGATATTGTTCGTGCTTTCAAATTTTCTGGTTTTGTTTAAAACGTCGAATCTATCGATATCGGCAGTTCTTCTCGAAATTAATAAAAATGAAATATTCTGAGGGGGCAACAACTCTTTAAAAATATATTTCGAGAGAAAACCTAGTAATACAAATTTGAAAAATATTTATTTCAGGTAGTTTCTTTGTACCTGTAAAATTTTTGATTCTTTCAACTTTTGAAAATACACATTTTTCTGATATTTCTGAGTGTACTACTCTTTCAAATGATTCTTATGGGCCGAAGGTTGTCCAGCTTCTCAAAGTTGGCCATGATAATTTAACCAGAGCAAAACACAAAGTCTTAACCAATTGCTTTATTAAAGATGAGCGACCGTAGAAGCCATCTTCAGGCTCGCACTACATGAATGAGGAGAATTAGCAATTGTACCTTACAAAGCAATACTCACAACAAGTTGTCTTGTTTTAGGGCTCCTGTTGTTCGAAGTGTGCGGCGTCATACATACAAAACAAATACGTTGACATACACAGTTAAAATAAATAAAACTTAGATATTAACACACATCGAACAAGATTAACTACATAAAGTTCTTTTAGGACATGGATCAAGCCCTAAAGGCGTGAGCTTCCTCATACTTGAGAGGTTGGGAAGTAACTACGGACGTGTTGGCTCTTCAAGGATTAAGTTTTGCCCCCCTTGACCTTGTAGAAAGATCTCGAACGTCGGACCGGCTAAGGAAGGGCAATTAAAGAGGCAATTTATTAATTACAAGGATCAAAGAGTTGTTGTTACGCAGTCACAATTCGCTAATCACTTATTATTAGAACACCAGAACCGTCGGTTTGCTAATTCTCCTCATTCATGTGGTGCGAGCCTGAAGATGGCTTCTACGGTCGCTCATCTTTAATAAAGCAGTTGGTTAAGACTTGGTGTTTTCCTCTGGTTAGATTCTTATGGGTTTTTTCAATCTCTCTTCCCTAATAATACATTCATCAAGTTATCCACTATAAAAACAAAACCAGAGAACCTGTGAAAATCCTGCAAATTTGTATTTTTGGACTGTATATTCTTTCGAGAAGTATCATTCAATTTTCTTCATTCTAACTATTTTCTTTCACCATCCAGGACTTTGAGGAATATTTGAATTGCTAATTTTCCTTTCCCCAGGAAGAACTTTCCCAACTTTGGAAATTTTCCATTAAGAAAATCTTGAGTAAAGGATCCATAGAGAAGAATTCCTTACGAATTATAATACTTTTTTTTGAAATTCGCCAGCATGAAAACCTCCTTTCCTTGTTAACACAGATAGCTTCTTAAAATTTTGGAATATTGGAAAACACCCTGTATATTTCAACCCTTAATTAGGACGAGACAGTTCCGAAATATTTTTGAATGAATTCCAAGTGCAATTTAGAAAAATTTTGTTCAAAAGTCAATTCTCAGGGCACCAGGGGAAAAATTAATATCTTAAATTTTACGAACTTATACCTTATTGTATAAGTGCTGTTCTGTTAAGAGCAATATATTGAAATTCTGTAAGGTAGTTTTTAAGGCTACGTGGTTTCCTCTTGGAAGATCTCCACGTGACGGTAATTTCCCTGTTTCGTATAACTAATAACGATAATCGAGGAAAATAAAATTGGGTTACTTTCATTAACTTAATGACTTATGAACATAAGACGCCGCATTCGCCGCCCTCTTTTATATTTAATTTTTTTCCATTGTCGGTCCGAGGTGTGAAAAACACGAAATTGGCGAGAGAGAAGGAGAGGAGAGAACGTCGTCGTCACAAAGAAAACTCAATTTCGTTAATTATTTTAATTTGTATTTTCGACTTCTCCACCACCTACCCCGTCCCGCCGAGAGGAGAGTTATTTTGTCTTTAGGGATGAAATAAATTAGCTACTTCGGGATGAATCTAAGAAAAGTTAATTAAGTGAATGATGACAGCGACGACGGGGCCGGAAGGGAGGGTGAGGGAGAGAGGAGGGAGGAGAGCTCGTTACTTTTGTATTTGTGAAACGGAATTGACTTTAACTTTGCTTTTCGTTCCCGTTTCTCTTGACGGACCTTTTCTGTTTACACCGGAAATATGTTTGCTTATCGGGTTCTTCGGCCTGGGAAGTGGTTCGCTCTCCTCTCGTCGAATGTTCTAAAGGTAATTTTCGCAAAAGTCAAATATGAATTTTATCGGCGTTTTTCGAGGTCGTTAATTAGCTTTTCGGGGAGAGTCGAATCGATGGCGAACCTCAAGATACCGCGGCAAACATTACATAGTGTTAATTCGATCTTATTGTCGAGGGTTCGTTTAAGACTTGAATGTCTGTCGTCACAAGTTACAGAGATGTAATTTGCTTAGTTTAGGTTTCGTCAGGTGTTTTTGAATTGTGCTATTATATTTTTAATCCCCTATCTGATTCCTGAACGTGATCAACGTACATTTTCCAAAATGTGCGGTTTATCTTTTTATCGCTCATCGCGATAATAATAAAAAAGTGAAAATACAATATTATACGGTTCATATCTTTTCAAGTAGTCGATCTATTCGTATCATTCTTGTACTCTGAGCATCAGCGAAGCATCCCCTTTCGTTTGCGATCGATATTTCGAAAATTCATTTTTTGGCCATTTTCGAGAAAAATCGCAAGGTGTTAACCTTCTTTATTTTTGGGTCAAAATATTAAATTTTCGAATTTCGTCACGAAACTCACAGGGCACGTCAAAGGGATCAATCTAAGGTCGGTGGCCGAATTTCAGGTTTCTAACTTTAACAGTTTTCAAAATATCGCTATTTTTAGAAAAAAATTACAAATGGAAATTTCAAAAATTCATATCTCCCAAACTAATTGGTCTTTTCGCATAATTCTTGTACTGTGAGCATCAGCGAAGCATCCCCTTTCGTTTGCCATCGATATTTCGAAAATTCATTTTTTGGCCATTTTCGAGAAAAATCGCAAGGTGTTAACCTTCTTTATTTTTGGGTCAAAATATTAAATTTTCGAATTTCGTCACGAAACTCACAGGGCACGTCAAAGGGATCAATCTAAGGTCGGTGGCCGAATTTCAGGTTTCTAACTTTAACAGTTTTCAAAATATCGCTATTTTTAGAAAAAAATTACAAATGGAAATTTCAAAAATTCATATCTCCCAAACTAATTGGTCTTTTCGCATAATTCTTGTACTGTGAGCATCAGCGAAGCATCCCCTCTCGTTTGCGATCGATATTTCGAAAATTCATTTTTTGGCCATTTTCGAGAAAAATCGCAAGGGGTTAAACCTTCTTTATTTTTGGGTCAAAATATTAAATTTTCGAATTTCGTCACGAAACTCAGAGGGCACGTCAAAGGGATCAATTAAAGGTCGGTGGCCGAATTTCAGCTGTCTAACTTTAATAGTTTTTAAATGATCTAAATTTAAAAAGAAATATACTAACTAGACTACTCTTGCATATGAATACTAATACACACTAATTTGTTGTTTGTGATTTCAGATTTGCCTTAACCCCACTTACCGGGGGCAGATGTTCCCCAGCTTGAGAGAGAAGCTTGCTATTCCAATTATTGTCTATTATTCCATTTGTTTTCATTCCAAACACATTGTTTTAAAATTTGACCGTTGTTGGTTTTTGTATGATATTAGTTTGTAAATCTATACCTTCTTATTACTTGTACTCATATTAGATCAAATGTAATTTGATAACACAATGCTTGTGGATATTAACTTTGATTTGAACAATCAGCCAAAGATTCAAATATGATTTAGGTTCCTTTTCTGAAGGTCTAAATATGACAAAATCTCTAAAGGTTTATTTTGTATACAAAAACTTAATAAAGTTTGTATATATCTGTATGTTACATCTATATGGATGATAACCACGTAGGAAATTTAGTTTTTACATGTTGTTGTATGTAACTTTATCAAAAACTATATAAGGCATTGACTGCAATAAAGAGCAAATAATTTGTGCAATGTAAATACTTAAATATTTATACACTACTCATCTGCTTTTAAAGTTCCATTAATAAACCTCATTTAAGGGTAAAAGTTTGTTTTTAACTTCCCCCTGAACCTCCATCTTAGAATGGAAGCGAAATGATTGGTATCATAAAAGGTAAGAGTCGAAAATATTAAATTTTAATTATAGGTAGGCAACCAAATATACACCTCTGCATCTCGCCGAATTTTATGTTGGTACCGTGGAAATCCCCAAGATACCAACTTAATTATTGGGCGGGAATCCGGTCCGCCACCTCCACACCTCCTCGCACTTCTGTTATCCTGGTAGCAACTTTTATTTCCAAAAAGTGGATTTTGTCGACGAAAAACGCGAAATTTCGTTACCGAAAATGAAATTCGGTACCAGGATAGCAGAAGTGCGAGGAGGTGTGGAGGTGGCGGAGCAGGTTTCCCGCCAATTTTTAAATTCCGTCAAATTTATGGAAAAATTACTCGCAAAATCCAATTTTTGAAAATAAAAGTTGGTACCAGGATAACAGAAGTGCGAGGAGGTGTGGAGGTGGCGGGGCTGGTTTCCCGCCAATTTTTAAATTCCGTCAAATTTATGGAAAAATTACTCGCAAAATCCACTTTTTGAAAATAAAAGTTGGTACCAGGATAGCAGAAGTGCGAGGAGGTGTGGAGGTGGCGGAGCAGGTTTCCCGCCAATTCTTAAATTCCGTCAAATTTATGGAAAAATTACTCGCAAAATCCACTTTTTGAAAATAAAAGTTGGTACCAGGATAACAGAAGTGCGAGGAGGTGTGGAGGCGGCGGGGCTGGTTTCCCGCCAATTTTTAAAATCCTCTAAATTTATACATACCTTCGGAAAAATTACTCGCAAAATCCGCTTTTTGAAAATAAAAGTTGGTACCAGGATAACAGAAGTGCGAGGAGGTGTGGAGGTGGCGGGGCTGATTTCCCGCCAATTTTTAAAATCCTTCACATTTTTAGCCACCTTCGGGAAAATTACTCGCAAAATCCGCTTTTTGGAAATAAAAGTTGGTACCAGGATAACAGAAGTGCGAGGAGGTGTGGAGGTGGCGGGACTAGTTTCCCGCCAATTTTTAAAATCTTCCAAATTTATACCTACCTTCGGGAAAATTACTCGCAAAATCCGCTTTTTGGAAATAAAAGTTGGTACCAGGATAACAGAAGTGCGAGGAGGTGTGGAGGTGGCGGACCGGTTTCCCGCCCAATAATTAAGTTGGTATCTTGGAGATTTCCAAGTTATCAAGATAAAATACCTCGAGATGCAGAGGTGTATATTTGGTTGCCTGCCTATAATTAAAATTTAATATTTTCGACTCTAAATTTTGTATCAGTCATCATTTGGCTCAACTTCTGGAATATAGGCTTAGGGGATAGTCGAAGAAAAAATCCAATTTTGAAATGGAGACCTTTATTTATAAAAGAAATCCAAATATACACATAGTGTTTATATAGTACACACTTGATATTTCTACGTTTACAAAGTAAAAATTATATATTATTCACATATTTCAGCGTTTATACATGTAAAAAATATTAAAATTCTCTTTTTAACATAAAATATGGTATTAGTGACATCTTCTAAATATTAAAATAGGTACCTGTGGCATATATAAATACAATATTTACACTTTATTAGGTTTTTTGAAACAAAGCACATTTTTCAAAATCTTATTCGTATCTGGACCTTCTGAACAAAAACGCAAATGCTGTATAAAACTCCAATGTGGTGGTTCATGGCAAAGTTGATATTTTTATCATAAAACTATGTAGTAATGAAAGTACTACTCAGAATGTCCAGATATACAAACTATGGACAAATTATAACAGAGCATAAGTTTTCAAGGTGTAACATAAAATCGTGTGTCATTGCAGGGTTGGAGTGGTGAAGTTCTCCCTCCAGCTGAGGTACATGTGGGATGGCTACTTGTAGTAGGAGTAAGGCCAGTCTGAAATAAACAAAGAAAACAAACGTTATTAAAAATTTTATATGATTCATATGCAAAGGAGGTTATTAATTTTGAAGTACTTTCGTAAAATGAGTAAATACAATTATCTATGAGTATTTGCTTAATATTTTACTATTTCGAGAAACTTCCAAAAATCGAAAAGCATTAAAGTTAGCGACGTGAAACTCGACCACCGACCTTAAAATCACGTCTTTGACGTACCGTTTTCTTGAGGAAGTTCGAAAATTCAATTTTTTTTACCCAAAAATAAAGAAGGTTAACCCCTTTCGATTTTTCTCGAAAATAGCCAAAATACGGATTTTCAAAATATCGGTCGCAAACGAAAGGGGATGCTTTCCTGATGCCCAGAGTATAAGAATTATGAGAAAAGCCCGATTAATTTGGACGATATGAATTTTTGAAATTTACGTTGTCATTTTTTTCGAAAAATAACGATATTTTGAAAACTATCAAAGTGAGAAATCTGAAACTTGACCACCGACCTTAAAATCATCCCTTTGACGTGTCCTGCGAGTTTCGCGAGGAAATTCGAAAATGTAATTTTTTGACCCAAAAATAAAAAAGGTTAACCCCTTGCAATTTTTCTCGAAAATGGCCAAAAAATGGATATTCAAAATATCGGTCTCGAACGAAAGGGGATACTGCCCTGATGCGCACAGTACAAGAAATATGCGAAAAGACCGATTAGTTTGGAAGATATGAATTTTTGAAATTTACGTTTTCACTTTTTTTCGAAAAATAACGATATTTTGAAAACCATCAAAGTGAGAAATCTGAAACTTGACCACCGACCTTAAAATCATCCCTTTGACGTGTCCTGCGAGTTTCGCGAGGAAATTCGAAAATGTAATTTTTTGACCCAAAAATAAAGGTTTGCGATTTTTCTCTAAAATGGCCAAAACATGAATTATCAAAATATCGGTGGCAAACGAAAGGGGATACTTCCCTGATGCCAGCAGTACAAGAATTTTACGAAAAAACCAATTATTCTCAAAGATACAAACTTGTTAAATTTGTGTTTTCACTCTTCTCGAAAAATAGTTATATTTTGAAAACTATAAAAGTTAGCGACCTGAAATTCACCCACTAACCTTATAATCATCCCTTTGACGTTCCCTGTCAAATGGTTTTCTAAATATTGATTGAATTTGTTTAATTTAATGAAGTTAATTTACTTGAAAAATTTAATTCTGAACATCATTAAATCACGTATATGCGCTTTGAACGCCCTGTATCTACTACGACTTCACACCTTCATCGGCGATATTTATTTTTTTCCTTACGCTTCTCCAACACGGAAGCCTCCTCTCGCTATAAAGTAATATTTATTCGCTGCGCACATAAACTCCGTCAATATTGAAAATCCCGCTAAAGAAAGAATGTGTATATATGTATATGATGTGTGTATATCCCTCTTGTAAAATTTTCCAGATTCCCGGGGAAGGAACGGGAAACGCGACGCAGAGGGAGAAAGAGAGCGAGAGAAGGAGAATGAGAGACTTTTCCCTTTCCCCTTCTTCCCTTATATTTATTCTTCACGAGTACTCTCTTCCTTATATTCACGTATACACACACACGCGCGCTCCCACAGAAATGCATTCGTCTGAAAGGTCTGGTCCCGTTTTAACGGGAGGAGTGTAATCAAATATCTGCACGTGGGAAAAGGGCGGATATGTTTGCGTTCGAGTCCGCGGGGGAAAGACCGGGAACCATATCCCGGAAAATGACGTCTTAAAAGGGTTCGGGAGGGGATTTTCCGGGAGGATATTTTCCTTCTTAAACGGCCTTGCCGGCCTGAAGGTGAAATATTTTTCCAGATTTTAACAGGGCCGAGTTTGTAGAGGTCCACTCCTGTGATTCATTTGGTTTAAACGGTAAATTCTTCAGCTTGCCGTCAGCATGAAATCTGTTACGCTGCGAGTGATCTCAACCTCAATCCCAATCGCGAGTATATACAAATATATTTCTGCAGCTATTTCACTAATATGAAATTGAAAATAACATACTTATTACATTAATTACATTAATATAATTTTAAATTGATTACAGGACAGTATTTGTAATTAGTTCCAATCAATCAATTTAATTAATTCAGAACTGATAAATGTATCCAATTATATTTTTTTCGACACATTTTGGATTTACGAAGAAAGGTTACACCTATTTGTCGAAAAGGGCGAACTGGATGTTTTCATAAAACTTGTCTATAATTTATTTTTCCCCCGTTTTGAAATATATCGTATGTGTGTGGCTGCAGTTCCGCTATGTAAATTTCCGGATATGAGCCCCATAAATTTTTTTAATACCGCCAATATCTCTTCCTTTATTAAAAAATCCCTCATGCACTCAGGACGTTAAAACGTGATACATATATCACCACTGGCCGGAGAGTGAGTTCAATTTTGAGTGAATTAGGAGTTTTACAATTACTACGACTAGATGGACCGGAAAAAATGTGCGACTTCAACTTACAACTTCCTTAATACTCCAGTGATTTCAAATGTCCTTTTTAAACATTTACACACATTGATCTACAGGGTGTTACAAGAAAACAGCAAGACTAAAATCGAAAAAATGGAACTCCTGAACTCCACCAAAACGTTCTGAGCATTTTAAAGAGCGAACTTTGCTCCATAACTGTACCAAAAGTAATCAATTAATTGGTACAATTTTATGGTTTCTTGATGTATCAACCGAACTCATAGTTTCAACTTCAATTTACCACAACTCCACTTAGTTTGTCATTTTCCTGAATATTCTATGAAGAATTAAGATTGTTTCAACAAAATAATTAATTTGCCACGTGGTAAGTGGAACGAGCAACATTCATTTTGAAGTTGAAAAGGTGTCATCTCCTAAAATTTCAATGAACATTGATTCAAAGAGCGTACTTAGATTCACAACTTCATTAAAAATAATTCAGAAATCAGTGCAAAATGTTCGAAATGTTGACATATTTTTTAGCTTAAATCTACAACAATTTTCTTGAAACTCCACTTTGACTATTTCTTGAAGGAAACATTTCATATTACTACATAGAAATAAGAAGTTAGATATTTATGAGGGTGTTACGAAAAAAATATCACAATTTCTTTGGAGTTTAGGATAAATGAACTCTAGTAATTTTCACCTATTTTAACATTATGGAAATATCAACCTTGCTTCACAACTATACCAAAAACAATCTAAAATTCATCAAGATTTTAAAGTTACAACTTCAATTTACAGCAATAAAAACTCCATCAGACCACCATTAATTTTAATTTTATTTCACTATTTAAAGAAGGAAGTGTTATCTACTGAGACTCTAATAAGTTTCAAGGGAGTTACGAAAGAAGTTATATTTATTTAGAGTTTGTCAACTTCTGTAACTCCCGCAGAAAGATCTTTTTGCATTTTTATACGTCCAAGGAAATAGGAGGTTTCAACAGAACATGTGATCGTCTAGGACTTAATTGAAAACGTCAACTCTACTTTGGAGTTGTAAAGGAGTTGCTCATGCAACTTTCTTATTAGTCGATGGATTGCTAAGAGTTTTTTTACTTTCTCATATTATGAGGTAATCATATATGAGAGAGTTTTGTAATGGGGTCGATTTTTCTAAATTGAGTTATTAGCATTTCTGAATGTTTTGAGGTCCCCTGAGTCCAAAAAACATGTTTTTGGAAAACCGTCTGTATGTATGTGTGTATGACTGGTAGGGTTTTCTCGAAAACAAAAAACCGCAAACGGTCAAAACTTTGTATTTAGACTTTGTACCATACCAGGACGTGAAAATAAGCTTTTTATTAAAATAGACCAGGATAGAAGGGTAGTTTACTCTTTTGTCATTTTTCGGTTTTTTGAATTTTTCTCGAAATTCGCTACAAGAATTTTTTTGAAACTTTGAATATTTATTGTACGATTAAATAGGTATAAAAAGGTTTTTTTTTATCGATTTTGGCTCAGAAGTGCCTTTGTTAATTTTCGGTTTTTTCGATTTTTTTTCGAAATCCTCCACGAATTTTTTTAAACTTTGAATATTTATTCTACTATTGAATGTATATAAAAAAGTTTTCTAACGTTTTTCGCTAAATCTTCTGTGAAGGATACTTTATACTTGTGGTTTTTCGGTTTTTGAATTTTTCTCAAAATTTGCTACAAGAAGTTATTAGTATCAAATAAAATTTTCTATCGTTTTTTTCAAAATCCTCTGTGAAATGCATTTTGTATCATTTTTAAATTTTTTGAAATTTCCCGAAATTTGCTCCAAGAATTTTTATAGAATTTTGAGTAACTATTCTACATTAGACATAATGTATAAAAAAAGTTTTGTAACGTTTTTGGCTAAATCTACTGTGAGGAGTACTTGATAGGTACTTGTCGTTTTTCGGTTTGTTGCTTAAATTGACCCCTATTTATGAGAAAGTACTCTGATGAACACATCATGATTTTATTACACATTTTGAAGAGGTGAAATTTACTTTACAACTCGATAAAACTGTTTAAGTAGTTGATGTGTTATTTGTGCTTTTGAACATTAAGGAGTATTGTTTTTCGATATCGTAAATTACGCATTTGGATATTATTAAAACGTCGATACGCGAATATCGAAGTTGAAAACAATAAGATTTGGTTTCCGCCGAATTTGCCAGAACTCGTTCCGACCGATTTAGTCGAATCGTTAAAAATCTCCCGAGGGATCATAAACATCCCTTCGATCCTCTCCCTTTCTCTCTCTCTCATCCCGTCCGCTCGTCTCGATATACACACGTTTTCTACTTTTTGTTTAACACACATTCATCCAGTTACCACCTCCATCGATCACATTGACAGTAGATTTGTGTTATCTTCCTTCAAGAACGTCAGATATCTATCTGGGGCGTTCTTTATGTCCGCTTTCGAGTCATTGCTTTCGTTCGATTTTTTTCCCTCCTTCCCGCCCTTCGTGACTTTTCTCCTGCATTTGGTGCGCTATGACTCGTGAGGATTTATTTTCGGGAGATGCCGGGGGGATGATAACAATTAATTAATTTCTGGACTGCTGGGCAGGAATCTATCCCGGTTTCCTGCCTCATCCCCTTTCTCTCCAGAAGCCACATAGACCTTACTTTTAGACCCCAATAATAAAATGTAAAGTTGAAATTGAAAAACCACCCCCAACCACTCCAACTTCGTTAATGTTTAAATACATCTTGTAAAAATCCGTAATCAACTCCTTTTTGAAAAATAAAATCCTTAACATTTAATTTCTATTTCTAGGGCCACCTCTTGCCGTTTAACGAGACAGCAGGCATAATGCCCGACGGCCAAAATCTAGTTTTGAAAAACCTGAGGTATAAATTAGGCGGTCAGTACGTCTGCGCAGCTGTTAATTCCGAAGGAGAGACTTACAGCGCTCCCTACGAACTCAAAATTGAATGTAAGTATTTCTGTACAGAATTTAAATGAAAATCCAATTACGTAACGTTGTGTAAAGTTTAATACTGTAGAAATTAATGATAATATTCCTGAAATTGGTCCTGAACGTGTCAGGATTTTTGGAATTTTTAAAATAGTCCTATAGAATCTAAAACTCAATAAAATAATTATAAACTTAGAACTGACTGTTTTTTAAAACCTAATTGAGACTGGATATTAAGCAAACTACTGATATCACTTAACTTAATTTAAAAACAAATTAATATTACAATTCTGGATAAGGATATCTGTAATCAAAATTCATTTTGAAGATTTGATATTGTCGGTAGGTTGTAAGAATTTAAAACTATCACTATGGATTACTATAAGCGCTTACCTATTCCTGGATTTAATCCTGTGTGTTTCCAGCAGTTTCCTGGATAAGGGATGATGTCCGTAGGATGCTGAAAGTAAAAGGGTCACATAAAGGGTGTGAAATTGTTTTCCTGAACTTAGAAAATGGTAATTTATTCCTGAATGAAGAGAGCAGAATATGTAAAAAAATATAATTGATAAGAATTTGGGTCAGGACTTTCCAAAAATTCTAAACATAACAGTAATTTTGTGTAGATGTGCTCTTAACAATTTTTAACGTTTTAGGATTATTCATGTGCATCGAAATTGGTGAAGGATCTTTTTGGAAACCTCGTCTTGTTGGCATTTTTAGTGAATTTCAAGGAAAATTATTAGGAATACGAAGACCCACAAAATTTAAAAGCTCCTGGATGAGGACAAACCTCTGACGTCCTGAATTAGGGTAATTTTGTGAAAGATTCCGATAACAGAAGAGTATCTTTTTCAAAGATTTTTTTTTTTGAAATTTGATAATAGGATTAAAGTGCATAACAACTATAAACTATTTTAAGTTTCCTGTAGAATTTAGTAACGGATTAGTAACATATTCCCGATTTTCTTAATGAACCAAGTGCCTTGCTACGAATCTGATCCAGCCAAGTTATTTTGGAAAATTCCAAAACTGAAAAAGGTCCTTTTACAGGATATAATCCTGTCAAAACATTCCGATAAGCAAACAGTATATCTGTTCAAGGACATTTTTGAAATCTAAAAATAATACTAGAATTCATAAAAACTATAAACTATTTTAAGTTTACTGTAGAATTTAGTAACGGATTAGTAACATATTCCAAATTCCCTTAATAAACCAAGTGCTTTGCTACGAATCTGATCCTGCCAAGTTATTTTGGAAAATTCTAAAACTGAAAAAGGTCCTTCTGCAGGATATAATCCTGTCAAAAAATTCCGATAAGAGAAGGGTATATCTTTTCAAGGACATTTTTGAAATTTAAAAATAGTACTAGAATTCATAAAAACTATAAACTATTTTAAGTTTACTGTAAAATTTAGTAACGGATTAGTAACGTATTCCCGATTTCCTTAATGGATCAAGTGTCTCGCTACGAATCTGATCCTGCCAAGTTCTTTGGAAAATTCTAAAACTAAAAAAGGTCCTTTTACAGGATATAATCCTGTCAAAAGATTTCGATAACAGAAGAGTATAGCTTTTTCAAGGATTTTTTTTTGAAATCTAAAGAGAGTACTAGAATTCATAAAAATTATAAACCATTTTAAGTTTACTGTAGAATTTAGTAACGGATTAGTAACATACTCCCGATTTCCTTAACGAACCAAGTGCCTTATTACGAATCTAATCCTGCCAGAATATTTTGGAAAATTCTAAAACTGAAAAAGGTCCTTTTACAGGATATAATCCTGTCAAAACATTCCGATAAGCAAACAGTATATCTGTTCAAGGACATTTTTGAAATCTAAAAATAATACTAGAATTCATAAAAACTATAAACTATTTTAAGTTTACTGTAGAATTTAGTAACGGATTAGTAACATATTCCAAATTCCCTTAATAAACCAAGTGCTTTGCTACGAATCGGATCCTGCCAAGTTATTTTGGAAAATTCTAAAACTGAAAAAGGTCCTTCTGCAGGATATAATCCTGTCAAAAAATTCCGATAACAGAAGGGTATATCTGTTCAAGGACATTTTTGAAATTTAAAAATAGTACTAGAATTCATAAAAACTATAAACTATTTTAAGTTTACTGTAAAATTTAGTAACGGATAAGTAACGTATTCCCGATTTCCTTAATGGATCAAGTGCCTCGCTACGAATCTGATCCTGCCAAGTTCTTTGGAAAATTCTAAAACTAAAAAAGGTCCTTTTACAGGATATAATCCTGTCAAAAGATTCCGATAACAGAAGAGTATAGCTTTTCAAGGACATTTTTGAAATTTAAAAATAGTACTAGAATTCATAAAAACTATAAACTATTTTAAGTTTACTGTAAAATTTAGTAACGGATTAGTAACGTATTCCCGATTTCCTTAATGGATCAAGTGCCTCGCTACGAATCTGATCCTGCCAAGTTCTTTGGAAAATTCTAAAACTAAAAAAGGTCCTTTTACAGGATATAATCCTGTCAAAAGATTCCGATAACAGAAGAGTATAGCTTTTTCAAGGATTTTTTTTTGAAATCTAAAGAGAGTACTAGAATTCATAAAAATTATAAACCATTTTAAGTTTACTGTAGAATTTAGTAACGGATTAGTAACATACTCCCGATTTCCTTAACGAACCAAGTGCCTTATTACGAATCTAATCCTGCCAAGATATTTTAGAAAATTCTAAAACTGAAAAAGGTCCTTTTACAGGATATAATCCTGTCAAAACATTCCGATAAGCAAACAGTATATCTGTTCAAGGACATTTTTGAAATCTAAAAATAATACTAGAATTCATAAAAACTATAAACTATTTTAAGTTTACTGTAGAATTTAGTAACGGATTAGTAACATATTCCAAATTCCCTTAATAAACCAAGTGCTTTGCTACGAATCGGATCCTGCCAAGTTATTTTGGAAAATTCTAAAACTGAAAAAGGTCCTTCTGCAGGATATAATCCTGTCAAAAAATTCCGATAACAGAAGGGTATATCTGTTCAAGGACATTTTTGAAATTTAAAAATAGTACTAGAATTCATAAAAACTATAAACTATTTTAAGTTTACTGTAAAATTTAGTAACGGATAAGTAACGTATTCCCGATTTCCTTAATGGATCAAGTGCCTCGCTACGAATCTGATCCTGCCAAGTTCTTTGGAAAATTCTAAAACTAAAAAAGGTCCTTTTACAGGATATAATCCTGTCAAAAGATTCCGATAACAGAAGAGTATAGCTTTTCAAGGACATTTTTGAAATTTAAAAATAGTACTAGAATTCATAAAAACTATAAACTATTTTAAGTTTACTGTAAAATTTAGTAACGGATTAGTAACGTATTCCCGATTTCCTTAATGGATCAAGTGCCTCGCTACGAATCTGATCCTGCCAAGTTCTTTGGAAAATTCTAAAACTAAAAAAGGTCCTTTTACAGGATATAATCCTGTCAAAAGATTCCGATAACAGAAGAGTATAGCTTTTTCAAGGATTTTTTTTTGAAATCTAAAGAGAGTACTAGAATTCATAAAAATTATAAACCATTTTAAGTTTACTGTAGAATTTAGTAACGGATTAGTAACATACTCCCGATTTCCTTAACGAACCAAGTGCCTTATTACGAATCTAATCCTGCCAAGATATTTTAGAAAATTCTAAAACTGAAAAAGGTCCTTTTACAGGATATAATCCTGTCAAAACATTCCGATAAGCAAACAGTATATCTGTTCAAGGACATTTTTGAAATCTAAAAATAATACTAGATTTCATAAAAACTATAAACTATTTTAAGTTTACTGTAGAATTTAGTAACGGATTAGTAACATATTTCCGATTTCCTTAATGAACCAGGTGCCTTGCTACGAATCTGATCCTGCCAAGTTATTTTGGAAAATTCTAAAACTGAAAAAGGTCCTTTTGCAGGATATAATCCTGTCAATTTTTCAGGAATTCAAAACATTCTTTAGGACTGCTCAATTTTTATTTCAGCCTAGAATTTAGTGACAAAATTTTCATGAATTAACCTCAAACCCGAATAAGGGTAGGTTTGTAAAAAATCCTATAATACAAGAGTCTATCTCCGACTTTTGGGAATTTAAAACTAATACTAGGATTCATAAGGACAATATTTACCTTATATTTTAGAATTTAGTAATGATAAAGTTTGTAGAGTTTTAGAAGTGCGTCCGTAGAAGCGCTTAAAATGAAAATTGTGCCTTGTCACAAATCTCATCGTGCCAGGATATTTTGGAAAATGTTAACTGTTGCAGTACCTAATCCTCTAAAGCTTATGAAATAAACTCACAGTTCTTAATAATATTTTGAAAACTCTTTCAAAACGTTTTTGAAGACAGAAGGAGTTTGAAAATTACTTAAAACGACCTGAACAACATACCTTGAAACTCTCAAAAAATCAGTGAAACCTTGGAAAGTTCCAGGATATTATGAAATTACTTAGGAATTGTGCAAAATATAACGATTTCCAGTTATTTAGGATTTTTTGAATCCATTTTGAACACCCTTGAAATCATTGGAAATAGCATCTCATATAGCTTCTAAAATGGTTGCAATTTATTGCAATTACCTTAACTAATAAACTCACATTTCGAAATATTTAACCCTATTCCAGGAAAATTCTCCTCCGGAACACATTTTCCCTTAACTTACTCAGAAGCAACAATTTAAATCTGAGTCCTGATTTTTCGCAAAACTCCAGAAACTATGCAATTTTCCACCCGACTTGACTCCTGCAGGCCCCACGAAACTGTACGTGTCCATAACAATATTCCAGGAGTCCTCTAACGAGGCTACTGCGTGATTAAAGGAAAACTTTAATTGGACAAATCATATTATTCCCAGAATGGGGGAGTTACAGAGACAAGAAGGGAGAAGTTAGTCGCACAATGCCTGCAAGAGGAGCGACGAGTGGAAAGTTATCCTGGAAATGTTCCAGTTTAACCCGGAGTTGGCATGGTAGAAAAAAAAATGTTAATAACTTGATAATGCATAATTACCGTCATAATTAATAATAACAACGAGAATAAAACCTCGCCTCCTGACAAATCAATTACCCGCAATTTAACTGAAATGAACAGCGTTTCATGATTCCTCTCACTTTGATCGATTTTAATTCCTGCCGTTCCGTATCGTTCAAGTGCCTTTTTGATTAATTAAAACGTACCAATAAAACATAGCGGAACGATCCATCATTGGTGGAGTGGGTAGTTAGATAGCCGTTTTCAAAACTCGAGTTTATAAAAGCCCCCGACTTGATTTATAGGCTGATTAAGCGTACGGTTGCACGGAATGATAAAAAGAACATAAAACAATACGTCGTACGAGGTATAAAACAGGGAAGGGATTTCGGGGGTTTCGTCCTAACAACTGACTTGTTCAAAAGGGAACGATCCCGAAGCTGAACCTGAAGGATTTCGGTTGAGATATTGTTGCTTTGTGGGGATCGACTGAAATTATGAAATTAAACGTTCTGAAGGCATTGGAATTTACAGGATTTTCAGGATGAAATGTCCGGTTTGATTGCAAGCAAAATATTGAAAAATAATATTTTTTGTAGAATTCAGATTGAAGTCTTGGAGAGTGAAAATTATAATAATGTTAAATAAAGTTGTATGAATTTCTGGGACTTATAGAATTTTTTTTTGTATAAATATGTTTCTAATTCATTTTTTTCTAGTTACCCAATTGAATTTCCAGGTTTTGCAGGATAAATTTCCCTTCCAATTTATAAAAATTAAATGTCCTGAAAACCGGAAAATTTTCTAGCTTTTCCAGCATTTCCTTCCATTGAATATGTTTTATACAAGAACATTATTATGGCATGTTTCAACGAAAGATTTATCGCAGATCAACAAATTTAAAATCCTGCTTGTCCTTAAATCCTGCAGGATTCGCAGGACATAAAGTACTTTTTAAGGATTTTAGATCGAACAATTCTCCATGTTTTTCGCCCTTAGAAAAATTTTGAATAAACTGATACCCATCATATGTACTTAACTTAAGTATTAGTTAGTAGAAGGAACAGTTTAACCAACGGTAAAGATATGCAGCTTTGCTTTAACTAAGATGTTGTTAGTTTTCCTCATAATTTAGTTCGCAGATTGAACTCTTTTGAATTGCCATAAATAATTGGAATAAACAATTTCTGGAACTTACAGAATTTATTTTTGTATATAATACATGTTTCTAATTAATTTTTATCTAGTTACCCAATTGCATTTCCCTGGGAAAGTAAAAATTTTCAGGATTTGCAGGATACACTTCCCTTCAAGAATGTCCTGAAAACCGGAAAATTTTCTAACGTTTGTAAATATTTTTCATTGGAAGACAGCATTTCCCTCCTTTGAATATGTTTTATACAGGAACATTATGGCATGTTTCAACGAAAGATTTATCGCAGGTCACCAAATTGAAAATCCTGCAAGTCCTTAAATCCTGCAGGATTCGCAGGACATAAAGTCCTTTTTAAGGATCTTAGATCTAACAATTCTCCATGTTTTTCGCCCTTAGAAAATTTTGGTATAAACTGATACCCATCACTTGTACTTAACTTAGCTAATAGTTATTAGCAGGAACAGTTTAACCAACGCTAAAGATATGCAGCTTTGCTTTAACTAAGATGTTGTTAGTTTTCCTCATAATTTAGTTCGCAGATTGAACTCTTTTGAATTGCCATAAATAATTGGAATAAACAATTTCTGGAACTTACAGAATTTATTTTTGTATATAATACATGTTTCTAATTAATTTTTATCTAGTTACCCAATTGCATTTCCCTGGGAAAGTAAAAATTTTCAGGATTTGCAGGATACACTTCCCTTCAAGAATGTCCTGAAAACCGGAAAATTTTCTAACGTTTGTAAATATTTTTCATTGGAAGACAGCATTTCCCTCCTTTGAATATGTTTTATACAGGAACATTATGGCATGTTTCAACGAAAGATTTATCGCAGGTCACCAAATTGAAAATCCTGCAAGTCCTTAAATCCTGCGGGATTCGCAGGACATAAAGTCCTTAGAAAATTTTGGAGTAAACTGATACCCATCACTTTTACTTAACTTTGCTATTAGTTATATTATTAGTTATAGATTATTATTATTAATTATAGATTAGATTATTAGTTATAGATAGCTATTAGGAACAGTTATCCAACGGTAAAAATATGCAGCTTTGCTTTAACTAAGATGTTGTGAGTTTTCGTCATAATTTAGTTTGCAGATTGAACTCTTTTGAATTGCCTTAAATAATTGGAATAAACAATTTGTAGTTCAGTTAGAAGTTAGTTCCGCCATTGGCTCTCTGTATTTCTAAAATAAACCATGTAATAATGCTTTAACTGAGAAGTTAAGTTAAATTAAATTTAACGCGTCGAATATTCGATGGGACGTCCCTTTCCCATTACCTCCCCCCCCCCCCCTCGAACGAAACTTAACTATCCGGGAAAGGTAATTTAACTGTCCGTCTCTTTACAGAATTAAATAATTCACTTCGATCCCCTCCCTCCTCCTTCTTTCTAACGATTAATTCCCGATTCGTTCCTTACGGATGTAACGTACGTTTTGGAATTTTAGTTATTTCATTTTCCGGGACTCTAAGGAGAAAGCGAGCCGGAGTTTAAGTCTTCTTCTCCCAGTCAGGCAGTCCCGTTCGGAAGTTAGACGAGATTTAAATTAAAGAACTTATGGAATTCGGTTCGTGACGATGTCGAGATTGTTTAAAAGTGTTTCAAAACGTTGTTAATTGTTAATATTCGGAATAGTGATTAACTTTAAACGGTCTCTAAGAAGCTTTAGGGTTTAATTTTTTCTGGATAAATTCGAGAAATTCAAAATAAGTTGTTAAACGACATTACAAGTTTCATAGGATTTCGAGCTTAAAACTGTTGACAAATTTTTCAAAAATGATGAATACTCCTGGATTGTTATATCCCATGATGCCCTCCTAAGAAACGCACAGTGTACTTTGAGATTTCAAAAAAAAATCCTGATGAATTCAGATCCTTTCAGGATATATTACAAATTTACAATACAATTATATCTCTAATACTCCAAGGTTGCAAAAAAAATCCTTATTAATTCAGAATTTTCCAAGATAGATAACAAATTTACTATTATTATTCCTCTTAAATAACTCAAAATTCAAACTCAAAACTAACACAACAACACATTAATAATAAAATTGTTTTTCTAAGGCCCATCCATATTCACAATTCTTTACCATGGGGTTTAATGTTTCTTTCTTACAAAATCTAGAATGAATGAAAATAGAGTTTGCATAATGAATACTACTAGTATTATTCTTACACTCCCAGAAGAATCCTGTTAGGGTGTGGTCCTTAAAAATAATCTATTTTAATTAATTATTATATATTATATAATTAATTATCTTATCTACATTTGCATTATTTTTGTTTCAAGATTGTATAATTAAATTCAAATAGTAATAGAAATTCAAATAACTAATTGATAATGATAATTAAATAACTGATAATAATGAACTCACCAAGAAACTTTCTATTTCCGGATATTTAGAATTTTTTTAATCACATTTTCAAAAATTGAAAATTTCTGTTAGAATTCATTATGTGGACAGCACATTTCAAATTTATTTCGGGATTATTTAAAGTTCATTATTATCAGTTATTTAATTATCATTATCAATTGTTTGAATTTCAACTTAAATAGTGAGTTTCTTTGTGAAATCACAAAGAAACTTCCTAAAATTTCCATTAGATTCGAAAATTTCAAAACACTATTTCGCTATTTAAAATTTGTAAAGTAATATTAAACTATTTCAAGGGTGCTTTTGGAAATTTTGAAAAAAAGGACAAATAGTCCTAAGGTTACAATTTCGTTAAAATATGTATATATTGGGGAATTTCGAAATATAGATTCATCACTGATTGAGAGGAATATAATTTATAATATATTATGATACAGGAAGCGGCAGTGTCGAAAAGGGTAAAATATATTTTTGTAAGCCTTTCGGTACTCAAAATTTTTCTAAATTTTTATAAAAAGAAATATCTTACTGTTTTAATTGTATGTGTAACATGATGTGACCAGTTCATATGATAATCAACATACAAGTCCTAGATACTTTGTGTGCTCAACTGTGTTTATATGTTTACCATTCGTTTTTAAAAATTTTAAATAAAAAATATTGCAATTTATATTGTGTGACTATTTTAAATAAGTATGAAAAGAGAGAAAACAATATGAAAACAAGCAGTCACATAACTATAATTAATTTTAAATGTATTTTAAATTCGGCGAAATTTCATATAATTCTCAATACCTGTAAAGTCGGTTTACGGTTGATAATTTTACGTGATAACGTCATAAGAAAACATTGATGAAAAATTGCATACTTATTACTTCAATTGCATAATTGCATTGAATTATTATCACTAAATTATCATTGATGTTTTGGTTTTTTCGCACTACGGTTGGCCGGTCCAACTGGTCATTCTAGACACATTGTTATGACATGTGTGAAGTTGAACATTAATCTTTAACCTTTCATGAATTACTGAACAAAACCTATTATTACTGCACTCGTTGACCGCTGCAAGAACAAATATATGAGATTATATAGCCAATCAAACTCTTAGAATGCAAGAATTAAATAACTTATAGTAATAGTAATAAGCAATGGTATGCACAGCAAATATTCAGATAACTTTATAAATAATAGTCTAACGTCCAGCTGTGTGCTGTCGCCGTCGCCGCCGACGGAGTGGAAGGGAGATAGCTACGTTACAATGTTTTCTGGGATATGTAGCCTGCACATCGACTTATACGACTTATATCACATCAAAAATATTTTCTAGGCCTATAATAGTTTTCACTCCTGTCACTTCAACATTTTGCGAATACAAGAAAGAGTCTTCGTCGGATCTGCCGAGCAGGTTCGGTTTAAAACTCCCCCAAGTGAAACCCTTAGGAAAAAATTATACAGTCTCAATTTTTTTCTCTCTCTCTCCTTCTTCCTCCCCTTTGCTCCGTCTTCATCTTTCATTAGAGGGCGCGAGATTGTTTTTCAACCCCGGCGAGAGGGAAAAAGTGACGGGGCGTGTGTGTATGGTGTGTGTGTATGCGTCGGGTTTCAGTGGCGTGCGTAAAAAATGATAAATTCAAGGGAGGTGGGTGTGCGACGCGACGAGGCCATCATCTGCAGCTGAGTGAAGCGGCTCCGAGAAGAAGTCAAGGGAGTGCATGTCGCTATAAATCCTACTTATTTATGAAAACCGAGGGAGAATTCCCCGGGACGCACGTCCGATAGGGGCCGGGGAATTTCTCAACAATAACCGCTTCCGCGATGTGGAAGAAGGGAAAAACTCCACTCTCTCATCTCTCTTTCTCTCGTTCTCTCTTTGTGTTATACGTGGGTATATATATATGGGACGTATCACGGAGGCAGTTATTCTTATTTCCTCGTGCGATCCTAGGATTCGTTTTGCTGGTGACAAATGCCCTTGTGTACGCCTGCGAATTGACAGATGAGATACTCGTCTCGGAATCGATCCTGGACTCTCACCTAAGACGTTTTCTCTCGTCATCCAGTTTCTTCTGATCTCTAATATAAACTTTCCTAACGTTTTGTTACCTTTTTGTGATTAACATGAATTTTGTCTTGTTATTATTTGTTAACTCATTAACAAGACTCTGTAAATCTTGTAAATTTCAAGTAACTACTCTTTGTACTCGTAGTAAGCGTAGATTATCGATTTCACCAACTTCCAAAACCACTTATCAACCGATTTCCTCATCCGAGGTATCCCAAAAATTTCCCGAACCTCGACTTTCCCTCCCTCACGACCGGAAAATCCCGGGAAATAAATTTTTACGTTTATCTCTTCACTCGGCCCGCGTCGATCTTCCTCCTCCTCCTGGAAGTTCCCTCCCTTCCTAACGTGGAATAATGTGTCAATCAAGCAATCGGTCCGGAAAACCGATCGGGGGATATTGTAATTTTCCGATTTTCGGATGAGCGTCACGTCCGAGCGTCGACGGAAAAATCGCAGGGGGTTGCGAAAAATTCGGGAAATTCGTCGGGTTTTAATTGCGGAAGGCGAGGCTCACGGAAAATTTCAGGAAAGTTATCCAAGCGTTAACTTGGAAATTATGCACATTTTCGAAAAAAGTGTCTTTTCCGAAGAGTTTTCCAAGCACTACATTTGACTAGTTGGGAAATTTCTGACTAAAATAGAAACGTCTGTTTCGCAACGAAAAAACCAAAAATAGCTTTCGTTCGTTGTATTCTAAATGTCCTAACACACA
Source organism: Cryptocephalus moraei (assembly GCA_946251905.1). Classification (NCBI taxonomy): domain Eukaryota; kingdom Metazoa; phylum Arthropoda; class Insecta; order Coleoptera; family Chrysomelidae; genus Cryptocephalus; species Cryptocephalus moraei. The sequence continues at coordinate 756,127 of OX276466.1, read as the reverse complement.
GTGCTACCCCTAAAAATTTGAAAATTTCCTCCTAAGTAAAATAGTGCAATTTCCCACAATTTCCGTCTCTTGCCTCAATGGAAATATACATTTTGGCAACGAAAAATTCCAAAAATACGTTTCACTACTTTTATTACGAATGTCGTAAGACAGAACCTACCCTTAACTTGGAAATTATGCACATTTTCGAAAAATGTGTCTTTTCCAAAGAGTTTTCCAAACACTACCATTTGACCAGTTGGGAAATTTCTGACTAACATAGAAACGTCTGTTTCGCAAAGAAAAAAACCGAAAATACATTTCCTTCGTTATAGTCTAAATGTGCTAATACACAGCGCTACCCTTAAAAATTTAAAAATTTCCTCCTAAGTAAAATAGTGAAATTTCCCACAATTTTCGTCTCTCTTCTCAATGGAAATATCCATTTTGGCAAAGAAAAATTCCAAAAATAAGTTTCACTACTTTTATTACGAATGTCGTAAGACAGGACCTACCCTTAACTTGGAAATTATGCACATTTTCGAAAAATGTGTGTCTTTTCCAAAGAGTTTTCCAAAAATTTCCCACAATTCGCGTCTCTCGCCTCAATGGAAATATCTATTTTGGCAACGAAAAAATCCAAAAATACGTTTCACTACTTTTATTACGAATGTCGTAAGACAGAACCTACCCTTAACTTGGAAATTATGCACATTTTCGAAAAATGTGTCTTTTCCAAAGAGTTTTCCAAAAATTTCCCACAATTCGCGTCTCTCGCCTCAATGGAAATATCTATCTTGGCAACGAAAAAATCCAAAAATACGTTTCACTACTTTTATTACGAATGTCGTAAGACAGAACCTACCCTTAACTTGGAAATTATGCACATTTTCGAAAAATGTGTCTTTTCCAAAGAGTTTTCCAAACACTACCATTTGACCAGTTGGGAAATTTCTGACTAACATAGAAACGTCTGTTTCGCAAAGAAAAAACCGAAAATACATTTCCTTCGTTATAGTCTAAATGTGCTAATACACAGCGCTACCCTTAAAAATTTAAAAATTTCCTCCTAAGTAAAATAGTGAAATTTCCCACAATTTTCGTCTCTCTTCTCAATGGAAATATCCATTTTGGCAAAGAAAAATTCCAAAAATAAGTTTCACTACTTTTATTACGAATGTCGTAAGACAGGACCTACCCTTAACTTGGAAATTATGCACATTTTCGAAAAATGTGTGTCTTTTCCAAAGAGTTTTCCAAAAATTTCCCACAATTCGCGTCTCTCGCCTCAATGGAAATATCTATTTTGGCAACGAAAAAATCCAAAAATACGTTTCACTACTTTTATTACGAATGTCGTAAGACAGAACCTACCCTTAACTTGGAAATTATGCACATTTTCGAAAAATGTGTCTTTTCCAAAGAGTTTTCCAAAAATTTCCCACAATTCGCGTCTCTCGCCTCAATGGAAATATCTATCTTGGCAACGAAAAAATCCAAAAATACGTTTCACTACTTTTATTACGAATGTCGTAAGACAGAACCTACCCTTAACTTGGAAATTATGCACATTTTCGAAAAATGTGTCTTTTCCAAAGAGTTTTCCAAACACTACCATTTGACCAGTTGGGAAATTTCTGACTAACATAGAAACGTCTGTTTCGCAAAGAAAAAACCGAAAATACATTTCCTTCGTTATAGTCTAAATGTGCTAATACACAGCGCTACCCTTAAAAATTTAAAAATTTCCTCCTAAGTAAAATAGTGAAATTTCCCACAATTTTCGTCTCTCTTCTCAATGGAAATATCCATTTTGGCAAAGAAAAATTCCAAAAATAAGTTTCACTACTTTTATTACGAATGTCGTAAGACAGGACCTACCCTTAACTTGGAAATTATGCACATTTTCGAAAAATGTGTGTCTTTTCCAAAGAGTTTTCCAAAAATTTCCCACAATTCGCGTCTCTCGCCTCAATGGAAATATCTATTTTGGCAACGAAAAAATCCAAAAATACGTTTCACTACTTTTATTACGAATGTCGTAAGACAGAACCTACCCTTAACTTGGAAATTATGCACATTTTCGAAAAATGTGTCTTTTCCAAAGAGTTTTCCAAAAATTTCCCACAATTCGCGTCTCTCGCCTCAATGGAAATATCTATCTTGGCAACGAAAAAATCCAAAAATACGTTTCACTACTTTTATTACGAATGTCGTAAGACAGAACCTACCCTTAACTTGGAAATTATGCACATTTTCGAAAAATGTGTCTTTTCCAAAGAGTTTTCCAAACACTACCATTTGACCAGTTGGGAAATTTCTGACTAACATAGAAACGTCTGTTTCGCAAAGAAAAAACCGAAAATACATTTCCTTCGTTATAGTCTAAATGTGCTAATACACAGCGCTACCCTTAAAAATTTAAAAATTTCCTCCTAAGTAAAATAGTGAAATTTCCCACAATTTTCGTCTCTCTTCTCAATGGAAATATCCATTTTGGCAAAGAAAAATTCCAAAAATAAGTTTCACTACTTTTATTACGAATGTCGTAAGACAGGACCTACCCTTAACTTGGAAATTATGCACATTTTCGAAAAATGTGTGTTTTCCAAAGAGTTTTCCAAAAATTTCCCACAATTCGCGTCTCTCGCCTCAATGGAAATATCTATTTTGGCAACGAAAAAATCCAAAAATACGTTTCACTACTTTTATTACGAATGTCGTAAGACAGGACCTACCCTTAACTTGGAAATTATGCACATTTTCGAAAAATGTGTCTTTTCCAAAGAGTTTTCCAAAAATTTCCCACAATTCGCGTCTCTCGCCTCAATGGAAATATCTATTTTGGCAACGCAAAAATCCAAAAATACGTTTCACTACTTTTATTACGAATGTCGTAAGACAGGACCTACCCTTAACTTGGAAATTATGCACATTTTCGAAAAATGTGTCTTTTCCAGAGTTTTCCAAAAATTTCCCACAATTCGCGTCTCTCGCCTCAATGGAAATATCTATTTTGGCAACGAAAAAATCCAAAAATACGTTTCACTACTTTTATTACGAATGTCGTAAGACAGAACCTACCCTTAACTTGGAAATTATGCACATTATCGAAAAATGCCTTTTCAAAGAGTTTTCCAAAAATTTCCCACAATTTTCGTCTCTTGTCTCAATGGAAATATCCATTTTGGCAAAGAAAAATTCCAAAAATTAGTTTCACTACTTTTATTACGAATGTCGTAAGACAGAACCTACCCTTAACTTGGAAATTATGCACATTATCGAAAAATGCCTTTCCAAAGAGTTTTCCAAAAATTTCCCACAATTTTCGTCTCTTGTCTCAATGAAAATATCCATTTTGGCAAAGAAAAATTCCAAAAATACGTTTCACTACTTTTATTACGAATGTCGTAAGACAGAATCTACCCTTATAAAATCCAAAAATTTTACTTCGTTTTCTGCCTCAAAATCTTCTCGAATTTTCTTAATTTCCCTCCTAGAATGACAATGGTTTTTAGATCATGCAAAAGGGGCCTGCCTATACTTTCCCTTCTTTATAATTTAAAAAATTGCAATATATATGTGAAATTACCCCCAAAAATATGAAATATTTCTCCGAGGTCAAACAGCGAAATTTTTTCAAATTTTCCTCTCTCTTCTTAATAGAAACTTTCTTTTGGCAACGAGAAAACTCAAAATGTATTGCACTCGTTTTATTCCAAATGTTTTAAGACACAACCTACTCTTATAATATCAAAAATTTTCCCATCCTCAAAATCTTCTTTTTCCCTTAGAACTGCCACGTCTATTTTGCAGTGGATAAGTTGCATATACATTCTCTTCTTTGTAATTCCAAAAATTGTAATAAATGTGAAATGAACCCTTAGAAAATTTAAATACTATTTTCTTCTATGCCAAGTTGTAAAATCAGCCCCAATATTCCCCTTCTTTCTTAAATGGTAAAGAAAGGTGATTTAGACATTGAAAAAACAGAAAACATTTCAAATTCACATCAGTATATATTATGACTAAAAAATAACTCAAAATATTATAATGAAAAATCTATCCTGATACGACCTGTAAATGCTTCTCATAGTATCCATCCTTTTTTAATGGAAAACCTTTATGTAATGGAAAAATTTTAAATACTTCTGTCCGTCTATCGTTCCAAAACAGGTAATAATCATAAAACTACCCTAATACACTTCATCGTCATTTCTTCATGCTTCTCCACTTGTATAAAAAAATTTAAAACCATATAAACCTACCCTTAACCTGGTAAAACCAGTACGTCTCACAAATATTATCAGAAACAAAAATCTACCCTTAGAAGACCGGAAAAAGTCCACACTCAAAAACTCTCCATATTCCCCTCATTCCTTTCTGGAATAGGGAGCGATCTCGTAGGCAGCGAAAAATTTGTACATATTTTCCATCCCTCAAGATTCGAAAAATTGTAATTAACCTGAAACTACCCTTCGAAAATTTCTCTCCTTTCCTTTATTAAAATATCATATTTCGTTCTTTTCTCACTGAATCTCAAAATCTTTCAGACGACGGAGACACCGCAATTACATTTCACCCCTTTGATTTCAAATATGATAATCACAAACCTACCCCCTGTAAATACCTCTGCCGTCTTCACCCTTAAATGCCGTCGAGAATTCCCCTTTGGTTCGGGAAGGAATGTGGGTATTGGAGAAGTGGGAATAATTTACATCCCTTAGAGTAAAAAAAATTTGAATGGTATGAAACTAATACTTCCAAATTCCAAAATTGTGTAGTAACTTGAAACCACCCTTAGGCAGTAAGAGAATTGGCATAAGAAAATTTTGGTATCGAAAAAACTCAACTACAATTCCAAAAAGTAAAGTTGTACCATCTGAATTTGCCCCCCGAAAACATCCCCCCCAATTTCCCCCCTTTTCGTACGTCCCAAAACCAAACGGTCTATTAGGCGAGTTGATAACGGCGATTTGATTCTCCGGTGAAATTATAGGGGATGGTCATCGGAAGGGAGGGGGTGTGGAATCCCTCCAATTCCACCCCCACACGTTCCCCACATATCCCCACCTCCTTGCAACGTAGGAACGTTGTAACATATTGCTTGGTCCCGTACGGCTGTTTAGCATGCGGATCCATACCATGTGGAAAGGGGGATGATGTTCCATGTTACCCCTCTGCGGTTATTTCGTCTCGTCGCCGATTTTTCGAAAAGGGGGAGTGCTCATTTTTGAATAATTGCGATGTGAAATCATTTGTCAATCGTACAGTACAATTTTGATGAATTCTTTTTTAGTGAAAGATAAGGTACAATGCAGTGCAATTCCAGTTAAAATTTACTTATGGGGAAGATCTCTAAACTTCCTTAAAACTCCAACTATTCTTTAAGAAGTTTTCTGAAAGAGATTAGTGATCAAAAGCAGTTTTCAGATTAACTTCGACGACTTCATGGAGGCTTTTATGGCGATTCGAGCGAGTTTTGGGATTCACAAACTTCCCGCCAACTCCAGAAACTTCTAGATATATCTATAAGTAGCTTCCAAAGCTCCTTGTACCTCCACAAGTTTTTTAAACATTTTTAGAATCTATACAGGTGTTAAGTTGAATTTACAGAAATACGTTTTATGCAGAGTACTTAATGTTTTTTAAGATATTAAAGACATTATATTGGAAACTACATGGAATGAGAAATCGATTTTATTTATAAATATATTTTTTGGGATCCCACGAACGAAACTAGTAATTATTTTAATTATGAGTACAAATAGGAATTTAATGAGTTTAATAGTTATTTATGGTACTAGTGTGTTATGTTGAAAATAAGTCACGCAAGAAGATTTATACCAGGAGGCCGTCAGGCCGAGTGGTATAAATTCTCAGGTGACTTAGGAAACATAACACGCGAGTGGCATACAATGTTTTATCCAACAAGTGGAAGAAATCGTTTTTTATGAGATAATAATTAATAAGCTGTGTGATCAAATCCAAGCTACTTGCGTCTCAGTACTCTATAAATGTCAGAATGACTTGACAGTGACTTTTTTACATTTTGGTTAAAGTAAGTAACTTTAAATATAAATACTTTAAATATGAGCGTGACTTATAATCCATAACTCACTAGTGAGTTATGGATTATGACACACTAGTGTGTTATTTGATAGTTTACTTGTTTAAAATGACATTAATAATGACAGTCATAACTGTCATGTGTTGGATAAACTTACTTATTTGAAATGAAATTGGGAGGTACTAATTGTGTCGTTATAAAAATCCGAAAAACGTATTTTTGGGAAGATCTCTATCCTACCGAATAATTCGTCATTGTGGTCAAATTTTCTCGAAAACGGCTAAAGAGACTTTGATCAACAATGACTTAACATTTGTATCTAACAACTATCACTTATATATTCGTCCCAGAGATTAAAAGATCTCTGTAACCAATGTCGAGGAAATGAAATTAGCGGTCTTTCCCCAGTAAGTAATTCCCTTTTTTGAGCGAGATCGTGGGAGGCGATACGAGTTGCATGCACACGTATTACACAGAACCGCGCGTCCTTTTAAAAGTGTATGTGTATGTAATGTACTCGAAACGAATCCGAAGGCGAGATCGTGGCGGATAAGGCCGAGGCAATCTGACAGAGTCATCGGGTAATTAACAGCGAAGCAATCGTAACTACCGTCCGAGATAATTGTTTTAATGCGTGTTCGGTAAAACGAGGCGGACGACGTAGAGTATCGATTAAATTCAATTAGGCACGGTAATTGGAATTAAAAGGCTCGTAAATGGACGAGATAATAGAATATTTTTAATATTTTGTAATTGGAAAGTGTCATACGAGCTCGCTTGAGAAAATTAAATGTCTTTGGATAGGGTAACATCCTCGACGTGGCGTCAGCATGAAATCTGTTATTCTGTCTTCACTTTCATAAGCTATTTTGCCCATTTTGTCCCGTTTTAGAATTACGGCCCTGTAAATGCAATCACTAATTTCACATGTTTAACGCCCACATGCGTTTTGTATAAGTATTTAACATATCTAAAATATTTTTCCAGAAATCGTATTGGATACAAAATTTTCACATGGAAAATTGCATTTTCCGGAATTTTCCGGACTAGTACTGTAAAGACTTTACCAGACGCAAAATACACTTTTTACACGCACAAATTTGATGAATTTTTTTCGATGTTGTTTACTTTGTAACTTGATTTTTGTGCAGTTTGTAAAAAAAATCGAAAATTTGTAAATTTCGTCTTTTTTTACGACTTCCTGAAAAATTTAATACAAAGCGTGTCAGGAAAATCTCTTACTTTAAAACAGTCTGAACGTTTTTATACGTTAACGTCTAATTAACGTTTTTAGATGGGGTAACATCTTCAACTTGGCGTCAGCATGAATTCTGTTACGCTGTTTTCACTTTCATAAGCTATTTTGCCCATTTTGCCCCGTTTTAGAATTACGGCCCTGTAACTGCAATCACTAATTTCACATGTTTAACGCCTTCGTGCGTTTTGTATAAGTATTTTACATATCTAAAATATTCTTCCGGAAATTGTCTTGGAAACAAAATTTTCACATGGAAAATTGCCTTTTCCGGTCTAGTACTGTAAAGACTTTACAAGACGCAAAATACACATTTTACACGCACAAATTTGATGAATATTTTTCGATGTTGTTTACCTTGTAACTATCTTTGACAACAAAATTGACAAACTTGATTTTTGTGGAAATTTTCTAAAATTTGTAAATTTCGTCTTTTTTATGACTTCCTGAAAAATATAATACAAAACGTATCTGGAAAACCTCTTACTTTAAAATAGTCTGCACGTTTTTAGACGTTAACGTCTAATTAACGTCTTTAGATGGGGTAACATCTTCAACTTGGCGTCAGCATGAAATCTGTTACGCTGTTTTCACTTTCATAAGCCATTTTGCCCATTTTGCCCCGTTTTAGAATTACGGCCCTGTAAAGGCAATCACTAAATTCACATGTTTAACGCCCACATGCGTTTTGTACAAGTATTTTAAATACCTAAAATATTTTTCCGGAAATCGTCTTGGATACAAATATATTTTCCGGAATTTTCCGGACTAGTACTGTTTTTACAAGACGCAAGATACACTTTTTACACGCACGAGTTTGATGAATTTTTTTCAATGTTGTTAACTTTGTAACTATTTGACAACAAAATTGACAAACTTGATTTTTGTGGAATTTGTAAAAAAAATTCTAAAATTTGTAAATTTCGTCTTTTTAACGACTTCCTGAAAAAATTTAATACAAAGCGTATCAGGAAAATTCCTTACTTTAAAATAGTATGCACGTTTAGTTAACTTTTTAAGATGGAGTAACACCTTCAACTTGGAGTCAGCATGAAATCTGTTACGCTGTCTTCACTTTCATAAGGTACTTTGCCAAACGGCTTCTGGCCAGTTTGCCCCGTTTTAGAAATACGGTCCTGTAAAGGCAATCACTAATTTCACATGTTTAACGCCCACATGCGTTCTGTTTAAGTATTTTACAAACCTAAAATATTTTTCCGGAAATCGTCTTGGTTACAAAATTTTCACATGGAAAATTGCATTTTCCGGAATTTTCCGGACTAGTACTATAAAGACTTTACAAGACGCAAAATACAATTTTTACACACACAAATTTGATGAACACTATTCGATGTTGTTCACATTGTAATAATTATCTTTGGCAATAAAATTGACAAACTTGATTTTTGTAAAATTTGTAAAAAAATTTTAAAATTTGTAAATTTCGTTTTTAACACTTCTTGAAAAATTTAATGTAAAACGTGTCAGGAAAATCTCTTGCTTATAGTCTGCACGGTTTTAACGTTTTAGATGTTAACGTCTAATTAACGTTTTTAGATGGGGTAACATCTTCAACTTGGCGTCAGCATGAAATCTGTTACGCTGTTTTCACTTCCATAAGCTATTTTGCGCGATTTTGCCCGTTTTAGAATTACGGCCCTGTAAAGGCACTCACAAATTTCACATGTTTAACGCCCGCATGCGTTTTGTATAACTATTTTACATATCTAAACTATTTTTCCGGAAATTGTCTTGGAAACCAAATTTTCACATGGAAAATTGCATTTTCCGGACTAGTACTGTAAAGACTTTACAAGACGCAAAATGCACTTTTTACACACGCAAATTTGATAAATATTTTTCGATGTTGTTCATTTTGTAACTATTTGACAACAAAATTGACAAATTTGATTTTTGTGGAATTTGTAAAAAAAAATCTAAAATTTGTAAATTTCGTCTTTTGTACGACTTCCTGAAAAAGATGAACACAAAACGTGTCAGAGAAATCTCTTACTTCAAAATACTCTGCACAAAGTGCCTCATATTTCAATTTAGTGCTTTGCGGTACTAATTATCTCACTATTAAATCGAAAGTTGTGTCATAATATTCATATTATTACACTACTTTTGGTAACATTTAGTTTTGTTAAATTGGTACATCAGCCTGTCACGTAGACGTGCGTAGATTCCAAGGTGAAATTATTAGTATTTCAATAAATTTATTGAGCAGCTTTGCGTATTTCTGGGGGTGTACAAGTCAATTCTACATTTTTGTCTTGCATTTCAGCCAAAATTTAATGAATTAATAAAGCAAAGTAGATAAAATGGTATATATATATTACACTCGTTTAATAAAGATATATATTGTCACACTCGTTTTGTTAAAGCACTCCTCGCTTCGCTCGTCGTGATTTAAAACTCTCGTGTGACGATATTTCGTCTTATTAAACTAGCACAATAATATACTAATTATACGCACTTACCGATTAATTCCAGACGCCCCGAGATGCACCAAGGGCCACGAATCCACCAAGGTCGGCGCCCTACCCTTCGAGACCCTAATGTTGGAGTGCCACGTGGACGCCATACCGGGCGTCACGAAATTCTCCTGGACTTACAACACCAGCGAGGGCGTGTTCGCCGTCCAAGGGAGCAAGATGGAGAACTTGGGCAACAAGTCCGTCTTGCATTTCACGCCGGAATCCGAGGACGTCGAGTCGTTGGCGTGTTGGGCGACGAACCAAGTCGGGAGGCAGCAGGAGCCTTGCTTGTTCCACATTGTCACTGCGGGTAAGATGGGAATTCTAAGTGAGATTGGTATTCGAGATTGTGACTTGAAGAGTCGTTATGTTGGCACCACCAAAGGTTTACTTTACTAGCTTACTAGCTTAGGAGATGATAGCCTAAGCAATGAGTCAACAGTGTCTCATTACCAACTAAGATTAAGTTTCAACTTAAGTGACGTTGTGAATTCGTATGGAATGACTATGTACCAAATGCGTCGAGGAAGCAGAAAGTGAAGCAATTGGAAAAGAAAAATGGAACAACAAAAATGGAAAAGAGCCTTACGACAGAGAATAAGGATGACAGAACATATGACACACGATGCTGCATAGAGGTAAAGAAAGAAGTGGCTAGAGCTAATAATGAAACGAGGGAACGTAGAAACAGGTGGAATCCCTACAGAACTAATTAAGTGCGGCATTGGAAAACTGATGGATTTGCTGGACTGTATCTGTACTTGGTTGTTAAAAAAGTATGACAGGAAGATACCGTCAGTATACAGAAGGCTAAATGTGACTAATTCTCTCTCAAATATTTAATGGAAAATAATAAAACAAAATCTATAATGAAGCAGGAGATGTCTATGTGTAAAGTAGTTTCTGTGCTGATAATACATTTGTGTTAAGACAACTTTTAGAAAAACGCATGGCTAGAAACCTCGAAACTCACCTTGTCTTCATAGATTTCAGAAAAGCCCATGACATAGCAAACTATGACCAGCACTAAGAGAAAATTATGTCAGTGAGATTTATAATAAGGCAGTTAAAACAGTTCGTAAGAACATGTCAAGTTGACATTTTTAGAGCAGATGTAGGCTCATTTTGTTATTTTATCCAACACATGGCAGTTATGACTGTCATTATTAATGTCATTTTAGTCAAGTAAACTATCAAATAACTCACATTAATATTTAAAGTATTTATATTTAAAGGACAAACAACCTACTTTAACCAAAATGTAAAAAAGTCACTGTCAAGTCATTTCTGACATTTATAGGGTACTGAGACGCAAGTAGCTTTGATTTGATCACAAAGCTTATTAATTATTATCTCATAAAAAGCGATTTCTTCCACTTGTTGGAAAAAACATTGTATGCCACTCGCGTGTTATGTTTCCTAATAAACTTGAGAATTTATACCACTCGGCCTGACGGCCTCGTGGTACAGCGTGACTTATTTTCAACATAACACACTAGTACCATATAAATAATTATTATTTTAAGGGGATCTGCCTTAGGGAAACCTAAAATAAGAAAACCTACGTACTCTCCATAAATTTTCTTATCAATGTGTCATATTTATCTATGAAAGAATAACCTAAACGCCTTAATAACGATTGTGGCGTTTTTGAATTTTGTCTAAGACACTTTACGAAGTGAACACGTTGAGATCCCGTCAGTGTCGAAATCCATTATTAACGGCATATTCCCTCGCCTGTCCCTTAACTTAAACATAACGCGACACACTGGCTCGTCATGTAAACTACAACTAGCTAACACCTCGAAACTTCCGCATAGTTTTCCTAATGTGACAACTTCCGGAACTCCCTCGGATCATTTTTGCGACCGAAACTCGACTCCTTACTTCAAACTGTGTTCGTTTCATAATTCGCTCAGAGAGAAAGAGAAAGAGAGCACCTGCCTAAGACACATCGAAGCGGTATACTGCAATCCCTTCCTCTCGAAAATTAAATTCGCTTATTTAAAATCGGTTAGTTTAATTACGAAGCAAAGTTTATACACCTCGAAAATTTGATAATATGACTAGAAGTAATTTCATTACCATATTCGCATCTCTAACTCTCATCCGGGCTTATGAATATTCAGACTACTTAACCCTTTAATTACTTACTTCCTGAGAGAGCTCTCTCTCACTCTCTCACTCACTCTCTTACACACACACACACATAACAAAAGCATACGCGGCCTACGTTCTCTCTCTCGCTCTCTTAGTTAGTTAGTTAGTTAGTTAGTTAGGGAACGTCGTCTTCTTTTAAAGGAGGAGTTCGATTTGAGTTGAGTTGCTCTTCCAAGGAAACGTCTGTTCTAAGGCGGATGAATATTCTCTCTGCAGTTTGCCTCAATCAACATTTTACTCGGCTCCTTCGTAGGAGGGAGGGGGTATTTTTCCTATTGGAATAAGACGAGTGGTAATTTTTTAAAGAAAAATTTGTAACGAGAAGCTTGTGAAACAAGGATATTTTTGTATATATATTTTTTGGAAAGGAACGATATGTACGAAATAAGTAATAAAACAATTAAATTGAAACGCTTATCAATTTTTAACTATATATCTAACTATTATTAAAATTATATTTTTTGATTTTCCGAAATACATTTTTTATTGCAGGAAATATTTCTTGTAGAAAAACCAAATTTAAAGAAGCAATTCTAATGGAAAATTAGTGAAGTTGAAAGATGGACGATTTTGAGATATTTTTGAAAAAATACGATATGGACGAAATAAATAGTAAAAAAATGAAATTTCAACGCTTGTCGATTGTTACTTACATATCTGCAGGACTATTATTAAAATTACATTTTTTGATTTTCAGAAATTTATTTTTTTTGCAGGAAATATTTCTTCTAGAAAATTCAAATTTAAAGAAAAAATTCTTAAGGAATATTTGTAGAGTTGAAAGATGAGCGATTTTGAGATATTTTTGAAAAAATACGATATGTACTAAATGAATAATAAAACAATTAAATTTAAACGCTTATCAATTATTACCTACATATCCGCAGGACTATTATTAAAATTATATCTTTAATAAACAAATGTAAAGTCGATTATCAAAAATATATTTCTTATTTCAGAAAATAAGATTTTTTGTAGAAAACCCAAATTTAGGTCATGAAATCGAATCACATGACAGAAGAGTCAAATAATAAATTGTAGCCATCACAATCAAAACATAAATTTTAAATTCACCTTTAATTACAAAAATCCCGTTCCTATTCACGCCGGTAACCAGGCCGGATAGGATCGGATATCCTGTAGGAGGGCGGGACTAGGATACACACACCCTGAGCCGGTAGAGCACGGAGTGGATCAACTGGGGCGAGAGCCTTAAGGGGGTACAACCGTGCTCGAGGACCGTGGATCGGAGCCCACGTTAAACTGTAGGTCTCGTCCAAATTGGCCCTGGCAGCGTAAAAGAGACGTTAACTCAATAAGACAAGACAAGACAAGACAAGACCTTTAATTACCATTAACTATAATTTAAATATAAAATTCTCCGTTGTGATATCCCCTTTAGACCGATTATTAAATTTTAAACTCGAAATCCGACACTTTTCCGAAAACAGAGCGATCCTCCGTCATTACCTGCGGATTAAATATTTCGCAATTAATTTCCGAGTATCGATCCCGGCTAAACGTAATCCCCAATTAAACGTAGTTCGATTCCATTGTGATGCGTAAGCAGGTCCGATTGCCGAGAGTGAATTAAGTGAGACAATAATAGACGCGATATACCCCTGAATTCGTATTGACTTTATGAATCTGGAATAGTTACCGAAAACTGGGGGGTAGGAGGGAGGGGAGGATGCTCCCACATTTCCTATTCTGTAACGTGCCATTAAACGATCATGTGGGATAAAGCTGGATTGTGGCGGTAATCACAGTGGACGGTATCCAATCTCAATTATCTTACAAGTGAATTACGAAATTCATTCCAGAATGTGGAATTTTCTCTTCACTTTTATAGAATTCTAGAACACATCCAGAATGTTCTACACTACGATCACACCCGAAATATACAAAACATAAAACTCAACAAGTGATACAATCTCCCCCCCCCCCCACCCCATTTTCCAGGATCTCCCTCCTTCTTTTTTTTTCTCGAACGGTGCCTTATCTGTCGAAAATTTATCACACCTTTCCTGTTCCCTTTTTAAAGAGGAAGCGGAATATAACCTGAATAAAAGCTCCTCCTTATAACTTTCTCACGTTAAATCAGACGTCGAATTTATGGATGCGTTCAATGAAACGCAGGAAGGGGAGTAGGGGGAAAAGTTGGAAATTTAGGAATTCAAAGTTTTTCGTATTTTTTCGGTGGGCGAGACTTATTGGCGCAATAAATTTCGGCGATAGTGAAAGTGAGCGTGATAAGTTTTCGATTTACTCAAAAAAAAAAGGAGAAGGTGCGGGAAGGGGGAAGGGGGAAGAGAGAGGATCGAGAGAGGCATCGTAAGTTATATTTTATCGCCAAGATTTTTGCATTAAATCAACTCAAAAACAGTCCATGGATAGAACTTTCTAGATAAATGCGTGGATGTTCCACGATTAAGTAATCAATTCTTGTGATTAGAGTAATTAAACTAATTAAGTAATACTCACGAAATAAGCAAACGAAATGTATGAAAATATACTGATGACTTGAGCAAACTAAAAATACACTCTAAAATGATGCAACCATAAGGAAATATGAAACTTCATATTTGTTACGATTTACGATACGTTGCACAGATTGAGGCAAAATACTAATAATTAATTAATTAAGTAATGCGATTAGTATAATTATAATAAATAGGTAATAGGTACTCGCAAAATAGGCAACTGAAATGTATGAAAATATGCAGACAACTCTAAAATTATGCAACCATGTGAAAATAAATTTCATATTTGTCGCGATTCACGATAGAGCGCACATATTCAGGCAAAGCACTTGTAAGCCTCCAAAAAATTAAATTTTCGAAAAAAAACATCCCCATTTTCCACCCCTAAAAAAATTTAAAAATTTTTGAGCCAAAGTACTAATACCTGATGAATGAAAAATAGTGAGATTAGTTTAATTTTACTAATTAAGTAGTTCTCACTAAATACGTCACTGAAATATGTGAAAAATATGCAGATAACTTGACCAAGCGAAAAATACACTCCAAAATGATGCAACCATGAGGAACTATGAAATTTCATATTTGTCGCGATTCACGATAGAGCGCACATATTGAGGAAAATACTAATAATTAATTAATTAATTAGTGCGATCACTTTAATTACTTTAACTAGATATTACTCAGGAAATTTGCAAATGAAATGTATGAAAATATGCAGATAACTCGAGCAAGCAAAAAATACACTCCAAAATGATGCAACCATGTGGAAATATGAAATTTCATATTTGTTACGATTTACGATATGGTGCACAAATTGAGGCACAATACTAATAATTAATTAATTAAATAATGCGATTAGTATAATTATAATTAGTAGGTAATACTCGCAAAATAGGCAACTGAAATAGATAAAAATGTGCAGAACACTTGTAAGCCTCCAAAAAATGAAATTTTCCAAAAAAATCCCCATTTTCCACCCCTAAAAAAATGTAAATTTTTTTAAGCCAAACTGATTTAAATAATTAGTGAGATTAGTTTCATTTTACCAATTAAGTAATTCTCACTAAATAAGTCACTGAAATGTATGGAAAATATGCAGATAACCTGACCAAGCGAAAAATACACTTCAAAATGATGCAACCACGTGAAAATATGAAATTTCATATTTGTTACTATTTAAGATATGATGCACATATTGAGGCAAAATATTAATAATTAATTAATTAAGAAGTGTGATTAGTATAATTATAATAAATAAGTAATACTCACAAAATAAGCTACTGAAATGAATGAAAATATGCAGATCACTCGACCAAGAGAAAAACACACTCCAAAATGATGCAACCATGTGAAAATATGAAATATCATATTTGTCGCGATTCACGATAGAGCGCACATATTCAGGCAAAGCACTTGTAAGCCTCCAAAAAATTAAATTTTCGGAAAAAAACATCCCCATTTTCCACCCCTAAAAAAATTTAAAAATTTTTGAGCCAAAGTACTAATAACTGATGAATGAAAAATAGTGAGATTAGTTTAATTTTACTAATTAAGTAATTCTCACTAAATAAGTCACTGAAATATGTGGAAAATATGCAGATAACTTGACCAAGCGAAAAATACACTCCAAAATGATGCAACCATGAGGAACTATGAAATTTCATATTTGTCGCGATTCACGATAGAGCGCACATATTGAGGAAAATACTAATAATTAATTAATTAATTAGTGCGATCACTTTAATTACTTTAACTAGATATTACTCAGGAAATTTGCAAATGAAATGTATGAAAATATGCAGATAACTCGAGCAAGCGAAAAATACATTCCAAAATGATGCAACCATGTGGAAATATGAAAATTCATATTTGTTACGATTTACGAGATGGTGCACAGATTGATGCAAAATACTATTAATTAATTAATTAAGTAATGCAATTAGTATAATTATAATAAGTAGGTAATACTCGCAAAATAGGCAACTGAAATATATGAAAATATGCAGAACAGTTGTGCCTCCAAAAAATTAAATTTTCCGAAAAAAACAACCCCATTTTCCACCCCTAAAAAAATGTAACTTTTTTTGAGCCAAACTGATTAAATAATTAGTGAGATTAGTTTCTTTTTACCAATTAAGTAATTCTCACTAACTAAGTCACTGAAATGTATGGAAAATATGTAGATAACCTGACCAAGCAAAAAATACACTCCAAAATGATGCAACCACGTGAAAACATGAAATTTCATATTTGTCGCGATTCTCGATAGGGCGCACATATTGCTACAAAACACTTGTAAATCGCCAAACGACGAAATTTTCCGAAAAAACACCCCCATTTTCCACCCTTGAAAAATTCCTCGCGGCGACCATTCAATTCAATCCTTCCTTTATTATCTATCCCGCAGGACGTGGCCCGGGCGCCATTTCTCTTTGTCTGAGCAATAAAAATGTTTGACCCCTTCCCCCTGCCCGTCGCAAAATGGCGGGACAATCCGGCGACGAAATTCAAACTGTTAGTAAAAGAGATATACTAAGTGCAGAGCCGTGTAAGGACAACGACAAATAAATGGATGCGGAGTTTACGTGCCAATATGCTTTACTTTTATTTATGTGCGTCGATTTATATACACTGCGCCTTTGCTTTTCGGGAGAGCGGGATATTCCTGGAGAGTTTTACGTTACATTTTTATGGTCTCGAATCGGGTACGTTGCAGTTTGTTTTATTTAAACCGGGTCGTGCTGTTGTGTGAATTGTTTTAGGGGTTGTTTCGCCAAGTGTTTGATCAAGTAATTTGAGTATGTGATTTTTTGATTGGATTTTGGAAGTAATTAACGTCCTGTATAACCAAAAATATTTTTTTGACTCTTCTCCTAAACACTCTGTATATACGCTTGTAAGAAGAGAGGTGTCTAATTGTTTAAATGTTTTCAGGAGTTAGAAAAGCAAATGTTGAGGACAATGGATGAATGAATGCTATAGTTTTAGTAAGACTTAAAGACTAGCAAAATCAAAACTTAATGTGGAATATCAAATTTTAGAACATTTAATACCAGCTTGTACTAATTTCAAATTTGTCTTCATACTTAAGAATAAGAAATTGTCATAATTTACGTTTTGACTTTTTCTCTAAAAGGAATTATTATAATAGCAAATATCAATTTTTTTTAGTAAGGTTGGTTATCACTTTTGTCGAGAGAAATCTTATATCGCAACGTTTAAATAAAAATTATACTTAGGAAGTTTGTTTCTCAACCAAAGTTTGATATTTATCAGAGTTTCTAATTTTTGACAGCTTTCCACAATGAATAATTTTGTATTTTGATAAATAAAAGTAGTCTGTTATTAAGCAAATTTAAATTGGCTCGCATCATCCTTTTAAGTGACATTTTAGAGTTTGGAATTGAAAAACGACTTTTGAAGAAGCAAATGGACAACTCCACCCAACTTTTGTCAAACAAATATTGTCATAATTTGTCTTGGGAACAGCACCTGTGGATTATTTTTGACTCACATTCAATGACCTAATTTCAAATTGGAACATGTGGTGAATCTTTGTAAATTTTAAACTTCCCCATTTCCCTCATCCCCAAACTTATTACGATTGATGTCACCCAGATCGCCGATTTTTCACGTAACCAACGTGACTTTCCCCCTCGAATACGCTTACACTCATCCAATTCCTCTGACCCAAAGAACTTAGAAACAATAAACAAGATCATTAATATTCCGTAAAAGAAATCCTCCCCCTCCTTTATCTCTCATTCGGTATTCAAAACCTCGAGACACGAGAAAGTTCAAATATTTGTCGTAAAGTTTCCCCCCCCCCTCTCTCTCTCTCTCTCTCTCTCTCTCTCTCTCTCTCGCCACTTTTAAAGAAGTTTATATAATGTTTTTGCAGAGGCCCCGGAATCTCCGAGGAGCTGCCTCGTCCGGGAGGCGTCACGTGGCCTCGAGGTCTCCTGCCTCGCCGGCAGCGACGGCGGCCTCAGGCAGAGCTTCGTGCTCGAGGTGGCGGACGTCGCGACGGCGACGCCGCCCGCGGGCGCCGCTACCACCCTCAACGATCAAGGTGAGGAGAGTTCGGAAGGGAAAGTGGATGGGGTTGGAAAATAGGGGATGCTTCTGGTCGCCTCCGATTAGTCCTGATGGGAAAATAAAGGAAGATGCTCATAGGGGTGCGGAATTTTAAACAATTTTGAAAATTTTCAATATTGGAAATTATTGTGCAAAATCTAATAAACCGATCGAAACGAAATTTACGGGATTCTTTTATTATAACTTCAAGATTTACTACCTGTGATATGGAAGTCCTAACTACATTTTAAAGTGCCTAAGATAATAAATTAACAAAAACACTTTTTTGGGCCGATTTTTTTTTTGTTTAGTACTATTTTGCAAAACCGCAAATAAATTTTTTAATTTCTAACCTATGCCATTTTATGTAAAAAGCGATTCTGCAACTTTTTTCTCTCTTCAACTTTCTTCTAAATTCAATACTTAAAAAGTTAGAAGCAAAACAAGTCGGAAATAGTGATAATTGTGTAAAAAAAATCAGACCATTTTTAGATATCAAAAACGGACGCTTAAAGAAATATAAATATTCCAAAAAAAAACTTTCTTCGATTTTCAAAATTTAAGACTAAAAATTAAATTTAAAATTTGTGTTTTCCAGGTGAAGTCCCGTCCCCTAAGTACCGAGTGTTAGGGGACAGGCCCGTCTTCAGGTTGCACAGCCTGGAACCGGGAAAAGATTACCAGTTCAGCGTCTACGCGGAAAACGCCAGAGGGAAAAGCCATCCTCCGGTGATTTTACCCAACGTGCACGTCACTTCAGGGACGACTACGTCGAATTACCAGGAAGAAGGTAAAAGCAAAATAGAATAGAATTAAAATGACAGTCGGTTATTTAAAAAACCGAAAAATCTCACTTCTGCAATAGGACTAGGATTTTTGAGGGATGTCTCTCTACAGGAGAACCTAGCGACTTTCTTAACGATATCACTTGAATATTTAAACGTTACTTTAGCTTTCATTAGATGACGCAACAAGCAATAACGCATGTCACATGTCAATTAGATTAGAATCTGTATGAAAACCTAGTGGATTTATTAACTCATTAGAATATGTGAAAGCTACTTTAGTATTCTTTAGCAGACGCAATGAGGTAGGACGTATATCACAAGATAACAAAAATATTTTAGAGACTTTGCTCTACAGGAGAACCTAGTGACTTTCTTAACGATATCACTTGAATATTTAAGCGTTACTTTAGCTTTCATTAGATGACGCAACAAGTAATAACGCACGTCACATGTCAATTAGATTAGAATCTGTATGAAAACCTAGTGGATTTATTAACTCATTAGAATATGTGAAAGCTACTTTAGTATTCTTTAGCAGACGCAATGAGCTAGGACGTATATCACAAGAAAACAAAGATATTTTAGAGATTTCGCTCTACAGGAGAACCTAGTGACTTCCCTTACGATATCACTTGAACAGTTAAACGTTACTTTAGCTATCATTAGACGATGCAACAAGCAATAACGCACGTTACATGTCAATTAGATTAGAATCTGTATGAAAACCTAGTGAATTTATTAACTCATTAGAATATGTGAAATCTACTTCAGCATACTTTAGGCGACGCAATGAGCTATGACGTATATCACAAGATAACAAAAATATTTTAGAGACTTCGCTCTACAGGAGAACCTAGTGACTTTCTTAACGATATCACTTGAATATTTAAGCGTTACTTTAGCTTTCATTAGATGACGCAACAAGTAATAACGCACGTCACATGTCAATTAGATTAGAATCTGTATGAAAACCTAGTGGATTTATTAACTCATTAGAATATGTGAAAGCTACTTTAGTATTCTTTAGCAGACGCAATGAGGTAGGACGTATATCACAAGATAACAAAAATATTTTAGAGACTTTGCTCTACAGGAGAACCTAGTGACTTTCTTAACGATATCACTTGAATATTTAAGCGTTACTTTAGCTTTCATTAGATGACGCAACAAGTAATAACGCACGTCACATGTCAATTAGATTAGAATCTGTATGAAAACCTAGTGGATTTATTAACTCATTAGAATATGTGAAAGCTACTTTAGTATTCTTTAGCAGACGCAATGAGCTAGGACGTATATCACAAGAAAACAAAGATATTTTAGAGATTTCGCTCTACAGGAGAACCTAGTGACTTCCCTTACGATATCACTTGAACAGTTAAACGTTACTTTAGCTATCATTAGACGATGCAACAAGCAATAACGCACGTTACATGTCAATTAGATTAGAATCTGTATGAAAACCTAGTGAATTTATTAACTCATTAGAATATGTGAAATCTACTTCAGCATACTTTAGGCGACGCAATGAGCTATGACGTATATCACAAGATAACAAAAATATTTTAGAGACTTCGCTCTACAGGAGAACCTAGTGACTTTCTTAACGATATCACTTGAATATTTAAGCGTTACTTTAGCTTTCATTAGATGACGCAACAAGTAATAACGCACGTCACATGTCAATTAGATTAGAATCTGTATGAAAACCTAGTGGATTTATTAACTCATTAGAATATGTGAAAGCTACTTTAGTATTCTTTAGCAGACGCAATGAGGTAGGACGTATATCACAAGATAACAAAAATATTTTAGAGACTTTGCTCTACAGGAGAACCTAGTGACTTTCTTAATGATATCACTTGAATATTTAAGCGTTACTTTAGCTTTCATTAGATGACGCAACAAGTAATAACGCACGTCACATGTCAATTAGATTAGAATCTGTATGAAAACCTAGTGGATTTATTAACTCATTAGAATATGTGAAAGCTACTTTAGTATTCTTTAGCAGACGCAATGAGGTAGGACGTATATCACAAGATAACAAAAATATTTTAGAGACTTTGCTCTACAGGAGAACCTAGTGACTTTCTTAACGATATCACTTGAATATTTAAGCGTTACTTTAGCTTTCATTAGATGACGCAACAAGTAATAACGCACGTCACATGTCAATTAGATTAGAATCTGTATGAAAACCTAGTGGATTTATTAACTCATTAGAATATGTGAAAGCTACTTTAGTATTCTTTAGCAGACGCAATGAGCTAGGACGTATATCACAAGAAAACAAAGATATTTTAGAGATTTCGCTCTACAGGAGAACCTAGTGACTTCCCTTACGATATCACTTGAACAGTTAAACGTTACTTTAGCTATCATTAGACGATGCAACAAGCAATAACGCACGTTACATGTCAATTAGATTAGAATCTGTATGAAAACCTAGTGAATTTATTAACTCATTAGAATATGTGAAATCTACTTCAGCATACTTTAGGCGACGCAATGAGCTATGACGTATATCACAAGATAACAAAAATATTTTAGAGACTTCGCTCTACAGGAGAACCTAGTGACTTTCTTAACGATATCACTTGAATATTTAAGCGTTACTTTAGCTTTCATTAGATGACGCAACAAGTAATAACGCACGTCACATGTCAATTAGATTAGAATCTGTATGAAAACCTAGTGGATTTATTAACTCATTAGAATATGTGAAAGCTACTTTAGTATTCTTTAGCAGACGCAATGAGGTAGGACGTATATCACAAGATAACAAAAATATTTTAGAGACTTTGCTCTACAGGAGAACCTAGTGACTTTCTTAACGATATCACTTGAATATTTAAGCGTTACTTTAGCTTTCATTAGATGACGCAACAAGTAATAACGCACGTCACATGTCAATTAGATTAGAATCTGTATGAAAACCTAGTGGATTTATTAACTCATTAGAATATGTGAAAGCTACTTTAGTATTCTTTAGCAGACGCAATGAGCTAGGACGTATATCACAAGAAAACAAAGATATTTTAGAGACTTCTGTCTACAGGAAAACCTAGTTACTTTCTCTACGATATCACTAGAATAGTTAAATGTCACTTTAGCTTTCATTACGTGATACAGTAAGCAATCATGTACGTCACATGTCAATAATAGTGATTGGCAAATGAAAATTAATATGAAAACCTAGTGACGTTATTAACAATTCAACTGGCATATATTTTTGCATTCTTTAGGTGATGCAGTCTGATAAGAAGTATATCATAGATCGACGACGGTATTCTAGAGATATCAGTCCATAGCAAAACCTAGTGACTTCCAGAACGAACTGTTATCTTGTTAACCTTGTCCACTTACACGATACTCACCCCCACTTTCCCGGATTTTCTCCCCTTCGGGGACCCTCTGGAGCGCTTCCCCCATTCCCTGTCTCCATCTCTCTCTCTCTCTCTCCCCCCTCACCGTCCCTAAATTGTTCGGTTGAAAAGGTCGGTGGAGGCGTCCCGACGCCCGTAGACATGCAGGACGCGTTTCCGGTTATTGTTACCGTCTCTACCCTTTAATTAAATTAACTTTCCCGACGTCCCGTCCCGTCGAAAAAAAGAAGGCACCTGGGATATTGAAATTGGGGAGGAATTGGAGAGGGGGGGGGGAGAAAGGAGGAATTCGGGACGATTCGACGAAGCGGATGCATCTTTTTGTTTTGTTTTAGGTGGGGGGTGGTTCGCATGATTCGAGGGTGAAGGGGGTGAATGTGGTTAGGAATCTTTAATTGTTAATGTTTAAGTGGTTATAGTAACACAATTATTCCATTTTTAATCGTTAGTACAGTCACTGAAGGCGAAAATTGGCTTTTACCTCAAAATTCTTCAAAAATTGATTTACCTAAAAATGTGGGAGCAAGTTTATTTTATCCATAACTTTAAGAGTGACATGTGCTTGACTTTTCCTTTTTAAATTTTAGGGGTTAAACCACCCCATCTGTATTTTTTTAATAAATTCAAATTTAAGCAATATATCGGTGGAAATCTTATGTAATTATGTGGAATAAATATTTTTTAAGCATGACTCATAATGTTCATTAATTTTTATAAATAAATAAATCGGGCATTAACATTATACAAAGAATTTGTTCACTACTCATGATATAATTTACCGATTTATTATGAATTTTTAAACCATTAAAAACCACCCCTATTTCAAAACATGGTCTCATTTTCCTTTGAAAAATAAATAATTTCAATATGCTTGTTAACAACTCCGAATCAACGTGTTAACAAGAGATCCGAAAAGGGGTGCCAATTTTCAACCCCGAAATCTATTTCACACTATCCAATTTTCCCGGAAAATCCAGAAAACACCCAATTCTACACAAACGTAATTTTAATTACGTGACCCGAGGCGGAATACCTCCCCCTCTTTCTCTCTCTTTCTCTCTCACCCTCCCTTCTCCTAAGGAAATCCATTTTATAATAATTATGTTTGCCGTGAAACTTTGATGGAAGCGTAAGTCGAAGTTGTAATTATGAGTACACATTTTTTATTATTTATATAGCGACGAGATTAAAGCTCTGCTCATGCCGAGTCGGTTGATACAATTTTATATATTTTTCGCGGACTTACGAAACTCAGTTAAATCTGTAATTAGTGTGGGCGTTGGTTAAGTACTGGTTTCAGGTAATGAAAGATATGCAGAGTTACACGCAAAGTATAATTCGGGAAATATACAAGAGAAGTGTTATTACGTTATTATCTAACAGAAAAAATAATATTAATTAGTAATTAATCGCTAATTGAAACAAAATTTATTATATCTCTTTCGTTTCTAATTCTGATAATGTGGAACCCTGATAAGTACATTGTAATAACTCTAATAATAATAATTTACTTGGATCCATATTTTTTATTACATAATAATTAATCATTCAATAGTATTTATTAAAATCCTTGTAATTAAATTGCAATAACTGAAATGATCTTCCTGTAATAATATTTTGCATTTTTGACTATTTACGATTTAATATTTAATGGTATAATTACTCAATTTCTGATATTTAAATTACAAGTTTTGAAATGGTCTTCCTCTAATAACAATAAACATTTAATAACATATTAATTCGATAATTAAGTGCATCTAATTTTAATTACTAATAATAAGTATTGAAAAATATAAGTCCCATTAAAATTTTAATAATTAGTGTAATATTACCTTGCTATTAATAATGGAAAACTATGTGTATTTAAAAGTGATTAGTACTTAAAATTGGTACTAAGGGCGATAGAGTGAGTCTTCAATTAACTAAAATTTATTTCAACTAATTGAATTTAATTTAATTAACCAATATTTGGCACTCATAGGAGGCTATTTTTATTACAATTCTGATAATTAAATCGCTAAAAATTATATTGGTCTTCATATAATAATAGTAATAGTACTAATAATAACCATAAAAATGCATTTATTTTATAGGAGAGTTATTAGAAAAATAATCTTTTTCTTATCAAAAACTCAAAACATTTCTTTTATTGGGGAGGTAGGGAGAAATAGTTTTGGAAATTTTACACATAGAACACAGTTTTGGGGAGGTAAGAGAAAGATGACGTTTCTTTATAAGGCGTTCCCACCTTTTTTAAAAGGGAGGATATATAATCCAATATTTCTAGGATCAGGATGGTAGTATTAAGAATTAAGTAATATTATATGCATTAATTGAGAGCTGTCAAGAAGTCGAATTTTAGCAAGCAAAATAATTAGGTTACACTAAATTTTTATCCGTGATACATAATTCCCCAACTGGTAGTAAGTATAATTAATCTTAAAACCCTCCTCAAATAACCGAGTAATTAAAATTGAAATACTTAATACACTTAATCAAAAGCTTTTTTTTTCTTTTGTTTTCATACCCAAGCCATCTTCATCTCTATCTCTGTCTCTTTATCTTCCTCTTCCCCCATTTAATATAAATCAGACCCATCGGGACATAAATAATCGTCTTGGAATCCTCAGGAATGCTCCACTGGAAGCATGAATCTCACACCGAGTCGCACTGGCAATCTGTTGCGGTCTAAGACGCTCACATACATACATACACATACACACATAAACTGGAGAACGTTCCTGGAAATCCTGCAAAAGGGTTGCAGGGTGTCGGTAGGAGATGTCAACGTTTTGGGATGTCAAAAGGGATTATTGAGAGATAATAATAATATTGATAAATGGAGATATTTCTCAAAATTCTCATACTTAAACTCATAATGATTTATATTGCGTTTTTCTGAAATTCCAAATTTTTAACTCTTGTTCAAGACCCATTTGTAAAAAATTAGCTTTATATGGACGTAAGAGGTAAGCACAGTGTTTTTAAAATAATAAAAAAATGAAAAAACGCGTGTTTTCCGAATTGTTGTGCTTCTAACTTTTTAAGTATTGAATTTAGAAGAAAGTTGAAGAGAGAAAAAAGTTGCAGAATCGCTGTTTACGTAATATAGCATAGGTTAGAAATTGAAAAATTTATTAACGGTTTTGCAAAATAGATATAAACAAGAAAAATCGGCTCAAAAAAGTGGTTTTCTTAATTAATTATTTTAGGCACTTTGAAATGTAGTTAGGACTTCCATATCACAGGCAGAATATCTTGAAGTCATAATAAAAGAATCCTGTAAATTTGGTTTCGATCGGCTTATTAGATTTTGCATAATAATTTTGCAATTCAGAAAAATCTAAAAATATTTCAAAATTATTTAAATTATTTTCCAGATATTCGATTTTAACAAAACTCGCTGAGTATATATAAGAGGGAGCAAGCTTTCTTGTGCTTTTCTCATTTAAACTACCGTTTAAACTATAGTTTAGTGGTAAGAATACCCGACGCGAAATTAGGAGACCCGGGTTCAAATCCCGGCTGGGATACAAAATTCCATTTTCAAAAATTCTCCTACATTTGTTTCATATACACCTTTACCATGAATTAATTTCGAGAACATATTCCATCTATTAAAAATTTTCCGGTTGACGATAACGTCGCATTTTAGATTTAATGAGTTTTAGTAGTGATTTTCATTTCGACTCCCAAATCGCATTCCGCGCTATTGACGTGCTCAAAAAGAGGAAATTAAACAAATATGATCGCCGCCCATTTGCCGAAAATACGCAAAAAAGGCCGCCGGCAGGCCTTTTGTCTGCCATCGTGTAAAACTCCCCATAAATGAGTTACCGTCCATCCAGGGGCCGTTCCCCATCGATTCATATTGTTTTGTGTGTGTGAGTGTGTGCATGTGATTTATTGCTAATGTCACAATCATTTATCTCTCCATCAATTACGATTATAATTGTTATCACAGCGTCGCCGCCGACGACTACGCCCCCTGGCGGCGATCGATGGATCGCCGGACAGACGGGACATAACGTGACGTCGAAAAAAAAGGAAATTTTTGTTATGAACGTAGGATATATGCGAGCATCCTGTATATGTCATGGAGGTGTTAGGGAAATTTCTTTGTTAAATTTCATAAGTAAAGTGTGTTTACTTACAGTTTCCCTAATGATCAGCATAAGATGCAATGTGTGAGTATTCGCCATTTCCTCGAAAGTCTTCGCCAAAACCTGCAGCAAAGAAAATTACATTAAAATTTAATTTCCCGATAAGACTCGGTGATCCCATCGCACGCCCGTAATGTCGGTCGTTTACACACAACTAGTTCTACGTTTATTTAGGATTCCAACATGGCGGAGGTCGGAAAATGGATCTATCTTAAATCGGTTTTTCGGTTATTTGCTCACATTTATATAGTGCAATTTGAATGTTAGCGAGTAATTTGATTGTCAAATTTTATTATCGTCGCTGAATTCGCTAGAATTACTTATTTGGATCAATGTGAACAATGTTAGCAATATATTTCAGGTTTTATTTTTTTCCAAAAACTACAGATATCCTAAAGTTCATATTACTTTTCCCAATACACCGATAGTGTCCTCCCTTTCACTAATAAAAATTCATTGAAATCTTATTACACTTCGCTTAATCTACAGCACCTTCAACTGTTAACCATAAAGATATCACAACTGACTCCAATAATTTTATCACTCCAACTCCTTTCCAGCTCCAGTCACGACCGTCTACAGCACCACGGAACTTCCCACGCCGTCCGCAGCCAACTCCAACCTTACAGTCATAGTAATAGCCGTGGCTGCGGTCGCGGTGCTGCTGATCGTTACCGTAACGGTAGTCGCAGCTGTGATATCCTGCAGGAGATCCAAGGGTAACGTCAGGATGAGGAGGAAGAAGAACAAATCTCCGGAGGAGTGTGAGCTGTCGGAGGACGGCTTCGGCGAAGGTTTCCAGAGGAGGAGCGCCCAGTACAGGGCGAGCATGTACGGCGAGTGCGAGGAGAGGATAGCCAGGATGATAGAACGTAAGGGGGAAAGAATTGTTTGAGAAGTTGTGAAATCGACCACTTTTCACTTCCAACGGCCCCAAATAGTTCCAAGGCAATTTCAGGCCACACTTTTTCCTCCAAAGAGTCCAAAGTGATTAAAGCAGGTTTCGAACAGTCCTAAACAGTTCTAGAATTGTTTAAAACTGTACTGAAACTGTTTGAAATCGAGGGGAATTTAGTGGACCTGGCGTCGCTTGGGCCACCTCCCAAGACTTTTCAGTTTCAACAGCTCCAAGGCAATTCCACCCCACACTTTTCCCTCCAAAGTGATTAAAGCAGGTTTCGAACAGTCCTAAACAGTTTAAGAATTGCTTAAAACTGTACTGCAACTGTTTGAAATCGAGGGGAATTTAGTGGACTTGGCGTGGGCCACCTCCCCCACTTTTCAGTTTCAATAGCTCCAAATAGTTCCAAGGCAATTTAAGCCCACACTTTTCCCTCTAAACTGATTAAAGCAGGTTTCGAACAGTCCTAAATAGTTCTAGAATTGTTTAAAACGTTGTGCAACTGTTTGAAATCGAGGGGAATTTAGTGGACCTGGCGTCGCTTGGGCCACCTCCCAAGACATTTCAGTTTCAACAGCTCCAAGGCAATTTCACCCCACACTTTTCCCTCCAAAGTGATTAAAGCAGGTTTCAAACAGTCCTAAACAGTTCTAGAATTGTTTAAAACTGTACTGCAACTGTTTAAATCGGGTTAAATTAAAGTTTGCTGGGTATGTCTTGGCAACCCAACAGTGAATAAGTCACTGGAATTATTTAAACAACTCCAAACAGTTCGTGGTAGTTTAGAACAGCTTTATAACTGTTTGGAATTGTTCTAAACCAGTTAAAATCAGTTTAGCTGAAAGTGGCAGGGTATAGCATTATTTAGAGCTTTACCCTGCAGAGCTATAACTCCAGGAGTTATAGCTCCTCCACTTTTCCCTTCAGACTTAACTAACTAGCATTCCAACAGTTCTGAAGATGTCAAAGTTGTCACAGAACTGTTTGGAGTTATTAAATAAGTTTGAAAAAAGTGGAAAGGTGCTCCAGGTATTGATATATCTTGCTACTTTCTCCAGGCATTTTCAGTGCATCCAGGCACAAACTGTTGCATGGTACCTTCCATTAACGGTCACATACTGAAGTGTGTACCTGTAAAACATCACTTCTTAAGAACAGTCACTTCAGTAAAAAGGCAAATCCTACGCCGATACTACAGTAGATTACATAATAACGTTACCTCTACTTAGCAAC
The DNA here is from genome assembly GCA_946251905.1 of Cryptocephalus moraei. Classification (NCBI taxonomy): domain Eukaryota; kingdom Metazoa; phylum Arthropoda; class Insecta; order Coleoptera; family Chrysomelidae; genus Cryptocephalus; species Cryptocephalus moraei. Next base: position 727,149 of record OX276466.1, on the reverse strand, counting down.
AGCGATCTAAGTTTCATTATAACAAAACGGCTACTAACGGTCAGTTTCAAGATTGAACTGTGGGAAATTAACCCGCAGAATCACATTTTAATACTCCAGTCACCTCCATAAAACGGACACAGTGGCCAGTACGTTCCTGTCAGAAAAGTAAGATATCTTATATAGGGTAGTTATGAAAAAGAAAAAATTCATGAATTTTTGGAAAATTGGCCAGAAATCGTCACACTTTTCAGAAAATACTGAATTTCGTTGAAAAATCCGATTCCTATATCATTTCGTTAGATAAAATTTCAAATTTCAGTTTGTGGACATTGACTAGAACACTAGTTTCCTGGCCAAAATCCACAAGAATGTTTTTAGGTAATTGACTTCATTCCATATCTTTTTGGGACAATAGTGAATTTAATATAAACTCGATTTATGGATTATGGACCTGGTTAATAGTTTACTTTCTGGAAAATTCGCTGGAACATCATTTAATAGGAAGGAAATTATGAGAATTTTTTAATAAGAATCCATTAGTTTCCTGCAAACTATTGAATTAGATACAAACGTCGCAACTTTATTAAAAGTGAACTTGATTTCTGAGCTCAAAGAAGGGTTTATTACATTTTTGGGAAATCTGCTGAATTTGGCTTCAATGAGATTTTAATGATGTTTGGTTCAATGTGGGTGGAATTTGGAAGAATTGACTAGATTTTATGAGGGTTTTCCGAAAACAACTGAATATTTTTAAAATCCAGATTCATAATCAGTAACCCAATCTCAATATCTGAATAATTGACTTGACTTCGTATGATTTTCTAAGAACAAAAAAAATACTGAGAACGAAGAATGAAGTCTTGCCGAACAGTTACTTGAGTAATTTTTTATTTTCAGGGATATTAACTGAAACATCAGTTAAAGTTATACTAATTTCTGAATAGGTCGACTTAGAATACATTAATTGTTTCTGGAAACTGTTGGATTTTCGTTGACGTCTATTTTAAATTTCTGATTCATGGATCAGGTTTTTAGTTAATACTTCCCTAGATAATTTTTCTAGAAATTGCCCAGATTATTTTCCTGGAAATCCATGGAAAATTTTCTTGATAACTTACTCGACTTCATGTAATGTTTAGGAAAAATACTAAAAATGAAAAATCCCAAATTTATGGAACAGTTATGGTGAAACAGGAGTTTTTAAAAAATATTTTTTTTTGTCTGCAAGGTATGTTGTTATTTTTTTGTATGCAAGTTAAGTAGTTATGAAAAAAAATAGTTAAAAAGATTTTTAGGACATTTAGGTACTAGGGAGTTTTGTTATATTAAACGATCCTACCCCATTTAACGGTCGGTTGTGAGATCGTTCAGTTATGTATTATTGTAATGAAATTATTAAAAAGACTAGTCGATGATCGCATCACCCCGTGTAACGGTCGGTTTCAAAATTGTAAATTACCTATTGTAATTAACTTGACTCACGTGAAGGTCTCGTCACTTATCGATTATCCTCATCGACCGTATTAATCCTGATAATCCCCGTTAAACGTCGCACAGGGCCACTATTTCCATTCTATCTTTACGTCGTAAGAGTCCTGCCTGTTTCCGACAAAGCCGGGCCCGGAGCGCGACTAAATGCAATTTCCTCCCTCCGCTTAACCTTATATAAATGTAAAAGAAAGCAAAAGTAATGACATTGCCAATTTTTCCTCCACCCCGAACCAAATTGGATCACGAACCTGTAAGGTGCTTTACGAGACTTCCCCTTCTTCCCTTCTCTTTCTCTCTCAAGTCGGGTAATATGTCAAAATAAGATATAAGGGTGGCGTCCCTCATATTTCGTATTCGGCTCTTATTAGGCAGGTACTTTTGGTCACGCTGCAAAGGAGAATCAACATAAGATAAATATTGACGATTGGCGGACGTTTTACGTAGGTGACCGTAGATAAGAACGGTGACTTATTTACAAATGAGTGAAAATGGGTAATCTATAGGTACGTATACAATGGCAAGGATTCAAAACTGACCGTTAACGGGGGTGGAACAACTAGTAGCTTGAGTTTTAGGGTAGTTTTAATCGTTGTACGAAAGTGTCTGTCATTGAGAAGATACATTTTCTAAACATATCTTTTCAACACTGGCCGTTAATAGGAGGTTGGGCTGCTTACCAGAAGAGACTATTTTATAAGAAATGTTGCAATAGGGAGAGTATGCTAGAAAATATTGAGAAAAATATGAAATTTCGCTAAATTTCACAACATATTTAAAATTAATTAGTTGTGTGATTCATAACTTCCATATTGCTTTCTTTACATTATTTTAAATTGATATAAAATACATAATCATAAAATCAAAATTTTAATAATTATAAATATTTTAATTATATGCAGATATTTTCCTTTCAATTGTTATAACAACAATTTTTTTTGGAATGGCAGAGGTGAGTAAAGAAACACACGATTCATTCATGCGTAACGGATTTTATGCTGACGCCATGTTGAAGATTTTACCTCACCTGAAACCGTTTATTTTTCTCAAGGACGCGTATAGAAGTTTCACTTCGAAATATTGTGGGCGTTGTGCTATAATTGATTACGTGTCTAATTGGCTGTGATTGCAAGAACAAATGTTGTAAAATAGAAGGGTAGGGGGATTTCTCATTATAAATTTAAATTTTTAAAATTATTTTCAAAACTTTCTGTTTTGAACTTAATTTCACAGAACGACCTGTTGGATTCACCCCTTGAACTAACACCAACTTCTAAGGTTCCTTTCTTCAATTCGCCGACCGGTATTTGCAGAGCAAATCCATCTAATTCGTCAAACTTCCCCCTCCCCTCCGCCGCCCCCGCCACCCTTTTAAAAAAGCGATTAAATCGGCACCTCTTAATGGGCTAATTTCGGGACTCGAAGTCCCACCTCGTTTTATCCATATTAAACAGTCTCATTAACAATTACTCCATCGTTTTCTTCTACCCTCTATCCCCCCTCCCCCCGCAGTTAATCGAGTTCATCAAGTTTAATTGCGTCCGGGATTAATGGGGAATATAATGGTTATCGTCGATATGACTCGTCCCCTTTCCCCTCCGCTTGGAAAAAGATATGGGATACTGATTAAGTCCCTTTGACGTCTCGAATGGGGACTGTGGACTGTGGTAGTTTTTCTGGATGGAGATTGGTGAAAATGGGAAAGGTAACGATAGTTTGGATTTTTCAAAAGAGAAATTTTGAAGTGAAACTTTTATCTTCTCGTCCGACAGACATTTTTCCTAAGAGTTAAGGACAGCGTAACGTAAGATGTATGATGACGACTCAACCGATCGTAAATTCTGTCATTACTTGCCAAACAAATGCAGATATACGGGGGAAATCTAAAAATACAATTTTTGGCTGTTGAGTCAAAGTGCATATTATATTTTTTTATATTATTTTCTTTATTTATATTATTATATATTAAATTATTTTAATAATTTAATCAGTTGAATCAGTTGAACGATAGATTTTTCAAATTTGATCTAGACGCAATACTTGTAACGTTATAATGACCATAAACTTTCGAAAAGAGGGCAACCTTATGGTTTCCTACAAATTACACACAAAGGAAATGAAGCATTATTTCCCAAAATTCCATCAGGGAATATTTTTTTACATACCATCAAATGCGTATAAATCAATATAAAATAGTATAAAATAAATAAATACGTATAATAAAATTTAACAACGCTTGCAACTAAATCTTCTCTGAATGGCATTTTTCTCTTGTTATTTTTCCATATTTTAATCCGCTTAAAAAATTTGTAACGTCCATTTGTCGTCGTTTATGACAAGACTGAGAAAAAGAGAATATCACTTGTTGCTCTCGGTTCTTACTCGGGCGCCAGATTTGAAGGGTTTACTCCTTTAATCCCATAGGTAATCAGGGTGTACTAAAACATTGAATGCAGAACGGGGATATTAACTATGTTTATCGGATGCAACGAACATGTAATGTTACGTTTACAAAACTGTGTGTTTACATGTTAAAACAATCCAATACTGACATCTCCAAATAATTTTTCTGTTGACCTGTACCTACATCGGGTTGAAATAATCTGATGGTGTTATTATCCGTTTTTTTTTTAGTTTTTGTTACGAGTGTAAACTGTTAGCAACTAGTATTAATAATAGTTGGATTTATTTGATTGCATCAAATGAAATACAAATGTACATCGATTATTCAAATCGGCGTGCGTTATTCGTTCCGGGAATCCGGGGTATTTCCCTCATCCCCCGTTCCAAACCCACCCTCATCCCCAAACCTCCCCAATCCACTTTATGTGTTTGTGCCTTTATTCCAACTAATTCCGAATAATATGTTACGTCTTCTCTCTCCTTCCCTCACACACACACTTTCTCTTTATCTCCCCCTCTCTCTTTTCCTTCTCGTTCTTGTTTCTCTAAAGTCGAGCCTTTTTATATGGAAGACGTGAACTTTTTCGATCGTTAGTTCAACTTCGGTATTGCGGTATTGAGGGTAGTTGTAGTTGTGACCGGTTTAACAAGTGGCGGTCGGAAATTAGATGTTCGGCTAAGGGAGGATTTTATTGGGAGCAGATTGAGTGAATTTAAAGCGACTGGTACTTTTACGGAAGTAATTTCGAAAATAGTTACAATAATCTGACTTTTCGAATAAACGATACTTCTCGGAATCAACGTCGTCGCTGACCCAGAAACTTACCCCTTCACCCAACTCAGGATAATTCATCCCTTCCCCAGCCTTCTTTCCCTCTTCACAATTTATCTATCCAGATTATTTAGGGGAGACGATGAACTCCCCCATGGCAAGTTAATAACATAACACATACACATAAGGCACCCTTTGCGAGAGTAATCACCGATTAGACCTTTTATTAAGTCCCGTTCGGGGAGGGGGGAAGGGGGTTGACGAGGGTGCTTTTTGAGGCGACCTTTCCCCCCCTCCCTTTTTGGAAGTGAACGTTCGCAGTCGTCCCGCCAAAACTATTAAACTATTAAAGCTCCACTTATCTGCATACCCTCATGGCGGACCTTCGGATCGACCCCTATAAGTTGGGATCGGGCGGGTAAAAGTGAAATTGTAATTGATTTTTGGAAGTGTTGGGTCGTCGTTTTGAATCGGAAGAGAGGTTTCGGGTAATGCAGGATTTTGAGTTTCAAAGTGAGGAAATGAAAGTTTTGAATATTTTTGGTAGATGGTTTCGTACATATTTTGGATTGTAGAAAGTCTAAAAATATCTCATTTGATTTACGAAGAGTAACAATTTTGACGTGATTTTATAAATCGACGAGCGGGCTAAACATCCCAGAAAACATGGTAACGGTACACCAGACCCGTGCGTGGAAGCGAGAGCGAGACTCTCTTTCTCTTCCACTACAGCGTCCGAGTGAAAGAGAGACAAGCGATAGAGGTACGGTCGGCCTCAGCGTTTCGCTTCTGACGCATATATCTCCCTTCCACTCCGTCGGCTGAAAGAGAGACAGCGGCAGCACACAGCTGGACGATAATGTTTACTGTGCATACCATTGCTTATTACTATTACAATAACAATTGCGGCAATAGGGTTCTTAGTTCTTGCATTCTAAGAGTTTGATTAGCTATATAATCTCATATCTATTTCGACTAAAAAATTATCATGAATGATATTTCATAAACATATGCAATTTTTCATAGATGTTTCCTTATGACGTTATCACGTAAAATTATCGTCCGTGAACCGACTTTACAGACAACCATTTTTTTTGAGAGACATTTCATTTCTATTAAGAAAATATAGCGTTAAACGTTTATCCATAAACCGAAAAGGACCACCCCAAAACCCTGCTTTAAATTTATTTTAAGGGCGAGTCGCCCTCTCCTAAACAATTCCCCCACTAAAAGATATATTTTTTATTTATTTATTACGGTTTTTATTTGTTGTTTTCTCCTTTTCCGCGTACCGAAGGGGCCTTCGTCACGATCGCCCTGACAGAAGCAATAACGCAAAATAATAGGCTCGCATGAAAAATGTATGGAAATGTCCCCGGACGCCCTAACTTCGCGTAGTTTCATGCCCTAATAACGTCGCGTTCGCCATATGCGATTGTACAGGGTGTTCCACTCAGTTGACCAATTGGACACTATACAAAATCAAGTTAGACGGTACGTGCGGTCCCATTCTCGTGTTGTGATTTTTCAGCAAATGGCTCATTCGGTGATAAACGAACCTTTTTTTATATAAATTTAATACGACTAATCCAGTTTTGTCTCGTGGGACGAAGAACTTCATAATTTCTACCCTAATGAGATAATTATTGGTAACACAAGAAATGTATGAACATATATGCCCCTGCGCTCCGCCTATGGGTTTATCGGTCGTATGTAAGGAGGAATAAGATGCAGTGAAATAAATTAGTGTTTGTAATTTAATTTATACTGTTATATCTATATCTCTATTGTTGATGGTTGAAAGGTTGATATAAGTCAATATGCTGAAATGAAGCTCTCATCCAATAACATCTTCAACAATTTTCACCCCAACACCATCTGTTTCATCTCATTTAGGTCTTACGATTCCATTCATAGAGTGGCAGTCTTTTAGAAACCCCCTGTATGGTACGTATCCAGAGAGAGGGGGTAAAGGGGGTTAGCAAAAGACCGTGGGGTAGGAAAAAACGAATTTTCGGGTTTCTATGCACCCCCAAGCCGCCCCCTCCTTTCACCCCCTCCCCCTAGAGGAAGACGTACGGTTTATTTATATGAATGCTGTCTACTTTTCACGATTTGTGAACACGAGAGGCAATTCGGTAGTGGAATGGAAATTTTATTCAGGTCAAAGGCGTCTTGTTAATCGAAAAATGTCGGAAGACCGTTTTTCATCACACTCGCACACATACACACATATATATATACACACACACACTCATGGTGAGATTACGCAGGAAGAGGAGAAAGAAGCATATTGGGATGAAAGTTAACGATCTCTTGGAACCGGCCATATTTCGATAAGTTTGTTTCAACAACCTTACAGAGTGATTGCATCAAGTATATATTTGCAATGATTAAAAGAAAGAAATATTTGTTGTTTCAAAATATCCTGTTACCACAAAGAATCGTCTAATGTGAATGACGGTCCACATTTGTGATGACATAACAAAAAATCATGAGTTTAATGAATATATCATTTCTATTTACCTTTTAGAATTTGACATTTTCATAATTACCGTTCCCCATAACAAGAAACACTTAATCTTCCCGACTAGTCAATTATTATTCGATCCACAGTGTTAAACACTGGAAATCCACTTATATTTTTTTTTCACTTTTTTATAATTCATCACAATAATTATTTAAACAGTTATAAACGAAATTTTTATTGGTGTTAATAACTATTACCTATTTCGTTTCAATACCCATTATTGGAACTATTTTAATCTCCAAAGCAATGAAGGCATACGCACCAAGACAGTCTCCAATGAAGGAAATTCCACCTTCAGGAATAAGGATAACATGACAGGATCACAATTAAGAACGTGTAACTTAGTGACATAAATAACATCTTTAATATGTGTTGATGAAGATTACCATTTTTGAAGCACTCTACTCGGGTATTGTAGTGTTAAACGATGAGGATGATAAGGTGTTACGCAACTGTCATCAACGTCATTAAGAAGGAGAGAACAGGACATGATCATATATAACAGTATGTAATTGAAGGATTTTCCACAGATCGAAGAGTTTTAAAAGAGCATTTGAGGCAAGACGATAGTAATTTTAAAAAAGTTGCAAGTGACTGAATGGAAAATATGAAGTTTAAAATGCACTGTATTACAACTTTAAGGAAGTTTTGGGTTAACCGAAGGTAGGTGGCACGCCTAATTCACTACAGCAACCGACTACATTTCCGCCGCCTCACTTCGCCTTTCGCTTTTATTTACCCTTCACCCTTCCCTTTCCCTCCTCCTCCTCCATGATTTTATTTTTCCCGGACGGGCGGCGGCGGCGGCGGCACATAATGATATCAAAATAATGGCGTAATATTCCGAAAAGCCGCCTCTTAAAACACAATTTAATATCATCTTTTCTGGGGACCGAGCAAAGCCCCACTCTAAATAAGAGAAAATCGGTTAATCTTGTTGTCGCTTTTACTTCACACTCTCGACATTTGGCACCGGTCGTTGGAGGGTGGAGGGAGGGGGACGAAGGAGTTTCTGGGAGTTTCATTAAGTTTTCCTGGATTAGTCGGGAGGGAAAGGGACGGGAATTACGCTCGAACGTATCCCCCGAGGGAGCGGGAGAGGGGAAGCGTCGCCGGCGGCGGAGGCGGAGGGAGAGGGAGAGGTGCGATCGGGGACGATAGGAGGATCTCGAACATTTTACGATCGTACATGTATTACGAAGTGTTAGTATCAAATGGCAAAAAATCCACGAGAAATGATGGTCGGTACCTTCCATTTCTGGACAAATTGCTAGTATCAATACTCTTCCATTTGGGAGCCTCTTGTCGTTCTTATCATTCAACGGTAGGTACCATAATCGAGTCGAGTGTTTCAAGAAATATTGATCTTCATCAACACTAGTAATATTAGTAATCCATGAAAAATCCTGAAATCACGTCCTTGTTATATTGTCCTTTTCCCCATGATGGCATTTCCTTGGGTTGAATAAAGGCTTTCTTCCATTTGAAGAACCTCCTGTCACCCTTATAATATAAGTTACCGCAATCGAGTCAAGTGCTTCAAACATGTTGATCTTCATAAACACTAGTGATACTATTGATCCATGGAAAATTCTTTAAATTGCACGTCCTTAGGTATGATCCTGCCCTTTTTGTGCCTATTGTCCTTTTCCTGATGATGGTATTTCCTTGGGTTGAACAAAGGCTTTCTTCAATTTGAAGAAACTCCATTCATCTTTATTATTTAAGTTACCGCAATCGAGTAAAGTGCTTCAAAAATGTTGATCTTCATAAACACTAGTGATAATATCGATCCATGGAAAAATCCTTAAATTAGGTACATGTCCTTAGATATGATCCTGTCATGTTGTCCTTTTCCCGATGATGGTATTTCCTTGGTTTCAATAGAGGCTTTCTTCCATTTGAAGAACCTCCTATCACCCTTATCATTTAAGTTACCACAATCGAGTCAAGTGCTTCAAACATGTTGATCTTCATAAACACTAGTGATACTATTGATCCATGGAAAATATTTAAATTGCACGTCCTTAGGTATGATCCTGCCCTTGTTGTCCTTATTGTCCTTTTCCTGACGATGGTATTTCCTTGGTTTCAATAAAGGCTTTCTACCATTTGAGTAACCTCTTGTCACCCTTATCGTTTAACGGTGCAATATCCAAGTCAAGTGCTTCAGAAATGGTAAACTTTATTGAGACCAACGATATCGTATATACTAATGATGACATTAATCAGACAGCAATCAATTTCACCAAGCGACTCTTTAGTGATGTATTCAGAAAGGGAATAACAGTTACTTCAGTGATACTACCGATTGATCAAATTGAAATATCCATTTAGAGTTACGTAAGGATTAAATCAGGTCATACCAACTTCCCTTCGGAGTTATACAATATTTAACTCCTTAAGGCAAGGGTTCCCAACCGGTGGTACGCGTACCACTGGTGGTACGCGGGAACGTTTCAGGTGGTACGTGGTACGCGTGAGTGATGTGAGCAACATGCTATTAAATAGCTTCTGTACGCATCAGCAATATCAGCAGTGAGCACGCAAACATTACTTAGGTTCGTTGTGGGTGTTGTAGTAATTAATTGTGATTTCGTATAAGAAAACTGAACTATGAAACGATTTCTGACGTCCTTTTCTACTTCAAAGGATTGTGCTAAAAAACCTAAAATCCTAAATCACCGGCCAATCGTAAATACGATGAAAGCTACTTACAGTACGGTTTTATAGTGAAGCCAGAGACTGAAGCCAGTGACATTCCTAATCCTCAATGTGTTGTATGTCTTGAAACACTTTCGAACCAAAACATGAAGCCTTCCTTACTGATGCGACACCAAAATACTAAGCACCCTGATATGATTGGTAAGCCCATTGAAATTTTTAAAAGAAAATCTAATATTTTAAGAAAGAAACCCAATGTTTGACGAAGTTTGTCAATACTGATATTAACTTGATAAAGGCGTCATATCTTGTTAGTTTAAGAATTGCAAAAGTTGGAAAGCCTCACACAATCAGTGAGATGCTTTTACTGCCGGCCGCTGTGGATATGGTCCAAGCTGTGTTAGGAGAAAAGGCAGCCAAAGAAATTCAAAAAATACCACTGTCAAATAACACAGTAAAGAGACGAGTTGTCGATATGTCTAATAATATTGAAGAGCAACTGGCTTTAAAATTCCAAGAATGCACTTATTTTGCACTTCAAGTTGACGAAAGCACCGATGTTACAAACATGGCGCAGCTACTTGTTTTCGTGCGATTTGATTATAATCAAGAGGTGATAGAAGAGTTTTTGTTCTGCAAACCACTTGACTCAAATACCAGAACGAAACTCATTTTTAAGGTAATTGATGAATATGTGCTTAAAGTAGGCATTCCCTGGTCGAAGTGTATTGCAGGGGCGGATTTAGAATTTCGTCTAGGGGGGGGCGCGCTCAAATTACAGGTATATAAAATAAATCATGTATTTCACTAATTTTTTAAGAAAACAACATTAAAATATATATAGTAATAAATAATATAATAAAATAAAATATGTAAATAAATAAATAAAATAATAGATAATAAAATATTATTATACTTAAATGCAATGCTTATTTCTCGCTTGTTCTATAACAAAATAACGGACCATAGAACAACCAATAGAAGAAAACAAACAAATAACGTTAAAGAAACATAAGAAAAAAACAAGATTTATGTCACAGTGATTGAACTTAAAAGTTTTGTTAAAGCTCTAGGGGGGGGCGCGCGCCCCCCGCGCCCCCCCTCTAAATCCGCCACTGGTGTATTGGCTTGTGTACAGATGGGGCAAAAGCTATGTCAGGACGATTGACAGGGCTAGCAGCAAAAATAAAGGAAGTTGCTCCTGAATGCAAAAGTACGCATAGTGAGAAGCATTAGCTGCTAAAGTTATGCCGGAAAATCTTAACTCAGTTCTATCGGATGCTGTGAAAGTTATTAACTTCATAAAGGCTAGGGCTGTAAACACAAGATTATTCTCCTTGATGTGTGAAGAAATGGGTGACAAGTTCAAGATTTTACTTCTGCATACAGAAGTGAGGTGGTTATCTCGGGGAACAATTTTGAACCGTCTCTTTGTACTGAGATCACAAGTTTTTATGTTTTTAAGTGAAAAAAATCATGACATGAAAAAATTGTTTGCTGATGAAGAATGGTTGTTAAGATTGGCTTACCTAGCCGACATTTTTGACAAACTCAACACACTGAACTTGGGACTTCAGGGACCAAACACAACAGCCTTCACAACCAGTGGCAAAATAAACTCCCTTCAAGAGAAAGTTGGTCCTGTTTTGTTCACAAATACAGGAGGAGAATTTATCTGCATTTCCAACACTATCATCATCTTTTGAAGAAAATGAAATATCTCCAATGCCAGATGTGGTTGCAGATATCACTATTCACTTGGAAGGCCTTCAAAAATGCTTTAAAAAGTATTTCTCTGAAGATTTTTGAAAAGTGGACTGGATCAGAAATCCTTTTTCGGGAACCTCACCAAATGAATTAGAACTAAAAGAAAGTTTTATCGATCTTACAGAAGATAGTTCCATGAAAGATTATTTTAAAGAAAAATCTATAATTAACTTCTGGATCGGAAGTAAAACCGAGTACCCTTTGATCTTCAGGCAAGCTCTGCTATTTTTGATGCCATTTGTTACGTGTTACTTGTGTGAGAGTGGCTTTTCTGAACTCTTGTACATAAAAAATAAACATAGAAGCAGAATAAGTGTTGAAGAGGACTTAAGAGTGAAGATAAGTTCCATTACTCCAAATGTTAATATTTTAATTACAGGCAAACATCAAAACAATTTTCGCACTAAAGACTATAAATGTATATTTTGCATGATGATTAATTTTTTACTGAGTTTGTACTAATTTTTTATTTGTATGTTTGTAAATTTATACCATTTTAATCTTTTTATTTCTCCTTTATTATAAGCATGTTATAAATAAACAAATATCTAACCATTAAATATGAAATTTTCTCGGGAATTTAATTCAAATAGCCTTTGAACACTTTTAGAAGAGTAAATATTATACGTTTATTAAAATATTTAGGTCTGGTGGTACGCCAAAATTTCTCAAAAAGTCAAGTGGTACGCAGATGCAAAAAGGTTGGGAACCCCTGCCTTAAGGGGTTGAAGGTGTCCTCTCCCATTTTGTCAAAGACCGTCAGATTGAACGTTTCTGACAACAGCAGCCATCCTCGGCGTCGTTGAAAATTCGTCGTTCTTTTTGCGACGATTCTTTTTTCTGCGACGGACTGACCCACTTCAAAAAGCTCGACACTATCCAGAAGGAACCCCTTTCCGGGGGCCATTTCTCACGTATTTGCATACATTGTCATTCCGTCCTGTGTGTGTATGTATGGAGGATGAAACAAAAAATAAAACACACACACACACCGACGTTGTGTTGTGTGTGTCTGTACATTTTTCGTAGTTTCACAAACACTCTCGGAATAATATCTGGCGATGACGGTTTCGACAGGGGCGGTTCCCACCCCTAACCCCGTTTACATACAGGGCGAATAAACACTCCGTTACAAGAAAGAATATTATGAGGCCGATAACCATTGCGAACGCAGGTTACATTTTTTAAACTTCGGAACAGAAAGGAACGTTAACGCCAACGTAAGTCGTAGAACGCTACATCTCGTGTCTGAGATAGGGGGATGATTTTTTTTAATGTATTTACTTGAAATACAACAGAAATCTTTGTGTCTAGAAAGCGTGATTAAAAGAATCAATTACTCTTGAACGTGTGTCGTATCACATTTCGTTTTTGAGGCAACCAGTGCTTAAATACTCTTTCAATTATATATCCTTCAAATTAGAGGGCACATAATTGAAATTACAGTTTTAAAGAAGGATTGTGTAACCCTAAAAAGTTCCTGGGAACTTGTGACTGATATACTGGGTGATCAAAATATTTTGCCTCATAATACCGCACAAGTATTACTTAAACTAACAATTGGCTGAGTAGTCGCAATATTAAATAAACTTATTCGCTCTATCTCTCTATCCCATTATTTTCAGTTTAAGAAAATCTTGTAGGACGTTCTTTTTTCGATATACTGTGTGTTGATATATTTTTATAATTGTTAAAGTGGAGATAACATTGTTCTCGCCCTTGATACTCCATTATTATAAAACCCACTCACCTGAGAAGTGATCAGTACACGCAACCCTCCATCCCTACAACTTCAACCATTAGCGATTGCTTTATTTAATATTTATTCAAATTGATCTCGGAGATACAATACGATAAAACTTCTTCGCCACGTAATCAAAGGCTCTTCCTTTATTCTCCTGATACATAAGGACTTCCACTTCAACTTTCTCATCTCTATGAATAAAAGAACGGTCTCGACAAGAACGCCAGTATAAATAAGTACACAAAGAAAAAGATAATAATTCGACAAAGATGGATTGCCCGTTATATATGATGTATTTCCAAGGTACTCTAAATATTTTTCTTTTCCAGAGCCGGACTTGATAATGCCACCTGTCAGCATCTCCCAGAACGATTTGGACTTTTAATTGGGAACGAATGTAGTCTGTTAATTAGATCGACTGCAGAGGAAGGATCTCAGACAGAAATAGTACAATTACAACTAGAGTATTTTTTTGTTTATAAGTTTAGGACGTCTTGTAAATATTAAAATGAATACAACGGGATACGAAACATTAAACACCCTGTATATATTAGTAAGTAAGTTCTAATATCGATTACTGCGTTTTACTGTAGTGGTGATAGCGTTTAATGACATGTAATGTATGACTCATTATACCTATGTATTGTGTGTTTTCTATTACGACGTATTATGTATATATTTTGTACAACTAGAAACCAAAAATGCGTAGTGGATAGATTCCAAGGTAGAATTAGGAAATGTCTAAGTACTTAATATCGACATACTCCCATTTAAAAATTGCGATAGTGTTTTCAAAAAGTTAAAATTTTATGAGGTGGCAATAATTTTTTAACCCCCTGTATATAAAATATATTCGAAAAGTACAAAACTATATTGTATGCTTTAATAAAACCTCTATGAATTTGTGTTAGTAATTCTTCAAAATTTAGACATAAGCAGAAGTGTTATAAAATTTGCTAAAAGAGGTTTGATATTTTGAAAAGAACGTTTCGACTTTATGGAACTCTATTGGAGTGATTTTCGATATGACAATTTTTAAAAATTTTGACAATTGTAGTAAACTGTGTTTCGCTGAAATATGGTGTCTGTGGAAATATTAATTCCAAATTCATGAAACTCTTGAAGTAAATTTGGAAATAAAAATGTCTGAAATTTCTAGGCAATTAACTACTACTTTAAAAACTTCTCGAAAACAGTATTTTAAAAATATCAATTTCCGGAAAAACCAAAATAAATTATTTCAAAAACTTTCAGTTTTCAGATCCTGAAAATTTTCAGGAAATACTCCTCCTCTTCCTTTGAAATAAAAAATTTCAAAGGAAATTGCAATATCATTTATCACTGAAATTAATTGAAAATGTTCGCGAAATTTCCCCGTCTAACTAAAAAGTCTTGAAAGTGCATTTGCTCTCCAGGAAAACTTAAACACATCTCATACAGGTGGTCTTTATGAAAAACTGTATTTTGAGGAAAGTCCATTAGAGTTTTAGAAAGTTTGTAGTAGTATTTTTGAATTTAAGTTTAAATAAAGCACGTTACCCAATTATTTTCAAGTTCTAGATCGAAATTTGAACTTACCTCAGTTTGAAATGTTCCAACAGTCCCACAAAGTTCTATTTAAATTTTGGGTGATTCGCTGTACATATTGCTTGATAAGATTAGAAATACCAACGCCATATTTATTGTTTTTATACACCACTTTTCGTAGATAAACTTGTAAACCCACTCAGGTATACCTTTTTTAAAAAAAAATAAAATTTCCCCGACGACCGGACCGTTTTATTCAAATCTAATCCCCGTTTAACAATCCGTCGCTCGTCCTCTCAAACTAAGTTCCTGATGAAAACATGCTACACTTGTACTTATGTATTTGAATATATAATTTAACCTCGCTCTATCTCGAAAAGACGAATTTTAATGAAAATTTTAAAACGGAACACAGCAGAAATATCACCAAGAGCGAGAGAGAGAGAGGGAGAGGGAGAGAGAGAGAAGGGAAATATTGCCTTACTCTTGTATACCCATTTATATTTAAATATCGGGGCCACGTCGGCCTTCATAAAATTATTTTGGTTTGCAAATTGCGCCTGCTAAATTTGGTTTATGAAGCAGTTTTTGAAAAGGCTTTTGGCTGCAATATCGCCCGCAGAGGGTCTCGGGGGGGAGAGACCCACCCCTGCACCCCCAACGACCCCCTCGCAGCGCCACGCATTGATTTCCACACTTTCGAGCGAGGAAAAAGGGAGCGAAAATAATGCACGACAGAAAGGATGGAAATGTGGGGTGGACCTCGATAATCCGGACGCGATTTTCAGCAAAAGTTAGGATTGTTCGAGTCTTGTAATTGGGTTCTATTCTCAAAGATCGTAACGAATCCAATGAAGCCTCTTTAATCCGAACAGAAAAATTAAAAACAACATACTTTTCCTGCAAGGCCCCACGTTGGGCGCCAAAAATTTGCTGCGAAAGTTTTGGATACAAAAAAGTCGCGATCCGTTACATCTGTTGATTTTAGAGGAGCTTGCTGCCACGTCTCTAAATAATATGAAACACACGACTTAAAAAACAAAAGGTCTATTGATAAAAAGAAAACGGGATTTAACAGTAAATGAACAACAATTAAAGTCAATAAGACGGGTGGCCTTTCCCTATCTTAAAACTAATAACTATTAAACAATAACTAATAAAAAAATACGTATATCGCAAATGAAAACTGTCCTACGCAACTGTCTATCCGCACACTCCGCTCGCGAGTTCACAAAAACACAACTAAACCATAAAAAACACTACAAAGGAACTATAAAGGCCACCCTCAATAACTAAACTAATAACATTAAAACAGAAATATTAACTCCTGAATTTACTAGAATTTCGCACCGTAACAAATTCGGACGGTCATAATCCCTAGAAATTGTGTCTGATGAAACCCACCTTCATTTGAGGAGTTCCTTTGATTTGAAACATACTTTTTAGAGGGGAAATGTTACAGCAAACTCCCCCAACCCCCCCTTATCCCTGGTTAAGTAAGCGATACATCAATGGTGATAGTGAGGCACTCAATTATTCGTGAAGGATCAATTACCGCAACACGCTAATCGTCTCGTCGTATATCTTACCCCCTCTCCATGTTCCATCTCTCTCTCTCTGTCTCCCCCTCTCCGAATATGACCCAAGATGATGATTGATCATACGTAATTGCGGTTGTGTAACATTGGATTCAATCAATGAATTGAAACGAAGGTAAGTACATCGTGTAATGATGGAACGCTTAATTGGTTTGATTAGGTGGAGTTGGGGTTCAAAAGAAGGTACTTTGGTAATTCTGAACCTTAAAAAGTTTCCTAAGAAAATGATTAAGAAAACGTAATTTAAAACAAAGCACCTTCAAAATTTGTTGGAATTTCGTTAAATTCTACAGAAAATGATCTATTTCATAACAACTCTTATCTTGAGTTTTATTTTGTTTCTAAACAATATGGAATAATTTTTTTGGGTAATTTGTCTGGGAAGTAATAACATTTAAAAACTAATTCTGAATTAGAAGTTGTCATACCTTCAATATCTTTTAATAAGAAGTTAGAAAAGTCTCTTCAAGGGCTAAAATTTCTTATATTTAAAATATATTACGAATCCTTGAAAATGAGTTTAAAATTGAATGACAGTGTTATAATGTGGGTTACATACACAATGGGGTTTTTGAGTTTCGAAGAGTTATCGAAGCTGCATTTAAAAGTGAAATAAATACCTTCGAATTCAAATTTATTGAAATTTGTAAAATCGATGATCAAATAAAATTATCAAATTCTGCTAAAAACAGACTAAACAATTCGGTGGTGGCATTAACAACTATAAGGAGAAGATTTATCGTTTATTTTAGGGGACAGTGACACGTCAAGTCATTAATTTTGTTTGGTAATTCTAGTTTAAACATTGATAAGCGTCCCTGTGCGGTTTACATATCGAACGTCTCCTTTTCTGGTATTGTAATATCGTCCCTTTACGTCACTCATTAAACCGGTGTCAGTAACAATTAAAACGTAAAAAGGTTCACTAACCCTCCCCGGACGGTTTTAATTTGTATTTATGAAAGCGCTTACAACAACAACACACACACATACAGATAGAAATTAAAATTAAAACCGGTAAAAGGCGAAATGCAGATGGAAATATAATTTCAACTAGTTTGTAATTTGTAAAACGTTTCGTGCAATTTATTGTCAAATGATGCAGCTGACGCAAGCCCCGTATGAAATTTTTCAACAAAAATGAAGCAAAACAGGTAAAACGGGATCGCTTTTTATGCGACTCGCTTTAGGGTTTTAAACGTTCCGTTAGTCTAACGCTTTATAACAATCTTTTTAACTGTATCAACCGGAATTACATTGTATGTGTTTAGATCTTGGCGTGAACCGTGGAGAGTATTAAATGTAGGAAACGGAATATTCCCCATGCGTCCCTACTTCATTTCGTCGACGACTACATCTACTTGTACTTTGTATACACTCACACACTTTTAAAGCTCGCCCAGACATCTGAAAGTAATAGAACGTTTTAGGAAAAAGCGCATTTCGCACCTTACATACAAATAAGGAGCGGGGATCTCCTTAGAGGCGACGGTCTTAATGAAATTCCGCCGCGGCCCGTGGGGCGTTATTTAAATTCATTTTCAAAACACCACAAAATAAGGATATCGAAAGGAGGTGATAAAACTTTATCTGTAATAAAACCAGAGGAATTTCATCCTCTCAATTTCGAAAAAGGATCAATACGCCGGATATACTGCGATTCAGCTCTTTTCCGGTATTAGATCTCATCTCTCGCGAAGTACTTTTATTTTTGGAAAAATTCAGTAATCCTCCCCCCACCCTCCTGCAACTCTCCCTCCCCTGGAACCGACCCCGAAAAGTAATTAGTTCTAAAATGGATCTCATGAATAAAGAGTCTCCTTGAGTGAGTGTTTTACGATTTTCCCTTCGTCCTTCATTCGTAATTAAGGACTCTCTATCGGTATTGTTTCAATTCGGATCCCGCTTTTTTCCCCTTCGATCTTGTTCCATTTTATTCAATTGCTCCCCTCTCCGAATAATTAATTCCATTGTCGCATTTTTCCCAGACGAGGAGGTTGATCTGATCCGCTGTTGAAATATTAAAAAAAGGCTGTCGCGCTTTTATAAGCAAACGTGGGAATATTTAGGATTTTTTTAGGGTATTAGGAATGTTGATGTTTTGAGAAAGAAATTACATGGAGCTTTCCTTTGGAGCTACATGGACCTACTACCTGGTGACTAATTGCATCTTATTTTTAAATTTACAACTGGCAAATTTTGTTAATTTTTAACGTATTTCCAAAAAAAGTTGATAGTAGTAATTTTAAAAATATTCCTAAGAATTTGGTAATCTCCAAGAACTCCCCAAAGGAGACATATTGAAATCGTTTTTAAAAATATCAAAAAATAATTCCTCATTTGTTAACTACTCTTAACTTATTGAACTCCATTTACAGTTATTTATCTTGACGATTTTTACTTTACAAATTTCTTTAAACTCCAATAAAGCACTGTAATCCTAGTAACTTTTAAATTCAAAATATGACGCACTTTGACAACTTCCAAAACAAAACTTCTTCAACTCAATTTCAAGAAACCATTAAAATCCAAAAACATTCAGCTGTTAACTTGAATTTTCGAAAAATAACTTTCGACTTTCTAAGAATTCAAAGGAAACTTCTTGGAAAATTTTCAGCAAAATTTAGTTAACACTGAAAAGTTTTATTGATTATTTATTTTTATTATTATTTTAAGGCTGGAGACTGCAGTAGTAGTTGGAGACCTGAGGGCGTAACGTGCAGATCCGGAATTGAAGTTCTAGTCGTATGGAGAGAGGGCTTGACGTGCTCTCCGATGTGACTTCTCCGGGGCTAGATCTGAGGGCGTATCGTGCAGATCCGGGTTTGAAGTTCTCGAAGTCTGAAGTTATCGTATCTTGAAGATCTCGTAGAACTCTCAGGGCGTAACGTGAGAGCTTGTAGGTTGGGGTGACGTAAACCAAGACCAACAACACACGACGTTTTTGAGCATACTTGGTATACTGATTTACTGTTCCAAATTTCATAGCTTTTATACATCTTATTTTGCATTGGCTAAATGAGATACTATTTTGTTTTACATGGAACCAAACTGACCTTCTTGAGAAGTGCTTGTTATCACGTTACCTAGACGTTGTATTATGATTAGTCAGCTGAGTATGGGGATTTGAACTTGACAGGCTCACGTTCGATCGTAATTGTTTTCCTCTAGTAACGTCAAACGATCGCTAGTGTTATTGATTCGTGTGCGAACGTTAAAACAATCCAATAATATTTTACATAACTATCCTCGCCCTTAATTATGACTTAATTACAACGTTATGGATGCTTTGCAAATTTTGAATTTTAAACGAAGTGATAACATTTAAAAATTTATCAAAATATGGCGAACACAGTATCCCCTGATAAGGCGACTATACGCCCCACCAAAACTATCTTTCCTCCTTTTTGAGTTTCCTCTAAAACATGGTGAATTTAATTTCCTCCATTTAGTATCCTCCAAAATGCAGTCCAATCTTAACTCCATCAGTATTTCTTAAATTCCCCCAAAATGCGGTGACAAATCTCACCCCTTCCCTTTCGAGATCTCCCCCCATTTCCCCCAAAATCGATGGGATTAATATTAAACATCCATTCGACGAAAATAAGAAGAACAAAACATCTCAATAAAAGCGAGGACTGAATCCTAATGAACGACTCGCAGGAAAAAGGGAGGAGGGCGGATAAAAGCGCGACATAACCGAATTAGAATAAAATTAATAAAGGAAAATGTAACGACGACTCGGGGACGGTTTTAGGGGGTGGGGGGAGTCCTCGGGGGTACATCGTCACACCTTAAATTGCACAGGTTTAGGGTAAGTTAATAGGGGCGCGTCGGAGGTGGAGGGGGTTGTTATAACCCTGCTTTTGAGTCGCAGGTGTAGCTGATTGGATCGCCCAGAATGATACCGAAGGGTTCGTATTAGTTATGGGCTATTTGCATAAAGCGCCATCTTTTTCGGGGCACCGCCGGCGGCAAATTTATTGGGTTGCATAATGCTGTAAGGGGAAATAACAAATTTTGAAATTATGAAATTAAGCGACGCCTTAAGGACTCAATTCGGTGTTTAAATGACGACGTTTAGGGGATGGGGATGATTTTCATGTGTAACTTTAAGTGACTTTAACGGTACAAATTTAAAGCCACATTAAAAAGTATTATTCCAACTAATAAGCTTCCAATTAGAGAGTATGTATGTGTATGTCTTTCTTAAATTGCCATGCAATTACGTTTAAAAACCACCATTCTAAAGTTCTCTGGGAATATTCTGAGATCCAACTGCTCCTTCGGGTTCTTTCATTACAAAAATTTACAATTTTAAGTTCTTAAGGATAAAAATTCATTATAACAAGATATACATCAAATTGACTTATGTGGATTTTTAGAATATTTTCTTAGAGAGATTTTATTGAAAAACAATTTACTTAGCAACTTTCAATAGGAATATATTTGCACTTTCCCGCCTAAAATTCACTCCCCCAAATCACAAACTAACTTAGATTTAATGCGAGGAAACTCCCGACATTTTAGGAGGTCTATAAAATTAATGACTTAACATATTGGTCTCAAGCTCAAAGGAGAGGAAAATTTAGACTCATTGAGAGGGAAACCTACAAAATGGAGTTATTTTGAGTCTTTTTTTTTTAAAACAGTCTATAAAAAATAATGTTGGATTTGGTGAGAGGTGAATTTTTGGAAAAAGTCTCAAAAAAGAAAAAGATTAATACTTGTCTTTCAAATTCCAAGGGGAACAATATTAGGCTAAATATTAGGAAAAATATTAAATGTAATTAGAAGGAAATTTTCGTATTTTACAAAAAAGTCTCAAAAAAACGACATGATAGACTTGTTACTTAAAATTTAATAGAGTACAATATTTAGTTTCATTAAGAGGATGACTAAAAAAAGGGGTGTTATTTTATATAATTTCGTATTTTAAAAATATTAAATCACAAACGAAATTACATTTGATTACGAGGAGATCCTCATATTTTCCAAAAAAGTTTCAAAAAACAAAATAACAGACTCATTTAGACTCATTTTTAGACTCACTCTGAGACATTTTTTTTTGAGAAAATCGCAAATAACAAAAGAAGTTAGATTTGGTACAAGGGTAATCCATTATTTTGGGAGAAGTCTAAGAAAATGAAAGGACTTAGATGTGTTACTGAAGCTTAAAAGGGAAAAACATATATTTTTTGTATTTATTTTTCTCATATTTTCGAAAAATTTCAGAAATTTATTAAGCTCAAAGGAACGTATTATTTAAACCCTTTGAAGCAGATACCTGACAGAAAGAAGTTAAGATTTTTGAGACATTCCTAGGAAATCTTGCAAATCAAAAACGGAGTTTGTCTCCTTGATGGAAAACTCCACAAACTTTCCAAACATTAGTTATATTCAACGTTACGAAATAATCTTCTAGCTCACGTTGACTGTAAATGAGTAGGGATAATTGGGTCACCTCGCTCCCGATCCCTTCCCCTCACTCTCCCACCACCTCCAGAAAACAAACGCAGAGAGCCCATAAATCAAAGCCGCAATTAATAAACGAAATCTAATTGCAACTTTCTCGCAACACCGATCCGCCGCCGCAACAACCCTTGGATACTTGATCCCGGCCTCTTCCTCCCCCCACCACCCGGACCTGCCCCGATCTATCTAAGGGTTGATTTATGGTAATAACCCACCATGTAAAATAATATGTTTCGCAGAGTGCTCCGAACAAAGGGCCTGTTGAATGACAATTATTACCGGCGAATCTATCCCGTTGGGCGCGTGATTCCGCCGACTCGAGATATAGGGGTGGGGGGGGGTGGATTTGTATCGATTTCTTTCGGAGACGGTCTGGAGAGGGGGTGGGAAAGAAAAGAGGGAAAGGAGGTTAAACACCGAAATCACCTGTTACTGCAATAGGGTTTTTGGGAGGGAAAAAAGCTGTCTGAGACCTTTGTTGGCCTTTTTTTGTTCTATCAAGGGATGAGTTTTTTTTTTTGGGGGGAGACGGGGGGATTAGGTAAGGAAGGGATGCTTGTGAGCTTACGTTATACAATTGTTTAGTTTCTACAATTAATTATTATTAAACTCTTTTATTACCATTTCCCAGACAACACATAACGTCTTAAAGACATCTATTTTAAGGCGTTTTATGCCTGGACGTCTTAAGACATAAAAAGTACATATCCGGAAGTCTTTAAGACGTCCAAGGCCGGACGTCCTAAAGAAGCCTAATTTACGTCAATTTTTAGCCTGACCTTTTTATGCCTGAAATGGACGTCTTTAGGACTTCCATTTATGGATGCCTCTAAGATGTCCAGAGCGGAATGTCCCAATGACATCTAATTTTCGTCTATTTTATGCCAAAAGTGAACGCCTTAAGGACGTCCGATTTACGTCAATTTTATTCCTGATCTTTTATATGCCTGAAGTCGACTTCTTTAGGACGTCCAATTCTGGATGTCTCTAAAATGTCCAAAAAAGCGGACGTCTTAATGACGTCTAATTTACGTCAACCTTATGCCTGATCTTTTATATGCCTGAAGTGGACCTATTTAGGACGTCTATTTTTGGATGTCTCTAAAATGTTAAGAGGCGCACATCTTAATGAATTCCAGTTTATGTAGATTTCATGCCTTGCCTTCTTTATGTCTGAAGTGGACCTCTTTAGGACGTTCATTTTTGGATGTCTATAAGATGCTAAAAGACAGACGACTTAATGACGTCTAATTTACGTCGTTTTCATTTTTTCTCTATTTTTTAATTTTTCTTTAAAAAGCGTATTATTTCATATTTATACCCGAAAAAAATGATTTTTAATCAATAAATAACTTATGTACGAATAATTTAATATAAAAAATGATCTTATTTATTTATATTTAAAGTCAGTTTAAGTACACGTAGAAATAAATACTTAATTCATCTTTAAAGTAATAATTTCAAAACTAGTTTTATATGCAATGCCGTTTAAATTTGTTTTAAATGTACTGAGTTTATTTAAGTTTGCCGGAAATCCATCAGTTCGCAGAATCTACCTCGTTCCTTATTAAATGACAGTCAATAGCCTATAATTTAAGTAAGAGCAATTAAACAGCAGGCAATGTACGCTGTTGCGATAATCTTCCATGTGATCACATAATAAATTATCAATAATCTAATTAAAAAAGTAACTTCTAAAAGTGTGTAATTGCACCAACATGTCAATTTGAACTAAATTAATTAAAGCAACTTTATGGCAGTTTAAGTAAGTGGAATGTGTGTCGTTGAGTCAAGGTTGTAATTACTGCTTAGCATTTTTATTGACTAGAGGGGTGACTGGTAATCACTGTTTCACCTCCCTTGATTAATTTCGAATATAGTGATTATATAGTATATATATAGTAGTGAAATTCGTGACGGAACAAAATGTACAAGAGAAAATTCGCGACTTACCCGTCTAATTCCGTTAAGAAACGGTAACCACCGACACGTGTTTCTGCTTATTAGCTTCTTCAGGTTGGTATAACCAAGTTTTGAATGACAACGATGTTTGACACTTGGAAACAAATAATTAGACACTCAAAAAGAACGCAAACAGTAGGCAGCAAAGCACTTTTGCGTCTGCACAGGAAAGACCCTCCATTCGAGGGCAACGATCCGTCCGTGACGCGGCGGCCAACTATACCCAACTGTCACGAATCTTTTGTCGAAGGAATTCTAGAATTTCATTGCTAAATTCCTTCCTGGACTTTCCTGTGCAGACGCAAAAGTGCTTTGCTGCCTACTGTTTGCGTTCTTTTTGAGTTGTATAATTTTCTTTTTCCAAGTGTCAAACATCGTTGCCATTCAAAACTTGGTTATACCACCCTGAAGAAGCTAATAAGCAGAAACACGTGTCGGTGGTTATCGTTCCTTAACGGAATTAGACGGGTAAGTGATTAAGCCACTGGTCACGTGATAAGGTGTTAATGGTGATTACCGTCATATGTGATAGTAATTCGACTCCTCGGTATTATTCGTATTATTTATCGAAGACGTGGCCGGCACGCAAGAAAATTTCCTTTCGACGCTTCGCGCCACATGTCGCTCCAGATAACTTTTATGGCATCACTCAACACAAAACGATAATAATGACAACATCAGGTAACACATGTCGCGACTCTTTAGACTCTTAGGAAGGGGAAACTTTTTCCCCTTTCCCGCTGCTCCTCTATTTTGACAAATTACTCGCACACGAAACACGAAGGAAGGTGAAGGAAAATTATTTTTTCCAGGGTTTTCAACGTTTTCCCCCTCTCTCTCTCTCTCTCCGACGACGCGACGGTTCAAACAGTCGTAAACCGTTTTACACACCGGCGCTTTCAGCTTGTTCGCCCGAATGTGCTTTCCAGCCATCTTCATAATTATATACTTTGTCTCTCTGAGGAAGGGAACGGTAAATTAGTTATGGCTCCCCTTTTGCTCTGCTCTCTCTTCCCTTTACCGTGAAAGAGTGTGTTTGTGTGTGGATTTTAAGAGTTTTAGTCTTTGGAAACGTGGAAAATCTGTCTTTGGCTTCGCGCGACGTTTTAGGTACGGAGATGGAACTCCACGTCCTTAAAACGTTTAATGCGGTTTACTTCATAAAAATTATGTTTGGGCTTATGCTTAAAATAGCGGGCAACTTCATTTTGATATTAGCTAAAACAGTTGAACTCGTTATCATTAATTAATTACAATATATCCAAAACTAACTGAAACAGTTATTTGCAAGTTGAAACAGTGTTGAATTAGCTTAGGTAATACGAGTACATTTACTTAATCTTTCTGGAGAGAGAGATTTCAGCAAAATTAGTACCAATATTAGTTATGCAGTAATAGCTCTGCCAGAACCGAGGGTAAGTAACATAAACTTCGATATTAGCTAAGAAAGTTGGTACTGTTATAACCGAAATTCATAACACAGTTAAGTAACCACCAACGGAACGATTTCCCAGCACAATTGCTAAGAAGATGTCACTTCATAAGTTATCTTCGG
The DNA here is from genome assembly GCA_946251905.1 of Cryptocephalus moraei. Lineage (NCBI taxonomy): Eukaryota > Metazoa > Arthropoda > Insecta > Coleoptera > Chrysomelidae > Cryptocephalus > Cryptocephalus moraei. Next base: position 701,682 of record OX276466.1, on the reverse strand, counting down.
CAGATCCAAAAGTAGTTAACTTCAACTTGGATACAAAATTTTGGTACTGCTAAAGTTATTAAAAATAATGCATTTGTATGCTTTCAAATTTGTACTGATTTAGTTAAAATGAAGTTATAATACTACAGTATAAATTTAAATAAAATAAATAATTCAGAAATGCTATTAGACAAAATTATTAAGAAAATAACAACTTCAACTTTTTAGTTGTATTTCAGCCTAAAAAGCAAGTCTTGCTAGTTATGAAAATTGAAAAACAAATTAAGAAACTACTACTAGAATTGAAATTTAAGTATTTTACTAAGAATCTAGAGCGTTATATGAAGTTACTAAGTTTAGTTAACAAGGCAAAACGTAGAATTGTACACAAGTAACTTTGCAGTGATTTGAACTAGGAAAATTTGTTTTGAAACCCATAGAAATTCATAAAAAAATTAAAAAACCGTTGATTGACTTGAAACATATTAAATTTGTTAAAAATAAAACAGTTTATAAGTTTTAATAACTTACCCAATCAACGATAAGACAGCTTCAACTTGATCTCAGCAAGGAAATTTGGCCTAGAAATAAAGAAAACTTTCTGTAAAATCACTTCAAACTTAATTAAAAACTAAGTTCTACTAGCTATAAAGATTCATTAAAAAAGTTAAGAAAATAGCAGCCAAATTAAAATTTAGATCAGTTATGAAAGAGAGGAGGACACTATAGGACATAATGGAATTTTAACTTAGTGGAACTAAAAATTAAGTTTAAGTACATATAAAAATTCATCAAAAAATTAACAAACTTGTAATCAAATTAAAATTTTGGTTAGTTATGAAAGATAGGACATTACATGAAATTGTAGAGTTTAGCTAGCTTAGCGAAACTATAAAAACTAAGTTTTCCTGGTTATAACAATTGATTAAAAAAATTAAGAAGCCAATAGTGAAATTATGATTTCGGTTATTTATAAGAAATTATGGAATTTAGCTAACTTAGAGAAACTTAAAACTAAGTTTTCAAAAAAATTAAGAAACATAGCCATATTAAAATTTCAGTTAGTTATGAAAGACAGGACATTACATAAAATTGTAGAGTTTAGCTAACTTAGCCAAACTAAAAACTAAGTTTTTCTGGTTATAAAAATTGATCAAAAAAATTAAGAAGCCAACAGTGAAATTGAGATTTCGATTATTTACGAGAAATTATGGACTTTAGTTAACTCAGAGAAACTAAAAACTAGGTTTTCGAAAAAATTAACAAACTAGCAGTTAAATTAAAATTTTGGTAATTTATGAAAGACAGGACATTACATGAAATTGTAGAGTTTAGCTAACTTAGCGAAACTATGAAAACTCAGTTTTCCTGGTTATAAAAAATTGATAAAAAAATTAAAAAGCCAATAGTGAAATTATGATTTCGATTATTCTTAAGAAATTATGGAATTTAGCTAACTTAGAGAAACTAAAAACTAGGTTTTCAAAAAAATTAACAAACTAGTAGTCAAATTAAAATTTTGGTTAGCAATGAAAAACAGGACATTACATGAAATTATAGAGTTTAGCTAACTTAGCGAAACTATAAAAACTCAGTTTTCCTGGTTATAAAAATTGATCAAAAAAATTAAGAAGCCAATAGTGAAATTATGGTTTCGGTTATTTATAAGAAATTATGAAATTTAGCTAACGTAGAGAAACTAAAAACAAGGTTTTCAGAAAAATTAACAAACTAGTAGCCAAATTAAAATTTTGGTTAGTTATGAAATTGTAGAGTTTAGCTAACTTAGCGAAACTATAAAAACTAAGTTTTCCTGGTTATAAAAATGTATCAAAAAAATTAAGAAGCCAATAGTGAAATTATGATTTCGATTATTTATGAGAAATAATAGAATTTAGCTAACTTAAAGACTCCAAAAACAAGGTTTTTAAAAACTTAACAAGCTAGTAGCCAAGTTAAAATTTTGGTTAGTTATGAAAGACAGGACATTACATGAGATAGTAAAGTTTGGCTAACTTAGCGAGAACTACAAAAACTAAGTCGTCCTGGTTATAAAAATTGATCAAAAAAATTAAGAAGCCAACAGTGAAATTATGGTTTCGGTTATTTATAAGAAATTATGGAATTTAGCTAACTTAGAGAAACTAAAAACTAGGTTTTCAAAAAAATTAACAAACTAGTAGTCAAATTAAAATTTTGGTTAGCAATGAAAAACAGGACATTACATGAAATTATAGAGTTTAGCTAACTTAGCGAAACTATAAAAACTCAGTTTTACTGGTTATAAAAATTGATCCAAAAAATTAAGAAGCCAATAGTGAAATTATGGTTTCGGTTATTTATAAGAAATTATGAAATTTATCTAACGTAGAGAAACTAAAACAAGGTTTTCAGAAAAACTAACAAACTAGTAGCCAAATTAAAATTTTGGTTAGTTATGAAATTGTAGAGTTTAGCTAACTTAGCGAAAATATAAAAACTAAGTTTTCCTGGTTATAAAAATGTATCAAAAAAATTAAGAAGCCAATAGTGAAATTATGATTTCGATTATTTATGAGAAATAATAGAATTTAGCTAACTTAAAGACTCCAAAAACAAAGTTTTTAAAAACTTAACAAGCTAGTAGCCAAGTTAAAATTTTGGTTAGTTATGAAAGACAGGACATTACATGAGATGGTAAAGTTTGGCTAACTTAGCGAGAACTACAAAAACTAAGTCGTCCTGGTTATAAAAATTGATCAAAAAAAAAAGAAGCCAATAGGGAAATTATGAATTTGGTTATTTATGAGAAATTATGGAATTTAGCTAACTTAGAGAAACTAAAAACTAGGTTTTCAAAAAAATTAAAAAACTAGTAGCCAAATTAAAATTTTGGTTAGTTATGAAAGACAGGATATTACATGAAATTGTAGAGTTTAGCTAACTTAGCGAAACTATAAAAACTAAGTTTTTCTGGTTATAAAAATTGATCAAAAATTTAAGAAGCCAACAATGAACTTATGGTTTCGGTTATTTATGAGAAATTATGGAATTTAGCTAACTTAGAGAAACTAAATCTAGGTTTTCAAAAAAATTAAGAAACTAATAGCCAAATTAAAATTTCGGTTAGTTATGAAAGACAGGGCTACATGAAATTGTAGAGTTTAGCTAACTTAGCGAAACTATGAAAACTCAGTTTTCCTGTTTATAAAAATTGATACAAAAAATGAAGAAGCCAATAGTGAAATTATGATTTCGATTATTCATGAGAAATTATGGACTTTAGCTAACTTAGAGAAACTAAAAACAAGGTTTTCAGAAAAACTAACAAACTAGTAGTCAAATTAAAATTTTGCTTAGTTATGAAAGACACAACATTACATAAAAAAAATTAATATTAATAAAAATATTAAATAACAAAATATATTAGTAGTCCAAAAATAGGAAGGGATTCGATATAAATAGTTGATCAAAAGTTGAGTATTGTAGTTATATCAATAATTATTAACATATGAATCTAAGTTGGTATGTACATATATAAAGTTATAAAATATTGTTGCTTTTTTTATGTGGTTATTATTTATGATTCTTAGTTTCATTTCTTTCATAATTTGCTAAACGACGTGAACGTGGAAGTTAAGACGAGCGCGAGACGCACATTTTCACCCCTTTTCGTAAAACTTCCCCTATCGAACCACCCCTAACTAATCCCGAGGGTTGATCAAGGAGCTCTAAACGGTTTGAAATATCGCCCACTTAAAAGATCGATCCCCCACCCCCCTCCCGGACCCCCGGAGCCGCCCCCGTGATCGAATACTCCGGTAATATGCTGCGAAATTATTTATTGGACTGTTTCTTTTTCCATTAGGGGTCCCTTCTCCTGCGATTCCGCCCCGGCGGCTCTAATGGCGCGGAAGTGAATGAACGTCCGATGTTTTCTGTTTATTGCTCGTATGGTTTGGCAGTCGTTTGACGAGCCTCCGAGAAGGAGAAATCCGAGGAAACTCCGAGACGAAACTTTAAAAGCGTCAAAGGGGGTGAACTCCTCGACTCCGGGACAAGGACGTTTATCCTGCAGGAGACGATCAACGGCGAGAAGTTTTAACAAGGTTTTCATTACCGGGACCGACCTCTTATAATACCGTCACGCTTTTTATTTCAGATTTACAACTTCCCGGAGATATTCGGCGATGGAAAAAACTTTTCGCCTTTTTGCATGCGACCGAAGACTTGGGATAAATGAGGAAGATGATGGCGACCTCTTATTTTCCATAACACACGTTGAATTGTCGAAACCCAAATTTTCTAAAATACAACATTTTTGAGGTAAGAGAACAAAAATCATATTTAACATCGTGGGAAAACCAGTATAACTATCAGTTATACGCATCCCGGTAGTTTAGTGGTAATAATACCCGACGCGAAATTGGGGGACCCGGGTTCAAATCGCGGCTGGGCTATAAAATTCCATTTTCAAAAATTCTCTTATAGGCCGGTACAACAAGGAATTTTCTGCGACTTCGACGAAAATTTGGGAATCGCTTTGTATTATGGTCAGAATACATGGAAAAATAGTTTTGCTCAGTGCGAGCATTTTTAGTTATTAAACAAATAGTGAAAATCGACCGGATTTTTTTTCAGTATTTCGCTCACAACTTTTTTTAGGGACATTGTATTGCAAAAATAGCTAAATATAATTTGTTCGTTAGTTGAATATCTATCGATGTGTGCTTTTTGTATCATCATACAGTAATTTTTCGTAAAGTTATAGTGCAAAAATCGTCTTGAAAAATTTCAATTTTGCAACATCACTGACTCCTATATTTTTCAATGAAAACGCTTCAAAATTTGGGATTTGATACCTCTTATGAGGATATTGAACCACGCGCAACGATTCTTCGTCAACATTAAAAATGACGTCACAAAACGAAAAACCGTTTTTAGATGTACTTTGACACCCTGAACCGTGCAGTGCAAACCTTCATCTTAGCTAATACCAAGAAGGACTTAATTTATTCCTAAATGTGTATAATTGGTTTCATAAATTTACTCTAGTTTCATTTTTCAGTTAAGCCATGATAAGCATATTATTTAAAAACTTGAAAAGTATTTTTGACATAACTTCTTCTTCAAGCATTCATCAACCATTCAAACGTTACATTATCTCCCTTTTGTGCACATGTTCAGTCATTCCTTTTCAGCCAGAGATATTGTGTTAGTACCTTAACTTCCGACGCCTTGATATTAACTTAATTTTACAGTTATTCTATACTTCAGAAATTTAAATCGATTTTACAAATTTATCCTAGTGTTATCTTTCAGTCAAGACATGACCAGTATTTGACCAAATTTGAATACGGCCGTGTGGATTACTCTCTCTCTTAAATCTTTTTGCCTGTTCCTCGAACAAAAAGCCAAACGTTATAATTTACCCCCTCTCCCTTCCCCTAAAGATAACCCCCTTCGCTAACCTCCCCTTCGACTGCGTCCTGGACGAGTAACACGAGGGGTTGATAAAAATAACAATTTTTTTCGTGTAATTTATATCCCCTCCCCAAAAAGTTTTTCAATTTAAATTCATAATATCCAAACAGGCCGGCCGTGTGTTCGGTTAAGAAGTTTTCGGCGTTATCATTACGATTCAAATCGGCGCTTTTAACTCAACCCCCCACCCCTATATATATATTTTTTGAAATATAAAAAGTTTAAATTTATCGTAATTGAATGTATAAAGGCGGCCAGAGTCGCTTTTGTTGAATTAAAAAGGCTGGAAGAGAGTTCGTAAAGCATGAATTTTAAGTTAATGACGTTTAGGGGATGATTTTCCCCCATCTTCGCCCTACTCGTTGTAATACAGTTTTATTATTTATCATGGAAGCCCCTTGATCTCAAATATAGGTAATATATTAAGACTTTTTTACACCTTTCTCTTACAGAAAATCCCCTGAGATTTCAAATAAATTACCAAAAGTCCTCACAACATTTGCAGTCTGTTTTAAAGTCCCTTATAACTTCCCCCAGGAAAAATACTTACTTTTCATCCCCTCGAGTGGAACTACTAATAAGTGGGAATATTAAGCTCGTGTGTTGCTATCTCGCTCGTTCCAGCCATTTGCGTTTTGTGCACTCCCTCCCTTATCTCTCCCTTTAAGGAGTTTAAAGGAAGTTGGTCCCGGTTTTTTTCAGGGAATATTTTTCCCGGAACAGGAGCGTCGTTCGGGAACAAAAAAGAGGGGGAACGTTGGAGAGTTTAAAAATCGTGTAATCCACTTGAACTAACACCATAAACTTCATAGAGCTGTGTATTTTCATGTAGATAGATCATATTAGACGATTTAAATGTGTGTGTTTGTGGGAACGTTGCAATACCTGTTCAAGTCTAACTGAAGTAAGCGTTTAGTAAATAAATGAGTTAAAGCTAAAAATTCGGAAAGATGTTTATAAAGCACTAACAATTTCACAATAAAATAGAAATAGCTAAATACGGAGATGATAGGAAAACGTGCAGTGGCTAATATTTGGTAGTGCGGCTTTTACGTATCGAGAGAGCGAGAGTGTGAGAGAGAGAATACGGTAGACGGGAATTAACTTTTCCTCAACGCGACGACGGAAAAAATTAATTCCGCCGGTTTAACATGTAGTAAACGTTCATCCACAGATAGCTTATATCTAGCGGTCGGTACGCTCACAACGAAAAATCACAGATAACGTATAACTTACTAGCTAGCGGTCGGGGACGCTTTCACAATAGACGAATAACTACGAATAGCTCGGACGGCTTAAGACTATCGGTCGGGGACAATGCACAATTTACGTACAATCGCAAATAACAAATAATTCGACGGCTTATAACTAACGGCGGTGACGTTTACAATAGACAGATAGACGGATCGACTTGCTATAAACAAGTCTTACCTTGGATTAACTCGGGCAAAGAACACCGGAGGGGGCAAGTGGCTTATATAAATTTACTCTTGATATTTAAACGATGGTATTATTTTGGCCATCTATTTGAGATAGGTTCGATTTTACGATTAATTGTACGGCGGGTGGTCTACCCTCGACTCTCTAAAATCGGCTTCGTTACAAATGTAAGTATTAAAGTAGCAAAGAAGTAAAAAGTGATGAATACGTATAAATGTTTTCAATTCTTTCAGCACTCCCACGCGTTCAACACTTTTATTAGAAAACAGTAAAATTTATTTATTGAAAAGTGATTACACTACCATTTACCGTTGGAATTGAACGTCTCCTTTAGCAAGCTTCCATTTTATTACGCTACAGTGCGTTTTATTCCAAATCCGCACACATATAACTTCCATTGTTATTACGTTCCACCTTTAAAGTTGAACCGTTATTTGTTCAACCAGAAGGTGACCAGACCATCCCTTTCACGGCAGAAATATCATATTTAGATCCCGGCATGTGTATATATGTGTGTGTGTGTTTTTCCCTCGCCTCTAATAATAAATTCACCGAGCCGGCTATAATCGAGGGGAATAATATTCAAATGGGACGCTTAAGCCGTACCTGTGCGGTACGGGTGTCCCGAATAAAAACAAAAATGTTCAATAGTTCATTTCCATATTTACGAGTAAATCGCTGCCCGTCCATAGGACGTGGGGAAAAAATAAAAAAGTTATACCACGGGTACGAGAGAGATGGGAAGAGAAAGAGGAGCGTTAATTCATTAAACAACGAACGCTCGTCGCGAATAAATAAATCTGCGGATAACAAGAGGAAACGTTCCAGAAAACTTCCCCTCTTGCGTTACTTTTTAAAAAATGCGTATAACTCGACCGGTCACAATTATGTGACGAAAGGCGAAGTTTCTAATCTTTTTCTCTCCCTCTCCTGCAGTTTCCTGCCCTCCTTATCTCACTGTCTCTCTTTTTCTTCCGCTGCTTAATTACGCCGCCACCCCCCACCCTCTACCGTTCCCAAAAATGGCGAGAGCCTGATAAAAAATTCAGGAAATATCCGGCAATTTAACGCTTAGTGTAAGTGTCCGAGATGTGGAGGAGATAGCGAGATTACAAAGTGCCTCGTACTTAGCTCGAGTCGTCGGGGGTGGAAGTTATATTTTAATTCGTTGGGGGTGAAAATGGGGCGCGTCCGCCATTATATAGGGTAGTTTTCGAGATTTCGTATTTCGTTTATTATATTGTTTTAGGCGTTAATTACAATAATGTACACATATATAGGGCCTGTTGTGATGGGATTACAATTATTCAATTGTATTACTGTGTTCCATGTTATTCGATTTCATATAATATCAAAATAACATAAAATCGAATAGAAGAAACGGTAAGAGTGTCCAGAATTTAATAATGAACGTAAAAATAGTTAATAAAAAGTTTCAAAAACAAATCAGCTCAACAAACAGGAAAGTGCAATTTACCATTTAAATAATTTTATATATTTTATATTCGTGGACTTAAATAACTTCAATTTTGTGTAATTAAATTTCCTCAAATTGTTAATGAAAAATCCTGCGACTTGAGGTTTCCCTGTTTTACATATTAAATTTTATTTTTAGTCACAGAAAAGCCAATTTTCCTTATTACTCATAAATTTTCGCCTGTAGCAATTACAGCAATTTCTAATTTCTTAGTTGAACTTAAACGAGGTAATTCATTTCCGAATCTTCTACAGAAAAATTAGTATAAGATTTGTAAATTTATAAGGTGACTTAATTCCACTAACTGTCCTGTAATTGAATTTGGTGCTAGGAACTTATGAATTTATGCTCCATTAAAGACTCAATTATTTTCGTATTGAATTTATACTCTTAACTGCCGATAATCGAATTAATTCAAATCCGGTATTATAATTAATAAAATTAGTAAAATTATCCAAATGTCCAACTTAAATTTTTGACTAAATTTTCAAAATGTGACGAACTCTAAAACAGCGTAAATTCCTCGCAACTCCAACGCCGCAGTCGCGTTCCTCGATTATCCGCCAACTCCTCCGTTAAATGAACCCCTAGCAACTTCCGGAACTCCACAACCGCAACTTATCCTTATAGAAGTGTGTGTGTGTGTATATACACACATACAAGGGGAGTATGTATATATCGCTGCTGTATGTGGATATGTGTTTGCACGTACTTGTTCGACACCCGATTCAACTCAAACAAGAGACGACGTGTCTGAAGTTAAAACGGGCGAAATTTCAATTTTCGATGAGCGCGAATATGGGGAAGGCGTGCCAGGCGAAGGGGATCGTTCCACGTATAGCTGCTTAAGCTCCTGAGGGGCCGTGCAGGTATCTTATCGATTCCGGGTGTCTTCGCAGGGATTCCTTAATACATCGACCAAGTACTGCTTAAGCTTAAATATTTATAAACGTCCCAGGGAATTTTGTAACGGGGAGAGCGTATCTCTTGTGCCAGCCAGACTACTATTACTATATGGCGTTAATGTTTTCATTAATACTATTTATATTCCCACACAGTTTATCCTCAGGTCGTGGCTTTCGACTAAACCTAATTTGAATTAGTTAGATTTACTAGTACTATCACTTTATGAGTCGTAAAGATCGGAATATAGTTATTCCGGCGTTGGTGTCAGTTAAGTAAATCCACTCGAGTCTCTTGCAAGCTATCTGCTATTTTGAAATTATGTAACATTGTTATATAACAATTGTTATGAGCGCACCAAATTAACAAGAAATAGAAACAGAAAATATTGACTGAAATGCTTCCACCTGAAAATCTTAAGTTATAACTGCAAAGATAACTTGTCTTGTCTCGTCGCAAACGGAAATTTATAAAGATGAGTCGACGTTCAACAGATTATTTTGGAAGCGAGAAAAATAATATAACATTGTTATATAACAATTGTTATGGGCGCACCAAATTAACAAGAAATAAAAGTCACTTCTTCTATTCTCCTTCTAAAACTCTCGTGTGAAAATACTCGGTCTTATTAAACTAGTATAATATAATGTACTATTTATTCTTCTTTATACTTTTATCCAAGCCAAACCAAACAAACCTAACCTACCGGACCGTAGTCGTAGGCCCAGAAACGTTTCAGTGAAGGATTTTCTCGTTCAGTGTAGATCTCAATCCAAGATGTCTACTGTCAGTCTGTTTACGTTTAAGAGCAAATTTTATAATGAAATATCTCGGTTGATAGACGAAATAAAGTACTTGCCACACTCAGGTAGGTTCTTCTTTAGAGGCTGATTCTGTTGATATAATTTTGAGTCGACGTTCAACAGATTACAATAAGCACAAGTGTACAATCGCTCCATTAACCGTTTCCACAGAGCGCATTCACCCGAATATAACAATTAGCAGCGTACAAATCGCTATAATAACAATGAAAAATTTCTCGCGATAGTGTGACGCTCGTAAATTCCCGACGATTTCATTCCGTAACAGTGTCAAAATTTATATTCCCCTCTTCCCTCCCGCCACACCGTCCGAGTGTAAATAGCGAAGTGCATTCTGTAATGTGATTAAAATCATTCCGAATGGCAGATCGTAAATCCAACTAAAAATTCGTCGGGCTTGTAAATAATAAACCCGACGCGAATATTAAAAATAGTACAGATATAGACATCGACGGGGGAGGCGGGGGGGTCGTCCAGGTATGTGTACGGCATTTGCATGTAATCGACGTAATAAATCGCTCCCGGTCCCAACTGGGAACTGAATAAACGTGTCGAAAGTATTTAGAATGAATACCGTAATGTTGTACGCGAGCGAGATTAATATAGCGATATGGAATGGTCGAGCGATCGATGGGATGAATATTAGTGGAAATTTGAAATCACGGTGTTACCCAAAAAAAGCGCGATTAAATAATAAAAACCATATGATTTTAATACAATTTTTAAATCAATACTTTAAGCCAATCAGGACAATAAATCAAGTTATATTGACTGTCTTCATTAAAGGACTTGAACAAAAAAATCATTGCAATTTACATTATTCACAACTATCAAAAGCACTTATCTGTGATTAATGTGGAGGAATTCACGTATCAGCAATCACGATACTGTTGTATGTACGTGACAATGTACTGGTTAAATCAAATAATGTGAATTTAAAGTCATTTTTGCAGAAATATTACAATTTATTTATTCGTTCGTAAATGCATTTAAGCTGTAGCAGATTAAAAATGTATAGTGTTTACAATAAAATACTGCATTTTTAATTACTAGGCACGCCGTTAGATGCATTCAGATCAAAACAAGGTTCAATAGCAAAAACACTATTCTTTCCCAACTCGAGAAAAATTGGAGAAAAATTATCAAGAAAGGGAGAAAGGAAGCAGAGATCTAGGATGTAACCTATCCTATGACCACAGCATAGATGTAGAACAATAGAGTATGTGCTACTATTAGCAGACACATAAAACGAGAATAGATACACACAACTGAAATTTTATAAAATTACAGTACCAACCCTCATGTATGGCAGTGAAATTTGGACAACGAAAAAATAACAACATAACTATATTCAGACACTAGAAATGAAGTTTATAAAGACAGTTAGGGGATGTCCAGAAAGAGAATTTTCAATTGACTCGAATGGTATTACGAGCGACTTTCTAGTGTCATATTTTTGAAAAGTAGTCATTTAAGCAGCCACATTACAATTTTCATTACACATATCCCACTTAACATCGATCAAATATTTTTGGTTTTGGTGATTGTACCAAATTGCAGAATGACAATTTAGCTAGTTTTCAGTTGATCAGAAGAGTATTATGGGCGACTTTTTAGTGTCATATTGTTGAAAAGTAGTCATTTGAGCAGTCATATTACAATTTTCATTACACATATCCTACTTAACATCGATCAAATATTTTTGGTTTTGGTGATTGTACCAAATTGCAGAATGACAGATTAGCTAGTTTTCAGTTCCTCAGAAGAGTATTATGAGCGACTTTCTAGTGTCATATTGTTGAAAAGTAGTCACTTCAGCCGTCATATTACAATTTTCATTACATATATCCTACTTAACATCGATCACATATTTTTGGTTTTGGTGATTGTACAAAATTGCAGAATGACAGTTTAACTAGTTTTCAGTTGATCAGAAGAGTATTATGAGAGACTTTCTAGTGTCATATTTTTGAAAAGTAGCCATTTCAGCAGTCATATTACAATTTTCATTACATATATCCCACTTAACATCGATAAAATATTTTTGGTTTTGGTGATTGTACCAAATTGCAGAATAACAGTTTAGCCAGTTTTCAGTTGATCAAAAGAGTATCATGGGCGCCATTCTAGTGTCATATTTTTGAAAAGTAGTCATTTAAGCAGCCATATTACAATTTTCATTAAACATATCCCACTTAACATCGATCAAATATTTTTGGTTTTGGTGATTGTACAAAATTGCAGAATGACAGTTTAGCTAGTTTCCAGTTGATCAGAAGAGTATTATGAGCGACTTTCTAGTGTAACATTTTTGAGTAGTAGTCATTTCAGCAGTCATATTACACACATCCCCCTCAACATCGATCAAATATTTTTGGTTTTGGTGATTGTATTTCTAATGACATATTTTTGAAAAGTAGTCATTTCGGCAGTCATATTACAATTTTCATAACATATCGCCCCTTAACATCGATCAAATAATTTTGGTTTTGGTGATTGTACCAAATTGCAGAATGACAGTTTAACTAGTTTTCAGTTGATCAGAAGAGTATTATGAGCGACTTTCTAGTGTCATATTTTTGAAAAGTAGTCATTTCAGCAGTCATATTACAATTTTCATTACACATATCCTACTTAACATCGATCACATATTTTTGGTTTTGGTGATTGTACCAAATTGCAGCATGACAGTTTAGTTAGTTTTCAGTTGATCAGAAGAGTATTATGAGCGACTTTATATTGTCATATTATTGAAAAGTGGTCATTTCAGCAGTCACATTACAACTTTCATAACGTATCCCACTTAATATTTTTGGTTTTGGTGATTGTACCAAATTGCAGAATGGCAATTTAGCCAGTTTTCAGTTGATCAAAAGAGTATCATGAGCGACTTTCTAGTGTCATATTTTTGAAAAGTAGTCATTTCAGCAGTCATATTACAATTTGCATTACACATATCCTACTTAACATCGATCACATATTTTTTGTTTTGGTGATTGTACCAAATTGCAGCATGACAGTTTAACTAGTTTTCAGTTGATCAGAAGAGTATTATGAGCGACTTTATATTGTCATATTATTGAAAAGTGGTCATTTCAGCAGTCACATTACAACTTTCATAACGTATCCCACTTAATATTTTTGGTTTTGGTGATTGTACCAAATTGCAGAATGGCAGTTTAGCCAGTTTTCAGTTGATCAAAAGAGTATCATGGGCGCCATTCTAGTGTCATATTTTTGAAAAGTAGCCATTTCAGCAGTCATATTACAAGTTTCGTTACACATATCCCACTTAACATAGATCAAATATTTTTGGTTTTGGTGATTGTACCAAATTGTAGAATGACAGTTTAGCCAGTTTTCAGTTGATCAAAAGAGTATCATGGGCGCCATTCTAGTGTCATATTTTTGAAAAGTAGCCATTTCAGCAGTCATATTACAAGTTTCGTTACACATATCCCACTTAACATAGATCAAATATTTTTGGTTTTGGTGATTGTACCAAATTGTAGAATGACAGTTTAGCTAGTTTTCAGTTGATCAGAGGAGTATCATGGACGACTTTCTAGTTTCACATTTTTGAAAAGTAGTCATTTCAGCAGTCATATTACAATGTAGACATGCGTGAAATAAATATGTATAATGGTAATGATGTGGTAAAGCTATATAAGAAACATAATTGACAAGAAAGACACTCAAATACAAATGTAAAGCGAGAAGAAACGTGAGACTGAAAACTAACGTTCAGAAAGTGACGTGTCACGAATGGCTTCGCCCCGAAAACTTGGCAGCCATACTGCCATAACACGCCGTTTGATTTCTGCACACATACAAATTACGCACATATATTAATGGGGTATTTATGAATTCTAGTTTAACAATACATATATTATACAGTAAACAAAATACTTGGTCGTAATGAAGCGACAAGTGGGTAAAGTCCCGCTGAAGTTAATAAAAATAACTTACACATAACGAAATAGGTACAAAATTGCAATGGAATCTTAAGCATAACCTCATAGATCTCCATTTAAATAAACCCTAATGTTTCCCATTGCACTAGCCATCATTTCACATTAAAAAAAAGACACTATCTTTAAGTCGCTGCACCTAACTTCATGAGACTCGGCGTGAAGTTAGCCGCAGCGGCGGGCCACGATTTCATAAGCGAGTTCCATTGATACGAGCACACAGGGTTAAACGTAAAAAGCGAGTTAGTTGTGTAATGTGATTGTTTTTGTAACGTAATTGTCGGTAACATGTGTTGTAAATGATCCAGGAATGGGAAAGGCCAGACGACGCTTCATTAGACGTTCCCACGTCAAACTTACAATTTCCACATCCTCCCGTTGCACCGCTCGATTCAATTACCATCCACGTCGCGTCTGCAGTCGCATTCCCCCTTTCGCCGATAGAGAGAGCGAACATTATTATTTCAGCATCTTATAATAATTATGTAAATTCGATGTTCTCCTCCTCCGTGTAAGTCTCGGGATTAAAGTGCAAGAATATGCGCCGGGTTTGCCACATCAAAAGACATTAACACTGATAATATTGCTAATGGTTCTGCGATGGCGTTTTGTTATTCATTGCTAGGGAGATATCTAAGAAAGAGAGAGATAGGGAGGAAGCGAGATGTGAGCGAGAGGGAGTCTCGTTTTATTAGGCGGAGATCGTCTCTCTGCCTCTCGGTTATGACGAGGTGTTCTTACAAGAGAGGATGTTTTCTGGAGGAATATGCTCCGTAATCGGTTTAATGTAGCTGTTAAGTTACGTGGAAGGTGCTTCGCAGCGTTTCTATTACGACGTTTTAATGGGACGCCCTGTATCTTTCCGTTTTAAAGTCTCTTTTTAGAAGCTTACAAAACGTGCACGGGAAATAGCTATCAATTATATTACCTACTCTTTCGATTAACGGGTTGTAGGCATACTAGTTCGTTCCGGCGGTCAGATATTATTCAGAGGATTAAAAATGATCTTAGGTGGATACTAGTTTTGGTGGAAAATTTATAAAAACGAGGTTCATAAGGGTAAACACGAGGATACAACCCTTATGTATGTCTTTCGACTGCTACACTGCTAGAGCTCATTTAAATATAATTCATACTAAAAAAAGTTGGAGTTTGTTGTGATAAAACTATTTTTGAGTTAATATTTCTTTGAAGGATCGCATCGCAAGATATACTTGTCGTACGGTTATGAAACAAAGTGTCAAAGTGAGCACACTTCAAAATTACATGCAGCTTCTTCTGAATTATATGATATTCATTGTGCAAGGTTATTTTTCGTGATCGGAATCATCGTCATTGTTGCGGTCGTAATAAAGCCGAAAATCAGAGAGGTCAGACAGATAACGCCTGTATCGGATGAAAATCCGCAAAGGGCCGTCCTGCGCGTCCCTAAACAAGGATAATAGACAGATAAACGTCCCTTTTATTACATAGACAATGATTCTCCGGCAGTATCGCACACTCGATGATCCGCCAAATATGTATAATCTATACGGATAGAGCGAGAGAGATATATATATCGTTGATTGATTCCGCTCTATCCGCTGTCAGAGCCTCACCCCCATCCCCCACCCCCGAGCTTCCCCCCACGTCGTTTATTGTTTATGGGGAGGTAAACATATAAAACGGGTTCGGGCAATATTTGACGTGAAGATAACGTATAAGCCCGTTTAGCGAAACTGTCGTTTACGTATAAATTACTCGGATTGTAACTCATCGCCGCCCATCCACCCCTAACGGTTTGATATTTGCACGTTTCCACCCCTCCGATTTATTGTCCACATTTTAAGGGAATCGGGATTGGGACGCGTGATTTGTCGGTATAATAGGGGATGGTGTGGGTTTGGATTTTTCTTTGATCGCTCGGTATAATCTCGCGGGGGGGCTGTAATTATTGATTCAACGAAAATATCGAATTTCGTTAAGCAGCCCTTAAACCTAGGATGAAAATTATTATTAAAAGTGTTGTTAAATCTGGATGCTATACCCTGATTTGTAATGTTGTGGACTTTTACAATCGACACATCAAATAACTCCGCCTTGTAGGCGGCCGGTGGGGAGTGCGACATTGCCGGTAATCATTTGGCAGTTATAAATAGTTTGAAATTTAGGTTCTATTTGTTAAAGTTGTTCGTACAACACAATTAATCCATGAACTGTATTCAGAGTGATTCATCCCTAAATGAATATGTACATAAAAACCCCTCTGTCCATACCGGAGGCTATTTTTACCTTTCTATACCGGACCACTCTTATCCACCGATTCTCTTATGCATCTTATTTAGAGATATGAGTACATTTGACAATATCGCTCGGATTACGACGATCATATGATACTCGTCCTGACCGATAAACAAATAGCCGAAGAAAGGGGTGGTAACAATATCGGCATCCTCTCTCTTTATGACGGGTCGTAAAAGTCCACAACATTATAAATCAGGGTACAGTAGGTACTTGGCTGAAGCTTTTGATACCGTAAATTTCGAAATACTACTGTTGAAACTCTATAGATGTGGTGTCAGAGGTGTGGCTATTGATTTGAGTCATACTTGGCAGATAGGAAGCAAAAGGTCATATTAGAAAATAGATATAGTGATTGGAATAATGTTAACATGGGTGTTCCCCAGGGAAGTATCCTGGGACCACTACTCTTTCTTATGTATATAAATAATGTAATTGAAGAGGTGCCTGAGAAAACCACTTTGGTGTTGAGTCAAAAGAGTTGGCAGTCGACTACACAAAAACATCTGAACTAAACAGGCGATAAGCCTTCCTAAAAGAACAATCAGAACAGAGAAGAAGAAGAAGAAAGTAGTGTATAAACACCCTTCGCCTATTTACCCTATTTCACCACCATTTCGTTAAATCTCGCAACAAACACTCGACCCGATTCCTCACCTCCCCGATGAGATTCCCAATATCAACCCCCCCTCCCACTACCGTTAATTAACAGCGAAGACCGTCCACGTTAAGGTCCCGGTAACGCCAACGGCTCAACCCCTCTTCGCACCTTCTGTCAAAACACTTGACGATCTCATCCAACAACAAGTCCAATTCCACAGTCGCCCCCTTAAACCTCAAGGCGCGCCCTCAAGACCGATTCCCCGGACAGAACCCTGCTAATTTCTTAAATTAGTTATTCGAGGAATAGGGGTAGGGTGGGGGATGAAAGGGAGGAGGGCCATCTGTGACGTCGAGGGGGTGGAAAGAATGGAAGGTAGGTATTTTCCGCCCGACGTTGGGATACTACGCACTTATGTTGTCAGTGAGGGTGAATAAAGATGTTTAAAAGGTCTTTGAGACAAAAGTGTTATTACGAAAAGTTGTCGCTCCAAAATGACAATTTAAGAGTTTTTAATGTGGGAAATTATAAAACTACAAAAAGTTGCTTCAAATGCACTATGAACAACTACGTCAGGTAGTCAAGTAGACAGCCAAGCCAAGTTGAAAACTCCTTCACTAAGAGAGTTGAGACTCACAAAACTCCTAGAGGTACAACCCCATACATCTTTCTAGTGAGTTTTAACAAAATCTGAATTTCAAAACAAGCAATAACAATTTCTGAATGTAGAAATAGTGGCTAAGGTTCAGTTTTTAGTAAGTAATATAGTCACGTTTCGCAGCCATATTGGTAAAAGTCTGTTTTGGAACCAATTTTTTTAAAATATCAAAATTAGGTTTTCTGAAATACGAATCATAATGGTTTGCTAACTGGTCTAAATTCCATCTTGATAGTCTTAAAAAAAAAGTTTTTCAGGTGCCTTCATCTCGATTTTGTTAATTGATCTATTCTTTTGTGTATGTTGTGTAATATAAACTGTATGGGATACGTGTTCTTAACAAAAGTTTCTATTATGAATTTAATGTTTTGTGCTCTGAAAGATTCGTAAGAGAGTAGAAATGCCCTGTCGACCAAGTTAATAATGGTGGCTCTCTTGTACCTCGTGGGTTGGAAGGAAAGGAAGTTTAGGTATCTTCCTGTACCAATTTGTGATGCAACATCAGTTACTGAAAGAGATGCAGACGTCCAATCGTTAAGAAGCTCACATGTGAATGGAGCTTCATTATTGAATTTTTCAATTATTTCATGAAGGTTATTATTGGGTACGAGGAGCAGAGTATCATCCACGTATCTGAAATATAGTGGTAATTCAGGGTTTATACTCTTGAGAACCTTTTCTTCGCGTGTAATCGGAGACGAGGACCTCCCATGGGACAACCAAAAATCTGTTTGTACGTTCTTCCTCTGAAGGAGAAAACGGAGGAATAGAAGGTGAAATTGATGATGTCAAACAATAGGTCTAGAGTGATAGTGGTAGTCAATTCGACGAAGAGATATAATCTAATGCAACTTCAATGGGAGTGTTTAAAAAAAATGAGAGATTCACATTTGGCGGACGATTTGTCGCCGAGGGCCATCCAGCAACTCTCCGACTCTCCCCCGTGCTCCCCTCTCCCTCTCGCCCCCTTCCACCCTCTCAACGGATATTTACAATAAATCTTCCCCCAAGAAGACACATCATTTAGATCTGAAACTCATCTCATCCGATCCTCTTACGGTGAGGGGGAGCGGATCCCCCCATCACCTTACCCACCCCCACCCCCCAAGTCGAACATCTTCTTCGGCTGTCGCGTAACCGGCCGAGCGTAGAAAACAACCCCGTGACCCGTGTTCGATCCGACCCCTGACCTCCCCCGATTGCCCCCACCCCGAAGGGGGGGGGGGACAGTTCCCCCGTTCCCTTCGACGCCCTTGATCCCCCCGTCGCCCCCGACACAAATGGCTTTATCTCGTCCTCTCGTACCCGACCCCTAATAGGACACGTGTTTCACAATTCGAGGTATCGCAGGGAGGTTTCCCGTGCCCCGCTCGCCCCCAGCGCCGCCATTATCCATTCAAAGTGTAAATGTGAGGGGTTAGCGGATCGGGGCGAAAGCGATTTTGGCGAATTTCGATTTCAAACATTTTTTGCTCGTCTCGGTTAATCAAAAGATCTTCCCAACGTTTGCTGTGATATCAAACAATCCCAAATTCACCCAAAAACCACCTCAGAAACCCACATATTGTCGCGACCTAATTTAGCAACCGAGGTCATCGTAATCCGAGCGAATTACCGACCTGCGATTACAACTTTTGCAATAATTAATATCCGCTCCGCGGTTATCAAACTCTAGTCCACCTGTAATTGCAAATTTTTCAAACAAGTCATATCCGCTTCTCGAGTATCGAACTCAGCGACAGGTTCACGAGTTAAACACAAAACACATCAACACAAAATTTTAATTAAACTCTCAGTTTCTATCATTTTATCAGTGGCAGCGTACTACTAAATTTTCTAGGAGGTTTAAGTTTCTATTCCTAACGTTTTCTCGCCATAATATATTGTCTATATATTGCAAGACCAATTGCAAGATCAATAAAGAATGTTATTTTTGATCAATGTTGATTAGTGTAGTAGTAGTGGGTTAGAAATGAGAGTGCTGGGACAAGTCATCGACCCGAACCTATAAAGACCGATTTTACATTTTTAGAGGTGTTTGAACTGTCATTGAAAAAATTGGAATAGAAAACAAGAACTGGCCAATAGCTGTCTAGAAATATGAATGGGATTCCTGTCCCAGCACCCTTATATCAAACCTACTTATAGCTAAGCCTTATTGAACCATTATTGCAGCATTAGTGATTTCTAACTTGAGTAGATGTTTAATAGAACCAATGTCTATATGTTGCAAGACCAATTGCTATATATATCAATAAAGAATGTTATTTTTGATCAATGTTGAATAGTGTAGTAGTAGTAGGTTAGAAATGAGAGTGCTGGGACAAGTCATCGACCTGACCTGTAAAGACCGATTTTATATTGTTAGAGGTGTTTGAACTGTCATTGAAAACATTGGAATAGAAAACAAGAATTGGCCAATAGCTGTTCAGAAATATGAATGGGATTCCTGTCCCAGCACCCTTATATCAAACCTACTTATAGCTAATTGAATATTGGAATAGAAAACAAAAATTGGCCAATAGCTGTCTAGGAATATGAATGGGATTCCTGTCCCAGCACCCTTATATCAAACCTACTTATAGCTAAGCATTATTGAACCATTATTACAGCATTAGTGATTTCTAACTTGAGTATATGTTTAATAGAACCAAGATATTCATAGCCCAGAAATTATATTTTTCTTATCTTTCACATTCTCGGATTTAAAAGTCAGATGATAAGTATTCTAATTTTAATCAGTCAATTATTTAGAAACTCCTTAGTTAAGGCGCTTGATTTATTATGATTTGATCAGGGAATCTCTTGATTAGACGTCGAAATATATCTGTATGTTTTTACTACGCTATCAGCTTGAATCAGTAACAGGTTAATGCTCGGAAATTATATTTCTAGTCATTTTTAAGTTAAATTAAGGTTAAGTTGAGGTTTTGTTTAGGTAAACTCCGCTGATGTGACTTGGGATACGAACGTGGGGGCAAGGTCAGAAAGCAAGGTAAATATGGGTAAAGGAGGACAGATGGGATTGTAGGAGTTTGCGATTCCAAAATTCTAATTTATGGTTTACGAAAAACGTGCAGAAGTGCATCGTTCCAGTGTACTACTTCCACCATTATATACAAGTCATAGTGAAAATTTTTCAAACTTAATTCGACAGGAAACTTTTCCAAATCATGAAACTTTAAATTCAACCAGGGATTTCTTTTCATTCGTCCGGCTTTAATTTTCCATTACTCCCGATGCATCAATCTTCGAGAGATCAACTATTTATGGACAACTGGACTTCACACTAATGGTCAACTCACAGGACGAGAAATGTATAAATAATCGGAAACTCCGTCTATAATCGACATGTCCCACAAGCAACATTGTTCTTAGAACAGGTGTGTGAATAATTGATCTACGTGTGTATTTCTACCACGTTTTCAATTCAGATTAGAGAAAATTTCTCGGGTAAAGGCGGAATGTTTAATGGTATCGTGGGGGATCGTACATGAAAAATCATGAAAAATGCAGGTTGCTCTAGGAAGTTAACGTGAAGGGCGTGGAAAGTTAGCAGGAATTGTCATATAATAACTGGGTACTGCACAAGGTAGTGGAATTGCTTAAAATAGTTGCGAGTGTTGCTAAGAAGTTGTGAGAAGGAATGCAACTCTGAAACGGATATAATTTTAATGAAGTTAATTTTGATAGATATATTAAAAGATTGGTCATCAAGGTACACTTTAGAGTTTCCAGAGCAAAATGTGCTGAAAATTTTAGCCTTCAAACAGCTGGCAACAATTTCAATCACTTAGACATTTCGAGATTATTTCAGTAAAATATTTCTTTAATCAATTTAATTTCTAGCTTTCAAAAAAAAATCCTATTTTAGCCATTCATGAGTTTCTCTGGCCACAATTAAATTCTTTCCCGTTTGCGATATATTGTTGGTCGATTTCTCGCCACCTTGGTTGCTCCCCCCCCCCCCCCCGTTCCTTTCGATTAATTCGTATAATTAATCGAAGTGGTTAATTGTGTTTACGCTTCGAGCTCCATTAGGACACGGATTAAAGCAAGCTTCATTAGTGTCGCATATAGATACAACAACAACAACAACAAAGTACATACATAAAAACAGGCGTACGCTTAACGTTTATAAAATTTGGTGAAGGGAAATAGAGGGAGAGTGGTCGAAAATTTAATAGAAAATTTGGAAAGGGATGAAGATTTTTTCAATGTGTTAGAATTGATTGGAATTTCAAAACTCACCAAAAAAAAACATCATTGGTCAATTGAAAGGCGTGGGAAATGATGGGAAATTTATTTTCTCGCTTACAGTCTTGGTTTTTTGGGTTTTTTTAGAATTTCCACTTTTCTCTACGTAACACGTTCCCAGAACTGTATCTCTTACTGCAATTATCGACGGGCACTCAAATATCTTTAAAGTGTCCTCTACACAATTTTCAGTACATTTCATAGAAAATTATTTGATAACCATCTAACTTATGATGTTTTTCTTATGGTTTAACATTCCCATCAGATCCCATCTGATAACAGGCTCCTTAGCCTATTTCACAGAAACGTGAAAACTCATCAAAATTGTCTGTCCGATAAGACCTGTGAGAACTCTGCAGAATATTCTTGGTAGGAAACAATGTTTCATCCCCTTGAGCCGAGGAAAAAGTATATTTTTCTAAAACGCCGCTCAAATTCCAACCCCCGCGGGCGATATTAGGGCGAAATCAACCCCCTATCACCGGAGCACTCTCGAATGATTGCAAAAGAGATGCAATCAATATCACCAGCCCTCGCGGAAAAAAATACACTTACATCCCCCGGATATGATCCAAAGGAGGCATCAATCGCGCGAAACTTGCACATACATTTTTCAACCCCCTCATCCCCACCACACACACACACACACACCCACCCCTTCGATACACGCATATACAAACCTGAGGGGGTGGAAGTAACGGTTAGTGAGGGTTAGTAAGTTATCGGACGTTGATAGATCGAGCGAGGTCCCGGGATCCTATCTCCGTCCCTCTCCTTCTCGTCCCCCTCCTTATGACTCGACGCCCCTATCATAAGTCTTCCGGGATATGTCAAGTTTATATTTACGCGTCGGTAAATCGATATTAATGAATTCGCGGTCGAAAGTGTGTCGAGGGGTCGATCGTTTAAATAAGGAGGGATTTCACGTAATGGGGATGGTGGAATATAACGGAGTAGGGAATCTGAGGGGAAGATATTAATTTTCCCCTTATTTCGGACGTCAAGTTTGTCCTTATGACGTACATAAAAATAAGTAATCCTCGATAAAGGATTCATGAATTACTTAAAATAAGTAATTAAGTAATAAAATTTTCAATGAAACGTCACTTAGAGAGAAGCTAGATTATCCCGGAAAGCGCCTTTACGAAATTTACTAAAATGGTTCATCAGTCTTCTAAAGCAGTTTCGAAAGTTTTAAAAAGTTTGTAATAGAGGTTTCGGGGTTATATTACAATAATTATTCCTGTTGGACTTACCACAAAGTTCAAAATTTCTTACAAAAATAATTATTAAATTAACCTGGCGTTACAAAAGTAATTTAATTAATAACCCAGTAAGCACACGACATCCAATGGACGTCCCCTACAGGTCTATTAAACGTACAACAATTAGATGTCCTTAAAAGACCATGAAATGGACGTCCAATGTTCATCCCTATTTCAGCATGAGTTGGACGTCCTTAAATGACTATGAAATGAACGTCCAATGAACATCCATGCTGCAGCATCAGTTGGACGTCCTTAAAACACTATGAAATGGACTTGCAATGGACATCCATGTTGCGGCATCAATTGGACGTCCTTAAAAGACCATGAAATGGACGTCCAATGTACATTCGTATTTCAGCATCCTCAAAAGACTATGAAATGGACGTCCAATGTACATCCATGTCATGGACCTCCATTGTAGCACCAGTTGGACGTCTTTAAAAGATTATAATATGGATGTCCAATGTTCATCCCTATTTCAGCATGAGTTGGACGTCCTCAAAAGACTATGAAATGGACGTCCAATATACATTCATGGTGCAGCATCAATTGGACGTCCTTAAAAGATCATGAAATGGACGTCCAATGTTGATCCCTAATTCAGCATGAGTTGGACGTCCTCAAAAGACTATGAAATGGACGTCCAATGTACATCCATGTTGTAGCATCAGTTGGACGCCCTTAAAACACTATGAAATGGAGGTCCAATGGACATCCATGTTGCAGCATCAATTGGACGTCCTTAAAAGACCATAACATGGACGTCCAATGTACATTCGTATCTCAGCATGAGTTGTACGTCCTCAGAAGACTATGGAATGGACATCCACTGTACATACATGTTGTAGGATCAATTGGACGTCCTTAAAACACTATGAAATGGACGTCCATTGGACATCCATGTTGTAGCATCAATTGGAAGTCCTTAAATGACTATGAAATGGACGGCCAATGTACATTCGTATTTCAGCATGAGTTGGGCGTCCTCAAAAGACTATGAAATGGACGTTCAATGTACATCCATGTTGCAGCATATAATGGACGTCCTTAAAGACCATGAAATGGACGTCCAACGTACATCTATGTTGCAGCATCAATTGTACGTCCTAAAAAGACTATGAAATGGACGTCCAATGAACATCCATGGTGCAGCATCAATTGGACGTCCTTAAAAGACCATGAAATGGACGTTCAATGTTCATTTCTATTTCAGCATGAGTTGGACGTCTTCAAAAGACTATAAAATGGACGTCTAATGTAAATCGATGTTGTAGCATGAATTAGACGTCCTTAAAAGACCACGAAATTGACGTCTAATGTACATTCGTATTTCAGCATGAGTTGGACGTACTTAAAAGACTGTAAAATGAAATAACGTCCAATGGATATCCATATTTCACATTAATTAGTCCGACGTCATTTATAAAAAAAAACTAGTTATAAACTACAATAATTATAATGGGCCCCCATTTTGGAAAAGCTTCATAAGGGTATAGCTACATATTCGCAAGTAAAATTGATTTAAGCCCTATCGAATTTCGAGGTTATAGGTTAAACGTCAATCTGGTGGATCAATAGGATTGTTAACGCAATCTTCAAAAATTCGTAAAAAATAACTGACCATTGTATCAACCCAGTATGTTCCAAAAATGGTTTACTAAAGCATTCTTAAGCAGTTTAGATAGTTTAAATTTTCTTAAAACGAATGTTTTTGACTTATAGGACAACAAGTATCCCTAGTGGACCAATACAATGTAAAGGTAAGATTCAAAAATTCCTAAAATAATAACGGACTATTAAATTCACCTGATCTATTACAAGAAGAGTTTAGTTAAGTCTTCTTAAGACGTTTAGACAGTTTCAAAATTTTTTGAGATTATATTACAACACGTCGGTCTGGTGGATCAGTAAAATTGTTAAGGGAACATTCAAAAATTCGAAAAAAAACTTAACGACCCGATCTGATACAAAAACGGTTTACTAAAGTCTTGTTGAGCAGCTTCGTGGATTTATAGATTTTTAAAAGAAAGGTTTTGAGATAATACTACAACTTGTAGCTCTAGTGGACCAATACAATATTAACACAACTTTAAAAAATTTATAAAAACAAACTAACTTGCAGGAGTCCATTAGATTATTTTGGAGATATTTAAAACTGGATATTAAACGATGAATTATTACAATTAAAAAAAAAATAAGAAAATTATCCACAGTTCCTAAACTTATCTTAAACTTGTGAGTTTAAGTGTGTTCTAACGTTTATCAAAATTAGTTTTGTAGTTTTGTTACACGGCTTTACAAGCAAATAAGAAATGAGTAAAAACATTTTAGAAATTTAAAATTTTTTAGAAACAGATGATTTCCAAAAAGTTGTAACGAATTTAAAGAACTTTCGTATTTATTTTGAATATTAGTAAAACATGAGTGGTAAAACCAACCAAGTGGTCCCAGTCTCGTATTGCGAGATACCAAAATGATATTCATATAGTTGTACAAATTGACAAAGTCCTATAAATAAAATAAGTTAGAGCTGCTTAAAACTGCGAACGTTATGGCAACTTTCCATAATTTCGAAATTCGCAAAATTAACCATAATTATTAGTAATCGTCTCCTCATATACCCACGTAACCAAATTTATTATTGTAAATGACATCGCCCGCTTATTATTCCTCCGTAAACGGCGGTTCGCATGTTAATAAATCATTTGGGAAATGTCTACATTATTAAACAAAAGCAGCGGACATAACCGGGCAGTTTGTTTTTTCTTATGGACGTAATTACATTTCGGACGATTGATGTAATGAAAGTTTTGAAAAATGTTATTTTTTTATAATGTAAGTTTTAATTGTTGAATGTGCTAACTTGATCCCCTTCGTCCATACTTTTTTAAAGAGAAAGTTGTGGATTTCTCTGGACCATAAGGGGGTACAATATGTAACTACCAGGTTGCCAGTTTTTAGTTAGATTAGTTAAAGTATTTCACTCGATGATCTATAGGATTACAGGATCTATATATAACACTTGATGAGTGATAATGATGTTTTGTACAGTAATTAGTTATGTCCAGTTAATCTTGTGACGTTGCAATTATGTAAGCTATTTACAGATAAATGAATGAATGGAATAAAGCATAGTTTCCTAGAGGTAGGACGATATAAAAATGGGAATAGCGCAGAGACACGTTTTGGTAAATTCTGTAGTAAATTTGGTAAATAGCTTCAGCAAGTGAGAGGGTTGTAATGGAAGCAACTAAATATTCAAACTATTTTTAAACAAATTTGTTGAATTCTATAGACACTCCTAAGTGTGCGAGTAGGTATACATTTGCATCACTTGTTGTTAACTAGAATGTGATTTTAATTGCTGAAATTTTCTGTATTAATTTCCGAAAAGTTATACCGCTACTGATGACAGCGAACAGCACTTACTACATGCGCGATGGATGACTCATATTCCCATTTTTATGTGGTCCGATCTCTAAAATGATGCAAGAAAAATTGCCTCACGATATTTTTAAGCAATTAACCCACGCACCCCTAAAATACTACTAAAATACATTAATACTTCAATCACGAAACTATGTATATTCGTGATAACTACCTCCCTTCAAAACGGGATACCTATCTTAAGGTTAATATTAATAGTAGCGTCTCGTGTATATTGTGACATGTCTGACCGAACTAATCCGACCGGGATACACGGTCAGAAGACGTGACTTAATGGCCGGTAACGGGATCACAAAGGGTCCTCGGCCTGCGGTAGAGGGAGTGTTACATCCATCGACGATAATTAATTTCCTTTAGAGAGTGCAACGGGGGAAGAGCAATAAGTAAACAGTCTACCTCGTTACGTAAACACATACGTACGCATACAAACGCGGACACAATCGATACGCGAAAGGGGTATATGGTATTACAAAGAGGGTGGAGGTAGAGGGAGGTTTTTTGATCAAGTGTTCAAGTAGATAACTCCTCTTAGATGTAAGCACACTTCTTGTTGCACTTCTCATGAAAGCGAAACAAGTAAAGCGCTCTTACTCAAACAAATAACTAAAGCTGGACAGAACTACTTATAAATATTTGGGTACCAACAACTTAAGATCAGAACACGCTAGACGGTGACAGTAGGTTCATAAAGTTGTCATACTAGAATGAAATTCTGCATGTATACCATTCTTAAATATTTTAAACAATAAATTGTATCGCTAAGGCGTTGCACATTCGCATTTTGCTAGTGTACTTTGTTGTCGTTAGGTTTCACGAGGGCGCCACTATTAGGTACAAGTCCATCCCCACTACCCAACACTTCGCGTCCCTTAGGACAATGTTGGCACGTGTTTCGCAATACTATATGTTTCGTCCATCTTAACTTATTTGTCTGAGGGTATCGTAAGCATAAACCTCCCTTAAACGGTCGCTCCTATTAACTATCATGATGATGACCCTCGATGGAAAGCGTTAAAATACATAAACTTAAATTCTCACCCTCGCCACGTAACTAATCCCCAATCTTATAAAATTCCTTGTTGGTACGTCGCCTAGGATCCACTCCTTAACCCCTCTCATCAATTAAAAGGCAATATCTCGCGCCTATAGCTAGGTTGTCGACTTTGCGTCCCCTCTGTAAATAGCGGAAAGATATCTTAATCCCTTGTACAAGGGTTTTAGGAGGTGGTGCTGATCTATCGACTGTGTAGGATGGGTGTGTGTGTTTGTTGTTACCACCTCAGATACATCCAACGGATCGATAGTTCACTTTCGGGATTAAAACCTTGTCCCTCAAGATCCCGAAGACCTTGTAAAGCCGTCGTCGTGACGAAGATTCGCTAAATTAACTATCGGCTCGTCGGAGGATGATGTGAATAGGGAGGTTACGTGGAGTTGAAATCGAAAAAAAAACCTAATTTTGAAGTGAAGCTTTTATCTCTTCGTAATTGTGGCATAAAACCAGTATTTGGAACGTTTTTTCTTAAATTTGCTATTGCAAATATTCCATATATTGAAATTGCTATTCTTGAGGTTCTGAAGGGTTAGATTTTCATACCAGAATATTTTCTTTTGAACTCTTTAGGTTTCCAGGAATATGAGTTATTTCAGTGCAGTTTAAAAAAATACTTGTTACCACAACAAAGCCCTGCGTAATATACAGTTATTCCCACCTATTTTCGTCCAAATGTTTAGTCTAACCCGTTACCCTTAAGTACCTTCTCCCGAATTTAATTACCCCCTTGCTTTTAAGACGGAATGCGCCACTCCATTACCATCCAAATTCCAATCGGCTATCATCAGAGAAAGTTGATCTCATTACCGATTACAATGTCCGTATAATCTAATATGCATTTAGATTGTAAATCCCACGTCCGCATCGCATGAATGGGAACAGTGATTGAATACGCACAGGTAGTACAAATGTGTGTATAGTAGATATATCTACGTGCATCCATAAGGTCTGACTGATGTAATCATTAAATACGATTTAAGTCGTAACTGGTTAGTACGCTATTTTATTAGACGAGATATCGATCGGGTTGTGATTTATTATAATGACGACGTTTGTATTCTAATAAGGTGATCGATGATGATGTCGTGGAGTTGAATCAATTTGTAAATTACGACGCGATTAGTCAGTCGGAAAGTACGATTATTTGATATTGATGATCAAAAGTGCTTGAAATGTTGAATCTTAGAAATATTTCCTAAAACGTTAAAACGAAATTCATTAATTGACAGTTAATGAGAGAATTTTTGACGCTGCTCAACTCGATTCTGCCTACATTTTTATTAAAGACAGTGACAGATTTAATGACTAATAATTTAAACCTGTCACTTTAGTAGTAGTAGGTTTCAAAAAATCGCGATTTTCCGACAGTGTACCTTTCAAAAATGCATATTTTTCGAAGGAATTGACCGTTTGGTATTTCTCTTGTGCCATTAGGATCTGGAAGGCATCTCCTTTTGAATACCAACGATAATTTAAAAAGTTGATTTAGGGCCATTTTTGAAAAAAACTAGGTTCATTCTGGGGTAAAAACTAAATTTACGAATTTCATTACGAAATTCGCTGGGTGGGTCAAGGAGATGTTTTTTAGTCCACTGGCCGGATTTAAGTTCGCAAACTTTAGTAGTTTTCGAAAAACCATCATTTTTCGAAAATGTGACATTTTTTTCGAAAATTCATATCTTTCGAAGTAATCGACCGTTTGGTATATTTCTTGTGCTATTAGGATCTGGAAAGCATCTCCTTTCGAATAGCAGTGATAATTTAAAAATCTGATTTGGGACCATTTTTTTTTAAATAAAATTAAAGAAATGAATGATTGTTTTTAGGGTAAAAACCAAAGATTTCGAATTTGACTACAAAATTCGCTGGGTGGGTCTGGAGGATGCTTTTTAGTCCACTGCACAAATTTAGGTTTGGAAACATCAGTGGTTTTCGAAATATCGTCATTTTTGGAAAAAGTGACAATATACTTTTGAAAATTCATATCTTTCAAAGCAATCGACCTTTTGGTGTATTTCTTGTGCTATTAGGATCTGGAAAGCATCTCCTTTCGAATATTAATAATAATTTAAAAATCTGATTTTGGAACATTTTTGAAAAAAGTAATTTAAGAAGTCAATTTTGATTGTTTTTAGGGTAAAAACCTAAAATTTCAAATTTGACTACGAAATCCGCTGGGCGGGTCTTGGAGATGCATTTTAGTCCACTGCACGAATTTAGGTTTGCAAACATCAGTAGTTTTCGAAAAATCGTCGTTTTTTTAAAAAAGTGACAATATACTTTTCGAAAATTCATATCTTTCAAAGTAATCGACCTTTTGATGTATTTCTTGGGCTATTAGGATCTGGAAAGCATCTCCTTTCGAATAGCAATGATAATTTAAAAATCTGATTTTGGACCATTTTTGAAAAAAATGGAAGAAGTTAGTTTTGATTGTTTTTAGGTCAAAAAACTAAGATATTGAATTTGACTACGAAATTCGCTGGGTGGGTCTGGGGGATGCCTTTTAGTCCACTGCACGAATTTAGGTTTGCAAACATCAGTGGTTTTCAAAAAATCGTCATTTTTTGAAAAAAAGTGACAATATACTTTTGAAAATTCATATCTTTCAAAGTAATCGACCTTTTGGTATATTTCTTGTGCCATTAGGATCTGGAAAGCATCTCCTTTCGAATATCAATGATAATTTAAAAATCTGATTTTGTACCATTTTTGAAAAAAAAATGGAAAAAGTTAATTTTGATTGTTTTTAGGGTAAAAAACTAAGATTTCGAATTTCACTACGAAATTCGTTGGGCGGGTCTGGGGGATGTATTTTATTCCACTGCACGAATTTAGGTTTGCAAACATCAGTGGTTTTCGAAAAATCGTCATTTTTTGAAAAAAAGTGACCATATACTTTTCGAAAATTCATATCTTTCAAAGTAATCGACCTTTTGGTGTATTTCTTGGGCTGTTAGGATCTGGAAAGCATCTCCTTTGGAATAGCAATGATAATTTAAAAATCTGATTTTGGACCATTTTTGAAAAAAATGGAAGAAGTTAGTTTTGATTGTTTTTAGGTCAAAAAACTAAGATATTGAATTTGACTACGAAATTCGCTGGGTGGGTCTGGGGGATGCCTTTTAGTCCACTGCACGAATTTAGGTTTGCAAACATCAGTGGTTTTCGAAAAATCGTCATTTTTTGAAAAAAAGTGACAATATACTTTTGAAAATTCATATCTTTCAAAGTAATCGACCTTTTGGTATATTTCTTGTGCCATTAGGATCTGGAAAGCATCTCCTTTCGAATATCAATGATAATTTAAAAATCTAATTTTGGACCATTTTTGAAAAAAAAATGGAAAAAGTTAATTTTGATTGTTTTTAGGGTAAAAAACTAAGATTTCGAATTTGACTACGAAATCCGCTGGGTGATGCATTTTAGTCCACTGCATGAATTTAGGTTTGCAAACATCTGTGGTTTTCGAAAAATCATCATTTTTGAAAAAAGTGACAATATACTTTTGAAAATTCATATCTTTCAAAGTATTCGACCTTTTGGTATATTTCTTGTGATATTAGGATCTGGAAAGCATCTCCTTTCGAATATTAATAATAACTTAAAAACCTGATTTTGGAACATTTTTGAAAAAAGTAATTTAAGAAGTCAAGTTTGAATGTTTTAAGGATAAAAACCTAAAATTTTGAATTTGACTACGAAATCCGCTGGGTGGGTCTGGGAGATGTATTTTAGTCCACTGCACGAATTTAGGTTTGCAAACATCAGTGGTTTTCGAAAAATCATCATTTTTTGAAAAAAGTGGCAATATACTTTTCGAAAATTCATATCTTTCAAAGTAATCGACCTTTTGGTATTATTCTTGTGCTATTAGGATCCAAATACCATCTCCTTTCGAATAGCAATGATAATTTAAAAAATCGGATTTTGGATCATTTTTGAAAAAAAATATGGAAGAAGTCAATTTTGATTGTTTTTAGGGTAAAAACCTAAAATTTTGAATTTTACTACGAAATCCGCTGGGTGGGTCTGGGAGATGCATTTTAGTCCACTGCACGAATTCAGGTTTGCAAACATCAGTGGTTTTCGAAAAATCATCATTTTTCGAAAAAAGTGACAATATATACTTTTGAAAATTCCTATCTTTCAAGGTAATCGACCTTTTGGTATATTTCTTGTGCTATTAGGATCTGTAAAGCATTTCCTTTCGAATATCAATGATAATTTAAAAATCTAATTTCGGACCATTTTTGAAAAAAAATGGAAAAATTTAATTTTGATTGTTTTTGGGGTAAAAAACTAAGATTTCGAATTTGACTAAGAAATTCACTGGGTGGGTCTGGGAGACACGTTTTAGTCCATTGCACGAATTTAGGTTTGCAAACATCAGAGGTTTTCGAAAAATCGTCATTTTTTGAAAAAAGTGACAATAAACTTTCGAAATTTCATATCTTTCAAAATAATCGACCTTTTGGTGTATTTCTTATGCTATTAGGATCTGGAAAGCATCTCCTTTCAAACACCAATGATAGTTTAAAAATCTGATTTTGGACCATTTTTGAAAAAAAAAAAATGGAAGAATTTAATTTTGATTCTTTTTAGGGTAAAAACTTAAGATTTTGAATTTGACTACGAAATCCGCTGGGTGGGTCTGGGAGACACATTTTAGTCCACTGCACGAATTTAGGTTTGCAAACATCAGTGGTTTTCGAAAAATCATCGTTTTTTGAAAAAAGTGGCAATATACTTTTCGAAAATTCAGATCTCTCAAAGTAATCGACCTATAGGTATATTTCTTGTGCTATTAGGATCTGAAAAGCATCTTCTTTGGAATAGCAATGATAATTTAAAAATCTGATTTTGGACCATTTTTGAAAAAAAAATGGAAAAAGTTAATTTTAATTGTTTTTGGAGTAAAAAACTAACATTTCGAATTTGACTAAGAATTTCACTGGGTGGGTCTGGGGGATGCTTTTTAGTCCACTGCACGAATTTTGGTTTGCAAACATCAGTATCGCCATTTTTCTATAACTACCATTCAAAAATTCATATCTATCAAAGTAATCGACCATTTGATATATTTCTTATGTTATTATGATCTAAAATATATCCTCTTTCGAAAAACAATGATAATTTAACAATTTATTGCTTCAAACGTGTCCAAAATGTTTCAAACATGCCGAGAAATAAGATGAATAAAATTGAATTTTCGAGAATTTTAGAGGTGTCAAGAACGCACAAAACTCACTTTTTTACGACAATTTTAAGTATTTTCAGCCTATTTTTACAAGAATCATTTCTTATCGCGATATAGATTACCCATTCAATTTCATATTAAAGAGATATGTGCCGCTAAATTTTATTTCGTATTAACTCTACAATCTTATGTGAAGAAACCTCCTAAGAGTTAAGAGAGTCCAAAAATGGTCCAATTAGAGTCCAAAATCTCAAAACTCCTTTTGCTTTTTTTGAGTATCTTCTATATGAATCAGCAATATTTTAACCTCGTAAGATGAAAACTGGGAAAGATAATGAAATTGTGTAATAACTAAAAAATCCCGGCTGAGCCACAATTCCATTTTTCGATTCTCTTACATTTGTTTCCTAAAATTTAAGCTCGTAACTAAAAGTTTTAAGTTATGTTGAAAAATATCCAAATCTGTCGTGATACAATTAGTTGTACTCCACAATTTTCATGCGGTGAAACCTCTTAAGAGTTAAGAGAGTCCGAAAATGGTCCAACTAGAGTCCAAAATCTCAAAACTCCTTTTGCTTTTTTTGAGTATCTTCTATACGAATCAGCAATATTTTAAGCTCGTAAGATGAAAACTGGGAAAGATAATGAAATTGTGCCACAAATTCCATTTTCATATTCTCTTACATTTTTTTCATAAAATTTAAGCTAGTAACTAAATATTTTAAGTTATGTTGAAAAATATCCAAATCTGTAGTGATATAATGAGTTTCGGTATTTCCCTACAAATGTGTGACAGGCTTAACTTTCAATAATTAAAACCTTGGATTTTGGTATACGGTAAGCGCATCCACCATAAATTAGATTACAATGGAAGGTTTCATATCTTGGAAACTATCACAACTTGCGTCTATTTTGTTTATTATAATCTATAAATACTTGAAAAATTTGAAAATTGGGAGCTGCGAAACTCAGCCTTTGCTTGTAAATTTGCACAAAGATTTTTGAAAGACTTTCAAAAACCAACTCCGGGAGTCGAGGGAGTTCAAAATCCGTCACCGACAACCTCTAATTCTCTAAGCAAATTTACTCTCGGCGCACCATATCAGCTCGACCCGAAACGTATTAAAAAGCGAGAGATTAGCGAGATTATCAACAATTTTCTCTCTCTCTCTCTCTCTCTCTTACCGCAACCCACTCGCATCTCATCCGTCTGTCGCCGTGGATTAATCCACCTGTACGGGAATTTATAATTTTTTCCGCTAATGATCCGCGTAAAAAAAATTATTTTTGACGAGGTTATTAGACGCGTTCTCCGTTTAAAAGCTAATTAATTTCATTCACCTTGCGAGTGCAACTCGCACGATTAATAACGTGGGCGGAATTAACCTTCACCGGCAATCCGATGCGTAATTAAGCTTGCCAAATTTCAAAGTCATTAATACGCAAAAAAATTAATTACTACACAACGTATTACTAATCTGAGATTAATCCAAGTAGAACAATTCGGTGTGAGACCCATTCTCACAATTGCCTAATAGTCAGCATACTTATGAGGTAACAAGGAGCATCCCTGAGCGCCGCCTATGGATGTTCACCACTTAAGTCTCCAGCGATAAGTAACTACTGTACGTGGATTACTTATAGTAACAGCTACCTCATGCTATCGTAACAATTTAGTAATAAGTTTGTTACTATTTAAATGTAATACGATTTGTCTACGGTTGAGCATTGGGAAACTTTATAGGTGTAAGCGGGGACTCAAAGGGCGATAGGGTCGTTAATAAATCCTGACTGTAAGGTGAGAATAATGAATAACTTTAATAATTTATCAAAACCAAAAGTTTTGTCGTACAAACCGACAGAGAGTTAGAGAGAGAGAAAGAAGGGTATTATACAACCCTTCTATGAATAATGTCGGGAGTGGTCTCACCACATAATACGTTCGATATTTATTGAAATGGTTTAATAAATATTTATGACAAATTGGAAAGTTGGAATGGGATTTTTCAACTATAAGAGACTTTAATTTCATTTACTTACGACAATAAATTTAAATTTGTTAGTAAGCTCGAATGTTAATTTATGGAATTATTTCGGTTTAAATTAAATAAAAATTAAAGGACTGCGTCTTCTTAAAATAATATACTTTGGGGGTAAGTTCATATCAACAAATATATAAGAATGTTTCCTTAATAATACAGGGCGTCAAATAAACAATTATATCATAACATGCTTTTCCTGAAATATTTCAGATCTTCATAAATAACTCCTGAATTAATTTCAGGATGATTCTGGTTAAAAATTGAAAAATTGCAATTCATTGCGAATTTAGAATTGAACTAGATCGATTTAATATTTTCTTTATGTATCCAGAATTCTAACCCTTATATATACAGAGTTAAGGATAATATATTGTCGCGATGCGGCCCCAATTAGCGAAAATAGGTCGCCGTCTAAGCGTATTCAGCACCGAGGCGACCTTAAACCGAAGGACGATACGACTCTCGGACAGGTACGACATCACGTTCGTAAACATCCCGCTTGTATTTATACAGCTCGATCATAACGATCAGGGAGTCAGTCAGTCACCTAGTATCACGTCACGCTGCCCGTCTGAGAGCCCGTCCTTTCGGCATGCCGCTAATTGGAGGAGCCTCGCGCCTGCTGCCCTTCGTCATCCGACAGTAAGCAACCACCTCCCTTTGACCTTTTTCTCACTTCTTGCCATTTGCTTATTTGCCTTAACTTTTTTATGATGTTCCCTCCCCTATATTTAATGCTCCAATAAATATTGTCTGTGTTACCATGCCTTCTTTTTAGTTTCTACCTAGCTACACCCCCAACCAGAGCACTCCCTTTGGGCCCCAGGCCCTCAGGCGTGTGAAAATATCAGATGATATCCTGAAATAGAAACAGTTAAATTTCATCTATAAATCCACTCCTTAGAAAATTCTTTGATTTCCTTATGGCTATATCACCGCACTTACATTTTTTTTAATTAAGGGTGAAAACCCCTGCAAGACAGATATTCCCTCTCCACGTCATAACCGCCATTAAAAAGTCATACAGTCGACTTCTATACAAGGGAAGGTCTTCCACGTCTCTGATTCTCTCCCTCTCTCGCAATCGGGATTATTCCAGTTTCCAGATGCGAAGAAACACATTAAAGCGGAATGTAAAACTAATGTATTTTTAAACATAGTTTGTCAGATAAAGCTAATCTGCATTTCAAATAACGACATTAGCATTGTTTGTCGGTATACGTGCGTAAGTGCGACAGAGACGGAGGTATAGAGTGAAAGAGAAAAAGGAAACAAAGTAAATAAGAGACGAGGCGCTGCAACAAAAAGAGGAACACAAACATACCTAATGGACTTGCGAGACAAAAGGAGATATAATTTTGGCGGGTAATTTGAAAAATTGCATCCCTCATTTTCCTCAGTTTCTACAAACTAATCAACGTTTTGATTCGTAAAATTAATTAGACAGTAAATTTAAAAAAAATTATTATTCTGCAGTTACAAACCTTGTAGAAAAATAAATAAATTTCTTTTTACTCAAGACTAAGGAAATTTCTGCCTTACTTGTAGATTCCAGTTAATCCCGAAAATATAGTCCAGGATTCATTTAGAAAAGCCTGGATAACCTAAACGATTTATTCAAGAACTACAAATTTCAATATTGGGGACACATAAAAAGTAGGTAAGCTAGGAAGGTGCTAGCCTAAATTAGCGTGTTATATTTTGGCGGATAATTATAAAAACTGTATTCCCCAGTTTCTACAAACGAATCAACGTTTTGATTCGTAAAATTAATTAGACAGTAAATTGAAGAAAAAAAAAATAATTATTCTGCAGTTACAAACCTTGTGATCAGATAAATTAAATTTTTTATTCAAGTTTAAGGAAATTTCTGTCTAACTTGTAAATTCCAGTTGATCCCGATAATATAGTCCAGGATTCATTTAGAAAAGCCTGGATAACCTAAACGATTTATTCAAGAACTACAAATTTCAATATTGGGGACACATAAAAAAGTAGGTAAGCTAGGAAGGTGCTAACCTAAATTTAGCGTGTTATATTTTGGCGGATAATTATAAAAACTGCATTCCCCAGTTTCTACGAACGAATCAACGTTTTGATTCGTAAAATTAATTAGACAGTAAATTGGAAAAAAAAATAATTATTCTGCAGTTACAAACCTTGTGGTAAAATAAATTAATTTTTTTAATCCAGACTAAGGAAATTTCTGGCTTACTTGTAGATTCCAGTGATCGTGAAAATATAGTCCAGGATTCATTTAGGAACGCCTGAATGATCTAAACGATATTTTCAAGAATTACAAATTTCAATATTGGGGACACAAAAAAGTAGGTAAGCTAGGGAGGTGCTAGCCTCAATTAGCGTGTTATATTTTGGTGGATAATATAAAAACTGCATTCCCCAGTTTCTACGAACGAATCAACGTTTTGATTCGTAAAATTAATTAGACAGTAAATTGGAAAAAAAATTATTCTGCAGTTACAAGCCTTGTGGTAAAATAAATTAATTTTTTTACTCGAGACTAAAGAAATTTCTGCCTTACATATAGATTCCAGTTGATCGTGAAAATATAGTCCAGGATTCATTTAGGAAAGCCTGAATGATCTAAACGATATTTTCAAGAATTACAAATTTCAATATTGGGGACACAAAAAAGTAGGTAAGCTAGGGAGGTGCTAGCCTAAATTAGCGTGTTATATTTTGGCGGATAATTATAAAAACCGCATTCCCCAGTTTCTACGAACGAATCAACGTTTTGATTCGTAAAATTAATTAGACAGTAAATTGGAAAAAAAATAATTATTCTGCAGTTCAAACCTTGTGGTAAAATAAATTAATTTTTTTACTCGAGACTAAGGAAATGTCTGCCTTACTTGTAGATTCCAGTGATCGTGAAAATATAGTCCAGGATTCATTTAAAAACGCCTGAATGATCTAAACGATTTTTTCAAGAATTACAAATTTCAATATTGGGGACACAAAAAAGTAGGTAAGCTAGGGAGGTGCTAGCCTCAATTAGCGTGTTATATTTTGGCGGATGATTATAAAAACAGCATTCCCCAGTTTCTACAAACAAATCAACGTTTGATTCGTAAAATTAATTAGACTGTAAATTGGAAAAAATAATTATTCTGCATTTACAAACCTTGTGGAAAAATAAATTAATTTTTTTACTAAAGACTAAGGAAATTTCTGTCTAAATTGTAGATTCCAGTTGATCCCGAAAATATAGTCCAGGATTCATTTAGGAAAGCCCGGATAACCTAAACGATTTTTTCAAGAACTACAAATTTTAATATTGGGAACACATAAAAAAGTAGGTAAGCTAGGGGGGTGCTAGCCTAAATTAGCGTGTTATATTTTGGCGGATAATTATGAAAACTGCATTCCCCAGTTTCTACAAACGTACCAATGCTTCCATTCGTAATATTAATTTTATAAAAGGTTAATTTAGTTTACAGTTATAACCCTTGTGGTAAATTGAATAAAATTTTATAGTTAAGCCTCAAAAAACTTGCGGGAAATCTCTTATTTCCTTATAGATTCAAGTTGATCATGAAAGTATGATTCACGAAAGCCTAATGAATTTTCCAAATGAAGCAACGCCATCCAGTATTGAGGAGAAGTAAAGAAGTAGGAAGGATAGGCTCCCATTCAAACTTTCTGACATCTACCAATCAAGCTACCATAAGCTCCTTTTAGAACTGTCTAATTGTAGTACAATATGTGTGAAGTAGATGGGATGTTTCTTTAAAATAACATGTGATTTCGTCCCAGAACCCGCCTTGCTTGACTACAACGTACTGAAGTTGCGAATGTTGTGTTAAAATAAATCATATCTTACTTTTCTACTTGACAAAACATAATGGAACTAGTTCTAATAATGACTAAAGTAATACTATTGGTAATTGCCTACTTGAGGAAATAAACAGGTTTGAAAATAGTTACAATTAGACTTGGGAAGACAAATTACTATTAGTAGAAGGTGAAATTAATATATTTTAAGTTTGTAAGAAAAAATCCTATAATAACGAATATCCCAAAAAGTAGTGGGGGGAACTAAATGAACTTATCCGTCGTTTAGCCTGAGATGTCCGATATGTAATAAAATCTCTCTATCCTCCTCTCTCTCTCTCTCTCTCTCTCTCTCTCTCTCTCTCTCTCTCTCTCTCTCTCACATTAACTATTCCTCTCTCCGCTATCGCTTGGGTATGTATCTATATTGCAGCTTAGTTATATAGTTAGCTTTACGATATTACAAAAGCGGAATATAATCAATTCCCGCTCGGATTTTACGATTTAATGAGAAGTTGCAGCGCAAGATTATAATAATAATAATAAATAAGTCTCGTGATAGGATTACGTTATCATGGGGGGCTTTTAATTGATGTCACGATATACAAACTACGTCGTGAATACGTGAAAATTGAATATCTTTCGGTCCGATGTATATTCGTTAGGCTGGGACTTTACGATTTTCATCCCGGTTTCTCTCCCTCTCTCTCTCCATTTTAGGCTCTTAAAGTCAACAAAGAGGCCACTAATGGCCCGGACAAGTGCCTTTTTATTACTTCTTTTATTGTTATTAGTTTGGGATTTGAGAGCGAGGTTCGTAAATTATGTTTTTATAACGACGTATTGTTCGAGGTTTCAGAGGAAGAATGAGGGATTGTGTCTGTGTGTGTGTACTTTACACGTCTCGACGCGTCTCAGCTCTAAGAAGCTACGGAATTATATAAATAAGTCTACACGTGTAACGCGACTATTGTACCGAAATTTATTCCAAGATTTGATTGGTAAAAATACACATACTCCCACTTTCTGAAGGTAATCTGAAGATATTGAAAGGATGTAACTTTAGAAGGCTTTCCCCCAAGTGGTCAAGTAATTAAAAGTAATTAGTTTCATACTTTTTCAGCTGTCAATAATAGGTTGACACATTCTAAGTTCTCAGTTTGAAACATAGCCCATAAACTTTTTAAATGTGGCAAATCTTCTTCCTTTTCAAAAATTTCTGGAAAATGTGGAAATTTCAGATTGTGGAAGTAATTTGGAAATTTAAAAGATTTCATCCACTGCGGAAGACCTTCTCTTAAGGAATAGAAAGTTAATACAAAAATTTAAATTAAGAAATTTTAAAATCTGGAAAATATTCCTAAAAACGAAAAATGGGTTGAAATGTGATTTTAGGGATTTTTTAATAATATTTGCTTTAAATATATATTAAATATCTAATTAAAAAGTATTATTGGTCCCAACAAAAAAACATTTCATGCCTTATTTGCACCTAATTATTTACTTTAAATTAATTACATAATTAAATTCTAATTCTCTTCTTCATTAATCTGTAATAATTTTTATTAAATCGGTTACCAAAGTTTGTTTGGTATACGCGCCTTTATGTGTAAAAGCTAAAAAGGCAATATCTAGTCTATTTTATATTTTTATACAATTTTAACTGTCGAATTACATTCTGGATAGATCAAGTAATGGAAGAAAAATGCATTTTCCAACCAATATGGTCAAAAATCGATAATTTCGGTTGTTTCTGAGATTTGGGCATGTTGTACTTTTAAAAATCCAATTTCAAACGTCGGTTCAATAATAAAATTTCTTCGAAAAACCGTTATTTGTTAATTAATTTTAAACGATTTTTCGAAATTTGTAAGGTCCAATAAAATTTAAAAAAAATTATTGTGAGGTTTTGAAAAATATTTAACCCCAAATATTAAAACAACTAAAAATCGAAATGGCAGGACGTTTTTCGGATTTATAATTTTATTTTAGGACTAATGTTCTTTCAAAATTATAATATTTAAGTCTTTCCGAGTTTGAATTATAAAAACTAATTAAGAAGATGTCAATAAGCTAATTTCTTGACAGAAGGTTAAATTAATATCCAACTATTCTTTACGATTTTTTGAATCTCACATATATATTTTGTTGTGCTAGTAGTTTCCCTATAACCCAGAAAAATTTGTTTGAAATAATTTGGAACCTTCTAAACTGCTTATGGAGGCTTCCATAAGCCATTTTTATGACATATTGTGTTGATATAATCGTCAGTTATTTTTTTAAGAATTTTTGACGGACGACGGAGTGGAAACAGTGCAATCAGAACGCGCGTAGCGCCTACCCCTTCGACCCCTTCCATCGCGCTCGCGAACCGAGCCGATCGCCAAATCGAGCTTTCACTCGGACGCTGTCATGTAAAAGAGTGTCGATCTCTGTCTTGTTGTTGTCGCTCTCACTCTAGCTCGCACGCATGGGTCTGCCGTAACGTTACAATGTTTTGTGAACCGGCAGGTAGTCGACACATCGATTTATAAGACGTATATCACGTCAAAAAATTGATTTGAAGTGACAGAAGGCTTTTCCTATTCAAAAATTTTACTTTCTCAGTCTTATACCCGTCTAGCATGGTGAGTTAGTTATGACACTTATACCTTTATGGTGGAACAGAGCTCGAAAGTGTGTCTCGTGCGTTGCACATATCAATTTCACCACTTGATATCAATTTTGTCGCCAATCCCGTTAATTTTCCCGTCGGAAACCACCCCTCCTCGATAATAACAACCGAGGAGAGAATTCCAACCCCGCGTAAGAACTCTCGTAGCGTAATTAAAGACAGTCGTAATTATATACGGTTGTAATTAGGGTGCATTAGGGTGGAATGACTTGCGAGTGTGTGTGCGCGTTCCACTATTTATTATTTAGTCCCCGTTAAAGGTTCAACTGAGCGTCAGACGTTGCGGAGGGGTTGAATTTTGAGCCTTTGGGTGGGTCGGATGGGGGAAGGGTCGTTTAATCCGTTTAAAGTGACAGGACGGTGACAGGTGCGGTGCGTTAATTAGGAGGAAAAACAGGTTACGCGTAATGCAATTCGGGGGAAAGTTTTAAGTGGGTCCAACGGGCTGAGGGGGAGTTGATAAAAATTATTTCACTCAGGTTCTGCTAGGGAAACTAATGGTGATTGGCTACGAATGACAAGGGCGTTCCACATTTTGCATTTTGGCATTTTTCGAAGTTTCACAAATCGGCAACAGTGTAAGTGGATTCGAATTTATTCCGATCCGATACGATACGATAATATTCGAATATCGTAATTAATTGAATAAGATAGTGAGTAGTAGGTCAACTCTATAGATTCAAAGAAGTTAGTCAGTTGATAAGGATCCAAATATAGAAGGAAGTAAGGTGATCTATTCTTAACTGACTGAGTGAAGTAACCCAATCACAACCTAATTATAACTAACTAATTTAAACCCGGTCACGTGATGATGTAGGTACTAACTGATTAATTGAAGCAAACCAGACGTTCCCATTACGTTACAACTGTATAATGAAGCCATTCATACTGACTGGCAGAGGTAATCTAGACAGTTGATTGGCGTCTAACTCGAAAACAAATTAAAATTTAGTCACATTGTAATACTATTCTAATACTTTGCGTTGATTGACTGGAGTAGTCTAGTCAGTTGAATCAAATAGATTCTAACTAAATAACGAAAAATTTTTTGTCACAGGACAGTCATGGCCGAT
The DNA here is from genome assembly GCA_946251905.1 of Cryptocephalus moraei. NCBI lineage: Eukaryota > Metazoa > Arthropoda > Insecta > Coleoptera > Chrysomelidae > Cryptocephalus > Cryptocephalus moraei. Next base: position 659,279 of record OX276466.1, on the reverse strand, counting down.
TGATTGAAGTAATCTCGTCACTCGATTGAATTCTTCACGAAGCAATTAGTCACTCGATCAATTCGTAATGAAGTGATTAAGCTAGTGACTAGGTTATCTCTATAGTTTTAAAGAAGTTAGTCAGTTGATGAGGATCCACATAAAAAAAGGAAGTAAGGTAATGTTAACTGACTGAGTGAAGTAACCCAATCAATTAACCTGACGGTAACTAACTAATTTAACCTGGTCACATGACGATGTAGGTACTAACCGGTTAATTTAGACAAGCCCCGACGTTTTGATTACGTTAGAACTGTATAATAAAGCCATTCATATTGACTGGCAGAGCAAATCTAGTCAGTTGATTGCGTTCTAACTCCAAAACGAAGTAAAATTTAGTCACATTGTAATAAGATTCTAATACTTTGCGTTGATAACTGGAGTAGTCTAGTCAGTTGATTTACAAGATTCTAACTAAATAACGAAAAAATCTAGTCACATTACAATTCTTCAACTGACTCACGAAGCAATTAGTCACTCGATAATATCGTAATTAATTAAATAAGATAGTGAGCAGTAGCTCAACTCTATAGATTCAAAGAAGTTAGTCAGTTGATAAGGATCCAAATATAGAATGAAGTAAGGTGATCTATTCTTAACTGACTGAGTGAAGTAAACCATTCACTTAACCTAATCATAACTAACTAATTTAACCTGGTCACTTGATGATGTAGGTACTAACTGATTAATTGAGACAAACCAGACGTTCCGATTACGTTACAAATGTAAAATGAAGCCATTCATACTGACTAGCAGAGGTAATTTAGTCAGTTGATTGCGTTCTAACTCAAAAACGAAGTAAAATTTAGCCACATTGTAATACTATTCTAATACTTTGCGTTGATTAACTGGAGTAGTCTAGTCAGTTGACTTAAATAGATTCTAACTAAATAACGGAAAAATCTAGTCACATTACAATTCTTCAACTGACTCCCGAAGCAATTAGTCACTCGATAATATAGTAATTAATTGAATAAGATAGTGAGTAGTGGGTCAACTCTATAGATTCAAAGAAGTTAGTCAGTTGATAAGGATCCAAATATAGAAGGAAGTAAGGTAATCTATTCTTAACTGACTTAGTGAAGTAACCCAATCACAACCTAATCATAACTAACTAATTTAACCTGGTCACTTCATGATGTAGATACTAACTGATTAATTGAGGCAAACCAGACGTTCCGATTACGTTACAACTGTATAATAAAGCCATTCATACTGACTGGCAGAGGTAATCTAGCCAGTTGATTGCGTTCTAACTCAAAAACGAAGTAAAATTTAGTCACATTGTAATAAGATTCTAATACTTTGCGTTGATAACTGGAGTAGTCTAGTCAGTTGATTTACAAGATTCTAACTAAATAACGAAAAAATCTAGTCACATTACAATTCTTCAACTGACTCACGAAGCAATTAGTCACTCGAAAATATCGTAATTAATTGAATAAGATAGTGAGCAGTAGGTCAACTCTATAGATTCAAGTAAGTTAGTCAGTTGATAAGGATCCAAATATAGAAGGAAGTAAGGTGATCTATTCTTAATTGACTGAGTGAAGTAACCCAATCACAACCTAATCATAACTAACTAATTTAACCTGGTCACTTCATGATGTAGGTACTAACTGATTAATTGAGGCGAACCAGACGTTCTGATTACGTTACAACTGTAAAATGAAGCCAGTCATACTGATTGGCAGAGGTAATCTAGTCAGTTAATTGCGTACTAACTCAAAAACCAAGTAAAATTTAGTCGCATTGTAATAAGAGTCTAATACTTTGCGTTGATAACTGGAGTAGTCTAGTCAGTTGATTTACAAGATTCTAACTAAATAACGAAAAAATCTAGTCACATTACAATTCTTCAACTGACTCACGAAGCAATTGGTCACTCAATAATATCGTAATTAATTGAATAAGACAGTGAGTAGTAGGTCAATTCTACAGACTCAAAGAAGTTAGTCAGTTCATAAGGATCCAAATATAGAAGGAAGTAAGGTGATCTATTCTTAACTGACTGAGTGAAGTAATCCAATCACTTAACCTAATCATAAGTAACTAATTTAATCTGGTCACTTGACCAGATTAAACCAATCTAGGTACTAACTGATTAATTGAGGCAAACCAGACGTTCTGATTACGTTACAACTGTACAATGAAGCCATTCATACTGACTGGCAGAGCAAATCTAGTCAGTTATTTGCGTTCTAACTCAAAAACGAAGTAAAATTTAGTCACTTTGTAATAAGATTCTAATACGTTACGTTGATAACTGGAGGAGTCTTGTCAGTTGATTTAAATAGATTCTAACTAAATAACGAAAAAAATCTAGTCACAGGACAGTCATGGCCGATTGATTGAAGTAATCTCGTCACAAGAATGAATTATCCACGAAGCAATTAGTCACTCGATCATTTCGTAATTAATTGATTAAGCTAGTGACTAGGTTATCTGTATAGTTTTAAGGAAGTTAGTCAGTTAATTAGGATCCACATAAAAAAAAGGAAGTAAGGTAATGTTAACTGACTGAGTGAAGTAACCTAATCAATTAACTTAACCGTAACTAACTAATTTAACCTGGTCTTACTATCTCATCTAAAGTAACCTAGAACTTACCATTTGACGATGACATCTGGGCATGAACCACGCTGCTACCACCGCCACTTCCGTCAACTTGACACTATCACTACCTGAAACAATCATAATTCGTATAATTAATCTACAAAATGGCAAAAACTTAAAACAAACCATCTTTACAAGACGTCATTGTTGATTAATTAAGATAATAGCAAACATTACATGAGTAAGCATGAATAAATATATTACTTTGATCCAATTATATTTCTTACTTATTTAATTGGTATACAAGCATAAAACCGACGATTACAATTAAACGAAGGATAGAATATGTCTCAGTAAACAATATAAACAATATACAGTAGAACCACATTCTAATCTTAAGAATTTAATTATATATTTTATTATTATTAATTATATTAATTAATTATCATTTAATTACAATGACGTAACAGAAACAAAAAGTAAGTAGAGGTAGCTAAGGGTTGTTACCGTTAAAATATTATTTTTTAGAGGTCGGTTTTACCCTCTACAACCCCTAACCATCATGTCACATTCACTTCAATTTTTCTGAATATTGTGAATCTCTCCTTTTAAAATGTCTATCACTTTCTCGACACATACATTTTCAAAAATATAGAATTTTGACTTTGATTTCCTAAAACAAACTTCATTTTTTCATAATCTTTAGTTATAATGTTTAAAAACATAGGTACAAAGGGTAGTTTTTAACCCCTGCACCCCCTAAAAATCAAATCTGGAAAAAACGGAACTAGAAACCATTATAAGTGTTGAGAAATGACAAAAACTATTAATGAGAGGAATAAAATAGTTGTAATTACATAAATTTTCTAATTAGATTTAGGCGATGTGATAAGAGTGTTCATTAAATTAAATTAATTGATGCTAATATCATCCTAAAGATTAAAATTAATAGTAGATACTATTTGTTATTTAGTAAAAGTTAAAACTTGATGTGTAGTATGTACTTATGTATGTAATGTATTTTTAAAATGGCGATGTGTAACATGGTAAGATTTTCTCATATTACTGGACAAAATATTCATGGCAACATGAAATTAGTTTTGAGTATTATTGAAATTACAAACCTTATTAAACAACTGCTTGGTGGTTACTATTCACAAATGTAAAGATCGATATATTGTTATAATAATATTGATATAATTGGGATTAAATAAATAATAATAAATACATACATTTACTAAATTTCTTCTTGAGATGTGCATAATGTAAGTAGTCAAGTTTCGTATTAATACACTTGTTATTTTTGAAATTACAACCCTTATTATACAACTACTTGGTAATACTTATTAACAAATGTAAAGATTGATATAATTATTCTAATATGATCGATACGATTGTTATAATTGATATAAGATGTAATAGAAATAACCAAATTTCCAACACTCCTAAAAACGTTACACTTACCACTTCCACTGAAGTCCCATTTGCGAAGCCACCGAAATTACGAGCGAATCAAAAAATTAATCGACTCAAATACGTTAATTAGGCGATAATTAATCTTAAATTCGACGTAAACCGACGCCGCAATATCAAAAATTGAACAGAGAAAACCTCTCCCGCACGCAAAATATTTAAACTTATCGCAACGCTTGACCGACACGGAGTAAAAATCGTGTTAAAAGTCGTTCAAATTGTACGTGCACGTGTGTGAATTCTCAGAATTCGTAGTGCGCGCGCATCCAAAAAAACTGTTTGGAATGTACGGAGTTAGCGACAAAAAGGTTTTCCGATAAGCAGATTGAGCGAGAAGAGAATTTAAGAGGAAATATTGATTTACAGTAAATAGCGTTAATTGTAATTGTACTGTAATTTAATTATTTATTATGTAGATCCATTTGAAGGAAACAATTATTATGCAGTCAATTTTAGTAGATATTTGTATTATAATGAATTTGGTTATTAATAAGCGTTCATAAAATAAATAATCGTTCAATTTAGTTACTAAGCTAACTAACTAACTATGTAACTGTCTATAATAATATGAATAATATGATATATATAAATATATATCTGTACAGTAATGGAGTCTAATTAATTATTAACTAGCTGAATTTGAAGGAAACAATTATTATGCGGTAAATTTTAATAGGTACTTACTGTTTAATCAAATTTCATTAATAATAAGTGATTATAAAATCAATATTATTCAAGCCATTCATTTAATTAAGCTAATTGTAAACTAACTAACTATATAACTCGGAATATAATATTATCCACATAATGTAAAATATTGTGAAACAATTTTTAATTAAATTTTGCAATAAAATTTCATTACTAATTATGTCATATGTCAATATAACTACCATTGTAATTAAAATAGTCATTATCTAAATTATTGTCTCGTTTGAAGCAAATATTATTAATAATAATTAATATTTTCACCATAATGGTGTGTCATTACCAATATTTTTAACAAATTATTTCAACAAAACTTGCTGGTTCATATCGTTCAATTAACTGACTAGCTATATAACTGTAACTATTGAATTATATACATACATAATATAAATAGTTGTAAAAAGTATTAATTGCACGTAGAATTACATGCAAATTAATTAATTGCATGTTTGATTTCAAATGTGTAGTTGCGTTTTTAAGAAATTATTAATAAAATGCTAGTAAAATCGTTACTATGTATATAAATTATTACTTTAAACTTCTACTAACAAAATTGCATTAACTGTAATGGAATGATTATTTATTTGATAATCAATTGGACTCAATTTTAATTATCAATAAGGAGTATTTAATAATATGTACATATACAAAACTTAAGATTTATTAAAATTCAAGTACCTACATATTTAAACTGAAATAACTCTATTGATCGTCAAGTAGGATTTTAATAATTTACTATTAATAAAGTTTTGATTTGATATTTACATGCATTTAATTTTATTATTTAATTACTATTGATTTATTATTAATTTAATTACTAACAACGCACATTTAGAAGTGAAGATTTATCGAAATTCTTATAATTGTTATTTCTGAGATATACACTTAACTTTCATTATCGTGTTATAATTAGCTGTATTTACTGTTAGTTACTAATAAGAGTACGTCCTAATAACAAGTAAGGTTTATTAACATTTTTATTATTTAATTACGACAAGTTTACTGGTCTCCTTGTAATAATATTTTACTTTAATCAAATTTTGTTTCGATAAAACTTAGTAGTTCTTACAGTTCTTTGTGAGGAACTTTCCATTAATCTACATAGCATTACCTTGCAACGATCTTTTATAATTTCAAGGCTCAACATCATCAACAATGTTTCGTGAAACTTGTTTCCAAATTTTCAAAATTTGTACTAACCAATTGGACTTCAAATTCAGCAACACATCTTTGCTTCGTAACTTCCTTTCTGAACTTTCCAAATTTGAGGAACTTATTGAGCTAACACATAGATATCAATTTAACGTTTTAAGTGCTTTAAGAAATTTCTTGCGTTTTATTACTTTGCATATTTGAGCCTCCAATTGGACTATCCATTATAGTAGTTCTTAAAGTTCTTTGAGAGGAACTTTCCATTAAGCTACCTAACATTGCCTTGCAATGTTCTTTTACAATTTCAAGGCTCAACACATCAACAACATCGTTTCGTGAAACTTGTTTCCAAATTTTCAAAATTTGTACTAACTAATTGGACTTCAAATCAGCAACCTATTGTAATGCGAGAAGTAAACAAAGCGACACATGTTTACTCCTTCAAAAGAATAACTACGACGCGTACAAAACAGCTGCATGAACATTTCCTGCGTAGGCGTTCTAGAATATACTAGAACGTTCTTTATCGGGGTTGGGAGTGTATATATAAGGGGGTTTGTGATCGAGGGAGTTAGTTAGAACTAGAGAAGCAGACGTGAACGCGACATACGATCCGAAAGCGGAGCAGTACAAATAAATTATGTAGTGTCTAGTCTAGTGTACAAGTAGTTTAGTGTGTTAAATAAATTAGTGTTCAATTAATGTAAATAAATTATAAAATAAACGTTACACTATCTTTGCCCCGTAACTTCCTTACCGTTCATCAAATATATTGAAAACCGTTTACTTTTGTCTGTGCTTCCTGAAATTCCTGGCGGTTTGGCATTTGCAAAATTGAGCCTTCAGTTGGACTATCCCTTAGGGTAATTCCTAAATTTGGTATCGTGAAACTCGTTTCCAAATTTTTAAAATTTGTACTAACCAATCGGACTTCAAATTCAGCAACACATCTTTGCATCGTAACTTCCTTTCTCAACTGTCCAAATTTGAGGAACTTATTGAGCTAGCACATAAATATCAATTCAACGTTTTAAGTGCTTTAAGAGAGCTTTTCACATCTAATGAACTTAGTAGTTGCTCATGAATATATTGCAAACAGTTTACTTTTTTCCGTGCTTCCTAAAATTCCTGTTAGTTTGGTATTTCCAAAATTGAGCCTTCAGTTGGACTATCCCTTAGGGTAATTCCTAAATTTGGTATCGTGAAACTCGTTTCCAAATTTTTAAAATTTGTACTAACCAATCGGACTTCAAATTCAGCAACACATCTTTGCATCGTAACTTCCTTTCTCAACTGTCCAAATTTGGGGAACTTATTGAGCCAGCACATACAAATCAGTTTAACGTTTTAAGTGCTTTAAGAGAGCTTTTCACATCTAATGAACTTTATAGTTGCCCATAAATATATCGAAAACAGTTTACTTTCTTCCGTGCTTCCTGAAATCCCTGACAATTTGGTATTTACAAAATTGAGCCTTCATTTGCACTATCCCTCGGAGTATTTCCTAAATTTGGTTTCGTGAAACTTGTTTCCAAATTTTCAAAATTTGTACTAAATAATATTGGACTTCAAAATCAGCAACATATACTTGCTTCGTAACTTCCTTTATCAACTTTCCAAATTTGAGGAACTTATTGAGCTAGCACATACAAATCAATTTAACGTTTTAAGTGCTTTAAGAGAGCTTTTCACATCTAATGAACTTAGTAGTTGCTCATGAATATATTGCAAACAGTTTACTTTTTTCCGTGCTTCCTAAAATTCCTGTTAGTTTGGTATTTCCAAAATTGAGCCTTCAGTTGGACTATCCCTTAGGGTAATTCCTAAATTTGGTTTCGTGAAACTCGTTTCCAAATTTTCAAAATTTGTATCAAGTAATTGGACTTCAAATTCAGCAACACATCTATGTTTCATAACTTCCTTTCTCAACTTTCCAAATTTGAGGAACTCATTGAGCTAGCACTTAGAAATCAATATAAGAAATTTCTAGCGTTTTATTACTTTGCATATTTGAGCCTCCAATTGGACTATCCATTATAGTAGTCCTTAAAGTTCTTTCTGAGGAACTTTCCATTAAGCTCCCTAGCATTGCTTTGCAACGTTCTCGAGGCTCAACATCATTGGATGGCATATCAACTGTTTCCCATTCCCCTTCGACAATAATTATTCTGTCTAATTAACGCGGTATAAGCTAAACGTCCGCCATCGAATTCTGAGTTCTTCCGGAAAGTCTCGCCGGAGTTTCAGTCAAAGAAGCGGAATATACGTACGTTTGTATATATATGACACGGTTCGAAACGAAACTTTCTTGCTCGTTAAATTGCATTATAAATCGGGCGCTAACTTGTAGTTATGCGCCAGTTAAAGTTAACGTAAGCTCCGGTAAACTTCACATACGTCGGCGGAGGAGAGGGAACGCAATTAGAACAACTCAAATATCTCACATTGTTTAAAGGTAATAAGCTTTTCCTAAGAACAAACAACACGGAAAAGTTCTCACCCGATCTTCCTCCCCCCCACTCCCTTCTCCCCGACGCGGAGTTTTATTTGTTCTAGCTGTCTAGTTTATCCAACTTAATTAGTCCGGGATCAGGGAATATGACTGGAGGGCGGTCGAGGGAGTTCATAGATCACTCGGGGGTGGGGGGGAGATAGGGGAGCGTAGGGTAAGGGGGGGGGAAGAGCGCGTTAGGTTAAATTTACCGAAAATTTCATTTGAATTAACTTCTCATTGTCGAGGTGAAGTTCAGTCGGAAAAATCTCCGATTTAAAGTGGCCACGGGTTGTTTCGGACGGGGGAGACCGGAAGAATCGGGAGGAGGGGGGAAGGAGGTTGATTTATGGGGAAAGTTGCGGGGGATTCGGTTTTAGTGATGAGTTATGTGCGCGTCTAATGGATTAGTTTTAGGTTTTGTTGTTTTAAGTCGTGCGAGTTGCTTTAATAAGGGTTATTTCGTTCATATCCGTCTTGCGGGCAGTCGGAACTGTCCCTTTGTTTTTAGTTATATCTTCTCAAGTCCGGGGTGATAAGAAATTCACATTCAAAGAAAGGATTCACTCCTTGCCATTTTTCGAAAAAATCTCACCAACTCTGTTTTTCAATTTTTCGGCGCCAAAACATAGACACTTTTTTGAAATTAAAAGTTAAATTTCGTTTTGCCTAAGAAAAATTATTTTGCGAGATATTACAATTTGAAAAATGAGGTATTTTTACTTAAACGGGCATATCTCCAAAACTACTCGACCTGAAGTATTGAAACTTGGATATTCGCCCAAAAACTTTTTTTTAACTGCCCTCTAAGTTTCGCCCCAAAATTAGAAAGTTAAATTTTTGCTACCAACCAAAAGTGGGATTAACCCCTTGAGATTTTTCGAAAAAATCCCACCAACTCCGATTTTCAAATTTTCGGTGCCAATACATAAAGGGCAGTATTCTGAAACGAAAAGTTTAATTACGTTTTGTCTAAAAAAAATTAATTTGCGAGATATTTCATGTTGAAAAATGAGATATTTTTATTAAAATGGGCATATCTCCAAAACTACTCGAGCTGCAGTGTTGAAACTTGAATTTTCTCCCAAAATCTTTCTCTTTTAACTGCCCTCTAAGTTTCATCCCGAAATTAGAAAGTAAAATTTTTACTATTAACCAAAAGTGGGATTAACCCTTTGCGATTTTTCGAAAAAATCCCACTAACTACGATTTTAAAATTTTCGGGAGCTAAAGATAAAGGACAGTTTCCTGAAATTAAAAGTTAAATTACGTTTTGTCTCAAAAATATTGCTTTGCGAGATATTACATTTTGAAAAATAAGGACTTTTTACTGAAATGGGCATATCTCGAAAACTACTCGAGCTGGAGTGTTAAAACTTGGATTTTCACCCAAAAACTTTCTTTTTTAACTGCCTTCTAAGTTTTATCCAGAAATTTCAATTTTTGCTACTAACCAAAATTTAAGTGGGATCAACCCCTTGCGATTTTTCGAAAAAATCCCACCAACTCCGATTTTCAAATTTTCAGTACCAATACATAAAGGACAGTATTCTGAAACGAAAAGTTTAATTACGTTTTGTCTAAAAATAATTAATTTGCGAGATATTTCATATGTTGAAAAATGAGATATTTTTATTAAAATGGGCATATCTCCAAAACTACTCGAGCTGCAGTGTTGAAACTTAAATTTTCTCCGAAAATCTGTCTATTTTATCTGTCTTTTAAGTTTCATCCCGAAATTAGAAAGTTCAATATTTGCTACTACCAAAAGTGGGACTAACCCCTTGCGATTTTTGGAAAAAATCCCACCAACTCCGATTTTCAAATTTTCGGTACCAATACATAAAGGACAGTATTCTGAAACGAAAAGCTTAATTACGTTTTGTCTAAAAAAATACTTTGCGAGATATTACATGTTGAAAAATGAGATATTTTTATTAAAATGGGCATATCTCCAAAACTACTCGAGCTGCAGTGTTGAAACTTGAATTTTCTCCCAAAATCTTTCTCTTTTAACTGCCCTCTAAGTTTTATCCCGAAATTAGAAAGTTAAACTTTTGCTATTAACCAAAAGTGGGATTAACCCCCTGCGATTTTTCGAAAAAATCCCACTAACTACGATTTTAAAATTTTCTGGAGCTAAAGATAAAAGGCAGTTTCCTGAGATTAAAAGTTAAATTACGTTTTGTCTCAAAAATATTGCTTTGCGAGATATTACATTTTGAAAAATAAGGACTTTTTACTGAAATGGGCATATCTCGAAAACTACTCGAGCTGGAGTCTTAAAACTTGGATTTTCACCCAAAAACTTTATTTTTTAACTGCCTTCTAAGTTTTATCCAGAAATTATAAAGTTCAATTTTTGCTACTAACCAAAAGTGGGATTAACCCCTTGAGATTTTCCGAAAAAATCCCACCAACTCCGATTTTCAAATTTTCGGTACCAATACATAAAGGACAGTATTCTGAAACGAAAAGCTTAATTACGTTTTGTCTAAAAAAAATTACTTTGCGAGATATGACATGTTGAAAAATGAGATATTTTTATTAAAATGGGCATATCTCCAAAACTACTCTAGCTGCAGTGTTGAAACTTCAGTTTTCTCCGAAAATCTGTCTCTTTTATCTGTCTTTTAAGTTTCATCCCGAAATTAGAAAGTTCAATATTTGCTACTACCAAAAGTGGGATTAACCCCTTGCGATTTTTCAAAAAAATCCCACCAACTTCAATTTTCAAATTTTTGGTGCCAATACATAAAGGACAGTATTCTGAAACGAAAAGTTTAATTACGTTTTGTCTAAAAAAAAATACTTTGCGAGATATTACATGTTGAAAAATGAGATTTTTTTATTAAAATGGGCATATCTCCAAAACTATTCGAGCTGCATTGTTAAAACTTGGATTTTCACCCAAAATCTTTCTCTTTTAACTGCCCTCTAAATTTCATCCCGAAATTAGAAAGTTAAATTTTTGCTATTAACCAAAAGTGGGATTAACCCCTTGCGATTTTTCGAAAAAAATTCCACTAACTACGATTTTCAAATTTTCGGTAGCTAAAGATTCCTGAAATTAAAAGTTAAATCACGTTTTGTTTGAAAAATATTATTTTCCGAGATATTACAATTTGAAAATGAGGTATTTTTACTAAAATGGGCATATCTCCAAAACTACTCGATCTGGAGTGTTGAAACGTGGATTTTCACCCCTTATAGCTTAAGGGACAAATAACTTAAGTATGTTTCGAAATAAAAAAAAAATGTATTAACAATTATTTTTAAAAAGGCTATTGTATTTAGTCAAAATTATTTTTTTTAGTTATTGCCCTATATTTATTGAAGATTTTTTTTAAATTTTTAATGATGTTTCTGATAACCTATCACTGTGGTCTTCCTGGAAAAAATAAAGATAAAATTGAAGATGAATTCTGTCCTTTATACATTTTTTTCTAGGAGATAGACCTAAAACTTTTTTTAATTGGTTTACGTCCGTTTTCAAAATGTAAATAATCGCTTTTTTTTTTAAAGAACGTATATACAAGAGAACGAGAGGTATCTATATGAATTTTAATTAGTCCATGTCTTAGAAAAAAATATAAAGAACACAACTCATTTTGAATTTTGTCTTATTTTTTTCCAGGAAGACCACAGTGATTGGTACCAACAAAAAAAGGCATTTTTACAAAACTTCCTCTCCCGCCGCCAAACATACATACTAACCCTAGATAAGACACACGTTTATCGAAGGACGTGTAGTAAAAGAGGATAAAATGTAGAGATAAAATGACTGAACGTTGTGGATTATCGTTTGATGACGTCTAAAACCGTACTTCGCTTGCACTGCTCTACCTCTCTTAAACTTAATTCTTTAGTACAATATTTAGTAATCATAAATTAATGTATTTAAAACAAAATATTTTTCCTACTCTCATTTATCTTCTAGGTTCTACAAGTTTTCGTTTTGTTTAATATCCTAACTATCTATTTACATGATGGAAGATTGTAAGCTAGCTAACTATAATAGGCAAGTAAGCGTGCAGAGTCGGTTAGGGGCAGTTAGAAATACGCAGAAGAAAGAAAGTAATAAAAGCGAGAGCGGAACAAGTAGTAACGGGCGGTGTTAGCGGGAATCTTTAAAGGGTGTACTCAAGCGGTGTAAGCGGGAATCTACTCTTAATTTTCGAGTTAGGCTTAGGCAACCCTGTGGTACCTACTGCCACCGTCTAGCGCGCTCTGATTCTATGTAATATAGTGAGTTGTTGGCGTATGCAGATATTTGTAAAAAGTTTCATCCAGCTTCATTTATTACTCTGAGGTTATACTAATCATCGAATTATTAATGCAGAAGAAAACCCTCTTTCTTTCCCTCGCAGTAGCTCTACATTAGATCTTCCCTCGATTTTCTCTGTCTCTCTTCCCTCGTGAAAAGCATTCCCGAGACCCTCGGAAGCGTTCAGCGTTTAAAGTAACCCGTTCCGGGACGCGCGGGGGTAAATTAAAAAATATTCCCCGAGATGATTAATGTTCCGGCGAGCGGACGTCGACGTAATTTATGTTAACAGCCAGAGACCAGTTTGTATCCGAAATTAAAAAGTTTTTCACAATAACACCGGGAAATTTTACAAGCGGGACGAGATGCCGGCCGATTCTCCCTCTCTCTCTCCCCCTTTCCCCGGTCCTTTTCTCTTAGGCTAAATGGGAATTCCTCTTCGTGTTCTTTCGCGATGGAAGGGAGAAGGAGAACGGAGACGAAATCCGCTTAATGTAGAATTTTTAATTTCGAAAATAACGGTTTTCGAAACGGGAAATGTGTGAGATGAGCGGAATTTTGAGCAGAAATGTTTCGGGTTTACTTGGAACCATCATCAGATAACGACGAAACTTTGACAATGGATAATTTTTGGACTGCACGTCTCCATTGGACAACTTCTAGTTTTAATACAATATTGTAAAGCGAAATGTAAACAGCAGCGCGAAATACATTTACTCTTATCCGACTTTACTCTTATATTTCCTCAAAGGAACGCCGATGCGCTTAATTGAGTCCCGGCAACATCTTATTAAGGAAGAATTATTTTACATAAAAAAAGAAGGTTCGAGTTATCTCAGGAACCATCGCGAATACAATTGAGGTGTATATAAGCGGACTTGCGGTCGGAGAGGAGATTAGACGTGAAGCCGCTGGTGAATAATCAAGCCGAAAAACTGACAAGCGAGAGCGTATAAATAAATTAATAGTTAAAAGTGCGATATAAATTAATTAGTTAGGTAAGATAAATTAAGTAGTGTGTAGTGTAAAATTAGGACAGTGTAAATAAATTAGAAATAAACTTTACAATATGATATGCAATTCTAAATGAAACTAATGACGGAAGGTGGTTAAAGGGCGTCCCACCGTTTTTGGGTTCATGAAATTAATTATTCCAGTTTTTTATTAAGTTACATTTAATTAGGGACCATCAGGAACTATTCCCATTAAAATCAAAGTGTTAGAAGTTGATTAAAATAATTTTTTGGCGTTATTTAAAATTAAATAAAGATTGTCTACAGGCACCAACAAAACAAAGGGCCTAGATAATGATTTTTTATCCCAAACTGTAATCCAACTCCCTTTAGAGATATATTATTTTGAAATGTAACATTCCAATCGCACATTACTCAAAAGTTAAATAAAATAGATCAAAATAATAAACAACTAAATTTTTGTCAGTGTATTTTTGATTCGAAAATAAGTTTCCATCTAAATGAAAATATCTCGATTTTGAGATTTTTCCACGTTAGATTTGAAATATCACAAAATTCCAAATTGCACTTTTAATTAGGAAATTAATTAGTTACATTTTCTCTAAGTTTCTTAGCGAGTTACAAAATAGTAAACTAGTTACAGTAGCTAAAGTTTATTATGAGGAAGTTAAAGGACTTCAAATTATGATTAACACTATCTCGAATATGTCGATAAGGAGTCCAGATGACGTGTCGTTAAAGACTTCATTAGAATTTTGACGATTTGGGATGCTTGGAGTTTATGAACTTTCTTATTTATTATATTTGAAATTAATTAGTTATTGATTAAAAATTACAATTATCCTCAAATTTAGTTGTTATATTTATTGATTGATTTTATAATGTGACTTATTTTTTATTTTTTATTTCATATAATTTATTTATTAACAAGACAATCTTTGGTGGTTGAGTAAGTCTAGTTTAATTTTATAATAATTTTGAAATAGTAGTTATGCAAGTTAGTGATCAAAAACTCTTTTATTCAAAAGAGATTATCATTTCTCATTAAAAAATAAGGGTTGCAATCTAAGGTTTAAAAACGTAGCGCATTTGTGTTAGTTCAACTTAATTAGACGAGGAGAATTTTTTCCTGGTAAAATTTAAGGGTGAATTTAACTCTGGAGACGTTTTTCGATCAATTAAAAAACTATTTAATGTGTATAATGTTACAAATTAGACAGAAATCGATTTTAAAGGCACGTTAACCTTTAATGAAGTTTCAGTTATTATTTTGGAACATGAGTAATATCCGGAACTTTCCCCATTGCGTTTTTCTAAATATTTCACACTCATACATCCCACTGACGTGCTATACGCCGCACAATTCCGAGACACCCTATATAATATGTAACTTTCGTAATGTCTGGCAGATAAACTCGTTATTGCTCCTCATGCGAGACCGTAAAGACCCCCGTAACGGCAACTCCGAATTGCAGTAGTTTCGGTATGTGTGTATTTGCCTAGTGGAAACGTGGAAATTCCACAAAACTATTAATCGCGAACTATTTCGCGTTAAACGTCTCCGAGCGATAATGAAATATTGAAACGTACGAACGAGAGAAATTATAAAAGTGCCGCTGCACGCCGCCTATGTGTACCATACCATATCATGCTTAGGCTTTAAGTAACGTTCGAAATAATTACGCTCCACCTTCGACTCGTCGTCGATCGACCCTTAATAAAAACCGTCCGTAACGAATACATTCATTCCCCTTTTAACTTCGACGTCTCCTGCTTGGCCGATAAATTACAACGGGAACCAATATTACGTTTAACCGCACTATTACCGCGGCTACTTTCGTAGCTCCGCATCAAATATGCCAATAAATTTCTCGTTACAAACATCATTGAATGCGCATCCTGCGGGAACTCCCCCGGGACGTCTCCTGGAATTCCGGGCGAAATAATGAAACCCCTCCCGGAGAGAGAGAGAGAGCGAGAGAGAGACTTTAAGTAGGAACGTTCGATTTATTCGAGGGGTTATTATGAGAGTCTGAGAGTTGTTGTTTTGAAATGTTGGATTTTTAGATTTTCGGGATAATATGTAAGGGTGGCGAAAACCACCCTTATAGAAAATTCTGTATTTTTAAAACAAATTAATCATAAATTAGGACTACCGGTGAAATGTTTTCAGTTACACTTAATGTTACATTGTCTCTCATTAATGATGTCATTTGGAAGGGGGTTGCAACCCTAATCCTTTCGAATAAGCGATTTTTGATACAAGGCATATTGCAACAAAGATAAGAAAAAAGGGAAGGTCCTTCAGAAATAATTTTAAAACAACCAATACTAACCTTAACAGTTTTCTTATCGTTATACGCAGATCTTTGCCAATGTCGACAATAACACTCACCTGAAAAAAAAAATTGTTCTTAAATTATGTAATTTAATTAAATTTTTATTTTAATGTCAAATTTAAACAAAATGTCGAACACATATGTAATTAATATCGTACGTTTTGCGCTACTAGAGGTCATTTTCAGTTAATTTTGTAAGGAAACTCGTATATTGAGACAAAAGTGTAATAGAAACATTAATCATATCAAACGTTAAGAATATACATTAAGAACACCATTTGTATATTAATAAAAGATCAAATAGTAAAATTCCCAGACGAGAAAATTATTACAATAATCCATTTAGGTATAACTTATAAATTTTTTAAATTACGATAAAATCATTTAAGAAAATTATTGCAGGGGCGAACGTGCCAAGAAATTGTAACAATTTCAAAGATAGAAAATTACTATTTGTTTAAAGTCAACTGATTAGCAATTTTAATCTTTATCTCAGTTCGAGTCTTGATGTACAAGACTTACTTTTACAAGTTAATTGCAGATTGGAAAAATTATTAATTAGTTACGTTAACTATTCTACGATTTTGTGACTCCTTGATGATTCCGTTAACAAATAAATGACTAATATTTTATTTCCAAAAAATATTTTAGTACTAACAAAAAACTTATTGATATTTCTAAATTTAAACTTAATTTTCTATTCACCCAATAAATCTTTACATTGGTTCATCGCAACATGGTACATCGCTACTCGGGCGAGTCGGAGCATGCGCTGCGAAAAAATATGACAAGAGTAAAGTGTCATTTGCTCTCGACTGATTTCGATGAAATTGCAGTGGTCGGGAGTGCTCAAAGAACCTAGCTTAAATACGAAATGTCAACTTTCTACTACTTATAGTTTCTGAGAAAAAAGTGACTGACGTTTGGACCGGATGTATTGACTGTCGTTGGTAAAAATCCGAAGGTGTAAAGTCTCACGGTTTGGCAATCTGTGGGCAGTGGTAATACCTGAAGAAGTAAATATTTATTAATGATCCTATTTCATCGTGCATTACTAAAAAGATGTAATAAATACAAAATTTCCATCCAAGTATGTACATTCATTTTTGAAATTAAAAAATATTTGTTATTTTAGGTTTTCGTTCCCTTTTTGAAGTCGAAAACTCTTTTTTACATTTTCTTCGTTCATTGGAGAAATTATTAATTAGTTGCGTTAACTATGCTACGATTTTGTGGCTTCTTGACGATTCAGTTAACAAATGAACGGAAAATAACGCTTAATTGTCGAAAATTGCTTTGATGTAAAAGAAAAACTTTATTTTCATAGTAATTTCGCAGTACTTTGAATGAAAACAACGGAACGATGAAATTAGGTTTCGAGTTATTTGTGGAAAATCGTTCAAAACCGTCTATTTTTTGATGAAAAATGATCATAATTTCCCTTGAAATCCATTCAATTAAGGTAAATCCAGTGGATTCTGATACCTTAAAAGGTGATAATATTACAAGGAAACTGAGATTTAGCTGCTTAAATCCAGGGATAGAAATTGGAATATATTTATATAACGTGTATTGAACAATTTTTGCAATACATCCGACTTTTATCATGGATATCTTAAATTTATTGGGGATCAATATCTCGATATTGTGTTTAGTGCGGTGCATTTCGTCCATTTCCCGATGCATATTTCCGACGTTCCCACCAACAAAGTATGAATCCGGTCAAGGCGAGCCGGCAGGCGACTCCGCTAACGAACAACACAACTTCAAACTCGAAATCGTAATGTACAACCTCCTACCCAGAAAGGCATAAAGCGACGCGGCGGATATATAAATTCAATCAAAGAAACTCACGGAATGTAATTGAAAGCGACTCGATGGATGAGCGAGCGGTCTTTTTAAACCTCCACACAAAACGGAATAAGTAATGGCCGACAGACACCTCCGCTGGTGTCAAAACCGTCATATTCGTCCAGTTAATACGCATCGTTGCGTCACTTTTTGATGGAAACCAGACAATACGCTTCGCCACGGTAGGAAGGCTTCATCTTGTCGGACATTGAATTTTGGAGTTCTTCTAATTTCACTAGAAAGTAATTTTAAAAACAAGTACTAAAATACAAACTATTAGTTTAGGAGGTAACATTCCAAATTGGCGTTTTACAGAAGTGGAAAAAACGTCATTAGTCAATCGAAAAACATGGATAAGATGGGAAACCTGTTTTTCACACCAAAAAGAAAAAATTGTTTTTTGTGAATAACCACTTTTCTCTATGTAACACATCCGCAGAACTTTATCTTTTACTACAATTATCGGCTAGTATTGATTTCTCTACTAGAATACCTTTAAAGTGTTCCTGTTAAGGTGTTTAGAGAATTTCAACTTGGCGGAAGTCGGAAAATGTCGGAAAATGCGTCTATTTTAAATCGCTTTCCCCCAATTTCCTCACTATAATTAATATCACAATACCTCTAAAGTGTTCCTGTTGAAGTGTTTAGATAATTTCAACATGGCGAAAGTCGGAAAATGTCGGAAAACCTGTCTCTTTTAAATCGCATTTCCCCTTTCTCACATTAATTTACATCACAATACCTTTAAAGTGTTCCTGTTAGAGTGCTTAGAGAATTTAAACACGGCAGAAGTCGGAAAATGCCGGAAAATGAGTCTCTTTTAAATCGCTTTTCCCCGATTTCCTCACATTAATCCACATCACAATGTTAAAGTGTTTAAAGAATTCCAACATAGCGGAAGTCAAAAAATGTGTCTTTTAAATCGGTTTTCCCCGATTTCCTCACATTAATGCACATCACAATACCCTTAAGGTGTTCCTGTTAAAGTGTTTAAAGAATTCCAAGATGGCGGAAGTCGGAAAATGTCGGGAAATGTGTCTCTTTGAATTCGTCTTCCCCCGATTTCCTCACATTAATCCATATCACGATGTTAACATGTTTAAAGAATTCCAACATGGCGGAAGTCGGAAAATGTGTCTCTTTTAAATCGGTTTTCCTCGAGTTCCTCACATTAATTCATATCACAATACCTTTAAGGTGTTCCTGTTAAAGTGCTTCGAGAATTTCAACATGACAGAAGTCGGAAAATGTCGGAAAATGCGTCTATTTTAAATCGTTTTCCCCAATTTCCTCGCATTAATCCACATCACAATGTTAAAGTGTTTAAAGAATTCCAACATAGCGGAAGTCAGAAAATGTTTCCTTTTTAATCGCTTTTCCCCGATTTCCTCACATTAATTCACATCACAATACCTTTAAAATGTTCCTGTTAAATTGTTTAGAGAATTTCAACATGGCAGAAGTCGGAAAATGTCGGAAAATGCGTCTATTTTAAATCGTTTTCCCCCGATTTCCTCACATAATCCACATCACAATGTTAAAGTGTTTAAAGAATTCCAACATGGCGGAAGTCGGAAAATGTCGGAAAATGTGTCTCTTTTAAATCGCTTTTCCCCGATTTCCTCATATTAATTCACATCACAATACCCTTAAGGTGTTCCTGTTAAAGTGCTTAAATAATTCCGAGATGGCGGAAGTCGGAAAATGTGGGAAAATGTGTCTCTTTGAATTCGTTTTCCCCGATTTCCTAACATTAATTCACATCACAATACCCTTAAGGTGTTCCTGTTAAAGTGTTTAAAGAATTCCAACATAGCGGAAGTCAGAAAATGTGTCTTTTAAATCGGTTTTCCTCGATTTCCTCACATTAATTCACATCACAATATCCTTAAGAGGTTCCTATTAAAGTGTTTAAAGAATTCCAAGATGGCGGAAGTCGGAAAATGTCGGAAAATGTGTCTCTTTGAATTCGTTTTCCCCGATTTCCTCACATTAATCCACATCACAATGTTAAAGTGTTTAAAGAATTTCAACATAGCGGAAGTCAGAAAATGTGTCTTTTAAATCGGTTTTCCTCGATTTCCTAACATTAATTTACATCACAATACCCTTAAGAGGTTCCTATTAAAGTGTTTAAAGAATTCCAAGATGGCGGAAGTCGGAAAATGTCGGAAAATGTGTCTCTTTGAATTCGTTTTCCCCGATTTCCTCACATTAATCCACATCACAATGTTAAAGTGTTTAAAGAATTCCAACATAGCGGAAGTCAGAAAATGTGTCTTTTAAATCGGTTTTCCTCGATTTCCTCACATTAATTCACATCACAATACCCTTAAGAGGTTCCTATTAAAGTGTTTAAAGAATTCCAATATGGCGGAAGTCGGAAAATGTGTCTCTTTGAATTCGTTTTCCCCGATTTCCTCACATTAATCCACATCACAATGTTAAAGTGTTTAAAGAATTTCAACATAGCGGAAGTCAGAAAATGTGTCTTTTAAATCGGTTTTCCTCGATTTCCTCACATTAATTCACATCACAATATCCTTAAGAGGTTCCTATTAAAGTGTTTAAAGAATTCCAAGATGGCGGAAGTCGGAAAATGTCGGAAAATGTGTCTCTTTGAATTCGTTTTCCCCGATTTCCTCACATTAATCCACATCACAATGTTAAAGTGTTTAAAGAATTCCAACATAGCGGAAGTCAGAAAATGTGTCTTTTAAATCGGTTTTCCTCGATTTCCTCACATTAATTCACATCACAATACCCTTAAGAGGTTCCTATTAAAGTGTTTAGAGAATTTCAACATGGCAGAAGTCGGAAAGTGTCGGAAAATGTGTCTCTTTGAATTCGTTTTGCCCCGATTTCCTCACATTAATCCATATCACAATGTTAAAGTGTTTAAAGAATTCCAACATAGCGGAAGTCAGAAAATGTGTCTCTTTTAAATCGGTTTTCCTCGATATCCTCACATTAATTCATATCACAATACCTTTAAAGTGTTCCTGTTAAAGTGTTTAGAGGGTTTCAACATGACAGAAGTCGGAAAATGCCGGAAAATGCGTCTATTTTAAATAGTTTTCCCCCGATTTCCTCACATTAATCCACATCACAATGTTAAACTGTTTAAAGAATTCCAACATGGCGGAAGACGGAAAATGTGTCTCTTTTAAATCGCTTTTCCCCGATTTCCTAATATTAATTCACATCACAATACCTTTAAAGTGTTCCTGTTAAAGTGTTTCGAGAATTTCAACATGACAGAAGTCGGGAAATGTCGGAAAATGCGTCTATTTTAAATGGTTTTCCACCGATTTCCTCACATAATCCACATCACAATGTTAAAGTGTTTAAAGAATTCCAACATAGCGAAAGTTAGAAAATGTTTCCTTTTTAATCGCTTTTCCCCGATTTCCTCACATTAATTCACATCACAATACCTTTAAAATGTTCCTGTTAAATTGTTTAGAGAATCTCAACATGGCAGAAGTCGGAAAATGTCGGAAAATGCGTCTATTTTAAATCGTTTTCCCCCGATTTCCTCACATAATCCACATCACAATGTTAAAGTGTTTAAAGAATTCCAACATGGCGGAAGTCGGAAAATGTCGGAAAATGTGTCTCTTTTAAATCGCTTTTCCCCGATTTCCTCATATTAATTCACATCACAATACCCTTAAGGTGTTCCTGTTAAAGTGCTTAAATAATTCCGAGATGGCGGAAGTCGGAAAATGTGGGAAAATGTGTCTCTTTGAATTCGTTTTCCCCGATTTCCTAACATTAATTCACATCACAATACCCTTAAGGTGTTCCTGTTAAAGTGTTTAAAGAATTCCAAGATGGCGGAAGTCGGAAAATGTGTCTTTTTGAAATTGTTTTTCCCCGATTTCCTGACATTTATTCAGCGAAATTTGAAGGTTAACGTGTAATTGGATGGTCAAAGTGTATTATCGTCGCTAAATTGATTAGAATGACTTATTGAAAAAATGAACGTCGAAAGTGACTAATCTTAGTAGTTTTTCAGTTTTCCTAAGTTAACATCACTTCTCCCAATATACTGACAGTGTCCCGAATCGTACAGAGTACATCTCCGGCCCCACACGAGTTATCGATCCGTGCTACTTAAAACAGTTTACAGTCGTTACCATTATTTCGAATCGAACGATCCATCAATCAGATTTAGCACGACAATCAGTCCACGTCATTGAGTATGATGTTCATTCGACCGCCCGTCGTTCGTCTCTCTCTCTCTCTCTTCCCATCGACGACCGTTTATTATTATTTACGTGTCTCGTCGAAACAAATCGAAATTTAAACAAACAATTAATCGACATCCAGCGAGAAATCAGTTATCAGTTCATCGCATGCGCATAACGGCGTGTGGTAGCGGTTACCCGAATTAAACCGCCCATCTAATCCGCGGAAAGATGCGTGCCTATACCTTCGACATCAGATCAACTTTAACCTACCTACCTTCCCCCCCTTTCTCTCCCACCCTCTCCTCCTTTTTGGTAAGCATCCGTGCGGTTAGCCGAATTACGCCGGCAAACATTTGAACTGTCCCCCCTCAAATATTTGCCGATTCGTTCCCGTGTCTTAGCGGCCTCCTCTCTCCCCTCCCTCCTCCCGGTACGCTAATTGGGTAATAAATCGTATTGCATTCAACGCACCAGATTTATCGGGGGTGATATTATCATATTATATATATGCCCGCTAATGAAAGCTACGCTCGAATTCTCACGTACAGTAGAGATCTTCGGCCTTTGGTGTACAAATAGTGATTTCAGTGATGCTGGTGATAATTGAATTCGCCCCCGACGTGCTTAATTACTGTTATTCGATCTTATGGGATGATTACGAAAAGAAGGTTCTTTGAGATATCTCCTATTTCAACTCATAAGACTCAAAAAGTGGTGGAGACGTGGTGGCACAAGAAGCCTGAAGTTGTAAGATCGAATCCTCCTCTGGGTTGGTAATATTATTTCAACCTATTTATTTGTTAAGAAATATATAACAGTCTTGGTCGAGGATAAGATATTACTTTGAATTCAGAAATTAATATTTGTTACAAAAACATGAGAGTAACAACTGCTGGTCAAATTATATGGAATCTACTGTGTGTCTTGTAGAAATAATATTACTATAACGAAATAGCCTGCCATAATGGTAAGCGCCAGTCGGAATGAGTCTCTTCACAGAAATTCCTAACGAGATAGATTCGGGGAACTGGTGGAATTCTCGGAAGACCGTAGAGTATTCTGAGCACTATCACGAAGGTTCCCGGAAACGTCCCGATCCTTCTGGAATTCCTATGCGGCTAAATAAATAGCGGACGAGGGATATTGGCCAAGCCGGCCGTAAGATATATAAACAGTGGTCTATATAAATTAGATTAGGTGTATAATATCAATTAGTCAATTAGTAATAGTAGGGAAGATAGGATAAATTTGATCAAGTATTAGTAGATAGCGTAGAAATAAATTAGAGTGTTAAGTGGTCAAAATAAATTAAGTAAAGACAACTCGGGTCGCGTAGGTAAAAGCGTTACATTATAAACAAATTGTTTATTTCTCTTAAAAACATAAAGCAAATGTTTGTCTATAGCTTTGTGGCTTCAAATAGTGAAGTTTCCAGGACAATTTCGAAAATTTCCTTTTAAAGGACATTGTGTCTAATTACATTTACAAGGGATCGAGTTGTCCCCATCAATCTCTTTAAAATGTGAGTAGGTCGAAGAATTTAAAAAACAAACAAAAAGTACAACGTCATTTCAATATAAATATTGGTCTACAGGGTGAAAACCACCCTTATAGTGATCTCTTTTTTTACTCCTTTTCGAGATTTCCCAAAAATTAGTAATCGCTTTTTAAAATATTAGGATATCTCAACTCATTTTTTAGAAGTTTGCAGTAGTTTTGTACATCGTTTTTGGGAAAAATGTTTTTCAACTTCTATTCGAGATATCTGGAATTAAATGAGAATCAAACAATGGCCGTTTGAAATTTTCCATCTAGACTAATATTGGAATAGAAAATAGTAGTTACATTTAATAGCGACAATCCACATTTGAATTTTTAAGATACTTCCTAGTGTCGTATCTCGTAAATTGACTTGGAAAAAACTTATTGTCAAGATATCATAATTATCGTCCTCATAATTTCTACTATTTTCCTTTTAAGCTTGTATAACATTATAATGTTAACGTTACAATTGTTATATAACAATTTTAAGACTGACTTGGTTATTGAAGCGATGTATAATATTATTATCTAATAATTTGGATATGGATTAATATAAATTTCAACTAGATGTTAATTAGACTAAAAGTCAGTGCGATCAACTTGCTTACAAATGTTCAAGTCAATTTTGCTAAGAGTTGTTGATTGTTAAGAAGGCAATCTCTTAATTTTTGTTATGGAAAGGGAGTAAGGTAACTGCACAATCGTATGTTGCACCTGCAACCGATGAAATTTAGAGAAGTAATTAAAATTAGCATTATAACGTTATCATTTTTTTCTTGATATTTCATTTTCCACGCAGAGAATTGAAATTGTTATTAAAATCCTCGTGGAAATTGCTAGTTGGAGTATTCCAATTTTCCGCTATTTAGACATTTCTTCGAGATATCGGGAGTTCAATATCAGATACTCAAATATGATGGTAAGCCAACTCCTTTTGGTCTATCGCGAGTCAAACAGACAGATCTTTAAAACAGCTTTAAGATATTTCAACTCCTTTTTGGAAATCTCTATCTCTCTCTATCTCAGGAATCAACTTTCGGCGTTAAAAATTTACTTATAGTTCATCAATTTCGGCGCCTTTAACGTCTTCTAAAGTAACTTAAAAAGTAACGTTTAACATTTCTTTAGACATTTATTTAGAAATTTTGTTGAGTTCTGAGTAAGGCGATTCTAAATTAATTGTAGTACTATAAGGTTCTGGGTTGAAGTTTTGGAAGGAAATCTGCTTCGAAAAGTTAAAAAAGTATGCAATTTCCGCGGAAATTACCAAAACACCCCAAATTCGCATCAAATCGCAAAACACATTTACCACCCTTTCACTGACCACTGAACCCTTTATAATCCGACCTGATGGGTTTAAGGTGTGATAGCTCGACCTAACCATGTATACGTTATGGACAGTAATTTTTTTCGATTTCCGTTTCGGAATTGCCAACGTATTTAGGTGCGCTTTGAGCACTAATTACACTTCGCCATTTCGCCACAAAGCTCTCCCCGTTATTTCATTACGATTGATATTAAAATAACCGCATAATCACGTAGGTATACGCGTATCGAGCCCATCGATCGATATCCGACGAGGTATCGGAGTTATAACAGTATTGTTTGGCACAATGAGATCCTACTGGGTGGGTTTAATTGGGATTACAATTTATCAATCGATACATTTTTCCAGTAGGTGAACTAAAACTACGTTAGAATTAATGCTGGATGAGATCTGAATTTGATGAATACAAAAAGACTTATTTTAGAAATTGATATTTGCTTGATCAGGTTTGCTCGTTTATCGTTCTCCTCGTTAATTGGAAGTATTTATTTTTAAAAAAAGTAATAAACGTTACAACTCGTGCCATGAATTCGTGCCGTAAGGTGACGGATTAGGGATTTGCGTGTTATCTAAAAAAATGTTGGCACATGCGAATTTCAGCTCATATTTCCAGTAGGTACAATGAAAACCGTTAAAACCACTTAATATCAAATATTTACAGATATGCCACTTATACAAAAAATCCAGTTTAGTATCAATGCCATTGTACAAGCACTTGATTATTTTGCACACAAGTTCAAAAAGTCCTTAAGAACAACCTATCCACTGTAGATTAAATAGGCACTAGAGGAAACCAGGGGTTGTAGAACCTTCCAGACACTGTTTTTGTAGTCGAGTGTTTGTAGAATATCCTGGATTAATTTCGGAAAATCCAGTTTAGTACAAATGATATCCTTAGGTTACTTCTGATTGTCTTGGGAAAAGAACCGAATTTTAAAAAGTCCTTAGGAACATCCTGGAAACCTTAGATAAAA
Organism: Cryptocephalus moraei; assembly: GCA_946251905.1. NCBI lineage: Eukaryota > Metazoa > Arthropoda > Insecta > Coleoptera > Chrysomelidae > Cryptocephalus > Cryptocephalus moraei. The sequence goes on along the minus strand of OX276466.1, from coordinate 633,393 downwards.
TAAAAATATCTACAGCGCAGTAAAAGAAGCACAGCTCGCCTGGAAAATCCCAGAACCTGTTCCTGAAATTGTAAATTTAATTTCTCCTGCTACACGTAATCCTGGAGAAAATTTGGACTATCTTCGAAGTTCAGGAATATCCTGAACTTAACTTAGAAAATTCAGTTTAGTATTAGTTATTTTCGAGGTCCAGGGATCATTAACATATTCTTCACGAACACAAAAAAATATACATGCCACTACGCTAGGTACAGAGATCATGAAAAAGCCCAGAAACTTTTTCAGTAATTCTGAATTTCATTTCTTCAACTTGAGGTTTTTCAGAAGGAAGTAGGGATTGTTTTCGAAGTTCTTTTAGTTGTCCAGACTCTCTTGATTATCCTGGAAACAATGCTAATGCTAAAAAGTCCTCAGGAACATCCTGAAAATCTAATAAAATTTAGGAAGGTCTACAGGACACTAGGAGAGATGAAAGTGTCCTGGAAAATTCAAGAAACTCTTTTATTGCAAATCTTAAGTTTTCTAACTCCAGGTTGTCCTGAAGGAAGCAGGAACTGTATTTAAGGTCCTGCATAGTCCTGGAGCCACTACAGGGAATCCAGTTTAGTATCATCAACCATATATCACCAGTTTAGATTATCCTGGAAGAAGGACAAATGTTCAGAAAGTTTTTAGAAATATCCGGAGAATTTTAGATAAAATTTTAGGCTGCCTAGTTTTGCACCAATACACTGAATGGAGATATATCAGCAATAAAAAATGATACAGGAAGTTAATTGAAAATTGCTTGAAATTCTTTTAGAAATCCTAAGTGTGATTTCTCCAACTCCCGATTATCCTGAAGGAAACAGGAATTATTGTTAAGGTTGTGGAAAGTCCTGGATTGACTACAAGAAATACCCTTTAGTATTAGTTCTTTCAGAACGTTCTATTATCCTGAAGGAAGGACAAATGTATAGGAAGTTTTTATTAGTATCCGGAGCCCCTTTTAAGCAACGTACTTTTGCACCAAAACACTAAATAGGGATATATCAGTAATAAAAATTCTACAACAGATTTAGGAAGAAAAAATATTCCTGAAAAATACTAGGAACTCTTTTTCAAATCCTAGGTTTTCTAATTTAAGACAATCCTAATGGAAACAGGTACTGTATTTAAGGTCCTGGAAATTCCTGGATACACTATAGAAAATACACTTTAGTATCGGTTCTTCTAGAAATATTAGGATAACTAAGACATTTTCGATTATCCTGAAGGAAGCGCAAATGTTTAGAAAGCTTTTATAAGTATCCAGAGCCCTTTTTAAGCAACTTACTTTTGCACCAAAACACTAAATAGGGATATATCAGTAATAAAAATTCTACAACAGATTTTGGAAGAAAAATGTTCCTGAAAAATACTAGGAACTCTTTTTCAAATCAATCCTAATGGAAACAGGTACTGTATTTAAGGTCCTGGAAAATCCTGGATCCACAACAGAAAATACCCTTTAGTATTAGTTCTTACAGACATGTTAGGATAACTAAGACACTTTCGATTATCCTGGAGAAAGGACAAATGTTCAGTAAGATTTTATTAGTATCCGGAGCCCCTTTTAAGGAACCTACTTTTGCACCAAAACACTAAATAGGGATATATCAGTAATAAAAATTCTACAACACATTTTGGAAGAAAAAATGTTCCTGAAAAATACTAGGAACTCTTTTTCCAATACTAAGTTTTCTAACTTCAGACAATCCTAATGGAAACAGATACTGCATTTAAGGTCCTGGAAAATCCTGGATCCACTATAGAAAATACACTTTAGTATCGGTTCTTATAGAAATATTAGGATAACTAAGACACTTTCGATAATCCTGGAGGACGGACAAATGTTTAGAAAGTCTTTATAAGTTTCGAGAGCTCTTTTTAAGCAACCTAGTTTTGCACCAAAACACTAAATAGGGATATATCAGTAATAAAAATTCTACAACAGATTTTGGAAAAATGTTCCTCAAAAATACTAGGAACTCTTTTTTAAATCCTAAGTCTTCAAACTTCAGACAATCCTAATGGAAACAGGTAGTGTATTTAAGGTCCTGGAAAATTCAGGAACTACTACAGAAAATACACTTTAGTATCAGTTCTTTTAGAAATGTTAGGATAACTAACACACTTTCGATTATCCTGGAGGAAGGACAAATGTTTAGGAAGTTCTTATTAGTATCCGTAGCCCTTTTTAAGCAACCTACTTTTGCACCAAAACACTAAATAGGGATATATCAGTAATAAAAATTCTTCAACAGATTTTGGAAGCAAAAATTTTCTGAAAAATACTAGGAACTCGTTTTCAAATCCTACATATATTAGTACATATATCAAACATCGTTTGTTAGTGATTTCATTAGTTTCACTATTAACAGAACTAACAATTTAAGAGAAATATATTTCTCTGGGGGAAAAATTATATTTGTTAAAAATTGAGGGTGAATTATTTAACTCGTTTGAATTTTAATTTTGGGATAAAGAACATTTGCTTAAATTTAGTGAAATAATTGTAAAATTCGAAATATGGTAATTAAAACTATAAAACTTTTTCTATATCAAAGGAGAAATATATATTTTGTGTCACGCAATAAATAATTTCCCTTAATAGTTCAGTACATAATCCGAGAATTAATAATCTGATTCCCATATGTTTCTAATTAATCTTCAACTATTTAGATTTAATCTTGCGACGACGCAAAAGCATGCAAACACGTCGTCGGCGATCCCTTTACGTCTGGAAAATGGGAAACACACGTACCGTCCCTCTGGCGGGAAAGACAGAACAGACAGGAAACTTGTCTGGATATTTCCCTTCCAGCCGACATTGAATAAATTCGTGCCAAAAAAGAGAAAAATCCCAAATGCCGAGGAAATTGCCTCCTGACCGGTCAAACCGACGTGTGCGAGAGAGAGAGAGAGAGAGAGAGAGAGAGCGAGAGAGAGAGAAGGTGAGAAAAGGGAGCGTACGTGTCCTCCATTCGGTATCGGGGCCAATTTTCCCTCGATTGACCCGTTTGGAAATGAAGACAAATAGTTACACAAATTTCTGACGCGAGACGTCGAAAACGCCGCCCGCTCATTATTCAACGGGACGGGCGGGGGTGGAAAAGTCAGTCGGAAGCGGGAAAATCGCCGGGAAATCTCTCCGTCGCGCGGATTTTCGTAAAAATCCCCCATTGTTTTATTTTCGGCAAAATTTGAGGAAACTTCGACGAATCGTGAGAGACGCTGAGTGAAAAGTCCCAGAATGAAACTTTTTTTGGAAAAATATTTTTTTTTGATTGAAAATTTTGAAAAATTTCAATAGATCCCAGGAAACATTAGGGTACTTTAAAAGACATAACACTCAAAGGCGCACAAGCGCACAAATTTCCATACAGAAGAATTCTTGTCGTTTTCTCAGCAGTAAGCGCCTTCGCCATTTCTTACATCAACCTTCCCTGGCGTAACAACTCCATAAATCGACCGGAAAACTCATTTTGATGCCAACTTAAGCCAGTTTTAAACTCGTTATAACCAGAAAGTTTAAACTCGTCTATATACAGTGTGTTACAAAATATGTCCACAATGTTGTGTAGTTCGCTATGCCTTAATATAAATACCACGTCTCCCCCTTCCACTCAAAACTTCGATTTGAGTGGATAACTTCCCCCTTTTTTCTGTATCGTACAAGATTTCTTGTCTCGGGTCGTTCCTAAGACTGTCCGCATTGTAAATCACCGTCGATAATTAGGCGGATAACTCACGGGACTCCCCCCTCGAGACCGCGCACCTTCGCGCGAGATATATCACGAAGTTAACATTGAACAAGGAGCTATTAGTGGGTGCCAGGCAGGGTGTTTATGTGTATAACACACTCGGACGCGATGATTTATCGCTCGTGGAGTGTACGAGAGCGAGAGAGAGAGAGGGAGAGATACGAGAAACCGGACCGCAATTAGTTGACTCCGCGTCGGAGTTTCTTGGGACGATAAGTTCCGGGGCATTTGTTTTATAAGTTCTGGCGGATATCTGAGAGACTCGTGGTATCTCGGATTACGCGCGGCTTAAATTGTACGTACAATAAGGGAGGGAGAGATTACTTAAAACCTTAACGAATCTAAATAAATCGTAAGGTTCGGGGATATCTCGTGGATTGAAGATGAATGGGGTAATGAACCTGCGAAACGTAATTAGAAAATTTGCAAAAGTAATTAAAACTCCCCCATTTAGACTACAAATCCGAAGGTGTATTTTTAATGTAAACGGTATTTCTGAAGTTCGTCAGAACTTCATACAAGTTTTTGAACGTTAAATGACTAATAATTTGGAAAGGCCTATCTATACGAAAACTTTGACCTTTGTGTTTTGAACTCTAAAACTGCTCCGAATTTTTAATTAGTTTACACTGTATTTTGTTATCTCAAGCGATATAAAGACATCTTAAAAAAATCTATTCTCAAACTCCTTCCTGAAATTTAAGTTCTTTCAGCATTCTCTCAGACCAATTTTTGTAGTTGTATTTATTTCAGTTGTATCATATTGAAATCGACTATTTTGATTTTTTTCGATTTATTATTCTGGCCAATGTTATAGAGAGACATTTATTTTTTTTTGAATTTCTTTCGAACACTTAAGTTTTCTCCTGAAATTTAATGTTTTGTCATTTTTAATATTTCATTTCTTACAATATTTAAAGGACCTTTTTTGGATACTTGTAGCATTACCATACGTTACCAAGACATATCTCAAAATTTTTATCTACCTTCTAAACTCGTTATTGAAAACAACACTTCTCTTCTTCCAAAATGAAGCCTTGTCATTTTTAATATTTCATATTAAACTCCTAAACTCCTATTGGAAATTTAAAATTTTTGCGATTGCTTCAAAATCAAGTTCATGTATTTCAATTTTGCAATTTTCAAAATTCGCCCTTCGGGCACCTCAATTCGCGTTCAAATACCGCTCGATAATTTAAATTTTGGAACCGTCAGATATTAACTTCTTTCCGAGTTGAAGCGTTTGAAATTTCACGTACTTCCTGCGGTCAAGACCTATCCAGGGCCGAGATAAGAAACCCCCCTCTCGATCTCTCTCGTGCCTATGAATAATTTAAATGAGCATCCGGTACAAGGAACCATCCATTACCGCCGCTCTCTTATCGAGGAGACGTATCTTAAATCATGCAGGTGTGTTCGGTGAGGATTTACAGGTGATTTCTTTTCTGAAATATCGACGGATTCGTAACCTACGCCCGCTTATTGATAGGAATAATAATAATACTATCACGGAAAAATATATAAATTATCGATTTTTAATTGCCGTTAGATGTATCGGATACAATACGATTGTTGTTAATATGATTTATGTGCCGAGGAATATGGGGACTATTAATCAAGAGACGTTGTTTGTCGGATTTTCGAGCGATGGTCACGTCTGAGGTCGTCTTCAACCCACGCGGGAGGAGGAAAGAAAGGACGGAAAAGGAGTTTCGTCCCGGAGGGAATATTCCCAATTTTGTAAGCTTTCCGAATGTTTCGTGGACTTCTATACGCCCGAGTTGATAGAGGGATGATCGCTGATTATTGTAAGAATTGTAATAACCGTGGGGGAAAGTTTCTTGTAATTTCTGATGGTATTTAAAAATTTATAGACGTTAAATTTTTGGTTTTTCTACTTGAATTTACCATGGAAAAGTTCATTCCGATTCCACAACGACTTCCCGAAATATGCCTACCATAATTTCAAAAGTCTGTATTGTGAATTTCCTTACATTCGAAATAGAATGTGTTGATTTCAGATTTTGGTTCCAGGATTTATAATATGAATGTATCTACTCCACTGCTTTATCAAAATTGCCCAATTACTTCCAGAAATATGTTTTTAAAGATATGAAGGAGTAAGTTTCCTATTGTTCCGCAAATGTATAAATTTATCATATAAATTATATAACGTATGCAAAAAAAATAATTAAATTTAGTTTGACAGGTTGCAATATAATATGACAGGAAACTGCTTCAATTCTGAGCACATCTTGGCCAAAAAACCACTTTAGCTAAAAAGGGAAATTTGGAAAATTTCCATTTCAACGCAGTTTTTGTGAAGCGGCTATTTGACAACTAATCAAATTTCAAAATCCAGTTGACATATCACAGTATAAAACGGCAGATAGTTGCCTAATTTTGACCAGAAATTTGCTTTTAAATTTCGAAACTATTTTCTCCGGTACATTTACTCGATAAACGTCAATTTGACAAGTACAGAAATTCCAATTTTGGTGTGAAAAGTTACATTACAAAATGGCGGGTAACTACGTCACTTCACAAGATTTTCCGGCCAAATGAATCCTTAAGAATATTACTGAGATTTGAAATACGTTCCTTGGCGCATTTTCCGGTCAAATGTCAAATTGACAAGTAATTTCTTTTTTTCAAATTTAGTTTGACAATTAACAACGTAAAATGGCAGAAAACTAAAACATTTCATTAAACTTTAAATTTACCTGACACACCTGACATACCCGACACACCTATCTGACATACCTGACACACCCACCTGACACACCTCACACACCTACCTGACACACCAACCTGACACTTTTGAAGATACTTTGACAAAAAATAATACTTTAGATAGAGAGTTAAATTTCTAAACTATTTTCTCCTGTACATTTACTCGATAAACGTCAATTTGACAAGTACAAAAATTCCAATTTTGGTTTGACAAGTTATATTACAAAATGGCGGGTAACTACGTCACTTCACAAGATTTTCCGGCCAAATGAATCCTTAAGAATATTTCTGAAATTTGAAATACGTTCCTTGGCGCATTTTCCGGTCAAAAATCAATTTGACAATTAAAAAATGTTCAAATATAGTTAACATTGTACAAGATGGCACACAATTACTTAACTTTCGAACATATTTCGACCAAAGATCTTCTTTAGACAGACAGTGAAATTGCGAAGTATTTCTCTGTGCATATTTTTCTTCAATCATCAAATTGACAAGTAATTTCTTTTTTCAAATTTAGTTTGACAGTTTACAACGTAAAATGGCAGAAAACTGCGTTAATTCTGAATATATTTTGAACAAAATTTGGAAAATTCTCAGGTCAATGCAGATTTTGTCAGTTGTCAATTTGATTTAATAAAAATTCAAAATTCAGTTAATATATTACAGTATAAAACGATAGGTAATTTCGAAATTTTTGAAAATACTTTGATAAAAAATATATTTTAGATAGAAAGTTAACTTTCGAAACTATTTTCTCCGGTACATTTACTCGATAAACGTCAATTTGACAAGTACAAAAATTCCAATTTTGGTTTGACAAGTTATATTACAAAATGGCGGGTAACTACGTCACTTCACAAGATTTTCCGGCCAAATGAATCCTTAAGAATATTTCTGAAATTTGAAATACGTTCCTTGGCGCATTTTCCGGTCAAAAATCAATTTGACAATTAAAAAATGTTCAAATATAGTTAACATTGTACAAGATGGCACACAATTACTTAACTTTCGAACATATTTCGACCAAAGATCTTCTTTAGACAGACAGTGAAATTGCGAAGTATTTCTCTGTGCATATTTTTCTTCAATCATCAAATTGACAAGTAATTTCTTTTTTCAAATTTAGTTTGACAGTTTACAACGTAAAATGGCAGAAAACTGCGTTAATTCTGAATATATTTTGAACAAAATTTGGAAAATTCTCAGGTCAATGCAGATTTTGTCAGTTGTCAATTTGATTTAATAAAAATTCAAAATTCAGTTAATATATTACAGTATAAAACGATAGGTAATTTCGAAATTTTTGAAAATACTTTGATAAAAAATATATTTTAGATAGAAAGTTAAATTTCTAAACTATTTTCTCCTGTACATTTACTCGATAAACGTCAATTTGACAAGTACAAAAATTCCAATTTTGGTTTGACAAGTTATATTACAAAATGGCGGGTAACTACGTCACTTCACAAGATTTTCCGGCCAAATGAATCCTTAAGAATGTTACTGAAATTTGAAATACGTTCCTTGGCGCATTTTCCGGTCAAATATCAATTTGACAACTAAAAAACTGTCAAATATAGTTAACATAGTACAAGATGGCACACAATGACAACTTTCGAAGATATTTCGACCAAAAATTTGCTTGAGACAGACAGTGAAATTGTGAAGTATTTCCCTGTCTATATTTTCCTTGCAATCATCAAATTGACAAGTAATTTCTTTTTTCAAATTTAGTTTGACAGTTCACATCGTAAAATGGCAGAAAACTGCGTAACTAATTCTAAACATATTTTGAACAAAATTTGGAAAATTCTCAATTCAACGCAGTATTTGTCAGGTGTCAATTTGATTCTAAAAAATTCAAAATCCAGTTAACACATTATAGTACAAAACAATAGATAATTTCGAAACTTTTGAAAATACTTTAACAAAAAACATACTTTATATAGAGAGTTAAATTTCGACGTCAATTTGACAATTATAAAAATTACAATTTTAGTTTGACAAGTTATAATACAAAATGGCGGGTAACTACGTGATAAAATGGCAGGGAATTTCCTTAAGTCTGAACATATTTTGACGGGAATTTGAAAAATTTTCAGTTAAACTCAGTTTTTGTGAGATGTCAATTTAATTAAATAAATTTCAAAATCTAGTTGACTTGCTATAGTTCAAAATGGCAGAAAACAACGCAAGTTATCAAGATCTCCCGGTCAAAACAATCCTTAAGAAAAAGACTGAAATTTCAACACGTTTCATCGACACTTTTTCGACAAATGTCAGTCTGATAGTAAGTTAATTTCGTTACGTTACCCAACCTCGACGTATTAAATAGTACAAAATGTATCACTTTTCAATTTGTATTCGGCTTTGTAAGGTGTACGGTTGCGAATTTCGTCCCCGTCCCCCGCCGTTCATAACCGAAAACTCCTTCGATCCATAATTGAGGCAATTAACGTTACGTCCCACCCTCACCGAGTAATTAACTTCAATAAAGTCCGGGACCGGTTTAATTAAGCGGATGAATATTATTTTTTCCCTCTCTTCCCCCGAACCGCCACGGAAATATTATAAAGAGACAATGACCGTCCGCAAAGCGAAAAGGGTTCCCCTCCCCCAATTACCGCCCCTACCCCCCCCACCCCGTCTACTCTCGGCTTCGAAATATAATAACAATAATAATGCCGAAGCTGCGAAATTTCTTGGATTTTCGTAGGGACCTTAATTAGCTCCCACCGGACTGACCATTCGAAATTGAAATTAATGAAAACTGCCTACCCGCTGAATTCCCCTCGCGGACGTACATATCCGCCGTTGGGGAGGGGGGTAGGGGGTTAGGGGAAAAATTGAATGTGTGATTATAATTCCACGCGCCCCCTAAATTAGGGAGGAATCACTCTCGCGCCGAATCAATAAAAATTAATGAGGCACCTTCCTTGCCCTCTCTTTCTCTCTCTCTCGCTCGTACGCCTACTACTTCTCCCTCTGACGTGTCTTCCTTCTCCTTCGGTAAATTTTATGTCGGGCTTTAAAAAATAACAACGTAGAAAATTGGGGTTGCGTGCGTTTGATTTACGAGCCGATAACAATAATAATCGTTGTCGAGGTGACTCTCCGTCCTTACTTATTATGTCTCGGGGAACGCTTATGGAGGTAAATCAGCGCTTTTGAACGGAGAAAAAAGGGGCAATGAGTCTGACCCGGTTTAAATTATGAAACGGGAAAATTGGGATAATCACACGGCGATGTTACGGATAACGAGCGGTCGATTATGCCTTCACGGGTAAATTTCGAAAACAATCTAAAAATACACGTCGTGGTGGGTTTTTTTAATTAACTCCCTACGTGGTTTACTTTTATTTTCCTGTATGGGCGTGGATGGAAGATCAATTTTGATTCATAAAATAACATAATTTTTCCATAATTTTCGATATTTTCAATTTTTTATGAGAAAAGTTCTGCTGAATGTAATCCAAATTTGTCGTAAAATCTCTACCTTGATATTTTGCAAAACTTATCATTTTTCCAGTGTTGTGAGATTTCCTCCATTATCTTAATTTAAACGTTAACTAGAAACTTCTTGTTATTTTTCACAAATGGATGTAATTCCTAATTGGAGGGTTCTTAATTGCGGCCACCACCACCACCAACTTCTCTAAATATTTTAGGTACCTACTTATTTGCTAATTATACTTGACAAGTATTTCATGAAATGTGTAAAAATTGAAACTTGACTGATGGTGACTATATTAAACGTGCATATTTTTTAAACGAAACTTATTGCAGCACTATTAGTTTCGTCACTAGTGGCCGTTAATGAGAAGTATGGCAGTTCACGTTATTAAAATTCGACGCGCCGCGGCCCTCTAAAAATAGCCCCTCCGCCGCTTTTTATTTTCTATTTCAGTGCCTCGTTATTATCTCCAATCATCGACGTCGTTAATCAATCGTCCAATCGACGCCCAACGGTCGTCCAGAGGCGTTTCTAGAAATCATTAAATTCACACCTATTAAACCTACTAATTAACCGCGATGGCTTACGCGACATTCCCTCTTTGTACTAATTAATAATCTCCTGCTATAGCGGCTAACTCCATATACGAATTGTTCACCGATTTGTGTACGTACAACGTTTCCACGTTTATAATCCGAGAGGTTGCACCTGGCGGAAGAAAGACCAGTTTCTGTCGTAATAATCGTCATTATCTTCGATCGAGAGTGTAACAATAATTTTGGGTTCTGGGAAGAAATCTCGATTAACGAGGCCAATTTTCGATGGTACGGGTAGATCGGTCAGATAAATGGACGTTGAGTTAATGCGGTTAGGCGCAATAATATCTAAAGTTAATATTAGGGAGGTTTGCTGTATGTGATGTTCACTTTGGAATTCAGCTCACTTTTAACTGGCCCGGCCAAATCGTGTCTTGTTATATCACATTATTATAAACTGCCATATCTAATGAGGTAAGTCCCATTGTTAACTGCCATTTAAAAGACTTGTTATAAATAATTCTAAATACCTATCAAACTAGCATTGTTACATTTACTTCAAAATTTTCGAAAGTTGGTTTTAATATTCCTGCTGAAAATCCTGCTGAACTACTCTTGTTATGACATTCTGTTTGCGATACTCTGGAGTTCCGTTGTATTAATTTGTTAACTTTGCATTTAGAATCTCTAAAATAATAATTTTACAAATATTTCCTGCAATACTATTATAATAATAATATTTTTTTTAATTAATACAAGCCTGCTATGTGATTATCAACTTAGTTGATTAATTGAAGTAATCCGTCATAAAACCAGTTCCCATAAAAAAAACCTTATAATACCACGATAACTATAATTGTAACACAATTTTGAATTTCAAATGTAATCACCACAAGACAACCTAACCGCGTGTAAGTACTTATTAATTTAACGTGTAGAATTCGTGGATGCATATCCCTTGAATATTCATGCGTTATAATAGAATCAAATAAATCAAGTTCCAACGTTCCCTCTAAAGAAGGGGCCGTTAAAAAATAAGAATAGACGAGAGGGCTATAAAATTTTTGAGGAGTGTGTCGCTCGCTCTCCGAAAATAGAGGGTCTATTTTCTTTTTATCCACGAAATGAATTATTACTTTTCATTAATTTCGACGTTCTAAATTCGGATCCTTAAGACAACGGAACCGTATTTTTGTCTTTCGAATTGTTTATTATGTTTAAGATATTTTTGAATTGTATGGAATATATAACGGCCAAGGTTTAGATTTTCTTACGAAAGATATCTGAAATGGTTAGTTCTCCATGATGTCTAATAATAATTTTGTTGCTGGTACAATTATATTGTCACTGTGCTAAGGGATTAAGCGATGTGTTTTTGGTATTCATTAGAAGTTTTCAAAATTTTCTATCACAAATATAAGAGAAATATTAGGCATAAAATCCGTTTGTTATGATATCTAGAATATTACGGAAAGGAGTTAGGGATTTTATTGTCGAAAAAATTGAGCTTTTGCTAAGAATCTAGGTTTGTAGGTTGTTTTTCCAGAAAATTTTGGTAATTTCGAAAACAACATGAAATAATTTCAAGGTTTCTTCAGCAGCATGGTTGGCAAATTACTAATAGCTTCTAAATTGGTTTAAGGTTTCTAGGTTGTTTTCCGGGAAATTTTGGAAAACTGGAACACAACCTGAGGTAATTTTAAAGTTTTTCTTTTGACATGATTTGCAAGTTCCCAATAGCTTCAAAATTAGTTTATGATACAAGATTGTTTCTCCGAGAAAATTGGGGCAGCTAAACGACAACCTGAGATAGTTTCTAGGTCTCTTTAGTGACAAGGTTGGCAAGTTACAAATAACTTCAAAATTGTTTTTAAGGTAGTAAGGTTTCTTGGTTGTTTTTCCTGGAAATTTAGCGAATCTTTAAGGCAACCTGAGATAATTTCGGGGTTTTTTAGTAGCAGGATTAAAAATGGTTTCAATTAATTAGGTTTATGGGTTATTTTCCCGGAAAATTTGAGGAATCTTGAAGACAACCTGGGATAATTTCAAACTGTTTTATAATGACACGGTTGATCATTTACAAATAACTTCAAAATTAATTCAAGTGGGTTTAAGGTTTGTAGGTTGTTTGTCCGGAAAATTTTGGTAATTTCGAAGACGACCTGACATAATTTCAAGGTTTCTTCAATGGTATGGTTGAAAAGTTACAAATTGCTTAAGGTTTTTAGGTTGTTTTCCCAGGAAATTTGGGGAATCTTAAAGACAACCTGAGGTAATTTCAAAGATTTTCTTTAGACATGATTGACAAGTTCCCAATAACTTCAAAATTGGTTTAAGTTAATAAGGTTCTTTCTCTATGAAATTTGGAGCAGCTAACAGACAACCTGAGATAATTTCAAGATCTCTTTAGTGGTAAGGTTGGCAAGTTACAAATAACTTCAAAACTGGTTTAAGTTAATAAGGTTCCTTGGTTGTTTTTCCTGAAAATTTGGCGAATCTTTAAGGCAACCTGAGATAATTTCAGGATTTCTTAGTAGCAGGGTTAAAAATGGTTTTAATTAATTAGGTTTATGGGTTATTTTCCCGGAAAATTTGAGGAATCTTGAAGACAACCTGAGATAATTTCAGAGTTTGTTAGTAGCACGGTTTTAGAATGGTTTCAATTAATTAGGTTTATGGGCTGTTTTCCCGGAAAATTTTGGGAATCTTGAAGACAACATGGGATAATTTCAAAATATTTTATAATGACATGGTTGATCATTTACAAATAAATTCAAAATTAGTTCAAGTGGGTTTAAGGTTTGTAGGTTGTTTTTCCAGGAAATTGCTGCGAAAGTTTTTGAACATAAAAAAAAGTCGCGGTCGCAAGCGTGAAGACTTCGCGGCAAATTACCCGCTGCTCAGTATAAATTAGGTTCAATGGGCGCCACCTGTTTTCAGTCAAAAACAGGAAATTTACCTCTGTTGATATTAGAGGAGCTTGCGGCCACGTCTCTAAATAATTTGAAACACACGACTTTAAAAAAAGAATCTATTGAATACAAAAAAAAGTAAAAAGAAAACGGGATTTAACAATCAAAGAACAACAAAAAAAAAATCAATAATAATAATAAGACGGGTGGCCTTTCCCTATCTTAACAATAATAATTAAATAACTAACTAACTAACCAACATTATCTAATAACGAACGAAACGAAAACTGTACTACGTGGCGTCGTTGTTTCCTCTTCTATCTGGTTTCGGTTTCTTTCTATCCGAGTCGGTCCAAGATCGCCGGCACAACACAGCTCGTTCTCTGCAATTCACCAAACGGGAGCCCTCCCTAACAGTTCGGTCCAGGTCCACGATCTCCGGCACAATGCAGATCGTGTCTCTCCCTCCTTCGACCTCCTAGCCTCGCAGCCGTCCTCGAATTGACTTAAATCCTCTTCAGGAGATTTATCTCGATCATCAGGCACAACGCAGATCGGATTCTCTCCTTTTGAGCCGTTTCTCTTCGCCGCTGCTTCCAAGTTGCAATTTCCCCCCAAATCACGCCAAAAACAATCCTCCTAAACAAACTCGTCGCTACGCAACTGTCTATATCCTCACCACGCACTCTCCGCTCGCGAGTTCACAAAAACACATAACAACACAACTATACAGAGTTCACAAAAACACAAAAATAAAAACTACAAAAGAACTATAAAGAAACTATAAAGGCCACCCCCACTAACTAAACTAATAACATTAAAACAGAAATTTTAACTCTTGAACTTACTAGAATTTCGTACCGTAACAATTCCCCCTCTCCTAAATCAGGAGGGAAATTTATCTCAAACAAATTTGCCGACGAAACAAGCTACAACTCATTGCTAATAATGATAATAGTAAAAAAGAATAGGTAAATATAACAGAACAATAGATAAAATAGGGAAGAAAAGATGACATAGATAAATAACTAATTAGGCACGTGATCTTCGCTATTGACAAGCTTCAAGTCCTGTACGTGCCAAATTCCCTTATCCGTTCCATCTTCATCTACCAGCTGATAGGTACACGTACCCGTTTTTCGTTTTATTTGGAACGGACCTACGTATTCGGGAGCTAATTTAGCACTGAAATAATTTGCAGCATTTGACAGAACCTTATTCTTTCGCCAAACTTTCTGACCAGGACTAAAAGTTACGGGACGCCTGCGCAAATTATAGTGCGCACGAGCTTTCTCACGTGCCTGGTTCATTCGATCTCGAATCTTTACATACATTTGGCGAAAAGAATTAATTCTGTCTTGCACATAACTCTGACTTTCAGTGTTGGCAGTAGAAATAACTTCTGCAAAATCAGTACCGAAAAGTTTATGTTCCCTACCAAAATTAACAAAATATGGACTATAACCAGTGGTTTCATGACGCGAAGTTCGAATTGCGCATCCAATAGATGGTAAATTATCTTCCCATGTCCGATGATTATTCTGCTGGACATAAGAACGTAACATGGTTTTGATTACTCTATTTACCCGCTCTGTATGGTCAGCTCTAGGATAATACGATGCTGTGTAAAATATTCGAACCTTATATTTGTCGCAGAGATCTTGGAAGTCTTTTGACTTCATCTGGGAACCGTTATCACAGGTGAGGAACTGAGGAACTCCGTACGTCAGAAAAATACCGGTTTCCAAATGCTTAACTAGAGTCTTAGAATTAGCAGAACGACACGGAAACAAGACAACGTACTTACTAAAATAATCCGTAACAACAAGAACATGAGTATTACCATTACGTGATCGGGGCAATGGACCAATGAAATCTAAGCTAATCGATTGCCATGGCTCTTTAACTACAGGACGTTCACCCATCAGTCCAGCCGGACACTTAGACTCCACTTTATTTTGACCACAAACATGGCATGATCGAACGTACTTAACTATATCGGCCCTCATTTTCGGCCAAAAATAACGGTCTGCAACCCTCCAAAACGTTTTAAAAACTCCACAATGACCAGCTGTAGGTAAATCATGACAACGTTTCAGGACTTCGCGGCGACAATCCTTAGGCACTACCAATTTCCATTTTGAAGAATGTTCCGGAAAATCAGAACAAGTTGTTGTAACATACTTATACAATAATTTATTCTCTACGCGCCAAGCGGGAAACTTATCAGGGTGATCATCCAATCGACGGAACATTCCCTGATACCACTTATCGTTGGAATCGTGAAAAGAGGTGGCAGAAAATTCATCAACAGCGACAGTATTTACCGAAACAGGTACAGACCGAGACAAAAAATCAGGAACGACATGATCTTTACCTTTACGATGAATTAATTCAAAATCATACGGCTGTAGACGAAGTGCCCAACGAGCAAGACGACCTTGTGGGTCCTTTAAGTTGTGTAACCAAAGCAATGAATGGTGATCAGTTATAACTTTAAAATGGACACCTTCTAAATAATGACGAAGTTTCTCAACGCTCCATATAACCGCAAGGCACTCCTTTTCCGTAACTGATAACTTCGTTTCCGGCTTAGTTAGCGACCTCGACAGGTAACTGATAACCTTCTCACCATCCTCAAACTCCTGAGTTAAAACAGCGCCTAAACCATAAGAAGATGCGTCAGTCTGAAGTGTAAAAGTGCGACCGAAATCGGGACAAGAAAGAATAGGAGCGCTTACCAGAGCCCCTTTAACAGAGTTGAAAGATTTTTGACACTCAGATGTCCAACGCCAAATCACATTCTTCTTAGTAAGCCGAGTAATGGGAGCTAAAACTGTCGAAAAATTCGGTATGAATCGCCGGTACCAAGACGCCGTACCAATGAAACGACGAACTTCTGTAACGTTGTTTGGCGGAAGTATATCGACGATAGCACGAACCTTATCAGGATCAGGCCTCAAACCAGCTGAATCGACTACGTACCCAAGATATTTCAATTCTGATCTACAAAAACAACACTTTTCTTTTGAAATTACAAGTCCAGCATCCTGAAGACGTTGTAACACCAAATCTAAAATTCTCCAATGATCTCCAAAGGTCTCGGAAATAACAATAATATCATCTAAATACACCATCACGTTATTTTCTAGATCCACGCCAAGAACACGATCGACAATACGCTGCCACGTAGCTGGAGCATTTGTCAAACCGAACGGCATTCGTTTAAACTGATATAGGTCTCGACCAGGTACGGTAAAAGCTGTTATTTCCCTGGAATTCTTCTCTAAGGGTACTTGCCAAAATGCGGATTTAATATCAATAGAACTAATATATCGGGCGTTCCTCAAACGATCTAAAATAGCACTAATATACGGTATGGGATACGAATCTTTTTTAGTAACGGCATTAACTTTCCTAAAATCAACACAGAAACGGTAATTACCATCCTTCTTTCGCGCTAAACAAATGGGACTTGACCACGGACTTTTTGAAGGTTCTATGACATCAAGTCGAAGCATTTCCTCGATTTCTTTATCAATTATAGCTTGCTTAAATGGCGAAACAGGATAATACCGCTGCTTAATCGGAACAGTTCCAGGTACAACCTCAATAACATGCTGGGCAACTTTACAACACCCAATCTGATTCCCTATTGAAGACAAACTTTTATTCACCAGGGTAGTTAAAGTCGCGCGCTCGGCTTCCGACAGAAAATCACCAGCTACTATGCTGCGTATATCCACCTTCTCTGAATCTGTCGAGAAATGCCATACACCCTGTCCCAAATCTGGTACTATCTGCATAGCCCTCCAAAAATCAATACCCAGAATAAGCGAGTGTGACAACTCCGGTAGCGCTAAAATATCGATAATACGTGTTCTACCTAAAAGAGTAACCGGAGCATTAAAATAACCTACACTAACAGTAGTCTGACCGTTTGCTACAGTACAATTCACCTTCTGTTTAATAAGTTTCAAACCCGATTGCTCTAACAATTCGATTCCAGGTTTACCTACTATTGTACGAGTCGCTCCCGAATCCAACAATCCCAAAAATGTATGCCCAATAATAGACACTTCCAAATAAGGACGCTCATCACCACGAGCACGAGAAAATATAAAATCTAAGGAGTTCATAGAGAAATTTGAACAAACTTTAGTGGTCACAGGAACATTTCCCGGGAAAATCTTACCACCTACTGACTTTTCCGAAGCTCGTTTGTCCGAAGAACGACATCTAGGACAATTACGGATGTAGACATCAGGCGCGCCACAACCGAAACACTTAAACTTTCGAGGAGCCGGACAAAAACGACGGACATGTCCGCTTTGCTTGCAATTCCAACACGTAACTGTAGGTTGGGACACGACCCTATTATTCGAGACGGCCTGAGGCGAGTGTTTGATCACTTCTACATCTGGAGTTGGTTCATCAATTGATAGAAAAGCGAAATCGGGTTCGACGAAGTTCTGACGCCGCCGAGAGGGCGCAACGTAATGATCGGCACGATATTTCTTAACCTCTAACTTAAGACACTCTTCCTCGAGTTCTTCTAATGAATTAACCGTTCCCAATTGCGTTGTATAAAAGGGAGCCAGATTTCTAGAAATTATATCGAGGCGTACCTCGGGAGATGTTTCGCCATAGCGCCTAAACAATGCGTCCATAGAAGTGAGATACTCAACAATCCCTTCTGACGGATCTTGAGTACGTTCTAAAATCTCTCTAAATAGTCTCGCCCTGTAATCAGGTGGTTCAAAATGCTTCCGAAAAAGTTGTGACAATCCTTCCCAATCGGAAAACCTATTTCGGTTCGCTCGATACCACGATAGAGCCTTACCCGAAAACAGATCAATAGCCGAGTCGAACAGTTCGCGATCTGACACTCCACGAGCCAACTTAAGCTCATTTACTCTCTCCAAAAAATTGTGAACGGAACTTCTCCTATCTCCGTTGAATGTGAGACCCCATTTTTCCACTCGTACCTTATGAATTGTAGTACTAGAAGGAAAAACATTAGCACCAGGATGTGACACTGATAGACCTGCATCCAACGGAACGGGCGGATCTCCTGATACCAAGGTACTAAAAGGATTGACAGGAGCAGTAGGACTCCCAGTCACTAACGTTGAAAAAGGATTTTCAAAAACCTCTGGAACACGTTCTACTGCTGAAGCCTCTTCAACATGTGCCATAGATATTTCGGACCTATCATTGGGCTCCGATAAATCTTCCAATTGGTTCATGGCAGCCAACACCTCCATCACTAAATCACCTCGAACTTTACTATCGTCCGGACTCAGTTCCTCAACTGGAATACGATCAACCCGATGTAAAAGATGAACAAGACGCGACTGCATTCGCATAAAATCAATCGAGGATATCCCTCCAGTCATAGTCGACATCGACTCCCTAAATTCATTAAGGTACTGATTAATAATTCGATGCTCATCAGCAAAAGGTCGAATAATCCTAGAATGACTCAAACTTTTCCCCGTTTTCTCTAAAGACAAAACGCGACTCAACGCTCCTCTCAAGGAATCGACTGACTTTGATTCGTCCACTTTCAAACCCCGAACCTCAAGTTCATACAGGAGCATCTCCTTTTTCAAATGGACTACCGTCATCTTATACTCCATCGTATCTCGTTGATAACCTTAACCTAAAGATAACAAGAAATGGAAAAGAAAAGGTAGGTTATAAAAAAAATCAATGGAATGGAAACAGGTAAATGCGCAAATTCAAGAGTTAACTAACAAAATAAATACAATCTTACAAAAAGAAAAACCACCAGTCTTACAAATTCTTGCAAAAAAAAAATATGTTTTTCCTGCAACGCCCCACGTTGGGCGCCAAAAATTTGCTGCGAAAGTTTTTGAACATAAAAAAAAGTCGCGGTCGCAAGCGTGAAGACTTCGCGGCAAATTACCCGCTGCTCAGTATAAATTAGGTTCAATGGGCGCCACCTGTTTTCAGTCAAAAACAGGAAATTTACCTCTGTTGATATTAGAGGAGCTTGCGGCCACGTCTCTAAATAATTTGAAACACACGACTTTAAAAAAAGAATCTATTGAATACAAAAAAAAGTAAAAAGAAAACGGGATTTAACAATCAAAGAACAACAAAAAAAAAATCAATAATAATAATAAGACGGGTGGCCTTTCCCTATCTTAACAATAATAATTAAATAACTAACTAACTAACCAACATTATCTAATAACGAACGAAACGAAAACTGTACTACGTGGCGTCGTTGTTTCCTCTTCTATCTGGTTTCGGTTTCTTTCTATCCGAGTCGGTCCAAGATCGCCGGCACAACACAGCTCGTTCTCTGCAATTCACCAAACGGGAGCCCTCCCTAACAGTTCGGTCCAGGTCCACGATCTCCGGCACAATGCAGATCGTGTCTCTCCCTCCTTCGACCTCCTAGCCTCGCAGCCGTCCTCGAATTGACTTAAATCCTCTTCAGGAGATTTATCTCGATCATCAGGCACAACGCAGATCGGATTCTCTCCTTTTGAGCCGTTTCTCTTCGCCGCTGCTTCCAAGTTGCAATTTCCCCCCAAATCACGCCAAAAACAATCCTCCTAAACAAACTCGTCGCTACGCAACTGTCTATATCCTCACCACGCACTCTCCGCTCGCGAGTTCACAAAAACACATAACAACACAACTATACAGAGTTCACAAAAACACAAAAATAAAAACTACAAAAGAACTATAAAGAAACTATAAAGGCCACCCCCACTAACTAAACTAATAACATTAAAACAGAAATTTTAACTCTTGAACTTACTAGAATTTCGTACCGTAACAAAATTTTGGTAATTTTAAAGACAACCTGACATAATTTCAAGGTTTCTTCAATGGTATGGTTGAAAAGTTACAAATAGCTTAAGGTTTTTAGGTTGTTTTCCCAGGAAATTTGGGGAATCTTAAAGACAACCTGAGGTAATTTCAAAGATTTTCTTTAGACATGATTGACAAGTTCCCAATAACTTCAAAATTGGTTTAAGTTAATAAGGTTCTTTCTCTATGAAATTTGGAGCAGCTAACAGACAACCTGAGATAATTTCAAGGTCTCTTTAGTGGTAAGGTTGGCAAGTTACAAATAACTTCAAAACTGGTTTAAGTTAATAAGGTTTCTTAGTTGTTTTTCCTGGAAATTTGAGGAATCTGTAAGGCAAACTGAGATAATTTGAAGATTTTTTAGTAACATGGTTAAAAAATGTTTCAATTAATTAGGTTTACGGGTTATTTTCCCGGAAAATTTAAAGAAACTTGGAGACAACCTGGGATAAATTCAAACTCTTTTATAATGACACGGTTGGTCATTTATAAATAACTTCAAAATTAGTTAAAGTGCGTTTAAGGTTTGTAGGTTGTTTTTCTGGAAAATTTTGGTAGTTTCGAAGACAACCTGACATAATTTCAAGGTTTCTTCAATGGCCTAGTTGGCAAGTTACAAATAGTTTCTAAACTGGTTTAAAGTTCCTAGGTTGTTTTCCGGGAAATTTGGAGAATCTTGAAGACACCCTGAGATAATTTCAATTTTTTTTAGACATGATTGGCAAGTTCCCAATAGCTTTAAAATTGGTTTAAGTTACTAAGGTTTCTCCAAGAAAATTGGGACAGCTAAAAGAGAACCTGAAATAATTTCTAGGTCTATTTAGTGGCAAGGCTGGCAAGTTACAAATAACTTCAAAATTGGTTTAAGTTAATAAGGTTCCTTGGTTGTTTTTCCTGAAAATTTGGCGAATCTTTAAGGCAACCTGAGATAATTTCAGGGTTTCTGAGTAGCAGGGTTAAAAATGGTTTCAATTAATTAGGTTTATGGGTTATTTTCCCGGAAAATTTGAGGAATCTTGAAGACAACCTGAGATAATTTCAGAGTTTGTTAGTAGCACGGTTTTAGAATGGTTTCAATTAATTAGGTTTATGGGCTGTTTTCCCGGAAAATTTTGGGAATCTTGAAGACAACATGGGATAATTTCAAACTGTTTTATAATGACACGGTTGATCATTTACAAATAAATTCAAAATTAGTTCAAGTGGGTTTAAGGTTTGTAGGTTGTTTTTCCAGGAAATTTTGGTAATTTTAAAGACAACCTGACATAATTTCAAGGTTTCTTCAATGGTATGGTTGAAAAGTTACAAATAGCTTAAGGTTTTTAGGTTGTTTTCCCGGGAAATTTGGAGAATCTTAAAAACAACCTGAGGTAATTTCAAAGTTTTTCCTTAGACATGATTGGCAAGTTCCCAATAGCTTCAAAATTGGTTTAAGTTACTAAGGTTGTTTCTCCAAGAAAATTGAGGTAGCTAAAACACAACCTGAGATAATTTCTCAAAAGGTCTCTTTAGTGGCAAGGTTAGCAACTTAAAAATAACCTCAAAATTGGTTTAAGTTATAAAAACAATTAGGTTTCTTGGTTGTTTTTCCTGGAAATTTGGAGAAACTTTAAGGCAACTTGAGATAATTTCAGGGTTTTTTAGTAGCAGGGTTAAAACTGGTTTCAATTAATTTGGTTTATGGGTTATTTTTCCGGAAAATTTGAGGAATCTTGAAGACAACCTGGGATAATTTCAAACTGTTTTATAATGACACGGTTGATCATTTACAAATAACTTCAAAATTAATTCAAGTGGGTTTAAGGTTTGTAGGTTGTTTATCCGGAAAATTTTGCTTATTTCGAAGACAACCTGACATAATTTGAAGGTTTCTTCAATGGTATGGTTGGCAAGTTACTAATAGCTTCTAAATTGGTTTAAATTGGTTTAAGGTTTCTAGGTTGTTTTTAAGGAAATTTGGGGAATTTTGAAGACAACCTGAGGTAATTTCAATTTTTTTACATGATTGGCAAGTTCCCAATAACTTCAAAATTGGTTTAAATTACTAAGGTTGTTTCTCCAAGAAAATTGAGGTAGCTAAAACACAACCTGAGATAATTTCTCAAAAGGTCTCTTTAGTGGCAAGGTTGGCAACTTAGAAATAACCTCAAAATTGGTTTAAGTTATAAAAACAATTAGGTTTCTTGATTGTTTTTCCTGGAAATTTGGCGAATCTTTAAGGCAACCTGAGATAATTTCAGGGTTTTTTAGTAGCAGGGTTAAAAATGGTTTAAATTAATTAGGTCTATGGGTTATTTTCCCGGAAAATTTGAGGAATCTTGAAGACAACCTGGGATAATTTCAAAATCTTTCATAATGACATGGTTGATCATTTACAAATAACTTCAAAATTAGTTCGAGTAGGTTTAAGGGTTGTAGGTTGTTTTTTTCGGAAAATTTTGGTAATTCCGAAGACAACCTGACATAATTTCAAGGATACATATTCAACGAAGAGATTTTTCTAATACTCAGTAGCAGATGTAAAAACGGTGGTTCCTGGACAATAATTAAAGAGTTTTCTGGAAACCTAACCCTGTGTATCTGAAGTTCAGAATTACTTTCCTGCTGAAAATTAGAAGATTTTCCTAGAACATACGTAACTTAGAATTTACTCTAGGAATCTCGAAATTGCCTTTTATGATTTTCCTGAAAAAACTTGAAAGATTTTACAGATGATGCCATGTGCAAATTTTTCTGAAAAGTTCCTGAATAAATTGAAATAATATTTTTTTTTAAACCTATGCACATGTATTTGCATTAACATAAAATAATGTTACTAGTGAAATATATCTTCACCATTGAAATCCATAGTCAACAGTGATGACCGCTATTGAGAATTACGATTAGCAGATAACTAGTTATTGCAGTGGTTGTCGCCGTTTTATGGAGGTAACCTCAATTACCGAGCAACCTCTTGGAGATACTTCCAGTTGTGAAAACAATAAAACTGGCCGTTAAAGTGGGGGGTGACCACTTGACCAGCTGGAAAACACATACTAATTACACCCAAACTCCCCCATTAGTACATTCCCTCCGCGTCTCGAGTTTCCAATTTTTACAATAAAAAAAATCCGTAAGGGAGGATTGATGGGGAGCGAGCCCGAGCACCCTCGAACGCGGAAAAGCTTTCGAATAAGCGTACATAAAAGAGAGGGAGAGAGAGAGAGAGAGAGAGAGAGAGAGAGAGAGAGGGCCGGGAGGGGCGGCACAAAGGGGGGATCGTATAATTTAGTCGAGCGAAAAGAAGGAGAAAAGGGCCTCGTTACTTTGTTGTTGTCGAACAACGTGAGTCATTAGCCATTTAATTACCTGCGCTTAATTGGAGTTTCACGTGTCATTGGAAACGCTAAACGCTCCGGGTCCCTCCCGCCCCTCGCGCACCTTCTTTTGCGAAACGGAGAGGAATTCCGAAAGTCGGGAAACGGTGAGGGAGGTGAGGGGGTTAGAGATCTGCATTTCCGAAATACTGAAGGTGATCAGTGGAATTCTCGGGGTATTGCGGGTCTCTATTGGGCGGGTTTGTGTTTCAAAATTGTATCTTGTAAACGGGGGAAGGTGAATTTTGAAGGATTTTTCAGCAGGAAAATCAGGCTATACGTTGCATATTTTCTCTTGCTTCTCGGCATATTATATGACTTTTCAGGATTCAAATTTCACCAAATTGCAGGTGTTGTGCCTTCTTCTGAAGTTTAGGAATTTTTTCACTACAGATTTTCTTTAGATTCCGAAAAACACTTGCAGGAGGGATTTCCTACTAAACTGTACTTAACGTCCTTCACAAATGTAATGTAAATGTCGAATATAAGGTTAACTGCATTCAAAAACTCCTTAAATTTTTAGCCTGAAAATCCTGAAGGAGTGAAATGTGTGCGTCAAAATTATAGAAATTTTTGTACGTTCAATTTATCAGGAAATAATTCTAAATCAACTGACGTAATTGTGTCATCCATAAAATTTCAAGTAAATTTGGAATATAAAGTGACTCACACTATCTTCAAAAAATCACTAATTTTTCAGCAGGAAAGTCCTGCTTAGGTACGGTTATTCTGCTCTTCCACATATTGCATAAATACTTGATGATTCTCTATGAAATTAATGCTTTAATATTACAGCTGTAAAATTAGGCTAAATTGTTTCCAATTCTCTGAAGTTTCCGGGACATTTCCTAAATTTTCATGAAACAAGCGAAAATTTGGTAGTTTCCTTTAAATTTCTTTATATTTTAAAAATTCATCTGGGATTCTGTACAGCCGTATAAATTTTTCTTCTGAACATTCTTCTATATACTAGAATTAAGGAATCC
The DNA here is from genome assembly GCA_946251905.1 of Cryptocephalus moraei. Taxonomy (NCBI): domain Eukaryota; kingdom Metazoa; phylum Arthropoda; class Insecta; order Coleoptera; family Chrysomelidae; genus Cryptocephalus; species Cryptocephalus moraei. The sequence continues at coordinate 608,776 of OX276466.1, read as the reverse complement.
AAAGTAAAGTAAATTTAGATATACGAAAGAGCCCCAATTTTGCCTTTCTCGGCAAATTTCTAAAATTATCAGATTTTCTGAGGGAAAGCAGTAAAACCTTAAATCCTATACTCTTGGCGAGCTCCCTCCATCAGAAAAATCCTGCTGTGAGGCAATGGGCAAAATTATAGTCTTCAGCATCTCCGGAATATATCTACATCCCATGCTTAATCCCTTAACATTTCAGCAGTAAAATTCACGATGAACGTCCTGCCGTCGTCGCATCTCAGTGGGCAGATTACAGTCTTCAGCATCTCCAGCAAAATTTTCCTTCAGCAAAATTCGGCTAAGTTGTTCCCAATTATAGTTTCTTTTAGATTCAAGTAGAGAAAAATCCTGCTGAACTCTAGTTGCTGAGTCTTTCCCGAAATTTCAGCAAGTGTCATCCATAAGGTGATTTCCTTTAGATGTTCCATAACACTCATCATATTTTCAGAAGGAGCCCCAATTTTATTGTCGCTATTTTCGATAAATTTCTCAGATATTCTATGGGAAAGCAGGAAAACCGAAGTTTCATTAAATCATATACACCTGGCGAGCTCCCTCCAGCAGGAAATTCCTGCTGTGCTCCGGCAAATTCACGATTTCCTCGAAATTTTCCAGCAGGAACGTCCTGCCGCAGTTGTCGCATCTTAATGGGCAGATAGATTAGAGTCTTCAGCATCTCCAGCAAAATTTTCTTTCAGCAAAATTCGACTAAGTTGTTTCCAATTATAGTTTCCTTAAATTCAAGCAGAGAAAAATCCTGCTAAATTCTAGTTGCTGAGTCTTTTCCGAAATTTCAGCAAGTCTCGTTCGCAAGGTGATTTCCTTTAGATGTTCCATATCACTCTTCATATTTTCAGAAGGAGCCCCAATTTTATTGTCGATATTTTCAATAAATTTCTCAGATTTTCTGTGGGAAAGCAGGAAAACTGAAGGTTCATTAAATACTATACACCTGGCGAGCTCCCTTAAGCAGGAAAATCCTGCTGTGCTCCGGAAATTTCACGATTTCCTCGAAATTTTCCGGCAGGAACGTCCTGCCGTCGTTGGCATCTCAATGGGCAGATTAGAGTCTTCAGCATCTCCAGCTAAATGGTCCTTCAGCAAAATTCGGCTAAGTTGTTCCCAATTATAGTTTCCTTTAGATTTAGGGAAAGAAAAATCCTGCTGAACTCTAGTTGCTGAGTCTTTTCCGAAATTTCAGCAAGTGTCGTCCATAAGGTGACTTCCTTTAGATGTTCCATAACACTCTTCATATTTTCAGAAGGAGCCCCAATTTTATTGTCGCTATTTTCGATAAATTTCTCAGATTTTCTATGGGAAGCAGGAAAACCGAAGTTTCATTAAATCATATACACCTGGCGACCTCCCTCCAGCAGGAAATTCCTGCTATGCTCCGGCAAATTCACGATCTCCTCGAAATTTTCCAGCAGGAACGTCCTGCCGCCGTTGTCGCATCTTAATGGGCAGATAGATTAGAGTCTTCAGCATCTCCAGCAAAATTTTCTTTCAGCAAAATTGGGCTAAGTTGTTTCCAATTATAGTTTCCTTAAATTCAAGCAGAGAAAAATCCTGCTAAATTCTAGTTGCTGAGTCTTTGAAATTTCAGCAAGTGTCGTTCGTAAGGTGATTTCCTTTAGATGTTCCATAACACTCTTCATATTTTCAGAAGGAGCCCCAATTTTATTGTCGATATTTTCAATAAATTTCTCAGATTTTCTGTGGGAAAGCAGGAAAACTGAAGGTTCATTAAATACTATACACCTGGCGAGCTCCCTCCAACAGGAAAATCCTGCTGTGCTCCGACAAATTCACGATTTCCTCGAAATTTTCCGGCAGGAACGTCCTACCGTCGTTGTCGCATCTCAATAGGCAGATTAGAGTCTTCAGTATCTCCAGCTAAATGGTCCTTCAGCAAAATTCGGCTAAGTTGTTCCCAATTATAGTTTCCTTTAGATTCAGGGAAAGAAAAATCCTGCTGAACTCTAGTTGCTGAGTCTTTTCCGAAATTTCAGCAAGTGTCGTTCGTAAGGTGATTTCCTTTAGATGTTCCATAACACTCTTCATATTTTCAGAAGGAGCCCCAATTTTATTGTCGCTATTTTCGATAAATTTCTCAGATTTTCTATGGGAAAGCAGGAAAACCGAAGCTTCATTAAATCCTATACACCTGGTGAGCTCAAAAATTCATGATTTCTTTGAAATTTTCAGCAGGAATGTCCTGCCGCCGTTGTCGCATCTCAGTGGGCAGATTACAGTCTTCAGCATCTCCAGCAAAATTTTTTTTCAGCAAAATTCGGCTAAGTTGTTTCCAATTATAGTTTCCTTTAGATTCAAGTAGAGGAAAATCCTGCTGATATCTAGTTGCTGAGTCTTTTCCGAAATTTCAGCAAGTGTCGTTCGTAAGATTACTTCCTTTAGATGTTCCATAACACTCTTCATATTTTCAGAAGGAGCCCCAATTTTATTGTCGCTATTTTCGATAAATTTCTCAGATTTTCTATGGGAAGCAGGAAAACCGAAGTTTCATTAAATCCTGTACACCTGGCGAGCTCCCTCCAGCAGGAAATTCCTGCTGTGCTCCGGCAAATTCACGATTTCCTCGAAATTTTCCAGCAGGAACGTCCTCCCGCCGTCGTCGCATCTCAATGGGGAGATTAGAGTCTTCAGCATCTCCAGCAAAATTTTCTTTCAGCAAAATTCGGCTAAGTTGTTCCCAATTATAGTTTCCTTTAGATTCAAGTAGAGGAAAATCCTGCTGAACTCTAGTTGCTGAGTCTTTTCCAAGTGTCGTTCGTAGGGTGATTTCCTTTAGATGTCCCATACCCCTCTTCATATTTTAAATTCGTCGTGAATTATGTAGGCCCATATAGATTTCTCCTCAGGACATTCTGCTGTACACTAGACTTAATGAATCTATTACGAAACGTATATTTAGATTTCAGCAGGAACCCCAATTTTATTGTAGCCATTGTCGACACATTTCTGAGATTTTCTGTGGGAAAGCAGGAAAACCGAAGTTTCATTGATTCTTATACATCTGGCGAGCTCCCTCCAGCAGGAAAATCCTGCTGTGGGGCAATGTGCAAGATTATACTTTTCAGCATCTCCGGAATATATCTATATCCCATGCTTAATCCGTTAACATTTCAGCAGTAAAATTCGACTAAACTGTTTTCAATTTCAGTTTTCTTTAGATTCAAATGGAGAAAAATGCTGCTGAACTCTATTTGCTGAGCCTTTCTCGAAGTTTCATTAAATCCTGTACACCTGGCGAGCTCGCTCCAGCAGGAAATTCCTGCTGTGCTCCGGCAAATTCACGATTTCCTCGAAATTTTCCAGCAGGAACGTCCTGCCGCCGTTGTCGCATCTCAATGGGCAGATTAGAGTCTTCAGCATCTCCGGAATATATCTATGCATCTCCTACCGAAAACTTGTGACGGCGGCGGCGGCGGCGGCGGCGGCGCAGCAGGATTCCGCCTATCCGCGGTGCGGACTCTTTCTCAGTATGTCAGCGGCTGCGGTCGTGTACGCATAACACGTAAATAAAAGAGACAGAGAGCGAGAGAGATAGAGACAGGGAAATACGGTATAGACGTCGCCGTCGGCGCGAACTTCGAAAAAATTCTCCAAAAAAGAGGGCGGAAACTCGCGACGCGAAACATGTGAGAGGGAAGTTCTCCGACGTCGAGGGTGGTACCGGTACTCGGGATGTGTTCGAATTGTGGTCCCGGTCGTACGTACGAATATCGCTGAGAAGAGAGATGTGTTGACGGAGTGAGTTGTTACGTTGTGATATGAGGCCGTTAACGGGGATGGTACTTTTCCTGCTTCTTTTGGTACTCTTTCCATCGGTGTCTTCTAGCATTAACTCCGCCGACGAGGGCACCTCCATCAACGATCTGGATAAGCCAAGTAAGAAAAACGCAACCGAATCGAAAGGTTTCCCGCGGGAATCGACCGGGAACGAATTTTCAAATTTCGAACTTTGCAGGAGAGTACGGTGAAGTTTCCGTGTGCGGTCACCCCCTCATTAACGGCCGGTTTTGAGAACCGCACCATTGAAAGTGGCTGCAGACTAACTAACGCTTCTTAATTGCGGCCGGTCCCGCAAAACCGCCGCAACTGTTGCGACTAGTTATTAAGTAATCTTACGTATATCCGTCACATAATCATTACTAGACCAGTAATTAGAATTATCACAAGGATTTGGCTCATCGAGGAGTCACTGTATCAATAAGGAAAACATTTATGGCAACTTTCATTCCACGAATTTTAAAAACTTCATCGGTTGATACGATTTTCCTGTACCACTTTAAGATTATTTAGAATAATTCCAAGCATGTACCTCTAGTTGTCTCCCATTTGATTTTTGTTTTGGGTGACCGTTATTCAGAGATTCTCTTAGAACATAACATACCTTTCTCTCACAAGTTACTTGAAAACAAAACTTCATTAACCGAGGTTCAAAAAAAAGATATGGTCACCACATGGTATAATATTCCATAATTGTAATTTCTGATTAGATTTTTGGGTGGTCATTAACGAGAAGGTTTATTCTAATAATTAAATATAATATACTTCATAAAATATTAAATGCTGCAAATTTCTTGAAAAAATCATTAAAGTTTGCAAGATGCATGGATTTTTCGTAATTTTGTAATGAAGCACTTCATTATTGAAATTTTCGTTATTTTATTTGAAAATTATTGCTCCGTTCACAGTAGGTCCCTATATTTATTTAACTTGGTACATAGTTTATTAAACGGGTTTTTAGGAATTAATTTTGTTCTGACTTCGCCTCATTAGCTCAAAAGCGTTCAAAAAATGTACTGAAGTGTCGTGAAAATTACTTTTAAAATATCAAATCAGTTATATAAAATATGATACTTTGTTTCCATATGACAAGCTGGAAATCATTGTACTTTTTCAAGACGCCTCACTTTGAGTACATTAAAAGTTTTACAATTCATAATTATCGAAACAATACATTATTACCTTTAAAATGAAGAAACTAGAAATATACCAAACTGTTAGAAATAGTACAATTTTTAAGTCTCAACAAGTTTTCCAATGTTTTTCACATTGGAACTTATTATTCTATCTACCTTCATTACTTAGTGCAGATATTCAAAGCACGGTATTCAACTACATAGTTGCTATTCACTCGATTTCCAAAGAACGAGTCTAACACTTTTCAAAAATTCAAAAATATTCAAATTTACTCATTGAACGTTAACCATGGAACTTAAAAAGGGTCTTTTTGACTTACCCTGCGATCGCAGAATTCTTTTTCACTCCAAAAAAGGGAGTTAACATTTCTTCCAAAAATTCTCCAGGATTGTGTTTCCAAAATTTCGGTCGGGGACGAAAGGGGAAGCTTCCCCGATCCCAAAAGCAAAAGAGTTTTAAGAATTATGATTGTTAGTTAGTTAAAATACACCGACAGAACTAAATTATTGATTATCTCTACGGCTGAAGGGTGAATGCGTATCACAAGCACAATTCTCCCATCTCCGCACCGAATTATCCTCTTATGCCAATTTCCCCCGATTTATATTTAATAAAGTTAATAACGAAAAATACTTCAAAGCGCATATGTTATAACGTATATGCGGCGGCGTCCATGAGATAACACGGGATGGAAGAGGATCGATGTTTGCTCGACCAAGTAGCTCGATCCCGTTTAAAACCTCTCGCATTCGGGAAAAAAGTAATACAGATTTCTTTGTACAAAAATTGCATCTAAATTTGAAGTGAATGGCCGGTAATGAGAGGTGACGATAATGCAAAAATGGACAAAAACTACACTCTTCTCAAAAAACAGGTCAGATGTTGAATGAATTAGTGGAAGATTCTGGAACCCTGTGGGGTAACTAGAGCGTGCTAGGATATAGAAATCACTCAGGTCTGGAATATCCTTGAATCTATCCTTGATATGACAGTATTCTATAGTCTGGCAAACCTACTTATAAACCTATTGAGCTAAATACTAGCTCTTGCTAAAATTAGAATCTAACTGTTCCACAGTTATCCCAGCAGAAAGGTCTAGAAACGAGTTAATAGCTAGTGTGTGCTAGGACGTAGAATTCTAATGTATCTGAGATATGCTGTATCTGATGGGACTGACTTTTGAAAAAAATTTGAAAAAGTACTCATATGCGCGTCTAATTATCAACAAGATATATTGTAGAATAACATAACGGAAAAATATATCTAGCATCCAGAATTCACCCGGGATTGGAATATGCTAGAATCTACTTAAGACAGGGCAGTACTATATTACCAGTTGCCATTCCTCGAGACTGAAATCAGTTAGGTATTAGTTTATCCAATAGTGATAATCTTGCTAGTGTAGAGATCCTTGGCTGGAAGGTCTAGACACTTAGTTACTAGTCTAAGGGAGCTAAATGATTGGGCAATACTATTACATAGGATATGACTCAGCTGTGACACTTATTAGTAACTAGACACATTCTAAGATGTGAAATGTAATGTAATTTAAAATATTATGGGGAAAAGATCTAGAATCTGATACAATGAAGAATCCACTGGGGTCTGGAATCTTGGACAAGATACAATATTCTGCTACCTAGAACATCCATCAGATATGAAATAAGCCTAGGTACTTAGGGTTAGAATGTTGTTATCTTGAAGTACGCCTAGGATCTTAAATATTAATAAGTGAAAAAATATGTCATGTTCAATAATTTCGTAATGATAAAATCTAAAATCGAATAGTAACTAAACCATTCACTAGACTAACCAGGAATATGTTAAAATCTAACTCTTGCCGTACTACTTGGAACATCCATCAAATATGAAATGTGAATGTTACTAGCTTATTTTTAAGTTAAAATCTAGTCGTTCCAAGTTTCCAGCAGACTCAATCTAGACCATAATTGTAGAATTTATTTTATATTTTATCTACAGATTATTTCAAGCTAATCTGGAAAGATTTTGGAGAAGATCAATATCAAGTACATGTTCCAGAAATTCAGGATGACCTCAGATACCATAAAAGAAACCACAGAAAGTTTAGGAGAAAATGCGCTAAGTTTTAGGAAACTCCTGCTCCCTTAGACCATCCTAGGGAACTGATCAAAGACCTTTAAACTTTAAAATCTATCGAGTTATCCTCCTCTGGACTTTAAATTTAAAATCTTAAGTTGTCAAAGGCGACTCGCGGGAATTTCCTTTCTCCGAGTTTTAAAATAAATTCCGAACGACCAATCAAACATTTCAACACGTCGTAAATGGCATTATTAACCACTCCGAACGGTACCTTACTATTACGCAAAACGGCTTCCTTATACGTACAATCTCCATCGATTCGCTATCTGTAAGCGTACGTGTAATTTCCACTCGATGGCGAGTTATAACGAATTTTCGAGACGTAACACACACACAAGTGGCTCCGTTACCGTTCTGCCTCCTATCAATTGTGCGTAAAATTCAATTATCTACCAGATCAGGTATGAAATTATCTTCCCTACATCGAGCCAGTCTTCCCACCGACAATGTAAACCAGTTATTAAATTTCTACACCTCGTTTGGCCCACACGTCAGCCGAAGGAAACGAAAAGAGAGAGAGAGAGAGAGAGAGAAGAAAGTGATAGGCGACGCCTCGAGGGTCTTAGGATACTTTTCCCGACAGGGACAGATCGTTGGTATTGTTGATAGATAACGGTATAAGCAATCGAGTTGTTTGGAAATTAGCATAAAGCAGAGTGGCCTTACTAGGAATCCCAATAATGGGATTCCTTCCACTCGGTCGGTTATAACGAGTTTGGGACGTTTTTGGGAAGACAAATAATGAAAATCTCTTTAAAAAACAGCATATTAGAGTAGTTAAAATACATTTCCATGCTTAGGGGAAAACTGTATGTAATACGATCTGTATATACTACTGCAACTACCATAAGAAACAAACAGACTAATTAATTAATTAGCTATGTTATGTCCAAAAATTTCGTTTAAATTTACATCTAATTAAGAAGTTAAGTACGTTCACGTATGTTCTTTTGTCCCATGTAAATATTTTAGTGCCTGCTTAAGTTAAGACTGGAAGTACTATAGTTACTCAATATGGAGCATTGAATCTACGTGAAGTACTAAACTAGTTGAATATAACGTCATTACGTCATACCGTGCCAATAGAAAAAGCTGTTTTAGTAATAATATTGATATTTTGTTTAACCATGTATTGAAATGTTTGTAAACTATTTAAATAAAATTTAAGAAAATTGTTAGTAATAGCGATATTCGTGTTTGGTTTTATTTGCAAAACATTGAATTACGTTCGAATTCGAATATACATGACTTTTTTCCATTATTGCATTACAAAAAAAAAATCTTCGGAAAATTGTTGAAAATGGTGAAAACGCCATTTTCCGTCTGGATGTGAAATTTTCCAAAAAGGTAAAAATGGTTCCAGTAATAAGCCATTTTCGCGTGGAATTTTGGGAAACACAGTCGATTTCTTTGAATATTGGGATTTAGGTAGTATTTATAACGTTCTTCAAAGATGTGCTTGTGCCGAAGTGTGCTTTTTCCCTAAGGGGTAAGAAATTTTTTAATCAAAATAAGCCTGGAAATCCATATAGATTGCCCAATTTGAAGTAACTTTTGTCCTATAAGGTTGTTTTGTAAAGTTGATATTTTTCGAGTTATTCACGATTGAAACTACACATTTTTCATTGAAAAACGAATGTTTTTTAACAGTTTTTCACCAATAACTTGAAAATCTTTCATTTTATCGGAAAAAACAATCAGAACAAAAATGTAACTAATAAGAAAACAAAGAGAAATTTTTTTGAATAATCTCAATAAACCCAATAAGGACTGAGTTATTGCTCGTTGAAACATGGTTATTTTTCGAGAACCGCGAAATTGAAAATATTCAACCTTCAATAACTTGAAAATGGTAACATTTTTGGGGATAACTCAATCGACCTTTTCTAAAGTACATAAAATAACTTTTAAAATGATCACCGACATTAGTCTTATGCATAAGATTTGACTGAGTTATAACAAAAATAAAGTAACACGTTTCTTGTTTTTTTTAAAATTTAAAGATTACACCCTCGTCATTACCACCCTGATAAAAATTAAATGTAACCCACTTGGCTATAACTTTATTTAGGTATTATTGATAAGATCTATGTGGTTTAACCGGTTTAGAATGTTCATTTTAGAAAAAATAATTGTTTAAAATGAAAATTGCATTTTCGTAATTTTAGAAAAAAAATGCATTTTCCTTAAATAATTCAAAAACTATTTCAGATATAAAAATCTGTTTCAAATGTTAATTGCAGGGTTTGTCTCACTGATAATTTTGATTTTTTTTATTTATCTTTGTATCATAAAAATGAAGGAGATATGGCGTTACGAAGTTTGCATTCGCGTACTAATTATAACTCATCCAAGCCCTTTGAAAGCAACCCTTTTCAAAACTACGCATTGTAAAAACTTTTAACTAATTTGATGTTAAAGCGCTTGGAATTCTCTACAAAATGCATTTTTGTAAAGGTTTCTAGCTTGGAAATCAAGGAATATTTTTTTCGCCATTTCATAATTTGAAATGGTCTATGATACATTACATTTATTTTCATCGTGAATAACTCGAAAAATATCAAGTTTCAAAAAAAACTTTATAGATCAAAAGTTACTTAGAATTAGTCAATCTATAGATATTCGGGTTTATTTTGATTAAAAAATTTCTTACCCCTTAGAAGGGGTGGTTTTCACCCCTAGGGAAAAAGCACACTTAGGCGCATGCTGAACTTTGAAGAAGAGGGAAAGTAGAGCTTGAGTTCAAATTGTTATGAAAATCGACGTTCTTTCCTAGAATTCCACACAATAACACGGTATTTTACCATTGATAAATGGAGTACGAGCAATAACTCAACCCCTATTTGGTTTATAGAGATCATTCAAAAACGTGTCTTTTTGTTTTTTTATTAGCTACATTTTTGTTCTGATTGATTTTTGCGATAAAATGAGAGATTGTCAATTTATTGGTGAAAAACTGTTAATAAACATTCGTTTTTCAATGAAAAATGTGTAGTTTCAATCGTGAATAACTCGAAAAATATCAACTTTACAAAACAACCTTATAGGACAAAAGTTACTTCAAATTGGTCATTCTATTGATTTCCCGGCTTATTTTGATTAAAAAAATTTCTTACCCCTTAGGGGTGGTTTTCACCCCTGGGGAAAAAGCACACTTCGGCACAAGTTCAACTTTGAAGAACGTTATAAATACGTACTAAGTACATAAATCCCAATTTTCAAAGAAATCGACCTTGTAATAGGGTGTTTTACCGTTGATGACTAGGGTGTAAGTAAAGTGAGTAAAGTAAAAATCCATATTTTATTATAAACATTTGATAGTATAATAGATGAATCACTATAGTTTTAGGGGTAGTTTACTACCTTATAAGGGATGTTTTAGGAAAATATCTGTATACGTCAACGTTATGTTTTAATTTCATTCATAACGTTCCTCCCTTCAACTCAACAAATTTTAGAATATTTAAAACGAAAACAGTGACTGAATATTTAGCGGAAATGTGCGGCATAATACACTTTACGAATCCTTATTTTTATCAATAGATGAACATCGCGCGATCTCCTTCATTTTTTCACCGTAAAGATTTCATAAAAATAAATCCAAGGGGTTGGGGGTTGTAGGGTGACATGAGAAACTACCCCCCACCCCCCCGAATCGTTTGATAAGGATCGTGCGCCATTAAAACGGATCTGAATTTTATTCCGGTAATAATTCCGGCAGCAAATATGGCGGATGTTGTGGATTTACAATGGCGATAAAAATTGGATCGGGGACGGTCCCCTCGAAATGGAAATGGGTCGCATTGTGCGTTCGCTACCGATCTACCGATGTGCCTGAATTTCGAATTACACCAAAGGATCGTTTGATGTGTCGAAAAAGTGTCATAACGGTAGATGTAGTGCTCGTTTCGGATATTTAGCGTACATCTTCAACATAATTTCTACTTGAGTTTGTAAATTCACCATAAATTTCCCGAATTATTGAAAACCAATTTAGGTGTCTCTTGCGTATTTCTCTTATTAATCCCGTTCCGTTCCCCCACCCCGAAATATCCCACGACAAAGCCGGCTATTTTTAAAATAAATGTTTAGACCCAGTTCCGACATTGTTTATTGTGACAGTCCGCTCGACGCAACCCATCTGCTTCTCTTTAAAAGAGCAGAAAATGCAACGCGCTCTCCGTTATATGGTATACGCGTGTTTCCAAACCAGTTCCTCGACTAACGACAACAAAGACAACGACAACAAAACAACGACGTCGGTTAATTAACATATTGTATCGATCTTTCTCTCTTTTATTAACGCTCTATCACGAAAGGTAAACAAAACGGCTATGGAAACTCCTTTTAACGTTTCCCTTCTGTTTATTTTTTCGTGGTGTATGAGGCTTTTAAAATCTTCAACTCGAGAAGATGAGTGAGAAAGAGAGAGAGGAAGAAAGGGAGACAAGACACTTTATGTAGATGGTGCAGCTTCTCAGAGTGCCTCTCTTCTAAATACGCCTTAATTGATTGGTCTCTTAACCTCAACGAGATACTTTCCTTGTTCCCTCTCGACGATCATGGACGCTGCTTTGATTACAAAAAGGAGACAAATTGGAAAATAATACGCCTAATTGGAGGAAAAGCCATAATTTGATTTGTACTTGGAGCAGGAAGTGTACGACTATACCTACGATATTTACGAGCTGCATATAAACAAGTATACTAGACAGCAGTGTTGTTAAAAATACTTTTCAAAATGTATTTAAATACAAACGTAAATACTTTTCACAAAATGTATTTACTTGTATTTTAAATACTTCTCTGGGCAATGTATTTGTTCCGTCTCAGATAAGTGACATTTTTAATTTATTGTTGAACCGATGATGATTTACAGAGGTCCATATTGCTGTCACCTCGAGTACCCAATACTCCTTCGAGATTTATTTGCTATAAACACAAGTCAAGTCCACAATGAGCCGTAAGGGTAACAAAGACCCTCCCGGGAAAGTAATCGAGTATTACATTTCGAAGAAGTAGGGTACGCGATTTCTAAAACATGTGTTCACCATCTGTATATGAGATGCAAGCGAGGATCTTCAGCAATGGTCAGCACGCCCTCTACTCTTTACCGGGGTGATTTTCAACCAATAAGCGACGAGTAAAGAGGAGTGGAATGCAACCGGCCAATAAGCGGAGATCGCGTTTCTCGTCGCTAATTTTTGAGTAATTTAATTTTAAGAAACAATCTTCGTCTAACTACGAGAGAATTATTATCCATCTTCACCTATTTAAATATGCATTTAAATAGTTTAGCAAATCCGAAGTTAAATTACGTGTTATCATTTCCCAACTGCTCACGCAATATTAAGTTGGTGCGTGAACTGGCTGGTCAGTTATAACGATCTAAGACAATCGAAATTTCTGATTCGTACGCGACGTTACAGTATTTAAATACAAATACCAAGTATTTCGTTTTTGTATTTAAACAGTATTTAAAGTTGTAAATTATTCTTAATTGCAGCAATGTTAATTATAATCCCCAGGAAGCTTAGAATCCCTATTATTTTCTTCGTGAAATCGTTGAAATTATTCAATTTTTGAAATTTCTAAATCAGTTTAAGAAAATGGAATCTAATTTCTAATGGAAACTTTCTAATGAAGTTCTAAAATCTTTGTTTTATTGCCCGAAGTTGTGAAGTTTTCAATTACTTTCATTATATCTAAGTTATTTGTATCGAATAAGCCTCAAACACATAGGCTGACTTTTATACACTAAGCCTAAGTTTATGGTTTTAACACTTAAAACAATCTCAAAAAGTATTAGGAATTATTTTATTTGCTTCATGAAATCGTAAAATTTTTGCAATTCTCCGAAATTTACCAATGTAATAATGTAATAACAATGTTGCCGTAGTAGGCTTTCCAATTTCTTTTTAAGCACGTGTAAATTGGCACCTGTCACGATTTCGGACAATTTCCACCTTCATCGGGCACTTTCTGATACGGGAAAATGGAAAAAGAATGCAAACGATTTTTCCAACGATTTCCAGCTCCCCCCTCGCTTTTTTCTCCTAACCCATTGACGAATAATGGAAAGTTTCGGCATGAATAAGCGTCCTTAATTAAGTTTGGAAGAAGTTTCGAAAATGATTTAATGAATTAAAAGGGACGGTTAACGAAGTGGTTAGCCCAATGTAAGTACTGGTTGAGATCGAAGGGTGATGGTGGTGGGGAGGTCGGAGATTTATCTTGTTATGATACTTATTGTGATTCGAGTGTGGACGTTCAAACGATTAATTAGGGGATGTTTGGGGAACGGGACAAAGGGTGAATTCATTTTAAGGGTCGTTGAATATTTTTGGCTAACGAAAATGAGTACTTGTTATAACGATACAAAAGTTACTTTGGTTTTATTTCTCGGTTCGTACTTGGATTCAAATTTCGAAATTGAAGCTGAAAGTTTTTCCTGTTGGAGGATCGTACGACACGGATCCTAAATCTTCCCTGGCGGGGAAAAATCGCGAGTTTCGGCCGGGAAAAGGGACGAGAGAAAAAGGGAGAGAGGGATAGAGGCACCCTCGGGAGCGCCCCCTGCCGTATCCCTCCCTAATGCATCATAATGATGAATTTTAGTGGCGAGAGCCGCCGACGTAATTGTGTACGGTTTAACTTTAGAGTTTGCCGAATTTTGTTGTCGGGAAAGGGAAAAATTGTAAACGACTGTGGATGACTCTTTTAAAGTTTTATAAAGTCGTATTCGGAATTGTAGCCTCACGTACTTAAATATCTAAGCTACTTAACACGCATTCTACAGTATGTTCCCGGATTAAGTTTACAAGAGGGAAAAAAATATTTTTGATTTTACAAAAAAAATGCTAAAATCCTAATAAATTTTTTTGCTTGATTTCAAATGACCCTATCTGTAATTAGAATTTCAACATTACATATCTATGTTCTAAAAAGAAGTTTTTTTTATCGTATTACATCTTTTTTTGTGGTAAAATGCTTGGACTTTAAAACGTCAAACACTAATTTATTTGTCAAAAATAACTCCAAACTGTAATTCTGTAATTATTTTAAATAAATTCGCAACTGTTACAACGAACTACGGCTTACAGTCAAATTGAGTGCTGAAAGGGATGGCGAATTAATATAATGGTTTTAAACATTACTGGTTTTAGCCTAGTTCTTAATTTAATGTTGTGAGTGAAAAAAAAACTGAAATTTGTAATTCTTAATAAACGTTTGACAGTTTCGTAATTCTAATTACAGATTTGGTCATTTGAAATCAAGCAAAATTTTTTATTCCTTTAGCATTTTTTTGTGAAATCAAAAATATTTTTTTTCCTTTTGTAAACTTAATTCGGGGACATACTGTAAATATGCAAAAATTGGCTTGTTGAGAATTTCGAAAAACATGCAATTAACATGCAATTATCAAGGTCGTTTCCAATTTTTAAAAACGGAGTGGTAATCAAAATACAATACTTATACATCTCTAGCTACTTGCTTATTAGATTTTTCACGCTGTCATTGAAAATTTCCTCATAATTTCCCAAAAAATGACATGTTTGATTTAGTTTGGACGTACGTCACTCTGACATAAGTTGACTGACATACGACATACATATGTCAGTCTGACATATGAGTAACTAGGGATAAATCAACTTGATTTACTCTTTTGATTTTCCTAGGAATGTAAATGACAGTATTTACATTCCGTCGTCAAGGAAAAATAATACACGAATGTTATTTGCCATTTTCATGCTACGTATCTATGCATATAAGAGCGATTTACGATAGCGGCAACGTGAAAATGTATTTTAGTGACTATTCAAACTAATGGCAAATTGAATAAATTTGTTTTAATCCTAAATATACTCTACATCATACTCAGTCAAGTTCTACATGTAACTACTTCGAGAAAAAAGCTATAAAATTATTAATTATGCCATATAAAATTATGGATTCTCAATTACGTTTCGGCAAGAAAAATAATTCTTATACAATTATTATGGAATTACAGAAATGCCATTTAGCGCCGCCCATGAGTAACGAGATAATTTTCAAACCAAAGGAAAACACCAAGTCTTAACCAACTGCTTTATTCAAAGATGAGCGACCGGTTTCGGCTTCATGAAAGCCATCCTCAGGCTCGCACTACATGAAGCAGTACACGCACTACTTTCATATAGTGCGAGCCTGAGGATGGCTACCATGAAGCCGAGACCGGCTGGACAACCTTCGGTCGTTAGAGATCATTTTCATATCATTCAAATGGAGTTTTTACTTGGAAAGAAGGTACCGTTTGAGGTTTGTTACATCGATAAAACCTTCTTTATGATTTTGATTAGATTTAATTATTAATAAACACTAATTTGTTTATATGACTCTATATACTCTATAACCTTATGAAGCTAGTTAAATGTTGAAATCATCACAAGTATAATATCAATTTCCACATCAAGTCTACAAAGTAAGGTTCTAATACTCTTTCGCCCCTTTGCGCCGCCCATGAGTATCAACCTAACTCTGATTTTACCTATTTTTCACGTTTATGTCCCCAAAAATTATCAAAACTCGATGGTATTGTAACGCGAAATTTAAACAACCAATGAAAGCATTTTCCTTATCGGACGGCGGCTTACCTCAAAGGGAGGCCGCTAATTGAGTCATAAAAACCGTTGCAAAATACTCCCGAATATTCTTATTAAATGACGAATGATTTATTACGTTCCGGGCCTTTCTAGAATAAACATAATTAGGGAAAAGAAGGATCGAGTTCTCTCTAGTAGGTTCTAATGGAGGACTATAAAAAAGCGAACGCTCCGGACGAAGGGGAGATTAGACGTGAAGCAGCGAGTGAGTAAACAGTGCGAAAAACGGACAAGCGAGAGCGTATAAATAAATTAACAGTTAAGAGTGTGATATAAATTAATTAGTTAGGAAATGTAGTTAAGACAGTGCGTAAAATAAATTAGAATAAACGTTACGTATTAAAGTTTCAAATTTGGCCCAAATAATTATCTCCCACCTACCGAACCTTCCACAAACCTTCCAATTTTCGAGTCTCGACGATTTAAATGCGGAAGAATGTTCCTCATTGAACCAGAAACCAAGCTGAGTTCCGCCGGAAAGAAATTCATCCCCTTTGAACCTCCCCTGTTCCCTATATAATTCCTATTTCACGTTTACAAAGCAACAGAAAGTTGGAATAAGTAACGTAACGTTAAATTAAATTTTAGAGCGTTTAATGGAACAAAGGGGCCTTGCATGTGAACGTGTCTGTGGCTGTGTGGCTGTGTGTGTGCGTATGAAATTAAATTGACGTAATTTTCTTTGTGGAGAGGTTTATCGAAATCAAGGAGTCGCGGATTAAGAGATTAAAGGGAAGGCTTCGGGGGGCTTCTTGGCGAAACTATTTGAGGCGGTTCTTTCCGTTATTGAAGGTTACCCGGTCAACATCCTACGTGGATATCGTTAATATTTCGTAAAATTCCGATTAGATCGCTCGCGGGCTATCATTAATATACGTCCGCAAAGCGAGATTCCTCCCAATAAAACCACTCGACCTTTTATATCATGCTCGAGCATCGTTTGACCTTCTCGAGCTCTCTCTCTCTCTATCCATTTCATCTTTCATTAATAAGGACGAATCTTGGGATAATCTGATAAACCTACACCGAAATGGACAATTAGGGAAATGGAAATGTACACACACAGAGTCACTGCGGACATTTTAAACAGCAATTTCAGTAAATTCAGGTGTGACGGGAAGTATGAGACAACAACAGCTTAGCTTTTGATTGATTACTAATTCCACAAAACAAAAAACGTTTAATTTGTATTTAGCATCTTACTCGAATTCCCAAATCGGTGTAGATTTATATTGATGCCTCTCATGACGATGCCTTAAGAATGCCCTGCCGTGGTGTACTCCACTTTTCAGCTTCATTATTAGAGGGTGACGTTACTAACGTAAAATAAAGCGTTTGAATAAAACGGAAGGTAAACTGATTTCGAAATCAATTCCTCGGACAAATTTGGAACGTACCGGGCTCTCTTAATACTTCCCAAAGAAAAACGAAATCCCACAGCATTTTCCCGAATTCCGTTCCCGTCTCTCCCTCTCTCCCGACATCCGATCCCGAAACTTCGGAACTCGCTAACGTCTCGCACGTCCTTAAACGCGGCGATTCCCGCGCTAAACGTCCCGCACGAACTTGTTCGGGACGTTCCCGGCGACACAAGTTTCGGGATTTACCGCCGAATCAGTCGAACTGCTCGATTATTTAACAAAACGCTGCACAGCAATTTACCGTGCGGCATTAACTGCTGCTGCACTCTCCTTCTCTTCGTAAACCTCGGAACCCCAACTTCTCATCGTTAAAGTTTCAGGGGGAGATTTGTCGGCATTTCCGACGGTATTTAAAACGGGCGAATGTGGATTTGCGTTATATTACAAAGATTTGCGTTGCGAGGCGAGGCGCTGCTCGCGAATACCTAACGAGAGGACGCGGCTTACGACGTAACGATCAATTATCGTTTCGTCATTTACGATTTCGAGGGAAGATGTGAACTTTGTTTAGTCATCATCGACGATAAATGATTGTTTCGATTAAACCTTAAAGATATCTTTTCAGAACTAATTGTAATGAAAGTTCGAAATATGATATTTCGAGTAACTCCGGTAAGTTTAACATTACACTTCATTACCATATCCCATATACAAGTTACCAACTTGACAGAAAATTTGACTAGTAGTCCAGTCTGTGTAGTCAAATGTTGTAGGCTCTGATTAGTTGATCACGCCTATATAGTTTTAAACATTCAAAAAGTGTGCATTAACAAATAGGAAGGGTCCAAAGTTAGCAAAAACAAGTTTTTTGGTTCTTCAAGCCAAAGTATACATTTTCGCGAGAAAAGTTTCAAATATAGGTGGTAGAGAATTTAAAAATCTACAATTTGAGCTGCAGCACGATTAGTTTTGTTAAATAGTTATTGCAAAAATGCCAAAAAAAAACGCTAAAAGTGGTCATTTTTTGAATATTGATTACATGGCCTACAATTTTTTTTTTTTCGATTCCACTGACCAAACCATATAGACTTTATGTTGTTGGGGTCGCTGAGTCCGAATCCGGGGTCCATTTGGCTCCCTACGGTAAGGTTTTCTATAGAGGTCATTTTAGGGGTGTCTGTTATACAAAAATCCTAAATGGCGAAGTCCACGTTCCAACCATACGTTATGTAGGTTTTCGGGGTCGCTGAGTCTGAATCTGGGGTTTGCTTAGCTCCATCACGTAAGGTTTTTTTTTAGAAGTCATTTTAAGTTTATTTTAGGGGGGGTTTATAGTCCAAAAATTCTAAATGGCGAATAGCACGTTCCAACCATACGTTATGTAAGTTTTCGGGGTCGCTGAGTCTGAATCTGGGGTTTGCTTAGCTCCGCCACGTAAGGTTTTTTTTAGAAGTCATTTTAAGGTTATTTTAGGGGGGTTTATAGTCCAAAAATTCTAAATGGCGAATAGCACGTTCAAACCATACGTTATATAGGTTTTAGGGTTGCTGAAATGAGATCTAAAGTTTGTTGGACTGTACGCTAAGGCTTAAGATCAATTAAAGGTGATTTTAGGTGATAAGTGATAAGTAAATTTTAAGAAGTACCTTTTTTCCACAAGTAGGTGTTTATTATATTATTCATATTCATTTTTATAGAGTGATTTATTTATTTCTTTTAAATAAATTTGAGCTGCAAAAGTTCATATAAAAATATTATTTTTAAATAAACAGGATGGTTATGAACAAAAAATCACCAAGTTTCTTAACGGGATATGAAAATTTGGTTATTTATGAAGAGAATAAGCCTTTGTGCACCTCGAAATGTTTATACAAAAAGACGTAACAGCAATGATCATTATGCGTCTTGAAATAAACAAATAACAATATCTCAGCAACAAATTAACTAATTGACCTTTATAAAAGCTGTTTAGGTTTGTAACTTTAAAAGCTAGCTTTTAAAGTAGTAAAAACCTAAATTAAATCAATCAAAAAATGACCATTTTCAGCGGTTTTTGATATTTTTGCAATAAATATTTAACAAAATTAATCGTGCTGTAGCTCAAATTGTAGGTTTTTAATTTCTCTACAACTTATATATCAAACTTTTTTCGCCAAAATGCATACTTTGGCTTGTAGAATCAAAAAACTTGTTTTTGCTAACTTTGGACCCCCCATCCCCCCATTTGGTAATGCACACTTTTTGAATGTTTAAAACTATATAGGCATGATCAACTAATCAAAGCCTACAACATTTGAACACTCCCATCCGGTTATGAATTGATGTCGTAAAACGTCAAAAAATGACTACGTTGACTGGATTATAGGCGAAAGCTTAATTCTTGTGCACGCCTGACTAACCAAAATTTTCTATTACCACCTGTTAATAACTTATTTAACACTGGACCAAATAAATATATATTTTTACACCATTTCCCATTGGAAACTTTAAACTTTGGCACCATAAACTTTAAAACATTCTTGAAAAATGGCTACCCCCTTATATCGGCCGATTTTAATTAAAATGTTATTGTGAGGTCCTGCTTCAGTAATAAATCCATCGTCTATCAATTTGATGCCTTCCAAAAACTAAAATTATAACATTTAATTACGACTTTCCAAAGGTTATGATACGTGCCTGAAAAGCATTTTCCGAATCAAAGATAATGTTCTCTGAATAAGTTTCAAAGACAAAGAAAACATTTCTGTAGGTCTGGAAAGTTTTGGAGATTCATAACAAAAATAATCCTCTCTCATTTCTCTGAAGGTTTTTTGTAAATCTCCTACGCAGATACTCATGGAAAAAACTATTTTTAGGATTCAAAGGAAAAGTAAATTAATTAAGAGAAGCTCTATTTAAGCTTCTAGAACTCTTCTTGTAGGACGTGACGTTTTATTTTCGACAAGTCTTTGACTACGTTGATCATATCATTCTTATTATGAAATTAGTTTCACTAAATCCGAAGATGGATCATTGATAAACATTGGAATTCGCTACTTCGCCTTAATTTAACTCTGAATAAAGTTTGATATTTAAATGAAATGGTGTTTTGAAGTTGGGAACTCGTTAATTCCTCTAATTCTAACTTGTATCGATTTGATCTAGACATAACTTGCTGTGAAAAAATTGATTCATTGCAAATTCGTCTTATTTGGAAAAGTAGCAGGTGTGTAACCATTAACAATTAGACGAGATATAGTAACAAAGAAAATTCCAAAAAATCGTTGAAAAATGTTTTGTGAAGAAATTAGTATTACGTGGACAGTTAATTGCAAATTCGCCTTATTTCAATGAATGCTAGATAAAAGTCCTATTTTCTCAGACTTGAGGAACATATCAATTAGTTTTACCCTAACTCATCTAACCTGTCAACTAAAGCGAGTTGATAGGAATTAAGATTTTTCGAATATCTAGTGCAGAAAATTTCAAAACCTACTTTACATAGTGAAACAGTACAGTTTTTCTACGATTTCGACATAACATTCCATGTCATCTTATTGTAACATTGTACCTCAAAGGGAGGCCGCTCCGCTAATTGGGTCATAAAAACAGTTCCAGAATAATCGCGAATATTAATTTAAAGAAAGGATGATCTATTACTTTCGAGTCGTTTCTAGAACAAACGAATTAGGGAAGAATCATCGAGTAAATACTAGTAGGTTCTTCGAGACATAATGGAGGACTATAAAAAGCGAACGCTGTATAAATAAATTAGTGGTTAGGAGTGTGATATAAATTACTTACTTAGGCAATAGTCTACATGAATTAAGTAGAGTTAAGACAGTGTGTAGATAAATTGACGACGTGTTATTCCCAGAGGTGTTCGCACTAGTAGTTCTTAAACTATGTGTACTTTCGAAGCACTCTCCTCCCATTGAGTTTAGATTAAATTTTAGTAAGCCTCCAGGTAACTTAACATCTGTCCCTTAGTAGAAAACTTCCCCCGCGGGTATTAAAGATTAAACTGTTTTCTAGTTAATTAAGCTTCACCTAATTTGAATGCAAGTTATCGAAGAGAGTTACCGAATAAAATTTTACGGCGTCCCTCAAAGTTCGGCGAAGACGACGACAAAATTACAAAGTGTATTAAAGCTTTTAATTAGCGGGGGGAGAGGAGAGAGGGCGTCGAGGTCGAAAGTTCGACTCGCTTTATCATATTTTTGTTTCCCGGCACGTTAAAATATTGAGACCCTTCCGAGAGGGTAAAAAATTATCCATCCCCTAGGAGAATCAGGCTAATACACTGCTTGATTGTAGAGATGCGCTCTCTCCGGGAACAGGGATGATAAACCTTAAATATTACATAAGCATGTTAAAAAGCATAGGAGGAGAGCCCCCATGAAAAATTCATAAGTCGCAATTTTCTTTTCGGCCCCTTTCCCCTTTGCCAACGGATAGGACACACACACCGGGAAATTGAAAACTGAAGCGACTCCTCCTCCTCCTCCTCCTCCTCGAGAACTAAATAAATAATACCTGTTATATCTCACAGCCGTGAGTTATGGAGATATTCTTTTGTGCCCCGTCGTGGGGGTCCTTTAATTAATGTTTGCTTATAATTCGGGGGAACGGAAAAGGGATATATAAGCGGGTCTATTATCGCACGGAAACAATAGCTTAAGGAGACCGTTCCTTTTGTCATCCGGAGACTAGATTTATAACTACTTGTCGTCCTTATTGTGATCCTCAGATGCTCACCGAGCAGAAATACTCCAGAGGCGGATATTTCATCTGACGTAAGTGAGGAGCCGGAGGGGACTAATTGGAGAAGGCCGAAAGTTACAAAGTACCAGCAGAAAGAGGAATTTACTGCAACTTTGGATATTAGGCGCTAGATTTGAATTTAGTGCGCCTGGCCGGGAATTTCTTTCCGGTGTTGAAAAACTGAGTAGCGAGGGTACAGCTTTGGAAGCATTTCAACAAGTAAATTCAAAGCTTTAACTGAATTCAAGTGTAACGAAACAAAATTCCACTGCTCATCGTATCGAGAGTTATTAGGCAGATTTTCCGATTTTCCACCACCGACACAATCGCGAATTTTCCGAACTTCGTGACTTACGATCCCCCATTTTCCGGCCGCACAGTGCTCGTTGTCAAGCAGTTTCGCGACTCGCCGATAGAGCTGGGAATTTTCCGACTTTTCTTTTAGAAAAATGTTTGAGAAATAGTTTCTTCAGGTCGGTACTGTGTGAAATAGAGACTTATTTATAAGATTTTAAGGCGGTGGGAATTTAGATTCTGTTTTAGAGGCGTTCTGGAAAAATTTTTGGTAAGCGTAACTGCTGAAGTTTTACTCAAGACCTGGTTGAGCTTATAATTAGAAATTTTTTGGAAATGTTTAGCGTTCACCCAAAATACATTCTAAATAACTTTAGTAGAAAATAGATTTTGGATTAGTAATTTCTGAAATAGACAGTTTCAACATGTTTTCATGGAATTTTAAAGTGAAAGCAGGTTTAGGAAATATATTTTCTGAAATTTTACCTATAACATGGTTAAATTCGAAGTAAGACATTTTTGGATATCATTATTTACAGCAGGAACGTTCTGCAGAAAAGCGCATTTTGAGATCGCAATTTCTGAAATAGACTTTGAACATATTTTCAAGCAATTTCACAGTGACGGCAATTTAAATTCTATTTTAGGAAAATTTTGAGAAAATTTTTGAGTAATACTCAAGACAACGAGCATGTCGTCTGAAATTTTAATAATATCCTGGTTGAACTTATTAGGTTTATTAGCGTTATTAGGCAGATTTTCCGATTTTCCACCACCGACACAATCGCGAATTTTCCGAACTTCGTGACTTACGATCCCCCATTTTCCGGCCGCACCGTGCTCGTTGTCAAGCAGTTTCGCGACTCGCCGATAGAGCTGGGAATTTTCCGACTTTTCTTTTAGAAAAATGAATAAGAATACTTATTTATAAGATTTTAAAGCGGTGGGAATTTAGATTCTGTTTTAGAGGCGTTCTGGAAAAATTTTTGGTAAGCGTAACTGCTGAAGTTTTACTCAAGACCTGGTTGAGCTTATAATTAGAAATTTTTTGGAAATGTTTAGCGTTGACCCTAAATACAACTGCTCGTTGTCAAGCAGTTTCGCGACTCGCCGATAGAGCTTGGAATTTTCTGCATATTCTTTTCGAAAAATGTTTGAAAAATAGTTTCTATGGGTCAGTAATGTGTGAAATAGGGATTCAACAAATTTTTATAGGATTTTAAAGCTGTCGGAACTTAGATTCTGTTTTAGAGATGGCATATTTCCCGAACTTCGTGACTTACGATTCCCCATTTTCCGGCCGCACCGTGCTCGCTGTCAAGCAGTTTCCCGACTCGCCGATAGAGCTGGAAATTTTCCGACTTTTCTTTTTGAAAAATGTTTGTAAAATAGTTTCTTTGGGTCAGTACTGTGTGAAATAGAGATTCAACATTTTTATAGGATTTTAAAGCGGTGGGAATTTAGATTCTGTTTTAGATGGCAAATTTTCCGAACTTGGTGCCTTACGATCCCCCATTTTCCGACCGCACCGTGCTCGCTGTCAAGCAGGTTCCCGACTCGCCGATAGAGCTGGAAATTTTCCGACTTTTCTTTTTGAAAAATGTTTGTAAAATAGTTTCTTTGGGTCAGTACTGTGTGAAATAGAGATTCAACAAATTTTTATAGGATTTTAAAGCGGTTGGTATTTAGATTCTGTTTTAGAGACGTTCTGGAAAAAATTTTGGTAAGCGTAACGGCTGAAGGTTTAATCAAAACCTGGTTGAGCTCAAAATTAGAAATTTTTTGGAAATATTTAGCGTTCACCCAAAATACATTCGGCCAGTTCTTCTCAAAAACTTTAGTAGAAAATAGATTTTGGATTAGTAATTTCTTAAATAGACAGTTTGAACATGTTCTCATGGAATTTTAAAGTGAAAGCAGTTTAGATCCTATTTTAGAGACACTTTAGGACATTTTGGGTAGGAAATGTAACAACAAGCATATTTGCTGGAATTTTAGCTATAACATGGTTAAATTCGAAGTAAGACATTATTGGATATCATTATTTACAGAAGGAATGTTCTGCAAAAAAAGATATTTGAAAAAATGCATTTTGAGATTAAGCAAAGTCTGAAATAGACTTTGAACGTATTTTTAAGCAATTTCAAAGTGACGGCAATTTAAATTCTATTGAAAAGTTGGGAAAATTTTTGAGTAGTTCTCAAGATAACGAGCCTGACGACTAAAATTTTAATGATATCGTGGTTGAACTTAAGAATTTTTTTGAGAAAATTTAACAGTTTGTGCCAGATCTCGAAAACTGTTTAAAAAATTGATTTCGCCATTAGTAGCTTCTGAAATAGACAGTTTCAACAGGTTTTTATTGAATTTTAAAACAGCGTTACGTTTGAATTTATTTTAAATAAATTCTGTGAAATTGGGCAATGCTTACGCAGCAAGGGTAACGGCTGAAATTTTAACGACCTGAAAACTACTTGTGAAGTTGTGGTATTGTGTGAAAACTATTGGTTTTGTTTAAATAATTTTTTTGTTTACCAAAATTCTTGATTTTTATCCAATAATTGTTAAGTTATTACATAAACAAATTGTTTAATACTTTTTTGCAGAAATTATGAGTATAAAAAAAATCAGAAAATTGAGAAAATTGGGATCAAAACGTACCAGTAATAAATATTAAATAATTATTATAACAATTGAAGTAAAACAAGTTGAAAGATCAATTTTGGGGCCAAAAAAGGTATGAAATATAGAAAATTTATATTTCCACAACGGTTTCACAAAACATGGGTCTTTCTTGCTTAAGAAATAATCCCTGGATTAGCCATTTTGATTGCCGGCATTAGGGTTATATTGAATTAAATATTCGAATAAAAACGAATAGATTTTCTCGTTAACCAATTTTAAAAATTGTCACAGCATTTCGTTATTATTCGAACATATAACTAACAAAATTAAATTAACCTGTTCCTTATTACCTACACAATGTAAAAAAGAACGGTTACTTTATTTACAACTACAAACCAGTTCAGCCCAATTTTCGTCTATTTTTTGCATTTCTATTGGAATATTGTTAGAAATTTCGTGATACCAATATCTGCTGTGGTTATTCGAATTAAAGAACGTTAAAATTTGTTCATCAAGAAATTCCGGTATGGATGAATTCGAAAAGGTTCACCCCAGCTCCCAAATCTAACTTCGCTTAATGACTCGGCCCCCCTCTCGCCCACTAGATAAACAATCCCCTTTCCATTAAGTTCCGACCTCGACGAACTTCCCTAATAACACTAAATCTCTCCGAGAAAAAGAGAGTGAGAGAGAGGGGAAAAACCATATATAAAATATATAGTATACACTTTCCGATCGCAGCCTTAAATTTAAAACTCCCAAAAACCCAATTTGTACACGGCCGGACCCACGGAATTTATCGCCTCACTAATCCAACAGTCCGTACGCTCATTAATTGCGCCTGATCGATAATACGGTAGTCGGTACGAGTAAAACACGGATTAGGTTGCGGAAGGTCCTCTTTAATTAGCCGGAGAAAAGAGAAAAAGAGACGAAAGAATGAAAGAGAGACATTAAGATATTCAATTGTCCGTGGGAACCTCGCAGCACCGGTCAGAAAGTAAAACGAGAGAAGGAGAGATGATAAATTCTCGACATACCTGCGGTGAAACGGACTTGACCGGCGGAAGAAGAAAAAATAAAATAAAATAAAAGAGACACGAGAAACAGTAAGTAATTCAATACAGGCGGACTCGCACCTCTCGCCTTAATGATTTATCTAACGGCCGGGGAGTAATTAAAATTAAGTAGTCGACGAGATTGGATTTATTGGAGGCTCCTCCCAGGTGGGGTAGGGAGCGAGATGAGTAAACACGGTAGTTTTGGTGCTTTTAAATCTTCTGACGAAGCTGCGTATAATTAATGGAAATTACAGGGACGGCACGGCGACACGTTAATTCGACTCGTCTAGCCGATGGGTCAATCTACATTTTTGATCTAGCAAAGTTTATGGATCGAGAAAGGCTTCAAATGCACAACGAAGTTCAGGAGAGACAGAATTCAATTTGGCGACAGGCTACGAGCTAGCGAATCAGTTATTTAAGTTATTGGCGGAGGTACGGTTAAACTGTTACAAATGGAAGGTTTTGAGAAAAACATGAATTGCTTTCCAACAGTTTTTCAACATTATTGGACTATTCACCAGGTTGTGATCAAATGAAGAAAATTTTCAATACAACACATATTTTTAAAATAATTTGGTTAGAAAATAAAATTCAAAAAATTCAACTAAGAATCAATAATTTTTTACACTAAATATAATGGAATTAATCGAAAAAATTTAACTGACTGATGTAATTGGTCAATTTGTTTTTACGTTTTCTAATTTGATAATTGCAGATGCCATCTAGTCATTGTTATTGAGATGAGATGAGATGAGGTAAGATGAGGTGAGGTCAGGTGAGGGGAGGTGAGGTCAGGTGAGGGGAGGTGAGGTGAGATGAGATGAGATGAGATATATGAGATATTGGAGATATATTGGAGATACTGGGGATATCGGAGATAGATATTGGACATTTTGGAGATATTGGAGATGTAGATATTGGAGACATTCTTGGGTCGTTTGCTCATGTTATGACCAAACGTACAACTTCGGGAATATTAAGCTAAGAGTTTTTCCAATATAGATTTTAGCTAATCTTTTTCAGTATCTATTTGTTGCTTAAGATATATAAGATAAGGGAGATATATGAGATATTGGAGATAGTGGAGATATTGGAAATAGATATTGGACATTTTGGACATTTTGGAGATATTGTAGATATTGGAGACATTCTTGGGTCGTTTGCTCATGTTATGACCAAACGTATAACTTCAGGAATATTAACCTAAGAGTTTTGCCAATATAGATTTTAGCTAATCTTTTTCAATATCTATTTGTTGCTTAAGATATATAAAATATGGGAGATATTGGAGATATATGAGATATTGGAAATAGTGGAGATATTGGAAATAGATATTGGACATTTTGGAGATATTGGAGATATTGTAGATATTGGAGACATTCTTGGGTCGTTTGCTCATCTTATGACCAAACGTATAACTTCAGGAATATTAACCTAAGAGTTTTGCCAATATAGATTTTAGCTAATCTTCTTCAGTATCTATTTGTTGCTTAAGATATATAAGATAAGGGAGATATATGAGATATTGTAGATAGTGGAGATATTGGAAATAGATATTGGACATTTTGGAGATATTGGAGATATTGTAGATATTGGAAACATTCTTGGGTCGTTTGTTCATGTTATGACCAAACGTATAACTTCAGGAATATTAATGTAAGAGTTTTGCCAATATAGATTTTAACTAATCTTTTTCAGTATCTACTTTTCGCTTATATACTAACTATTCCATATAAAGTCTGCATATTTATGCTATTGAAGATTACTACGAAAGTAAGCCAATTGTAAATACCCCCTAAACATATTTAGTTTTTATTACTGCACATATCAGCTTCTCGATATCTATTTTGGATATTGGTGCTAAAACGATAGTTAGTATTTACCAATTCTAGAATCTAAACATTAAAGTCGAAAAGGTTGCATTTTGGAGAATATTCGACATTATTAATCAATCTAGTTTTAATTGAGCTATTTTAGATTTTGGAAAATTAATGTGAAAGTCTGGCAGCCGTGAATTCTTCCGAGATATGCAGATCAACGCTAATGCAGACCAACGGTATAAATTTTGATCATAAAATAATATTAAACATTCACATTGGTTTAAAGTTTCATTACAATGACCTTTGAAATTTGGGTTTTGTCTCTGCGAAAACACCCAATCGATTTTGAATTTTTTAAATAGCTTCCGATGCATTAAAACAGGATAATTATATAATTTTAAAATTAATCTAGCTTGATACTAGAGGAGTATTTTTATTAAGCACATTTTCAAAATTTTGTACTTGGAAATATTCCAATTTAAATTGCCACATTACCGCTCAGACCGTATTCAACGCGACTGTTTAAACACTCTAACAGAAATTTCATTTATTTTTAAATCGCAAGCGCCCGCGTGTTCCTCGACGTAATTTCAATCAGTTTACCTGCTACGTACGGAATTTAATTTACCACCCGCGGCTTAGAAGGAAATAACACGAAATCATTCCTTGATATTCTTTGATACCACCCGTGTTTCTAATCTAATTTCCATTAATTAGAAAAATTACTTGATAAATCATAAAAGCCGTAGAAGCGCGAACGGATGTTATCAATTAGGGGGAAATTGTCGATTTCGGGAACAGTAAATTCGAAAATTTATTAAATCTGTCGGCGAAGGTTTTTATGATTTTTGAACGGTTCTGTTGGTGCTAAGCCAAGCGATAAAATTCAGTTTAATAGCGTTAAACGGAATTATAATATTAAAATATTTAAAAAATATTTTCACACATTTCATGCAAGTATTAATGAAGTGAAATGCCATTTCAGGTACTTCAGGTAAAACGTTAAATTATATTGTAACGTTTATTCCCTAATTTATATACACTATCCTAATTAAACACTACACACTACTTAATTTATCTTAACTATTACCTAACTACTTAATTTATATCACACTCTTAATTATTAATTTATTTATACGCTCTAGCTTTCGCTATTTCGCACTATTTACTCGTTTACGGCTTCACGTCTAATAATAATCCTCTCTCCGACCGCAAGCCCGCTTATATCCATTTCTCAATTGTATTCTCGATAATTCTACAAAGAACTAGATTCATCTCGATAATAATGTTTACCTAGGAAACGTCCAGAAGGTCATAAATCACTTTTTCTTAATGAGATGTTGCGGGAACGCTCGGCACGGTTTTTATTGCTCGCCGCTGCGCTTAATAAGCGTAGCCGCGTAGCTCTGCTGTTTACGTTTCGCGTTACAATATCAATGCGTACTTAAGAATACTTGACAAATTTACATTTTTTCCACAGAAATCAAATGTAAACGAAGACTTTCTATGGAATTGGGTCGTTGTAACCAAATTTACGATTGATTAAATATTGATATTCACCACAATGTGCTGCGATGTTGAATACTGAAAATTTTTCAAGTTTTTAGGGAAATTCCTTGCCAATCTGATAATTTTGAAATTAAAGTCACTACGACTGTATTTCACAACGCAAGGTAACCTTCGTCAGAGAGAACGTTAAATTCGTCATTAAACAATATGCCAAGTGTTATTCAAATCTCAAAACGAGTATCCTGTACTTCTTTCATTTAAATATTACAGATGTCCCCTTTAATTACACTCAAGCGAATTCATATCAATATATCATCCTCTCTCTTTCCTTTTATTATCTCGAAACGACATTTATTGTGGGTAATTTAAATAATTTTCGTACGCGAGGCGAACAGGTTTCTTCTTCAGTTTCGTTTTTCGCTAAGTGCTTTTATGTAAATGATTTTCGACTGAAACTTTGGCGCGAGATTGCACACTTTTTCTGGTTTTTAATTGGCGGGGACTTATGGACGCACCGTTATTATATATATACCCGCAGGTGCGTGTGTTTAATAGGAAAGTCAGTTACGTAAGGCTTAATCAGCTGCTCGTTTGCTTTACGAAATTATTTATTATTTAAAATTTACTTATCATAATTGTTAATCATAACAGTTAATGAGTCCAATTTGGGATGTACGATATCAGTTCACATTAATATTAATACTCTTTCAACAATAATTCCCGATGTGTTCCCGAAACCTGAATCAAAATTCTCTTAATTGTACGTCAGTACTTATTACATGAATTGTCCTCGAAACAAAGCGGATCTACGACGGCCACCGTATACGACTTCCTCCACAAAATCTTTTGGGGAATCAAAACAAGATGACTTGTATAACTGGTTTACTTATTACGACTTAGACGTGGTAATTCGCGGATCGTTGTGAAATATGTCGGAACTTAACAAATTTGAATAATTCTAAACAAGAATGAAAAAGTAAAATCCGCCCCTAAAATTCACCCCTGAAAATTGTGTTTCAGATAATAAAACTAACACTGAAGTAGTCAAAATGAGACGACACTATTTTCCATTTTAAGGGCTGCAACCCTTATTCAAAATAGCAAGATATTTTTTTAAGCGATTTTCGACTACAAAAATATTAGTACGTGCATGTTGTTGTTAAATTCACTCTATTTGAATTTAAATTGAAAACTGAAATTATATCTCAATTTGAGGTTAATGAAGAAATAATATTTTTAGAGGAAACAACCCCTAATTTCCTTGAATAATTATATTTACATTAGTTTCATGAGCTTAATAATAAATCTTATGAATTCAATTATGATTCTCACCATCACGTTATATCAGGAATATGAAAGGCAAATAAATAAATTTAAAAAAAAAATACAGTTAGGCGTTTTGGAATAAATTTTACAAATAATTTCAATTGTTAGAAATTTGTTATTAAGTTAGAATATTTCTATAGTTATAAAGTTCATTTAATTTTCCAAAAGAAAAAGATTCCTCTTTTAAACGAGGGTTGCAGCCCTTAAAAGTAAATACGGTGAAATTCTAATTTAAAGTAAAATTGGATCTGATACAGTAATATTTAAAAAAGCTTATAAATTATTATGGGAATATAATTTCATAATATGAACTAAAATTCCCCTTTAACCAAAATAGTTGAGAAACAGCAATGCGTATTAATATTTTTGTAGACGAAAATCGCTTAAAAATACTTTCTGTTTTAAATGGGGGTTGCAACCCTTAAAATGAAATATGACGAGGTTTTACATCCTTTGTTATTCCTAATGTATTGTCGAAAATATGTCGATTCGTTTATTAAATAATCCATGAAAACCATTTTCGGGGGTGAATTTTAGGGGTGTATTCTACACCTCAAAAATGAAACTATATTTTTAAAGTACTTTAACATATTGTAATATTAACGAAATCACTGTCTGACAATTCCTTGTAAGTTTTTAAAATGAAGCCGTAAGGAGGGGAGGTCGACTTTGTAGAGAGTACACGTCATGAATGTTATAATAAATTTGTAGAAGCTTTGTAAATTCCCGAAATGGTCTAATTTTATTAATAACCGGTACAATGAACCCTTAGGCATTGATTGCGAATTTGACGCGAAATTCCCCAAAAATTTCATATTCGATTAAACTTCCGACTCTTTCCCTTTCAAAAATCTAATTCGACTTCCGTGTATTACACGTTAAAATGTAAACATTTCGAAATAGTCTCGTCAGGAAACTTTTCCGTTTTCCATTAAAAGTCAAACATTCGTACGAAAGTCCCGTTTTTAAAAGTCTCAATTCCGCCCTTAGAGATAAACCTCGAAAGTAACAAAAAGTGTCACCCTCGCCTCGCCGAAAAACTTCCCGGATTCAATTTTTGTCGGTTTTAATAAAGCGCGACGGCTCGGATTAGATCCGCAGGCCGTAAACGGGACAAAAAGATATTAACGGAATGAAAACGTAATGAAATATGTTCACTAAAAATACTAAGTGTGATTTATAAACCCTATTTACCCCCTCACAAAAAGATATATTAACCCTGGGAGCCATCCCTCTCTCCCTCTCTTTCTCTCCCTCTCTCACTCTAAGAAAGATGAGGGAAAAAGGGGGCGAAGGAATCGTTTTATGATTTGTTTGGGTTACCAGATGCTTTTAGTTCCTTTTGTGAACTTTAATAGTATATCTTTGTTTATGTGGGACATTTGTTTCATGTGTTGGGCCCAATAATTTCTGGTTTATTAACCTCCTGACTTTTTATAGTTTCCTTTTTCAGTTTATTATGAATATATACAGGCACAGACAGGCTCGACAATGTATTTGTTTAGAGTCCGGGTTTTACTGACACCGCCTGGGCGATCAACAAAAAAAATAATGATAGAGCAGGGAGAAAGTGAAAGAATAAGGGATGACCGAAAACGTTACACCCTATAAATTACATTTGAATCGAATTTGTAATTTTATCCAACACATGACAGCTATGACTCAATATTAATGTCATTTTAGACAAATAAACTATCAAATAACACACTAGTCTGTTATAATCCATAACTCACTAGTGAGTTATGGATTATAACTTACGTTCTTATTTGAAGCAGTATTCTATTTATTATCATGCCCGTGGCAACCAAACAACCTAATTTAACTAAAATGTAAAAATGTCACTGTCAAGTCATTCTGACATTTATGGGGTACCGAGACGCAAGTAGCTTTGATTTGATCACAATGCTTATTAATTATTATCTCATAAAAAAACTGATTTCTTCCACTTGTTGGATAAAACATTGTAAGCCACTCGCGTGTTATGTTTCCTAAGTCACTTGAGAATGTTAAATTTAGTATGGTTGTTTTGTTAAATGGGCGCGCAACTCAAACAAACCTTTAACGTTTATAAAATATGCCAGAAAAATAATCACATGGTTAATTAAAAATAAACTCACCTTTAGACGTCGCCAGCTTCCTTCCTTTCGCCAAATTGAGCACTGAAAATAAATAAAATAATATTAATACACATTATACAAAGTTAAGTCATGACAATTCTAAACCACTAAAGAGTTAATTACGGGGTATTTAGCACAGCACTAGTTTTGTAATTTAAAAATTATATACAGGGTGTCTCTAAATTGAGGTATTTAATTGAGTATGACAATGAAACGCGTTTCTTTTACAAACACATTTTTTAAGGATTTCAAATTCAAAGAAATTATTCAACAGTACTAACTCTTGTAATTTGGTACAAAGAGGGCGTCCCAAAATTTTCCCCAGTTCCACACCAAATTATCCGCTCGAATCAGTCCTAAAATTCCAGCTGGAAGTCTAAATCAGGAATTCAGAATTTCAGCTGAATCCAGTCAAAATTTTGGATTGGTCTAAAGTTTATTAAGACTGTCTAGAAACCTCATAGGTTTACTAAAAATTCTCTAAGGTTGCCTTGAATATTCCTAAGGTTTTAAGGTTACTTCGGGTTTAAAATACCAACAAAGCTAGAAAGTTTGTTAACAATTGATAACTTCCAACTCAGTACAACAGATTTTCATGTCTAGATTATTCTTCATAGTCCAGTCATCTTAGGCCAAATTAGGTGAATATCTCAGAAAATCGACATACCCAGTATATTAACACGTAAACCCAATTGACTTCACATGATTCTCTGACCAGCGCTCTCCGCCCTCTATCTCGAAAACAGTTCCAGATATGAAGAAATGTTGAATACAAAAGTTGTAGAGAATTTGATTCTCTATAATATTGGTGATAAATATAAATAGTGTAAAACCCATAGAAAACGAGATATTTGCAAAAAATGTAGAAAAAAAATCGATTTTTGTGACTTTTGACCCCCGACTTGCGGCCATCCAATTATATGTGAATTTTGGGGAAAGTTTTAGGATGCCAAAATAGAAATTTTTACGTTTTAATATACTGGGTATGTCAATTTTCCTAGGTGAACTCCCTATAATGACTGGACTATTAGGGCTGTCAGAAACTTGACAGGTCTATTCATATTTTTCTCAGGTTGCGTTCAATACTTTCTTTCTATCTAATCAGGTTAGAAATTAAGGGTCTTCTGATATTTATTTGGTATAATTGAAACGAGTTTAAGGCCCAAACGTACCAGGTAGAATTTAACGCTCTTGTCTAAAGTTAAAAACACATTTGAAAAGTTTACTACCTTCATACGTCAGAAAATATTTAAAAAAAGTGTGCGGATTGCATATGTGGCTGTTCACTTGAGATATAACAAAATTTTCAAAAAGCTGTCCTATCAGGACGATTTTTTGAAAATTTTTGGTGCAGCGCTTTCTGAGACAAATGGGGAGAAAATTCAAATGTTTAAATTTGTAATTAAATCTTGTATTACGTTTCTTCGTTCAGGAAAATTTGGAAAACGTTGATATTTTCCGTAACTCGGAAAGTCGTAGCAACTTACGTCAACAAGTAATTTCAATATTCCTTTCAATCGCAAACTAATTTTTAAAAAAATTAGTGTCCGTTAATGAGAAGTATTCCCGGATACGGATACTTTTCCCCTTTTTCCATCTCCGGAGTCGCGTCTCCTCAATTATCCCCAATTTTCTCCCGACGCATCCCCGTTCCCCGTTTCGATCTGAATATTCCCTCCCGTCAATCAAATTTTATCCCGAAGCCGGTGTTTGTCCTCGTCGTGTTAACATCCCGTATCCCAAATATTTATGTAATAAATTTTCCCGGGAACAGACAAAGAGAAGGAGAAGGAGAGAAAAAAGGTAGCGCGTTATGTACATAGTAAAAGGAAGAAGAGGAGGAGGAGGAGGAATAGATGGCGATGCATGTTTTAAGATATAAACTGGAGCGAATGTGTTTACAGGGCAGGATCTGCATGTCTTTATGTTTGTATTCGCTGCCGGCGAAACGTGAAAATTATAAATATTTCTGAAGTGTCGGGAACGTTTTAAATCCCGACAGTTCTCCTATCACAACTACTTCAAAATTCAGGTTTGTTCCAGAATGAATTCTGAACTGTATACCAGTAAACCAGATTTAGCTTACAAAGCGCCTATTCTGAATCATGGTTTGTTCCAATTACAATTCTGAGCTGATTTAAACCAATGAATCGTCTTGTACGAAAGTAGGTACTGAGTTTTACACAATATTTTAAGGCTGGAAGACCTAAAGGAGCTAAATCCTAAAGTTATGCTAAGAGTACCTGCAAGGTTTCTTAATACGCTACCTTTAGAAGATCCTACTAAATGTCAAATTCTCTATGAGTTTTCAAATTCATATAAATTTTTGTAATTTTAGACAGCATTAGATATATTTTTTTTGAATCTGGAAAAATGAGAAAATCCCAACCTGAAGATTTAATTTCATTTAAAAAAACCTGAAAAGTTTTTTTAGTGGAAACCTATAAACGATACTACACAATTTCAACTTTTATGTAAGAGTTTTTAAATCTACTTTGTAAGATTGAAACTTACAATTCCAATATCCATGTACCATTCTATACTTGTAGGTAGTTTTAGACAATTTTTAGAATTTGTAAGACCTTAGAGAACTACGCCCTAAGATTATATTTAAAAAAACCTGCAAGGTTTCGTTAGAGACAATCTACAAGATTTCAAATTTTATACCAGGATTTTAAAATTTATTTTGTAAGATTGTACCTTAATGTCGATTTCTATCAAACAGGAAGAAAGTTGGATTATATTTCATTTCCATTAAACTTTCTATAACTGTAAATAGCATTAGACGAATTTTCAAAATTGAAAAAACCTGAAAGACTACAACCTGAGGTAATTTTAGGAAAACCTGCAAGGTTTCTGTAAAAGAAAATTATAGAGGATCCTCCAGGAAGTCAAATTCTATATAGGGGTTTTTAAATTTGTTTCTTACAGTGAATTTGCAACAAACAGAAAGGAAGTTAGATTTTCTCTAATTTCTATTAAACCTCCTGTAATAATTGTAAATAACTTTAGATAATTTTTAGAATCTGGAAAATTTGAGAAAGCGACAACCTTAGCCTTAAGACAATTTTCAGGACCAGAATATTACTATTATTATTATTATTATTATCTCTATATATATAAAAATGGATTGCTGTTCGTTTGTCTAGCTTGAACTCGAGAACGGTTGGACTGATTTTGCTAATTTTGATCTTGAAATATTTGTGGAAGTTCAGGGAAGGTTTTTCGGTGAGAAACATAAATAATAAGTAAGGGAAATACTGAAAAAGGTACGTTTTGTAATTTGACATTTATAATCAAACAAATGAAAGTATAGTGTCAGTTGGTGGTCAAATAAATAAATGTCAAGACGATTATTACAATGTATCATCAGTTTGTCAGTGCGCGAGAACTTTATTGATTTTAAAATGCCAAGGAGAAGATGGACTTAGGTCGGCGAAGTCAATCAAATGTGCAACGAGACGAGCTCTCACGTCCAAATCGCACTGACGACTGACGACCGGTGAGAGACAGATAACATTCGTATTGATATGACAGAATTACGTTCAACAGTAAATAATGGAATCGAACGAGTTCGGGCACATCTAACACAACAGCATTTAGATCGACAGGGCACCGAGTTTACAAAGTCTACACGACGCCAACACAAAAACGGAAAGTCAAGAAACCAAGAAGAGTCCTGAGTAAGTCAAAGCAACTTCACCAGGACACCAAGTCTACAAATTCTACAAATCTGAAACGACGGACATATCCAGTCACTGCAGTCGGAGGAAAAGCCGCCAGTGATCACAACTCCAAAACTTCAAGAACTTCGACGCCAACACAACGGCGGGAAGTCAAGAAGACAAGCAAAGTCCTGAGTAAGTCACAACCACCTTTTCCAAAGAATTAAGTTAAAAAATTCACAATTCACAAGATATAACAAGCAGATGAGTTGATTCAAGAACACGAAAAAATAGCCCAAGAAATCATATAACTACAAAATAATTGCAAGAAAAACGGAAGTGCAAGAAAAACCAAGGAATACTTACAAAAAAGGATTGATCACCTAGAAGCACTATGGGGGAAAGCCCAAGAGAACAACGAGGCGCTCCATGAACTTGGGTTTGACGATCAGCACAATTATATAAGATCACACTATTTCAAAAGGATCGAGGAAAACTACAAGACAATTCGACTGTACCTGACGTCAAACGAATAAAACACCCAAGAAACAAGTCTATGAGGTACAAATACAAGACCCAAAACCGGAAGTGAAGAAACCCAAACAACAGACCGAACAGAATTACCGACGAATCGAACTAAAGGTAAAAATAACA
Organism: Cryptocephalus moraei; assembly: GCA_946251905.1. Classification (NCBI taxonomy): domain Eukaryota; kingdom Metazoa; phylum Arthropoda; class Insecta; order Coleoptera; family Chrysomelidae; genus Cryptocephalus; species Cryptocephalus moraei. The sequence goes on along the minus strand of OX276466.1, from coordinate 571,858 downwards.
AGCAAACAAAAAACTACTAAGACAAGCTGAAAAAGACATGGCAGAATCAACACCAAGATGGTCATGCACGTACTACGAGCAACAAATGCCCAAAACATGGAGCGCACTTCAAGACACAATGAAATAGAGCGATTCCGCAGACGCAGTGTTCCTGTAAACTTGGAACGAGTAGCATTCCACTACGACCAGGAAATAGATTATTGTGCCGAAGAATCCGTAACGATTGGAGAAATGACAATCGTTTGTCAATATTGTAAAGCGTTAAAATGCAGCGGTGAAGCTACTGGATTATGTTGTGCTGGTGGTAAAGTAAAATTGCCGTAATTGTTCCCACCACCAGATCCATTACCTTTTTTAGTTTCTGGGGTGAGAAATGACTCTAAATATTTCTTGGCCAACATCCAAACATATAATAATTGCTTTTAAATGACGTCGTTTGGTGCAACGCATATTGTACAGGAAAATTTCATACCTAATTTCAGGGTAGTTTTTCATAAATTATTTATTAAAAATTTAAAAAGATAATATACAATTGCTAATACAAGGACAGTTTACGGTATAAACTTGGAGTTTCCCGGTTTCGCGCATGGACAATTATACGTCGCGTGTAAACCATCATCTTTATAAATTTACACACCGCAAAAAAAGACGGAAAATATAGTAGATCAGAAAGCCTTAAATTGATTATGTGTATAACTGTGTTGCATTTGATTTAATGTAGATAAAAATTTTGTATTGTTTTGACATTATTTTTCAAAAATATATGTAGATCATAGGAATTTCACCGGGTCATCTATAATTTTTATTTATCTTTTTTATTTAAACTTTACGTGGCATTGCGACGCATGCCGGGTACGGCTTATTATTAATATAATTATTATTATTATTATTATAATACTATTAAATAGCTTTAGACAATTTTTAGAATCTGGAAAATCCGAGAAAGCGACAACATTAGCCTTAAAACAATTTTCAGGACCAGAAAACCCCGAATAAGGTGCAATCTGAGATTACTTTAAAAAACCTGCAAGGTTTCTTCAGCAGCAACCTACAGGAGCAACCCATTAAACAGGAAGATATTTTGATTTCAATCAATCATGCGGTAGACTCAAAAACTTTAATTGTGCTTTAATTACTATCTTCTGACGTCACATCAATAGTGCCATGTGTCAAAATTTTAAACGTAGATGAAAGGCAATTTTAAGTTTTTGTTTTTGAAAAACCAGATAAAAATTGCTATGTCCTGTACTGTAGCGTCACTTTTATAAATGGTTTTAGTCGTTAGTCACATTTTTCCTTGAAATTTGTGACGCTAAGATGAGGTGTATTTTATATGAGACACGTCATCTTTAAATGGTAGACATTTTTTAATACAGTTTAAGTAAATATTAAAGTTTTTCTGCTAGATGACAAGCAAGTCATTATAACCAATCAATTTGGATGCATCCACAATGACACAAAAGACTCTATTTTTGTAAAAAGAGATAAGTAGCAAAAATAAAAAGCAGAGCTTCTCAAATGGAAAACCATCTAATTAACTTCGTAGAATGGTGGTTTTACTATGCATATTTCCCAAGACTAACTTAAATTGACCAGTTCTGATGAGCGTTTAACTACAATAACTCATCGCGTTATGCATCTTATAGACTCACAGAACCGTTTAGACTCTCATTTACTTGATTTAAGCATCTGTAAACTGCCGAGATATTATGAAACCGCATTCAAATCGCGTTCGAAATTTATTCAGCCTTTAATTGAATAGAAAAGAATATAAATTCCAGCTACAGATTTATGTGGCCGTACCAGATCCCTAATCTTCCCTATTTTTATTACGCAATTGAAACTAAACGTACCACGAACTCCATAACGACACAATGGAGCCTCGCAGTATCGCCTACTTGAACATGTAAATTATTCGAAAAGCCAACAATGCCCGAAAAGTCACATTCCGGTAAACACAACAGAACGACCGAGGGAGAGAGAGGGCGAGAGAGAACGAAAGGAAAAAAGATACCTTATCCTCGTGAGCTTTTGAAATTCTAATTATTCCTTAGCATACAATGCCTTTCTCATTATTTTTATAAGGTTTCCATTCGATTCGGATCGCCCTTAGACCCTTCCTTTGAAACCAAACAAAGTCCTTTGAATTTTTTCCCCCCCACATCCCGCCCTACGTGGGGCTCTATCTTTTCCCCTCCCTCCCGACGACCTATTTTCCGTGTTAAATTGGCCATCGCGTTAAAAGAGACCATCAGGTAACGTTTTTAAGTGAATGGGTGGGGTGCACGTGTTTGATCGAACCACCCCCTACGAACGGAAAAATCAAGAAAACACACCACCGACACGTGTGTGTGTGTATGTATTTAGTCAATATTCACCTCGCTCCCCCCACCCCTAACTTATTGTTTCGTGGAGTTCGGCAAAGGATAAAATGATCCATTATCCCCGAGGAAAGTTTCCCGAATCGATACGTACATCGGAAAAATCTTAGGGGGCGAGGTGGTAATTTCGTTTGGAAGAAAGTTTAATGGGGGGCGGCTCGGGTTTTTATTTGGGGAAAGTTTGAAGGATGCTTCGGGAGTCCGAAATGGCAACCCTAGGGGGGTGGCTCGAGGAGGGGGAGGTTTGTTGTGTGGAAAAAATAGAGATTGCTAAGGTGGAGAGGATTTTTCTTAAGTAAAATAAGTAGATTATTCCGACAGACGTTATTGATACGAATTGGTCTTCCAAATAAAGTAATTTTTAAAATATCGGAACGTCTCAGCCTCGGTCAGTAGTTAATTGCTTGGAAAATTGTGATCTTTTCCTAATAACAGAAATTTTTACAACTTGAAAGAAGGCACCCCAAAATATCACCCAATACCTACTAAAAGTAAAGAATCAAAAATAATTTTGTACATGAAATGACCATAAGATGTATTGTTTTAATGTATTTATGTTTAATTTTTAACAAAACAATTTTTTCTTTGAAGAATAAAAAATATTTCCAATCAATACAACTCGATAATGTGGCTATGATGTAGTGTGGCAACACCGCGAATTTATCGCACGCGTTACGAAACATTGACCCCGCACAGCTGTTTACATGTATACGTATCTTTTTTGTCGGTGTTGCCAAGTTGTGGTGAAATGCCTTGATAAGATAATTCGACTTTTCTCGAAAACGGTTGGTTTTAGGACCCTCGTTAAATAAGGTTTTTTTGTTTGTTTTGATGAATACTATCACCTATTAAAATAAAGGCAGTCAAACCCCTAACACCCTGTATATAGGGATGAGGTTCGTTGTATAGGACCACGAATTTTTATTTTTAAAAATTTATTTTATTGGAACGTACTTGGAATAACTTGTTAGAGCATACCAATTAGTAGTTTAGGAAATCATCCGTTAACTGATATGAGTAGTTTGAAATTGTAAATTTATATTGGAGTACTATATATGGTTGAAAATTCAAAATTGATCAAGAAATCATCATTGGTCAATCGAAAGACGTGGAAACCGATTGGAAACCGTTTTTCACATCTTTTTTTTTGGCTTGTATAAATTTTTTTTCGTGAATTATCATTTCTCGCTACACTTAAAAAATTATCATTTGTTTATAAAATTAATAAAGTGTCATTTTTAAGTTTTTTTTTGGATTATCCCGTGTATAAGAGTTTGTATGGTTGAAAATTCAAAACTGATCAAGAAATCGCCATTGGTCAATCGAAAGACGTGGAAACCGATTGAAAACTGTTTTTCACATCTTTTTTTTTTGCTTGTATAAATTTTTTTTTCGTGAATTATCATTTCTCGATACACTGAAAAAGTTATCATTTGTATATAAAATTATTAAATTGTCATTTTTGTTTTTTTTTGGGATTATCCCTTATATAAGAGTTCGTATGGTTGAAAATTCAAAACTGATCAAGAAATCTAATCATCTAACCCAATAGGCCACATATGGCATCAGTTAAAATTTGTTAACAGACTATTAAACAATATTTCACCAAGCCAAATTCTATCCCTACTTCAATTAAATAATAACGAAATATACAAAGTTAATAGAAATTTGTATCTGGACAACTAGTCATAAACTGTATAAACTACATTTAAAACTACAAAACACACGTGGAAAAAAAGTTGAAGATGTATTTTCTTATAGTCAATTGTTAAAATGTTATCATAAAACAGACCACAGTGATAATAACATAATAGCAATATCATGTTAGATGTTAATCTGTATTTTCAATGTTAACGTTAACAGACATGAGGTTGTGTTCACTGTATTTATTTAAAGGAGTCTATTATCTGCATATTAGTTACAATTTGTGACCTACAACAAGTTGTAAAATCCATCAAAGAACGATCAGACTGTTCTACAAAAATTTGATATGCAATGATTCAAATTATTTAAAGGTGTTTTTTCAATACATCAAAAAACCCTCCTCTCTAATTTCTGGATTGGCAATTCTCTGGGATTAATGTAACTAGTGTTATAACAGGAACTCAATATAAACTGACAACTTTGGAGATTAGTTCAAAGAACAATCGATTGATTAATTGATTTACTATTGCGAGTGCGAGGCCTTCAGGAATATTAAGTTAAAGTTTTCAAGTTATACATATTTGTAAAAGGTAAATCGAAAATAAGGCAGGTTATCTTGATATAAAACATTTCAATAGAAACTTAAAAATTAGAACATTTTTGTCTTTTTTTTTATTTTATAATTTTTTTTTATTACACAAACGTCAATTTTCAACATATATGGAATGTTAAAATTTATTTTCAAAATATCTCGAAAAAAAAAAAACGAACTGTAGACAGCAGCAGGAAGTTGAAAAACTGTTTGGAAGTTATTTCTCACAAACGTCGTTTTGACAGGTACAATTTCAAAATTGAATTTAAACAAATTCTGATGCAAAATGAAATTCAATGTTATCCTAATGTCGATTCAAAAAATTTGCAAAAATTTACAGAAAAGTTATACCGACATTTCAAAAATTTTCATTTCGTGAAAATTTTCCATGAAACTGAGATATCTCTAATATCTCCAATATCTCCAATTCTTCAAAAGAGATAGGGAATCTCAAAATTTTTCTTAACAATTTCCCATAAAACGTCACTTTAGCGAAATGAAAATATAGAGATAGCTGTAAATATATCTTAAGTTGCCTTATATAACGTCGATTGTATTCCATATTAAGTTTACTACGTCTTAGAGAGAAAAAGATGGATTGACAATTTTGTACCAGAATAAAATCACCAGGTTGTAAAAAAAAAGACATGAATGCCAGATATAAATTGATTGATTTACGATAAACCCGGGCTCAAACGAATAATATGAAATTCAAATTAACAAGCAGTCGTTACTGTTGTAATAATTATTACGATCAATTCGATCCCCCAAAGATAAAAACGCCGCAAACGCACATGTACACCCATCTGTACGTATATCACAGTAATAATACATAGGTATGTAAAACAAAGTTAATTTAATTGGATACCGCTGCGAATATGAATTTATCAATAATTCATCATCAATCGATGAACGTCGAAAAAGTAATAATTACGAATTCATAAAACTGAAATTAATTACTATCGGGACCGAAACATTAATAAAAACGTAGCTATTACCCGAACCCGAAAAGGTTAATTAATTCGTCGAGTGGATTTCGCGGCATCGATGACTCTTCTCTCCTTCTCCTCCTCGTCGTCGGTTTTTAAATAGTGGCCGCTGTTGGTTTTCTCGCATGCAACCGGCCGATTATCTCCTCCGTTATCGTGATAATTAAGTCTAATTAGATTTTAATAGGGACACGCAACATCCCCAGAAATATTTAATAATTATCTGTTTCTCGATAGGCGTTAGGCAATGATAGACGCATTAAATTAACACTCTCGAGATTGAGATTTCGTGGGCTTCGCGATTTAGAATTTATCCGAACACACGGTATAAGCTTAAGAGTCTGGGATAGGGGGATCGGAACGCTCGGAGTAATCTCAGACAAACTTCTCACACTTATATCAGTTTTACTGGTTTTTATTAGGGTTTGTGGACTCAACTCAAAATTGGCGCAATATGTTATGAAGATTACCAGATCCAGTGAATATTCAGGAAATTTTGAAGAAAATAAACAGTACTCAATATCCTTGTAAAAAATAACTGAATCTTCCCACTTTTGAATAAATAGTCTCCAAAGCTAATTGGCTCAATATGATGTAAACTGTAGGTAAATCTACCTATAATTGGGTAAATTGTCCTCAAATTTAAGTGAAACATTAAATTAATGTGATATAAGACACTACTATACCTACAAACTAACCAACTGAAATTGTAATCATTCACAAAAAAGCAAGAAACTAAAAATAAATCCAAATTTACGATTTCAACAATCGTTAACTGAAAAATAAATTGTCCTATTGAATTGATCTAAAAACCATATTGTTCAAATTTTTTCCAGAAACAATTGGAGTAATGTAATCTATTTTTTTGAAAATGAGCCAAAAATTGCGAAAGTCTATATAAGGTTTTTATATAAACATAATAATAAGGTTTTCAAAAAAAAATTGGTTGTCTGTAAAGTCGGTTGATGAAAAATTGCATACGTTTATGAATTGCATTGAATTATTATCACTAAATTATCATTGATGTTTTATATTATAGATTTTTTCGCACTGCGGTTGGCCGGTCCAACTTGTCATTTTAGACACATTGTTATGACATGTGTGAAGCTGAACATTAATCTTGAACATAACATAAATTGCTACAAAGGATAATTGTTTTCATTGAAAACTAAATGAAAGCAGTATGTATATAAAGTTGGAGGACTGCCCTCTCAGGCCGGCAAAACAAAATAATGGAGATTTTGTGTCTTTTTTGTAGCGAGAAAACGAACTTTGTAGCTTTTGAATAGCCGGAGCTACAAAAAGTGGGCTAACTTAATATTAAGTTAGCGGCCACCGCTATAACTCATACACGGAATGTAATAGGATGCTCTGGTTTGCGCAGGAATTTGTGTCTTTAGAAGTACTTGTAAGTCACTGGGCCAAAAAAGTTTTTGGCCACATTTGGCCAACTTTGGCCAAAAATGATAAGATGTTCAATCATCACTCGCGGTTCAATTTCATGATGTAGTAGCGATCTTAAAAATCATTTGGCATTGAAAACCCTCTGTTAATTGGCCGAAAAAGCGGGAAATGGGCAAAAATTCGATAATTACTTATTTCAGCCAAAACATGGGAAATCCTGTATATACGTCGACAGGTCGAACATGTGGTACACAGAGAGCTCAGAAAAGCTAGCCAGGGGGTCAATAAAAAATACCCAGAAATGGCCAAAAATTATAAAATGACTTATTTCGGCCAAAACGTGCTAAATCCTGTATATGCTTGAATTGTTCGAAAATGCGGGGCATGGGAATTCCAGCAACAATGTGGAGGATTTAGGAGACTCTGTTAGACACTAAAAGTCATTTTGCACAGCGGGCCTGTGGAGCTACGAATTCTAAACGGACTAATTTCGGATAAAACGTGCTAAATGCTGTATATACTTCAACAGTTCGAAAATGTGGGTCCCGGAATTTTCAGACACACTGTCTAAGGATCCAGTGGATCCTTCTAGCAACTGGAATTCACCTGAAACTGCGGGCCTGTGAAGCTACAAATTGTAAAATGACTAATTTCGGCCAAAACGTGATAAATCCTGTATATCCACAGGCCTGCAGTTTCAGGAGAATTCGAGTTGCTAGAAGGATCATTTGGATCCTTAGACAATATGTTTGAAAATTCCGGAGCCCACGTTTTCGAACTGTCGAAGTATATACAGGATTTATCACGTTTTAGCCGAAATTAGTAATTTTAGAATTTGTAGCTCCACAGGCCCGCAGTCTGGGGGGAATTACAGTGGCTAGAAGTATCCGTTGGATCCTTAGACAGTGTGTCTGAAAATTCCGGGACCCACATTTTATAACTGTAGAAGTATATGCAGGAGTTATCACGTTTTGGCCGAAATAAGTCCTTTTAGAATTTGTACCTCCACAGGCCCGCAGAGTCAGGTGAATTCCAGTTGCTAGAAGGATACATTACATTTTTAGACAGTGTGTCTGAAAATTCCGGGGCCCATGTTTTAGAACTGTCGAAGTAGATACAGGAGTTATCACGTTTTGGCCGAAATAAGTCCTTTTAGAATTTATACCTCCACAGGCCCGCAGCGTCAGGTGAATTCCAGTTGCAAGAAGGATACATTACATCCTTAGACAGTGTGTCTGAAAATTCCGGGGCTCACGTTTTCGAACTGTCGAAGTACATACGGGATTTATCACGTTTTGGCCGAAATTAGTATTTTTAGAATTTGTAGCTCCACAGGCCCGCGGTCTGGGGGAAATTACAATGGCTAGAAGGATCCGTTGGATCCTTAGACAGTGTGTCTGAAATTCCGGGACCCACATTTTCGAACTATTGAAGTATATACAGCATTTAGCACGTCTTATCCGAAATAAGTCCTTTTAGAATTTGTAGCTCCACAAGCCCGCTGTGCAAAATGACTTTTAGTGTTTAACAGTCTCCTAAATCCTCCACATTGTTGCTGGAATTCCCATGGCCCGCATTTTCGAACAATTCAAGTATATACAGGATTTAGCACGTTTTGGCCGAAATAAGTCATTTTAGAATTTTTGGCCATTTCTGGGCATTTTTATTGACCCCCTGCTAGCTTTTCTGAGCTCTCTGTGTACCATATGTTCGACCTGTCGACGTATATACAGGATTTCCCATGTTTTGGCTGAAATAAGTAATTATCGAATTTTTGCCCATTTCTGGCAATTTTTGCCCGCTTTTTCGGCCAATTAACAGAGGGTTTTCAATGCCAAATGATTTTTAAGATCGCTACTACATCATGAAATTGAACCGCGAGTGATGATTGAACATCTTGTCATTTTTGGCCAAAATTGGCCAAATGTGGCTAAAAACTTTTTTGGCCCAGTGACTTTCAAGCACTTCTAAAGACACAAATTCCTGCGCAAACCAGAGCATCCTATTACATTTCGTATATGAGTTATAGTGGCGGCCACTAACTTAATATTAAGTTAGCCCACCTTTTGTAGCTCCGACTATTCAAAAGCTACAAAATTCGTTTTCTCGCTACAAAAAAGCTACAAAAAAGACACAAAATCTCCACTATTTTGTTTTGCCGGCCTGAGAGGGTGGTCCGCCAACTTTATATACATGAAAGCAGTCGACTTTTTATACGATCATTTATATCGTTCATCATAATTTTTTGTCGAATTCGCAACATAACCTGTTATTACTGCACACGTTGACCAATTCCACTTTGTTTTAATGATCCAAAAACAAATATATGAAATTATATAACTAATCAAACCCTTAGAATGCAAGAATTAATTACCTTATTCCCGCAATTGTTATTGTAATATTAATAAGCAATGGTACGCATAGTAAATATTCAGATTCAGATAACTTTATCCAACGTGCCGTCGCCCACCCCTTCCATCGCGCTCGCGAACCGAGCCGATCGCCAAATCGAGCTTTCACTCGGACGCTGTAGTGGAAGAGAGATAGACGCGTCGCAAGGCAAACGCTGTCGCTCTCGCTCGCACGCATGTGTCTGGCGTAACGTTACAGTGTTTTCTGGAAAGTGCAGTATTGTGCACATCGATTTATAAGGCGTGTTTATCACGTCAAAAACACATCCTCAGCAATTAAAGTTCCTTAGAAGAGACTTGGGTTATTTCGAAAAAAAATTTAGAAAAGGGGAAAAAAAATTCTGGTAACTGTTCCAAAGTGTGTAAATAAAAAATTTGTTCAATATGTCATCATATCATCATATTGTAACGCGAAATGTAACAACCATTCCTTTTATTGGACCTAGGCAGCCACTTCAAAGCGGCGGCCGCTCTGCTTAATTGGGCCATAAAAACTCTTGGAGAATAATCGCACTAATAATAATTAGGAAAGGATACACCAGAAGGTTCCCGAATAAAATTGAGGTATGTATATAATGACTGGCTTGCGGTCGGAGAGACAGATTAGACGAGAAGCAGCGTGAGTAAACAGTGCGATAAACGGACAAGTAAAGCTGTATAAATAAATTGGCAGTTAAGAGTGTGATATAAATTAATTAGTTAGGAAATAATTTAGATAAATTAAATAGTGTTAAGATCGTGTGTAAATAAATTAGAATAAACGTTACGATATTAAAGTCTCTTTAGGAGTATATTTTTTGGGAGATGAAGCTCTATGTGATGACGCTGAGAACAACTCAGGATAATTATTTGAAATAAGAAATTAGCTTGTGAATTCAAGATTAGAAAATTTTTCAAACTCGACTTTTGATTCCACTTACGGCACTAACATTACAGCCGTATCGTATCAAATTCCCACTGTTTAAACTTGACTCGAAATCGATCCGATCCGAGGGTGTCATTTTTCCATGCGCTCGTTTTCGATCGATTAAAAAATTATACACGTTCGGCGCCTGCAACATGCGAATTATTCATTCGAACCTTGGGCGATTTACATCGATTTTTCGAAACGCCTATTAATGTAATGCCAAAATTTGATCCAGTTTATTACACTTCTAGCGTTCTACAAATAACATCCATTATGGTTAATGGTTTGTGGGAACGTTATCGACATGCGAGCGGCGGGATATCGTGGCCGAATTTCGAGAACGGGAGCTTAACGTTAAACCGTGACACACGTTCGAATTTTCAAAGGGAATTTTTTAAAAGTACAACACGTCGCCCTTTGATTTTTCGAATCTCCACCTGCGGAGCTCGGCGAGATTCGTACATTGGGATTTACGTTTCGACGGGGTTAACGCCGGCCGGTCGATTGATTTAACGGGGGAACAGGGAAAAGGGCTTATTGCGGAAAAACGTTGGGACGTCGCGAATTAGCGGAATGTTGTCGGGGACGCCTTTTGCCTTTTTAGTGTGTTTTTTTTAAATCTGAACTTTTTCCAAAAACCATATGATATGCCTTTTTCTAAAATTACGTCCCTTTTTCTGCAATATTTCATAGTGGAATTTTTTTCAAAAATTAACTGTCTTAATCCTTTTATCAAACGGTCTCTGTACCTAAAGGACAATAGCGCCTATCCCTACTTCATTTCTTATCAAAGTATGTTAGATACATATAAGTATCAAAAACTCATTGTTCCATAATTAATGACATACAATTTCATGTATCTAAAGTCGATCTCAGGTGTCAAAATTATAAATTACTTAGTATTAGGAAATCTTTAGAATGTCCCCTGAATCAAATACTAGAACATTGCCATAATGTGCTCACAAATACAAATGTCGACGTCTCCAATATCACTTTTAGACAAATGAAGATATTAATAACTTGATGTAACATATTGACAAGGTTTGCCACTTTTATCTTAGTGTGTTGTGTTTGTTTCATCTTATTTTAATTTAATTTTAGTAATTTCTAACTTTAGTCTTATAATTTAATTACCTCCTGTTAGGTGTTTTGTAGGTCTGTAATCGAATAAATAAATAAATAATATGCTCGTTAAAGGCATCCGGCTGATCCTATAATTATTACCTACAATTATTTTCCGTTTAGAACTAGGAATTCCAGAAGAGGGTGACTTAAACTATAAAAATTACTTTTTCTTAGAATTAATGGGAAAGACAGTTTTGTGGAGTGTTTCAATAGTGACCATATGATGATTTAAAATCACTGCGAGCGTTTGGTTTCGAAAGATCAGAAAATTATATGATGCCACTGGTAAAGTGCTCCCAGATTGGACAGTGGGTTAGACTAGACAAAAATTTAATTGTATATTTTATCAGATAAAAGACAAAACCTCTGTCTTGAAAATATTGAAAAATATTTAATATCCTGGGAAGCCAATAAAGTTTCATATAAATACATATAATTAAATTATATAAATTTCAGTAAATCAATTGAATGTATGTATAATAAAATTTTTAAACTGAAGTGCGCCTTCTTCCCCATTCCCTATTATTTATATTACTAATTTTCTTTCAAAAATTATAATATTTTGTAAGGAAAATAGGGTGTGTTAAAAATTTTTTTGTCATTTAAGCTGCTTTTTTTTGTTATTTGAATTGCATTTACTGCAAATAAATTATGCCCCTTTATTTTCCCTTTTTTCTTAATGCCTAACTATCCGCTCTTTACTTATATAACAGTTATAACCAATTGAGCTAAAACAGAATGCATTTTCACAGTAAAATGTAGACATACGAAATCTATACTATCTTTTAAAAGATAGTTCATAGATGAAAACACACCTATTTGTCCCAGGGAAATCGGTGTTGGGATTTTTATAAATAAATTGAAGTTCCGAAAAAAAAGTTTTCTTTTATAATTCTTGCGAATATTTCGAAAAGTACCTACTGAAGGGATCGGTATACGACGAAGAAAATTATTTTATAGGTATAAAAAACCTACCAACTCGTTTTCTATAACCTGATCAGACCATTTTTCACCGAGAAACTCTGGAAAATTAACCTTTCTTCAAAAATTCCTAATTTCCACAGACTTAAAGCTGGAAAAACTGTCTTGCGAGAAATGATAGATAATAACGTGTGATTTAATTGTACGAAAGATGATTTTCATTCGATGTGTAGTTTCTGCACAATCACGTTATAAACAATTTTCGCACTTTTCTGTGCAAAATGCGCGAATTTATGGGAAATGCTTATGACAGACATTTTCCTACTTTTGCTTGACCTGAGTTATCACTATATAAATTACGGCCTTACACATTGCTTTTCCATAGCTATCCAGAGTTTAGATATTGGTATGCTTTGCGTACGTTAGCCATATGTTTGTTAGTTTCCTGATGCTGAGAATGTTATCGATGCATTAGCGACCTGCTCCAAAATCACTCTGCTCTTCGACGTTTACAAAGTCGAAATTTAAGTATTTTGCAGTGTATTCGGGACAGTTATGCTTCTATAGTTAGAGCACTGTTTTCTGTCTCTTTTCTTGTAAATGTTGCTAATGTATCCATTCCTGAAGTCGCTGGGTGGTTCTGCTAAGAGTTCCAGCAATGAGTTGGGGCCATTCTTAATGAGCTCAATGCAAACTGCTCCAGGACCTGCTGCTCTGGTCCTGAATGCTTCTTCAATTTTCCACGTTGTTCATCGTGTCTGTTCTCCCCGTTGTTGATGTGTTACGATACTTATCAATTATTTTCAGTGTTGTAAAATGATTTCAAAACCTGTCGAGATCGTTCTATTCCCTAGAAAACCTGCAGGAATTAAAGTAATTACGGGAAGACCTCGCAGCAATCGCCATAGCTCCGTATCCACCTTTTCGTAATTTCAGCAGGAATCGCAGGATTTCTCAACTATTTCCTGTGCACACCACATCCCGTCAGTCCTCCTCCTCCTCGGAATTATTGCGATTCCGATCGTTATATTATCGTTACGAGGGATCGAAGAACGTGTCCGAAACTCTCTCTCTCCCGTTTTCCCCGACCTCTTCCCTCATGCATTATTCCGCCCCGTGTCCCGTAATATGAATCCGCAATTTTTGACATTAGGAAATTCCGGCCAGGAATGCGTCCAGACTTCGTGCACGTAATCGGCCGAATGCAAAACTACTCGAATATAGAGAGACGTCGAGGAAAAAAAGGTCAAAATGGCGTCGAAAATCGAAGCGTATGCCCACAGCAGAATATTTCAATATGAGATACATGTTTGCTGATATATCGGATTGCTGACCTTTACGTTGCCATGGAGAAAGTAAAAAAAGAATCGCTCATGTCCTGCTGATGCCGCTCCTGCATTAATTATTTCACAATAACACCGGATAACCGTGAGTCAATGCAACTCACTGGGAACGTTACCTTCTTCAATTTTTAATAATTACAAATGATATTAACGTTAATTATACGGATACACTTGCCTCCAGATCCGCTGTCACAAAATAACAAAATAATGATAGTTAATCGCTAATGACCACAACCGTTACACGATTTTCTTTTTGATATCAACTGCGTCATTCCCATTGCATCAACCTGCCCTAACCGTCGAAACTGTGGGAACTGCAGATGCCGAAATAATTACTGCAACAACAGTGGAGATTGCAGGAAACGCTAATCTCAAGTCAAAATTACTAGAATTTTAAACTTACAATTAGTTTCTTACACGGAAATTGGCTCGAATTCGGTGGCTAGAATTAATATACTTATCTGATCAAAGAGAGAACGCCGCTACGTTTAATTGGGCCATAAAAACCTTCCCGAACGTTCCGAAAACGTCTTATTAAAGAAAGAATGATCTATTACGTTCCGGGCCTTTCTAGAATAAACATTATTAGGGAAATGAACAGGAATCTTCTCGAATAAAATTGAGATATGTATATAATCACGGGCTTGCGGTCAGGGAGTTTAGATTAGACGTGAAGCCGCGAGTGAAAACAGTGAAGCGAGAGCGTATAAATAAATTACCAGTTAAGAGTGTGATATAAATTAATTACTTAGGAAATAGTTTAAATAAATTAAGTAGTGTTGAGAGTGTGTGTAAAATACATAAGAATAAACGTTACAATAGAATTTAAATTGATGAAATTGAAAAATTCCTGAAATGTATGGAATTTCAGAGATTGTTACCATTTTATTTGCTGTAGGACTTCTGAAATAGTTAAAGTTGTAAGAATTGCAGGAATTGTAAAGAATACAATACTAAGTTGAATTGTAGAAACTAAAAACATTATTAAATTTGTTGACTCTGTTGGAATTGCTAGGATTATGATGATATGTGATAAAAACTGTAGGAAGTACTGACCAAGATAGCAATTACCTTTGGAAGCAACTTAACCATAAAGGAGTGCAGTTATTGTAAGATTTGCCGGGATTGTTCTCATTGTAACAACTGGTTAAATTGTAAGAATTGCTGATAAACTAGGAATTTTCGAAATGTAACACCCTGATAGAATTGCATTTACTGAAGACATCACTGAAATAATTGAGACGGTAGGAATTGCCAAAATTGTAGAGACTGCAGGCATTAATAGTGGAGATTGCAGGAAACGCTAATCTTGTCAAAATTACTAGAATTTTAAAATTACAATTAGTTGCAAGAAATTGGCTCGAATTCGAGGTCTAGCATTACACTTATGAAAACGCTGAATTGCTTCAAGAATTGGCCAAGCTATAAAAGTTGAAGTTACTGCAAGAGTTAATAGGATTTAAATTGTAAAAATTGCTGAAATATATGGATTTTCAGGGATTGTTACCATTGCATTTACTGTAGGACTTTCTGAAATAGTTTAAGTTGTAATAATTGCAGGAGTTGCAGATAATACAGAATTAAGTCAAATTGTAGACTCTGTCGGAATTGCTAAAATTGCAGGATTACGAAGATATATGATAAAAACTGTAGGAAGTAATGACCAAAATAATCAGCACCTTTGGAATCAACTTAAACATAAGGAGTGCAGTTATTGTAAGAGTTTCCGGGATTGTTCTCATTGTAACAACTGGTTAAATTGTAAGAATTGCTGATAAATCGGGAATTTTAGAAATTTAACACCGTGATGGAATTGCGTTTACTGAAGTAATTACTGAAATAGTTGAGACGGTAGGAATTGCCAAAATTGTAGACTGCAGGCATTAATAGAATTGCAAAATTGCTTTAATTTAATCGTTGAAATCACTAAAAGTGCTTGGATTACATCGGTAATTTATTATGATTTTCCGGAATCACGAAACAGCAGATACTTTTGGAATTGCATTAATGATTACAGGACCGTCTCGAATTGCTCATTTCAAGACAACTTCAGAAATTATTGAAACTTCACTTACTGCAACAATTTCAGGAACATCGAAGACTGCAGGAAGATCCCAAATTGTCAAGACTACTGAAATTACTGATTCTATCTTAATCTCTGACTGTTGAAGTTGTTAGAGTTTTCCCTTCGACGTTAAATAATTCACGACCTACTCTATTAGTACAGGGTGATCAACAATGACTGTTTGAGTTGGCAATCCTACCTGGAGGATTTTTTTGCCTAAGGGTTTGCAATGCTACAACCAGACAAGGCGTATCAACTTTAAATAGGTTGCCTCAAGCGATCCTGACCTACCACAACGTCATCTACGTCACACGGTGACCGGCGATGCAAAAAATACTTTGAAAAACTCAAAACTGTTGTCAATTACAAACGAAAACGCCAGCCAAACGCCGAATTGTCAGAGTAATACAGAGCATAGATGAAACCAGAGTTAGATTAAACACAGGTAATAAAACTCAGACCTGGGTCGCCAGTCTACGTCACGAACTCCGCCTCCCCTGCGCGACCCCCTCGCCAGGAAGTTTGTTTCATTTATTTGACAAAACAATCAGCGTTATGTAAGTGGCTGGATCGACATAGCAGCGAAGGCCAAATAAAAGAAGAAGAAGAACAATCAGCGATAAGATTGTAGGTTATGTGAATAAAAATTAACGCTTAAAAATGAAACTCGAAATACAGAACAATGATTTAATTAAACCGGCTAAAGGTAATGCTCAAAATGCCCCCCATTTTGGTCCAGACATAAAGTAACTCTTCTTTTTAGGCTCTCGAAGATATTCACCAGCATATTGGGGGTAATGTTTGCCACTTCCTGAACTATTGCCTCCTGCAGCTCCTCTTCAGTATGCAATATATTCCTAAAGACATTGTCCTTCAAGAGCCCAAATAACGCAAAATCCAATGGGGTGAGATCTGGTGACCTACTTGCCCATATGCCCTGACTAATTACTCTGTCGCCGAAATTCTCTCTTAAATATCCCATAGTAGCACGAGCCGTATGTGCCCTTGCAGAGTCTTGTTGGAAATATCCAATTTGATGCTCTTCGTCTGTTAATTGGTTTATAAAAGGCCTCAAAAAGTGTTGGATATATCTCTCCGAATTGACGGTAAAATTAAAAAATATCAGCCCATACACCCGCGTCCTTGAGACTGCCAACCAAACTCCAACTTTAACCGGGTGCAAATTTGTCTCTCTGATAGCATAAGGATTTTCACCTGACCAAATTCTGTAATTTTGTTTATTCACATAGCCGTTGAGATGAAACCAGGCTTCGTCGGAAAAGAAGGTATTGTTAAGGATATCATTATTATTTAATATGTCATTGAACCAATTGCAAAATAAAACTCTCTGCGGGTGATCAGGAGGCGTTAATGACTGGACGATGGAAATTTTGTAAGGGTGATACTTTAATTTCTTTTTAAGCACAGTGGAGCAACTTCCATATGATAAACCTGTAAAACCGTGAATTAGAACAACATGAAAATGTGGAAGTCTTATGGGTAAGAATGAAAATTGGTTGAATAGGAGGCATAAGGACCAAACCTGTTTGAAGGGAGAGCTTTCTTAAGGATTTGCGAGGACTTCTTTGCATTCGAGTTCTGATATCCTCGACAACTTCCTCGTTTAGAGTAGAAGGTCTACCAGTTGATTTTTGTTTGCTTACGCTCCCTGTGTTTAAATAACGTTCAACTACTCGCATACAATGCTGCTGAAAGACAGCAAAAGTGACCAAAGTCTCCGGAAACATTTCCTGAAATTGCTGGTATGTCGCTTCGAGAGAGTACTGCCAACCAGTAATTGGGTTATAAATCCCGCTTCGAAAGTACGCCATTCCAACGAAAATATCGTGTTGTAACGTGAAAACCATTTTAAATAAATAAATTTGAAAAGAATAACAGAAATTTGAATTTGACATAGCAAATTCAAATTACCAGTTGTACCATTTAAAAATGAAATTCAGCATTGCCAACTCAAACAGTCATTCTTGATCACGTTGTACATTCGGTGGAATCGATACGTTTCAAGGTTAATAATTAAACGTACGTCGCGATCGAAACGAGAAAACCGTGCGATCCGACATCCCATCCATGCCACCCCCGTCCATTTAAAAGCACCCCAATTGATCGACAACGATGTCAACAGATTGTACACTCATGTGAATGTGTACTTTTAGGCGCTCGCACAGAACATCACGACGGAAGAAATCAATAGGCCATTGATGTTTGCTTATTCGCGGTTCTGACCCCTCGACAGATACATGCGTGGGGGTTTTCATCCCCTTTCGAAAAGTTCTCACGGGAGTTTAGGTATGAAAATTTTTCATAAGTTATTATAAATATTCGTCAGTAAAAAATATAGTTTTTAAAAAAAACTAGGGTGGATTTCGAGATTTCAAAAATATTGTAACGAAATAGCCTGCCATAAAGATAAGCGCCCATCGGAATGAGTCTCTTCAAAGAAATTCTTAACGAGATAGATTCGGGGAACTGGTGGAATTCTTGGAAAGTCGTAAAATATTCGAGGACTATAAAAGAAGGTTCGCGAGAGGACCGGAAACGCTTCGAACTTTCTGGAATTCCGATGCGGCTAAATAAATAGCAGGCGGATACAAGAACAGTCGCCGGTAGTCGTAAACAGTGAACGATAGATTGGTCGACGGATGTTAGATAAATAAATGTGGGTATATAAATTAGATATAAATGTGATAATATAAATTAGATTAAATGTTGGTAAATAAGTGCTAAGTGTAAGTGTACAAATAAATTAGTGTTAAGTGGTCAAAATGAATTAAGTAAGACAACTCGTGTCGTGTAGTAATTCTCGCGTAGGTAAAAACGTTACAATATCGATAAACGACACGAATAAAATGTCCTTCAGAGAAGATTTACCCAAAAATGTTATTAGACTGCATTATACACCTTTGACACTAGAATAATTATTCACAGTTTAATAACAAGTTGTAAAGTGAATTTCGAGAAAATTAAAAGACAACCATTAAACTTCATTCCCTTCGTCTCAACCTATTTCAACGAAAAGTCAGTGTGATTGTATATTTCTGAAAATATATAGTAACGTAGTCACACAAAGAGGTGGTTTTATCCAAAATTATGAATTTTCAATAACGAAATGGAAAAGAGAGAAAATTTGAATTAGTTCAAAAACCCTCCATTACAGAAAATAATAGTATTAATTTCGAGCAGTAGTAATTATGTACTTTAAACACAATCCTGGGATTTCCTATCTTAAACATACTAAATACATTATTAAATAGCCTGCATAGATAGTGTCAGAGGATTGTGTTCCTACTTATAACTCTATATTAATCTGCTTTTCTTAGTAACAATTAAGGATTCGATAATTCAAAATTGTTATAAATCTCTTACAATTACTAATATATGAATAATTAAAAAAAAATCATAAAATTGTAACGAAATGACGTGCAAGCCCTTGCGAGCTTTTCGAGATTTTCCAGAAATACCAACATGACAATAGTCAATCAAATACCACACGCAATGTGAGCAAAATCAAGTTGTAGTTAATGTTGCTAATTAATAAAAAAATTGAACTCGAAACATTGAGGCAATAATTAATAGTTATTCTTTGAAATTGTTTTTGAAAATTCGAAAAGAAATATTGAAATTGAGATATTGTAAAATTAACTAATTCTTTTTTCAAGAAAAGGGAGTTATGAAGTTGTGATGATGCTTTATGGGGAAAGTGGACACAATTAAATAAGTGTAATTGCAATTTTGTACCCATTTCTAGTTTCAACTAGTCATAATTCTTATATTCAAATTAAGATTTTAGCAAAATTCAGTGTTTACTCAAGTGTACTTTGGTGAGTTTTGACGATTTTATTTGAAGAGTTCTGAAGTTGTCGATGTATTTTGCAACCTGTCAAAAATTTGCAAGGATTTTAAGTTTCATGAAAAGTTAGTGATGCCCACGATATTCTCGTTTGCGAGAGTCTCGTCTCGCTTTCGAGACGAGTCTCGAGACGATACTTTAAATTTTCCTTGCGAGACAAGACGAAACTTTCAAAAAGTCTCGTCTCAAATCTCGCACGAGAGTCTCGGAAAAGTCTCGAAGTATCGCAGATAAAAATGGCAAGAATTAATCAATTCTGATTATCAGGAAGTAACGGGAAAAAGTTTGACGTTTTATCCCTGTTGACAGAATTTTTTGTTGAGCTTTACGATTATTAAATCGCGAGATTTTGCGAGAAATTTGCGAGATTTTTGCGAGAATCTCGCTTGAGACATGAGACGAGAAGAGACTTTTATTGCGAGACGAGACTCTAGACGAGACTGTCCACTTTTTTTGCGAGACAAGACGAGATTTTTTAAAGTCTAGTGTTTACTCAAGTGTGCTTTAGTGAGTTTCGACGATTTTATTTGAAGTGTTCTTAAGTTATCGATGTCTATTTTACAACCTGTCAAAAATTTACGAGGATTTTAAGATTCATGAAAAGTTAGTGATGCCCACGATATTCTCGTTTGCAAAAGTCTCGTCTCGTCTCGCTTTCGAGACGAGACTCGAGACGATACTTTAAATTTTCCTTGCGAGACAAGACGAAACTTTCAAAAAGTCTCGTCTCGAATCTCGTACGAGAGTCTCGCAAAAGTCTCGAAGTATCGCAGATAAAAATGGCAAATATTAATTGATTATTCTAATTATTGGGAAGTAACGGGAGAAAAGTTTGACGTTTTATCCCTGTTGACAGAATTTTTTGTTGAGATTTACGATTATTAAATCGTGAGATTTTGCGAGATTTTTGCGAGAATCTCGCGTGAGATATGAGACGAGAAGAGACTTTTATTACGAGACGAGACTCTATACGAGACTATCCACTTTTTTTTGCGAGACAAGACGAGATTTTTTAAAGTCTAGTGTTTACTCAAGTGTGCTTTAGTGAGTTTCGACGATTTTATTTGAAGAGTTCTGAAGTTGTCGATATCTATTTTACAACCTGTTAAAAATTTGCAAGGATTTTAAGATCCATGAAAAGTTAGTGATGCCCACGATATTCTCGTTTGCAAGAGTCTCGTCTCGTCTCGCTTTCGAGACGAGACTCGAGACGATACTTTATAATTTTCCTTGCGAGACAAGACGAAACTTTCACAAAGTCTCGTCTCGAATCTCGCACGAGAGTCTCGGAAAAGTCTCGAAGTATCGCAGATAAAAATGGCAAAAATTAATTAATCACTCTAATTATCGGGAAGTAATGGGAAGAAGTTTGACATTTATCCTGGTTGACAGAATTTTTTGTTGAGCTTTACGATTAATTAAATCGCGAGATTTTGCGAGAAATTTGCGAGACTTGCGAGGATCTCGTTTGAGACATGAGACGAGAAGAGACTTTTATTGCGAGACGAGACTATCCACTTTTTGCGAGACAAGACGAGATTTTTCAAAGTTTTCTCGTCTCGTCTCGTAGGCAACACTATGAAAAGTATTGAAACTTAAAGTAACTAACGAGTTTTTGTGGAAGTTAGTGAATTTCAGAACTTTTTAATTAAAAGAGTGCAAAGATGGAAAATATTAGAAAAGTACTTCGGAATTAAACCAACAGAAGTAGATTTACCTCTACTTTTCACACCTTCAAAGGGAAATTTGGAGTTAGGACGTAACTTCCTGGTAATGGTGAAGTTTCTTAAGCTTTCCGGATATTAGGACAGCGTATTTAACGTTTTTGAACATTTTTTAAAAAATATTTTAGGTCATTGCACATTATGTATCAATATTGCATATTGATGGGCTAAGCCTTACTCCCGACTCACAGTCCGGGACAGAGCGTGCTCGTCGCTCGAAAAATATTTTTTAATTGACAACTACTACTACTGCCGCCATCCATCAGTTTTAATTACCGTCCCAATGCGATGTAGATTGAAAAATCCCCTCCGATCAATAAGCGACGTGGAGTGTAATAAACCTGTCGCGTAAAAAGATAATTGATTTCGATTAGCCGGCCGCGAGTCACGAGGAAACGTGCCGCTCTCGTGCAACGTACATATGTATAAGTGGACAAGTAACGTTGTATACAAGATAAATTAGTGAGGTTTTTCTGGTACGGCCTTACTACAGCGAGCAGCAAGAAAAGCTTGTCCGGAACGAACGGGGGGGAGAGTAAAAAGGGTCTGCGCTCTACCGTTGAAACAGGGGATTTTGCTTACGTGTCACGCCTAAGCGCAAAAAAGAAGTCGAGTGTATTTGGGATATGTACAGGGTACATCCCGGGATAAAGGTCCGTATGTAGGTACTTTTCCAGGCGATTTGGTTGGACTTTCTTATTATTAACTCTGCTCCTGGACTATAATTCCAGAGATAACTTCGTCACCACTAATGAAACAATATTAATAACAAAATGACTTAAAAGAAGTGAACTGAGACACCCTGTATACTGTAAAAGTACCGTTCAAATGGAAATGATCTGATGTCTTTGAAGCACATTTTTGTAACATCCTGTATATGAAATTCCAAATACCATTCTACAATAATGAGTAATGCACTCATTTAATATATAAATCAAATATTACTCATGTTGAAATAACCATAAATGAACATTATCTGAAGATAGTTAGTTTGACTCACTTTTTTGTAACATCCTGTATATGTATACATATTTCCAAGTGCCTTTTTGTAGTAATGAGCAATAGACTCGTTCAATATATAAATCAAATAATTCATATTCAAATAAACATAAATGAAAATGAAAATGATCTGAAGATAGTCGGTTTGACGCACTTTTTTGTAACATCCTGTATATGTATTTCCAAGTGCCTTTCGATAGTAACGAGCAATAAACTCACCTTCAGGAGAAGACCGCTTCAGCCCTTTCGCCACTTGTCTCCCATTTCTGCCCTGAAACAATCGTAAAGAAACCATTAATAATAGTTCCATATATTAATGGGATAGTACAAAAATAATAAAATAAATGATTATAAAAATCACCTTATAATCACCAAAAAGTCACCGCAAACACACCACAACCGAGATTATTAACGCGTGAAAATCACCAAATAACCAAAAGTACAAAAATTACATGGAAAATTTTAGAAAACGAACAGTAAAGAGCAATCCGTCTCCGACGCGTTATCACTGCGAAATGAGAACATTCTCAACGGCGAGCAGCTTATCTACGACAATGTTGCCAGGTCAATAAGTTACCGTTTCGGATATGAAGAATAAAAATATTTCTTGGAAATGTATCTTAGTGTAAAAGGTACTATGTAGGTACTGTTTAAGAGTACCCCATCTTATTTCAGTTCTGTTTTGCAAATCCATAACTATATTAGTGTGTATATGGCCAATATTAATCTCCCAATTATTTCACCGCATTTTTATTTTGGTCTCGCTTAAATTCGTCTTTAATGATACTCTCTCCCAAGTTGCTTTGGAATGTTATTTCGAACGTAGAAACTTCGTACGATGTTAACATCGTATTTTCCATCAAAACTGTAAGAAAAATATGTTAAATCATGTTAATTATGCGATAAATGGCAACGTCGTTCTGCGCTACACTACTGTTGTTACGTCAGTGAAAAAAACTTGGAATTCTATCCGAGCGAAGCGGAGGGAGGCAAAAAATTGTTTGTTCGCTCGTTAACTTATCAGAGGATAAAAATTGAGAATGTAAAAGGTAAAAAAAGGAAATTACAAGAGAGTGTAAATTCAAAAACGTTCTTTTCATTCCAAAATTATGAGTTAATTTATTTTAATTACATTAATACGTATTTTAGGACTATTAAAATAAAAGTTAGTATGCACTAAAAGCAGTAACGTTGCATTTGAGGCAATTGTAATTTTAAAATGATACAAAAATTTTATAAAATCGAAAACTACAACTGTAAAAGCAGTTAAAAAGAGTTAGAGACTAGTATTGTGACAAATTTTCTGGACTCAGAAACTCAGTAATATGGAATACAGTAAATTTGTTACAATTTTAGTTTGTAGTTCTGAAATTGTAACAGATTTCCCACTTTAGAGAATACAATAATTATAACAAATTAATCAGTAACATTTAAAAATAAGGTAACGTATAGGAAATCTGTTACAACTTTAGTAACTGATTAAAAAACCATTACAAAATTTCTAGAATTGGAATCTAAATTTCTAATAAATTTCATAAAATTAGAGAAACAGTATTAGAAAGTTAGTGGAAAATTTTGAAATTAACGTTTTGTCCAGGAAATTTGTTACAATTTTTTTAGTAACTTAGAAGGAACGGTTCATGCCTTGAATTTGTTAGAATTATGACAAGGCAATAAACTTGTGAAAAATTTAGATTAAGATTCTAAAGTGATATACAGTTTTATGGAATTCAAGAACAAAATTAAAAGAAGAAAAGTATTCAGAAAATGTAGTACAACTTCAATCCCCAAATTTCCAATTGTAACAAATTTTATAAAAATTAGAAGGTTGAAAAGAAAGAATTGGCACAAATTTCCTAGACTCAGAAACTCGAATCGTACTGGATTTAGAAGTAATATGGTATACAGTAAATTTGTTACAATTTTAGTTTCTATTTCTAAAATTGTAACAGATTTCCTACTTCTCAGAATACTATTGTAACATTAATTAGTAACATTTAAAAATAAGGTAACGTATAGGAAAGTTACAACTTGAGTAACTGATTCAAAAACCATTACAAAATTTCTAAAATTGAAATCTAAATTTCTAATAAATTTCCTAAAATTAGAGAAACAGTATTAGAATAAAGTTAGTGGAAAAATTTGTAATTAACGTTGTGTCCAGGAAATTTGTTACAATTTTTTTTAGCAATTTGAATTTGTTACAATTTATAGCAAGGCAATAAAGTTGGGAAAAATTTAGTTTTTGATTATAAAATGTTACAAAGTTTTATGAAACTGGAGAACTAAGTTATGACAAGAAAAGTATTTAGAAAATTTAGTACAACTTCAATCCTTCAATCTCCAATTAATTATAACAAAGAAGGTTTAAAACATAGAATTGGGAAAAATTTATTAAAATTACAAATTGGAATTGTAGGAGGTTTAGTAATAACGTTTAGAAGTAATGTGGAATACAGAAAATGTGTCACAGATTTAATTTCTACTATTATTGTATAATTTTCAAATTGTTACAAATCTTCTAGTATTGTAATCTAAAAGTGGAACAAATCTCTATATATCAGGGAATACAATTATAGCAAATTTAGTAGTAACGTCTAGAAGTAAAATTTTAAAATTGTAATAATTTTCTAAGAATTAGAAAATAAAATTGTGACAAATTTCATTCAGCTAGAGAGTATGATTATGAGTAATTTAATAGAGTAAAGCTTGAAAGAAACGTTACATACACGAAATTTTTTGCCGGAAAACCCGGAAAATTTCAGGATTTCACCTTCGATCCCACTATTTTCCCGTCCTTGAAATTGTAAAGCTTGAAAGTATCGTTACATACAAGAAATTTGTTACCGGAAAACCCGGAAAATTTCAGGATTTCACCTTCGATCCCACTATTTTCACACCCTTGCAATAGTAAAGTTTTAAAGTAACGTTACATACAGGAAAATTGTTACCGGAAGACCCGGAAAATTTCAGGATTTCACCTTCGATCCCACTATTTTCTCGCCCTTGCAATAGTAAAGCTTGAACGTAACGTTACATAGACGAAATTTGTTACCGGAAAATCCGGAAAATTTCAGAATTCCACCTTCGATCCCACTATTTTCTCGCCCTTGCAATAGTAAAGCCGTTACATAGACGAAATTTGTTACCGGAAAACCCGGAAAATTTCAGGATTTCACCTTTGATCCCACTATTTTCCCGCCCTTGAAATATTAAAGCTTGAAAGTATCGTTACATACAGGAAATTTGTTACCGGAAAACCCGGAAAATTTCAGGATTTCACCTTCGATCCCACTATTTTTTCGCCCTTGCAATAGTAAAGTTTTAAAATAACGTTACATACAGGAAAATTGTTACCGGAAAACCTGGAAAATTTTAGGATTTCACCTTCGATCCCACTATTTTTTCGCCCTTGCAATAGTAAAGCTTGAACGTAACGTTACATAGACGAAATTTGTTACCGGAAAATCCGGAAAATTTCAGGATTTCACCTTCGATCCCACTATTTTCTCACCCTTGCAATAGTAAAGTTTTAAGTTACGTTACATACAGGAAAATTGTTACCGGAAGACTCGGAAAATTTCAGGGTTCCACCTTCGATCCCACTATTTTCTCGCCCTTGCAGTAGTAAAGCCGTTACATAGACGAAATTTGTTACCGGAAAACCCGGAAAATTTCAGGATTTCACCTTCGATCCCACTATTTTCCCGCCCTTGAAATTGTAAAGCTTGAAAGTATCGTTACATACACGAAATTTGTTACCGGAAAACCCGGAAAATTTCAGGATTTCACCTTCGATCCCACTATTTTTTCGCCCTTGCAATAGTAAAGTTTTAAAATAACGTTACATACAGGAAAATTGTTACCGGAAAACCTGGAAAATTTTAGGATTTCACCTTCGATCCCACTATTTTTTCGCCCTTGCAATAGTAAAGCTTGAACGTAACGTTACATAGACGAAATTTGTTACCGGAAAATCCGGAAAATTTCAGGATTTCACCTTCGATCCCACTATTTTCTCACCCTTGCAATAGTAAAGTTTTAAGTTACGTTACATACAGGAAAATTGTTACCGGAAGACTCGGAAAATTTCAGGGTTCCACCTTCGATCCCACTATTTTCCCGCCCTTGCAATATTAAAGTTTTAAAGTAACGTTACATACAGGAAAATTGTTACCGGAAAACCTGGAAAATTTCAGGATTTCACCTTCGATCCCACTATTTTTTCGCCCTTGCAATAGTAAAGCTTGAACGTAACGTTACATAGACGAAATTTGTTACCGGAAAACCCGGAAAATTCCAGCATTTACCTCCGATCCCGCTATTTTCCCGCCCTTGCAATAACACACGTTCGCGTTTTGGCAGGGAGGCTAGGGAAACCGCAGCCGCTTCTAACCGGGCGAGAGGGAAAAATCCATTAAAACAATCTTAAACCAACATTCCGCATCTGCACTCGAAAGAAAACAACGTTAACGTTAACTTATGCATTCCGGAAAGCCCGACTTAAGACCTTCGACGTTATTATTCAAATCTCCTACTTTCGAGGAGAAGGAGGGAGAATATGGGGGAATTTCGAAAATTTCACTCTAACGAGAAGTTTGCTTGGACACTAATTCTAAACAATGTTACTACATTCTTTATAAATTTCTGATTAGGATAAATTGCAATTTCAAAATTTGAATCTAGTGATCTAGTGGAACAGAACGACCATAGTATAACTACTTCAACACTGAAGATGAATTCAGATCTCAACTTACAGATTTTTAAAATCTTAATACTTACATATTTTCAAGAAAAGTATGCTACCCCAGAATCATAAGTCATAAATCATAAGCACGAGATACAAATTATAACTCAAATTAGAAAAAAATAGTACCAACAGACGTATATTAAGGATTGCTAAACTTAACCAAAACTAATGAATCAATCAACGTAATGATTAATTTGAGCTTTAAATGCAAGTAGGGCCACTCAACCCTCACGTAGCATCCCAGCACTTAATCAACATAGAATTATTGAGCTCATGCAACATTTCTACATTTAATAGAAAAATATTCGCTTAAAATCAAGAAATTCGAAAAAGCAATCCGAGAAATTTTCCCTCCTGCCACCCCTCCAGAGGAAAGCACACATTCACTTTAAACCTACGTTCGAATAAATCTAAATAAACATGGTTTATCTACATCTCCATATAAGAGCCCATGTCTGGAGCGTTGCTTGTATCTCTCGAATAAGGTCACCACCGACAGTAAAATAACATAAATCTCTGAACTACTGAACACGGCTTTATAGCCCAGTCGATATGATCGACGTCGATTTCGAGTGAAACTATTGAAATTACGTGCAGACGCACTCGGCGTAATGTAATTATGACTGGGTTATTATACCTTTGCGGCATATTTCGACATTCCAAAGCGTTTGAAACGCTTTGAAACTGGAAATTGTATGAGAAAGATCTCATAGTTTACCTCAAATTCCTGTTGCATAACGTGACTATAGGATCTCGGTCAATTCTCAATTTTTACAAACTTAATGTACGACACTTTCAAAAATTAATCTTTCCTTCACCGCTGTACGTTGTAACCCCATAACATAAATCGCAATGAACGCGACATTAGAATTTACCATTATCGTACATCTCTTCTGGGTGTGTATGAGCGTCTTTCACCAGATACAATCTAAGTAATCGTATTATCTCGGGCAGTAATAAACGTTTCCTAGCGACTTCTCCTTGTTTATCCTTTTCCGAATTCGTGTCGAATAACGGCAAGGAAGAAAGGGAGGCAGTGCAAAACTTTGTAACTTATAAAATTTCGGAATATCGTTTTATAAAGGCACTTTCGCCGAGGGAGGAAAGAATGGAAACTTGTTCGGGGAAAAAATTCGCTTGGGGTTTTCTCTCACGGTTTGCTTGTACGAGAGGAATTTTAATATGCACGAACGATCGGTCCAGTTTTGAATGTGGATATTCGAAATTTAAATTAGAAGAAGGTTAAACGATATTCCGAAAGGGAATAAAATGCAACAATTTAAAAAAAAATAGAAAAAACGCGTTTTCCCGACTTGTTTTGCTTCTAACTTTTTAAGTAGTGAATTTAGAAGAAAGTTGAAGAGAAAAAAAAGTTGCAGAATCGCCTTTTACATACTATGGCATAGGTTAGAAATTCAACAATTTATTAGTGGTTTTGCAGAATAGCAATAAGACAAAAAAATTGACCCAAAAAACTGTTTTTTTTTAATTTATTATTTTAGGCACTTTAAAATAAAGTTAGGACTTCCATATCACAAGTAGAAAATCTTGAAGGTATAATAAAATAATCCTGTAAATTTTGTTTCGATCGGTTTATTAGATTTTGCACAATAATTTTGCAATCCGGAAAAATATTAAAAATTTTCAAAATTGTTCAAAAATTTTTTTCTCGCAAATTCGATTTTAACAAAACTGGCTGAGCATCTATAAGAAGGAACAAGCTTTCATGTGCTTTTCTCAGAATTAAAAAAAATTATTAGAACGGTCACAGTCATTGTTTAAATTTGGAGTGTTTTTTTTTGCTTATAAACAAATAGATTATCTCGGCAAATTTTTTGTTAAATGAAATTCTGAAAATATAGCTGGAAAGTAATCGGAAAGGCGCTTCTTTCTGTATATAATAAGTTGCTATTTTGTTCATTAGTTTTTGAGATATAATTCCTCAAAATTGATTAGCGTTTAATTAAATAGATAATAATGGTTAATAAAATTACTATTTTTTCTTATATCTTAAGAAATAATTGTGTCTCACAGTAACCAGTATAATATTTTTGTTGAAATTTGCATTAACAAGATTGAAATTTACATTCAAAAAATTTCTCGCTTCGAATTTTGCCAAAATTATAAATTTGACACCAACTTTAAACAATGACTGTGACCGTTCTAATAAATATTTCTTAATTCTGAGAAAAGCATATGAAAGCTTGTCCCCTCTTATATATGCTCAGCCAGTTTTGTTAAAATCGAATTTGTGGAAAAAAAGTTTAAACAATATTGAAAATTTTTAATATTTTTGGATTTTTCTGGATTGCAAAATTATTATGCAAAATCTGATACACCGATCGAAACGAAATTTACAGGATTTTTTAAATATACCTTCAAGATTTTCTACCAATGATATGGAAGTCCTAACTCTATTTTAAAGTGCCTAAAAGAATAAATTAAGAAACCACCTTTATGGGCCGACTTTTTTTTGTTTATTGCTATTTTGCAAAACAGCTAATAAATTTTTGAATTTCTAATCCATGCCATATGATGTAAAAAGCTATTCTGCAACTTTTTTCTCTCTTCAACTTTCTTCTAAATTCATTACTTAACAAGTTAGAAGCAAAACTATTTGAGGAAAAACTCGTTTTTATCAATTTCTTTTTAAATTGTTGCATTTAAACAATGTTCTCGATATTATTATAGTCCAGTCATTATAGGGAGTTCACCTATTCACCTAGGAAAATCGACATACCCGGTATATTAAAACGTAAGAACATATTTTGGCATCCTAAAACTTTCCCCAAAATTCACATATAATTGGATGGCCGCAAGTTTTAAAGTCCGGGGTCAAAAGTCACAAAAATCGATTTTTTCTACATTTTTGCAAATATCTCGGTTTCTATGGGTTTTACGCTATTTGTATTTATTATCGATATTGTAGAGAATCAAATTCTCTACAAGTTTCGTATTTAACATTTCTTCATATCTCGAAGTGTTTTCGAGATAGAGGGCGGAGAGCGCTGGTCAGAGAATCATGTGAGGTCAACTGGTAGTCCCAATCAAAAACTCGTATATTAAGGTTATAAATTATTGCTAAATATTGAATTAGCATTTATTATTAACTTTTACATTAAATTCAATCTTCTTTCTAATAATTCTAAAATTTATGAATTCAATAACACTTACAATCTCTTTCTGTAATTGAAAAATTATTAAGGGACATATTTTAATTACATTTTAGTTATATTCCAATTTACACTAATTGCATTTGGAGTAAAAAATAATTAGGTAAATCTTGTTTAAAATCCGTAAACTCTTAAATTCTTTCATAACTTTAAAAATTTATAGTCAGAAGAAGAAACAGAAGAAGAGAATTGAAATTAGAACTTGTTCTCCAAATTTTTATTCTTTTATATTAATTTTGACAATATTAAATTAATCAAATGACACTTTTACTAAAAACGTTAATTACAAATTTAATTCTTTTCTTTTTTATTTATTAAGAAAGTTATTAGTATAAATTAGATTACAATTAAAATGTAATTTAATTATTTTCCTCAACAATTTTTTACTTACAAGGCCAGGTAAGTGTTATTAGATAAATTGACATTTAACTAAAAATATATAAGTAACCAAACAAAAGTAATTTAATGGAAAAGTTAATAAAAAATTATATTTATATATTTAGCAATAATTTATAACCTTAATATTACGAGTTTTTGATCGGGACTACCAGTAGTACCACTTGACTTCACATGATTCTCTGACCAGCGCTCTCCGCCCTCTATCTCCAAAACAGTTCAAGATATAAAGAAATGTTAAATACAAAGGATGTAGAGAATTTGATTCTCTACAATATTGATAATAAATATAAATAGCGTAAAACCCATAGAAAACGAGATATTTGAAAAAAATGTAGAAAAAATCGATTTTTACGACTTTTGACCCCCGACTTGCGGCCATCCAATTATATGTGAATTTTGAGGAAAGTTTTAGGATGCCAAAATAGAAGTTTTTACGTGTGGGTATGTCGATTTTCCGAGATATTCACCTAATTTGGCCTAAGATGACTGGACTACTAGAAATTTCTGCAGGAACATATTTGGTGGTGATATTGTCACGGTCCTAAGGGCTTAGTACCCAGAGGGGTGGTCTGGCTGGAGGGGGGGGGGGGGGTTGTTAGCTCAGACGAAGAGAAAAGAGTAGACAAATTAAGAAATTCTTTTGCAAAGTTATTTTTTAGCTGTATTCTCGTTAAGGATTTCTGCAATATCGTTCGCGACAATATCCAGTGAATACAGAAAAGCTAAAGTGATAAATCAGAACGTAGTTAGAAAATACTACACAAAACGAAGAATCCTTCTATTATTATAGAAACGTTCTCATGATTTCCGCTGAAATCTACCGATTCAAAAACGTAGCACGTCACTAAATCAGAACGAAAAACAACGTATCGTCTATCCCATTTTAAGGAAGCAAGATCGATCCCTATTTAAACCACTGTCCGGATCCGATTCGTTCCTATTTCGAAAAAATCCACACACACATACACATACGGTGTGTAAATTTAAACAGAGTAATACGAAAAGGTGGAAAAGCGGGACGATTTGAATACGGCGAACGTTTTATTGCCTCCGGAAACAAATTGGAATTCCGAATTGTCAACGATAAGAAGAGTTATTGCTTCGGGGATGAAAATCCTAACGGATACACGGGGAGGGTATGTACATGCACAATCGAGTTTTAAATATCAATTAGAAGGAAATTGCAATATATGAATAGACAGAGCGGATCCAAAGACCGAAGTTTGTTAATTTAGCAAGGCAGTTAACGCAATAAAAACCGAATTAAAAATTACACAGGGGAAATGTTAACCGAAAATTCGTTTCATTAAAACTTTCAGTTACTGCTGGTGACATATTCATATAAACAACTCGGTCAGAAGTCACAATTAAACTTGAAATATCATACTCATGAAATAATCATTACGACATAAGGAAAGAGGAAAAGAGAGTATGGAAAATTTTCACTAAAAGTGTATTTAATCGGAACTGTCAGTTAATATATTTGACGATGTGACATTTAATTATCATTAAAATCGTTAAGGGATTACAATAAAAAAAATTGAAGTCAATTAAAGTTAATTAAATTGGACGAAATGTAAATATGAATGAGATACGAATTGAAATATAAATAAATGTGTCAATAAATCATGGACACTGGCATCAATCAAACTTCAATTTTATTTCGATTTATTTATATTCGCAGTTAAGCTATGTTTACAAACAACGAGCCGGGTTAACTCGTGCTCGATTTTAAATTCGTAGCAAACTCGATTGATTTCGGAAAAATCCGGAAAATTCTCGAATAATTTAAAGATCCAATACTCCCCATTGATGGGAAACGAACGGAGCCGAGATAAAATTGAAATCACGCCCCCACCCATTCCTCTCCTCCTTTTATCACGGTTACCTTTTTCCATATCTCCGCACTTTATCGCATCCGGATAATTTTTCGAGAGCTTCATTTCGTATTCTTCGATACTCCTGGCATGGAACGTCGAGCGGAGAGGATCGGTTAGCCTCGATTCCGCACCTGTACTTATATATACGAATCGCTTGTTGGAAAATGCACACTCAGGATATCCTGGACAGACCCTTACTCGATATATTTAGTAATAAGAAGAAGAAGAATATTTCGGTCGTATTAACTTTCGTTGAAAATTGGGTAATATCTTTTTCCAATGTTGATCTAATATACTTCAAGTAGTTCGTAACCACAAAATTTATCCCTTTAATAACTAATTCAGATCGTTATAGCTAGTGACTCCCTTGATTAATATCCCTTATTATCAAACGAAATTTCGTCCAATATTAACTAAAACTGAAATTTGATTGAAACCTACGTATGCCGTGGTTCAGTTTTCTGGAACTCTTTATTTTTTCTTTAACCTTATAAACAAATGTGAAAACAAAGCGACAAGCTACTTACTTACTTCTTACTTACGAGCTTATTTTTGCAATAAATAATCAATATTCAAAAAATGACCATTTTCAGTGGTTTTTTGGCATTTTTGCAATAAATATTTAACAAAATTAATCGTGCTAGAGCTCAAATGATAGATTTTCAAATTCTCTATAACTTATATTTGAAACTTTTCTCCCCAAAATGCCTACTTTGACTTGTATAATCAAAAAACTCAGTTTTTGCTAACTTTGGACCCCTCCCATTTGTTAATGCACACTTTTTGAATGTATATAGGCATGATCAACTATTCAGAGCCTACAACTATTGACCACTCTCATCCGGTACTGAATTAATGTCGTAAAACGCCAAAAAATGACTACATAAACTGGGCTATATATATAACTAGATACATAAAAGGATTTTTGAGTTGTAACGCTTTAATTGAAGTCAAAGTAGACTCAAATAACCATTACATTAATAGCCAAGTTTTAGGTTTTACACAGGCAGTTTTAGTCCGGAAAATGAATGAGTTTTCACGCTCTGTTGCTGTCTCGTGGAATTTCATGTAAATTTCGTAAAAAAGTTCTTAAAATACTAACTAATACTCAAATTTATTGCAATTTTAAATAGGGTACTCAAGTATTATGCTCTACAAGCTGACAAAACTTTTATTGGATAACTAATGGTATTTGTGAGTTATAGCTGTTTGATTGTACTCAAATAGCTATACAGAACAGTCATTAAAAATGAAATTTGGTTTTAATTCACATGTAATGTTCATTATATTATATTTTAAAAATTAGGATAGTTATATTTCGACTGATTAAGAAGTTGTTGGATTATATACTGCCTCAGAATTTATAGGGCATAGAGCAACTGGAGATTCAACAAGTCAACATATTTTGCCTTGTGTTTATAACGAAAGTTCTCTGAAATTCTCTATTACAATAAATAATGATATATTCTCTTTGTTACAGGTAAGTTCACATTAAGCAGCTTCAAAGTGACCTAAAATTGGTCGAAAGTGGCATGTAAGTACCCCCAAACGTTATCGATATATAGATTTTATCGACTCCGACACAAAATAATAGACTGTTTCAGATTATACTTAAGAATATCAAAGAATGTATAAAAAATTGATAACACCTTACGAGAACGTCTTGATTTACTCTAGTTATTACTTACTCAATGAAGATATTTGTAATAAATTGTTTATTAAATAATGATGAGCAAGCTAATTTTATAAATATTTTACATTTCAATTTCTATAAAAGACCTCTGTTTCAGAAACAACCAAGGGTACAGCTGGTGGATTATTAATGAAGTGATTAAATATTTCTTATACCTCCCTTAAGAAGGAAACTTCCCGAAAACACTTTGCTACTATTTTGACAAAGACTGGTATATATGTAATTCAGCATTAGTCTAATTGGAATCTCAAGTCAACTTGGAAATTAAAACTAAAAATTAAGATTGTTATGAAACCATCTTTGAATTTGATATTAACTAATGAACCATTTTACACCAAATTTGCACTATCAACGTATAGGAAACTAGTAATTCCAAAGCAAAGCTAATTTTGTTCATTACCGAATAGAATGATTTTTTTGAGTCTCTTATTTCAATTAGTTAATTGATACAATATAATGTCACAATATCACCAAACAATCTGTAATCTACCTGACCCAGAAAAGGTGACATTTTCTTACAGACTTACATTTCGTAGGTAATAGGGTATATATTCAAAAATTATCTAGAAAAGACTGTCTAGCTAAATCAAAATCGGATATTATTCGGATTACCTTATCGACCTGAAAAACCTGTTTTAATAACTTAATAGGTCATTGCATTGACCTAACAAGTTCCCCTGACCTGAAAATATCTGTTTGACTAAATCTACTCATTACTACCTACTCATTATTTGTTGTTATATACAGGTACGTTACTAACAGATATACAGATTTGCTATTGTTAATGCAGTCATAGAAAAAGATGCACTTGTTGAGCGGGGCACGGGTCAACTCGTAAGGGTTAGAACTACCTGAAAAATCCTAAAAGGGGGATTATCGTATTCCTTGCGAGAGGGTAAGGAAAATCCAGCGGAATCCGACCCTAGGGTCATGAAACGGATATGACCATTAACAACAAGCAAGTCTTTGCCCCGTTCCACAACTATCTCGTTGCGATCCATCGTCACCGTTTAGTTGGAACGTAACAAACCACCCCCTTGTATCATATTCTTAGTTTCAACAAATATCTGAACTATTTCGTTACAATAATCATTCCCTTGATTATTTCTGAGAATCCTCTTACGAGTTGACTCATTCAGAACTACCCTTTAGAAATTGACCGGGATTAAAATTTCTTACGAGTTGACCGCCGCCGGTGGACAGAGAGAAAAATTGTTAATTGCTACGAATCAATCTACGAAATTCTTGTGGTTTTGTACTTTCCGGTTGTTTGCTATTGGAAACACCCGATTTACTTAAACCGTTTTAAACAGTCTTTCGCCGTTTTATGATAATCTTTTACGGCATTTTTATCGTTGACGTCTCACCGCAAAAGCCGACCGTAATCAATTCATCAAAATTTCATTCATCCCATCGACCCTCTTTTGTGTGTTTGTGTACGTGTACGTGTATATATACACATACTTTTCGATTGTTCTTTCCGCCCTCCGGCCCGAGGAATTTCATTCGTTCCGTGTGGCGTGCGTGATTGCTCGGCGGCAACTCGTGAAATTTTTATGAACGCCACGGATTAGTTACGTGGGGAGAGAGAGAGAGCGGAACGTTAAAATATTTTTTCCTCCTTCGATCCCCGAAAACGTAAATCCGACGACCCCTTTCGAGTCCCACAAATTATCTATCCGCGTCTCGCTCTGATCTCTCGCGAATTACTCCCGATTCGAATCAACGCATAATTTGTCATTACATACCTGAGTGGTTTGATAAGAGCAACATTAATCATTTCGTGACACGAATTCCTGATGTGCCGCCGCCACGTCGTACGTGTGTGGAATCACGCAAATTAGCAGAAACGAAGGGAAAGGTCCTGTCTTTACGTGTACACGTGTAACAGTTTAATATCTTGATGGGACGGAAAATGGAAAAGGGGGATGGGGGGGGGAGGATTGTAATTATGAAAAACGTGACGGGGATACCTCCAGGTGTGGAGGGCGCGAATTTGTGACGTTAAATCGAGACGCTTATATGAACGGGAAGAGGGAGTTTTTTCGAAATACGGGATATTCAGGAAACAAAAAAATCTCACATTTTGTAAAAACTATGTAACTTTTAAGTTAGAATTACACCCGTTAGCCCGTCAGCCCGGCGTCGATATAGCAATTTATATGTAAATTAGGAACAAATTCCGGTTCCTTCTTCGTTATTTGGACGAAGTGCTACAAAAACACACAAACTAATTTATATTATTCAACCAATTACCCTTCTATGTATCGAGGAATGAACCTTAGTAGTTTATAAATAAGGCGGAGTCGGAGCGGAGTCAGATTGCAGGTGATTTAACGGATTTTTGCAAGTGTTTCAAGGGTTTTTTGCAGGTGTTGTAACGGTTTTTTGCAGGTGTTTTGGGGGGATTTAACGGTTTTTTGCAGATGTTCCAACAGTTTTTTGCAGGTGTTCTAACAGTTTTTTGCAGGTGTTCCGTGATTTACCGGTTTTTTTGCAGGTGTTCTAACGGTTTTTTGCAGGCGTTTTGGGGGGATTTAACTGTTTTCCGCAGGTGTTCCAACTGTTTTTGGGGGGATTCAACTGTCTTTTGCACGTTTTTGCAAGTTTTGGGGAGGTTCGCGGTCTCTTTCAGGTGTTCCAACGGTTTTTTGCAGGTCTTTGCAAGTTTTGGGGGCATTCAACGGTCTTTTGCAGGTGTTCCAACGGTTTTTTGCAGGCCTTCGCAAGTTTTGGGGGCATTCAACAGTCTTTTGCAGGTATTCCAATGTCGAGGAATGTCTCTATAACACATGAATAACACATGTATATGAAGGGTGCGAGCACGGGAATGAACCAGTCACTACCAAAAGCCGTTAAACCCCCAAAACCTGCAAAGACTTGCAAAGACTTGCAAAAGACCGTTAAATCTCCCAAAAACCGGATGAGTCATGTGAGCACGTGGGTGAATGAGTCTGGAGCAAAACCGTTAAACCCCCCAAAACCAGCAAAGACCTGCAAAACCTGCATAGACCTGCAAAAAACCGTTGACTTTCCCGAATGAGTCATATGAGCACGTGGATGAGTGAGTCATGTGAGCACGTGGATGAATGAGTCATCCTTGAAACACCTGCAAACTTGCAAAGACCTGAAAAAAACCGTTAAACCCCCAAAAAACCGTTGAAACATCTGCAAAACCTGCAAAAACCGTTGAAACACCTACAAAACCTGTAAAGAACTGCAAAAAACCGTTGGAACACCTGCAAAAGACCGTTAAATCCCCTCAAAAACAGTTGAATCCCTCCAAATCTCGTTAAATCTCCCAAAAACCGGATGAGTCATGTGAGCACGTGGGTGAATGAGTAGGGACCAAAACCGTTAAACCCCCAAAACCTGCAAAGACCTGCAAAAACCGTTGAATCCCCAAAAACCGTTGAAACACCTGCAAAACCTGCATAGACCTGACAAAAACCGTTGACTTTCCCGAATGAGTCATGTGAGCACGTGGATGAGTGAGTTATGTCAGCACGTGGATGAATGAGTCATCCTTGAAACACCTGCAAACCTGCAATGACCTGCAAAAAACCGTTAAACCCCCAAAAAACCGTTGAAACACCTGCAAAACCTGCAAAAACCGTTGAAACACCTACAAAACCTACAAAGACCTGCAAAAACAGTTGGAACACCTGCAAAAGACCGTTACATCCCCCAAAAACCGTTGAATCCCTCCAGAACACCTGCAAAAGACCGTTAAATCCCCTCCAAAAACCGTTGGAACACCTGCAAAAAACCGTTAAACACCTGCAATCCGACTCCGCTCCGACTCCGCCTTATTTATTAACTACTAACCTTTCATTCAACATAACTACAAAACCTTGATAACGAATGTTGCCCGTTTCAAAATGCATCGCAAACAACGAAATCCGATTTCCCTCGAGACTGTGTCGTGTACCGAAAGCTCCTCATCGAATTTTTTGCCCGAAAGTATCAGATCGCCGGTCGAAAGCAGCTCGCCATAAACAAAGCTTCAGAGTGTGTAAACGAGTCTCCCGCCACGTGAAACCGCCACCGTCGCATCCAGTAAGTCGGGGAGCTCCGATACAAATAACACATCCGCAGTACACGACGTACGTATTCAATATTCCTCTCTTGTCATTTAATATTTAACCACTTCCACGGTCTCATATTCCCGGAATGAGGTCCTCGCTTAATCCGACCTAAACAGCGGAATTGGCCCGAAATGTGTTTGGCTTGCAAATGCCCGGTTGTCGTCTGCGAAATCATGCAAATCCGACTGTTTTCCTAATCATTATTTCAATACGGGGAGGGGTGGGGGGGTTCTACCAAACTAGAGAATATCCTGTTGGTCCGATCGCCCCTATGAAGTGAGGCGAGGTAAATGCTAATTGGAGTTTTGAGGGACGTCGCAACCCGACAGGACCAAAGCGACAATACCAAAAATGATATTTCGGTTAGAGCACTTTCATTCGTCAAAATTACTTTTATATTCTTTTTATTTAAAATATAATTATCATGTATTAAAAAAATAGCAGTTATCGAAAGGTTCATACATTTTAAAAGAATTTTAAATTTTGAAGGAATTTTCCGATTTTCCAGACACTAATCCTTTTTTTTAACAGATTTGTGTCAAAGTGGGTCAATATGTCTTAAACAAAGCAATTTTGGGCACATATGTAAGGGAAGGCTTCAAAATCCCACTTCTGATGTGAGGGAAGGGTGCAGTGAGATCACATATATCGTAATAGAGACGGTCCTATATTCAGGAGTCGCCACGGAGATACAATGTGAGAACACTAACACAAGTTACACTCGTTCACTCACACTTACATTTAAACATCTATTCCAGTGAATACTTACGAACTGATTCAAGTCAGTAGGAACTCATGATTGGTTGCAACGTATCATTGGTTCCATACATTTTAAAGCTTTTGCAGAGAGCGTAGTTATTTTTAACATACTTTAAAAATTCGACTATTTCCCAAAAAAAATATTATTAACGTCTTCAGAACAGTTACAAAATTTGAAGTTAGTAAGGGCTTCAGGCAGAGTTGTAGGTTATTGACTATGTCGAAAATAACAGTGGTAAAAGGAACTAACGCGTACAAGGTAGGTATTTTATTTTTTCATACTGTTGTAATCCAATCATTCGGTACCTACTTCTAATTATACTTTATTCCTTTAATATTTCTATTTCCACTTAAATACTTAAATTCATACTTTGATTATATTGTAAACCCTAAAAACCATCGGTCCCTTTGAAGATACTCCTCTTTTGTTAATTTAATCTTCCCTCGTAATGTACCCTCAGTCATTAGTAGTTAGTAAACAACCCCATAACCTTTATTACCAATTTCCTTTACAATAGTTGTTATCATACTTCCACTTAAATTGTACATATTTGAACCTAAACTTTTATGATAAGATTCCGATGGTTATTATTATCAAAAAGTGCCGAAGGTCGGATTACGGGTGGTCCCGGACAATAGAGGGAAACTCCCACCACCACCACATTTTTGAGTAGTTAGGTACCGACACGTAGTTTTAAGAAGACGGCATTCGATGATTCTATTCGATTCCGTCAAACACTCACAATCGTTCAGTTGTAATAATAACTTTATAAAATAAAACGAGTTAAAATTAAACAATCTTTTAAAATTCATTTTACAAAAACTCGGACGCGACGTGAGCGCCCATAACATTTTGGTGGCAGCAGCAAGCCCATAACATTTTGGTGGCAGCGGTAAAGCCGACGGTTACTTGGAGGAGCGTCGAGACGCAGATCATCGAGATCCAGGAGCACTCCAACTACCCCAACAATAGTATCACCACTACGAGACTACGACCCGAAGTTTTTGAAGGAGCGCCAAGTACGCAGCAAGAACCAGGATCTCTGAGGCGGTTTAAAGGAGCGCCAAGACGCAGTGGACCCCAGAGGAGAGGAGGACACGAATCATCGCCAGCATTTCAACTTCCGTATTCCCGTTCCAGACGGTCGAGCTTCGGCAGCGGAAAAGTGATAGTGACGATGAAACTGTAAGTCTTTTCCTCGTTTTCCGTATGGTGACACTATTCCCTTAATTAACGAAGTAAATAATATCTAAATAATAATATACAATACAGAAAATTTTAAACAAATTCGTAAAGCTTTTAAATTTCAAAGTAAAATCTTTAGAATATTAAGTCATATTTTTTAGAATGACAGAAGCAAATAATGGAATAGATGCCTTTCAGGCTATACGACAAATCGATTCATTCGACGGTCAAGGAGATTATAATTCCCTTCAATTTTTTTTAAAAAATTGTGACACAATGATGGAGATGGTTGATCCTGCACAGAAGGACAATCTAACAAAATTAATTTTTGGTACCAAGCTTAAAGGAAAAGCTCAGGAAGCTACTCAGCTCCAAACTTTTGACGATTGGAATGGAATAAAAGATTTCTTAATTGAACAATTTACAGACAAAACTCCACCTCCTCATTTTCTAACTCAAATCATGAACATCAGGCAAAAATTCGGTGAAAACGCAAAAGATTACGGTAATAGATTAAAAGAATTATTTAATAAATATAAAGAAACTTGTAATTCAAATTATGAAACAGAACAGGCTAAAATGTTAACTGATACACTATCTTCATCCTTAGTTAATAATTTCAGGAAAGGTTTACTTAACGAAAAAATTCAACTTCGTGTGATAGCTGAATGTACCACAGATATTGACAAAGCAATATCACTGGCAATAGAAATGGAACTTGAACAAAATCCCAGAAATATCCAAACTAGCTCGAGAAACATTAATTTTGCACAAACCCAACGATTTCCCCAATTTAATAATACACCTCATCTCTTTTGCCTCTACTGTCATAAAAATAATCATGTTACTTCAAACTGTAGATTACTCTTGAGACATGAACAAAATCAAATGAATCCCAACAGGATTATTAACCAAAACCAGTTTTCTACGCAAAATTTTAATCGACAAAATTATAATAGATCTAATTTTCAGCCTACAAACATGCACAATCCTAACCAAAATTCAAACTTTAATCAAAATAATAATGCAAACTTCCAAAATCAAACACAACCTAACTATCCCAATCGTAACTACCAAAATTTCCAAAATTATTCATCTCAAAGAAATACAGGAAATTTTACTCCATTTAATCAAAACTTTCAACAGAATTTTCCCAGAAGATCTAATTTCCAAAACCAACGTAATTTCCAAAATAACCCTTCGATACCACAACAAGAAATACACACCATTAATTCCCAAATCCCAAATGTAACTTCGAATAATTTTGTACCACCAACCAGCGCAAATCTTCAAAATCCTCCGGGAAACGAATAGAAGGTTTTGATCGCGAACAGCCGACCAAGACCTCTCTAATTAATGTAAAAGTCATTAAACCTAGCTGTTCAAATCATTCAAATCAAGTCCCCTCAGAAACAGACAAATTAAAGCAATCTTTAATAAACACGAATACTAGCGGAAAAACCTATGTAGAAACAAACTGTAAAACTATTTTTCTTTCCAACAATCACCAACAATTAGACATTATTAAAATGAATTCTCCCCAGGTAGTGAATATGTCAATGCTACTCTTATTAGACACTGGCGCAGATGTTTCTCTTCTAAAATATTCTAAACTACAGAAAGATTTTCATATAGAAAACAATTGCAAGATTGAATTACGTGGCATTAGCGAACAACCCGTTCTCACTTTAGGCGCTTGTCAAATACGCATTTCCTTACAAGATAAAAATGAAATAATACACCCATTTCACATCATTCCAGATAATATCCCAATCAAACAAGATGGTCTACTAGGACGTGATTTTCTCCAAAAATACAAAGCCATTATCGATTACGAAAAACAAAATCTTAAGTTTCAAGACAATTATTTTAAAATTCTACCCTCAAATACATTCATAACTATCCCAGCGAGATGTGAAAAAATAATTCCGGTTACAACAAACATTTCCGACACAGAATGTATAATAGAATCTAAAGAAATTTGTAGTAATGTATATTTAGGCTCAGCTATTAGTACAGTAAAAAATTATAAATGTTTAGCAAGTATTCTAAATATCTCAAACGAATCAGTAACAATTTCTTTACCCCGAATTAACGTTGAACCATTTCATTCACATGTCGAACAAAATCAAGAAACCGAAAATATTAATTACGTCGATCGCTTTAAAAAACTGAAAGATTTAATTGAAATAGAAAATCTTAATGTTGAAGAAATTAATTCATTATTAGATATTTGCAAGGATTTTAGTGACATTTTTTATCTTGAAGGTGACAAAATACCTTGTTCTAGCACAGTAAAACACAAAATACCAACGGATCCAACAAAAGGACCAGTTAATATTAAACCTTATCGATTACCATTTAAGCATCGCGAAATTATCACCGAACATACAGAACAAATGTTACGAGACGATATAATATCACACTCTACTAGTCCATGGAATAGTCCCCTCCTAGTTGTACCAAAAAAACCTGACATTACTGGAGCACCTAAATATAGAGTTGTCGTAGACTTTAGAAAATTAAACGAAATAACCGTAGGTGACGCATTTCCCTTGCCCAACATAACAGATATACTCGATCAATTAGGAAAATCAAATTACTTCACTACTCTAGATCTAGCTAACGGGTTCCACCAAGTCCCAATGGACGAACTAGATAAACAAAAAACTGCCTTCAGCACTTCAACAGGACATTATGTCTTCAATAGAATGCCTTTTGGTTTAAAAGGAGCACCAGCAACCTTCCAAAGGTTAATGAATACTGTTTTAAGTGGCTTAAATGGAATGAAATGTTTTATTTATTTAGATGACGTTGTAATATACGGATACAACTTAAAAGAACATAATGAAAGATTATTAAAAGTATTTCAAAGACTACGAGAACATAATTTAAAACTTCAACCTTCCAAATGTAAATTTTTACGCAAAGAATGCTTATACCTAGGTCACATTATTACCGAAAATGGCATTAAACCTGATCCTGCAAAGGTTGAATGTGTGTCCAAATTTCCCGAACCCAAAAATCCCAAAGATATAAAATCATTTTTAGGTTTAGTAGGGTATTACAGAAAATTTATTAACAATTTTGCCAAAATTGCGAAACCATTAACTGCCTTATTGAAAAAAGACGTAGAATTTAAATGGGACAACAAGTGCAAAAATTCCTTTCAAACTCTGAAAGAAAATATTATTTCTCCACCTATTCTCCAATATCCCGATTTCTCAAAAGAATTTATCATAACAACCGATGCGAGTAATTATGCAATTGCCGCAATTCTGTCACAAGGAATAGTTAATAACGATAAACCAATAGCATTCGCAAGCCGTACTTTAAATAAAGCGGAACAACGTTACTCAACAACAGAAAAAGAATTAGCAGCTATAGTTTGGGCTGTTAAACACTTTAGACCCTATGTATTTGGCACTAAATTCAAAATTATAACAGACCACAAACCTCTACTTTACATTTTTAATATTAACGATCCTGGCTCACGACTAACTAGATTTCGTTTAAAACTGGAGGAATATGACTATGAAGTAATTTATAAAGCAGGTAAAATGAATACAAACGCTGATTCACTGAGTAGAGTAATTAATTTAGTAAATACTAACCTTATTACTAATTACACAGAATTTCAAAACTATTTGCAAACTAATATTATCATTAATTCAAAAATCAAAGATAAAAATACATGTCTATTCCAAACAAATAATTTACACCCCCTAGTTTTATTCCTTCCAAATAATTTTAAACAAAAAGATTTAGAAATATTTCAACACAATAAACAAATAAAAGAACTCCTAGAAAATTTTAACTCCGACACGAAATTCACAGTACCATCAGTGCAGCAATATAAAACGGATAAATATAATATATTTTTATTAATAGATAGTGAAAACATATTTGATGAAGTCAATTATGAAAATATATGGGTTTGCTTACTCCAATTAAAAAATCTTGTAAGTAATAGTAATACTAAACTGTCTTTTCTTAAATACCACTATCATCCCCCTATAAAATGGGAAATTATACATCCCATGTTAAGGTACATTTTCCGAAATTCAGATATTGAAATCACAATATTCGATAATACTCTAATAAATCCAACAGATTCCGAAAGGATTACCATATTACATGAATTTCACAACAGTCCTTTAGGTGGTCACCAAGGTGTGTCCCGAACTCATAAAAGAATATCACAACTATATATTTGGAAA
Organism: Cryptocephalus moraei; assembly: GCA_946251905.1. NCBI lineage: Eukaryota > Metazoa > Arthropoda > Insecta > Coleoptera > Chrysomelidae > Cryptocephalus > Cryptocephalus moraei. The sequence continues at coordinate 527,337 of OX276466.1, read as the reverse complement.
AACATGAAAAAAGACATAAAAAAATTTATAAAAGAATGCGAATCTTGTCAAAAAAATAAATTATCGCGTAAAACAAAAATGCCCCTTGTAATCACTAGCACAGCTTCCCAACCTTTTGAAAAATGTTTTCTAGACATAGTAGGTCCATTACCAGAAACAGAATCAGGCAACAAATATATTTTAACTTTTCAAGATGATTTATCAAAATACATCATCAACGTCCCCTTAAAAAACCAAGAAGCAACAACAGTTGCACATCATTTCGTAACAAACGTAATCTGTCAATACGGCTTACCTGAAACAATAGTTACTGATCAAGGTACAAACTTCCTAAGTCAAATTTTTAAAAATACCTGTAAACTCTTGAAAATAAAAAAAATTCATACCACTAGTTACCACCCACAATCTAACGGAGCTTTGGAACGATCCCACAGAGTTCTGGAAGAATATTTAAGACATTTTATTGAAAACACTCAAACAGACTGGGATAATTGGATTCCTTACGCAACCTTCACCTATAACACTACTCCACATACTGCAACACAATACTCACCATTTGAACTTCTTTTTGGTTATTCACCCAATTTACCATCTTCAATCAATCCGCCTACTCACATAAAACCGTACTATTCTTACGACGATTTCGTAGCCAATCTAAAGTTAAAATTGCAACATTCAAGACTAATAGCCAAAGAAAACCTTATTAATTATAAAAGCAAGACGAAACAAAACTATGATAAATCCAATTTCATTAGAAACTTTGAAATAGGTGACAAAGTACTACTTTACGACGAATCTGTTCGACGAGGTAGAAGTAAAAAACTATCTTCCTTGTGGATAGGCCCGTATACCATAATAAACAAAAATTCTGACGTAAATTATACAATACGAAAAGGCAACAAAAAGCAAACCATTCATGCAAATAGGTTAAAACAATTTTATGATTAGAACATTTTCTTAGTAATTAAAATTATTATAATACATAACTGTATAAAGTAACACCATTCCCGAAATTGTTCACTACAAATGAATTTATATTCATCCAGCCAAGTTCGAAATACATAGCTATAGATGAAACCAAACAGCAATTTATTACATTTTCGGAATTAGACTATTTAAAATTTATAAAAATCACCGAAGATAAAATTATATGCAAACAAGAAAAACCTGTTTCCTTAGCTCATTTAGTTAGAAATTGTGAAGTAGAACTTTTGCAAGTAAAGAAAATGATACCTGATGTTTGCGATAAGAGAGTTATGAATTCAAAAAGATGTGTATTTATTCAATTAATTACCAGCAACACCTGGCTCTTCTCAACACCGCATCCTGAAAGTTTAACTATTTCCTGTCAAAATTCAAAGAAACCCGAAGACGTTATATTACGAAACTATGGTAGTGTCACAATAGGTAAACGATGTAAAGCTTACAGCCCTTCATCAATGCTTGTGCCTCACGGTAATGTGCTTCAATCCGAAATTTTTAGTGAATTTGTGCCCCCGTTTAACATCGACGATGAATGTTGTGGTAATGTTAAAGAGAAAAACTTAAACTTAACCGAATTATTAATTAACGAAAATTACAAAACACTAGCAAAACACATTCCCGAATTAGATATTGCTAGCCATAAATTAGACGACATAGAAAAATTAGCAGACGACATACAAAAAAATAATGTAACATCAAATTATACATTTTCTTCATCGGTATTAGCATACATTATAGCAATCATTGTCGTGATATTTTTAATATATAAAATGTACAAGAGGTTTTCACGAACCTCTTCTTGCTGTGGTATACCCAACGTTTGTATAAGGGTAAACCAAACTGTTCAACCATCCTCACGTAGAGGAAGTTACATTGCCCAATATACCTCTCGTCAAAATCGCGAAAATTCCAGTTCGACGGAAAATATCGAACAGGAAAGCGCTGCCGTTGAACAACAGCGCAGCACAATTAAATACATCCCGCAAACTAGGCGACAATTAAACAAATGAGTAATTATCTATTAAAAGTGGTTTTCTAAGTAATTACATTAAGTATAAGATGCATGAAAACGCATCGTATGATATATGTCTTGATATTTCTTGTAAACGATTGTTAAGCTTAAAAGTATGTTTAAATTATAATCTCATTATAATAATTTTTATGCTATTCTTTAGGTATTATACTAGGTATTCATTATACATTACTATATATGTTATTTTGGTAAAAAATTTTCCTCGCCTTCATCTTATCATTTTTAGATATATATTGTATTAGGATTTTATTTAAATTTTTCAAAGAGATTTTCTAATAATTCAATTTAATTATTATAAAATCTCTCCTCAAGGGGGGAGGTGTTGTAATCCAATCATTCGGTACCTACTTCTAATTATACTTTATTCCTTTAATATTTCTATTTCCACTTAAATACTTAAATTCATACTTTGATTATATTGTAAACCCTAAAAACCATCGGTCCCTTTGAAGATACTCCTCTTTTGTTAATTTAATCTTCCCTCGTAATGTACCCTCAGTCATTAGTAGTTAGTAAACAACCCCATAACCTTTATTACCAATTTCCTTTACAATAGTTGTTATCATACTTCCACTTAAATTGTACATATTTGAACCTAAACTTTTATGATAAGATTCCGATGGTTATTATTATCAAAAAGTGCCGAAGGTCGGATTACGGGTGGTCCCGGACAATAGAGGGAAACTCCCACCACCACCACATTTTTGAGTAGTTAGGTACCGACACGTAGTTTTAAGAAGACGGCATTCGATGATTCTATTCGATTCCGTCAAACACTCACAATCGTTCAGTTGTAATAATAACTTTATAAAATAAAACGAGTTAAAATTAAACAATCTTTTAAAATTCATTTTACAAAAACTCGGACGCGACGTGAGCGCCCATAACATTTTGGTGGCAGCAGCAAGCCCATAACAATACGGTCAATTGACCTCTAAAGAAATAAAATCCAAAAGTGCTACTAAATTTAGCCATGCGTTTTTGAGAACGGGGTAAGTTTGTCCACTTTTCGATTTTTCGGCTATAGCGCAAAAACTATGCATTTTTTTAAGATATGTGTCGTAAGATTTCTTGTAGAGAATTAAATTTCCTATGAAAATGACATTTTTTTAAGTCGAAAAAAAATTTATTTAATGAAATTAATTCAGAAACACAGGTAAAAAATGGAAAAATCTAAAAAAATGAATTTTTGGCTATAACTTTTTTCTTGAGCAATATTTGCTCAACCACATCCCATAAAGGTAATCTCACCGTACCTCATACCTTTTCCGATTTTTCCTACATATCATTCTCGGACCTCACGTGTCGGAATCGTAAAACCGGAACACACAATACCTTTTAATTCACGAGAAACTTTTATGAAATAATTAATTTAACCCACACAAAGAGGAAAAACTCCCGCATCATATATTACTGTCGCTCTATCGGAAGATTCGATCTTTACAACTGAAGATTACGGGGCGAGGCGTAGTCGCAATGTAAAACAATATTTAAAAAATAAATTTTTCTCGTAATCGGTAGATACGACGGATCCGTTCCAGAGGTGATTAAGATATCTGCTATCTGGTTACATAATTAGAAAGTTTGTTTTTGGGAGATGGGTCGACTATAAATGCTCGAAACGAGGTTTAGCAGCGAATCGAATCAAATTGAATTTTAGGAGTTTTGTAACGTTTAATATTTCCCAAGTTGACTTTTGTGAAAAAGACCTTGATATCGCTTTATTAACTTAAAACTCTTCGATGACTCATCACTTGTGATAATGGTTTCTATTCGATCGTGACAAACTTGGGAGTTCTCCAAACTTCCTAATTATTTAATAATGGGATTCCTATGTACACGTGGATTTGTATTGGAAAATTTGTGAATTTTGTTGTCTGGAAAATTATTTTATCCTCGTCGTTTTTCATATTTCGCAGATTATCTCGAAATTCGCCCTAAAGATTTTTTCTGTCCAGTGTCTATAATAAAGTTTATTAACACTCTTTCCTAAGTCTTCTCTAAACTGCACTTTACACTCGTTTCAGGTTTTTCGAATTTTTCCAAAATTGGCCCAAAATATTTTCCTACCTCCTTTATTGTAAAATATTAGAGAAAAGTCCGATGGGTAAATTTCCAATTTTTCATTACACAGAGATTGGTTAATTCAAATCCATATCAAAATGTTCTATACTTTCAATTAAAATAGTTATTTCAAGCACATCTGAAAATCTTTCAGTTGTTTATGTTCCTGAAACATTTTCTACTCGTTTCATTTCTTGAAGCCTGTAACGTTTTCCTCCTTTTTTTACAGGAGAATGAGGTTATACGTAAAGTCTGAAACGAGGAACATAATAAGAACCTCATGGAAGACATGAAAATCAACAAATAACAGCTTTTATATAAATAAGGAAAAAATAAGGAAGTTTGAAAAACTGAAAATTCACAAGAGTAAAGTGCCCTTACGGTTCATTATCCAGAATACATTTCATGTAGAGAGCTGTAGATATTTGATAAACGAGATAAAATATTAAACGCAATTTTTGAAAACGCTGGAAAATCTAAAATTTTCAAGAGTGCCTTTACGGCTGATTTTAAAAAATATTATTTTATCCACTTATGCCTTTTGGAAGTTAATTTGATAGTTTCTTTTTCATTTTCTCATCAATATTTTTGTAAAGACGTCAATTTAGTTATCTGTTTTATAGCTTTTGTCCACTCTTTCATTAGTATCGTCGGAAAATGCCAATTTGGCTTTCTCATTTAACTTACTCGAAAAGTGTTAATGAACAAAAATTTAGTTGCATGTTGAATAATTGGTTCACTGACTTAATTCATTTGGAGTCAGCTATATATGTTTATAACTCATTGCCCAATTTCCCATAATTATTTTCGTGAAAGGCCAATTTGGCTTTCGATTTCAGTCAACTCCAATAAAATAATTTAAAAAATTTGTTTTGACCTTCTTAAGTCGTTCCAATTTCTACAGCTTTACCATCACTACTTTGGAAAGCCAATTTAACGTTACTTGTCAATCAAGTCAAAACGTTTAATAAACTTAATTTCTACGCTTGAATCGTTATCTCATGCCCAAAAACCCTTCAGAAGTCATTCAAATTTTTACCCCCTTAGATACAAAATATGGTTACTAATAACGGACTCAGAATGTATCCAGGCTAAGACGTAATTTTGATTGAATTGATTGATGATTTTGAATTTTGATTTGTATTATGGTGCAACTACTTTTGTTAACTTAATTACTTATTAATTAATTTATTGCTAATTACTTTTAAATTGATGTCTATTTTGTTATGAAATTGCTGGTTGTTGTTGTGCCTGCAAGGAGATTCAAAAATAAGTCCCATAACCTCTCGTAGTTTTATTTGAGTTTCCTGCACACTTCCTGCAAATTAGGTACTTTCTATGTTATATATGTACGTACTGTCTTGTTTTTGGAAGTAAAATCATGCTCGTGAACACCTTTTTCGCGAAACTTGTGAACACATTAACTAGGTTAATTAAAGCAATGAGAAGATTAAACATGGTTTGGTGCTGAGACGAGATGACGTGGTGGTTTCCGTCGTGAACGATCCCGCCAAATTTTACAGCAATCGTAACTCCAGAAATTTTCCAACGATTACCTAAAATTCACCTTACTTAAGGTCGCTGACGCCGTTACTCCAAACATATTGCAGCAATTTCCACCCTACATACCCTTCCCCCACCCCCACCCCATTTCGCAATATCTTCATTACGACCCCCCCCCCTCACCTTCTCCCTCACTTCTCATTTAAAAGGTGATTTGTAAAGTCTTATCGCTCGCGCGGTAAGGGCGCCTTATACTTACGACCGTAAAGGAAAGATTATCCCTCCCGTCCATAATTTAGTTATTTTTAGTGGGAATGCGTTGTTATTACCTCGACCCGGATCGTGTGGGTTCGACGTTGCGTCGCGAACGCGAAACGAACGTGCCTGAGGGACGGTATTTCGAGAAATTGCAGGGAATTATGAAAATGGGGCGTAGGCCGATTTTAAGTTTTTGGATTACTCACTTTGTTCCGCCTGAAAATATCAAAACGGGACTTTATAATTTTCAGAGAAAACGATGACGTGACGAAAAGTTGTAATAAGAAATAATTATACTCTTTTCAAAACAAATCTCGATGCAGGTCATTTTGATGACGTCAGAATCATCCAATACTGCCAACTTGATATAGTCACAGGACATCGAAATTTATGTGTTCCGTGTATATTTTAGGTTGGCAATATACATAACCATATATATTGCCAACCTAAAATATACACGGAACACATAAATTGCGATGTCCGGAGACTATATTAAGTTGGTAGTATTGGATGTTTGGTGACGTCATCAAAATGACGTGCATCGGGATTTGTTTTGAAGAGAGAGTTATACATGTAAATGGAACTTATCTAAGTATCTTGTGAATATGGTATGTATCGTTGTCCCATATCTTGTTGTACTGACATTTCTATCATTAGACATATTTGAATTTAATTCTGTGCTCCACGTTAAACTATCGTATCTCATGTAACACGCTCTTTCCTTCCTATTGTTCTATCTATACATCGTTCTCTTTTCTGTTGGAGAGAATAACCAGTTGGAGAGGGAACACCCTGCACGCTTATACTCCATATCTGTATACAGACCGTTTCTACAGGAGTCGCAGTATGGTATAAACATAAGAGCGAAAGAAAGGCCATATATATTTCTCGTTGGCTAAACAGAGAAAGAACTTTTGCGACGTTGCTAGCTCGCGAAACATCACAGTCATCGCCACACTCTACCGGATTATTCGCTGTATAGCCTCCGAGGGGAATATTCGGAATGGGTTACGGACCGGCCGGCCGGCAACGTTGCAAAACTTCCTTCTCTGTCATACTAACGAACTACTATTAGTTTCTCTTTCGCTCTTGTTGATTTCGGACCCTGCATTTCAATAGAATAGGTCCGTATATAGGTATATTGTATATACCCATAACGCGTTTCAATATACGATGACTCATAGCGTTACAGATTTCATGCTGACTCAGATTGTTGAAGTTGTGCTCTCTTATTCAATTGAAAAACCAATTTTAAAATGGACATTTCTACATTTATCTGGCATTAAAAAACTAACGTTGATAATAAAATGAAAATGATGGAAATAGCATGGAAGGCAGGCAGTCCTTTTGAAATAGTTAAGAAGAAAACCAGATATGTACCATAAATACGGAATAACCAAAGCTTTAAACATGAGCTGAAAGGTTTCATAAATTTCCGGAAAATTCTTTCAAATGGACTATCAGAGAATGCTCAAATTGACACTGTTAAATTTCAAAATTTTATAGCTGAAATAGCAAACTGAACGCCACAAAATATCAACCATGGGACGTAAGAATAAAATGGTGAATTCGCCAAACGTTCACCCCTCTTATACAAAAATAGAAATCATTAAATATCGCAACCTTAAAACGTCAAAATGGCAATTATCACAATGTTCACCAATACATTAATGCTTAAAATTACGAGCGTCAATTCTCAAAATGGTGTCCACGTATTATCAAAACGGAAATCGTGATACGTTACAAAGGCCTACAAGAAACGTAAAAATTAAAAACTTTTTTTTAAAGGTTCAGAAAGAAGACACCATTTTAGGACGTGGACCCCAAACAAGACTTTAAACAACACCAAGAATTTATTACCATTTAGTATTGTTTCATTCAACCTTAATTAGGAAAATTTACAAACTTCGAAACTCACATTACGTATATACAAAAACACCAACAGAGGATTATTAAAAGTTTATTATTTGTACGTAGCTCTGTTTATTGCTTCGTTAATGGAATGAATCTATAACGATTCACTGTATATGCAATGTACGACAAAATAAACACGCCGGCTCAATTTATTAATTCATGTTGTTGAAGGTAGTATAATTTAGGTAATACGAAACGAGCCGACAAAAAAAGGGGAACCTCCAATTAATGGATTGCGTCGGAATTGGAAAAACGTAATGTACGGGTAATAAAGGGTATGGATAATATTAATGTGATTAAAAACTATGGATAATTACGTTAAACGCCGGAAAGTTAGTGTAAAATGGAGTTTAACAAAAGTTCAAATCTGATTACTTTAGTTATTAATTGTACGGATTACATTTTAGGAACTTACTTAGGCAGCTTAATGCACTTGATAACGACGGTTAATTCTAAATAATTTCTGTCGTAAAGTTTCAACGAAATTGGAGCTTCCAATGAATTAATCAGTTGGAATATTTATATTCGCGCTACCATTGCAAGTTATCTATTAAGTAACTTACACTAATATCTAAAATAAATGAATTAATCCTCATTTATATTAAGTAGCTTCTTCTTCTAGATGATGTTCTTAATTAACAAATACTGAACTTTAATACAATGAGAAATAAAGTTATTCTCACTTCTACTTTATTTGACACTCTGGTAAGGCCATTTTAATTTTGGTATAGATTGAGGCTGCTCTTTGGGAGAATCTACTCGGTGGCACTTTCAAGAAATATAGACTATAATAATAATAATATAGAGACTATAAGTAGGACTAATAGGGAGTTAATTAATTAGAAGAATTTTAAGATAAGTTGGTGAAATTCGTGGTTACATGAATAGAAAATATTTTATACATTGTGGCATTGTGTCGATTTCAGTTTATTTACGAATCAATTAAGCTCGTACGTCGTACTTCCTACCTAAACCAAAATAGGTTTACGAAAAGTGAAGCAACCTTTTACTCTTCCTGAAACATGTCCCTGTTATTAAAATCCCATGGTGCGCACCGAGCACAGATACACCATCTATTTATTTACTCTTCAGATGCGCTTTAATTCGACAGGTGACTTCTATCGGTGCCACAGATATCTCACAGATCTGGCACGTGCTACCGTTTGTTTGGAGATGCGTTTCTCTTGATTGATTTTTATATCGAAAGGTGAAATCATAACAGTGAAGTGCCGAGAGAGGAGAAACGTCTACCGGCGGGAAATCAGATTTTTCTTAATCGCCAGACGTCGCTTCGCTAATGAAGGAAGCTGGAAGTTATATGAAAGTGGAAGCGTATATGTGTCACTTTAAAGGGTGGTGTAAATGTAGTCCCTAACGATCTCTTTTTTTATATTGTCACGGTCCTAAGGGCTTACGACCCAGAGGAGTGGTAGCTTAGACGAAGAGAAAAGAGTAGATATATTAACAACATTTATTGGCAGAAAGGGGCTTGTTGTGGTTCACTTAGGGGAGGAAGAAAAACAGAGATGGCACGCCCATGATAAGAGGCAGCAAATTACGACAATAACGACAATAACGACAAAAACTATGGGCAATTGGAGGCTTGCCTGGTTTAGTTGGTTTTTACTATTTACAACTAATTTCAAAAAATACCAAAAATTTGATCGTCACGCCGATAAGGAAAATCAAATATAACCGACTCTCATGAAAGAATAACAGTGAAAGGTCCAACCCTTGATCACCTAAATGGCCTTAAAAGCACTTAATGGTGATGGCCAAAGGGCCATGAACTAAATATGAGCTTCATTAATTAATCATGGCAATTTAAACCAAGAAAAAACACCAAGTCTTAACCAACTGCTTTATGCTTAAAGCAGTTGGTTAAGACTCGGTGTTTTTCCTTTGGTTTAGCTTCATTAATTATTACAGGAAAAATCTGACTTATTTGTATGAAAAGTCGTCGTTCTGGTTTCGTACGTCTTTAACTCAAAAGTGTGAAATTCATTTTGGGCTGTTTTGTTGCGAGTCGGAGTCGCATCAATAATTCATCGGAGACCGCCAATCTCGGTTATAACCGTTTTTCGAATTCATAGAAACTTCTTTGAGGCGGAACATAAGAGGGAAGATAGAGGGAGCGAAGTTGGTTAAATAATGTATCAGACGAGGTTATATCTTATTTACGGAACGTTTCAACGTGTGTTCCCGTCGGATTTATTTATTAAGTTCTCGACGAGAGTAAACGGCTCAGCGTCTTCCTCTCTCTCTCTTTCTCACTTATGTGATTATTCTAAACACCTCGCTCGACGTAATTAAGTTGTCTCGGATATCCGCAATCGTTGCAGATCTACGTGCAATCTTGTAAGGCTGAACATACGGTTGAATATCTCTATTCTGACGTTATTTTCTCTATGACTGATTAGTTGAGGGGGTAACAGATTCGGAAGTCAGTGGGACTTTAATAGTAAATCCTTCATATTGCGTAGGCGAGATATCCTCGAAATCTTCAAATAGTTACAATGCAAATGAAGGGATTTTGGATATTTTCATAAGATACAATTATGGTCTCCATTGAGTCTTTGATAAATTGAGCCACTTTTCTAATTTTTATGTAGCTTAATACCACACGTAGGAGGAATCAACATTAAGTTTTATAATAATAAGATAAAGTTTTGAAAAGCTGGTTTAAACTAATTAAATCAAGTTTATTATGGCCTCAATACTGGGCCAATATCGTTTTTATGGGATTTTAAATGTAGACAATTCCAATTTAAATAACACAAATTAGACAAATTGACGTGTTTCCCATTATAATAACACGGAATGGATAAAACCTATTTAATTAACTGAGGATGGTGTGGTAATTGTTTTAATTGTGTTTTACATAAATTTAATTTTTTTGTAACATTTTTGTGATAGATATATCTGTGTTAATTAATTCACGTAAGAAGAATTTTCATGGGTTTCACAATAATATGACAAAATTGATAGAACCTGATTAATTAATTAAACAATGATTTGTTATGGCCTCAACACAATTTACAGCACATTCGATTTTTGTAACAGGTGTTGGTCGCAAGGATATTCAATTTAAATAACTCAAATGGGTCATATTAATGTTTTCCTCATAATAATAATGATGTGAATTAGATAACTTTTGGATATTTAATTGAATTTGGTCCCTAAATGGTTTCACTAGCGATTTATATCTAAAATTGTTATTGCAATTGTTTAATGAGATTTATATTACAAAATATCCAATTTAAATGACACAAGTTAGATGAATTGACGTGTTCCCATACTGCAACATTTATTTCTAATTTATTTACACTGTCCTAATTATACACTACACACACTTAATATATTGAGACTATTACTGAAATAATTAATTTATATAACACACTTAACTTTTTAATTTATTTGTACAATTCGCTTGTCCGTTTTTCGCACTGTTTACTCTTTCGCGGCTTCACGCCTAATCTCATCTCTCCGACCGCAAGCCCGCTTATATACATATCTCAATTATATTCGCAATGATTCCTGAAAGAACTCGATCCTTCTTTTCCCTAATAATGTTTATCTAGAAACGCCCAGAAGGTAATAAATCATTCTTTCCTTAATAAGATGTTGCCGGAACGATAGGGACGGTTTTTTTATTGCCCACTTAACGGAGCGTTTTGAAGTATCCGCCGAGGTCCGATAAGAGAAAACACGTTGCGCGTTACAATACGAAATGGCTAAAACTAAGTTAATTGAGTAAGTAATTGTCTTTTAATTGAGTTTTGTATAAATTGAACCATTTTGAAATTTTATGATATTTCTGACATAGAACTATCTGTTCATGTAAGAAGAATTTTCATGGGTTGCACAATATTATGACAAAATTTATAAAAGCTTGTTAATTAATGGCCTCAATTGAGTGTAACACAACTTGCGCCACAATCGATTTTTGTAAGAGGTCGTAATTGCAGAGATATTCAATTAAAATAAAACAAACAGGACAAATTAACGTGTTTCTCAGAATAATAATAACGTCTGGAGATTTCATTGAATTTGGTCCCTAAACGGTTCCTTTGAGATTTATATAAATTGAGCCATTACAGTTGTTTAATGAAATATCAAATTTAAACAACATTAGTAAGACTAATTGAAGTGTTCTTTTTAATAATCATACAAACTTGACGTTGAATGTGTGAGCGAAATGAAATAATCTCTTATTTCCAAAAAGGAATCTTAAATTAAGACAATTTGTAAATAGCGTAATTATCAAACATTTTCCGGTCCCACGATTTCCTCAATGTCTCACTCACGGAAAACCGACGTTGTCGCGTGACCGACGGTCATCTATCAGTCCGTATCAACTTATATTTACCTATCGGGAACACGACGTTCCGGTTATCCAATTATGAACGGTTAATTAGTCCCATGAAAACTTCATCGCACGTTACCAATTGTCGCGAAGGGGTCCAGGAAACTTTTCCTCATTCTAATCCAATCAAGGGTGCACACGTATACGTCCCGCATCGAAGCGCCGTATTAGAGGGAATCTCAGAAGCGTCGGTTATAGATATTAAGACTGGCAGTTGGCACCGAAATTTAATTTCGCGTCAATCACGTTTATAGATATATGTGTTGAGAGAGAGAGAGAGAGAGAGAGAGAGGGAAGAGGAGAAGGAGAGAGAAATTAATGGCAACAAATGGATTGGATGCGAGATATGAGCGGAAAAAATGAAAAATGACATACGGAGGAAATCAAACATCAAATATTATTTAAGATTTTTCCAAGTTAAATTGAACTTTTCAAATCGATAACATGGAAATTTATTGATTAATAAGAGCGGTGCGTTGTTGAATAAATGAGCGTGCCTTATAAACTTCCCTGGATGGAACGACGGCAACTTTCCGAAGTTGTTTGGAAAGCCTTATTAAACGATCTGGGGCGGATTTTCAATATTGCATTAATCCCAGTAATATTTTACGAATTTTCCAATTTCATTATCGAGATTCGGTGCTTTGAATGCTTCTTCCAACACGTTACAGAACATATTTGGTTTTACAAAAATATTAACAAAGTTGATGTAGTATCGTTTGACTATTGTTCTCGAAATAGATATAGATCAATAGGAGGTAAACCAAACCTAAATCATGTCCCAATAGTTCCCAAATTAAATGTTCTCATGAGAATGCTGAAAACTTAATGTTTCACTACGTTATGTTTCACTTAAATCCTGCAGGATCAGGACAATGGTTGAATTTGAATTTAAAATATTTTACTTTAAACAACAAACTTTGAGCTCACTTAATTCAATTGATATTAGAGATGTCCAAAATTGGATATTAAAATAACGAATTTTCCGACCTCGCCGATCAGTGGCGTAGATTTTCCGACTGCCCAATTACTAATAAAGTCACGTCCGATATGTATTACAATTTTCCCCGATAATATCGCAAATTTTCCGGAATTTTCCGGCAGCCCCCAATTAGCAAAGTCACTATCGAGCGGTTAAGAGTAATCCCCGTGCAACCGCGAATTTTCCTCCACTAACTAGTACAGAAATGTCACACAGGTTACAATTTCCCTCGATGAATCTGCGAATTTTCCTACCACTGCTAACGAAGATCGCTAATTTTACGGAGATGTCTAAGATTAGATATTAAAATGACGAATTTTCCGACGTGACCGATCAGACGCGTAGATTTTCCGGCTGCCCAATTACTAATAGACTCACTTCCGATATATTACAATTTTTCCCGATAATATCGCGAATTTTCCGACAGCTTCTAATTAACAAAGTCACTATCGAGCGATTACGAGTAATGCCCACGCGACCGCGAATTTTCCCCCACTTATTAGTAGAGAAATGTCGTACAGGTTACAATTTCCGCCGATGGATCTGCGAATTTTCCTACCGCTGCTACGGAAGATCGCTCATTTCCCGGAGATGTCTAAGATTAGATATTAAAATGACGAATTTTCTGACCTCGCCGATCAGACGCGTAGATTTTCCGACTAATTACTAAAAGAGTCACGTCCGATATATTACAATTTTCCACGATAATATCGCAAATTTTCCGGAATTTTCCGACAGCCCCCAATTAGCAAAGTCACTATCGAACGGTTACGGGTAATGCTCACGCAACCGCGAATTTTCCCCCACTTATTAGTAGAGAAATGTCGTACAGGTTACAATTTCCGCCGATGGATCTGCGAATTTTCCTACCACTGCTAACAAAGATCGCTCATTTTCCGATTTGAACATTAATATTTGATTTTTTTTGGTAGACCACGCCCTCTATAAATAGATTATAGATTTGTACATAATTAGAATGGGTGGATTTCAATTTTTTTCACTTAAGATTTCCTCTTAGACCAACCGTTTTCCTTAAAAACACATAGGTTACTTTGCCATTTTCGTTTGCTTTGCATTTGTTACGTTATTGCAATGTAATATAAATAATCTTTTTTTGTGGAGTTTGATACTTGCACAAGGGAATAATTTGAGCAATTTTAAACATTTATATTTAATTTCCACGCTCAACCCGGCCTTCTCTTGAACTTTAAAAACGCTCTAGGAGCATTTCGTATTAGGTAGAACTTAAAAATCTGGCGCCCGAGCTTTACATCGAATCCGTGCACTGTGAGAATTTTTGAGAACCACCAAATGGCAGTTAAGTATCAGCAAAGACATTTTGCGCGATTTTTTTCTGTAACTCCCTTCGGCGCGTCCCATAAATCAGCGGAAATAAAATGATTATCAAGTATACATCATCGCCTTCGCCCCCTCGTTATTCCCAACGTGTATACATAGGCAGAGAGAGGGAGTAACGTCCCGACCGAAAATTACCTGTTCCATCATCTTATATTAGAGTGTTCCATCAGCATTCGAAGAGTCATGGGGGAAATTACGACTGACACACAAGAAAGCCATTACGTTTTTGTACTCGCGCTCCTTCTCTCTCTCACACACACACCCACACCTAAAACTAATGGATATAATTCCGAAGTGAAAATAGCGTGCGGCGCGTAATCAACAATGTAGATAGTCACCAGGTTTTTTGTGTCGTGTGTTTCGACGCGGGGGTAGGGGGAAGATGTCGAGGATTAATGCCGCATTCCGTTGGAGTATCGCTAATTACTGACCCGCTCCCGTAATTAATCACAGACGTACCCCCCTCCGGACAGCCACTCGAGCCTTTCATTAAGGCAAAGGGATGATACCGGGATCTCGAACTATCCCGCCCCCACCATCCTCCTCCCCGGGAACGTTTTAACATATACGTACGTAAGTTTCGACGGCCATCTGGAACCTACAGCTTGAATTTTAAACTTCCCTTGCTCTCGCTCTCTCTCTCTCTCTCTGTTTCACGCTAACGACATTTCCACATAATAATAAGGTAAAACTTGTTTGAATGAGTTCTCCACCGTAAGGGAAACTTTGCGACCGGGCGTTCCATAGTTTTATCGTCGTGTAGTTGGCAGAGGAAATGGAAGGGAGAGCTGGTGTATGTGGGACGAAAACCTCCCTCGTGAGAAAAACAAGCGGTAAATCGAGTAACCGCGAGATATGCGTACAAAGTAAAGGGCGTGTTCAAAAATTAACCTCAACTAGGATACGGTAAACTTCAAACTTCACGATGAAGCTCCGGTCGTAACGTTGGAGAGATTGTGACAGAGTTGCCTCTGCAATGGTGAAATACTCGGATATTGGGATACAATCTTCTTTTGTGACTTGTAAAACTTGTGATAGGTCACTATCATTTCTTGAAACCCTTTGATCTTAAGATGGAAGTTTTGTACTTTAAGAACGATGGGGCTTGACCATGAATAACTGACTGTTTCTAAATAAACTTCTTGTTTGTTAAATATACCACGATTTAATTACCAAAATTTCCAACCCTCCCTTGGCATGTAACCTAAAGAGAATATTACCGTTTCCCATTTGGGGATAAATTGCATTTCACTAGTGAAACTGTCTATAAGATCACATATAACGTAGAAGATCTACCAAATCAGAGCTAAAATAGGTACTACAAAAACGTTACAAGAAATGTAAATGCAGATTTAAATAATACGTTTCCCAAAATTTAGCACACCTGTCGTACAAAATCTACGATATATGGCTCCTGACAAGATTACCGGTCTTGAGAAACAATAGTTCATATTGCATGGAAGTGGTAATCTCCCCTAAAAACACCCAGCGCAATGCATATGGTCGCATAATTCATGAATTTGAAGGTGAGATATACTAAAAAATTTTAACAGGTTATCCTTAAATTTAATGGAATAAGTTACTCTTCGTTGGTTTGTAATGCACCAAATAACGTTTATCCCGACTTTGATAAATCTCGAAATTTTAAAATTGAAGTACTGGATCTTTCATGAAATATATTTTAAAGAATTTAGAGCAAGGGGACATCCGACTTCGGCCACCATTCCCCAAAGAAAGGAAAATCACAGCCGACTTCGGCCACGCGATTTTATCAGTAGGATTAGTAAGGATTATAACTCGTTAGGCCAGGTAGGTGCAATGAAATAAAATTGTGTGGATTTCGGTCAGTAATTTCTTTCAGTTTAGTGTTAAGTTAGTAAAAGTAAAATTGGAAAATAGAGAAATTATTAAATAGCGGCGGCGAGTTCCTCCCCGACGACCATATTTATTACATGAATTCGCTATCGCTCGTTAAAGGGCAAGGATAAACAATTGAGGTTTAGCAAAACGAATAGGACTGTTGACGCTAACATCAACATTAATTTAGGTTAAGAAATTGTAATTTATGTTGAACTAATTTTGGGAACTTTTCAACACGTTTTGTTTTACAGACAGATAATAATCACTGACGCCCTCAGATCCAGACCCGGAGAAGCACGATACGCCCTCTCTCAACAACTATAACTTCCAGAACTTCAAGAGATTACGTCACGTCCTGATCTCCAGCTACTACTACAGTCTCCAGTCTTACAACCTGGAGACAAGATTCATCTCCGCAGCCACCCACGAGCTAGGAGATATCTACATACAGTCCACTCTCTAAAGAGATCATTTCACACTTTCGTTCAAGGACGAATAATTTGTCTTGAATGTATGTTGCAAATGTAGACCTAAAAAGAAACATTTGCTCTCTACACAAAGCCAATTATTAACTAGCGGATAATTGGTTAATCCAAAAAATTTCCAATGAACCATTTTTCTCGAAATCATTGCAATTTCATTGGTTTATTGATTCGCTTACAATTTGACAGCAGGGCGCATTTTGGTTCCCTAGGCTAAGTCCTAAGCAATTCAGGTGGAACGGTGGCCGAAGTCGGCGTACTTATCAACGTATCATAATCCTCCGCTTACGCTGTTAAAGGTTCGTGGCCGAAATCGGCTGCTCCGATTTGAAACGCTAAGGACATTATCTTGTGATAAAATTACGGTAGCAATTATTGCTCTATGAGAAACATGTAGAGAAGGGCAAAACTTTATAAACCCTGAAATGAGCGAACTTGGCGATACTTCCTGAAATTCAGTTTTTAAACGTACATACAAAGTATACATAAAACCCACACCTTACTCACCGTCATATTGATACCCCCTTGGCGGAACTCATAAATCATAAACTCTACCCCAAAATCCCAATTCTTGTCCGACCCGTTCAGCTCTATCGAGTTCCGTCCCGTGCCGCCCTTCGGATATCGAGATTGGATTTATTGTCGCCGTCTAATCCCTTATCCCGTGACGCAACGAGTGTAATTGAGACAGTGCAAGCGTTATCCCTCGAGAGGCGCCTTAAATGCGGTAATGGAAGCCTGTCTTGTTTATGACGTAATTAACTTCGTTTAACATCCGTCTTGTCCGTCCCATAATGAAATTTCATCGACGGAGACGAGACACGCGGAACCGAGGAATTTTGAGAGGAAACGATGCGTAAGGTTCGGCAATGTAGTAAATTTGTGCGTGCGGGTAAGACCGACTTTAACTCCATCTTTATATCTTGTGCGACGTTATTACGATAAAAACTACCTCTACGCAAAGTGGTATTGATATTACGGGATAAATGAGATTTACGCTTAGTGATAACGCGGTGAAGCGGCCTCGTTAACTTTTAGGTTTATCGTTAACGATGGGAGCTCGTACGAAAAAAGTTTAAAGAAATTTTTTGCGGACAAGGATCAACTTTATCGAGGGATTAATTTAAGAAAATTACGATGTGTTTCATATGCCTGGAAGTGTTAAACGCGATTGCCGAAATAGTCGTAATTTCACAAAAAAGGATTTCAGGAAACCTTAATATCCTTTTCACGACGGAAGAAGTTTCGACGGGACCAGGTGTTTTACAATGGATTGATGCGAATTTTCGACGGCATGACCGAAAAGGTGGTTTTATTGTACAGGTATTTTCGACTGTAAAGAACTTGATGGTTGAATTAGGAATGAAAATAAGGGGATATATATACACGTCAAAACAGTTTATTTGCTACTACAGGACAAGAGGGCAAGGAAAATCTACGGGAAACCCCAGCTTTATCACGAAAATATTAAAGGGCAAGGAAATACGCAAATTACGGGAAATCCCATCTTTATCACGAAAATTTTAAAAGGGCTTGAACTTGAACCGTTCCTACCGATACACTTCCTATCTACCTGTCTTAAGCCGACGTCGAAATTTCTTGTAAGATTATTTGACCTTTCAGTTAACGCAGGTACTCTCAATATTTGCAGTCGAAAGTTCGCCCGCTGCCTTTTCAGGATTTCACACAAGGCGGTGTAATTTTTTTGGTCTTATTTGTGTTCAAGATCTATGAATTATAACAAGCAGCATCTTCTGGATAAAAGTTAACTCACTTTATAAAAGTGGTGTTGTAATTTCCAACAAGAAGCGCTGTTAGTCTTTCAGGAGACCTCTATACCTCTTCAACAGCCAGCAGTAATGCTATGAATATGAGCGTTCTGAAATTTAAAATAAGCCTTGAGAAAAATTTGTGACCTACGAAACTTCTCAGGATGGACAGTACAGTTTTCAGGGACTCGCCTTGAAACAAGTAAAGTTCATAAAATTTCTGTAAAGAATGATTAAACTGCTGTAAGGAAAAAAAGTACATTCCACAAACTTAGAGAACTCTTAAGTGAGAATGGTACTTACTGAAACAATACTTTTCGAAATTGTCAAATCTTGTTTCTAGAAACATAATGAAATTTCATAGTTATCCAAATCAACTAACGTCTCCAGACAAAATTGTGATTTTTCCCCTAACGAAATCTCTACAAAATTTACAGAACGTCCTAAAACTCTGTACTTTGTGAAAGTGATGAAGAGTGTTATTTGATAAATAAGTATGTGTATAGATTTTAAAAAGGATGCATGTAAGTAATGGAATTCCACTCTGTGACACTCTGTAGGGCTCAACTTTCTAAATTTGTTCTTTTACTGAAAACTAATAGAAGGCTTCACTTATTTTAAACATCCCAACACTGGTTTTTCCATGAATAAACTATACCATTAACGACACCCTTTATTAACCTCCCACATTTCCTTCCCCTATTTCAATTACTACATCAACTGTACCGTAGGAACGGTCCCAAAACCCACCCCCTCTCCTCGCCGGGGATATATACTGCGTGGTCCGCCCGGCGTAATTGTTAATTTTCATTTCTACTCGGGTTTTATGTAATTTTTTTGAGCGGCGTACTCGTATGTATAACTAAACGTTTTTTAAATTGAATCGCTCCGCTGATTCGATTAAAACCTCGCGCACGAAAAAAAAAATATACACATAGGAGCATCGGTATTGCAACTGAATTAATTTCAGTTTAATTAATACGCAATCATGTCGTTCTCTTTACAGGTAAGCGAAACGGGTATCGACGTAAAGCGAGTAATGAGTGAGGAGGGTCGTCGCCCTATTTTCGAACCTATTTTACCGCCTATTAATCCCCGTAAGACACCTCTGATCCCGGAGAAAAAATCGCCCAAATTTGTTTTTCCACTTTGATTTATCCAATTACGCCGAAATCTATTAATCAAAACCGATCGACGGGGGAGTTTTAATCCCCCCCTTTCCCTTTCGGATTATCCACTCCTCCCTCCGCTCCCGTTCGGTAATCGGCCCCATAACTCACCCTCGCCCTCCTCCCCCACGTTGCATCCATCACGCCCCGCGCGCCTAGGAATAATTATTTCCTCGCGAAATAAAAATTACATTTTACATCTTTGTCAAGTACACGGACTACATTACGATCCGGAGGATAAATCATTGCGGGAGATAAAAGATGCGGCGGCGGGGGCGAGATAGATTTCCCTCCCGTGGGAAATGGATTATTTTACTCACCGAATTCTGGGAGGGAAATTGATTCCGCGGACGTGGCGGGATTTCGTGATTCCATTCGGGGGCTTAGGTTCGATATTCCTCGAGACGTCTCGGGATTTAACGGAGGTACGTCAAAGTTTGCGGTAACTTCGGTTTTTGGTGTTATTGAAAATTGGTTCGTTCCGCCCAGTTTATAACATTCAACGCTAACGAGATTCTAAAAGGTGAGAAAGGCCTTCCAGAAATTGTAAAGTTCACAAGGAAAAAGTGAAATTATATCCTTAGATACAGGCAGCCCAAAAAATTTATTACAAGCTTTCAACTTTCTGGGTCTGAATTGGATCAAAACCTGCAATTTAGTTTTCAGGCACTTTCAGTTGAAAATCTGAAAATTTCAGGAGCTTGTGCTAACCAGATAACAATACATTTAACGTTGTATACGTGTAATTGCTTAGTTAGAATTCTCGGAATTAAAATTCCGTTTGCTCGGGCGCCAGTTTTGAAAGGTTTACTCCCTTCAACCCCAAATAGTTGAAAATGCATAAATGAACACATACGACGGAAATGCTTCAAATTGAGTAAATCGAGAAATTTTCCGAACAACGTAGAGCAGTTTAGAACTCGTTTAAATATATTCTCAAGTTATTCTGGAATTGTTCGGAAAAATGGGAGGGGTTCAAAAACGGGAAAAAGGTTGCTCAAGGTCAGTTATATACACTGTTAAGCACTTCTCGATATATTTATATACTTATAGCTTCGGTCCAGGATAGGTCTGTAAGTATCTGAACACCACGAGTTTCCCCTGCCGAGGGGGTTGAAAAGGGGATGAAACTTGTTTCACGTCGTCCAAATACCTGGGCACTTTAAACTCGAGACGCTTATAGCTTAGGCTCCGAAAAAAGTACTATAAATCCGAATTTCGCTTTCCGTAGGGGTGAAATGGTTTGTCGGTTTAATTTTGAAATGCTACTCGAGTAGTTAGTAACTTTAAACTGAGCACAGTTATAGTTTAGACACCTGAGTGGCTTAAAAAAATTTTGAATTGCACTTTTCGAGAGTGTGAAAAGTAGGGGTGAATATATAGCTTATAGCTTACTCTGGAAGATATTCAGAAAATTTCGAACGAGAACATTTTAGTGCGAATAATTAGAAACTTTAAACTCTGTCTGGTTGTAGCTTAGACTTTCGAATGGCTTGGAAGAATTTAAAATTGCTGAATTTCGCCTAAAGAAGGGATGAAAATGGGGGTAAAATCTATGAAAGAGGTACTAAATCGTTAGAAGATGGAGTCTGTGATTTTAGTTTAAGTTCCCAGATGGTGTAGAAAGATCCGGTAATACAATATTGCCTTTCTAAGGGCGTTGAAATGAGAGAGTTAGTAGATAGTTGAACGAAGTGTGAAGTGGTCTCTATAGAGAGTGGACTGTATAGATCTCTCGTAGCTCGTGGGTGACTGCGAAGATGAATCTTGTCTCCAGGCTGTAAGGCTGCAGACCGTCTCGTAGATTGGAGATCAGGGCGTGACGTGATCTCTTGAAGTTCTTGGAGTTGAAGTTCTAGTTGAATGGAGAGAGGGCGTGACGTGCTCTCCGATGTGACATCACCGGGGTTCGATCTGAGGGCGTATCGTGCACATCCGGGTTTGAAGTTCTCGAAGTTAGATGTTCTCGTAGTTTGAAGATCTCGTAGAACTCTCAGGGCGTAACGTGAGAGCTTGTAGGTTGGGGTGAATGTAAATCAAGACCAACAACACACGTCGTCGTTGAGTATACTAGGTATACCAATTTATTGTCCCCCCAATTTCATAGCTTTTATAAATCTTGTTTTACACTGGTTAAATGAGATATTATTTGTTTTGTTACCTTGCACTAGACTGATCTAATCGAGAAGCGCTTGTTATCACGTTACCTAGACGTCGTGTTATGCTTAGTCAGCTGAGTATGTGGATTTTGAACTTGACCGGCTCACGTTCATTCGTAATTGTTTTCCTCTAGTAACGTGAAACGATCGCTAGTGATATTGATTCGTGCACGAACGTTAAAACATTCTCATAATATTTTACATAACTATCCTCGCTCTTAATTATGACTTGTTTTTTCTGTTTTGTAAAAAAACGCGTGTTAATTTCAATGATTAAATTATGTAAAAAGTTCCCTAAATTCGGTTACAATATATCACGATTTCTTCACCTAAAATTCCCTTAAATAATGTTGACGCTGTTGACACAGTAAATAACTATGTCAAAATTGTACTGAGGTTTAATTGAGATGTAGTATACGAAACACATTCAGGCTTCCTAAATTGAAGTCCTAGTATTTCGCTGTCTATAACTGTCTAGAATGTTTAGAGTACATGTCATTAATGCGTATTGCACAAATATTTCGTCCATTTTCCAATACATACCTCCCGGGCCCTACTTAGCAAACACCTAATTGGATTACTAATGAGCCTTGCACCTATTCTTGCTGCTTTCAGAGAGTTTCAATACGTGACGCACCCGTTAAGCTCAATGAATCCAATTAACGTTATTATTGCATCGCAAGTGTAGTCGTAACTCCATGGGCTACGATATGAGGAAACTTCGACGATAATTCACCGGGCCTCGGAGGTTCCAAGTTAAAAATTTCAACGCCGGACCGTTCGTAAAGGCGCGAGAATTTTACGAGCCGCTCGGGGAACAATTTAAATTACTGCTACTGGTAGGAACAGAAATTTCGGCCGCATTCCGACCGTTTAATTAACTAAGAAGGCAGAAGAGTGCTCCAGATGGGGAACGTCTCGTTCTACGTAAAACCCATAAAAGCTAAAGGAACGTCGCGACGTCTCACGCGAGCACATGCAGCCCCTCATTTCGCAAACATGACGGCGGTCAGACGCAGTCTACTCCATACGTGACCGTACGGACGTTATCAACTTTGGGAGATGTGTAATTCGAAAATTCAGAGGTTTTGCTCCTGCGGTAATTGCGTCTCGTTAAATTAATCAAAAGATGTGTTGTTAAAAATACTTTTAAAAATGTATTTAAATACAAACACAAAAAATTTTTATAAAATGTATTTACTTGTATTTTAAATACTTCTCTGGACACTGTATTTAAATACAAATAACAAGTATTTCGTTTTTGTATTTAAACAGTATTTAAAGTTGTAAATTATTCTTAATTGCAGCAATGTTAAGCATAACCCCAGGAAGCTTAGAATTCCTATTATTTTCTTCGTGAAATTGTTGAAATTATTCAATGTTTGAAATTTCTAAATCAGTTTAAGAAAATGGAATCTAATTTCTTATGGAAACTTTCTAATGAAGTTCTAAAATCTTTGTTTTATTGCCCGACGTTGTGAAGTTTTCAATTATTTTCAAAATATTTAAGTTATTTGTATCGAAAAGCCTCAAATACATAGGCTGACTTTTATACACCAAGCCTAAGTTTATGGTGTTTACACTTAAAAAAATCTCAAAAAGTGTTAGGAATTATATTCTTTGCTTCATGAAATCGCAAAATTTTTGCAATTTTCCGAAATTTACCAACTACTTTGTAAACAAGTCTTTGGAAATTGAAGTGATATTTCAAAACACAACAGGCTAATGTAAGTTTCAAACTTCTAAAAAATAATCCCAAGGCAAAGATGTCGACACATTAGACACTTTACTTCTTAACTTGATCTAACGAAGTAGCTAATTAAAAAACTTCATTAGTTACTTTTCCAACTTCATATATGGCAGTTTAAGTTATTTGTGTTGCATTAGAGTTGTCATAAGTTCTTTAGAAGCTCCTTAACTTCTTTTGAAACAACAGCTTAAGTTTAAGATAACTGCGACTTCTTTAAAAATGTCGACAAGCTACTTAGTACCTTAAAAATTGTTTTACAATGTCACAACTTTTTTAAAATCTATGAATTGTACACCTTCGTTAAGATAATCGCAACTCCTTTTCTAAGTGTCGTAGGATCATTATGACTGTGACGATTAGCTTCAAAATAAGCATGTAAGTACATAAACCAAAATGTAAATACAAATGAACAGTCGGAAATATGCTCAAAAAGTGTATAAAAATGCGCATTTACAGTTACTGTAACAAAATAAAATAAATGTAAGAGCATTTAAGGAATAATTTAGCAAATAATGGATCTTAACGTTGCCCAAAAATGTATTTGAACTACTGTAGTTAAAATGTCAGAGGAAATGTATTTTAAATACACAATAAATACAAATTAAGCTATGTATTTAAATACATAAAAAGTATTTAAAATGCATTTCTAAATACATGTATTTAAATACTTAACAACACTGATCAGAAGATATGCGAAATCAGAAATGCGACCAAAAATTTTTCGACTTGTGTTATCAATTCGTTCCCTAGCGGAATTTAAAAAAAATGCATAACAAAGAAAGATAATGTGTCGAACACGCACCCTCAGCAAATCGCCAAAAAATAAATTTTCAAAGGAAATTCCTAGCGAGGCACATATGTTCAGGTAAACCAAACAGCAGCACGCGAAGCAATAAACGTATCACTAAATAAATACCAAGATAATTAAACGATCGAGATCAATGTTTGGTATCGAGATAAGAACGAGTATCGATATTCTGAGTATCGATTATTTTCAAAACGATACTTCACTGCATCGATACTTTCGCAATCTCCGTACATTAGAGTTCTGTAATTTGAAGTTCCCTTTTCCAAAAACATTAACAATCCTGCGATCCTTCAGATGTAACTATTTTTAAAGTCGTTCCCTAACGGAATTAAAAAAAATGTATAACGAAGAAAGATAATGTGGCGAAAACGAACCTTCGGCAAAACGTGAATCGCCAAAAAATGACGTTGCAAAGGAATTTCCTAGCGAGGCACGTATGTTCAGGTAAACCGAACAGTACGACGCGAAGCAATAAACGTATCACTAAATAAATACCAAGGTAATTAAACGATCGAGATCAATATTTGGTATTGAGATAAGAAAGAGTAGGTATCGATTATTTTCAAAACGATACTTCACTGTATCGATAGATACTTTCTAGGTGGATGTAATTTTCCAAAGACATTTCCGCGGTTTAAAATCCTGCGATCCTCCAGATGTTAACTATTTTTAAATCCATTCCTGAACACCCCCAACTCTAACGTCTGGTCATCGTTCAAAAATCCCTAATTGCCTAATTCCGAACGTTTCTGTTCCGACGACCGACCCTCATTATAAACAATTCAAAGTTAATTTATCGTACGAGGCCACAAAGGAGGCGAATATTCGCCCCGTAATTCGCCAGTTACTCACTTATTCATTAACAAACCGCGAGAATTTTTCATCTTAATTCCGTTTCCTTCCCTCCGAATCGAACAAAAGGTGAACGCCGCTGCCATTTCTGCGAAAGTATCACAATGCGAAAGTTAATTAAAAATACTTTCTCGGCGGCGATATGTACTCGCGGGGCGGGCGGCCGGTTTTTTCCCTTTCGCGTTCCGTTCCTCCCCCGTCTGAAGGTGGAAGTAATTAATTTCTCGAGCCACGACGAAACAGAGAGAGAGAGAGAGAGGGAAAAATGGAAAAAGGGGAGCAGAACGTGCCGGGCGAAGTTTTGTTTTTCACTTCACTTATATCACGACAGGAAGGAAGGAAGAGAGAAGGAGAGAGAGGAGGAAAGGGGATCGAGGCTGTATCTACGGGGTGTTCGGAATTTCCCGTGAACGGTGCTCCTATCAAAAACGGACACAAAAACCAGCGGATTCAAACGAACACGAAGATGATCGTATGGAATATTTTGATTTTTCAAAACGTCATAGGCGAAACTCACAAAAAATATAAATTCAACTATTTCTTAATGAAAGGAGGGCTGAATTTTTTTCGTTGAACATTAAATATTTAAGTATTTCAAAAACTTGTTTCAGAGACACCAGTCCTATAGTACTGAGACGATCCGTTTAGAAGATATATGACACTTTCAAAATGCGATTCTCCATAAGAGGTTATGTCGTACAAAAAATCACCTTTCGTCCATAAAATGCTGCTGAACATGATGGTCCATTTCTTTTTTTTTTTAATTCCTTCTGGTTTCTTTGCAAAAAAATAATTTCACTTTTTAGGTTACTTCCGCGGACGGGTCACTTTCCTTCTTCATTCCTATATCGGCACTAACTGGCGGACATCAAATTCATTCCATATCAACCGTTAGTGGTCTTCGTTATATATTTCTCACTAGTATTCACGCTCAAATTCTTTGCAAAATATGTTAAATGCGAATTTCTTTCCATATGACCAAAATTGGGTATCTTTAAGCACAAACCACCCGATATATAGAATATACACTTGTCATTCATCATGGAACGTCAAGATTTTTATTCTGGCTACGAGACCGTCCAGGCGATATTTTCGCCGGGGCGCGACGCACCCGAACTGGCGCTCACGATATTTCACATTCTACAGCAAATTCTGATGATACCTATTAGGCTCAATGAGTACATGATTGATCCTTGCCCTCTTGTTTTAAAGCACGAAATCGCGGGATTTTGCGAGAAATTTGCGAGACTCTCGCGCGAGACATGAGACGAGACGAGACTTTTATTGCGAGACGAGACTTTCCACTTTTTTGCGAGACAAGACGAGATTTTTCAGTCTCGTCTCGTAGGCAACACTGCTTAATTCAGGTACTTCTTGGTGGAAACCTTAGTATGTGTATTCCTATAACTTCGCATTTCTTCACTATAAATCTCCAAAACTTCGTCACTCCCAATTTTCCCTCATCATACTTTTTCGACGTTTCCAACGACGCAAAATACATCCTCCCCTTTCCCCAGGCACCGATCGATAGTAATTACCAATTAACCTCGGCCGCAAAGCATAAACTAATAACGCAATAATAGAAAATTGAATAGTTAACAAAAGCATTCAACGGATTTAATCACGATCCGAAACTGAACAACAGGAGATTGGGGGATCCAATCGATAGCCACCTTATTTGTCCTACATCGGACACGTTGGGGAAAATGGGAGGAGGAGGAGGAGGAGGAGGAGGAACAAGAAGGGGAATTATGGATGTAGTGCAGTAATAGCTAGTAATGAATATAACAGGGAAATTATAGAACTGTTACTAATAAGGTTTCAATTAGAATTACACCAGGTAGTATGATATAACTGATACCGTTTGTAAAACTAAAGTATACAATTTCCGCAATGAATTCACGAGGCTACATATAACATCACTTGGTTAGCAGTCGCAGGAAGATTTGTAAGGTAATGGCTTATTAATGTATACATTTTATGTGACAGGTGAAACCACCCTTTTTTTCACTTCACTTTCTTAGCTGAAATGTAATATCAAATTTACTACCTCAACACTACTACACCTCAGAAACCTTCAACTGATTTATGTAAATGTTGAGTTACTCATCTAATTAAATCGTAAAAGGAGTTTAGTTGAAGAGAGATGTGAAACGCATGAATTTTCGCCGGCTAGCACGAACTAATAAATGACTCAGGTGTGCTCGAAAAGAAATATCAAAATCTGATTATAGCTATTTGATTGAGTAGGTCAGATAACCAAAACAAGAACTCAAAAATGTCCAAATACATATTCCCAAAATTCATAATGGAGTAATCTACACATATACCCAAAATACTAAAATACTGAAGAGTTCGCCAAGTAATAGCAGAAACACATAATTACCAAAGTTTGTTTTTAATTAATGGGGAGATCGATCGATTAATCGTTTAAAACTAAAGACCTTTAAGTGGGGAAAATACCTGTCACTTAGAACTAATCACCACACACATGACTGTAGGGGAAGAGGTCCTTAGAATCTCCATGTCACCGGACGGCTGGGTGAAAGTCGCCGGACGGCGGAAGTCGTCCGGGTGGATCGAGGTGGATCGCCCTGTAAGTAGGCGCTCGCAGAGGCTGGCTGGACGAAAGGCGGATTGCCCTTCCCGTAGTAAACCGCGACACTCTTCGTGGGCGATTTGAGCAGTTTCTCGCTCTGATAGGCACTCGAAATCAACGCACTGATTTGACACTGATTCTACTCTAACAAGTTACCCAGCAAATGATTAGGGTTCGTTAAGTAAAAGTTTGTCAACGGAACTGTTAAATGCGGATTTCGCTGACCAGAAAAATACACAAACAAATTCACTAAGACCAACCAAATTTGAAACTAACCTTAAGTAAACTCAAAATTGGGAGGGCGACCCTAGCTCGCTCGAGGCCGAAAGCTAAGTCCTCACTCCCCCCTCACTTTTCCTCCAGCTCTCCCACTTATCCCCGAAAATAAAATTTCAAGTTCCCTTTCTCCTAATTTCCAGCCTATCCTCGACCGGTCACATATCAACGGGGCGTTAACAATATTCCTCCCTTCACATACCCTTTTTACGTTGGTAGCACTTGACAACCGTTTTTGAATTCCCAGAATACTAATTATCCTAAAGTAAATATTGCGAAAGAACCTCCATAAGATTGTAAGTGGCGACACAAAAATGGTCTACACATCTTAAGTAAATAATAAAATTCAAAACACTTATAAGACCGAACCAAATTGACTGAGAGAAAATCGTAACGTAACAGATGTCAAGATGATTGTTTCCAACACAATAATTTCGATAACACGTACATTTTCTTCCTGGTCAATGAATTTTTAACTGAACCGACCTGAAAGGTGATACACATATTAACGCACCGTCTTGGTGAGGTAGCACGTGTAACTAATCGTCTGATGGGATTTACATGATACTCTGGCCAAACCATTTTACCTTCCGTAAATAGTGAGACTGCTCTTTGGGAGTATCTACAATCTACAATCACCATTCGTAGATTGTTCAAGATTGCGATTCCGGCAACGTTGCGCTCACGTAACCTAAAACCGTATGTGTGTAATCAGCATTACTTTCATACATGCAATTTACACGAGCATCATGACCCTAATTACACGTGAAGTGTCGAACGCCCTCTCGGTTTGTTTCCGGAACTTTCCGGATCCGGACCTGCTGGAGTGAGGAGGACCGCTCGGTCGACGGTATTACTTCATGTAATACCTACACTCCCGCTGAAAGCTGAAAACTCACTTTACACGTAAGACCCTAATTAACGTTGCTGCTGCTCGGTGTTTATTTAAATTTTCGTCGGGTGCAGTGAATGGCTTTTCGGGGGATTGTTAGTGAGGTTGTGCCGGTTTAGTCGTACGGCTCGCTGACGCCTTTCTGCGAGGAAATGAACGCTGGGAGGCCCTCGTTTGTTTAATTAGAAATGTAAAGTAATATCTGAAGTAAACTCAATATTGTGCGAAATGGTCCCACATCGATTATTTACGTAAATTATCTGGATTAACATTACCGACCTAATATTGAAAATTGGCAAATATCGAACTCAAACTATTGGCCAATATCGGTTTACATACCTCCGAGCAATGTCGACGAAACGTGGATTACCGCTAACACAAAGTTAAGACAATAACAGAGGTAAACTATTTACATTTTTCCTGCAGTCAATATCGAATAAGTAAATGTGGCAGAAACTGTGGATAAACAGTGTTACCAAAGTTACACAAAAATAAATTTTAGTATACACACAATAAACTTTTTATACGATTTTTATGTAAATCTTATCTTAATTTCTGTTTTTTAATGTTGCATAAAAACACAAATTTTAAGATAAGAATTCTGTTATAAAAACAAAAAATGGTTCGGTGAAGATATCTAAAAAGTATTACTCATTTAACTTATTAATAATACTTAACTATGTACTTGTAATAATAACACCGTTCCTCGTTGGAAACGTCGGAGGGGTAATACTATCCTTAATTGCTGTAGCCGCAATAATACTGTCTCTAATTGATGCAGCTGTAATAATACTGTCACTAATTGTTAACGTCACAAGGATAATATCCTATATTTGCGAAGTGGCGTTAGTAGTACTGCTCATAATAGCTTAGGTCCATTTGATAAAACTGTCCTTAATGATTTCACTTTCAGTAATAACAGAGTTCTTTACTGATAAAGTCGGATCAGTAATAATGCCTCTATTTGATGCAGATGCAATAACATTCGTGCGTCTTATTTGGTAATCTGTCAATATATTAAATATCTAAAGAGTTATGTTTTACTTAATTTAAGAAATAATTAAAATGTTGTTAATTGATAACGTCATAGATTACTACTTTTCTAAATCAATGCAGTCGCAATAATAATGCCCCATCCTAATATGTTAATTCTATAAGACAATACTGGCTAAATTTGTGCAGTAATAATCGACTGTTGATTAAGTAGCAATGCCTCTTATTGGTGCAGTCGCAATAATAATACTGCCTTCTAGTTGGTTAACTTTCTTTATTAAAATTGAAAGAAGGGTAATATTATCTCTAATTGGTGCAGTTATAATGTCTCTAATTAATAACCTCAAAATGGTAATACTGTTCTAAATCGGAGCTGTCGCAATAATATTACTGAATTTGTGCAGTAATAATCGACTGTTGATTAAGTCGGATATGTCTCTTATTGGTGCAGTCGCAATAATAATACTGCCTTCTAGTTGGTTAACTTTCTTTATTGGAATTGAAAGAAGGGTAATATTATCTCTAATTGGTGCAGTTATAGTGTTTCTAATTAATAACCTCAAAAGGGCAATACTGTTCTAAAACGGCGTTGTCGCAATAATAATACTGAATTTATGCAGTAATAATCGACTGTTGATTAAGTCGGATAAGTAGCAATGCCTTTAATTGGTGCAGTCGCAATAATAATACTGCCTTCTCATCGGTTAACTTTCTTTATTGGAATTGAAAGAAGGGTAATATTATCTCTAATTGGACAGTTATAATGTTACTAATTAATAACCTCAAAATGGTAATACTGTTCTAAATCGGAGCTGTCGCAATAATAATACTGTTAGGAAATTAGTAGAAATTGTGGTATTGCTCGTAATTGCTTAGGTCCATAAAACAATATTGCCCTTTGTTGTTGCAGTTGCACTAATAATACTGTCCCTAATTGATATAGTCGATAAGAAATAATGTCTTCTTTTGATGCGGGTCGCAATAATAATAATATTTACTATTAAGATATTTCATTTAGCTAATAGCGTATATTTTGTTTATTTGTAATAGTTTAGTAAGTTATATTGTCTTATAATACGTACTATTTAAGTATATACAAGTTTTTTATTGCCGAATCATATTCAATGAAAATTTAGTAAGGGAAATTTCTACGATACACATGGGGCAAATATCGTCAAAAAGGGTCTGGCTAAATGCAGGTATACTTTTTCATGAATCTATTTTTTTGTTTTTAAATTACCAGGAGTGATTTTCCCAATAAAAACTTGCTAGACCCATTCATAAACATTAGACCAATATGACCTATGCCTACAGTACTGGCGGAATGTTGTTTCCCGGCATATGTGTTCATATTTTTGATTGGCCTAAAACTTATATTATTATTTATTAAAATCGTTTTTTTAAAACATTATTTTATTATTATTTTTTATATTATTTTATCATATTATTTAAAAATCGGCCAATATATCCAGAAATCTAAATTCGGCCAATCTCATTCCTCCTCTTAGGACATCTCACACATAAAATACACCCTTTTTGTACGTTCGCCACTAATTTCCCTTTACCTTTCGAACCTTCCCCCGTAATTACCGATCGAATAGTAATTTAATTTTTTTAACGAAATCTCCTCGCAAAAAAGAATCTTTTCGTTGTACCCACTGAAAGCCTGTCCCGTCGCCTCAATAACAAATCCGATAAGTTTTTATTCGAGGGCCCCCCGTCCCTCCCTTAATTGAAATATCGCTTTAAAAGCCTCTTCCTCTCGCCCTTCGGGGCGATTTTCCTCCCGGGGAAGGTCAGCTTTCACGTTCCGGGCACTTTGGAATTTAATAATAACGGGCGGTAGAACAAGGTTGTCATTTGCGGTCGCGGCACACAACATCTGCGGCTAAGTGTTCAAAGGGAAGTTTATAATGGAGAGTAATTTGACGATTATGAACAAGGTTAAACGTATTAGTTTGAAAGGTGAAGAAGTTGTCCCCTCGCTATTACCGACGCCTTTTAACCGGCTTGTTTTCAAAGAAAAAATTAATTTTCTCCTCGAGCCGATTTTATGTAAATAGTTATTAAGGAGTCAAGCGTAATTGTGTGGAATTTATGTAATTACGTTATAAATAATAATCTATCGCCGTGGGCTCGTTTTTACAATACGTAACAATCCAGGAAATAATTGCAAATATCGTGACTGGGTAACATTTTCAAGAAAATGATTACTGGTTACATATGTGGTAGTAATATTAATAAGTAATAACTGTTAACCGCAAATTACGAAACAATCAATACTTTAATTAACAATTTAGAACTGTATGAAATCACATTTTATCTAAGAAAACAGCAACACAACCAAATTAATAACTCCATACTCTATTGCATTTAATGTACTAACTTAAATAGTTGTGCTATGAGCAACTTCAAGATAATTAAAACAAAACATCCACAAACAAGAAAAAATAAAGTCTGAGATAGTGTTTCAGATAAGAAATTAGCAGCTAATGATAAATTATAGACGAGTTATTTTTATTCATTTAATTGATAACTGAATTGAACACTCAAATTAGTCGATTCGAATTTCGGGTGGAATATTAACTGTCTTCAAGAAATTAATAACTTAAACTTAAAATGAAACCGTTACGAGTACTTGTTGTGAAATAATAATACAGTAAGTTTGAAATTTTGTTCCTGCTCATACAATACAGTCATAACTGAAATACAAACCCCGAAATGGATAATTTAATAATTTAAATTTCAGGTAGAAGACTAGGTAACTAGAATTACCTTTGAGTTGTAGCATTAATGTGACTGAAACAAAATTACCTTCAGGTGGAAAAAGTGTGAATAGTTAAAATTGTAAGGCAACTGATTGAAAAGCTTTGATTGAAATACTAACTGCACCAGTTGCTCTAACTTTACCGTAAGTTTGAAATTACGTTTCAGCTAAGAAACTAGTATGGTAACTGAATTAACGTCATTACAACAGTTACTAGGAAATATTGCATTACGCCTAAAATTGAATTTCAGTAACGTGATTGAATCGAAAACTCCTCGGTAACTGATTGATACTTTATTCAGTTAGAATACTAACTGCAGTAGTTAATATGAAAAGTAGCTTCAACGTCATCAAAAACATTAGTAACGCGACTAAATGAAAATCATCAGAACAGTTATTGAGATATATATATATACTAGTGTGTGCTACACTGGAGGTGGAGTTTCGTCAAAGGGTTGCTGAGAGATTCCCAGAGACATTAACGGGAATGGGTAATGGCAAAGACGGGATTTAAGTGGGTATTGCCTGGAAAATCGGGAACGCTACGGAATATTTCATATACACAAATCTAATGGGATTTGATAAGGTTTAAGTTCGGATTGAGGACGTGATTAGTACACAGTTTGTAACGTGATGTACAAATTGTAATTAAAATCGTAAAGTGCGCTCTTATAACATGTGTGGTATAGATAAAAATTTCACAGATGTTCCAATTTATAATTGAGGAGGATGCAAACAAAGTCCATTGAAGCTCAATTTAAGAATTTTGAGAATTTCCTAATTTTATAATTTTAAGAAATTCCTTCACATTTTCTCGATTAATTAACGTTCTACTGGTTGGGACTTTCCAAAGAGTTTATCAGTGCGCAAATTAGATATTTCATTTTCTTTATAAGGGGCGTATAAGATTTTTCTTTTCATAATTTTTAGTACAAAGGTTTCAAAGATAAATGAATTTTTGGCTTTGACGACACAAAAGTGACTAAAATTTTAAATTGGATCAAAATTTGAAGGTTGCTTGAAGCTGTAGGAAATCACACTAAATCTACATAAGCGAAAATAGAGTAAACTCTTAATACCAAATGGCAGGCTGAAAGGTAGATTTATGGGTAGGATATTGAGTAATATAACAGACACGATGTGCCAAAAAATGTATACGAGGTGTGAAAAAAAACACAAAATACAAAATTTCAAACTTTTTGCATATAACTTTTTTTCTGTACATTTCTCAAAGATATGTTTTATGCAAAAGTTGTTCGTCTCTATAAGATCAACAAAAAACTTAAGTAACATTTTTCTCTCAGACGCGAAATAAAAATTTTTTGATTTTTTTTTAAATAACTTTTTTTCTGTACATTTCTCGAAAAAAAAATATTTTATACAAAAGTCGTTCGCCTCTATAAGATGAACAAAAAACCTAAGTAACATTTTTCTCTCAGACGCGAAATTAACGTTTTTTGATTTTTTTTAGAAAATAACAAGCCGCCATTTTGAAACCGCTGGAACTATATGGCTCATTAGGGAACTCGACCGAGATTTTCAGCCAACTGATTTTTGTACCAAATTTCGTTGTGATTCTTTAAAAAATGCGACCTGTAGCTTGCCGGCAAATTTCGTTTTATGATTAATTTTATTAATAACTAATTAATAATTAAAATTATAATAATAATTAATATGATTATTACAAATAATTAAGTATGATCTCTAGAGACCAAAAAACTGAAAACCGCATTTTAATTCCTCTTTTTAGACTTGGTTAACGAATGCAATACTAGATAAATCTACCAAAAGTGGGACAAATGTAAAGACAGAAATACAAAATAAACTTACCCTTAGACGATAGCAGCTCCTGCCCGTTTGAGCCCTGAAAAAGATAATGAAAGAACTGTTAATATTAATATTTCTGTAATAAATTTTCAGTGAAACGACATTTCAGAAAATTAGAGATTCATTGGTTAATTATACATATTATACAAAATATTATGTATGATGTGTGTATTACATAAGTGTCTGATTTCAATTGATTTTAAACCTTACATAGTAGGTACATGCACTAACTAATCTCAATGATGACGTGTTTAAACAAAAGGAGCGATGCGGACGTTTCGAGTTAATTGCAATTAATCAGTAAATGGCTTATCATCATCATCGAATGTGAGAGCCGGGCATTTCGGCGATAAAGGTAAATAGAAGCATATAGTTGGGCCACGAATGCAGGAGTGTACTTAATAAACAAACAATGAAACTTGCCCATTGCTTTTTTAATACCATTATGAAATAATTATATTTAGGTACATAGAAGTGCATTATGAACATAACACCTTCGATTAACAACAATTGATAATTTGAGAGAGCTGAATCCGCAACGTCAAAATTAAGAAACTTATGACACTAACTGATTTCAGTAGAACCTGTTGACATTTTTTAAACTTTACTTTACGACAGTTTTGTCAAGAAAACCATAAAGAAAGCCTTAATAAAGCACTATGTGGTTAGACCATCTCTACTAAAAATAGTCGAGGAGAACCTTTGAAACGCCTTTGACGATTGCCTTGAAGAAAAAGTATGAAAAACCATCCCAATTAAATAACCTCAAAATTGAACCCCCCCCCCAAAAAAAAAACAACCTAAAATCAACAACTCCTCCATGCCGCAAAAACACCCTTCCCGCTTCATCCCCTTTGAACAACTCCACCTCCCACTTTCGGCCATCTTTCCCTCCCGCCTCGCATTACTTCCATTCCGACGGTCTATCCCCAGCAGGGTCCGATTCCTAGACGTTTGTCAAATTCCGGAGAGGGAAAAAGAGACTCTCCTCTAACGCACGTCGAAATATGTGGATAACTTTTTCTCCATTAGGGAATTAACCCTCGGGAGAAGGAGCGTAGAGGAAAAAATGTGCGGCGGGAAGGATGCGGAATTTCAATTAAAACCGTTCTGGATTTATACACGCCGTTAATAACTGATGGTGGGTAGTAGTTAGCGAATGTAGGTTCTGGGACGATCAAATTTTCCTTTGAGCGTTTATTGGGATTTGTGGAAAGATTT
This sequence comes from Cryptocephalus moraei, assembly GCA_946251905.1. Lineage (NCBI taxonomy): Eukaryota > Metazoa > Arthropoda > Insecta > Coleoptera > Chrysomelidae > Cryptocephalus > Cryptocephalus moraei. The sequence continues at coordinate 491,450 of OX276466.1, read as the reverse complement.
TTAATAGTGCGGGAGGTTCTGGTAAGTGCGTTAGTTCAGTCAGTTGTAGGGTTTTAGTAAAGTTGTACCAAAGTGTTTTTAGGTAAATAAATATTGTCGCGATGCGGCCCCAATTAGCGAAAATAGGTCGCCGTCTAAGCTTATTCAGCACCGAGGCGACCTTAAACCGAAGGACGATACGACTCTCGGACAGGTACGACATCACGTTTATAAACATCCCGCACATATTTATACAGCGGGATCATAACGATCAGGGAGTCGGTCAGTCACCTAGTATCACGTCACGCTGCCCGTCTGAGAGCCCGTCCTTTTCGGCATGCCGCCAATTGGAGGAGCCTCGCGCCTGCTGCCCTTCGTCATCCAACAGTAAGCAACCACCTCCCTTTAACCCTTTCTCACTTTTCTACTGTTGATCACTCGCCTCCATTTTGTTTACGATGTTCTCTCCCCTATATTTAGTGTCTGAATAAATGTTGTCTGTGTCACCATGCCTTCTTTTTAGTCTCCACCGAGCTACACCCCCAACCCGAGCACTCCCTTTGGACCCTAGGTCCTCAGGCGTGTGACAATATGAAATGACAGTTTTTCAACAATAACACTCGCTGCTCTTCGTGGCATATCAAACATGGACATTTATACATAATTTCTTGCACCGTTTAATAACAATATCCGCACGCTGTACGTTTCGGCTGCGTACACCCGTATCATCCCGCCCTTTAATAATAAGTAATCGTTAACGCATTATCGCCGCCGAATAAATATTAATTGCGCATAATTCGTCGGACTGCAATAAATAGCGCAATCCCTTATTAGGCTCGCATTACCGGACGTCGGAACGGACGCGGAGGTCCGAGGGGAGCGGACAATACCACTAAATTATTTATATTAATCGAAAATGTTTTGCGAGAGAGCGTCCGCCTGAAATCCGCGCGCGTTAAATGGGAATCCGCCTAAATGCCATTCGAATTATCATAATGGAACGGGCGATATTCCCCGGAACCGAATTGTGTATGTAAATAATAAGCGATTTGTTACACAGGATAAATTAATTGATAAAGAGAATGACAACAATGATGAGATATTACCCGTGATTACGTTCTCGATTTACGGACGGTCGTAATGAAAAGTGAAGCTAATTAAATGCGGCGAAGGGGGAGGAGATCCGTATATACATCGATATTAAAAAAACCTGTTTTATAGGGCGTCAGCAGTGCAATGCATTCCTACACAGAATTCTTAATTGAACAAGTTGGTACAATTTCTTTAAATATTTCCAAAATTTCAGAATCCATAAGCTGTCTTATCGTTAACATGCTTTATGGCTGAGAACGACCTTTCCCTTAATGCCCCTTTAATGCAATACAATAACACTGCGATCTTATCGTCTGTATTTAAAACGGGTCAAGGCCAACTGGACGGTGAACCCTTGGGATAATAAAAGTCGACCGGCCATCTGAGCGGTGACGAAAATAGGTAAATTTCAACGCACCCTCTTGAGACAGGCCAAAACTAGCCAACTAGCCAGTGTATCTGTTATTAATTGTGTCCCTTTTAAGAGAAATACTTGGGATTTCATTAAAATTTACTTATAATTTGCGGTATTTGATCCTTGCCCCCTTGCGTTCTGTAATTGCGTATTCAGATTCCTACTATACCATAAAATGTGATTATTTCATTAATTATTGCACCTCTAAAATGCAGTAACTTCCACCGCTCAGTTGGCCTATCTTCCCTGGCCAGTTGGCCGATAGATACTCATTGACACCGTCCAATTGGCAAACTGCAAATTTCACCTAGGGGTCATAAACTGGCCAGTTGGCTCCCGCCCTTTAAAACTACCTCAAGGTAAGAGATAATGTTGATTATCGTGAGTGATATAGTACCTGATTATTTTCCGAAAATAATGAAATGAGGTCGGGCTTGAAATGCACCAAGCCGATTATAGACCTCCCGTGGCGTTAGGGATCGTACCTGTCGGCCGTTCGCAGGTAGTGGTCAGGTAGTCCCCACTACCAAACAATATAAAATTGATTATATTTCAATACTATGTTCCAGCGAATTTTGATTAAGGCGAATATATTTTTATTAAGATCGTTGTTTCTTCTTCTACAAATCGATACCAATCTTTAATAATTTCCAAGAAAATCAAATTGTTTTTTGGTTTGTGATCTATATTCGTTGAAAATAATTATTATATAGTAGTATATTTCTCAACATATACGAAATTATAAATGCGTATCTACTCACTGATATAAAGACGAAATTGTTACATATTTGAGAAAGAGAAATCTTGACCTGTAATCGTAATCTTGATGAAAAGGGAACTTGTTATACCTTCTTAATGTTGTTTACCACATAAGTAGTGTAAAGCTCCAGGAATGTGCTCTGGTTTGATCACAGTCTATGATATATCTCTCTCTATGATATATCTAAACTGTGGTTTGATCCTTGAAACAAGTTTGTGATTGGCTGGCCTTTATTATTTTATTAAATATTAGCAAAATATTATGGTCAACTATATAAAAGGTTTGTTTTAACCGATAGTTACGTGCCTTGGTACGGTTATTGGTGTCTGGTTCTGTTTCTCAAATATGTAACAATTTCGTCTTTGTATTAGTGAGCAGATACACATTTAAAACCATAAAACAATTCGATTTTGTTGGAAATATTTTGAGTTTGGTATCGATTTATAGAGGAAGAAACAACGATCTTAATAAAAATATATTCGCGTTAATCAAAATTAGCTGGAACATAATATTGAATTATAATCAATTTTATATTGTTTGGTAGTGCGGACTACCTGTCCATTACCTGCGAACGGCCGACAGGTACGATCCCTAACGCCACGGGGTGTCTATAATCTCGCTGGTGCATTTCGAACACCACCAAATAACGAGAACCAAACAAGCTAAATCAATTCGAAACTCTGTAGATGTTCCTTCTAAAAACATGAAAAACTTAAGGAACAATCGTCATAAATGTGAAAAATGTCTTGATTTATCGAGCCACATTCCATACACGAAAGACCCCATCCCCGAAGGTAAGAAAACGATTTTTCTTTAAACATTCTCGGTACGATTTGAATTCCATCCCGCCGACACCATCGAATTCCGTAAATTAAATCCGGCGTCGACGTCAGAATTCATCCCTTACGAAGCAACACGTCCCACCCCCGATAAGTGCCCGGTCTGTATCTACAAGAAACCGGGACCAAAGGTCCGTACAACACGGAAAAATATCCGAAATATATATCTATATAGATACGGAGAGAGAGAGAAAAAAGCACACAAAGCTATTTATCAAACAGTATCGGGACCGGAGGATAAAGAATGTGGCGGTGTCAACGGGAGGACGGTCGGAATTTCCGGGCAATCATTCCTACGGGATCCTTCGGCCCTACGTGGGCCGGGAGGGGAGGACGGAGGGGGGAGACCCCACTTAATAACGTCGGCGCGATAAAGTCGGACCCGTCGATTTACCATTAAGGAGGGAGGTTAAAAATTAGCTCTGGCCGGGAGGAGGAGGAGGTCGTTAACGGGTAAATGCTGAGAAATGAACTTGGGATCTTAAAGAACGAAGCGGATAAGGGATGTTGTATCAGTAACACGTGATTGGTCAACGGTCGCCAAATTTAGGGTCGGGGAGGAAAATTGTTCATGTCGAGGTGTTTATGATTTTAAACCTTTTCTTAAAATTAATGGAATATCACTAGAACTTCATGAATTGCATCGACATGCCGTTGTGTATTGAATTATTTAAAAATACGTATGATATCATTGAAACCCTATGTAAATAGTTATCAAAATATTTGCTTTCAACTTTTAAAACACCAAAAATTTGGGAAACTAAGTTATTTCCTTCTTATTTTTATAAAAATGAACTATGAACTCCTCAAAACACATCCAGCAGTCTCAGTTTGACTTCAGGTACCTTCAGACTGCTAATTCCAAACTTCATCTACCTCCAGACACTCCAGCTTGTCCCTGGTATCTCCACACCATTCCAAACCACTTTTGGTTCTTCAAGTTATATGGAAATCTCCTTGGGCCGCACCAAGCTCGATCCAGACGCTTTCGAGGCTCTTCAAATACCTATAAGTTACAACATGGTTCTTTCATTCCTAATTAGGTTCCTTTAGGTACGTCCAGTCTGTTTCAGGTTTCTTGAGATATACTCCTTCAAAAGATATAAGGCGTTTATGACTGTACCTTATCAAGTGTCTTAGGGTTCCCTGTCGTAACTGACACGCGTCCGAAAACCGAACGTATTCAGGATATTTTAAGCTTAACCATGACGTAGCAATTTGTCTTAAATCCTAAGAAAGGGTTGTTCTTAAATGGCTTTAACATTTTAATGATCTTAAATTTATGTGAAAGGTTTACAATTGACAATGTATAAGGTTAATTCCAGTAATCTTACTTCGGTGTTTATTTCAATTTTTTGAGTGCGGTCCCTTCAAGGTCGGCTAAATTTCTTTTAAAAGGTGTAGCAGTAGGTGAAGCCGCGGTAAAAGCAACAGGGGGTGCACTAAACCACATAAGGAAGTACAGTCATAAACGCCTTATATCTTTTAAAGAAGTATACCTTCCATCGTCTTTCCAAACGTATCCATGTCATGTCAGGCTTTCTATAGTTATCCAGATATGTCTTCAGATTCCTCCAGGTGCTCCTCGGCTCAGTTCAGGCTGTCATAGGGCTCTTCGAGATGTCTCCAGGTCATTAGAGGTTTTCTCTCGTTCTTCAAATTGTATCCAGCCACTTCTAGGCTGCCACAGAGCCCAATGAAATGTTCGCAGGTTCCTCCAAGCTACCGTAGAGTCCCTTCAGATATCTCCAGTTCATCTTAGCACCCCTCTGGGTTTTTAAACTGTTTCAAATGTTTCCAACACACTTCACTTAGCCCTAAACTGCTACAAGGTAATACCAAACACCTTTAGGCTGCTCAGGTGCTTTTTAGACATCTTCAGGTACTTTGGTATGAAACCTTGCAATCATCCTCAAGCCATTCCAAAACCCCTAAACGCGTTTGTAGGTCTCGATGTATCTTATGGTGCTTCCAGACTGCTCCGTGGTTCATTTAAGTTGCTTCAGTTTCATCCATATTGCAACAAGGTGTGTCCAAGGTATTTTGGGTAATTTAAACAGTATAAAATCAGGCTGCTCATGCAGATAATTCCATCCCTCTTCAGACGTTTCTAGGTTGGTACAGGGTTATTGCAAATGCCTGTAGGATTCAGGCTTGTAGACGTCTGAGTATCTTCAGGAGTTTACGTAGATGTTCCCAGATCCTTTAGGAATACTCCATTATTCTACCAGATACCTCCCTATCATCCCAGGTTTGCTCTGGGTCTTCAATCAATATCTTAACACCTTCAAGCCTCTTTAGGGTGCCTACAGGCTACTCCAAGTTCTTCAGACACTTTAGACACAAGCAGAACGGACGGCGGGCACTTAGTTTGACCGGCGGCACAACGGTTTCTTTGATTTGATTGATTGATATACGTGCCTCGCCAGGTAATTCCTCTGCAAGATTATTTTTCGGCCATTCACGTTCTGCTAAGGACGCCTCGATTCCTCACAATTTGCTACAACCTCAAAGTACCAAAATAATCCCTGCCGAGCTCCTTACGAACGTCTACCCCCCCCCCCCGCCCAAAGTCAAATTAGTTACTCGCGCTGTAGCGCTGTACACCTTAATCACACTCCCGGATTACCTCCCGGATGACGGTACGTATCCGATTTTATCGCGAACTTCCCGGACGACAATCCAATTTCCCGGAAGGAACGCCTAAGGGCGAAAGTTCCCCGCGACTTCCCCTCTAACGCCCCCCCCCCCCCCCCCCGACGTTTTCGAATTTTATTCGGTCCCCACGGGAGACCCGGGACCGCGATCCCGACACGGAATCTTTTCAACTTCTTTCTTTTCAACGTTCACATTTATTGTACTTTGAAATTATAATCTCGGAGAGAGAGCGAGAGCGAGAGCGAGAGGAGAAAGGGAGCGGGAGAGGGAAGTTTGTATTTTTCTTTCTTCCCCATGAGCCGACGGTCGCGGGCTTTTGAATTTTAATAATAAGCCGCCCCTCACGAAACAATTCATGAAAACGTGTCATTAAGGTTTAAACGTTCCGTCGGTTATATCCCGCCGAATTGATAATGAGGTCCTTTTTATATTTCCTTCCTGGACGGAGGTTCGACGTTATTAAAAGGCGAAGAAGGATGTTAGGATATTAGGCAGCGGGGGGAGGATTTGTTGTGTTTCGGATCTCCTTTCTGCCTTTCTGTGGTAGAGTTTATAAAAGCTCTCGCGTCTCATGAATATCAGCGGTGGGAGGGGAGGTTCTTTTCTGCCCGAATTCAGATAAGGGCAACAAAGGCCTAGGAAGACATGTCCGTACTCATAAGCGTTAATAAATTTATGAACGTGTCCTTTCGATAATTATTTTAAGGTGTAACGAAATGTCCAACTTGCCTCTGCGCGACGCCTATGCTTTGAAGGGTCTAAATACATCTCGAGTAAGAGTGTGAAGGAATACATACATTTTTGAAATCACCTGAGCAGTCCTTTACAAGTTTCTAATTTGAGGTTGTAACTCCTTTGAGGTATAATAATTAATGGAAAGCTTAAAGATATAAATTTTATGAATTTTCAACTGCTATGAATATATCATTACTCATTACTATTTAGGACACATCTTGCAAATTACTTAAGATAGTACCTTGAAAACCTGAGGATATATTAAAAGCAGTCCTAATTAACACTCGAGGAGATTTCTTTATGAGCTAATAACAATTTTACGATTTTTTTAATTTTCTTAACAGAATTACACCATTTTTAATTCATAACATAAGAATTGTGTAATTATCTTGAAATATTGTAGGAAACTAAAAGGCACTCCAAATAACACTTCGGCTGTGCTCCAACAAAATTTTCACACATTTGAAATTTTATCGTCTGAACACTCCTTTACATAATATTACTTTTTAAGTCGTATCGCAAAACTACTTTAACACCTTAACGTCATACGTAATAATTAGAACTATCACAACAGTCAGTCAGAAAGAATTTCACTAGAAACTGAGAGTCTTAACAGGAGTTTTACGAATTTACACATTTCGTCAGCAGGATTGCTTGATATATATCGTTACGTCTTACGACATATCCCCAAATTACCTGAGATAATACTTTGATTTCCTGAGGACATGCTCAAAACACTCCTTTTAACAACTTGAGGATGTTTTATTGGAAATTGAGTTTCAGTAACAATTTTATGAATTTTCTACAGCAACACAGCCTTTCTGCTTCTTACGACAAATTTTTAAACTTGTGTAAGGTATTGCACTCAGACTTTGTGTGGATATTAAAGATACCCCATTTAACACTCCAGATGGATTTCAAGAAATTTTGCAATCTCAACTTTTGGAAATTTTTCGCAAGAGCAGCCATTTGCACACTATTGCTTTTTTCAAATTATATCAAGCAATTAGAAGCACTAGTACTTTTAACGAGTTTAATAGAATTCGAGTTACAAATCGGGTTTTACGAATTCTGAAAATTTGTCAGGATTATTATGGGTATTTCGTTATTTCCCAGGACATATCTCCAGCATTCCTTTACTTATTGCTTTGAAATCCTGAAGAGATGTTTGAGTCACTCCATCTAACAATTTTACCCAGTTTCAGTACAATTTGAGTCTTAACAACAGTTTGACAAAAGAAATGTTTCGTAATCGAATTGGCAGTTTAAAATATAAAATGGAATAACTTCGCGAGTTTCTGAAATTATTTGATTAGAAATAAAGCATAGAGAGATACATATCTGAAATATTTCATTTTCTACTCATTTTAAGCCGTACGTTATCCGTATTTTTCCGTTGCGTCTGATATCCGTATCCATTCTACCGACCGATACATGTGATTGTGAACGTTACCGACCGTTAGTTTTAAACCGACCGAATTGTTCGTTATTTGTTACGTAACCGTCCGATTGTGAACGTACTACCGACCGATAAAGGTAATTGTGAACGTTACCGACCGTTAGATTTAGACCAACCGACACCGTCCTATTATGAACGTACCACCGACCGAATTATATGTAATTGTGATCGTTCCGCCGTTAGACTAAACCGCCCGAACTCTCTGTTATATGTTACGTAATTGTCCGTTACCGACCGATATATGTGAGTGATCTGTAGTACCGTGAAAATGTCCGTCTCTCCGAACCGCTATGAGTTAATTTTTCCCTCGTTGTGTTAGGGAAAAATTAATTCACCACGATCTCCCGCTCGCTCTCTCGCTCTTTCCCAATGCAAAAGACCGTATTACCGAATTACACTGCACGTTTTCCTATCGTCTCCGCATTTAGCCATTTTCTTTCATTGTGAAATTGTTAGGATAATTTTCCGTTTTCGCATTTTCGGTATTAAGAGGGTTTTTTTCGTATTTCAGATCTTAATTGTTTGCAAAAGTATTGTAATTTTTAATTTTTATTTTTCGTACTTTCCAAATTGTATTTTCTTTCCGAAATGTATAAATATTTGTAAATAAACATATTTTTTTGCAATTCTCCGGTCTCCGATCTCCGAAACGCCAGCAGGTGTTTGGCGAGACCGTGTTGTCACTTTCATTTAGCAATAAAATAATTTAAGGATTTTCCATTTGGAGTGTGTGTTCCATTCCTACGGACAACCCTGGTAATCTCCCGAGTTCGTAAATTACCCAGGCATAATCCCGAGGGAGAAAACCCTTAAAAATCTGGCGCCCGAGCAAAACCGTAAAACCGACCTTAAAACCGTTAACCGAACTCCTGAAATCCGTCCCAGCGCCAAATCACTCAAGTAACCGCAGCAAGCGGGTTGCAGTATGAAAATATTTGAAGTCGCAACGCTAGCAATGGACTAGTTAAGTTGTTACGGAAAAGAAAAGCATACAAGGTAATCAGGTACTGCTTGTTCAAATTGTGATGAGGTAAAATTCCAAGAAAACGCGTAACTACCTTTGTCGGTATCCGACAATCCACGGATTATGAGCAGCGTTAGAAAGTCATTGACGGCGCTGTCGTAGCACTTACCATATTAGCTTTTGCGTGCATTCGACATTGACAACAATGTCGAAATTTTTAAGGCACGCCTCTGTCGCGGTATATTGTTACAGTAGTTCCGATAAGAAGAGGTTTATTGGCTTAGTAGGTTCTTGGAATTCTAACTCATCAGATATCGAACCGGCTGTATAGTTGCTAAAGAAACGGTAGGTACTGTAGTTGCTAGAATACACTTTGAAGGTTAGATATCAAAGTCGAAAATATGGTGGTGCTGAATTGGATGACAGTGAATAGAGAATGGCAAAAATATGTAATAATAATGACGTCACAATTCCATTCTTCGACAATAAATCAACCTACTCGACCGTAACGTTTTTTAAACTCGATAGGTAAAAAATTCACCTACCAATTTCGCATCTCCCGATAGAAATTTCGCCCGTTACGCTTTGTCCGAGTACAAAGGAACGTAAAAGTAAACATTTTTCGACCGTAAAAAAACACATTCCATTCATACGGCCTCCTTGTACCTATAACGAGCAGGCATTCCTCTCTTTCTCTCTCTCTCATACGCCGAAATAAATTCAAAGTACGAGGAGCTGCCCTCAGGTCCTCAACAATTTCCCCGACCCTCTTCCGACCTTTCCGCCCGCAGAAAGGGGTGTATCGATCTAATAAATCCACATCCATCGCTCTCCCCCACTCCACGGTTATTCTTTCCGAGCCACTTTTGATCTTATCCCGGCCGAAATTATTATCCTAAAAATGGTGTAACGATATGGGGGGAATTAACATAAACCCGGAGCGGAGAAGAGGGGAGGGGGGACGGTAATTAAAAATCCATTAGTAGGCGTAGTAATGATAATCGGGCCGTGAGGGTGATTGTAATCAGTTTAATATGGATATTAAGAAGTGCGTTCGGGGGAAGTTCGGGTGTCTCTTGGGGAAGTCGGCGGGGGATTTTTGGGGAATTTACGGTTGCCCTAACTAAATATTTGACGAAGTAGCGGAAACGTTGGAGGTTCTCAGTTCTCTGCGAAAGTTGGTGGGTTTCTTCTGGAGAATTTGACCTTTTATAAACACTTAAATTTTGTGTTTGTGAACTCCTGAACTCCTTCAGCGCATGTGCCCAAGGTTTTCCAATGCAGTCCGCCTGTGGACTCTTGTAGTCCGAGGTCTACCTCGTTCGGCGCTTCTGACCTTTCGTCGGCGGTGGGAATTCCATCCCCATAACCATTTTTGGGCCCAGTGGACTCCTGCTGCTTGCTGGGCCCATAACCATTGTTGGTTTTTTCGTAACAGGATTTATTTATGTGTGCGTACACCTCTTACAGTTATTTGACAACTACTGTTTATAAAACAAAACGAACTACTATGGAAACTAAACTTTCTAGAGGTAACTAGAGTTATTCCCGGCACACGGCAGTGCTGCCAATTCCAACGTGGAGAATAACTCTACAGGTACCTGCTTTAATTGAAGGATTAAATATGCTTACAAGAACTTTGGGCAGCGGCTTAAGACAGGTACGTAGGAAGTGTATCGGTACGAACGGTCAGCAAGATTTCCCTTGCACTTTTAGATGGGATTTCCCGTAATTTGCGTTTTCTCTTGCCCGTACCCATTTTCCTTGCCCTTTAATATTTTTGTGATAAAGATTCCTAATACCAATGCACCACAGTTAAATTTCTTTACCGCCCAAAGTACCTTTGCAATAAAACCACATTTTCGGTCAACATTCCCATCGTCCCCACTTGGTCGCGGCCCAAACTTCCTCCGCCCGTTTCGATACAGTAACGTTCTTTTAATCCTTCCTATACGTAATACACGACCGTTTTCCCAACCTTCGCGTTATGTAAAGGTCATTTTTCAATGTAGAACGTGATCTCCGGTTACATAAAATTTCTCTCCTGCTACTACTACCTTTCCATCCCAGCCGCATTACGACGACCGCATTCCTTTTCGCATCTTTAATGCCTTTTTGCGAAACTGGCTAAATTCAAAAAAGTACAGATGTAATGGAGAGGGAAGGGTCCACCCCTCTATCTTTCTCTCTCTCTCTCGGATATTCCTCTTTTTGTCGGATTCCTCCTCCCGGATCCGATTTCTCCGCAGTGGGGCGACCCTTTTAAAATTCGCTCGATCGTCGGGAAATTTTGGAAAACGTCGGAAAATGCGAGTGTCGCATTCTGCGAACGTTACAGAACCGACGGGTAGGGACAGTGACGTGTCTGCTCGGCGTTGAGGGCGATTTTAAAATTTTCAGTTTGATAATACTGTTAATGTTCTTATTTAGGCAACACAACTGCCAAAAAATGCCATTGCTAACAATATTTTAAAAAATCGTAACATTATTATGGATTCTCAATGTCTAATGAAACCTCATCAAGTAGTTAGTGATACCCCTCCTAACATCTCCTGAAAATTACAGGGTAATATCTAAGGCAATCTTCGAGATATGTCCTAATACACAAAGTAATCCTGCTGAAAAATTTTGAGATTCATAAAACTCCTGTTGAAACTCAAATTCTGTCTAAAATTATATAAAATTGCCTACTTCGGTATGTACAATCACTTCGTGAGGGGTTATAGCGTTATCTCAATATTTTTTCGAGATAAGACCAGAAAAGTAGTAATGTGTAAAGGGTTGTTCTTGCGACAACAATTCGAAATGCGTAGTGGTGGACACGAGACGAGACGAGACGAGACGAGACGAGAAACGACATGGTCTCGTCTCGTCTCGTGTCTCGAAAAGTCTCGAAATAAATATACGTGTATAGATGGTATTTTTATAAATGTATACTTTTTTGATAACATTTACTGATTTTCTTGAAGTATCTATACAGGTGTGGTAAAGTTGAATGTACAGTAGTATTTTATTGATGTTATGGTTTGATAAAGACTATTTCATTTTTACAAAATATTGAATTAAAGAAATTAGATTATAGAGAACAGGTACAAAATCGAAAATAAGTATCATAAATAAATAGATTTCTTATGATACGAGCTATAAAACAAAGTTATTAAATAAACTTCTAAAATAAACAATATATCTTTATAAGGACAAATAAGAAATTAATATCATCGGTTTATTATATATTATTATATATTATTTGATAGAATTATCAAATTTTAAAAGTAGAATTACCTACCATAATTTTAGAAAAATGTGCTGATAATGGTATACCTACCTATCATTTTAAAAACGAAAGATAAATCTTAAATTGCAATTTTTTAAAAAAAAAACGAGACTTTGAGACATTTCGAGACGAGACGAAATTATGTCTCGTCTCGTCTCGTCTCGAGCCAGTACTGGTCTCGTCTCGTCTCGTATCGAAATTCGAGACGAGACGAGACGAGACGAGAACGAGACATGTCTCGTCTCGTGTCCACCACTAAAAATGCGTGACATGAAGTGTCTTTTAAATCCACAAAACATTTCAAGATAATACCTCACTCAATATTTGAGATATAGCCTAAAACGTATCCTATTCTGCTACCAAATTTTAAAAATTTGGTAAAATTGTTGTTTATACTAAAATTCTAATGCGACCTCCTCAATTTTTTACTGGGATTGTTCTCAGAATTTCATGGTAATATCTCATTCAATTTTTGAGATAACGTTACGTACAATGCAAGTCCGAGAAGTACATACACAGCAATTTTTAAAGATACTAACTTGGCTCATAAGAATATATTGTACAAACAAAATTAATCTCTTGATTTAAGTATAATTTATATTAATTAAGATATTTTTGTTTCAGGTAAGTGACCTGCTGTAACTCGCCTCCAAGTAAGTCGTTTAACACGTTAACTGGACGACAAATGTGTGAAAATGACGGGATGGGACGTCAAGCGAATTATAGAAATGACTGGATGTTATATTTTTAGTTAATATTACAAAATTTTATTTGTTAAATGTGCATTTAAGTAATAGTAAAACACTTGGAATTTTTATAATAGAAATTACTTATTGTGCAAATCTGCCAAACTGCTAATCATAAGGGATGAGTCGTATGGTTAAAGCCTTGCCTGGCCGACTAATTAGCAACGTTTGCTTTTTCTCTGTATGGCGGAAATTCACTTATTTCGACTATAAATACGCATTTAAGTAATCTTTTCATAAAGAGAATCGCTGAATTTTGGATTAGAAAACCTCGAAAAACCCAAAAAAGAAAACTTTTCAAAGGGCTTACATATAACAATAATCAAAGAGGAACTCTCCCGACCGACACAATTTCGTAAGTTTCCCTTAAATCCGTCGTCGGCATTTCATCGAAAGGCCCTTTTTAAGATTTCTCCCCGATAATAATCGATTAATAAGAAAGTTATAAGTAGGATTAGGAATGACAAAAAAGCGACCGAATTTATCGACTTCTCCCCATGTACACATAACTCGATCGTTAAGCCCTAGGGCTAAGCCGCCCTTCGTAACCGTAACAAATACGAAACAACTTTTTTAACGGTTTTACAAGTTGTGTTTCGGAGTTTTAATTCCGGCACGGACATAAATTCCGCGGGGGCGATATTGCGACCGCGAGGATCCGACATGCGAGCCCCCCTCTCACAGTTTCCTCTTTCTGTGTGTGTGTGTGTTTTATTCCGTGGGACGCCTCGCAAATTATTATTTTTATTATCGAGAGCCGTGCCAGATTATGTCGAAAAGCGGGAATATATCACGGATTATGTGCCCGGCGCGCTTTTCGGGGCGGAAGGTGAAATATTTGCATGTCGGCCCTTGATAAGAATGTCTATAAAAGTTGCAGCTTTGTCGCGGAATAATTTATCGTCTTTTATTATCGGCCCGCGGCTAGTGTATTTCCCCGTAAATCTGCTCCCTCACCTCCACTCTAACGCATTAACTCGACGCGATATATCTTCACTTTTTAACGGTCCCGCTTCGCCCTATTTATGGCTACGTAAATTACGATTTTAATGAGTTTTAAATTTGCATTATACCCAATAAGCCAACATTTTTGAGGCGAATCGTCGCGGAAGACACACACACACCGCAGGTTATTTATCGTCGGTATATTTCAACACAAAAACGGTTTTACCATCTTCTTAAGTAGCCCAGTAGAATTGGATGAAAAAGGCTTAAAATTTATCGTAATTCAGAACAGGTTGGTATGTGGAAAAATGTTTTGTATTGGTCACAAGCAATTGGCTCTTTGAAGGGGATCCCATTTTGAAGCGTGGCGTCAGTTTTTAAACATTGTTTTTTTATGCAAAAATAGATAAAAATTGAGTTTTTTTTGAGCTATTTTTGAGGCAAATTTAGATAGAGAATTTAAATTTGATACTATTTATGACTTGTTGAAAAACGGTTAATTTCAGACAAGGTAGATTAGATTTGGTTAATAATTTGTTTACATATTACAAAAAGTTATAAAATTTTGCAAATTTTCAAATATTTTTAATTTCGTGAAAAAAGAACATACTAACAGCTTGAAACTTCCAGATTTTGTGTCTTTCAGTATCCTTAACTTACCGTAATTTTTTTTGCAAATATACTAATGTGTTTATGAAAAAACATTATGTAAAAAAGGTGTTAAATGCAAAATTCTATTTGAACCTTTTTTTCGTCAGCCTAGAGGGTTCATCCGCCACTCAGTTTCTTCATCAAGAGTTAGATTTTCAATATTGAAATTGAAGATATTCAATTTTCAATTTTTTATGCAAAAAAATAATATATCTATATGTAAAGTTAATTTTTGGAAAACTGGCAATATTTATTGATGCAAAAATAGGTAAAATTTGAGTTTTTTTGAGCTATCTTTGAGGCAACTTTAGATAGAGTATTTAAATTTATTACCATTTACGACTTGTTGAAAAACGGTTAATTTTAGACAAGGTAGATTAAATTTGGTTAATAAGAACTCAAATTTTACCTATTTTTGCATAAATAAATATTGCCAGTTTTCCAAAAATTAACTTTGCATATAGATATATTATTTTTTTGCATAAATAATTGCAAAAAACCGACGTAAAAAATTATACACATTTTCCGAGGCCATTTTGAAGGTGAAAATGGTGAAAATTGAATATCTTCAATTTCAGTATTGAAAATCTAACTCTTGATGAAGAAACTGAGTCGAGGATGAACCCTCTAGGCTAACGAAAAAAGGTTCAAATTGAATTTTACATTTAGCACCGTTTTTACAAAGTGTTTTTTTTTTTCATAAACACATTAGTATTTTTGCAAAAAAAAAATTACGGTAAGTTATGGATACTAAAAGACACAAAATCTGGAAGTTCTTTTTTCACGAAATTATAAATATTTCAAAATTTGCAAAATTTTGAGACTTTTTTGTAATTATTTAAACAAATTATTCACCAAATTTAATCTACCTGGGCTGAAATTAACCGTATTCTAACAACTCACAAATGGTAAAAATTTAAATACTCTATCTAAAGTTGTCTCAAAGATAGCTCAAAAAACTCAATTTTTTTCCTATTTTTGCATAGATAAACATTGTTTAAAAAATGACGCCACGCTTCAAAATGGGATTCCCTTCAAAGGGCCATTGCTTGCTACCAATACATAACATTTTTCTACATCTGTTCTGAATTACGATAAGCATTTCATCTTATTCTACTGGGCTAAAGGGGCAATTTCTCGTCCACGTTTTGAACCGTTTTGAAACTTTAATTGCGAGTGCGAATTCGAAATTCGAAAAGACAACCACCGTCTTAAACCGATTAGAGTCGTTATGACGGAATTATCATTAGTATAATGGATTTTTAACTGCCGGCGTTTTCCCGTAACAACGCCACATTCTTCCTTTTATTGCGAAACACGTTGTACCCAATTCAAAGATAACGACGGATTTACTTCGTTATTCGATTCAATCAGAGACAAATTTTGAGTTGAAAAGGTTAAGAAATGCGAAACGACGAGCAATTTCGTTTATTTTTTTAAAACTGTATTACACTTGAAGTTACGAATAGATGGAGTACAAAATGCCATGACCCCAATTAGCAACCTCGCGATATTTAGAATATTAATAAATAACCTATAGATCAGTCATGGGCCATTTTCGCGTTCAACTTTGGGAATCAACACCGATTTTCTTGAAAATTGGGATTAAGGTAGTATTTATAACTTTCAAAATCTACTCTGTACCGAAACGGTCTTTTACCCTAGGGGTGGAAGCCGCCCCTTCTAGGGGATGAAATATTTTTTTATCAAAATGGACTCGGAAATCGATACATTGACCAATTCGAAGCAATTTTTGTTCTACAACTTGTTTTTTCAAAGTTGATACTTTTTCGAGTTATTCAAGATTGAATTTGCACATTTTTCATTGAAAAAACGCATGTTTTGCAGATTGTAGATATTTGCAGATGATCCAAGCCCTTTGAACTCAACCCTTTTCAAAAATGAGTGACTAATATGACGTTGTAGCCCTTGAAATTCCTTACGAAATTTTTACCTTCTCATATGGGATATATAAGAGAAAGTATTGTAATCGTGATGATTTTCGAATTTGAGATATTGACATTTCTGGACGTGTGGCCAACGTTTTCTTAGAAACTATAAATAGTGGAGAGTTGTAATTTCGTATGTAGGCTTCTTGTCGTGAAAACTCGAGACCACATAAATTTTATCAGAGTCAGTTAAAGACAAAGGGCATTTTACTCCCAATTTTTTTGGATTTTTTATGTTTTTTGGATTATATTAAAAACTGGTACGTTTTTTATCAAAATTCGTACGTTTACTTTACTATTCAATCCTTATCGACTGCCGTTATCGTTATCTTGACTGATCTTCTGCGAAGGGCCTTTTACTTTGTAAATCAGTTTTTCTCAATTTTCTCCAAAACGGATATGTCGATTCTCACGAAATTTTTGACTTTAACTGATCTATCTAATAACTACAACTTTTATTTGAAACATTTTTTTCTGAAACTTCTCTAAAGGGCACATATGAATATTTTCCATTTTTCAAAAAAAAATTCAACAATGCTTTTAATGTTTTTACTAAACTTTGCACTTGAATTAATTAACATATTAAATGTAGGTATATAATTTTCATTTCAGAAACCTTTCACATCTAACAAACAACCAAAAGAAATATTTACTAAAAGAGAAAATGTTAGTATTCAATACAAAATTTATTTTATAAAACGGTGATAATGTTGTCATGAATATTTTGTCCGGCCATATGAGAAAGTCTTCCGATGTTACACATCGCCATTTTTTTTAAAGTTTATTGCTCAAAAAATAAGGGAATTATCGTCGAAAAACCAATTACATTTTTTTTTAAATTTTGGAGCTCAGAAGAAGTGTTTAAAAAAATGAGACGTTTTATTCCACCAGTGAAATATTCTTAATTTAATACAAAATCACTGTTAAATCATTTCAAACGGTAAAAAGTCTTTTTAAAAATATTTCTTAATATTTATAACCGCTAGGGAGTAATTTATAAGGGTTTCAGCAAACACTACATTACATTCAACTAAAGTAAAATAATTTAAATTTAATATGACGCACTTTTAAATCATTTGAAGTTATAATAAATATCTTCCAAAATAGTTTTGAAAATTACAACCCTCAGGGGATGATTTACAGGGGTTGAATCTTTCTATATAATGATACTTCTTGTTCAAAAATGGCAAAAGATCTACAATTAATTTATTCAACCATTATTTTAACCAAATACATGTTAGAATCTGCCATTTTTTATTTTTTGTAATAAGGAACAGTTTTCACCCCTAAAAATTAAAAGCCCAAAAAGAACCCAAATTTTAATGAAAATCGGTGTTGATTCCCAATATTGCCGAGTAATACAATAGTTCACCGTTGATGGCTGGACTACTACGAATGTACTACAAAAACGTGGGCTATAATCAGTCCATATTTGTTTTTGGTACATTTTGCAATCATGAAATACTTGACTCAGAACGTTCTTAGGTTAAATTTTAATACTTTCAATTACTTACAGTACAATTTATGTTTCTGTTAAACGCTTGTTTAAAAAATTCTAAATTAAATTTCAAATTGGTGGGATCGATGAAACATGGTTTCCATTTAATCGAATCTAAACTTTCTGCGCAATCCCTAGTTTTATTGACTAATTATTTTAATAAAATTAAATATTATTCTATATATAGAAATATTAATATTTTATTATCGTGTCACGGTTATTCATTAATATTTCTATATGTCAATTGACATTTAAATCTTTTAAATAATTGAATTATTGTAGTGTTTTATTATATTATAAAAGCAAATCACTCTTTCTTACAAATAGATTTTATTTTTCAAGTGATTAGTTTTTTTGCCAAGAAAGCAATCAGTGACGTTATTGAAATGAGTCAAACTCACTAAAATGGTTTAATGAAGCATCCTTGAGGATTTTTGTGAGTTTCAAATCTTTTAATGAAATACTAGTTTATTTAACAACCCAGTTGTGTCTGAATATAATTAATTGCAATTTGTAGGAATTTTAAATATTCCTAACACAACTTTGAAATCCCAAAATATTTGTAAAGTTCGTTATGATTGTTTATGGACGTATTTCGACTTTCTGCAATTTTCACAAAAGAGTTTTGAAGTCGTTACGCTTTATATAACAACTTTAATACAACTGATTGGGTGTAATCGCATTTTGCAACGATTTCTGATTTTCAAAATTTCATTATTTTTGTATTTTTGGCGAAACTCACTAAAAATCTTTATTCAACTATGCTGTGACTTTCAAATATTTCAAAACATAGTTCACTGTCATATTTTATTATTATCGTTTATCAGGAATATCATTTGAATGAATTTAACAAGATTTATCACAGTATAACTTATAGTAAAACAAAGATATTCAATGTACTTAAGACGGACACTTTCAGTTTTCATATAAAATTTTTCTAAAGATAATATTGTAACACCTTAAACACATCGGATTTTTTTTTAATAAATTTTTTTACGTTACGTTCAGATTTAGGAAGTTATTACTTAAAAAAGTAGTGGCTTTAAATAGCGATTAATCGCAGGAAGTCTTTTATTAATTTGTAATTTAATTTACTAATCTAACTAAGTTAAGCTTATCTCGTTTATCGTTTAGTAAAGATTCATATACACGTAAGTCTTTTTCCCGCCAAAAATTTTATTATTTCATCGGTTGACCTACAGGGAGTAATGGAAATGGAATGGACGATATATCCTGCTACATTCCGCAGCAACGCAGCCGCGTCGCTAATTACGATGAGCACTTTCTCCAACTTTCACCCCTATTTCCTCCCCTAATTCCACCCCTAAGACGGGACGAAACAACACCGACGAAAAAAGCCGCACATACAAAACCGCCGACTTGACAAATTCATTCGTGACATCCTAAAAGCGTCAAGATAACGTTGTCGACCCCGTTAAGGAACAAGCCCTTTTTTCTTTATCGACGAGCAGCAGGGAGGCCGATACACACACATACACTCTCCCTCTCGGCCATACAAACGCACACCCTGCGATCGCACAAAACCATCCCCCACGAGATCGGTTCCTTGAGGGAGGAAATTCCGTGTCAATCTCTCAAATCGAAGGGTTTTTAACGCTAAAAGGGGGGACGTCAAGAATGTAACTAACGGAGGGAATTGGGATCTCGGGGGTAGATTGGTCAAATAAGGGCGGAAGGGGTCGTCGGCGGAGGACGAAGGGATAGCCCTCACAAAAGGATTATTTAACACGATGTGGGATCGATAGAGGCCGGAGACCCACCGAGAATTTTTATGATATACGGGAAGGGGCGATTCCTAATAGATATCTTCTAGTTAAGTACACATACCTACGTTTGTTGGCCAACAATCTACAATCCAAAACAACTTCAATCTTCATTAAAGAAAAATCTTCTCAAACGTACATAAAGTTTATAATAATTTTCCCCTATATTCTATTACATACTGAGAGGAGTCTCATGAAGTTTTCAAAATCTTTGATTTTCTAACTTACTATACTAAAAAATTAATGTTGAAAATTCATTTCTCCATTGAATAGAAAATGTCTTGTAATTCAATAGAGTTTATGGTTTGTTTTCAGCTTTGTTATCAAACGAAATGAAATTTTGAAGAGTTCTCAACAACTTTAATTATGCAACTCATTTTGTTCCACAGTTGAAGCTAAAAGAACTTTCTCCAACTAACGCAAAACTCCTTGAAATATTAACAGAATTTGTAGTAACTTTTACCTGAACTGTAATAAACGATGAAATAGTTACCAACCAACAATTGAAGAGAAATATTTTTAAACGTTGATAAAGTTTGTAATTAATTTCTCCAGATTTGATTGTAAAGATAAGACACCTTTTTGAAATACTTAATTATTCTTTAAATAACTGGTAGTTTTATTTATGCCTGGGAATCTGGAATTTCGTTGAAACTTTAAAAATTTTTGAACTACTGAATTGACGTAGGATTTTCTCAGATTTTCCATAAAATTGTTTATGATTTCCTAAAAGGCCACAAATGTTAAAAAACACTCAATTATTTCAGAAAATTTTCATTTTTAGCATTCTCCAAAAACCCTTTTCAAAATCTGTGGGTTTTTCCGATTCCTTTCAGCTTTGTACATTGAAATTCGTTTGTCCAAAGAGCGGATTATACGTAGAAAAATAGGAAAATTTGTACATAAATATGTAATGATTTTCCGAAATATATGCAAATATTTGTTAAAAACACGTAATAAATTAAGAATTTAAAAGGAGATTTCAAAAAGCAAACAAGCATTAGGTATTCATCCTAAATATATCTTTACATTATTACCTATATTCCCCTTAAAAATATTTGAAATATTTTGAATAGTTTTGAACCCTTCGTTATTTTCCAAAACCTGATTCAATTTGTTCAAAACTATTTTACCAATTTTTCAACAGTTATACTGTGCCTAATCAGTCAGTGTTGTTAAGTATTTAAATACATGTATTTTAGATAGTATTTAAAATACTGTTAAAGTATTTAAATACATGATGAAATACATTAATTTGGTTTGTATTTCAAGTGTATTTAAAATACATTTTTAGCACATGTATTTTAAATACTGTATTTAACTCTTAAATACATTAGGTATTGATTATTCAAATGAAAAGAATTTTGAATTATAGGATTTTAACCCTTAAGGCCTCAAGATACGATGCTTTAGCAAAACTGAAAAGAGAAGTGAATACGAATAATTAATTAAATTTCAATATATTGCCAATAATTTAAAATATGACATTTTGTTCCTTACGGTAACTGTTAAATGTTAAAAGCTTAAAAGAATTTTGAAGCTAAACTAACTAAATTCTTGAGCATTTAGGACTGCCAAAAGAGGAAAAACGGGTAAGCTTTGTACTAAATATTACCAAAAATCAGAAGAGAATTAAAAGTTTTTAGAGACTATTTTTCTCATTTTAATGATTGAAATACCTATGCTTAGGTGTATTAATTTTTTTGAATATGATTAAGTGTAATTAAATAGGCGTTATACATATATTGGTAAAATTTTAAAAAGTATTTAACTACTTTTTAAATACATTGCAAAATAAAGTATTGCAATTACATTAAAATGCAGTTTTTTAAAGTATTTGCATTTCTATTTAAATACATTTTTCAAAGTATTTTTAACAACAATGCTAACAGTAGGTAAGGTATTTGTTTTACAAGGAGAATAATAAAATAACAATAACAATAAGAACGATTATTTTAGATAAAAAAGATGAAATCATATAAATATAATGTAACTATATTTTAAATATGTAATGTTATGTAACTTTGATGAAAATATGTAAAATATGCCAAAATAGGTGAATTACATATAATCCGCTCTTTGTTCGTTACAAATCAATGAAATTCCTAAATATATATATTAATATCTACAGTATATGAGGCTGAAACGTGTAGAAATAAATAGGTAATTATTACCTATGCGAATCCCTATCTACCGAATGAAGGAAACTGGCACATTGCAGCATCGAAAACGGACAGCTTGTTTATGCTGGAAAATTAACCCCAAAATTGGGAAAAATCGAAATTCGCTTTTCCTAGAAATTCATTTTTTATAGAAATGTCATTTTCCAGCTTTCCCTCATTATTCTAGAACGTTTCCAAGTAATGTGAATTTGAAAAACCCAAGTGAAAGTAGGCGAAATATTTTGGAAAACAAAACTTAACGATTTTGACCAAAATGATCATTTTTGGAACGGCACCGTCACAGAGCTCCAAAAATCGTTCCGGAAAAACGCGGAAATCACGGTCCAATTATTATTTCGCCCATTGAATCCGCCGGCTCGATCGTATTTATATTCGGAAAATCACAAATATACATTTAATTGGCCATTTCGGTACTAACCTTCATCCTCCCACGACCCGTCTGGTACGTCGAATTGACTGGAAAATCGCGGAAACACCCGGAAAACGCACTTTCACTCCCGCACGGAACCTTCTGCCGCATCTCGACCTGACCGACAAGTCCCGACAAGAATGTAGAGCGAGAGTGATAAACTGATAAAGGTTGAGAGGTGGGGAAGGGTACAGCCAAGTACAGCTGAGATAATAAGTAAGGAATGAGGGAAATTGAGGGAAAACGATACCTGGAGCGGTACCATTAGGGAAATAGCGGTACGTCGATACCTTTTAATCTCCCAGGAGACGTCCTGCAGGAATACGACGCTCAGTGGGAAGTACCGGATTTCCCTTCCGGGCCAATCTATTATCGCTCGTTGTTTACTCGAGTGTACCTCACAAAAAGTGTACGTACGTATTTTTTGCGGTCTCGTAAGGAACCAGAAGCAGAAAACACGTTTGTTGCTATGAGAGAAGCGATAACGAAACGAGTGTTTTAGAAGTATTTAAACCTTATTTTAAATGGGTAAAATATTGTCTTAAATTTCACATTTTCAATGGAAAATTACCGAGAATACTCATTTTTAAATTTGCCATCGAACACAATTTGTGATACATTAAAACAATTTAAAACATGACGTTTGAAATAAGTACATTTTAAGAAAGTATTACAATCGAACGTAACTCGTAAAGTTTATAGAGGAGTTTTGATGCTTTTAAAGAAACGGAAAGGTTTTCAAGGAAATTTCGTTAATTGTAATTGACCGTCAACATTTTTAGGAGTTGCAATTATTTGAGGAAAATCTGAAGTTTGAAGTAAAGAGTTCTTACTATCTGAATGAAGTTGAGATATTTCTATATGATTAGAGCTGAGCATATATGCATTATTGTAGTATGCAATAAAAAGATATGAAAATTATGCATGAATTATGAAGTAACATATGCATTTAATAAAAAATTAACGAAAACAAAAATTATGAATGAATTGCCATTTTGTTTAAATTTTTATGCAAAATACAATTACAAATAAAATACATTTAATTTGTATACTTAGATAATACTTACAATACAACAACAAAAAATGTAACTATAGCATATGGGTTTGTACAATATTAATGACATCAGAAGCTAGTCATTACTATCATTGTTGCAATAGATAGTAATATGTTTTTCAATGTTATCCATTAGAAAACTTTGTTTTTTATCATCTAATAACGTTTTATATTTTGAAAATGATCTCTCAACGTCGCAGGACGTGATAAATAAATTATTTTAGGATTTTAGGATAATTATTAATACTATTTGGTATCGCTCCATCATTGTTTCTTCAAACTTTTCCAAATTTTTCTCCATTTATTATCTTTTTATATTCGGAAAAATAGAAAATCCATTATTTTTTTAAAAAATTTCAATGAATTTGGAATTAATTTTTTGCCTACAGAATTAATGGCTAATTTTATACTATTGTTTAAACTGTCGACCAATTGAATTGACTCGACTAAAGATAAGCTACCAGCCTCTAACTTTTTAATAGTTTCAGGTATAACAGAAAAGTGGGACTCAATATGTACTAATTGTGGTACCATTTTCTTGTTTTTGAAATTAATTTTGGCATCTAGGTTTGCTGAGTACAGGGGCATTACTTCAAGATTTTTCGGAGAAAGGAGGCAAATTGTTAACAAAATATGTGGCTGTAATAAATTATTTAAAATACTTGAAATATTAAAAATTTAAAAAAATGCATTAGTATGCAGTTAAAATCAAAAATATGCATTATTGGTCAGAACATTGCAATTTGTGCAAAATAAAACTGTTCCTTTAAAAAAAAATTGTAATACACTCAAGAATATTACATATCTTAAATTGGCCAATAGAAAGAAATATGCAAATATGCATTTGCCCTGCTCTAGTAATGATCTAAAGGAGCTACAAGTGTCTTAAGAAAATTATTACATTTCATATGTAACTCATGAAGTTTTTAAAGGATTCCTCGTCCTTAGAGACAAGTGTGAAAGGGACTTTTTGATTTGGTAATTATAATGAACCAGTGGCATTTTTAAAGAAGTTGCTATTGTCTTAAGATATACATAAAATATGAATAAGAAGTTCTGACTATTCAAAGGCATCTTAGAAGATTCTAAGTTACTCGTTACGACTGTAGAGGTTCTACAAGTTTAAACACTTCTGAATATATTAACGTTATAAAAGAAGTGCAAATATTCCTAAGCAACTTTTGTTAACACATGACACTTTTCGGAGTTGCAATTATTTGAGGAAAATCTGAAGGTTGAAGTAAAGAATCCTCACCATTTAAATGAAGTTGAGACGTTTCTATGTCGCCCGTTAATAACGACCTAAAGGAGCTACAAGTGTCTTAAGAAAAGTATTACATTTCATATGTAACTCATGAAGTTTTTAAAGGATTCTTCGTCCTTCAAGACAAGTACGAAAGGTACTTTTTGATTTGATAATTACAATGAACCAGTGGCATTTTTTAAGGAGTTGCTATTGTCTTAAGATAAACATAAAATACGAATAAGAAGTTCTGACCATTCGAAGGCATCTTAGAAGTTTCTAAGTTACTCGTTACGACTGTACAAGTTCTACAAGTTTAGACACTTGTAAATATATTAATGCAAGTATGGCAAGTGAAATGTAATTTAAAACCTTTATAAAAGAGTTCAGATACTTTCAAAAACACAACACTTTTCGGAGTTGCAATTATTTGAAGGAAAATCTGACGTTTGAAATAAAGAGTTCTCACCATTCAAATGAAGTTGAGACGTTTTGTAACGATTTAAAGGAGTTACAAGTATCTAAAGAAAATTATTTGATTTCAAATGTAACATAAGTTTTTAAACGAATCCGCGTCCTTTGTAACAATTATGAAAATTTTTCAGCGAATTTTTGATTTGATAATTATACTGTAATTTTAATGATGATGCAGTTGTCCTCCGACAAACAAAATATGAAGTAAGTAAGTACCTTAAAGCGATTATGGCAATCGAAACCAACTCCTATATAAACGTAAAAAGTTTGTAAAGGAATTCAGATGATTTCAAAGAAGTGCAAATATTCTTAAGGAACTTCTGGTATTTATAAAGGACACTTAACACTTTTTGAAGTTGTAATTACCTTAAGGAAAATCTAGCACTTAAAATAAAGAGTTCTGACTTTTTTGATGAAGTTAAGAATCTACAAGACCAGTTTGTAACTGTCCTAGTATTTTCCCCAAGACATTACAAACATCCTAAGAAAATATAACATTTCAAATGTAACTTACAGACATTACAAGTATCCTGAGGAAAATATTACGTTTCGGATGTCACTTACAAAGTTTTTAAAGGAATTTTGGACCTTACAAAGCAAAAAAAATGTTTACAAATTTTGAATTAAGTTATGAAATTTTTAAGTTACTTTTAATGAGATGTATAGATGATGAGATTAATTTCACGATACTATTTTAAGAAGAATTCAAAATTTAAAAAATTTAAACGCATAGACTTTTCCATCGTGAGAACATATTACATACGAGTGCTCAAAATCGCTCCTTGTTGAGGATGATCTCCATGAATTTTTAGGAATCTCCTTTAAATTTCTTCTCACTTAATATATTTCCCGGCACACACATCGACTCAATCGGAGTTCCGTGTCTCGGACCTGAAAGATTCTTGATTACTCCGGTATTTCCCCCAAACAGGATACAATAAAGTTTTACGTTCGGCAGACATTCCGACATTATTCCAGAACGCGCCTTTCCGTGTATCCTTACGGTTTCCTTTCGTGTCCCACAATGGAACTCACATTTATATGTATTTGTTGTAGCTATTTTAAACGCGCGCGTCGATATTGAAATGAGACCCACATCACTAGAAGGCAAAAAAAATCAAGCAAACATCCCCCCAAGGTCGATTTATTTTCGTACGTGAGAACCCACCCCCTCGTCGCCCTTTTCTCCTCCGAAAGGGGGCGAACTTATCGCGATGCCCTTCAAATTTCTCTTTTATCGTCCAATAAATAACGTCGAAAGTGGGGCGTATTCTTACGTGGCCCGAGACAAGTATTTCTTTATTCTCGTCATGATGGAACAACACAGGCCACAAAACACCAACCCTATTAGATGGGTCGTTTTTCTCCCTAAATGGGGCCGTTAAAGTTTAAGTAGGTATCCAGTGAAATATCTCCGGTAACTGATTAATTATTCGGTGTATTGATTTTCCTCGTTCTCTCGCCCTTTTTTCCACTCTCTATATATTTAAGGGTCGTGGGACGCGGGGGGTGGGGGTTGTTTGCGTGAAAAATTCTCCCATTTTCCGGAGGGAAGGTTCCCCGCTCCGTCTTCTCTCTCTCCGAGCTGTTAATCGAATTCATCGACGAATGGGCTAAGTTATTACGCGACTGCCGAATAAGATTAAACAAGGAGACTCCCCTCCCAGGACGACGGAAAATTGGAAAAATCTTTATTCTCCCCCTCACTAACATGATTGGATCGCCCGATACGGATTTTCCTTCGGATATATCTTGGATCACGTTATCTGCATTACGGGAACGGTGACGGTAGATTAGGCCGAAGGGGATCCGGAGGCAATTAAAACCGCATTTCGTCGGAAGAGGGGGAATACTCATAGAAGACCAGTTTAAGGAGTAATTGAAAGGTGTGTGGATGAGCTTCGAATTCATGAAGAGATGGAGCACACAATGAGGTGATACCGTTCACCAAATATTTTGAACAGTGATAAACAATATGGACTTAGTGGCAGTGGCGGACGTCCGATCGTTTCGTCTTTTGCTTTTATTTACGTACAAAGTGACACGATTAAATATTTGTATTTAACATAATTTACAAAGTTACTTAGTTTAGCTTCTTATTTGCTGCTCACATTTTAGTACCCCATTTGTCGACAATTTTTTAAGGGCACGGGTCAACTCGTAAGAGTATGGTTCTCTAGATCGGTCAACTCGTAAGGGTTGTAAATTCTATTGTCTGTTGATATAACCCTTCTTAAATTTATTTGAGTAGACGAGTACACGATTCTAGATAGATGATATACAGATATAGGTACACTTATACATACATATACTAGCATGTATCATATTAAATTTTCAGAATCACGGAGAAATGTGTTGTCATTTTTATTAGAATTATAATTCATCTTATTAGAAAATTTAGTTATATATAGGACAGCAAGAAGGTTTAATATCCTTTACTATGGAAATATTATAAAGTCAGTTTTTTAATACTTATTATATATTGCGATTAAAATGTTTAGGTACTCATGTTATTTATTTTTATTAAATAGTACAACACGGGTTTAGTTATCCATCGTCACCGTGTGACAGTTTAGTTGGAAAGTAACAAACCACCCCCTTATTTCATATTCTTAGCAAATATCCGAACTACTTCGTTAAAATCATCATCCCCTTGATTATCTCTGAGAATCCTTTTACGAGTTGACTCATCCAAAACTACCCTTTAAAATTTTACCTGCCTGGTTCGCTTACGAGTTGACTAATCTTAAAGTCGAGGATTAAAATTTCTTACGAGTTGACCGCCGCCGCATTTTAGACGTCTCGTTACCTTAAACGTAAGTAATTACACATTGTACAGAAATGTGATTTATCTAACCAAAATATCACAAACTCGTCGTAGCAGGATTTAAAAAATTTTGCAATATTTTTTCCAGTCACGAAGCTTTCCCTCCAAATTCAGATTTAAAAAATCACTTCCCCCTTTCAGGCCTCAATCGATTTCTCTCTCTCTCTCTTTCTCACCCTCGTAACAGTTATTTGGCGATGCACGAACATTCATCGTAATTCTTCCAGGGAACGATGCATTCAAGGATGATAAACCTTTAGACACTGCGATTTACACCGTCGATTTAACGCTTTTGAAAAGATGGAAGGAGTGCTTCAACGTGTTTGCCGGAGTCACGAAAAATTAGAAGTTTCCACATTGTTATAGGGACGGTCTTAGGAAATAATTAATATGGTTGCGTGTCAGAGTTCACATCTGGTTTAAAATTTCTGTTGAACGTAATTGTATTTTAAACTCCACGGTGGATAAGAGGAGAAAGGAACTTACGACTTACTTGACTTACGACGTCCTTCAATTACCTACATATTGTTGTTTCTGTGCCTATCATAACTAGCTTCTTGGTTGAGCTTGTCACGTAACAAGTCTACATCATCAAAATACAGAAATACATTTACAAAATACGATACCCCGTTTTAAGAGAATTAAGAAACCTCGTTCGAAGAGGAAGAATTGGAATGGAAATGGACAAAGGGTCTGGTACGCATTCAGTTATATTAAAGTTTACACACCTAAGGATACAGCTGGGACACTTCTTTAATCGGACTTGAATGCCGCCTTCTTTATTAGGGGTTGATATATAGGGATCAATAAATATTTTACCGGGAGTAGCGGGTACCAACCTCACCCATATCTACGGGGACACATCAAGATATAAAATAAGTTTAGGAAATTGGCATGTCAACTAGAGGTTAAGAGAGACATTGGGATTTTTCATTCATTACATTGTTACAAGTGTAAATTCCGACTAGATGCATAGACTTTTAAGAAAAGCCCTCACATTCGAGTGACTGATGATGATTGGAATGTAATCGAAACGTCTCAAATAAGAGTTTTCCTTATCCTCCCCCCGGTTGCATATTCAAAAGTTTCTTGATAAACTAATCAGCCAAGACTACCCTTTCGCGTTTCTCTATATATATGTACATAGATATTGTCACGATCCTAGGGGCCTGGCGTCCAGAGATCTAGTTGGGGGGTGGTAGCTCAGAAAAAAGGGAAAACCATAAACAAATTTAATAACATTTCTATGTTCCGGCACTAAAATGACAACTATTCTAGCACTAAAATGGCCGAAAACAGTGCTTTAATGAGGCTTATTAAAGCCTCATATAATTTTTGTTGAGTTGGTAACAAGATATTCTCTAATGCTGCCTGAAAATGGTGTGAAAATTGACACATGTCTAGGAAACAGCAGTAATATGTACCAACTTAAATGTCATGTGAAAAAAATCCCCAGATAGGAAATTTTAAATTATTTAAATATAAATAAAAATGAAATGGAAGCCGGAACATATAAAATGTTGTAAAGTACTCGTTGCAGAAGACATTCCAAGCCCTCGTCCGTTCTAAAACTCGCCGCAAGCTGCTCGTTTTAGAATCCTGGACGCGGGCTTGGAATATGACGTCTTCTGCAACTTGTACTTTAAACTACTATTATTGGCAACTAATGGTTCATTGCAGAGAAGGAGAAAGAGAGAGAGAGAGAGAGAGAGAGAGAGAGAGAGAGAGATAAGGGGCGGCAAAAACCGAAATGAAAATAAAGAAACAGTTAAAACAAGAAACACAATGGTGAACAAATGTATGCTTACAGAAGTCCCCATGAAGCCTGGAGAGGTAGTTGGTGTAGGAATCGCAGCATCACAGAGGACATCTCGTCTCAAGCAAAACAGCTGACGTGCACGTAGTTTAACTACGTGCAACAGCGTGACGGAATAATTGACTCATACCTGACTGTTACTTGACTGACTCATCGATTCAGATCGCCCGTATTTATTTAATCGATGATGCTTATTATTTCCCGTGCGCTGCTTAATTTAATGAAACATACGTGCCTCGCCAGGAGATTGTTTTATGTGGTCATGTCCTCGTTATATATAATCGACAATATAATAAGTTGGTAATAAAAGTATTGGACAAATATCGAAGAAGTGTCTACAACTATATCCTTATAAGCGTCGGCTCTATTAACAAGTAGAATATTGTGCAGACTGTTCCAGAAGTAGTGCCGAGAGTGATAATATCCCCGTTGAGTTATTCCCGGATCGAAGTCGTCGTATCGCGAACGGCGGGTGATTGATTTTTCCGGGCCGCATCGACAAATCATCCGGCAAACCGCCGGCGGCGTATAAAAGTCCGTGTTGCCGACTTCTCCCCTCCTTTCGTGGCGGGGAAATAAAATGCAAATAAGCGCAACATAAAACTAGAATGGGGCGGACGCCCACCGATATCAATCCTTCGGAATTCCTTATACGGCCCCTCTCTGGAGTTTCATCGGAAAGCACTCGGGACTTTATTGGCCGGCGTTTATTTATCCGGATGGTTTTATGGATACACTTGTAAGGCAATATCGCGCTGGTAATTTTTTAGGGATACGCCGCAGAATAAGGATACAAAGTAAGCCACGAACTTTTCTCGTTTATAGTTGGAACCGATATACGTGTGAGTGTGTGCGAGTGTGTGTGGACGGGGAACGCAGGGAATATTTCCGCTCCGCCGGCTCTTTTACGGACGACTGAGGATTCGAGATTGAGGTTACGCCGCGGAAAGATCATTTCCCCTGCCCTTAAATAAACAAGATTATGAATAAATTTTCCATCTTTTTTCGGCGCAAGTAATCAAAATACAGAAAATAATATTTCAAAAACTGTTTCAGGACACTTTCTGATACGTAATTTTTTACTTCAGTTGCCTGGATATCATAATTTTCTCATCAAATTAAGTTAGTAAGGCGTATTTTCATACACTTGTGAAACACTTCTCTCCTTCTACTTGTAACCTCTTCGGTCCATTTTTGGATGTACCTAAGCCTCCTCTTTTCCCTTCCAATCTTCTCTGTTTTGCGCTACTCCCTTCGAGGCTAGTTCATCGTGTCTTTTTATTATCTATCCATCTCATCTGAGGTCTTCCACTTGCTCTTTTTCCCAGTCATGGTCTCCAGTCCAATATTAAAGAGTTCCACTTGTCGGTGTTTTATCCAATAAATTGCCACTTCAGTCTTGCCGACATCTCTAACCTTTATTATATTTCTAATCCACGAGTTTCTTTTAGTGTTATCCCAATGTGGAGAGATTTGGTTCTTTTGGTGTTCATGCAGTTAACCTGTTGGTTATGATGTGTTACGTTACGTTCCCAGACAGCACATAACGTCTTAAAGACATCCATTTTCAGCCTTTTTATGCCTGGACGTCTTAAGACATAAAAAGTACATCTATAAGACGTCCATATCCGGAAGTCTCTAAGACGTCCAAGGCCGGACGTCCTAAAGAAGTCTAATTTACGTCAATTGTTAGCCTGACCTTTTTATGCCTGAAGTGGACGTCTTTAGGACTTCCATTTCTGGATGCCTCTAAGATGTCCAGAGCGGGATGTCCCAATGACATCTAATTTTCAGCTATTTTATGCCTGCCCTTTTTTATGCCTGAGGTGGACCTCTTTAGGCGGTCCAGTTTTGGATGTCCCGAAGATGTTAAACGGCGGACGCCTTAAGAACCTCTGATTTACGTCAATTTTATTCCTGATCTTTTATATGCCTGTAGTGGATTTCTTTAGGATGTTCAGTTCTGGATGTCTCTAAAATGTTCAAAAGCGGACGTCGTAATGACGTCTAATTTACATTAATTTTATGCCTGATCTTTTATATGCCTAAAGTGGACCTACTTGGGACGTCTATATTTGGATGTCTCTAAAATGTAAAGAGGCGCACATCTTAATGAGTTCCAGATTATGTAGATTTCATGCCTTGCCTTCTTTATGCCTGAAGTGGACCTCTTTAGGACGTTCATTTTTGGATGTCAATAAGATACTAAAAGACAGACGTCTTAATGACGTCTAATTTACGTCGTTTTCATGCCTGACCTTCTTTATTGCCTGCAGTATTAGAGACGTCTTAAAGGCGTAGTTTTGTATAAAAAAAATTCTTAATACAGACGTCTTTTGGACGTCATTGCGGATTTGCGGAAATCTTTTTAATGTCTTGAAGGCATCTTTGAGACGTACCGTTTTGTGACAAATAACGTGGCATAGAAGTAAAATGAACATTTTAAAGACATTCCTAAAAATTAGGGGGCATCTTTAAGACGTCTTACAGACTTGAAGAAGGCGCCCTTACGACGTCTTGAAGACGAAAAATGGACGTCGTAAAATTGTCTTTTTAATGCCTTGAAGGCATCTTTGAAACGTACCGTTTTGTAACAAATAACATGAAATGGACATAAAATGGCCACTTTAATGACGTTCTTCGGACGTCACAGGACATCTTTGAGATGTCGCAAATGCCTAATGGTGATATCTATCAGACGTCTTAAAAACGTCTTTGTGCTGTCTGGGTTATTAGCCAACGAATTGAATCCTCGGTTCTTATTTTAACTAAGTCCGAATATGAACGCAGCGCTACGTCATACTCTCCATCGCGATTAGGTTAAAAAACCCGATCCCAAACTGTGCTTGAGAGGAGTCGAATGTTTGTTTGCTAACGAGTACGTGTGATAACTTTTATTTCAATGCTCGCGACACCTAAAGTCACTTGATATATAAAGTGCCGCAAACTCCTACATTTTTGGACAAAAATTTGGCGCCAAATTTGAATTGCTAACATTAAATAATGAAAACAATGCTTGCTTGTTTTAATTAATTGCCTTACTATCTGCATTTCACTTATTAACGCATCATGTTGATACAGTTGTGCTTTTTTTAAGAATACAGTACAAAATTGATTTTTATTTAACATTAGCAATTTAAATTTGGCGCCAAATTTTTGCCGGAAAAAAATGGCGGAGTTTGCGGTACTCTACATATCTAGTGACTTTAGCGACACCATGTCGCCATCGCCCTCTGACGAAAACTATAATAAGTGAAAGTCTGAGATTTTGAGATATTGATGTGGTACCATTTGAGCGTAAGTTGTGTAAATTTGAATGCGATTCTCCGGTTAGTTTAGTCACTATCCATCCATTCATAAATTGCAAAACGCGAAAATCTGTCTCACTTTGGCACGGAGATGTTTTATTACCTATGTTTTGCAAATATTAGGAGGTAGAAGGTACGTGACTGACGTCATTATATGGCGGAAGATTCGTAGTTGCAAAGTGGGGTGTTTAGAAAGCCCGGATAGGTTTAATGTCTAGAAAGAGGGAGAAGTCAGGTTCAGCGATTGGTGCTCACGTCACTTCCGAGAGGGTTCGGATGGCTGGGCCTCTGTCGCCTAGTCTAGTTTTTTGAATTAGTTTGGAAATTCAAATTAGTTTGGAGTCGGTCGGGAGCTTTAAGAGCGTTAAGACGAGATTCTTTTGACAAACTTTTGGCTGGAGAACCCCAAAATTTGAGGGGCCCGTGTCCTAAAATAGTTCATTTTAAATCCGTGTGTCGATCCGAAATAAGTGTTAATTGGTACGTTTCGTAAAAGTGCTTCTATATCAACGAATGCTTTTAATAAAGACAACGGCCTGGTGAGCTGTGGTAGTTCAATATTACGCCATTAATCACTTTGTGGAGAACTCCCGCGATTAATCCCCAAGTAAATTTCGTTTAAATTTGTACCCCCAATTATCCATCGTACAGTCGTTATTTTTTCCGCTCGCGGCTTAAAACGCCGCCCGATATACGAATTAACAACGCCCGAAATTATATTAATTACGCCCCGACAATAAATCCAATTAATATGGCGAACGGGTATCGCGATTCCGCCACAATAAAACCGGCATTAAAACCTCCCTCTCTCGGCCAAAAGGAAAACATTTGCATTGCGCATTAAATCCGGGCCGGAGGGGGAGGTGGAGAACTCTATCTATCTCTCTCTCTCTCTCTCTCTCTCTCTCTCTCTCTCGCACACACACACGTACACACACACACCCTCTCGAATGCCATTAATAAAAACAAATGCCCATAAAAGTTTATTAACTGACCCCCAAATGCAGTTCCATCGTAAATTTATTCAGATTGCCGGCAACGTATTTATACGGTGGATATCAGGCCGCGGCGGCTAAATCATTCTGATCACGGAGCCGTACTAATGGAACTTGATGAAATCGTAAACAAAAGTTTGGGTCCGGGCACGAGAGAAGGGGATGGGTTTTAATGAGATCCCGCAGGAAAATATTGCGTCCCCGCCTTACTTTTTATAAGCCCGAACTGGCGATAATTCAAAGCGACGCCGTCACGGGATAAAGACCGCTTTATCGCAGCACCGGAACTTACGGGAGCGAACTCCGGCTCGAGGGGAACGGAGCAACAGCCTGGAATAGAGCGAGCCGCTCTTCCGAGCTCTAAAACTATGTAGGATGAAGTCGTGCAGACACAACCTGGAACGAGGAACATGCTCATCCGGTGCGAGAAAATTTAATTGGAAAAAGCCAAGGCGTATTATTCATCTATTGTAAAATCAAGTTAAGTAAAACCCCTCACAAAGAGTTGTCTGGAATGCTCATAGAGGAACAACTCAAAACGGTGAAGTTACTTATCTTGCACAGTAGTACATACTTTTTGTAGATACTTTTTAGATAGAGCAAAATAGAGCACAGAAAACAAATCAAATTAGACTGGAATCTATTACTCCGTTACAGAAGAATCAACTTTGGATACAATTGTAGTTGGCACATAAGAAGCAAGATAGTAAGCCAAATGGCCTAAAAACACTTCACCCATCACTTCACCTTTTGGAAGTATATAGAGTTATATAGAGACGACCGTAAATATAATCTAAACCTCCCATGGAGGTAAAATAGAGCTCTATGAGTCTTAGAGAATTGGCCTTGATACAGTTCTTTTTTTTTTATCTTTTGGAAATAGAGCCATATAACAATAATCGAAAATTGGGCCGCAGTCGATTAAACTGAGCTGTATGGATACAACCCAAAGTACTATTTTTTCAACTTCGGTAATTGTTTGGGATAGTATAGAGCCACATTCAGAATACAACCAAAATGAAGCAAATAATCTTTTGAAGCAGAAAATCTATTTGTGGTAAAGCTATCTTGTATAGAGCCATATAGAAACAACTTACAACAGATGAATAAAGTAGGTAAATTTATTAAAGGTACATTTATAGTAGGGGAGCTACGAGGGGATTTTTGGATTTACTCGAGCGCGTCAGATTAATATAAGGGAGGATACCTTATATATTGATAAGTACCTCCAGCCAGTATGAGCCCTTAATATCGGGGGGGGGGGGTTCGCCAAGGGGAACCCGTCAGATTAGTAAAAAAATCGATCATCTGAAATACTCGAGCGCGTCAGATTAACATAAGGGGGGTTAATTACAGACTAACAAGTGTCCATTTTGCTAATCTGACGATTTGAGCGTAACCTAAGGGGGTGGGAGGGTAACAAAGTTGCAAAAAAAACGATCTGTGGATTTACTCGAGCGCGGTCGTTTTCTTTTTTTATTCTAGGGGTAATTATACCAGAATAACTGAATAAATATAATCTGACGATTTCCGCAAGCCGAAAGTAATCGAAATCGTTAATTAAGAGCATGCAGCTATGGTAAAACATGTATTTCCCACACCACGCCTCTATGTCCCTTTCGCTTTTCTTCTATCTCTGTCTGTCTCGCAGCCAGGGTCAGATTACACCCATCAGGGCCCATAGGCAATTCTCGGGGCCCCATTTTCTTTACCGTTTTCTTACCTTTTAAAATACATTTTTTCTATTACACCTTATGGATTAGGTTACCATGGTAACTGTTGTTGTTTTTTAATTATATCGGAGTTGACACTTCACTATAAGTCAAATTTGATGCCATCTGCCAGAGCGTATGACAATGGCAGTTTGTAAACCAATCAGAAGGGCAAGTATAAGAGGCGTGTTCGTGAAAGACCGAGAGAATGGAAAAGCAAGGTTATGCTGTTTTGTCGTAATCGCTTCTGATTGGTTAACAAATTGTCAATGTCATACTTTTATTCAAGTACTTTTATTTCAAAAAAAATTATTTTTAAATCGTCAGATTAACGATACCCCTTAAAAGAATCGTCAGATTTTTTGTCAGCGTGGCTGGGACATCATGATGAAGCTTCAGTATGCTAATCTGACGCGCTCGACTATTTCAAGATGACGATTTTTTTTACATTTTCAAAAATTCTCTGCGAGCTGTCGTCACTTCCAAATAATCAGATTAACAAACTGGAACATCACTTGGGTTCACTGAACACCTCCTATAAATATCTGACGCGCTCGGGTAAATTTTCATCCCTTTCCGCATAACCACCCCCACCACGCAAATCGTCAGATTATTATATATTTCATATCAGGTACATGGTGGGGCATGAAAAATATTATAATCTGACGCGCTCCGGTGTTTCCATGTCATTGTTTTTTTTCTACAATTTTGAAAATCTGTAGACACTTCCCCCACCGCTAAAAGTGAAAACATTATAGGACAATTTACTCTTCCTATAATCTAATCTACCAATTCTAATAGGTGTTCGCGACGCTCGAGTAAATCCACATTTAGCATCATGGGCTCCTTTACTTTTGAAGAGTACTCTCAGCGCAGGAAAACTAGTTGGAATGAATAAACAGAAATAGACTAGGAAAATGTACTCGGAATTTCCATGAATATACTAGTTCAACTAGCACCGTTCTATGATACTAATTCGAATTTCTGCCGTGGAGAACTGATATACGGAGTCAGCTGAACCGTCGATAAACCAAAAAATACTTTGAAATTTTTAAAATGAAATTACAACCTGCGCTTGAAAATTTAACTGAAAGGTAAAAATTCATATCTTTGGTTAAATTTTACTCGAGGGAATTCTGCAAAGAATTATCTATTCATTACTTGTCACCTAGACTCCTAGAGGATAAGTCATTACCTGTACCTGTAATTACATTATTTAAGGAAACATACGCAACTACAACAACGACGGACGATAGGTTTAACTGTTCGGGACGTTTTAGCCGAATTAAACGCGCGTACACACTCCGAATTAAATAATTTAATCCGGCGACCTTAACAATTCAATTATGTGCATTGTCGTGCAACCGCCATACCGTTAACGAGAACAAAGCGGAGACGATGTTTTAGCGACTCTGAGGACGTTTCCATGTTTCTCGTTCCTTTTTTGCTCTTCCCATCTCTCTCTCGCTCCCTCTCATTCCGTTTGCACCCCTTTTACCGTTCTGCGGAAATTAAAGAGGTGTAAAAGGTCTCATTAAGCCTTAAGCCGAATAATGGAAAGTTTACTTGTAAAAATAAACCGTCTTTTTATTATACGTAGGTACGTTGTTGCCTTGAGGGAAATTATGTTCCTCTCCATTACCTCGGGAGAGGTATGAATTTAAAGAGGCAAAGAAATATGAACGGAGGGGCCGTTTGTTGCTCGGATTTTGTAGTAAACGGAGAACGGTCGTGATTGCAGATTTAATATTTTTAAATTGTTCTTTGTTTCGTCGAATTCAGACCGAATTCGCGTGGTTAGATCGGTTAAATTATAACTGAACGATCGAAATGAAAGACATATTCTCAAATACGGACAATAACCCATATTTCAGAATCCACAAATGTTTCCCTAAAAAATATACATTAGAAAAAAATTAAAAATCCTTTTAATTATCACAATGAAATCTACACTAAATCCTCATTATCTTAGATAGGGATCAACGTATGTGTTGAAACTCTTGCAGTTCAGTTAACAATTTGCATGCGTTTAAATGAATTTAAAGCGCTGGTTAAGTGTTGGTGAACTTTTAAATTTGTTTCGAGTTTAACTCTCTAACCAAAAGTTTGGATAAGGAAGTTAAATCTCTCCTCAGAGGTGATAAATACACTTTATTTATCCATTAGTTGAAAAAATTTAGGACTTTACATTTTGGACTTCTTTAGTATAAAATGTGCCAGACTTAACTCTGATTTATCTACTACAACTCGAAGTTATTTTAGATAAGTAGTTCGAGCAATTTAAATCCTAACTTGTATACTTTTTTGAATTTTATCATTATTGTGTGAACCAAGTTTATCTCCAGTTAAAGTACTGAAACTAAAAATGATTTTTTAATCCTGTAGTTGAAACTCATTACATATAATTATTAATATAAGTTTAATAAATTTGCGCTACCGTTTAAGGTTTAGCGAATTTTTAAATTTGGTCATTAACAATATTTAACAACCTTTATCAGTTCTAATATAGCTCTTTCGATTTTCCATGAAGTTTAGAATTGTGGTAATACGAGATTAAGAATTTTGATCACACTTTCTTGTCGCGACAAATAAATAATTGTGTTACGTTGATTAAACGTAACCGGCGCGAATTAATTGACCCGAACGAGACGTTACGGCATCGCGATTAAACGAGTTGGTAATTCTGAGCAAAACTCGAGTTATTCACTGTGAGCAATTCGTTGGAGGAACATCAAAAGTACTTTTAATTGAAAGGCGCCAGCCAATAAGGACGTCTACTCCATTAATTATCTTCACAACGAGACGTTTCGTCATGATTGCACAAAGGTCCAGTTATGTAACTGTTTTAAGCAGTTATGGGTTACCGCTGCGATGCCTTTGTTTTGGTGCATTAAGCAGTCGCCCTATAAATTCCCGCCTAGTACTTTCCTCTCTCGGTATGCTTAAGGCACGACAATTTTCTTTTCCGACACGTGCGCCTGCAATAAACCCATTCCGCGTGTCGTGTCAAGAGACGGAGAGGAAAAAAGGGGAGAGTGGCAGACATGAGAATTCGCCATTAGTAATGGAAACCTAGCGCACGACACTTGATTAAAACGGCGCCGTTATAATAAGTACGTAGTACATCTATTACATCGAAACCTCTATCCGGAATTAGAAATGGATCCCGTTCCATTTAGGTGATGGGAACGGTCCGGGGATAGACGGGATAAACCGGGCGGGAGAGATGTGTTTAGTCGTTTATATTTCCTTTCGACGCGCGAAGGGTTACGGAGAAAGGGGAGACTGGAAGACAGGAGGGCTTTTCTTCTCTTTTCTTTTCTTTTCTCTCTACGCCGCCGTTATTATTAACGGGATTAATTGGGGAACGGAAGGAAGTTCCCTTCCATCGCGGAAATAAAAGGACATGAAGCCAGATGTAAGTATTACTGGGAATGAGAGTAGGTTTGCTATGAGGGTTCTGGCACAAAATACAACCTTATTTTTTATAGGGAGATTTCACGTAACACACGAATACTATCGAGTGAAGCACGATATGTACTTCTTAGTTCTCTACTTGAGGAGACCTGAAGGTGCTACACATTTTCATTTCAAAACCTCTTTATCCTATCCATCCCTGACCAAGTAGGCGTGGGCATCGGCGATTCCCAACTTGGCACAAGAAGCAGGTAAACGATAAAATTATACCCCAACCCGGCATACATCTAGGCAGGTACTCCATTCTACAGTGCCCATCTCGGCATAGGGTGATGCCCATAGGGTGATCCTTGCCCCCTTGCGTTTCCAACGTACTTTCGAGCGTATCACATGACGTTCACTCGTATACGGTGTGCTGCGTATACCAGGTTTCTCAAATATTATGAATTTGTCAAGTACCATTATTTTCGACAATACCGTATTATCAGGAAGGTACCTCCTTAGATTTATGTCGAGTTATTGATATATTATTGTAGTGTGTACCTGCTCGATCCGTTGTGCCGAGATGGGTATATTAGAAATGGACCAACAAGGTGTCGTAAAATTGACCGCAATAAAATGTGCTGAGATGGGATACACCCGTGGGCATTGGTGGGTCGCTTCTTCCCAGATCAATCAACCATGATGGATTATGTAAATCATTACGAATCGATTGAAGAATTTTGTTCACTTCATTTCTTAAGAATTACTTTAAGATTTGAAGATTGGAAAGGAAATATCAAAGTACTTACAAGGTACAGTTGTATGGAGCACCTTGGCACGATACCATAAAGCAGGACGATCCCGTGATGCCAGATTATTGTGTTTAGCTTGCTGATTAGTAATGCTGATGAGATCCTGAAAACAATAATTTCCAATTAGCTCAGCAAAATTACCACCTTTTAAAAATTTGTCAAATGATTAACTTGACCTTTTCACAATAGCACACATATTGTTGCCTTGTGGCAAGTTAAAAGATTGGTGGCACTGTACCATTACCATGACTGCAATAGTTCCTCAAAGAAATTCCCTAGTTTAAGACACTGTTAAACATGCCATAAAGCTGAGTTTCAATTGCAACAGACAAACGCGATATAAATGAACACACAACTCTTTTCAATTGGATGCGCTCGTGCTGCAATCAGCGTTAATATCTCATTAACAAAGTTACGTCATTATCGACGAGATGCACGTTCGGAACTTATAATTTCTCCCAAGTTGTCTTAAGGTAAAGTGCAGGAGACGTTAGATCGTCAGAGCCTCATCCATCGTCATATAATTGGGTTCGCTCTCAATTACGTGAAAATGCCATCGAACCGTCTCAACACTTAATGAAAACTTGGCTGCCAACATAATAAACACACACTCGCACACACACAATCTACATGACTTCCATACGTGTCCTGATATGAACTACTCGCGCAACACTTTCCCATCAGCAGCACACGACAAAACATCCCATCCGCGCTAATTAGTTCCCAAGTAAATTATATCACTTCACGGTTGGCCACACTGTACGTGTATTGTTCGTGTCTCTTTGCAAGTGTCACCCTCGACCTACCCCCAATTTAACCGGGTGGGGGGGGATGTTTACGGTGCGGTCCAAAAGTGTGCCCATAATTCAAAATAATAGCTTGCTTAAACACTCTTACATACAGTGAGCTTGTTCCTTCAACAAGGCACATTTCGAGGGTATTGACTATACATTACCGACGGTTATGTACTAAAGATTTTTGTATACCTTGGATTGATTCTCGAAAGGGTGTCAATTTGAGGTTTGTATACATTGAGCCACTTTCAATTTTTTTTATGACATCGTTATTGTAGAGCTATAGAATTTAAAAGACACAAGTGTAACAATTTGATAAAATCTGATTAATTGATTGAATCAGATTAGGTAATGATCCCAATCGCGTTTTGTATAAATCGAGCCAGTTCTCCTTACATTTTAATTGTTGAAGTGTACAAATGAAGCAACGCACACAAGACGAGATAACATAAGTTTACATAATAATAATAAAACACAGTTGATAAAATTTGGCTAATTTACGTAATAACGTCCTGATATTATCTGAGTTGAGTTTTATATATGACTAATTTTTTTAAGAGATTTTAAATTTACATATCAGAAGTGGGACGAATTGACGTATTCCTCATGATAATGATACAAACTGGATACACCTGTTAAATTAATTGAATGAGGTACGCTCATGATCTCAATTGTCTTTTGTCCAAATTGAACCACCTAATTAAATTTAATTTGAGTAACTGTCCAATTTAAATAAGGCGAATTTACATACGTTTCAGAATATTAACGATGATTAGTTGACTGAATGTAGTTCAAAAGTGATCTCAGCCGGTTTTAGTTAGTAATTGTCATGTAATCACCTGACATACAGAGGACGTTATTAGGGACGTCTTTTCGTAAGAAAGAGTTCAACATGTAATAAAACTCATATCTAATATTTTTTGATTAACTGCGACGAATGGGAGGTATATTACGGGTACTTCCCTTGTCGGCCTATTTGTAAAAACCTACCAGGGTTTATGTAAAGCATATAACCACGACATTAGTTAGACTCGAGAGCGTTACGAAGAAAAACCTCCTTATTCCCGAGGAAAAAGGCTTCATTCCCATACATTCATCCCAAAGAAGAAAAAAACATGTTAACTTTGCCAAAACTTCACGGACCGGATCATTTCGGATCTCGCCGTTATAAAAAATTACTCCATTACACACAGCCACGTAATACGAGACAGCGACGGCCCTTTTTACGATCATCCCCGAGGTAATAACGTCGCAATAATAATAATAATGCCTGGGGACGAGAGAATTTTCATTTTTCCACTAATGACTTGGTAAAGTTGGATCAATGGCGTGGCTTCCACGAATTCGAACCGTCACAGTCGTCGAATAGTTTTTCGCGAAGTTTCAACAACTTTCTCGATGAAGAGGGGGGGTGGGGGGCGGAAAACAACACGAAAGCAGTTAAACAATGCCCTTAAACACGCCATGTGATGCCGCCGAGTTGGACGGCTCCTTCGTGAAATTTTTGATTTTCGTCAGGGAGAGGGCGCGCGGTTTAAAATTTTTCAACGGCCCGTACATCGGAATCCGTTAATTACGGCAACAAAAATAACCGAACAACATCAGATGCCGGCCGTAAAATCGACGCATCAAACGACTGAAACTACACAAATCTCCACGGTTTGTATACAACGGAGTTATTTATTTTCAGCTGGAATTTCGGGCTACTTTCCCCCCCCTCTCTCTCTCACCCTCTTTCCCTCCCTTCGTGTGTTTACACGTATTGCAACTGGCAAACAATCTAGGGACTTATCCAGAGGGATTATTATTCCAAGGATAGAGAATAAGCTATTATTGACTTTAGGCTATAAGGCTATCACGAGTGCAAACAACGGAATTAATCCCGGAAGGAAAACTAACAATAAGGCCCCAACAATGTTATTGATGGACGCAAATTTCGCCTCAAAATGAACGTAATTAGTTTGTAGTGTACCGAGAGAGTTCTGCTGTCATTACAAACAAGTCTTTCGACGAGAGAACAAACAATACATTTTTACGTTAGTAGATAGTCTAGGAGGGTTCTGGGCCAAATTTTAAAGGACGTAGAAATGACCACTCTAAAGCGCCCTGCAAAGGATTTTGAGTGAAGTGCCCTCCGAAAACGTTATTAAAATTTATTACGTGTATTCAATAGCAAACTAAACCGTTCAAAGTTTAAAAAACACTCTTTAACCTGATTTAAAATAATAAATATAATAATAAAACGCATACAGATCAAACGTACCTCAGACATTCGCAAACATATATATAGTAATGGTATTATTGAACTAAGTTCAGGTTGATATATGACGAGTCATCGATGCATTCCAATTAAATTAATGAACCATTAATATTGCCCCATGACTTGCATAACACTTGAGTCGTCTGTATTTAATGGTATTAAATCTCATCTTTAATGCATTACGTTAAAATCACCGAGGACTTTTTATATGAAGCACGTGATTCATCCATAGATTGAAGTAAAAAAAAAACTAATTCGTTCATATCAAGAACGAATTAAATTTTACCATACGCTCAGCACCTCTACGACTATCAAAAATTCCCGACGTCCCCCCGAGCTAATTCCCGAAAACCTATCCGGGACCGCCTAGTAACGTACTACTCCCACATTTTATGAATCCTTTGATCTGAAAAGCGGCGAAGATTCCTGGGGGCGATCCCATTCCTGCCGCGTTCGTACAAAATATGAATTAAGAATCCCCCTTCTCCCTCCTCGCCCTTCTCTCCCCATCGTTCCCTTTATAAATCGTCGTCGGGAATCCAAAAGGGAGAAGCAGCGAAATTTTCGCTGAATCGACCGATCCCGAAAATCGCAGGATATTTCCCTTTTGACCGTTAGTCAATCCTCTGACTACAACACCGCCGATCCACGTTCCGAACAGGGACAGATAGATAGATAGATGTGTACAGTGCGGTACACGGAATCGGGAATATAATTCGAAAAAAAAATTAAAGTAGTTTGGTGAAAGGATGAGATTTCATTTAAAACTGCAACGGTTTTTGCTGAATATCCATCAGTTACATTAAGAACTTGTGTCACTATATAATTTCAAAGTTCTCAGTTTAAAAATTTCAAGTTCCTGATTCAACCTAAAAGTTAAATTCGACGCTCATTATTTAATACTAGTTTAATGCGTTTAATCGTTCCATACTGGAAAATAGTTAACTGGTCTTACTAAAGTGTAATCAGTTATAAATGTAAGAAAATTCCATTTAAACCTTTACCATACTTATCCTCCGGCCGCATTTATTTGATACAATTTATTCATGGTAGTAAATTTTTGGAAGGGCTTAGTACTCGAGAAATGCTGTGAAAACGATGGGCGCTATGTTGACGTTGATGGTTTATTCGCACGATAGTAAATTGCACCGAAACCCATTACCGGCATATCGGATTACGATAAGAAAGGGATGGTGTACGGACCATTAACAGGTAGCAAAGGAATTGTACTCCAACTAATCCAGCAACCAAACTGATACCCGTTTGTATTTTCTACTAACTTCTAAATTGTCTTATTATAATACAGTATATTACTAGTATTTTTTTTAATGTTTGTTTGCTCTAGGTGTTAGTACATTTATATACGGTTTTAATATACGCTTATCCGATCGGATTCTTTTGCTACCTGTTTATGGTCCGTGCACCAACCCTTTCTTATCGTAATCCGATAAGCCGGTAATGGGTTTCGGTGCAGTTTACACCCGAGCGTTTATTCAATATCACCCCCTGGGATGTGAGTACTACCTTCAGTGGGATGATGGTGGATGTGGTGCACTGACTCCAGGAAGTTGTGGCTGACCATCTTATGGGGGTCCTACACTCGGGGCTGCTAGTGGTCCTCGGTTATTTGCCCCAGGTTGGTTGGTTGGTTTTGAAGGGTAGGGGTCCTCCTCCAGGACCCCTTTTGGGCAGTTTAGAAGACCGTTTCGACTATACAGCCTGACGCTTCTTTTTCCCGTTAATATGAAGGAGAGTTGAAAATGAGCCTTCTAACACCTCAAAAGAGGAATCAGG
Source organism: Cryptocephalus moraei (assembly GCA_946251905.1). Lineage (NCBI taxonomy): Eukaryota > Metazoa > Arthropoda > Insecta > Coleoptera > Chrysomelidae > Cryptocephalus > Cryptocephalus moraei. The sequence continues at coordinate 446,622 of OX276466.1, read as the reverse complement.
TGTATCCTGCTGGAGTTGTTTCGGCAGCGCCAGGTTTTTGCCGGGTAGTTAACGTTTACACATTTTCGTTTTTATTTCAAACTGTTTTCACCGTTTACGAAGGAATACCTTTAAGAATGAATGAATTGTAAAAAGAGATCCCCGTATATAAGTAGGGCGTCCCCCACCCCAAACTAGTCCAGTATTCAGATTTAGGAATTTCGACCTTAATGTCGGCGGGTGAAAGACTACTTAATACAGGGAATGACTTAATAGGGGTCTACTATTTTAAAGGTATCGGGATTGTATCTACAAATAGACAGAGAGAAGTAAATGCAAAATAGGTACACGCAAATCAAACTATACAATACATCAATACTGTCACACGCCTGAGGGCCTAGGGCCCAAAGGGAGTGCTCTGGTTGGGCGTGTAGCTAGGTAGAGATTGAAAAAGAAGACATGGCAACACGGACGATATTTATTTGAACATCAAATATGATAGGGGAGAGAACGTCAGAAACAAAGTTAAGGCAAATGAGCAAGTGTAAAAGGTGAGAAAAGGTTAAAGGGAGGTGGTTGCTTACTACTGGGTGACGATGGGCAGCAGGCGCAATGCTCTTTCAATTAGCGGCATGTCGAAGGACGGACTCTCAGACGGGCAACGTGACGTGGTACTCGATGACTGAATCCGCGATCGTTATGATCGATCCGTATAAATATGTGCGAGATGTTTATGAACGTGATGTCGTACCTGTCCGAGAGTCACGTATTGTCCTTCGGTTTAAGGTCGCCTCGGTGCTGAATTAGCTTGGGCGGCGACCTATTTTCGCTAATTGGAGCCGCATCGCGACAATACGATACAATCAAAGTCTTGTATCGAGTTAAATGATTAACCTGGAATTTGTTAATAATATTGTTGATAGGTACCTGCATTGTTCCGTTACCGTCATATCTCCTCGAGTTTGTCGCACTTCTCGAATACTTAAGCCACCCTAAAGTATTACTGCCATGAATAAACTATATCAAATAAATGCAGCCGGAGTATACTATTTCGTATTAAGCACCCTAACACAATTTTGAAACTAGTCGTTATAGTTGGAGAAATATTTTACGTACTGAAACTGGAGTATAAATCATCAGAGCGTATATCGACCTAAAATTTGATTGAAATGTGAGTGCGGTAACAGCGTATTGGCCCAATTAAGGGACACGTCGAGCGTTTTTTTTTCCATTTCCATCCATAAAAGTGTCGCTTACCTTCGGATACCGATAACCGGGTATCAAAAGGTGAACGCCGCCGTCGTCCGTAACGGAATCATCCCCGAAATCGAATTGCGACCCCTCCGATAACGAGATTCTGACCGTGAAATTTTCGATCACAAGAACGACGAGCCCTCGAGTGGTTAAAAAAGTCGAAAATATTCAACGTTTCCGATGTAATTAAAAACTTCCACGCTCAACTATTCCCGTTCGCGTTGTACTCTATTTTCCCTCTCCTCCCTCCATTTCTTTCTATTTTATTAATCGAGTTTAATATTAGCCCCACTCCCCGAGGTTTCGATCGGGAACGAACTTAACTCGAAACGAAAACTAGGGGAAATACGGAAACTTAAATGGGTTTCGTAGTTCGAGGGAGTTTGATATTTAATGGGGTTTTTCGCGTTTCCTAATAATGTAATATTAAGTTCTACGCTTGTATCGGGGATCGAATAAGGAGCCTGCTTAATCGGACGGGATTGTTCGGTGAATTGTCGGGTAAAGTTAAATCTTCAAAGTTTCAATCGGGGATTTATATTTATTCGACAATATACTGACGGGGTTCAGTTATGTTGATGGAATCGAGAAACGGACGGTTTCCGAACCACTCGACATTGTCACGTCCAACGAACGGTATACGGTCAAAGGTGCTTCCACCATATGTGATGCTCTAGGTTAATTGAATAAGAGAAGGAAAAAAATGGCGTGGGCAATATTGATATACAGAGGCATGTTGAAGAAATTCTAAATATGCAGTAATAAGTGTAAATTATGTAAAACGTAGTAATAACGCGTTGATCTCAATAAATGATGTGTCCATATTTCACATATCCCCTTATACTCGTTATCAAGGATCTGATTGATCCACGAACACGATCCGATCCACGATGAATTATTTCACACGAATCAATAAATCCACCCCCATCCCTTCCTCACCCCCCCAACTTATATCCGGCGCGAGAAAACGTTATTTTTTTCCTTGCGGTCGGCCGTAATCCCTCCGCTGGTTAAGGGTTGATTCCTCCCTTCCGAACAAATGCCGAGTATTTGTGAATAGATCGAGAGAACAGAAGGGAGGATGTGGAGGGAGAGAGAGAGCGAGAAAAAAAGGGGTAAGAGAGCAGCGCCTTGAGGGATCCCGGCACCACACAGGTCTGACGAACGACGTATGAGCCGAACAACTGGATTCGACGTTTATACGTTCCAATCACGCGCGCGGATCCGCAGGATTAGGGGGATGTTTTTTCCCCTGGAACCCCCCCGGGGGGTGGAAGGGGGTGGGGTGGGTGAACAGCACTGGGGTGGAAAATCGTGAAAAGTGGTAGTTTCTACGATAATTTTACGGGGACATGCGCTACATGTACACATTACATCTTTTTGGAGAGAATAATTTTATATTGTCGCGTCCAGGGGATGAAGTCACCCTGAGAGCATGCTAGGGGATAGCTCGAGGTGGAGAAAAGAAAACAATTAGGGAAATATAAGTTTGTTTAGCACAGTTAAATACAATGGGGATGTGGAAAAGTAAAAAAAAGAGGAAAATGGAAACAAATCGAAAACAAATAAAAATGAAAATAGGGGCTCTTACATTGTTACTCCGGGGAGGCGAGGACGGCTGTTCGACGTGCGACCCTTGTCGAACCACTCACTGACTGACTGACAGACCACAAAAGCCGCGATCTGTATGGTTCTTTGAATTTATATTTTTTTTGTAAATCGTCAATTCGGTGGTCTGTTGAACTCGTAAAGATTTAGTTTACCTTGTATTTACTTGATTAACTCGTGAACCTGTCGCTGAGTTCGATACCCGAGAAGCGGATATGACTTGTTTGAAAAATTTGCAAATACAGGTGGACTAGAGTTTGATAACCGCGGAGCGGATGTTAATTATTGCAAAAGTTGTAATTGCAGGTCGGTAACTCGCTTGGACCTCGGTTGCTCAATTAGGTCGCGACAATATGTGGGCACCAAATGATTTCTAGTACGCCCTTATATTAAAAATTTACTACCCTTATGTTTTACACCAAAGGAGAACACAGTAAACTAAAAGAGGCTGCTGTATTATATAAAACCAAGGCACCTACAGTACTTGTCAACAATAACGACGAAATTATTCTCGAAAAGGAGGAAAAAGCAAGACAATGGGAGAACTACGTTAAAGAACTCTTTCAAGATAATGAAAGAACAAATTTAGAAGAAGATAACAACGTAATAATTCGTAAGGGTCTTGCAATAACAAAGGATGAAATTCGTCATGCCTTAAAACAAGCCAAAAACAATAAGGCAGTTGGCCCTGATGACTTGCCAGCAGAGATTATCAAACTTATTGATGAAGACAATCTTTCTCTTCTAGAAGTAATGTTTAACAAAATTTATACTGAGGGTCGTTATCCGGCAGACTGGCTTTGGCCACTTCCAAAGAAAAACAAAGCAAAGAAATGCGGAGACCACCGTTTAATTAGTCTAATGAGTCATGTCCTTAAAATATTCCTTAGAATCCTACACAACCAAATTTACCGCAAATGTGAGGCCAATATTGCAAATACTCAATGACGTTCGAAAAGATGTCTTCATATGTTTTGTAGACTTTGAAAAGGCCTTTGACAAAGTAGGGCATGATAAACTAATTGATATATTAAGAAAAGCAGACTTAGACGACAAAAACATCCGTTGTATACAGAATCTGTACTGGCATCAAACGGCTTATATAAAAACAAATGACTTTGCAACTGAAGATATTGTCATATGTAGAGGCGTAAGACAAAATTGCATATTATCACCTCTACTATTTAATCTTTATTCGGAAACCATCTTTAAGGAAATCATGGAAGGTAGAAATGTTGGAATTAAGGAGAATGGGGTATATATAAACAACCTGAGATATGCAGATGACTCTATCTTAATTGCAGATAATATTGAAGATCTGCAACAAATGATCGATAAACTGAACCTTATTGGTACAAATTATGGTCTTAAAATAAATAGCAATAAAATAAAATTCATGATAGTAAGCAGACGTAAACTCCCATATAACAAAGCAACATTAATAGCAGACGGCCAAACTTTAGAACGTGTAGCACAATATAAATATCTAGGAAGCTGGTTGCATGAAGATTGGGATAATGACAAAGAGATTAAATGCAGAAGTGAAGCAGCTCGAAATAACTTTTTTAAATTTAAAAGAGTGCTAACTAGTCGTGACATTTAATTAAAGCTAAGATTACGTTACGACAAATGTTATGTATGGTCGGTGTTGCTGTAAGGTGCAGAGAACTGGACATTGAAGTCATGTTCCGTCAACAAAATAGAAGCGTTTGAAATGTGGATGTATCGTAGAATGTTAAGGGTGCCATGGACAGACAGAGTATCCAACGATGAAATTCTAAGAATAGGCAGAGACCGTGAGTTAATGTTTAATGTCAAAAAGAAGAAAACATCGTATTTTTGACATATAATGCGAAACTAAAAATATCAACTGCTGCAACTTATTGTCGAAGGAGAAATAGAGGGAAAGCGAGGGATGGGCAGAAAGCAAATGTCATGGTTAAGAAATATAAGAGATTGGACGGGGTTAAGAACGATAGGAGAGTTGGTCCACACAACAACCGACAGAGAAATATATGGAAATATGGTCGCCAACATCCAACAAGAAGAAGAAGATGTTTGATAAATATCTGGCTCGACCAATCTGGCTTCATAAGCACAAGTGATGCCACATATTATGTGAACTAATGTTCCAGAACGGCGCTAGACGTACTACTCATACTAACGCGTACGTTTTGTACCGACGGCAAGCCCATCTCCCTCATTATATTACCGCCGGTGGTCGTCTGATTTCCCCATTCATCGTTCCCTCATTGTCCTGCCTCGACCTACGACAATAGCTTCCCTCTCTTCCAACAGGAACCGGCTCTCTCTCTTTCTGTCTTTCTCTCTCCCTCCCGGAGTCGATCATGCACAATGTTTTAATTAACGTATTTCGCCGCGTCACTTTTTCCCTCGCGCAAGGGGAGCGAAGACGGGGAAGATCAAAGGGCCCGGCTCGTAATTATACGTGCGTATATCGGCGATTTCGAGGGGGAATAGTTAGAGTTTTTGGAGTGGTCGAGATGCGGGACTCGAGGGTCTCAATAAATATGACGCTCCAAAGGGATGCGCCATCAGCTACTTCTCTTCGACGTAACGAACCTTGGTTGGTTTCGATACGAGCGCGGAGATATGGATTAATTACGTTGGAAACGGATCAAAAAGATTTTTTTATTCCAAAATTGCCAAGAAGTCATCTCAATGTTATGCCACACAAGTCGGGAATGGAAACTTCCAGGCTAATCAACTATAGTGAAGGGAAAATTGGGATAAGGGCCACTTGAGCAAAAACAGAAATGGCGATGAACGAGGAACAAAGCTCGACGATTAGATAATGGATTGATTTCATTTTTAGAGACTACAATAGAGAAAAGAGATGAAATGTCATTTGATCAATACCAAAGTCAGCTGCGTACTTGGAGAAAATTGAGATATAAAAATTAATTGAAGAGACGTAATGCAAGTGGTACTGAATATTAGTGAAAAGAGGGCACGCATGCCTTATTAATCTATTAATTAAGAAAAATGTTACTTAGGTTTTTTATTTCTCTCATAGAGGCGAACACATTTTGTATAACACTCTTTCGAGAAACAAGTAATTTTTTTCAAAAATAAATAAAAATAAGAAAAACTTATTTCGAGTCTGAGAGAAAAATGTTACTTGGGTTTTTTGTTGGCCTTATAGAGGCGAACATCTTTTGTATAAAATAATCTGTCGAGAGACGTATAAAAATAAAGTTATTTTTGTCAAAAAAATAAAATAAACTTTTATTTCGCGTCTGAGAGAAAAATTTTACTGGGGTTTTTTGTTGCCCTTATAGAGGCGAACAAATTTTGTATAAAACATATCTTTGAGAAATGTAGAGAAAAAGTTATTTGCAAATATTTTAAAATTCTGACGTTTGTATTTTTTCACACCTCGTAGGCATTTTTTTGACACATCGTGTGTTATATTACTATATATCCTAGCCATAAATCTCTGTTTCAGCCTGGCATGCCATGGGGTTTTTTAATTTGATTTGTATTGATAGGCGAGATAAATATTACCCAAAATATAATCCAAAATCCTGAATTTATACACAATGTACTTATTACCATTTATAACTCAAACGTAGAAGTGATCATTACCGAAAGTTCGAAACACATAACCCCCTATATAACAACCATGTCTATAAAAGATTTTCATTTTATGTCAGCAACTATTAAAACGGAGTTTATGCCTTTTCCCGCTCTACCCGAAACTTGTTCCTCGATCCATAACCTACATCCACACACACACACACACACACACACACACACACACACACGTACACGATATGATTTATTACGCTAAAATTTTCGCAGAACAGACGCATTCGATGTTAAATGATTGACGAGCTGGGATCGTCTGAATAATTACCACTAGCATTTACGATAACCTCAGAGGGATTATCAATTTTACGAAGACGAGGCGCTGAGTTAAGGACAAAATAAAGTAGACTTATTGTCACGAAGGGCAGTAAGAAGTTAATTAGGACAAAGGAACAACAGTCGATTAGTACTAGTTACAGGTGCGGAAGTTGTTCTCTTATTACACTTTGAGGTAAAGTTTAGGTTAGGTGGACAAGAACAGTTAATAAGAAGCTTCCACTTAGCACTTTTCGAAAGACAAAACTGCTGAAATTCTCTTCTCTGCTTCTCTACTTCTTCCTAAAATTCCTGCATCTTTCCACCTTCAAGTAATTTCGATACAAAAATATCTCACATCATGGTGGTCCTAAATTAAGAGTAATGATCGTTACTCACTCGTAATGTTTAAGTAAATAGTCTCTCATCGATAGTGGACTTGGAATGCCTTGTCCTTAAGATTCTTTAAATTCGCGATTTTAATTGATAATGTCATCGAGTCACGTTTATATACAAGTCCTCGTTAGTGATTTTCATAAAAAGGCAGCGATTGTTCCTTTATGTACAGAGACGGAGTCAGGAGCATTACGAACGCTCCATAACGATTTGTTTAATGTGAGACGAAATTTGGAAAATTACAACAATCCGAAATGTAATTTTATTATTGTCATAAATAGACAATAAAATTGCGGCAAAACGGCGAAACGTCATTTTTTGTAATACTCTCTGAGCAAAAATTTCGAAAAAATTTAACTTTCCCCATAAACTTTCCCATTTATAATTATATAGCTTTTGTTAATGAAACGTTAAATTAATGTCAAATACATTGTTTCGTCTCAGATAAGTGACATTTTTTGTTGCACCGATGTTGATTTATATTGCTGTCATCCTCGAGTACCAGATACTTCTTCTTGATTTATTTCCTATAAATCACAAGTCAAGCGAACAATTTAACTGTAAGGGTAATAAAGACCCTCCGGGAAAGTCATCGAGTATTTTTACAGAAAGTTTTTGACCACATTTCGAAGAAGTAGGGTACGTCGCGATTTCTAAAACATGTGCTTACCGTCTGTATATGAGGTGAAAGCTACGATTCTTCAGCAATGATCAAAACGCCTTTTATTCATTACCGGGGTGATTTTCAACCAATAAGCGACGAGGAAAAAGGGGCTGAAATCAATCTGACCAATAAGCGGAGATCGCGTTTCCCGTCTAGAATTTTTGAGGAAATTTTAAAAAGAGAGTCAGTACTCTCTTCACACCTATTCCGTTGTATTATTTAAAACATTTTAACTAAACTGAATTTGCCGCTGAAAGTTCTGAAAAAATATACAAGACCACAACTACATCATTCAACGATATCAGAAAACGTAAATACAGTTAACACGACCGATTAAATAGCATTGTATTTTGAGGTTATGTCTTATTAATGTAACAAGACGAAGTTCAGTGGTGAGGTTTACCTTTCGAGTGCTGTGTATGACGGTATTACCCGTTAGATACGTAATAACCATTCGATTGAAATGCAAACCCCATTAATCCCTTTGAAACCATAAGTAGATTATCGTTCCAACGACATAATCCCGCGGACATTTACTCCTCCTAATGGAAGAACAAAGTAAATATTTTTCCCTTGCCGGGCACAAACAAAACTCGTTAAATAATTTATTGTCCCTCGTCTCGTAATTGAATACGATATGAAATTCAGAACGCGTTCAATTTAATCATACAATTTTTATGACGTTCCAATATGGAGGACGTGTTCAATCGAAACGACGTATTGATTCAGTTATACGGTAATGTCCCATTGTACGGGCTAAGGGAGGAGAGTAAGCGCTGAATCGGATTGTAATTATTCTTGTCAATTAAAATGCCGAATGGCGATCATGGATTGAATATAAATTAAATTCGAAGAAAGTAGATTGTGGGATGTGCAGTACAGGTGGAGCTTCTGAATAGGTGGAGCCACCTTCGAGACCTTTGAGTAAGTGATAAGCAATTGCACCTCAAACTTATATGAATCGGTAGGTGTTTTAGGGACGTAGCGTCACTACAGGACAGTAGGGCAGTTAGGAAAGTATGACATATCTCGACGAAGGCACAGTATGACGTCAATACTCATCGACCGACTTGATTAATTAATCCTGTCGCCTCGGTGTTTCACCTTTACTGTCTTAGAGGCAGTCCGTGCTATTACGCGTTAAATTCACGGTCAATTTGTCGAATCAAACGGATCTGTAGATATATGAAATTCCTGTTTAATGTAAGGGGACTCATGTAGCCCCATTGATCAATTATGTGGCTGTGAAGTACGAACTGCAAACAGAAGATCATTAGAGGGCCCTAAGTATGGAGCAAACCAGGAGATTGAGCATCACTCATGTCATTGGCTAAAGTTGTGGTCACTTTGCCTGGAGATTCTTGTAATTTCGAATTGGAAAATCGGGAAAATCCCGAGGGAAATCCAATCTCGACGAACGTTCCCATTTCGCTATTCTCCGTATCGCTTTTCTTTCCTCCGAAATTTGATTTAATTTTTTTTTTCTATTTTACAACGAAACGTCGAATTTGCTCGCGACGTGACCGATTTTCCGTCGTCTCCTCCAGCTCGCGACTTCTCTCGCCCATCGATCAAGTAAAGGGTACGTCGAGAAAGGGCATCTCTAAATACGCCCTTCTAATGAACCGGTCGAGCGGGGCACGTGTCCGAGAGCAGGAAAAGTATCCGGCGATCAATCTTGTTCCGCGGATACCGAGACGACGACTCCTACGTTCGCCATCCCCCTATTCGCCCCCTCGGCGTATCGGTAATGGCGGATTTAAGCGTGCAATCATCGGGACAAAGCGGATCGATTAAAAATTCAACGGGTATCGATCGCGACCTGTTGAGCGGATTCATACTGGGGTCGACTTGGATTGAACGTGGTGCACCCTTAGTTTAAATGACGCTGGGATTCTCACAGCCGAATCTTTCTTTTTATATATACATATTTCTTCTTCTTCCCTTCTTACTCTATCTCTCCATCTTCTATATCTACCTCTACCTATTTCTCTATCTACTCCTTTTTCTTACGTTAGGACTTAGGCGTGTGTTTTCCACAATGTTCCTTATTGTTGAAATGCCGAAGTATAGCTTAAGGTCCAGCGTTCTGGTGGTCTTCCTTAGAGTCTTGCGTTGTTGGATTTTTCCATTTTTACTACTTTAGGTAGTCGGTCGTCGGTCATTCTATCCACGTGGTTTCTTCACTGTCTTCGTCTTGTTCTGACCCTTCTTACTACGTCTTCTCACCCACAGACCTCTCTAATGTTATTGATCTTAGTGTTCGCATCTCAGTTGTCCTTAACAGTCTTTTGGTTTGGGCATTTCTGGCCCTTGTTTCAATGGTGAACGAAGTGTTAAATGATCTCTGTAGAGTGGACTGTATGTAGTAGCTCGTGGGTGGCTGCGGAGATGAATCTTGTCCCGATGTTGTAAGGCTGGAGACTGTAGTAGTAGTTGGAGATCACGACTTGTCCTAAATCTCCGGAGTGGACCTAAAGGCGTCTCTTGCAGGTCCTGAGGTTGAAGTTCTAGTCGTGTGGAGAGAGGGCGTGACGTACTTCTCCGGGGTTGGATCTGAGGGCGTATCGTGCAGATCCGGGTTTGAAGATCTCGAAGTTTGAAGTTGTCGTATCTCGAAGATCATTTTAAGGTATTATTACAGCACAAAACATTAATTCCCTTGTCTCCCATTCTGTATTCTGGGCCCTCGTTGTTAACACATTTCTCCAATAATCGTTCACAGAGAGAATTGTAAATGTGCTTGGAAAATCGTGTATCACTATTTCCCACGAAGATGAAACAGGTAGATTCATTTGGGTATTCAATGGTCATTACACGTGTGTTGAGTTTTGCGCATCATCTGTAATTTTTTGCTACCAGGACAACAAAATGATTTCAACAGTATATTGATTTTTTGAAGAAGTACTACAAAACGGTATTTAATAGAGGTGTCCTTGAAATATCTTCCAGATTGTTGGAATTTTGTCAGCAAGTGCAAAAACATCTGCCTAAAAAATACCAAAAAGGTCCTAGGACCTCTTAGCCGGAACGGATTCGAAATTGTATTCAAATTTGTTGCAGATATAGATAATTATTGCTTTTTGTCTCCAAGGGCCGAGGAGATACGTGTCACGAAAAGGCATTGTTGCAGCTTCAGAAACATTTCATCGGGCACCATATTGGACACCGTCAAATTTAATTCCAACAAATCTCGAACCTTCCACTTATTCACGGCACACTAGTCGTTTACCACATTTAACTAAAGCACCTAAAGTCCTCGATTCGGGGACGATATCCCCGGTATCCCGCTTCGGCTTTCACCGTTTCTAATTGAAGAACCGTCGCCAAGTAATAAACTTCGTTTTCACATTTCACGAGCGCTCGCTCGCAACTTTTTAATAACGTCTCGGGGTATTGTCGAGTTTAGTTTTTGACTTTCTTGTGGAGGATAAATACAACGAGGATTAATTACGAATGCAAAGAGACTCTAGATCGCGTCGTCGTCTGGAAATTTAAGCGGAGCCGCGACATTGTTTTCATTCAATTAGCGCATGGGGCTTATCAAAAATCGGGCCCCCTTTTGTCCTCGCCGAGATAAGGACACTACTTCATAATTACGTTTTGATATAAAAGTCATTCCTCGCAATAAAACAAAACTGGATGGAGAGAGAGAGAAAGAGAAAGGGGACGTAGAGTGAACCGGTTTTAATACCCGGCCAGATAAGATAAAGCAAGAGGGAAAGACGTGGAAGACAATTAAGCGATCTCCTTCTAGCTATATTCATTTATTATCTGTCCTCCCTTGGTCACGGTTAAATGGGACGGAGTCACGTCTCTCCGTGGGAGGGGGAGGTAATGCGATCACTCTCATCTGAGGGATTGCCGGAGATAAGGGAGCACTTTTCTTGTACTTAAAGCGTACGACCTCCTAATTCGGGTCATCTATGGGGATTCCTCGACTAACACTCACCGCGAATGGAAGAGCAGCTCCGCCTCGTCCCTCCCTCGCGACTCCTGGAATGTGGATCAATTCATGGATAATGTACGCAGACTGAGCATACTGTTTACTGAGTGTCGGTTTAAAAAACAGAAAAAATCTAGACAAATGTAATAACTCTCATATCACACCACGAGGACGGGATTCGCTGGGTGTGCTGGAGTGAACACCTGCAGAACAGCTTGCCTAGATTTATGATTGCGATTTGAGGCTGCTTAAATTGTCCATTTGATTTCACTCGGATCAAGTCTCGCCTATCACATTTCAATTTGTTTAAACCTAATTTCTGTACTATTTACCAACGGATACTCTCTTATCCTTTTTTCTTATTTCTTCTAGTATGCAGGATATTTCTGAAATGTCCTCATACTTACAAAATCCTTATATGTGTGCCTTAAAGGGCAATAAGCCGATTAAACTACATTTACCTTCATGGGAAGGTTAGTGTGGGCGACATGCGGTCCTGAATTATTAACTTTTAAATTGGTGCTCGTTTTATAAACCGAAAAGGGTTTATTAGTCCAGTAAATTTGGGCTTTCAATGGCCTACAAACGGAAAGTGTAAATTTACCTGACACGCTTTGAAAACGGTTTTGATACTTTTAAGTGGATAAGTTTAGCAATTTGTTTCCTATCCAAAATGAACTATAACGTTCTAAAACAGATACTTCATAAAACGGGTCCAAATTGAAATTAGAAAATTGGATATATTTCCAAAATCGTTTCATTTTCCCATAAATAATAAGCTTTGTATGGACCAAATTCCTTATTTATTGCTTGCAGTAAGCCTTGTGTAAAAACATTTTTTTAATTAGAATTAAGACAGTGTAATGCAAAAAATTTAAATTTATGATTGGAATTAAATAATTCCATAAATAATAATTGGAAAAAGTAATTAAATTTGAAAAGAAGTATTACAGTGACCAAAAAATTTAAAAGTTCATCATTTTGATCTTTCCGAAGAATTCCAATAAATCTTATGATTCGTCAGTCTCAAGTTGTATTAAAAATAGTTATTGAAATAACCGCACTATAAATTATTAATCTATAAGATTTATTTTAATTTATTATATAGGTATTGTAACGCGAAATATAAACAACTAACGTAATCGTACTCCTTTTATCGGACGAGGCGGCCCACCTCAAAGGGAGGCCGCTCCACTAATTGGATCATAAAAACAGTTCCAGAATAATCGCGAATATTCACGTAAAGAAAAGAATGATTTATTACTTTCGGGTCGTTTCTATCAGAAACAAATTAGGGAACAGAAGAATGGAGCACTATCAAGAAGGTTCCGGAATACATTATGGAAGGCTATACAAGCGAACGCTGCTAGACGAGAAGCCGCCGACTAGTGAAAACAGTGCTATAAACCGACAAGTGAGAATTGTACAAATAAATAAAACGTTAAGTGTGTTATATAAATTAGTTAAAGTAATAGTCTAGATAAATTATGTAGTGTAGTGTGTAATTAAGAACAGTGTGTAACGCGCTTGCTGCGGTTACTAGGGTGATTTGGCGCTGGGACGGATTTCGGGAATTCGGCAAAGGGTTTTAAGGGTCGGTTTTACGGTTTTGCTCGGGCGCCAGATTTTTAAGGGTTTTCTCCCTCGGGATTATGCCTGGGTAGTTTACCAACTCAGGAAATGACCAGGGTTGTCCGTAGAAATGAAACACATGAAAGAGAAATGGCTAAATGCGGAGACGATAGGAAAACGTGCAGTGTCTAATATTCGGTAATACGGTCTTTTACATCAGGAGAGAGCGAGAGCGAGCGGAAGATAGTGGTGACTTAATTTTTCCCTAACACGACGAGGGAGAAATTAACTCATAGCGGTTCGGAGAGACGGACATTTTCACGGTACTACAGATCACTCACATATATCGGTCGGTAACGGACAATTACGTAGCAGATAACAGGGAGTTCGGGCGGTTTAATCTAAGGGCAGAACGATCACAGTTACATATAAATAGGTCGGTGGTACGTTCACAATCGGACGGTGCCGGTCGGTCTAAATCTAACGGTCGGTAACGTTCACAATTACATTTATCGGTCGGTAGTACGTTCACAATCGGACGAACGAATAATTCGGTCGGTTTAAATCTAACGGTCGGTAACGTTCACAATTACATGTATCCTCAAAAAATAGGCTTAAATAAATGGCGGATTAAGCCAACACGCTGGAAGTCTATGACATTTGAAGGAGAAGATACGCTCAGTATTTATACCGAAGACTCGAATGGTACTGAAACTTCCAGAAAGCATTCTGGAACTTTAGGGAACGACCAACCTGGTCCTGAATTGATTAGGTTGATGGATAGTCTAGATAGATAGGTTTAGGTGTACGAAGCACACACTCTTGAAGACTTTTCCGCATTAAAATTTTCCATTTATGTTGCCGTTTTGTCGAACAGTTTTTCCATGTATTTTTGTTTTTCCGGCGACACGTAATAAAACCCCCTTTCCACCCCCCCTCGCCTGGGGGATTGATTAATTCGATTCGACCGTGGGCGGCAGGGGGGGGAGGGAGGAGAGAGCGCCGCGTGTCCGTTCGTATAATAATAATCGATAACGTTAGATAAAGCTTTCATCGGGAATATCATTTATAATCCCGCTTCGTTACTTTCGGTTTCGCGTTTAGGGTTCATTAATTACCCATCGGGAGTTCTCGGGCGGAAAATTGAGCGAAAAGTTGCTCGCCCTATGACATCGCTTTTTCGATACGTTAATGAACACGCCGCCGGGGAGGGGAAGTTGGGAGTGGGGGGGAGAGAGGATTTGGGGGGCGATCGTGATCGACAAACGAGCGAGAGGACGGGACGCGCTCCACGGGGGGTGGAGGTTTTAGGGGTGGTGGCACGGGGGTGAAGTTTTACGCGGTTATACACGTTGTCGGTTGTTGTGAGCGGGAAAAGTCCGACCGTTAGATTGTATTTGACGTGGATGACTCTGTTAAAATCAGACCGACACGGGAATAGGGAAGAAGCAGGGGGGAGAGAGAGAGGGAGAGAGAGAGACGGGACGTTTTATTAAATTTGTCAGGCATCAACTAACTTGAACGTTTTATCATCACAACTTACTCACTTCTCATTACTTTAAACATAGAAATATATTTTCTCATTGTAATTCCCATCTTGGACTACTAGGAGTTTAAGTTATGACATAACTGATACAAGTTAATATCGTTAAATATCTCATATTATATTTCAGCTCCTAACAAGACTACTTACATTAAGCACTAATTACCTAAATTATTATAAAATTTTGGCATCATATTATCGATATAAGATTATTCATCAGGTGATTGAATTGAAACTATAGTCCAGTCATGGGCTAATATGGGCTGAACCATGAGAAAACACCATGTCTTCACCACCAATTTAAATTGGTGCTGAAATGGTGGTGAAGACTTGGTGTTTTCTTATGGTTTAACTACCATGGCCACCTTCGAGACGCTGGACAACCTTCGGTCTTTAACATGGGCTATTTATAACCCCCAGGGGGTGAGTTATAAGTGTTGAATTGTTTCAGAAAGTAATATATTACATTCAAATAAAGTAAAATAATTTAAATTTAATGTGACACTTTTAAATAATTTCAAGTTATAATAAATATTTTTAAAACCAGTTATGAAAATTACTACCCTCAGTGGATGATTTACAGGGGTTGGATCTGTCTGATTGATGGTAAATCTTGTTCAAAAATGTTAAGAGAGCCACAAATAATTCATTTAAACATTATTTTAACCAATTACGTTTTAGATTCTGCGATTTTTAAATTTTTGAAATAGGGGGTAGTTTACACCCCTAAAAAATAAAAACCCCGGGTCCGGCACAGGGTAGATTTTGAAGTAGTTATAGATAGTAATAACTACTACAGTGAAACCTCTATATAGCGGACAGTCATGGGAACCACAATTTTGTCCGTTATAAGGAGGTGTCCGCTATTGGGAGGAAATGATTAAATAAAAGAAATATTGATATGTGCACAAATGTAAATTCAAAATATGCAATAATATATTTCTTATTGAAAAATTTGTCAATAATAGTTTGTTTATCAGAAACCACGGAACCAACATAAGACTATCTCTTTATTCTGAAATATATCTGGAATTCCTGAATAGGATGATTGCAAATTTAAAGACCTACTAAAGAGGCTTAAGAGATTTATGGATGCAATTATGAAAGGTGTCCGTTATTTAAACTGCTTAGTAAAACGGATTCAAGGAGATGATGATTAAAATTTGAATTCCTATTTAAGAGGTATATTTCTTACACATCTGATTTCAAAGTTATTGTTCGTTGTTAAGAGGTAATTTTATTAACAATTATACAGGAAATGGTAGTTTTTAACTGTCCGTGTCCGTTATTTGGAGGGTCCGCTATTAGGAGGTGCTAATATGTATAATGCTGCGATTCTGAACACATCTGTAGCGATCGTAGTAAAAACTGTAAGCCTCGTAAGCATAAATGCAATTCTGAACATTATCGTAAGTTACGGTTTCTCGTAACTTCTTACGATATATCGTAAATAGTTACAGGAAGCCTTCTGTGTGTCTGTAAACACTCGAAAAACCGTAGTGGAAGAAAATGAGAAGAGGTAACTCATGTAAAACGTTACAATATGAATAAAAACATGAATTGTGTAGACAGTTTTTGAGTTATCAGACAATCGATACGTTCTCACGAAAATGTTGGGGTAAAAAAAATCTTCAAAATTGATCAATGGTTTAATAGCGCCAAAATGGCATATATTTCTGTAATGTTTTCACATGTTTTCAGTGCGTCACAAATTGTTTATTTTAGGAACAGGACAAGAATTATAAGAAAAAATCTGCGAGACGTGATGAATCCCTTTGAGATTCCAGAGCAGCATTTTTTAAACAAATGTTTCGTTTGGGTAAAATAAACGTAGAAATGCTCATAAGCGAATTACAACCTTGCAAACCTCACAGAGGCACGATTCCATTGCATTTAAAGGTAAAATTGTACATGCTTTTGCTGAAGTGAGGTAATTACACGCCTTTATTGTTCAGCAACATTACATTTAGCTGGTACAGGTTTTTCTCAGAACCCTGTCGGTAGCAATGGTTGGATTGCATTAAGCCAAAAGCCAAAAGAAACGAAAGATTCTCAAAAGTAAACTTTACCACTTCAAACTTCACTTTAAAATTAAATATTCAATTTCATTTTTTTTTTTGTTTTTCTAATGCAATGTATCTTTCTGCTAATTGCTTTAGAGTCTTATTTTGTTAATTGTTTAATAACATTTAAATGTTTAATTGTTTTAAGTTTAACGTTTAATACCACATAACCTTGTCTTGTCTTGTCTTATTAAGTTAACGTCTCTTTTTCGCTGCTGTGGCCAATTTGGACGGGACCTACAGTTTAACATGGGCTCCGAACCACGGTCCTCGAGCACGGTTGTACCCCTTAAGGCTCTCACCCCAGTTGACCCACTCCATGCTCTACCGACTCAAGGTATGTGTATCCTAGTCCCGCCCTCCTACAGAATATCCGATCCGATCCTATCCGGCCTGGCTACCGTCGTGAATAGGAACGGGATTTTGGATACATTTTACACACTTCTCGCAACACATACAACAGCCATGGATTACGTGGGACTCGAACCCACAACGAGGATGACCGCCTGATTCAAAGCTTGCGCCTTAAACCACTCGGCCACCGCTGCCCCCACATAACCTTCAAATTCTATATCAGAAGTTATCCGTTATCCATTGATCGTAAGAACGTATCGCTACGGATTTCTACGAACCGTAACGTCTCTACTTACGAGAATCGTTATTTTACTTCACAGAATCGCAAATATCGTAAATCCGTAAGTCTCACTTTTACGGTTGTCTCGTAACGTACGGAATTACGGTTTTACGAGAAAGTTCAGAATCGCAGCCTTAATCCCTCTTAAGAAATTCGGTCCTAAAACTGTCCGTTATGTAGGGGAGTTCGCTTTTGGGGGGTGTCTGTTATTAGAGATTTTACTGTATATGAAAACAGAGCGTGTCATAGTTTTCCTCCACATTTGTCATAGTCTAATATTAAACGCAACAGTCTACGGTGGTGAGTTTAGAAATTTACCTCTGGCGTTATTATCACATTTTCCTGAAGTCGAGATCAATTGGATGGGGATATTCCTTTCGAGCTCGCCCGGACTGAACGACCGAAAGTGTATGTTTAGGGGAATAAGTAGCGTCCGTCGTGTTATGCCTCCGAATTACCCGAACTCAAACAGAACCTAAAGTTCGTCAGTCCATAATATCAATACGGTATTCCAGGGAACATTGTTGGTTTTAACCGAACCAGGCCCGCTCACACATACACACACACAAACTACATTATTTAGTCTCGAACGAAAATAAACAATATGCTTGAAATAATTCATCGATTCCGTGGAAAATCGTGTCCCCCTCCTCGCCCTACCGCCGACACCCCGATACTCCCATGTTTATGTTACACAACGCGACGCTTTGTACGTATATGTACGTATTTATCGTCGGCAATGTTAGCCGACGACTTGCCAGACGAAAATTAATAATTCCTGTTTGGTTTCGCGACAGGCTCCCTTCAGCGCTGCTGCAGAACGACGAGGCTTCCAAATTACATATTCATCGGGCGGTCAGTAAACACCCACCACGGAATGATAAACAATGAGCGACAATATCGACAAACGAAAACCTAAGTACCTGCTAAATAATAGTAATGTGTGTAATTGGAAGTTATTAACCTCGCATTGTTGGTATACAACTATTCAGGCTGCATCATTTGAAGGGCTTGTTTGTATTACAGTAAGACGAAAGGTATGATTAGTTACGAAGACTCTTCGTCAGCCGACTAGTTAGACTTTTCTTGAATTTGGACTCGAATTTTGATTTTGCCTAAAATTTGTGAAAATGTTTTAAATTTCGAAGACGAAGTTTTAAAGCAACAATTTTTATTACTTTAAAAGTGTCATCGGTTGATTACGAGTATTATAATGTTCTTAGAAACCTCCTACCTGTATTTAACGCCACAACTTCACAAGTTCTTGTTATTTTGAGTCAATTTCTGTTCATTACAATCTAAGAAACCCATCAACTTTCTTTGTAAAATCATATCGGCATTACGTTGACTCTTACTTCTTTAAAAATGTCGACATACAACGATGATCGTAACTTAAAAAGTCCCCTACTTTAATACAGGTTACATTTTAAACAATTTTTTTTCTATGAGGTAACCTTAAATAATTTCAAGATTTAATCGATTCATTACAAGATTCCAAGTATTTTACAATAAAAATAAATTCACTAACATTATCGTAAACGAATCCATATTGGCTAGAAGGTAAATTTAGTTTTAAAATGCGTTTTTCCGCACTTATCACAACTACGAAAGCGGCTCTACGAAATGGCGAATGCGCCATGGCGAAGCCGCTTACTGCTGAAAGTACTGTAATGCGCCCATGTAATATAACTGTTATGCACCCACACTAAATGGCATTTTAAATAAGAATTTTGAATGGCTATGAATCTAAATGCATAATGTATCGAATAATGTAACATTAAACATTTCCGTATGAAACAACACTAGGAATATTTTGACGTCCCCTCTACATTATTACTAAACTCTAACACTCATAACTTCACTTTAATAAGTAGAACACTCCCGTGTAATATGATCATACGCAACGTTGGATTAAGTCGTCAATATCGGCATTACCGATTGAACCGTCACAACAATTATTTATTATTAGGAACATTACGATTCGGTTTTGCGGTTTCTGCTGCCCAATTTCGATTGAAAAAAATTCCTCGTGGATTGCTCGGGGTGGGAGGGGCTAAGGACGTCCGGGTCCGGACGTGGGAAAGTCCGAACGCAGCAATCGCTTAGTCATCGCCGTAAACCGCATCGTCACTGCTTATCCGCAATTAATTATTTAATTACTTTAATGGGTACGACTTAACAAAAAAAATTAATTAAGTTTCGGCTTAGGTACGTTCGCTTGTGCACTGAATTTTGGGAAAAGCTTGTAAAGTAGGTACGTCTCATTAACATTTTCCGAGAGGAAACGTGAGATATTAAAAAGGGGCCTTATTTGCAAAGAGAAAAATGTTTGATTCGAATGATATTACCTTTTAAAATTTTATTACGGCAGTTACGACCGGGAGAAGGAGCCATTAAGTGTAAGAGACGAGATACAATGAGAATTATTAATATTTAATCTGACTTTTTATTGATTCATAATGCTGCCCATATTATAGCGCGATTTACGCGCGCACTTGTAGCAGAGCGGTTGTAAAAGGAATTTTGATTGGTTTTAATGTGATTAAACGTACGTCGATGTTTAATGGATATCTTCTTGAGGGAAAACGTAACGTTAATGAGGTTATTTTGCTCGGTAAATGAATGCGCAAAAATTTGTATTCAATTATTCCCAAGCTTCTATGCACATATCTGATCTTTAGGTGATAAAAATGGGGAATGTTGTCAAATTTATGGATTCCATTCGTAGAAACTATCTTTGCACTGACCTAAAAGAGGTAGTTTTGAGAGTCGTAATAAAATTTACATTTTAATATGGATTTACATTAAAATACATTACAAAAATTTACACTTTAATTTGAAAGAGGTAACTTTTTAAGTTTCTTATGACGATTCTAATTACAACTCTTTAAATATGAATACAATTTCCTGGAGAATGGAGGCGACATGTCGACATTTTTATTTTAATTGGGACTAAGTTGGTTGAAACCACATTAAGGAAAGTTTAGGAGTTTCTCAAAAATGTTTATTATTTGTAATAAACTGTAATTACCTTGTATGTGGTATGAAGTTGGAGAAGTAACGATAAATTTTTAAAATAGTTTACTTACATATCTTAAAATATAAAATTATCTGTCTAAAATGAATATTGAGACATTCTAAAATAAGTTGTGACAAAGTTCAAGAAATTGAGGAGTTCCTAAGAATCGTATGACAATTGTAAAGAACAGATGTTATTTTAAAAAAAATTGAAATGATTTCAACAAAAACAGGAAGTTCTAAATAAGGAGTTATGTTTTGGAAGTAACTAAGAAATTTCTTCGAACGATCCTATGGTACTAAACTTATTCGAACAGCCTTATGAATATGTGTATCATACTACTACATCCTTAGATTCTACATTCTGGTATTTCAAACAAAAGAATGCTCGAAATTGGATGAATCCAGAATTTCTCTGAAATATTGGAAACATAGTATGGCACTTGAAATGTAGCTGAGAACGTTTCAGAACGAGTTCTGATAAAACGAATATTGAGACATTCTCTAAAATAAGTTCTGACAAAGTTCAAGAAATTGAGGAGGTCCTGAGAATAGTATGACAATTGTAAAGAACACATGTCATTTTAAAAGAAATTGAAATTATTTTAAGAAAAATTGGAAGTCCTAAACAAGGAGTTATGTTTTGGAAGAAACTAAGAAATTTCTAAGTTACTTATTGCTGACTCTACGATCAACATAAAATAGAGCTAAGTAGGGTTGTAGGGATTTAATCGGGATTTAGGGAACAGATTCTTTAATTAGGGATTAATAACCGTTAAATAGGGAACTAGAACAACTAGTTATTAAAACATCTTAGGTGAAATTTCCACTTGCAAATCAAGTAATCAAAATTAATTAGAACAAATTTAGTCAGGGAAATAATTTAGTGAACGTGCTGATAAAGTAATCAGTTATTAAGTAATTAATAACTATTAAAGAGGGTATTAAAACAACTGAGTAGCTTAGGTGGACGAAAAAGCGCGGATCAAAAGTGATAATTTCAAAATCTTACAACAATAATTAATCACGTAAGCATAACACCAGTTCTCGTAATATGATAATAAACGCGCACGGTAAGGTCAAGCACCCAGCTAGGTCAGGAGAAATTACAATCTAGGACGCCGAAAGATAACAAAACTTAATTTGAAATTTAACCAATGTAAAATAAGATGTATAAAAGCTCTGAAATTTGGGACAATAAACCGGTATACGATGTATGCTCAAACCGACCGCATCTGGGCCGACACCCACCTGCTCAAAACGACAGTGTGTTGTGATCTTTCTTCACGCCACCCAAACCGATAACCCCTAACTATTAGAACTTCAATCCGGACCTGCACGTTACGCCCTCAGGTCCACACCGGAGAGCACGTCACGCCCTCTCTCCAAACTACTAGAACTTCAACCCGGACCTGCACGTTACGCCCTCAGGCCCACACCGGAGAGCACGTCACGCCCTCTCTCCAAACTACTAGAACTTCAACCCCGGAGAGCACGTTACGCCCTCTCCCCACAACAACTAGAACTTCAAGAACTTCAAGAGATCACGTCACGCCCTGATCTCCACCTACAAGAACGTCTTCAGCCTTACAACCTGGAAACAAGATTCATCTCCGCAGCCACCCACGAGTTACGAGAGATATCTATACAGTCCATTCTCTACAGAGGCCACTTCACACTTCGTTAACTTATTGTAATTCGAACGATCCTATGGTACTAAACTTATTCGAACAGCATTAAAAATATGTGTATCAAACTATTACAACGTCAGATTCTACATTCTGGTATTTCAAATAAAAGAATGTTCGACATTGGATGAGTTCAGAATTTCTCTGAAATATTGGAAACAAGTGCATGTAGCTCAGAACGTTTCAGAGCGAGTTCTGATTCCTTTAAGAAGTAGAAGAGCTTAAGGAAGGTATGTAGACAGTCGTTAACTAAGATTAGCGTCACGTTTGAAACGTAACACATGAGAATTGTGCAATTTTAAAGTTTGCAAGTGTAAAATGAGTGGAGGTGCGCAATTGGCGTTGCCGACTTTAAAAATACGTTACGATAAATACCTCTCCTCTTATTCCATCCGTTCGAACGGTTTTGTCAACCTCCCCGCCCTATTATTTACCCTGACGACGTGATTTTCGATGAATAAACGTGTATATTTCCATCGGCATTACGTACATATATGTAATGTCGAATTTTATTAGCGTGCGGCGGTGGCATGGCGACAGAGACAAAAGGACTCGATTAATTTTAATGAAAACCGTTAATTGGTTGTTTATTTTTCATTTCGGCGTTACATTTCAATCGCCCGGGCACATAACCGGATGAAAAATTTATCGGTCCCGGCTACTGAAATTGTTTCCGGCCGAAATATCAGAATTAATGTTATGCGTGTGCGGATTTAATCAATAGAAACACGGGAATCGAACGTCGGATTTATACGTCGCACCGTTATTAACGTGACCGGGACGGTCAACGGGAAAACGGAGCGGAAACTTCCCCCTAAGCTACGAATGGATGAAATAGTGGAAGGTGGAAGGTAGCTGAAGCGTCACGCAGTCGACGTGTTTAACTAAACAATCAGATATCGGATGACAGAATTAGTTTTTCTCAATTTTAGTGAACTTCGTCCTATTTAGTATACTCTAACCAGTAGCAATTGGAACACTTAATAAAATCTGAATTTACCGAGGACATTCGAAAAGAGCCCGTTGTCTCTATACAAAACTATGGGACTTATCTTTTTGCTTATTCAGAAACGCACTGGTATTTTTAAAATGCAGATGTTCAGTTGCCCAAGTGAAATCATATATGTGAATGTATGGATATGTACAGATAAAGAACTAGAGGGTCCATTGGACCGCAAATTTTTTTTTACGACAGCGGCACTTCGTTTGTATTTTCTTCTTCTTCTAAGGTGCAGATGTACAGTCGATCAGTGAAATCGTGTACGAGGAAGTACGCGAGACTCTACAGATACTGGATGGTCCACTGGACCATAACACAACGGCCACGTGTGCTTTCCTTGTGATGTCTTCTTGGTGTGTGAATCTGTGTGCCATTTGTTTGTGCGATTTGGAAGTGAATTCATTGTTAGAGTTATTATCCGTAATGATACGCCCATGGAGGACAAGGCGGCATCGCTCTTCACTATTTAAAAAGCCATTAAGTGTTTTTTTGTGTTCCAATTGTGACTGGACATAGTATACATCCTGCGATTTCAATCGAATGACACTACATAAGTCTGGTGCAGAAGAAAATTCCGGAAAATCCGAAACGTTTCCACATACTTTCCAAAAATTATTAATGAATTCCCAGGAATCCTCGAATACTCAACGATATCCGAAATCTTTGATTGAAATTCTTCAGCTTTCCAAGGAATCCCCGCGGTCTCGCAGGAACCTCCTGATTTTACATTTTTATTTACGACAATACAGACCGTGTCTCATCCCGTTATAAATCGAAGACAATAACATTTAAGATCCAGAAATTTTTCCCCTTTTCTTCCTTTCGCGCTCCAAGCGAGCGAGAGGGAGAGAGAAAGAGGGAGTCGAAATCTCGCCGCTTCGACATTATTTATTCCCTTTTAAGCTTTCCCGGGGAATCCGAGGAGAAAAATAGCGAACGCGAGTTCCACTTTCGTTTGTGTTCTTAAATCTCGACGGTTGACAAGTCGACGGGAGGGTATGTGTGTGTCGGAGGGAGAAAGAGGAAAAGCCGAACGAGCGTGAGGAGAAAATCGATCGTTCTATCGACGTTCGTAATGTTCTCTTGGATATAATTCTCGCTACACGGATAGGCGAGAGACGGATCGTTGTTATTCCGTTTGTAGTAGGATTTCTAGGTGGAATGTAGTTTAAAATTTATTTGTAAACTCTCGCGTTTTGTGCCTGTTACTCTCGATCTATACGAGGAAAGTTACCTAACGTGTCGTCGAAGGCGGGAAATGTTAAATTGTCAATTTTCCGCCAATTCAGGTTCATTGATCGGTAAAGGGACTCTTGGAGGAGTTTTTAAAATCTTGCCATGTGTTCTTTGGATATAAGCAAACGACGAAGGTTTTACAATTTACAGTCGTCATCAGCGGTAAAACTCTTCAAACTTTGGAATTTTTGGAAACAAGGTCGATTTTTTTGAAAACTGGGATTTAGGGTAGTACTTATAACCTTCTCCAAGGTTGGACTTGTGCCGAAGTGTGAAATCATCCCATCAGTGAAGTTTTCTCTTCAAAATTGGACTTAATCCGCTAAACGTCAGTTTATATATGGTAAAATTGAATAAAACGTTGTAATACACTCGCGGATACAATGAAAGCTTGTATAATAAATAACTATTAATGTATCATAATCACATCACCAGGGAATAGGGAAAATCGGTGATGTATACTTGAAGAGTCACTTACACTTACAGTTAGATATGCCCGACGTTGTAACTTTGAGTAAATCCTCCCCTAAAACGTCTCGCGAAACCTCCCCCGGCATCGACGGATTACTTACACTTGTTGAGCCCTTTCGGCGTAAAAACACGAAACAACCCCCCGACGATCTCATCCCCTAACCACCCCCCACCCCACCCCGGCGTCCGTCCTGCGCCTCGTTGCGGTCGAATGCGCCATGATGGATCGCTTTAATATCAACCGACATTATCTTTCCGCATAAATTCTTAGAAGTCCCTCGCCAACTTACAACGAAAACGAATTAAGCCCGTCATGATAATTACACGGCATTAGCTTTCGCGTTACGCTGATTTATCCGTCCGGATTTGTTAGATCCGCGGACGGGGCGAGGACGTCGATCATCGGACAACAAGTGGATGAATACGTACGTACAAATCGAAATAAATTAGTTAATGGTCGCAAAGCGAGTCCGCTGTTTTGACATCTAATTAAACGTCGCTGCTTTTAATTATACCGATTTGATGTGTCACGCTTTCGAAAGAACGGATTACGTCGAATTCGTGTTACACGCGTCCGATTTGTTCCTTCGCCGTAAAAGGCATATATATATATATATATACCTATGTGTGTGTATAAATAATTTTGGCGCGATAAGGTTTAATGTACGGAACGCGTGTTAAAGCTTTTTGTGCCTCGTAGATAGAGCGATATTTTCAAATCACGTCGGATTTACCAATCGCATTTTTTAAGCGATTTCTAGTAATCTAAAAATGGAAAACTTATCATCCTTGTCGTGTCGTACAACAACAAATGTTATAAAGGAGTACGCATAGTAGCGATACATGTTCTTCTTCTTCTTCATAAACCGTAATTCCTCCACTGCTGGAGGTAGGTCTCTTCAAGTTTTTTCCAGATATCTCTATCCTGCGCTTTTTGTATCCAGTTTCTTCCTGCTGTGGTTTTAATATCGTCAACCCATCTCTTCATTGGCCTACCCAATCTTCGTTTGTTTTCCCAGGGCCTCCATTTCAATACTCTAGATGTCCATCTACTGCTATCCATCCTGGCCACGTGTCCTGCCCACTGCCACTTCAATCTAGCTATTCTCTCGGTTATACATGTTATTCTGGTTCTTCCTCTGATCTCTT
This sequence comes from Cryptocephalus moraei, assembly GCA_946251905.1. Taxonomy (NCBI): domain Eukaryota; kingdom Metazoa; phylum Arthropoda; class Insecta; order Coleoptera; family Chrysomelidae; genus Cryptocephalus; species Cryptocephalus moraei. The sequence continues at coordinate 420,534 of OX276466.1, read as the reverse complement.
CGTTCTTTATACGATCTCTCAAACTGACACCCAGCATTTGTCTCTCCATAGCTCGTTGCGCGCATTGTAGGCGATGTAAACTGTTTTTTGTAAGGCTCATTGTTTCCAACCCGTAAGTATTTACTGGAAGTATGCAGCTATCATACACTTTCCTTTTTAGGTTCATGGGGACATCTCTGTTCTTAAGTATAAATCCTAGTTTACGATAGTAGCGATACATGTTGCAAACTAATTATTTAAATCATACATTTGAAAACCATGTGAAACGTACTTGCCTGGATAGGTAATGATGACGATCACTGGCAATATCAACCAACACTAGCTTGTCGTTTAACTTAATCATACCTGTAAAAGGAAAACGAGACTTAGCAATATTCTTGCAAAGTAACAGTAATTTTTAACAGTAATTTATTAAACAATTATTTCAAACTCATATCACCAACATGTACTTTGAAAATATTTTTGAAATTGCTTCACAGACACTTCTTAAACTCACTTTAATTGTAGAAGGAAGTGTATTCACTACTTAAATAAAATTGGAAAACTGAAATTTTTAAACTATCAACAATATTTAGTTAGCGTCGATTATTTGGATTCGGATATATTTTTGTAAGATCAATTATTAGAGAAACGGATTGAATGAAACTGAAAAAGATAACTTTTTTAGAATTTTTGATACTAAAGACAGTTTCACTTCTGAAAGGTGTTTGTAAGCAATAGTAGAAATAGTTATATTGGAAAAATAATTTTTTTATGGAGTATTTCGAATTACATGTCAATAATCTGATATTTGACACTGGTCGATAATTTGAATATATGTCCAGATTGTTTACAGATATTATTGAAACTAATTTAAGTCACCAAACACGCTTTGTTGAGCGCTCATATAGTTCCAATAAAAACCGAAAGTTTTTTGAAAATTTTTGATAACCACAGTTTCACCTGCGATACGTGCCGATCCAAATTTCTGGAATTCCTTCACAAACGTTCATAAAAAGTAAGTTTAGTTACTAAGAAACAGTAAATACAGTAGGACTAACTGATAATTTAGCTACTTTCGTAAGTAATAAAGAAATTTAAACTCTTTCAACTACCAATACTTTCAAATTTGACACGTATCGGTAATTTTAACATATTTTTAAAGCTACTGAACGAAGTGTGAAGTGGCCTCTGTAGAAAATGGACTGTATAGATATCTCTCGTAGCTCGTGGGTGGCTGCGGAGATGAATCTTGTCTCCAGGATGTAAGGCTGGAGACTGTAGTAGTAGTTGGAGATCAGGGCGTGACGTGATCTCTTGAAGTTCTTGAAGTTGAAGTTCCCGTTGTGTGGAGAGAGGGCGTGACGTACTTCTCCGGGTTTGGACCTGAGGGCGTAACGTGCAGGTCCGGGTTGAAGTTCTTGGAGTTAAAGGTTGTAGTATCTTGAAGATCTCGTAGAACTCTCGGGGCGTAACGTGAGAGCTTGTAGATTAGGGTGACGTAATTCAAGACCAACAACTCACGTCGTTTTGAGCATACATCGTATACTGATTTATTATCAATTTTCGGGATCTTTTATACACATTCAATTACATTAGGTCAATGGTAGGTCTGTTACGATGTACGCGTTATTCTCACGTTACGATGACTCCTTGTTGTGCTTACGCCAGCAATTTCGTTCACCTATACACGTTCCGTTCAATGCTATTTTCCGTTTGTAAAACAACGCGTGTTAATTTCAATGATAAAATTACGTAAAAAGTTCCCTAAATTCGTTTTACAATAAATTATGATTTCTTCACCTAAAATTCCCTTAAATAATGTTGACCCTAGCGTCAACAGCTACTTTTTGAAACAGCTCAGTTTTCAGGAATATTTCGTAGAACGCATACAGTTTCAATGAAATTTAAAATTCAGAAATACTTTGAGAACGTTTGATGTAACGGCAGTTTCAATTTTAACATTTTGTAAAATTCTTTAGCAAAAAATCCAATATTAATTTACAAAGTCTAACTGTTCGAATACAATAAACTACATTGAGTCAAATTCTGAACCAGCGCAGAAAACTTTTCATCTAAATTATCTACTTAAATTTATAGCATAAGTACAGAGATTCAGGCCATTTCTGAGTTACCATGTATATAAATCTCCCAATTAGTATCTAATAAAGAAAGTTATTGGGCTGATTTGCCAAATACAAGACGATATGAACTTATTTAAACCAGACTAATGTATATAAATGGGAAGGATTGAATTTAGGACTTGGAATAAACAGTCCTTTCGGCTAATAAATTAAATTCCCCGAATTTCCATAACAGGACGAGATAAGAAACCATTTTCACGAAACCCATTTATCTAATTAGGGAACGAGGACCTGGAGACTTACCAAAAAAAATTCCAGATGATTAATAACGTTATCTAACAATTTTCCCAGGCACTATCGCTCGGAAAAACTTGTTCTCCCCGCGAAACTTTTCTCCTTCCCTTCCCCCCTCCTCTTCGGCCATATAATAACATTTTCCTAGATGACACTATTTCACAGAAGAGAATTCCGCCGTATCTTTCTCCTGGCGCAATATCATACTGTACAGCAAAACTTTTTCGTAATTTAGAACTGTCATTCCCAGGTGAGTTGTCGTGTATTCATAGTATTCATGAGGAAAAAACTTCCGCAGACTTTCGGAGGAGAAGTTTAGGGTAATTCGCCGAAATAAAAAAAAAGTGAAACGGGAGGAAGCGAGAAAGAACACTGGACATTATAATGTATGAGGGCGATTATTAAATGTCGGGAAAGTTCAGTATTGAGAGCGGGACATGTGAACTTTTTTAATTACGTTCAATGTGAGGAAATCCTTTTAGGTAATCTCATTGTTCGACTGAAGTGATTATTACCTGTGATATTCAGGAAATTCATTGAAAAAAAACGTATTAGAAACTCTGAATTAATTAATATCCTAATTAATAATTAGCTAAGGACAATATTTTCAGGAATTTCGTGTTGCTGGAAATAGCATAGCGACTAAATTAACTACATTAAAAACTTCCTTAAAGTAAGACGACTGATTGATTAACACAAGCGTGCATTACGAAATCATACATCTCAAGTGAGACGTCACGACGGAACAGAGTGAAATCTTACGAGTCAGATCAAGTGGTCACTAATTGTTGACTAATCTTGTACGTTTAACCGTATTTATTCGCAAAACGTGCGTTGAATTGGCTGTGTATTAATCGAGTTGGCGGTCAAATTGTGCTTTGGTTTATCGACGTGACATTACACGGTCCATATACCGCCCTGTGTACGTGACAGCACTTCATTGTTTTAAATCGACATTTTTGTGAGAACTCACATTTTTGGCATACTTTTGGTAAATCATTCTATAGTAAATCCATCGAGAAGAAAACTTCCATGAAACACGAACGTCGAAATTCAAAGCGCGCGACCAGCTAGCGAATAAGTACAGGGTCGCATTAAGAATGATCGCCTTGACTATAATTTATGTTTTACTAAGATTTGACTATGGATGTTCATCTCTTTCTTTTCTGTATACATTTAAAATAATGGTTTTCTCCTCGCAGCTTAAGTATGTTCCTGGTCTCTTTTTGGGAGGCGAGCAGGGAAGGTGTCTTTCCATAATTGCAATAGATCACAGAAATATGTTTATACAAATTTATATCAAAAACCTGAATAACAATAGCGATACGTTAAAATAAACGACTAATTAAAAGTCCAAAAGTCTTACCTGAACGCTTGTGAACAGGCAACCATAGATCAGACAAGTAAACTTGTTAATTTTGCTGAACCGACTCTGTACATCAACAATTCCCGCCAAAAGTATTATGACTTTCCCACCAATAGCAAACGACGTGTATTAGGTGTTGTCTAACTTTACTACCTTTTCTCGTTTCGTGGATGTTTTCTTCTCAGTGGATTTACTATAGTCGTACATACGTAACCTTATCTAATCTAATTTAATGTTCGACTGCTCTCGCTCTCTCTCATATACATTCTTTCCCTTCTTTTCGTAATGCAATGTTTTGCGTATCCCTGGATGAATTTTCCCTCGAACGTGATCGAGGGTACCTCCCCTGAGGACCGCCACTTTCAACTCGACGTTTTCCCTACGTCGCAATGTTGTTTTCGCTTAAAAATCTGTTAAGTTTTCCACTTTCTCCATCGCTCCCGTTTCGATCCTCCTAACGACCGCCGTGGAAACTTCGACTATCGCACCGGAAACGACGCCGAAAACACACACATGCGATGGAGGAGAAGGAGAATCGATCTCCATAAGTTCCGTCTCATAAAAATTCTCATACATACGCAACGCGGTTTTTATTGTGGGGGAAGTCGAGGAGGGAATCGAGGATCGGCAGGAGGGGGAGGCATCGAACTGGGTTCTTAAAAAGAAATCGCGGTTCGACGGTGTTTACGTCCTTCGGAGGGTCCGGGAGCAAAAAACAAGTCCTGGGGACGTGGAACGAGGTTGAGTCGCCATTTTCTATGGGCCATTGTGGACGTCGTTCGAATCTAACCGCCTACCTCGAGAACTTTATAACATCACCTAATTTCAGACTGTTCTGGAGATATTGTCACGCACAACATGGCGTCAGGGATCTAGAAGAAGGACTTACACCAGGAGCAAAACGTGAATTTCCAAAGAAATAATTCCCTTATGTGGACACGTATGTTCATTTAAATCAACCAACTGTTCAACCTGTTCAACCTGTTCAACCAATCAAACCAATTGTTGTGCCAAAAAAGCACAACAATGAACGTTGCTCGCCAGTAAACGACGATGCTAATGAACATTGGACATTGATTGATTAAACATGAACAACTGGAGACTCATGTAAGCCGTTTCTGCCATTATTCTTATCTTTGTTCATTTTGACGTGATATACGTGTTATAAATCGATGCGCCGGCTACCTGCCGGTTCACAAAACATTGTAACGTTACGCCAGACCCGTGCGTGCGAGCTAGAGTGAGAGCGACAACAATAGACAGAGATCGACCTTGGCGGTTGCCTTGCGACGCATCTATCTCTTTTACACGACAGCGTCCGAGTGAAAGCTCGATTTGGCGATCGATAATCATACGCGTATAGGAAAATATCTATCGAATAGCCGTATAAAAATTTTTAACGAGACCGAGGCTCGTAAAGATCCGTCTCGACGAGACTTTCGGTCATTTTACTCTCGTCTCCGTCTCAGTATTTCTTGAACACTCTCGTCTCGAGATCGTGAAACCCTACATCTAATTACCTAAGTGACATGCCTGAAACTTTGCTGGGTTAAACTCCAATAAACAATTTACAAAAGTATGACGAAGAATTGAGGTTAACAAGTAGGTATTATGAGGGTTATCATCCCTACCAATATTAAATTACACGCTTAATAAGGCTTACTCGGTTGAAAACGACAAATCAGTAGGATTCGTACCTACACCCTTTGAGTTACCCTCCAGCTTTCTGCCACTTGAGCTACCTAAGAAGGTAGGCCGTTTAAAGGTCTGGGTGGGGCATCAACTTATATATTCTTCTCATAACAAGAGAGATGTAACGTTAAGTAATTTAGGTTGTTGAATTTTCTGGGTCGGAGGTGTATTTCAAATATCTGAAGTAGCAAAATTTGTAAACAAAGCGTTGTTAAAGACGTGGATTAATTTATTGGCCCATTTACATTAATACTGTAACGCTAAATTTAAACAACCAGCGTAAGCGTACTCCTTATCGGACGAGGCGGCCCACCTCAAAGAGAGGCCGCTCCGCTAATTGGGTCATACAAACAGTTCCAGAATAATCGTGAATATGCATTTAAAGAAAGAAAGATTTATTACTTTTGGGTCGTTTTAGAACAAACAAATTAGGAAAGAATCATCGAGTAAATACTAGTAGGTTCTCGAGACATAATGGAGGACTATAAAAAGCGAACACTGCGGACGAAGAGAAGATTAGACGAGAAGCCGCGAGTGAAAATAATGCGATAAACGGACAAGTGAAATTGTATAAATAAATTAGCAGTTAAGTGTGATATAAATTAATTAATCAAGTAATAGTTTAGATAAATTAAGTAGTGTTAAGACAGTGTGTAAATAAATTAGAATAAACGTTACAATAGAAAATCTCAAAAATAATCTTGTCATTAATTGTTTCTAAATTGTCTCATTCGAACAAATCTAGCTCGTGGCTGAACTTGGGGCACATCTGCGCATAAAAGTACATATATCTTTTGTGTTTATAGCAAAAGTAACGATTTCAGCACGAAATCCCGCCTTTAGCGAACAAAATTACGAACCGCCGCGAGATGCATATTGAATAAATGTTCGACGTCAAACCGAATGAAGTAATAATAAAAATCCGGCGGGGGAGAATCAAATCCAGTTTACTGCAAACGGCAATTTATCCTCTCGCTCTCCTTCCCTTACGTATCTTGTTACGCAATTTTTTGTCGGCGTGTGATTCGATACAAGAACGTCGGACCAATTTGTGCGAGACAAAACGCTTTTAAAATGTGACTCATCTCGAATACGCCCAACCCAAAAGAAAACAACCGCTAATGGAAAATTGATAAGAGGTTCGTTTCTGTCTCTCCCTCTCTCGCTAGCTCGCTAGCTCGCTAGCTCGTTCCTCTTGATACATCGATAAACATGTTTGAGTCGACTAAAAGCGTCCTCCTCCTCGGACGGGTAATATCGTCGTCCCCTTTCATTTGTAACTTAAATCCTGGAGGGATGGCGTTTCCCCCCGCACACACACACACACACACTATCTTTGGTGTGGTAAATGGTCGTATCTGCGGCGAACGCACGCAGGTGACGACATCATTACCGGAGCGATAGTTTCTAGTTTCCATCGGAACGGTACCGCCATCTTCGGCGATTTATTATCGGCATAAATCAGGGGTGCGGGGATCGTTATCGCTGCCACCGCCGGCGGGGGGATGTGATTGAACCGCACGATTCGGAAAGGGGGGTGCGTGCCAGCGTAGGGGATGAAAGGGGATCGATGTGTCGGTCCCCTCTCGTCGCGTTCGAAATTTGGGAAAACTTCCGTGGACCCCGCGGATTCGAAATAAACACTGACACTGACCTGTGGGGCATCAGTGGCTATTTTTTCCCTACCGCACCGCTAATAACTAGTTCAATACGACCTGGATCCGGCTGAGATTGCGGTATGTTGTAAGAGTCGATCAGACGAATCCGGAAATCTATAGGCCAACCAATAGAGCTCCAGTTGTTAGATGAAAACCCACCTGTTTGATACAGCGAAGTGGGTGTTGTGATTTTGATAAACTAATTACAGTGGAAAAAAGTACTTTATCTACTTTGCATTACTAATGATCTCATTATTGCATCAAAAGTAGTGTAATAATATTCATATTATTACACTACTTTTTAGTTTAGTAACCTTTTAGTTTTGTTAAATTGGTACGTCAACGGCGTCAACCTCTCACAGATCTGTGGGACGTGTGCAACGTGTTCAGCCGTCAAGGTTAAATTATAGTAAACATAACCTTTAAAATTTACATGAAAAATATATTATTTGGAATTATTTTATATTCTTCTAGTACAAAATGCATTACAAGTTACAAAAGACGGTATGACCCAAAAGACGAAAAACTAATCAGTAGCTAATGTACAATTAGTGAAAACTTTAACTACGACATTACTGTGGCTTGGGCATTTATGCTAATGCCAGAGACATTTTGGGCGATTAAAGTTAGTATTTCCCTGAATATTTCGTACGAAACTGGTCTCATTTGTGATTGAATTGATATTGTTTATAGTTCTAATTTTAGGGGGTTTTGGCTCGGACATTGGTTGTGCATTGACGGAAGTAAAAGTGGATGTCGATGATGTCAGCATATCCGCCACATCTATTTTCCTTTTTAACGAAGTGTCAATGTACCCCTCTGCTATTGCTCAAGACTTCCAGGCCCCATGGTTTTTTATAGTAATTAAATCTGCTCCATTATTGGCCAAATTTGATGCACTGGACCTACGGAAGCAGTGCCCCATGTACTGATCCGGATTAGCAAGATTCAGAAACGTAGCAATTATTGGCTAATCTTATTAATCCCTATAGGGCTAGTGATACATCGGCCGTTTCGGTATGTGAAAAAAAAGCGTTTTGAAGCTATACCGATTGGGCGAAGGCTGACATTCTTAATAAGATGAAGCCCGTAAGTAATAAGTATATCCCATTATGAGTATAACCTAAACGAAAACAATACATGCCGGTAACAAATGAAACATAATTTAAAAAAAAACAAACATACTTTAATTGCCAAATCATTAATATCGTCGCCTTGTCTTAAAAACTGATTTATTTCAGCAATATCCAAAATTTTTGATTTTTTAGGCTGATATCCTTGAGACCGCCGTATGAGAAAAGCATACAATCGTGAAAACTTCCATATATCTGCGTTCTTATAAGCATTTAGACATGCTCTCAGCATGCTATAGTACGATGTTCAGAGCGTTGAAGACTTTTTGTCTTGCTTTTCTCCTGAAAATACGCTGTACAGGTCAGTTTTACACCTTTGTCTTCCATTTCTCGCACGTAAGTAAGAGCGTAATTATTGAATTTGTCCTAGGGCTACTAGATTTTCAAATTCAAATACGAAACGTCACTGAGAAAGTTCGGAAAACCCCCCAAAAATTAACCTTTCTTTTTAAATTCCTAATTTCTCCAATGCGAGGCTGGAAAAACTATCTTTAAGGAAATGATACATTATAATGTGTGATTTTTGTGTACGGAAGCTGGTTTCTGTACGATGCGCACTTTTTACACCATTACGTTATAAACAAGTTTTAAACTTTTTTTTGGAAAATGCTCGAATTTATGGGAAATTAATTTTTCTTACATCTCTAAGTGGGATTTTAAATTGGAAATCAATATCTTTAAAACGTATATCTTGAATTTTCAGGTAGATATACAGAAAATTGCCCTGAAGTTGCTCCAAACGTGCGAGAACGCATACCAGGCAGCCTTATTCCCCCACCACAGCTACTCGAGATTGCCTCTTATGCGATTCGGAGCAACTTTCATGACAATTTTTTGTATATTTTCCACTTCCTACTTGATAATCCAAGATCCAAATTTATAATTTAAAATGCCGCTTGCAGAAGCAAGGAAAATTAATTTCCCGTAAATTCGCGTATTTTCCAAAATGGTGCGAAAATTGTTTGTAACATTTTCCGCACCCAAAAATCACACTTTATTATCTATTATTTCCCGAAAGATAGTTTTTCCAGCTTCAAGTTTGTCGAAATTATGAATTTTTCAAAAAAAGGTTTAATTTTGGGGGCATTTTCCGGATTTTCTCAGTGAAAAATGGCCCGATCGTGTTGTACAAAAAATTCTGTAGTCTTTTATGCTCTACAAAATTCCTATTTTAGCTCTATTGGTTGGCCAACTAATCTACATTTCCGTTGGAAATGTAATTTTGCAATTATTAAAAATGCAAGAAAGCGTCAACTTCCGGAGAATAAATTATACGTAGAGATAAACAAGAGGGGAAAATATAAATGGATCTTATGAGCATCTGTTATGAACGAAAGAGCGAGTCGAGAATTGATCAATTGATTGTAATAGGGAGGGACAAACCCAATTCTTACATCGAAGAGACGTGTGCGAAGGCATGAAGATCAGAGATTTCAAGTGAAAAGGACATGTTGAGGAAATTGACTCTTGAAACACAAAGATGACAGTTGAGAGGTAGAGTTAAGGTACCGTGTTGAAGTTACCCTTGGAGTTTATCAACCTTTCCCTCCACGACCCTGAGAATCAATAAGGACGAGTCTTATTATCCGCCGGGTAGTTCATTTTCAAAGATATATAGGAGGTAAATAGCCTCGTCTCGATATCACAGATCCACAATTACCCTTCCGGATCGAAGATCAACCGGACGTTCGCCATCATCTCATTTCCCGCCTCCCCTTCCGACTCCTCTCGCCATTTTACGAAGTGCCATAATACAAAGGTCGAGTGCGACCATACTCGACGTCCGTCCGGCTTGTAAAATAAATCAGTAACTGCTGCGCCGAGAGAAACGTCCCGCAATCGAGCTAAAACGTCGTCGGAGGGACGCGAAGGGCGAGCGAGAGGAACGAGAGAGGGTAAAAATCCAATATTGTCAAAGCTACTCTAATAAGATTTCACGATATCCCGGACCGCCATCGGTCAAACGAATTGATAGAAAATATGTAGCAAACACGGCGGAAAAAAGCGACAAACCGGGATTATCTTTCTCTCTCTCCCTCGACCGTTCTGTTTCCAGCCCGCGGGACGTTTGACATCATCGATTTTGTTGCTCGTCCACCTCCTTCCAGTGGCTTCTTCATTGATTTTATTTATCCGTCCCGGATGGGTAATGGCGAGCATTTGTCTCTTTACAAGACAAAAGGGTGTTGTGCACACGTCGCATCGCCCTAATTCTCTCACTCTTTCCCTTCTAAAATGTTCCCGGTACATCCCAATATTTTAAGGAAATGTGTGCTAAGAAGTCGACTTTATTAAAAATCTGTTGATCTATCAATTATTAGAGAAATTTTTAATAACAATAATATTAAGTAAATGAGTAAAGTAAAAGTAAAGAAATTTAACAAACCCGCGTATTGATGGTTGAATTAGGAATAAAAATAAGCGGATATATACGTGAAAACACATTATTTGTTACTACAGGACCAGAGGGCAAGGAAAATCTACGGGAAATCCCATCTTTATCAAGAAAATATCACAGGGCAAGGAAAATGGGTAAGGGCAAGGAAATACGCAAATTTCTGGAAACCCCATCTTTATCACGAATATATTAAAAGGGTTCGAACTTAAACCGTTCCTACCGATACACTTCCTATCTACCTATCTTAAACAATTTAACAAACTCGTGTATTGATGGTTGAATTAGGAATGAAAATACGCGGATATCTACGCCAAAACAAATTATTTGTTACTACGGGACAAGAGGGCAAGGAAAATCTACGGGAAATCCCATCTTTATCAAGAAAATATCAGAGGGCAAGGAAAATGGGTAAGGGCAAGGAAATACGCAAATTTCGGGAAAACCCATCTTTATCACGAATATATTAAAAGGGTTCAACTTGAACCGTTCCTACCGATACACTTCCTACCTATCTGTCTTAAGCTGACGTCGAAATTCGTCATATCTTATAAGATTATTTGACCCTAATAAGCAATCGTCCACTCGGTCCAGGAACTTGCCGGACAACTTTCGCCTCTAATTTCTAACCTCAAACGGTACTTACATGCAAACGAAATATCCATCATTTCTTTTTCCTCTCGAGAACTACCTAATTCAATTTCCATGTAAACCTATCAAAAGTCCCCGAATGCCGTAACACGCGCTCCGCTTTCGAAACTCCTTTTTTCCGCCTACGGGCGAGGGGGGGGGGCGACTCCGAGCAATTAAACCCAAGGTCGATTCCGATTCAGCCCTCAAGATTAATTAGTTTCATTTGTATTCATCGTACTGAATATCGAATTAGGAAAAGTTATAAATTTTCATATCGTGTCGTCCCTCTTTCGAGGCCCGAGATTGATTAACAAAAATTGTAAAGCAAATCGAATTAGGCAGAGTGGGGGAGAGGGAGACAGAGAGAAAGAGAGAGAGAGAGTGAGTCTGTTGTTGATTCACTAATTCGATTATTATCGAAAAATCGTAAAAAAATAATGGGAGAGAAGGGGAGAATCAATGGAAATGTGTAACGTATACTGCGTGGAAGCCAATGGGAAATTAAATAATTTCATTGGAATGTTATGATGGGCATTACATACGCCTGTGCTGTAATACGACATTTGGCAAAAAGTGTATGGCAAAAATTTTTAAATCCCACCCAAAAAATTGTGGGATTCAATTGAGTTCAGTGCTTCTAAAATAATTTAAAAATACTTGAAATGTACCTACAAAATAAAAAATTAGCCCAAAGGTGGTGTTATTAATGTTGTTGATTGAGAGCTCACAATTTTTGTTAGTAAAATGTATCAGTGAAATTATTTTCTAAAATAAATATAATAAGCTATGAATACTAATGATGTTTCTTTGTTTCAGGTAAGCGACATTCCTAGCCATAAAGCAAGTCCATTAAAAACATATCAAGAGTAAGTAAGGCTGTTACCTTCCCCGTTTGCAATACGAAGTGCTCGTTAGTAAAACAGCGACAAACAAAGAGGTCGTGAAGAAAATATAACTTCTTTTGTGGCATAGCTTTACAAAAACAAAAATTTAAACAATTTTGAGTCTATCTTTCCTATTAAACTGTAAAACTGCTTTTCTGAATAATTCGAAAAATCAACTTTTAATTCAACTTCCTAATGGTAAGTTTTTTTGTCCTTTCCGTGATGTTGATTAAATTTTTTGATGAGTTTGTTTTTGTTTCTTTCATTATTTTTTCGATTTTGAAAAAAATTAAATTATATGAACAAAATTAATATTTTTTCAAATTTTGAGAACCGTGAGCGCAATAAAATTTCATAATATGGGACCCCTTTTATAAAAATTTTTAAGTAATTAGTGAAAATTAATGGAAAATTTTGAGCCAATATTGCGTATCTGTTAAGAGTTACACGGATGGAAAGGAACATTGGAACATTTTTTTAGAAAGTGTGGGGAGATCAACAAATATTTAGTGATGCAGTCATATAGAAAACGCCTTGCTTAAAGAGTCATCGAAATTTTATAACTTTCTGTGATAACATGTAATTTCCATAGATATTTAATGAAGCCAGTATCCAAATTATTTTCGAAAATGAGCACATTTTGAGATACAACAATTGATACCTCATAATATCGCAATGTATCAATCACGTTTCAACTTTGGGTCCAGTATATTTGAAACGGATATGAGACGTGTTTGTTGAGTTTCTTTCCAAACTTCAATCAAGTTAAAACCTTAACAGATTCGGAAATTAAAATTAATAGGATCATCTGCATCACCACAAAATTTAAACCTTCTTTCCAGCTTAGAAAACAAAGTTTTTAATTAATTTAACGACGAGACGTTCATACACAGCCGGACTTGTCCAAATAGACAGACACAATGGGCTTGATATATCAACGGATGGGCTGTGGGAATGTGTGTGTGTGTGTGTGTATGTACGAGGCACGACATACAAAGATCGGGAACCGAGCCCAAGAAGCGACCTGTCACACGTTTTGATAAATTAGTGTCGGTAAAAACATTTGCACGAATTTCCACTGGACGGAAATGGCTAATGTGAGCGACGCAACGTGACAACAAATACAATAGATAATTAATCAAAAGTATTGGTACAGGATGAATAGTTTCGTTTACTAGTCCTCCGCGGATGTAGTCGTGGAGTTGTAATTATTAGAAGAAAACTTTCCAAGGGTGCTGCATGCTAAGGAGTATTTCGAGTAAAACAATGCAAACAATGGTGTACCAACTGTACTCAAAATTGTTGGTTCAATATTGCAATACTATTTTGAAATCCATGAATTTCCATTTCTATGCAAATAGTTTCCTTACTTTTTAATTTCACGATACTTCGAGCCTCGAGAAAATGGCTGAAAAATTTTATGCACTTTACAACGACACCTCACTCGATAGCTTCGATTAGATCGATACTGATTATACACACACACTTCATTTATTTTCTTTTGAAATGCAGTTTCACCACCGTACCTTGCTCCACTCTTCACCATTTTCATTCTTTGGCCAAATATCAACGAACTAACGTCTGCGTGTTAACTACACAACATACTACTACGATAAATTTTCCCGACGATTCAACCGAAATCGGAAAAGTCCCTGTTTTCCCACACAATGGGAAACCCGCCTTTCGCATTGGAAAATTCCTCAGGATGAAATTTTGGCGAGGCCGCGTTAATTCGAAAAGTCGTCGTCGACGTTATCGACGACGACGGAATAAAAACAAAACTCTCACGTGTCATACGTGGAAGGGGGGCGCCCCGTTATTAAGGGCCCTTTCACCTGCTTTTTGCGGCGAAAATTCCCGCATTGATTCGCGGCAAATTGTGATCCCGAAGGTCGAAAAAATGGAATAGAATGATTTAATGCGAACGGTTCAATCGAGGGGCTCTCTTGTTTTCGGATAAAGGGACGCCGAGATCATTTTTGCATGGTGGTAATATGGGCAATTATTACAGTCTGCTAGATTTAATGACATTTCGTAAACTAAAGTGAACTGATTGTTACACGTCAAAAGTGAGTAGGTACCCAAAAATGTTTGCAATTTAAAAAATTGCTCAAAAATTTTTCCTTCCTATCAAAGCAGGTATACGGAAATCTATTCGACCAGATTTTATAAGAAGAGCAGGATAAACCACTTCTGTCTAGGTCACCATTGATATCTGATCTAGCTACAATCTTTTAAACTGGGAATACTGTTATAGATTTTACATAGTTGAATTAGTATTTGAACCCCTCACATTTCGATAATAAAACATAAACCCTAATTCAGAACGTTGGACTATTTCGATCACCTGACTGCATTTATCAATAATAGGCATTATTGTCACGCTTAGGGGCCAAATCTACTCGATTTGGTTAAACCGGTAAAACAAACCAATAACTTTATTTTGACCTCCAAACAACAACCACTAGAACAGGTAGTATGTAACCTAGCATCGAGAGAGAGAGAGAGAGAGAGAGAGAGAGAGAGAGAGAGAAAGTTGGGTTTTAGAATGAACAACCCAAAAATGTAACATAAATCCCGAAAGAGCGTAGAACGAATAAGTTAGAAGGAAATGAATAAACACGAGAGAGTAGAGAAAGACATTTTTATCCGGCTCGAAGGACCAATGTTTCATTGTATCGTCGAATGTACTCTGCTACGCTTTTATGGCGGTTCGATGTTAATTTGTATTTCCGGAACAGTTGTTTTGTAATGTTTATTGTTATGTAAAATGTCGCATGATGCGAAAATAGACTCAACAATGAATTCTTTTTAATTTATATACAGCTTTGTCAATTTATAATATCTGCAGCGTGCAATTGATTATTTTTTGGGAATGTAATAATTTAGAGCAGCATACAACTTAATAATCTCTCTCTCTCTCTCTCTCTCTCTCTCTCTCTCTCTCTCTCTCTCTCTCAATTCTCGTTCCAAGCGTAGGCTCGATCTCCGCCGAATAAATAAGCAAAATTTCGTACTTCGGAATAGCTCGTCCGGAGTAACGAAAGTTTCGTCAAAGAAACAAGACGAGCGCCTATACATCCCCCGATAATCCCGTTATGAAAAAGCGCCCAAGTGTTATTGAAATTCAAAGCGTAAAGTATACACTTTTTGCGGACCTCGACTAATGATTTATTTCCCTAACTTTTTCGCTTTCTCTCCAATAAACGAAAATCCCATTGTGTTAGGTGTCAAGGAATTTCCCTCATTATCAGGCGGCGAGGTGACAAACAAAAAGCGTTTATTAAAAAACTCTAAGCCGCAAAAAGTTTTTAATATAAAAGAGCGCGGATCGCTCCGCAACCCCCCACCCCCACCGCCCCCGTCCCCGGCTTTTTTCTTTATATTTCTTATTTACATTTCCCTCCCTCTCGCGCCGTTTGTTTATCAGCGTCATCAATCATCCGAGACGTCGGAACAAATACAAAATTTAATCAAGTCGGGCATCACTATCGAGATATTTTTCAATTTAAAGGAATGTTGCTGAAGGTGGGTGGAGGGGGTGGTGTCGCCCCCACCCACCCCTCGATCTCTATTCATATCGCAATTATCGGCACCCTTCTCCGTTTCCACCTTCCGTTATTAACACTCGCTGGGGATAATGAAAAACTACGAGACCGGCTAGAGAGAACCAGATTAAAAACTCTGTACACTTTCTACGTATTACTAGTATATCGACGAGAGTAATTGCGCGACCGTTAAAAACTACCCCCACGACAGACCGAAATCTGAAAGTACTCCAGTTACTGAGGGTGGAAATGCGGAATTACTATAAGCTACATATTATTGCTTATTGTTATTGTAATAGTAATAAGCAATGGTATGCACAGTAAATATTCAGATACCTTTATCTAACGTGCTGTCGCCTACCTCCTTCCATCGCGCTCGCGAACCGAGCCGATCGCCAAATCGAGCTTTCACTCGGAGGCTGTAGTGGAAGAGAGATAGATGCGTCGCAAGGCAACCGCTAAGGTCGTTCTCGCTCTCACTCTACCTCGCACGCATGGGTCTGACGTAACGTTACAATGTTTTCTGGAATCCTATGGTTATTTATTACTATATAACTCTTTTTTTCTTATGCTGTTATCTAGTTCCAGTACAAGTTCCACGTCTTGACTGAAATATTTCGGAGGTACGAACCGTCAGCGACTGGACTAAAGTGGGATGAACGGACGGCACATGTGGCGCGTTGAGGGCAGTTTGCGATCTCCGCCACCGAAGTTTCTCTAATCGAATTCGGGATTGTTTCAGGGGAAAGTTCTCGCGACAAAATTTCAATAGTTTCCAACTTTCCGAAATAGCCAGAAAGGAACGGGACGAAGAAGTGAGACACGGAAACGTACCGTTGGGGACGCTCGCTTTCCGGTTATTGGGAAATACGATATGAATGAAAGACTACAAGAAATCTTACTTACGATAAGAGTACATTGAGCATTAATCAGTAAACGATAAACAGTACAAAACTAACCTGGTGAAATGCTCTAAATCCTAAATAAATCCTCCCGACTATCAACTACTCGAGAAAATTCCTTCAAATCTGGCGCCCGCGGAATCATTACTTTAAACCTGTTAACACGATGTCCCTAACGCGCCAAATTCTATAATTAATTACCTTGTTCAGTACTGTAACGCGAAATATAAACATCGGCACGCAAGGCGTTTCTTATCTGACGAAACGGCGCAGTTTAAAGAGAGAAGGCCGCTCCGCTTAATTGGACCATAAAAACCTTCCCGAACGTTCCGCAAACGTCTTATTAAAGGAAGAATGATCTACTCCTTTCGAGAACAAATATTATTAGGAAAAAAAGAATATATCAGAAGGTTCCCGAATACATTATTGAAGACATATAAACATGGGCTTACGGTCGGAGAGATAGAATAGACGAGAAGCCGCGTGAGTAAACAGTGCGATAAACGGACAAGTGAAATTGTATAAATAAATTAGCAGTTAAGAGTGTGATATAAGTTAATTAGTTAGGAAATAGTCTAGACAAATTTCTGAAAAATTTTAGCAAAAGTGTTCATTTTTCAAAAGGTTCCGAAATCGACCAAGTACAATTTTGTAAATGTATATGTAAATCCACCTTTATGTCAATAGTCAAAAAGGCAAAGTCATAAAGATGAACTCAATCTGAATCTTCATTAACTACTTATTAACAATAATTCTATTCATATGTGAAATCTCTGACTACTTCATACATGTAAAATGGAACTTTTCTTTGTCTAGAAATTTTCAATGACATCTAAGTAATCTTGCATTCCTTTAAAAATGTAATTTTTGTTTTATTACAGCTCCAATTTCAATGGAAACTGACAATTTCATTATTAAAAAGACAAAACTATGGAAACTGGACAAATTTTTCTAAATTTCGTGTCACAAAAATCGTACATTGAGACTATTTGTTCATACAAAATTTTGAATGACGTCTAGGTAATCTTGCATTCCTTTAAAAAGCCAATTTTTCTTTTCATGTTTTATTACAGCTCCTATTTAAAGAGAAACTAGAAATTTCATTATTAGAAAAACAAAAATATGGAAACTGGACGTTTCACGATTATGTACTGTGTACCTTGATGTACATGAATAATGCATACATATATTATGCGTATTCTCAGAAGAGTAGGCTTTTTTGTAATAAGTTATTTACTAACAGATGAAGAAAATTAATGGTAATTAAAACAGGTACATAAATTTACATTAAAGAAAAAATTAACAGCGCGAAAATGATATTGCAAACAATTACAAATAGGATATGTAATTACTATTTAAAAGAAGATTGGTAATTAAAGTGCCACTTGTCTATTAAAAATGGAAACTGTTTAATTTAGATAAAATGGCTTTGCATAAAAATGGATATCGCTACATCCTATAAAATATTAAAATTGAACTTGTATCTATATTTAGTTATGGGAATTATTTTTTTTACGTGAACGACATCATCTTTGTTTCGTAATACACTAATACAATACTTACTTTGAAATGTTTGAAATAGAAAGGATTAGCATTATAATTGGTTCGAAATTAAAACATCTAAAATTCAAAGAACAAAACATTCAAGAACGATTGCTAAATTTATGAAAGGATGTTAGAATGAAATAAAGTTAGCATTACCATCGTCCATTTGACGTGGTTAAAATGTGCCGCGTTTTTTGTGAGCGGTCGTAAAGTAATAAAAACCGGCAAGTTCGTAGACTGAGGGAGTTGGGACGACGAGAGGTGGGCCCGCTCGGTGGGCAAGTTTGTAGACCGAGGGGGATGCGACGACAAGAGGATGACAGGGCAAGGGACGCGCGAGGACAGGAGGGGACGATTTTAGTCGCTGGCGAGAGTTACCGGACTTATTAGAATATCTATGGACGATGGCATTACTGTTGGTTGAAATTGATACAATGGAAGAAAAGGAATGAAAGATTTAAGAATAATTTCTGATTTCAAAATTCAATTCCTACGGGATAAAACAGAACCCGAAGAGTTACTACCAGTGGATCGAATTCATCCAGCTAATATTAGTCCAAAATAGAAATTTTCATAAATTAGAAGAGAAAGGTTACTTTGATTTGAATTAAAATTCTGTTCCTAAAGACTTAAGTAGAAGGGATCCAAAGACTAACGATATTCTTAGAGCGTAAAGAGCATTAACATTTAGATTTCCTGAAAATTGAAGAAAGATGAACGCATGAATGATGCCCAAAATGGTTTCAAATTTGATACGGAATCCAAAACATTATTACCATAAATCCAAAGTGTACAAATTGATAATGTTCCAAAATGCAATCCTTCAAGAAGGTTAGAAGAAGACATAAAGGTTGCCTTGAGTGTTTGATCAAGCTACATTCATAACTAAGTACCTACTCCTCGATGCGGAAATTTTCCTGGAATTGAAAACTCTTGTCGTTGTTAGCGGACTCTCCATTGTTTTCCCGTTAATGTGACATTCCCGGGGATTGTCCTGGACGAGGGTCACCTAGCCCTACCCCCCCTCCCAGAAACTTCTCCCCCTTCCCCAATAAATCATCGACTGATCGAATAATTCTCCCGTCGTGTCTCCTTTTCTCTATCGAGTTATCTTATTTTATTAATCTGTTGCTGTAGGATTGAGCGCTGGCTCTAAACATAATGGAAGCATAACTTTTCCAATTACAATGTTTGCGAAGTAACCAATTTAGATAATCTGTTTGCTGATCGATATTAAGGTTCTGCCTTTCTCTCGCTCCCTTCCGAGCGAGATCTTTTCCCGAATATTAAATTTTCTAATTACTGAGTTGGATTTTGAGCCCTGTGAGCTGTTTGTGCTTCGCTCCTTCTCTCTCTCTCGCTCTCCCTCCTCTCCCCTTTTTTTCCGTTCGACTCTTTCTTATCATCTTTGTTCGTAAAACTCTCGAAAAGCAATCGTTATTTCACCTCCGGGCCCAGAAACTTGATACGATCCGTGTTTTATTGATGGCGATGAATTTTTAATTCGTACTTCTGGAGCGTAAAAATTAAACGAAATCTGAGAAAAGGGATCCAATTAGGGTTTGTTTATTCTCCGGGATAAGTTACTACATTTTTAAGGAGAGAGCACGAAAAGGGGAAAAGGAAGGGAAGCGACGATATCGGAGGGCTATCCGATATGTGTCGACCTCTCGCAGGAAGGATTTCCGGGAAACTTCCTGTTATGGTTTCAGTTAACAACCCGACCAGAATCCGGCGCTCGTATAAGCTATTTACAATGTTTAGATTCGGGGAGGGGAAATGGGACGTCGAATGGCTTTCCATTTCCACGAGAAAAATGACGGCTCTTCTTCCGATAAATTTGTTACGTTATTGTGACTAAATGTTTCGCCCCGTACCGGGGACGCTTTACTCCGGAATTGGAAATCGTTTTGGAATACAGAGGGAAACTTTAAGGAAAAACTAAAGAAGATCGCTTTGGCCTGAATTAAGGTTTGGTTATACCGGTAAACCCCGTTTGAAATTAGCAGTTTCTGTCATAAATTTCACGTTTACCTTTCGACATAATGGTGAAGGCGCCCTATAAGAAATTGAAATTACCTATATTAATAAATAACTAAAAAATTATTTTGAAAGTTATAAAGTTTATTTTGCATATTTTAAAAATATTCAGACACCAGTTTCACATAGTTATTCCCTTCCTGTAAGTTCGTGTCAAAAGTTATTTAGGAGTTTTATATATTTTCTAAGTTTATAAATTAAAATGTTTCAAAAAATATATATATATATATTCAGATTTTGCGAAAAATGTAGCTACTTAACACTTTAAAAAGTCGTTTCAAAATTAACGTGAATATCTTATCTTGAACTTATTTTACATACCAATATTTAAATATTTTTAATCTTTGGATGGATTTCTAAGAAAAAAAGATAATTTCCAAATGAGGCATTATGAACTTGTTAGTAGTGAAACAAATTAATTAAATCTGGACACAAGCTCTATATTTTGTTAAGTTTAAGACTTCCCGAGCTGCCGAAAATTATCAAATCAGTTCAAAAACTTCCACAAGACTTGAATTTGTTTAAAAATTGGGCTAGAGAGATAGCTGTACAATTTCCAGAGAATGTTCAAAAATGGTATCTTATATTTTAAAGTAAGATACCGGGATATAACATAAAAGAGCAAGTCCATGAAATTTCGATATGAGCACAAGTTACAATTTCAAAAATTTTCAATAAACGTAGTGAAGACATCAAATAACCTAAAGAAGACTTGAATTTGCATGGAAAGCGCAAATAATAGTATGGTTGGATTTTCACAAAATTTTCCAAAAAGTGAGGGATAACAAGCTAGATTTACAAAATTTCATGAAGTAACCAACCCTTCTGGGCTTCAAAATGTATTCAAGGGAATCAAGAAATTAGACAAGATAAGAACAAGGGCTGAATGGTTTAAATATTTTTAAAATCAAAACTGAATTTAAAAGATATATGGAATTTTGAAATATCAAGCAACCATTATAACCTTAAGTCTCCCTTATTTTGGCTTTCACAATACTATTTCAAAATATAACCGGATTAACAAAATTAAGTGCCGGTGAAATCATGACATCTTGTTAATTATTTTAAGTTTATGGTTTTCAAAAATGACAGAAACGACTAAAAAATAATAAAAATGTAATTTGATCAAAAAGCAAAAAATCTGGTATCTTCCAATTTCCAAAAAATGTTTAAATTCCTTGTATTTTGAACCTGCAATCGAAGGTGATTTTAACACGACAGTTTGTTCTTTGAATTTCGTTCCAGATAATCCCCAAAAAAACAGAAAAACTCAAAGATTAGCTCAAAAAATGTAGTTTCACTTAATATGCGATTTTTGATGTAATATACAGTGGAATAATAATAATGATGATAATAATAATAATAATAATAATAATAATAATAATAATAATAATGATGATGATGATGACAATGATGATGATGATGGTGATGATGATGATGATGATGATGATAATGATGATGATAATAATAATAATAATAATAATAATACCGTAAGAGTGGAATAATAGATTAACAGCGAACAGATATAATTCCTGTGACTGATAGTCGTTATTAAACGCTAGTGAAAAAATTGAAATTTACTGATAAAATATTGTTACATGTATTTATATAACGTGGTTTTATAATATTTTAAGAACACGATAGAATTGAGAAGAACCAACTTTGAATAACTATCCTTTGGAGGAAACGTTTACGATGAAAGAATGAACCATATCAGCGACTTGGTTTCCATGTACGTATCTTGCGATTCCTCTGAAGTAAACTTCGAGGTATATAACTTGGGTATATGTGTGTTGTAGGGCAACCGTCCAACTATTCGAATCGTTTAACGCTATTAAAATATTCATCAGATTAAACGTCTCGCGGATTCTTCAAGATTATAATTTGAGTTACGGCTTGGCGCGCGTCAACGGCTGATTTAATGGCTCGGAAAGATTACCGGCGAAGACACTAACATTCTTTGTTAGTGCATTTATTCGGTATAGCGGAGGGGGCGGGGGTCGTAAATTACGGGACGGTGAATTATGACGCTGCTTAATTCATATTTACAACACATTGTAGCTATAAGCTTAACGCTGCAACCGGCTGGCGCGTTATTCAAAGGGAACGAAGAAATGTTGTGCCCCGGGGAAGGAGGTGTTTAACTAACAATAAGTAATCTGGATTGTTTCGATGGGGAAAAAAGTTCATATGTACGTATATCCCAAATTGTGTGTTGGCTCATTTATTGGTTCAATGCATGAGGGTAATAGTTTATGACGAGAAATCAGTGTAACAATCACCGAGTCATGATATTAATGTTCACACAATTGACGATAGCAATTCAATGATTTTACGTACAAAACTATTTTCTGTGTAAATGCAGCCGGAAATTTTGAATTTTCATTTTTCGGTTTCAGAAATTTTCAAAAAGTATCAAAATGATTCAAGTACTAAATTTGTTAAACATACGTTACGTATAATTTAAAGATCAACTATGTGTATCACATAAAATTTGTAAAAGGTCTAGCACTCATGGATAAGGCATTTTTATTTTCAAACTTGAATATACGTATGCAAATAGCCATAAACCTTAGTAAGCATTGTATAAGCAACTAAAATATGTTGAAACCAACAATTGAATTTGTCTGTTTCAAGTCTAAACGGGACTGTAACGTTCCGTCCACTTAAAAATAAACTTTATTCTAAACACGGGAACGATCCGCGTCATTTGCATGGGGAGCGTCGCCCCCTGTCCGCAGTTTTAATTAAATCCATGCAGGACGTATAGGTTATAGCGTCGGAATTGGCCGACGGTTGACAATTCCGCTGACGGTGAGCGAATTAAAAACGTGCACAGCGACATTTCCCTCGACTTATACATATATACGCGAGCGGATATTTTACCGAAACTAATTCGGGATAATTGCCCGTGTAGCGGCGACGACGACTCGCGTCCCCTGCGCTCCCGTTCGACATTTTAGGGATTTTTAATTGATCCCGCGTGTGTTCCAGGCGGCAGGTGCTCGAGCTCCCGATCGAATTCGCACGCCGTTACGGGAATTCGCAGAGTCCTCCCGGAGGCGTTCCCGCCAAAAATCGAAGCCATAACTCTTCCTTTAACAGATCTACGTATGACCGTTTCTAAAGAGTCGCAGGATGGTATAAACATAAAAGGGAAAGAAAGGCCATATATTTCTCGTTGGCTAAACAGAGAACGACCTTTTGCGATGTTGCTAGCTCGCGAAACATCGCAGTCATCCGCTCCGCACACATCCGAAAGTGAAAGCGATACGCGTTGACTTGGACTGCTTGCTCGGCCGGCAACGTTGCAAAACATCCTTCTCTGTCATACTAACGAACTACTATTAGTTTCTCGTTTGCTCTTGATTTCGGGATAGGTGTTTCAATAGAAATTCTCCGTATATGTATGAAGCGGGTTGGACTACGGCTGTCACCGTTTCCCGCATCCTAGTTTCCAATTAGTACGGTCTTTCCAGTCTCCTTCTCTTAAATCTTTGCTTTCCATGCCTGGGTCGACCCCCTCTCTCCATGATCTACGGGGTCTTCCTCCATATCGTCTTTGTGGTGGAGTCCAATCTCATATCTTCCTTGACCATCTTTCTTTTAACGTACGTCTTAGATGTCCATACCATTTTGTATCTAGAATATCCAGATTAGTATCCATTTTCCCTCTTATTTCCAGCTTTCGAGTCCTACTTTGTCCTGTTAGTCTACAGCACCTTCTCCAATAGTTCATTTCCGTGGATAGTATTTTAGACTTATCTGTCTTCTTCAGTTACCACAGTTCAGAACCATGCTTTACACTATAGACTGTGTATTTTAGTATTCTTTGTTATGTTTTCACTTCATAAAATTCCATTTGTCTTGTCGCCACCGTTGCTTATGTCGTCACTGCTTCCTCCTTCTTCTGGCAATTTAACATCCAGTGTTAAGTCCTAAGTTCAAATTTTCGCCCTGTTCACCTACATATTCGGTTTTTGGTGGATTTATTATTAAACCCCAGTTTTCGTATGCTTCTTGTAATTTACCTTAACAGATCTCCGGATCAATTTATGTCTATTATATATTAATGTCTTCGTAGTAAAGTGAAGGTACTTCACCAGAGAATCAAAATGAAACGTTTCGTAAATTTACAAGAAAAACTAATTTCGCCTTTTCCGAATTGGTAAAAGAAAATTCGAAATTTGTCACTACAGAAAAGATAAAAGTACAAACACTAAATAGACCAGTGTCGATAATTTTGAAAATGGTAAAAAGTGAAAAAAAATATAGTAGGATGAAGCCCATTGGTAAAGGTAGAGAATATAACAAGAATGAAAGGAAAAATAAATTACGGGCGATCTGAGGTCGGGAGGGGGGAGAGGGTGAATTTTTAAGGGTAAAAAACGGTTTTTCTCGATTTCCTGCAAAACTGCAAGTCCTATGAAAAAAAGTTAAATAGCAAAGTTGTAGGTAATAAAAAGATCTACAACTTTTGTATTATCACTTTTTTCACATAACCTCAAAATTTATGTGAAAAATTCAAATAACCAAGTTTTTGGTTTTTTATTTTTATCTTTTGCAAAAAAATTCTTTTTTCACGAAATTTGGTGAAAACTTACCTTTTTATGTCTCAAATATACAGTAATTTTTTTGATTTAAAATATTCATTTTTTCACCTTATTTTAACTTATTATCGAAAAAGCACCCTAATTTTCAATCAAAAATTCTCACGTCAAAATATCTGCTTTTTTAAAAAAGTCGGTGTGTTTTTTGCATTTTGCATTTTTGCATTGGGTTTCATCCTACTATAATTTTTTTTGTCTTGAAAATTATCGACCCTGGTCTAAAATCCCATACTCAAAAAATTTCTTGCTCTCAAATTCGATAAAAGAAAATCCAAAATTGTCATTACAGAAATAATCAGATAATTTATATACCACTCAACCTCGCAATCACAGGAATATGATCAACACACAAATTTCAGCCTTTTCGATTCGGTAAATGAAAATTCGAAATTTGTCGTTACAGAAAAAAATCATTTCATTTGGGGACCACCAAATCTCACAGTCACAGGATCATGATCAATAAAAATTCCATGCTTTCACATCCATTAAAATAATCATCAGAGAAAAGATAAAAAAATTTAAACAAAATGTATTACATTGTAAACAAATTCTATGTATTGATATTATAGATTTCTAGTGATTTTAAATTGTTCAGATTTTTATGCACCAACCTAATTATTAACTTTACTAAATTATATGATAATTTTGATGGTCTAGTTATTTAATACATGCCAAAAGGTAGTAGCTGCTATAATTATTCTTCAATTACTGAACGCGACGTTAATTTTAAATGAACCTTGTTTAAACTTTGCAAATTTAAAATTCCCCACAGAACCGAATATTGCCAGTAGCACATCTACTACGTCTAAACCACTTCGATTTTTTCGAATTCGATTCGGTTACAGCCGTACAGTACATCGAACTGTCCTTTACTGTCCCATTAATTTTGTCACGGGCATTATTCCACACTTTTGGTTACAAGCATTCGCTTTTCCGTTTTTGGGGAACGTGTGGAATTCGAAATGAGCCCGGATTTTTTAAATAACATTTTTCCCGTAGGTATACGAAGTTCCACGTTCCAGAGTATTCGTTTTTATTTCTGGATGCGTGCCCGTGCATCTGACAGGATTCGTAAGGATTAAACAAAACAAAAATCGTATTACGAAGCGAAACCCGTCGCTTCGCTATGAATTTTTAGAAGTTTCGGTGTATTTTTGTTGACGGTAAATGTTATATTTTTGTTGGTGTTGTCGTTCGGCTGTCAAAAGTTTTTTGCTCCGGAGAAGGGGAGCATTGTTCGGAAATTACGTGAATTAATGAATAACAAAAAGAGAGAAAGAGAGAGAGAGAGTGTGTGTACAAAAACGGAATTGTTTGACGAGCGGGTATCAAAGGGGAAAATCAACAAACGCTTTGGGAGCGACAACACTTCATTCGTAGAGCGTTATTTTCACGGCCGACCCTTCGCTGCTAGTGTAAAAATGATTGTGAAACGATATGTCTCTCGGCGTGGAGGGTTTAAATTTTGAAAAAAAAATGTGTTGGGGTAAAATACTCATGTTGTTCTTAAGAATTATTCAATTTCGAAAAATCTCAAAGTTTGCCAAAGTTTTAGCGGTTTTGTTTTAGTTTGACGAGGTCTAAAAAATATTGAACAGCTAGAGGATCATAAGGAAATTCCGCATATTTTATATAGCAAAAAAATTACTTTTATGCCGTGTGGTTTGGGTTGTACTTTGAACAAGTATCACTATGTTTGAATGCACTAATTGAATTGTTAGTTTCTCAAGAGAAGTGCCAAGTTAAGCTAAGAACAATCCAGGTTAATCAAGAGTGTTGAGAAAAAACATTTTTTTTGCATTCTAGACATTTTCTCAATAACTTACAAATCGTTCATTAAACAATTTTGAGCTTATAAAACTACCTTTTTCGAAATTCAGGAGTAATTTAACGAATCCTGCAAAAAATATTCCAGAATCTTCTCAAATTTCCAGACAATTTTTGGTAACCCCATTGAACTATTCATAATCGTTCAGAACGTTACAATCCTATATTTTTCAGATATTATTAGATATTTTTAAATATTTTAGAATTCATACAGTTAAATTTTCGCATTTCTTAGGAAGTACTTGAGAACCTTCCGGGTTAATCAGGAGTGTTGAGAAATATCTTTGCAATCCATCCAAACATTTTTACTGAATTTCTAGACATTTTCAAGATGAGCTACAGATCCTTCTAGAAACGATTTTTGTAGTTCTAATAGTAATCGACGTGACCTGTTACCATGTGGAAATTTCAATTTCTATAACGTAATCGAGACATTATTTCCCTGTTCGTGAAATTATGAAAACAGATCTGACTTCCCTAATTATTAATCAGATTGTAAAAAATAGTATTATTTCCCGTTTTATCACAGTTGAACTACGCGACACTTTTGATGTGGGTATTTCCATATTTAATATAATCGTTGGGTGATATAATCAGAATTGTGGAATGTTTGTGACGATTCGCTTGTTAACAGAAACGCGAATCCTCTGTCGATATTGAATTATGATCCGTGGCGTCGATAGTGGCCGATATGTAAACCGTTTATGGTATCGAGTCGGAAAATCCCTCCCCTAATGATCGGTTGCTCCGCTCGCTTATTCGAAATAAGCCTAAAATCATCGTTTTATACGAAATTTCCGGGCGTCTCGACGCCGACGTCGCTAGCCGGGGCGGACGTGCCAAATCCCGGAAAAAAGTGAAGCGTCCCGAGAATTATTATCCCGCATTGGCGACAGTGCCGGATCCAAGCAATTTGGAACCGGTTCAGCGACGTTCCGTCCTTACATCCTCAATAACAAGCTTTTCAATTTCCCTTCCCGTGTTACGTCTCCTTCACTCCCTTCTCTCTCTCTCTCTCTCTCTCTCTCTCGAGCTCTATCCCTCTATCTCTTTATTAGGACTTATGAATGGAAATTTCGAAGGGTCTCGTGGAGATTGAGTTCCCTCGATTCCTTCTTTATTTCGATACCTGTACAAAATATGGGGGGGGGACGCCTATTTGGGTTTGATTTCTCAAAAGAGGCATCCGGGATTCCCAAAAATAGATCCAAACAAACATGAAAAACGCTCATTTTTAATGTAAAGACATTTGTATCTGCATTTTAGATTTTTTAAAAAATATAAAAGAGCAAGAGCAAGAAATGTAAACTGATGTAACTTTATCTTTAATGTAATGTATGTAACTTTATTTTATATCCAACTAAATGAAGTTGTAATGACATATAGGAATAAAACATACAGATAAGATACAGGTTCTTATCTAGCATTGCATGTAATGAGTACATCCAAGTTTGTCTTGTAAACATATCTTAGTGTTTTAAAATGAGGATAAAACTGAATTTGAAACGCTTTCAAACTTGTAATTCCACCTTTTACCACTAATTAGTTTCTTTAAACTTCTACTCAAATTTGTGATAATTCCAATACTTAAACAAAGTTACCCAAACGGGCTCAAAAAACCTTCAATTTGAGTCTGTCTTTCATCCAAGCTTATCCAAAGATTACTGATTACCCTGGAGGTGTTGAAATGAAGAAAAACGTTGAATATACTTTTAAATCAAGATAATTTCTACTCAAATTGGTGACGATACCAATTATATTTGATGGCTGAATATTCTACATTAAATTTAGTTTCACTGAAATTAAATTAATTGGAGAAGCAAGCAAATTTTGAATAGGAATTGTGCATAGAATGCAAGTTTCAATTGTGACACTTTAATTTTTTTTTTTTTGCAAAATCAAGTACAGATATTTACATTTCGAATAAATCAAATTATACACGAATTCGACAGACAGACGCCTAGAAATTTTCCAGAAAAAAATTCTCTATTTCTAATTGAAGAGAATATAAATATTGGTTAAATGCTATCATAAATCCATCATTCTATCTAAAGCTTCTCCTGTAGAAATCACAAATTAAGGAAAAGCCTCTGTAGATGAAATAAACATTCTTAAAATCGAGGGGTGTAATTGTAATGTTCCCGATTAAATTTCAAGAAACCGTCATTATTTTACAAGTAACTTTAAAATCTATTAACTATCATTTATGGCGAATTCGCCAAGGAATTCCCGAAACGGCACTCTACGTCCGATCGATGCAAATATCCGTCTCTCGCGGGAGAAAAAAAGCGCCTTAGAAGCCGTCGGTCGTGACGCATAAACTCCGCTGAAGATCAAAAGCCAGAAACTATTAACTTTCTCGCGATAAGTTTTGTAACGGAAAGCGAGTACTTACTACGGTTTACACTAATGGCACTCGGCTTACAACTCGACGGGACTTTTATGTAAGACAAGTTTTGCTGAATGCATGTCTCGAGTAATATTCATTCCTCGGGAGAATAAAGCGGAACGTTGAAAACTACTTAGTCGTATTTTGGATATTGGAAATCAGACGGATATCTCTGCTATTTGGCGAGGACATAAGGAATCATTTCTACACTACATCACTAGAAACTTGTGTAACTTCAACCGAAACCAGTAACGCTCTGAGTTACTTTGCCAAAAATAGCAATATATTAAGCTATCTCGAATGTATGCTATTGACTATGTCGAAAATAACATGGATAAAAGGAACTAACGCGTGCAAGGTGTTTTATTTTTCATACGGTCAATTGACCTCTAAAAAATAAAATCCAAAAGTGATACTAAATTTAGCCATGCGTTTTTGAGAACGGGGTAAATTTGTCTACTTTTCGATTTTTCGGCTGTAGCGTAAAAACTATACATTTTTAGAAGATAAGTTACGTAAGATTTCTTGTAGAGAATTAAATTTTCTACGAAAATGGTATTTTTTAAATAAAAAAATATTTTTTTAAATGAAATAAATTCAAAAAATGGAAAAATTTCAAAAAAAGATATTTTTTTGAATTTTTGGCTATAACTTTTACCTGAGTGAAGTTAGGTATAGGCAATGCTTCATAAAAAAGAAAGCTTATAAAATTCTTTTTAAAACGGTGGCCAATTAGACTTTATATGTTGAATATTGACTGATATAAACGTTTGAATCCAGTCATCTTTTCTCTATTTTTTACTATTTCTTTAAAAAGCGAATTATTTTATATTTTTACCTCAAAAAATGATTTTTATTCAATAAATCACTTATGTACGAAAAATTTAGTATTTAAAATGATCTCATTTATTTATATTTAAAGTCAGTTTATGTACATGTAGATATATATACTTAATTCAGCTTTAATGCATGCAATGCCGTTTAAATTTGGTCCAAATGCAATGAGTTTATTTATGTTTGCCGGAAATCCATCAGTTCGCAGAATCTACCTCGTTAGGAAGTTTCCAGAAGCGACACATTCCGACGTGTGTTTATCTTTATGGCAGGCTGTTTCGTTACAATACATTTTTCCTTCACATTTCGGAGGTTGGGTCACTATATTTCTAGAATTGGCATAGCACAGTTAAGTGTTTAGAGTAAATTCGAAATTAAAAAAGTCGTTTTTTGATTGTAACAAGGATTTGAAAAGTGATACAAGAACTTTTGCAAAAAAGTGTATCGAAAGTGTAATTGCTATTCCTATTTAGTAGAGGGGCCAAAAAAAAGTCGTCTTTCTTTTGGTAGGTGTATTTAAAAAATAATTTTTTTATTCAGAAACTTGCAAAATAAATGCAATCAGTTCGTAAAATAAAAATTATATTTTGCAATAATGTAGACCGAAAATTTTTATAACTAAAACCTTACAATTTGTAGTTTATTATTGCAATTGTAAACCTCCAACCATTTAAATTAAATATGTAGAATATGTTCTAGTAGAATGATATCCAAAATTATTGATAAATGTATGTTCATAAAAGTATTATTGCATAAAAATCTTTTTTTTTTCAGGTAAAAATATGAAGCGATACGCTTTTTATAGAAAAAGTAAAAAAATAAAGAAAAAATGGCTGAATTCAAACGTTTATATCTCAGTCAATATTCAACATATAAAGTCTTATGAGCAACCATTTTAAAGAGAATTTCATAAGCTTTCTTTTTTATGAAGCAATGCCTATACCTAAATTCATTCAGAAAAAAGTTATAGCCAAAAATTCAAAAAAAAATCAAATTTTTCTATTTTAAGTTTATTAAATTTATTTAATTAAAGAAAATTTTTTTGACTTCAAAAAACAACATTTTCATAGGAAATTTAATTCTCTACAAGAAATCTTACGGGCACATATCTTCGAAAAATGCATAGTTTTTACGCTATAGCCGAAAAAGCGAAAAGTGGACAAACTTACCCCGTTCTCAAAAACGCATGGCTAAATTTAGTAGCACTTTTGGATTTTATTTCTTTAGAGGTCAATTGACCGTATGAAAAAATAAAATACCTCACACGCGTTAGTTCCTTATTAAATGACATACTCAATAGCCTATAGAAGGAGTATGAAATGGCGTACCTATGATATAGCGAGTTGGGAGCCGCCGCCAAATTTTCGAAACATGAAGAAACAAGGTTAACAAGTATTGTAAATACGGTGTGTATTACCTTAGAATAGTACTCAATTGTGATTAAGTTGGGATTAACACTTTGATTTCTAATAGCTATCTTGTTTTTGATTACAATTTTGATATACATACATATCAGCTCATTTTTATGTCACGTTTTTCAATGTAAATTATTAAAGTACAGTGTAATGAGTTTAACAGTGTAAACGTTATACTGTGAGTAACTTACGTCATGTTTAAACAAGAAATTTAATTATTTTTACCGAAAACGACATATAGAGGGCTCAAAAACTCAGTTATTTACAAAAATATCTGAAAATCTCTAATCTTCCAATTTCCGAAATTCTATCTGAATTTTTCACTCCGCGGGACCCAAAACTCCAAACGCAATATGCATTCGTAACAACCTGCAGTAAATCCGAAGTTCTAGCGAAACCAGTAACGCGTCGAGTTTTCGCCAAAACAAGTAATAAGTCGAAGCTAGGCTACGTTTATTGGACTTTTTCCCCCGAACTCGTCCTATTTTATTTTCTAACGTCGCCGAGTAATTAAAAAGAGAATCTCCACTTCCGCTGCGACATTGACAGAAAATAAAAGGAACTCATTAGCCGTGGCATTAAATCCGAACGAGCGACCGCAGTTGGAACATTAAAAAAAAAGTATATAAGACTCGCTAAGTCGAAGAAAACAGGTTTATTCCGAGATGCTTGTCGGACGTCGAGTTTAATATTTCTACATTTTCTTATTATTTCCCAGTGAAAAACGTTCCCTCTCTACAGGAGAGGAATCCCTCGCAGAGCATCCCTCCCTCCCTCTTCCCGTTTATTTATGCAGCTGTTCGCTGTTAAGGAACATTTGTTTACAAGCCTGAGAGAGGAAGAGAGAGGAGTATAGGAATAATACGATAAATAAGGAAAGTTAGCGCTCGCTCTTAAAAAGCCAATGGAGACTGGCTCCGAGATATAAAAAGGATAATTGGTTCAATAGCGGTGGAGTTCAAAACTCTCCCGAGTCTTCGACACGTCCGAGTCGAAGGAACATTTCCGCGCTTCTTGTTTCTCGAGAGATGGAGGAGATTTTCAAACTTTCCTTCGGATTGAATTAACTCATCGCCGAGTATCGTCGCTGTTGTATTTTTAAAATTATCATAAAATATGTCGCTCATTTTCATTATTCAAATACTCATTTGTAACGCGCAATGAATGGAATATGTTTGGTATGCAAATAAACATCCGAAATGGGTATATTCAAATTTGAACAGCCATTTATTGGGAATAATGTGATACATGGGGGGAAAAAAGACAATGAGGGAATGTTTGTTTTATGTCGCCGTTCCAGCGGAAACAATAGGGGGGACTTTGTTTGTACGTCAACGAATGTCAAATGGGGAAAATTTAAACTGGTTGACATGTGCTTTTCACGTTCCGAAGGGAGAATTTCGATTCGAGGAATTCTCGAATAAAAATGTGCCTTTTGGTGGGAATCTTTCGAAAACTCAATGGAAATTTTGATTAAAAAGTGGTCAAGACTTTTTTCAATTTTTTTCATAATTCAAAACAAATTCCATTTTCAGATTCTCTTACGTTTGTTTCATATACACCTTCATTTTGAATTTAATTTCGAGAATACATTCCATCTGGTCAAGATTGTGTTGAAAAAAAAATTCTAAATATTCTACCATATCGCCACTTCATTTTAAAGAAATTTCTAGCAGTTTAAGACAAAATATCAGGAAAATTCGTTTCGATAATTAAGCGTCAACTACTGATTACTGAACAATATTAAATTATAATGTTATTATTAGTCAAATATGAAAACTTGAAAATAAAATAAGTACATGTTTTTGAGCAAACTAAGAAGATTTCGGGAAATTTCTAAATGATATTTCCATTTTGGGACTTTCGGCACTGTTAAACTTCAAAATAACTCTAATAAATCTTTTGATGACGTTCACACTTTTCGAGTACATTTTAAAATGGTACGTTTATATATACGTACACAACTGGTATTTGAACTTCAAGAGCATTTGGGCATTCTAAACGTTAAAATCGCTTAAATTTTTATTAAACACTGTCATACTGATGATTTCTTTTAAAGCTGAAAACTATACTCGTTGAAACCTAAAATTTATCTTAAAACCAAGTTTGTAACTGACATTGCAACTTAGACACTTGTTAGGAGTTACAGAACTCATGAAGACTGCAACAGTTTAAATGAATTTTAACAATACTTAGAAAGTTCGTTCAATTTGCCTTAACCTTCACATTTAGGCACTTTTCAAATTCCATATTGATTCAACTAGAATTTTATATGATTTCGATCAATTTATTTCAATTTTAAGGTGACCCGTTTGGGCAATACGACTTCAAAAATATGCCTTAAAATAGCGTAAGACGTTATAAATTTGTAGGTGACAATACAACTTAAGGTACATGTACACAGTGTATAGTTTAAAAGTAGTAAAATGCCAATTTGGTGAAAGCACCAGTAAAATAGTGACAATGGCTCCCGGCCCTTTTAAAAAAAATTATACTTTCACGTAATACATCAAACAATATAACACAAATCTGTATGTTTCTAAAATTGTAAAGATTGTCAAAAAAATGGCAGTTTGAAGAAATTCGAAATTTTCAAACCGCGAAATCTCAAAAATAAAAATAGAACTTATTAAAAAAGTAAAAAATACAGTAAAATTCTGTTTTTAAGATATAAGAAATGCAACGACAAAATACGAGTTCCTGATGGCAACATAAAATACTATCACTTCCAAAATCTTAAGTTTTCTAAATATTGAAGATACCTAAGTTCAATTATTTTTTTAAAAATATTTCAACATCTCACGTGAACTATTCCACATATCGAGTCAAGAGTTTTGCAATCATATTCAAAATCACCATTTCGACATAGCTTGCGAGACTCGTGACGAAATTCAAAAATATAATTTTTATAGGAAAATAGAGCATTATTTAAAAAAATGTAATAAAATTCAGTGTTTGAATTGTAGGAAAAGTCCAAGAGCAAGATATGATTTTCTGATGTCAAACTAAGAGATTTTCAACCCTAAAACATCTACTTTTCGAAATATTCAAGAGGTTCTATTATTTCCCCACAATATCTAAACAACTACTCTGTATATCAACTGAAGAGTTTTCCACTAAATTCAAAACTAACGTTTCGACTCACCCTGCAAGTTAGCTGACGATATCCAAAAAAAGGAATTATTTTTGAATTTCAACCCCTAATCAAAAAGAAATGAATCCTTTTTTTTGCTTTTTTTAAATGCAGCGAAATTATTTTTATTTAACGAAAAGATGATTCTCACATTGAAATTGTATAACTTATTACCCCAATTGTATAATTAACGTTTCATTGGTAATTCAATTTAAATTTTGCAAAAACTCTTCTAATGAGTAAACTGGGCAAACATGGTAATAGTTCTATGCCATTTCGTTCATTCAAAATGTTAAAAATGTCAAAATGTCATTTAATTTTTCTTCAGTTAACAGCAAATCTTCAGTAGCGATTAATGTAAAAAAACACTTTTTTCCACCAAAGTACATTCTAAGCCTCGTCGGTCCCATTGGAAAATCGATAATTTCAATAATAACAATCGAAATAAAATGATCAATAATGATCAGAATGTGGCGAAAATTTTAAAACATATAGATTCGATATGTCACATTCTAATAACCCAACACGGAATCCCACTTTAAATCGACACGTTTGTTAGTCATCCCATTAATCATTCCATGGTATTAAAAATTAAAAATCGATAAATTGTATAGATGTGTAGTACCTCATATTCTATTCACAAAAAACTATCTACTAAAGGGAATTGAGTGTTCACATTCTAGACGAGACATTTAATTAGGACCCAATTAATTAATTAACCTGATTATTATACCATCGATAAGCGTTACTCATTTATTAATCAACAAAGTTACGATATAGTGCAAATATCTTGAAAATGTTAAAAGTGACAACACCGCATAGCTTCTATGGAAAAATCGATAACTAGGGAAAAAATTAGCCTCGTACGAGGACGACCAGGCTTCACTCTTACCGTCCGTTGAAAATCGCAAGGAGCGTTACCCCGTGCGAGGCTAGTGAAAATAATTTCTACGATTAGAATATTAGCTGAAGCGGGGAAGAAGTAATGAATTGTACCTCAAATCGGTGATTGTTGTAACAGTTTCCCTCGAAGCTTCGTACATGTCCAACGAGATCAACTAATTCGAGTAATTTGTCGTACATAACGCTTAGTATCGATACGTACCGACCTGTCGCCGAGGCCGCGTTCACACTGGTTTTTCCGCAATGGCACTCATCCCTGCTACGCTCGTTTACGACACTTTTCACTCGCGAAAACCGGAAAATCGAACGGAAAGTCGATAAAGGACTCGCACGCGACGCTACCCCGCACCGAAAGGACGGCGGTACCTACCGGCGACCGAAAGGTGTCGCCGCGGTCGCGACGTTTGATTGGTCGCACGACCTGCCGGTCAACTGGAGAGAAGTTTGTAATAAGCAACGTTGCCGATAGTAGCGGGATTACGTAACTTGTACGGAAAATTTGATTCTAAGCGCTGTTTACGGTGAAAACGGGCCAGGCTCAAGTTTCAATCTATCTGAAATGATTGTAGTTTAATTTTAGGTTTAGTGCAGGTAACTCATTTACAATATTGTATTCACGTTGTGTTAGATTAAAACTGTTTTTGAGGTAAGTTACATTTGGTGCATTTGTAATACATTTTTGAGACCATAAAGTTCATTTATGAAACTAACACCATTTCTTAAGAGCAATTAGCATTTTTTAATTATTTTAGATGCTATTGATTTCTAAATTTTAAAAGTCTGCCTATATTAAGAAAACTTTTCCTAATATTCTATAGGAAAATATTATTCTATATATTCATATTATATATTATTAAGGAAACCAATATAACATTTAGAAAATTTTACTCATTGAGTTACAGGATTTTTGGTGAGATAACAAATTTTATTAACTTATCTCTGTCATTTTAGACACTACTGATTTCAAAGCATTAAAAATACTTTTTTCAGTAATTTCAGAAAATTTTCACGCATTACGCGTTTTCAACTGGCATCGCAACTTCAACAATTGTTAGGCGTTACAAGACTTATGACGGCCAGAACGGTTCAATTGAATTTTAACATTACTTAGATAATTCGTTTAATAACTCGTTCGTTATATAACCTTCTCATTTCGGCAAATTACAAATTGCATATGAATACAACAAATTCAATTAAAATTTCATACGATTTCAATTAATCTGTTTAAATTTCAAGTTGACACGTTTGGGTTTTACAAGACAAGTCCAACAAGTTCTATGTGTATGTGTATGTGTATGTGCATGTGCATGTGCATGTGTATGTGTATGTGCATGTGCATGTGCATGTGCTGTGCATGTGCATGTGCGTGTGTATGTATGTATGTGTATGTGTTACTGTTCTCTGGATTTTAAAGTGAAATTTCTAATTTCACCTTCAAATTTGGATAATTTCGAAATTTTATTTAAGGATTTCAAAATTTTAAAACGGCTCAATATTTCTAAAGTCAGTAACGAGATGTAGGCCTGTTTAATACAAGACAATTTTTGAAGGGGAGCGTTCTTCAAATTTGTAAAATATGAACGAAAACTTGGGTTAAATGTTTCTAATTTGTCCTGAAATCAAAATACCAAAAGCAAAACAACAAATGTTGACAACAAAAAATGTATTATTTGTATCATCGATATTCAGTATGGAATAAAAACTATCAAAATACAGAAGTCAAAATTCATAATCTACGTCATCTCCTAGAAACAAAGGCGCGTTAAAATCAAGCTCAATTCTGAAGATTGAGCGCGTTGGGAATAAAACTGCAGGACATTTTATATGAAGCACGCAAATGATATAAAAGCGTTAATAATATACCAATGTATTAGGCTTTACCATCACTGAGAAAATAGTTTATTATTTCTTTCGGTATTCTATATTAATTATTCCACTTTCTATTTAAGATATATTCCTGAGCTACTGAAATATTCCAACTCAGAGTTTACAAAACTTATCGAATTTCAAATCTGTCATCAAATTTGTAAAATTTAATGGAAATAGTGTTAAATTGCTTTAAATTTCGATGTAAGTATTCCAAAAGTAATGAATTTAAAGAGGCTTTTTTTTTGAGGCGCCAATTACATATGGCAAGCATTTGAAATTTATTTTAAGGTATATACCTGAACTTGATTTTTCAAAGTAGGCCATTTTCAAAGGAGTTTAAAAAATGTTTCAAAAATTGCCTTGTGGCTTATCTTAACTCGGAATACCTCAAAAAAGGTTGTAAAAACTGAAAGTGTCAGCTCCAAATTAGTAGCCATTCAATCTCATTTTCGCGTCTTCAATTCCTCAACCTGAATAGGGTCGATATCCTTCGAAAGCATCACAAGAGAGGTGAAACGACGCCATAAAAGCCCACCTTAGCCGAACCTTCCATTAATTAAGTAGGAAATTTGTCTTGAGGGCGTTTTTATGACGTTATGCGCTAGGGAGGAGGACGAGAGAGGACCTCTAGCCTAATTTGTTTCCGAACTTCGGGGGGCCGCGAGCGGAGTACATAAATTAGAGCCTTTTTCGGAAATTTTCCCAACTTATGAAAAGTCACTCTATAATTCACGACGTAAGTACAGTTCCTCATTTTATCCCGCGAGGGGGAAGGGAATGCCCGCTTCAACGTATTTAGAGGCGAATTAGGTAGATCGCTTTAATGGTCGGGGGGGTGGGATTAAATCTAACCGTGAGTTATGGTCATTATTCCTAATTCGGACGGGACTAATGCCGGTATTAAACCGGGCCCGTAATTTCTGGAAGCGGAAGAGAAAGGGAGAGAGAGAAAGAGGGAGAGAGAGATTTGTAAGTCGGTTATTTTTTCTCTTGAGCCCCGTGGGTTATGATTTATACGTTCGGCGTGATTTATGGGAGACCACATTGTTAAATTAAATAACGAATGCGAAAACAGGACTCGAGCTAATCTAACTTAGTTCATATGTACTTAGGAGGGGTACACACGTACACACATGACGACCACCGCGGACCCTAAACAAACAATCGATAACCTCTTCCGCTTTTACGGAAAAAAATATGCCGTCGAGTACGACGTGAACTTACCTTTCGCTGCTTTCGTTGTTTAACCGATGGAGGGCGCCAAAACTGAAAAAAAATAAAGCATATGTAATTGATAACAAGGCATTTTGGAAGTTTCAAATAAAAACCCTCTCATTTTAACTGAAATGTTGTGATAACTTCCATTCAATTATATTTTGATAGAGTTGTAACATAACTTGTATTTAGGTAAAAAAATTGTCTTTTTTTAGGCATCTTTATACATAGCACATCAAAGTTCTTAAATTCCTCAAGACGGTTTGAACGAGCCTGAGTTATTATTGTTCAGATTAGAGAGAACCTTCGAGATTTCTGAAGAAAGTCGGTGGTGCTCGAAATGCACCAGCCGGATTATAGACCCCCCCGTGGCGTTAGGGATCGTACCTGTCCACCGTTCGCAGGTAATGGTCAGGTAGTCCGTACTACCAAACAATATAAAATTGATTATAATTCAATATTATGTTCCAGCCAATTTTGATTAACGCGAATATATTTTCATTAAGATCGTTGTTTCTTCCTCTACAAATCGATACCAAACTATTTCTAACAAAATCAAAATGTTTTATGGTTCTAAATGTGTATCTCCTCACTCATATAAAGTCGAAACTGTTTCAACACTGTTGAAACAGAACCAGGCACCAATAACCGTACCAAGGCACGTAACTATCGGTTAAAACAAACCTCTCATATAGTTGACCATAATATTTTGCTAGTATTTAATACAATTATTACATGGAGGATTATTACATTACAAAGAGGTATAACAAGTTCCCTTTTCATCAAGATAAAGATTACAGGTCAAGATTTCTCTTTCTCAAATATGTAACAATTTCGTCTTTATATGAGTGAGTAGATACGCATTTATAATTCGTATATGTTGAGAAATATACTCCTAATATAATAATAATTATTTTCACCGAATATAGACCACAAACCATAAAACAATTTGATTTTGTTGGAAATATTTAAAGTTTGGTATCGATTGGTAGAGGAAGAAACAACGATCTTAATAAAAATATATTCGCTTTAATTAAAATTCGCTGGAACAGAATATTGAATTATAATCAATTTTATATTATGTGGTAGTGCGGACTACCTGACCACTACCTGCGAACGGTCGACAGGTACGATCCCTAACGTCACGGGGGGTCTATAGTCGGCTTGGTGCATTTCAAGCCCGACCAAGAAAATCATTGGTATTCCACCTAATCTCGGATATTGAAATTTTTGATGGATCTACAAATAAATTTCATAGTTTTTAAACAGCGTGGGGGAACCTGAAGGGTGTCTGAGTACTTGTGGATAAATTATGGAGAACCTACAAGGTTTGATGGGATTTAAGCCGATACTACTTAAAAACCGATTTCCCATAATACAACTAGTAATTTGTCGTAAATGCTCACTTAGCTTAATCGTCTTTGTAATTGCCCATAAACAAACTTACCGAAACAAATCGTCCCGACTAAAACTTACGTTTGATATTCGGGCGCAGAATTGAATTGCATATCTAATTAGGTCTCGACCTCTTATTGGTTAAATAATTTGTTAGTTCGCCGTATGGAAAACGGAATAACCGGCGCTTTTCCCCTTAATGGCACGGAATTAACACAGTAATCTCCCACCTATCCGCGATCTCTTATTCGCTCCTCCGGAACGCAATTTAAATGAGAACGAACGATTCGAGTCGCGAGCTGCAACGGCGGGTTAATTGAATATTTAAACAGTGCAAAGGTTTAATTTGGCTACGAGGGGAGTTTCGTGTCGTCGGTTTTCCAAAAAGTTCGATTTGCGATATTGAGATCATTTTGAAGGTAGGTATTCAAAGTACTTTGAAGAAGACCTGATCAACGGACTCATTCAGAAAGTTTACTCCCGATTTCGAATCCACAGTGGCGCATTTCCAATATGGAAAATAACTGACTTTAGTTTTATGCTTTCCTCTAAATATCACATTGTCTTGTTCAATAATTTTTGCACATTTTATTACGTTTACATTCCCTCGTCTTTCCCGATACATAAAAAGTGTAACGCAAAATGTAAACAGCAGCGCGAAATGTGTTTACTCTTATCGGACGGCCGCTTACCTCAAAGGAATGCAGCTACGCTTAATAAGCGCAGCGGCGAGCAATAAAAACCATCCCGAGCGTTCCCGCAACATCTTGGAAAGAATGACTTATGTCCTTTCTGGACGTTTCTAAGTAAACACTATTTGAGAAAGAAATGACCTGGAACTATCGCGAATACAATTGAGGTGTATATAAGCGGACTTGCGGTCGAAGAGATTAGATTAGAGGTGAAGCCGCGAGTGAATAAACAAGGTGAAAAACGGACCAGTGAAATAAATTAACATTTAAGAGTGATATAAATTAATTAGGTAGGAAATAGTTAAGATAAATTAAGTATGGTAATTAGGACAGTGTAAATAAATTAGAAATAAACGTTACAAAAGTGACGGAAATGGTGATTTGAGGTCTGAAAGAACGCTGCCAAAATTTGTAAAAATATATAGTGACTTCACCACTTTCACAAGTGATCATTTTGATCAGGACGATCAAAATCCAAACGATTTTCACAGTGACTACAGTGACGTGCAATCCAATCAATTAAGAAATACTTTTACTATCAGGATGAAATGAGTGATCCTTTACGCAACTTATAAATTATAAAGTGTGTCATTTCCCTTCATTACATTACACTACTTTAATAACCTTACTGGAAAATCATTAAGACTTAGAAACGAGCCTCCTGGGAATTTCCATTTCTCACCAATTTTTCCACCGAGAGAAAAATTTATTACTTTTTTCGCCTCCATTTCCGAATAAATAAAAACATTACTGGTACACGAAACACGACTCTTCGATTACGCGGCAAGTCATAAAACTAATGGTCAAGATAGGAGGGTCGAAATGGCTTCTTGGGCGTGGAGAGGACGTGTCAAATGGAGGGAATCAAATCAGAGGATTGGGGAAATTTTCAGCATTACGGCATTTTTTTCGAAAAATTATTACAACGCATACTTCAATACTCAGGAAAGTTGTCGAGTCACTGTCGATTTTATTACCATTATGCTGACATAACGAGAAAATGGCTGACGACTGGACTACTTATATAATATAAAAACTGCTGAAAAAGTTCATCAAAACTGTTTAAAACAGCCTGACAGATTTTATAGAGCTTGTGAATTATTCGACTAATTATTTTTCCCAAAATCGGAAAATGGATTTTCCTATCTGAAACGACTCGACGCTTTTACAAAGTCTTCGACGCATCCTCGAGCCGACAGCAAAGGAAACATCCTCCCTTCACAAAAATCATCATCTAATAACGTCGGGAAATCTCGTATGCGGGTTTATCGCTGTTGTTTAGCATACACGCCAAAACGAATGCGACTCGCGTGTAAGATATGTACACGCTCCTGAAGTAATTCCGGAAATAATAACGTGAATTAACTCGATAACTTAAGTAGACAAGCTGAATGGCAAACAGTTAGTGGAAGACGGTATACACAATGCAGGATTCCTTGGGCTTTATTAATGTTGCGCGGCGTTGCGCGTTTAACAGAAACAAAACGGAAATGTATAGATGTGTATAATAAACTGGCGGAGCAAGGAGTAAGTCTTCCTGTTTTCTTTCGTCCTTCATTAATAATATAATTATTTAGTAATTATCCTGAACGGACCGTCAAAAGCGCCAAATTGTCTTCAAATTCGATGTTATCACACTACTATGATCGTTAAACATAAAAACCCAACCAAATCAAAGTTATTAACTAAATTGTGAATCTGTTCATATCAAAATATAGCTCATACTAACTAAGACCCCAGCTTTAGCTGAAAGTTTTGAACTGAATTATTAACGTGACCAAATCAATGTTTTCCTACTATTTCTTATAGTTAAGACTTCTGCTTCAGCTAAAAGTCTAGCTGAGTTAGACTCGTTGTTTATCCCAATGCAATGTTTATTAGCTGATTATAGAGTATTACATGATCAACTACAGGATTTACGGTTTACACTACCAAATCAAAGTTATTATCTAAATTGTGAATGTGATCATATAAAAATATAGCTCACATTAACTAACTGAAAGTTATGAACTGAATTATTAAGGTGACGAAATCAAAGTTTTGCTACTATTTCTTATAGTTAAGACTTCTGCTTCAGCTAAAAGTCTAGTTGAGTTAAACTCGATGTTTATCCCAATGCCAAGTTTTATTAGCTGATTCAAGAGTATTATATGATCAACTACAGGATTTACAGTTTAAACTACCAAATCAAAGTTATCTAAATTATGAATCTGTTCATATCAAAATATAGCTCATACTAACTAAGACCCCAGCTTTAGCTGATAGTTATTCACTAAATTATTAATGTGACGAAATCAATGTTTTGCTACTATTTCTTATAGTTAAGACTTCTGCTTCAGCTAAAAGTCTAGCTGAGTTAGACTAGATGTTTACCCCAATGCAAAGTTTTATTAGCTGATTCAAGAGTATTACATCATCAACTACAGGATTTACAGTTTAATCCAGCAAATCAAAGTTATTAACTAAATTGTGAATCTGTTCATATTAAAATATAGCTCATATTAACTAAGACCCCAGCTTTAGCTGAAAGTTATGATCTACAACGGTCAGAACATCGCCGACCAATCGAACTACGTATTTCGTCAAAAAATTCCCGAAGGACCCCTCACGTTCATCCCCCGGGACCTACCCACCCCGAAACATATTCTCTCCCTCGCGCTAAATTACCCTTTCCGCCCTTATCTTTCGCATCCCTTAAAAACCAATTGCGCGATTTTAAAAGGGACACCCCAACCCCTATTCGCAACCCCCGAAACGTAAATTCCCATAACGTAAAC
The DNA here is from genome assembly GCA_946251905.1 of Cryptocephalus moraei. Taxonomy (NCBI): domain Eukaryota; kingdom Metazoa; phylum Arthropoda; class Insecta; order Coleoptera; family Chrysomelidae; genus Cryptocephalus; species Cryptocephalus moraei. The sequence continues at coordinate 377,322 of OX276466.1, read as the reverse complement.
AAAAACGTTCGAAACCGACAAGTGTCGGGGGTGGGTGTAGGCGTTGAATAACCCATTAAGGACGGAACGAGTACGCGGGAGGGGGAGGGGGAGGGGGTAATATTTGTTCGGATCGAGTACGCGAGAAAATGGATTATTGGGGTCGGATGGAGGGTCGGAATTAGGGGAGGTTGTGCGGTGGTTTTGTTTTTCCGGTATGGCGTTAAGAATGGTTCACTACAAACGACAAGGGTGCGATTTAGGGGTTGAATTAAGAGTGGTTATATTGTCCAACCACCTAAGGAAATAAGGCAAAGACAAAATTTTACATTACTATCTACCACTACCACTACCGCAAATTTTTATACTCTGAGCTTGGTATTTGCATTGTTATTATTTCTTGTAATTTCTTTAAGCCACGAACAAATTTTAAAATCCAAGACACACTTCACTTAAGTTGAAATATGATGGAACAATATTTTTTTCGGAAAATTGTCGATATCGTAACAAATCGAAAAAAATAATATTTTACCCCTTTACAACGTGTATTTCATAACCTCGTTACGTATTACCGCTCTCACCATTTACATAAGTACTATCCAATATTCCTATTTATTCATCGAGTTCACGCTTACTTTATCACGCCCACCATCGTAACGATGGCTCATCATAATTAATAAACAACGAAGTTTTTCCTTCTATCTCGAACTTCAAAATAACAATAACAACTCGTCCAGCGGAAGAGATCGCGTGAGAGAGGGAAGAGAGGAAGGCAGCAACAACAACGCAAAAGTAAATATTTGCGAACAATTAGATTCGCTCCTTTCGGACTCGAATTTCCATTCCGCTAATTATTGTTATTTATTCGAGTCGAAGTGCGGAACGTGACGATCGATTCGTTGATTGTCCGCAGGGGTGGGCGGTAATTAATTCCGAGGCGGTCTGTTAACTGCGAGACCAAAAATGGGAAACGCCGTTGAAATTTCATCAGGTAAATCATATCTGCACCGTCTTATTCATATCTTTTGAGAAAACCAAAATAACCTTCGTACCGTCCATATACACCACTCAATTAAAGCTACTGTAACGCGAAATGTAAAACACCTCAAAGGCAGGCCGCTCCGCTAATTGGGTCATAAAAACAGTTCCAGAATAATCGCGAATATTCATTTAAAGAAAGAATGATTTATTACTTTCGGGTCGTTTTTAGACCAAACAAATTATGGAAAAGAATCCTCGAGCACTATCAAGAAGGTTGCGGAATACATTATGAAGGGTTATAAAAGCGAACTCTGCAGACGAAGAGGCAGATTGGACGAGAAGCCGCGTTGAGTAAACAGTGCGATACACGGACAAGTGAAATTGTATAAATAAATTAGCAGTTAAGAGTGTGATATAAATTAATTAGTTAGGAAATAGTCTAGATAAATTAAGTAGTGTTAAGACAGTGTGTAAATAAATTAGAATAAACGTTACACTACCGATATCACCCCAATATGGGGCGAAGGCTAATTGGCGAAATTAATTATAACAAACGGTGCCTACTTAGAGTTTACACTTTGTACTATACACCAGGACTCTTAATTAGCTTTCCAATCAATTCATCTATTCAATCGTAAACTTTTGATATTTATTTCACCGTCGTGAACGTTAATAACGTGTTCGGCTAAATCTTCCCGCAATTTACACTTTTCATGGTTCAATTTTTGGAAAATTTCTCCAAATACACTCCACTACTTTACTTGTCATTTTTTTATTTTAATAAATATTTTGGAAATCAGTCGAAAGAACTGAATTTAAATTTTAAAACATTTACTTTTCTATTCAATATGTATATAATAAAGTATTTTGGCTAAATTTTCTATGAAGAGACTTTACTATTATCGTTTTTATGTACAAAACTGGCGAGCCTAAAACAACGAGTCTAACTCAGCTAGGCTTTTAGCTGAAGCAGGGTCTTAACTATAAGAAATAGTAGCAAAACTTTAATTTGGTCACGTTAATAATTTAGTTAATAACTATCAGCTAAAGCTGGGGTATTACTTAGTATGAGCTATATTTTGATATGAACAGATTCACAATTTAGATAACTAATAACTTTGATTTGGTTATTTCAACTGTAAATCCTTTAGATGACCATGTAATACTCTTAAATCAGCTAACAAAAATTTGTATTGAGATAAACAACAAGTCTAACTCAGCTAGACTTTTAACTGAAGCAGAAGTCTTGACTATAAGAAATAGTAGCAAAACTTTGATTTCTTCACGTTAATAATTCAGTTCATAACTTTCCGCTAAAGCTAGGGTTTTAGTTAATCTGAGTTATATTTTAATATGAACAGATTCACAATTTAATTATTAATAACTTTGATTTGGTGATTTAACTGTAAATCCTGTAGATAATCATGTAATACTCTTAAATCAGCTAATAAAACTTTGCATTGGGATAAACAACGAGTCTAACTCAGCTAGGCTTTTAGCTGAAGCAGGGTCTTAACTATAAGAAATAGTAGCAAAACTTTAATTTGGTCACGTTAATAATTTAGTTAATAACTATCAGCTAAAGCTGGGGTATTAGTTAGTATGAGCTATATTTTGATATGAACAGATTCACAATTTAGATAACTAATAACTTTGATTTGGTAATTTCAACTGTAAATCCTTTAGATGATCATGTAATACTCTTAAATCAGCTAACAAAAATTTGTATTGAGATAAACAACAAGTCTAACTCAGCTAGACTTTTAACTGAAGCAGAAGTCTTGACTATAAGAAATAGTAGCAAAACTTTGATTTCTTCACGTTAATAATTCAGTTCATAACTTTCCGCTAAAGCTAGGGTTTTAGTTAATCTGAGTTATATTTTGATATGAACAGATTCACAATTTAGTTATTAATAACTTTGATTTGGTGATTTAACTGTAAATCCTGTAGATGATCATGTAATACTCTTAAATCAGCTAATAAAACTTTGCATTGGGATAAACAACGAGTCTAACTCAGCTAGACTTTTAGCTGAAGCAGAAGTTTTGACTGAATGAAATAGTAGCAAAACTTTAATTTGGTCACGTTATTAATTTAGTTAATAACTTTCAGCTAAAGCTGGGGTGTTAGTTAATGTGAGCTATATTTTTATATGAACACATTCACAATTTAGATAATAACTTTGATTTGGTAGTTTAAGCTGTAAATCCTGTAGATGATCACATAATACTCTTAATTCAGCTAATAAAACTTTGCGTTTAGATAAACAACGAGTCTAACTCTGCTAGACTTTTAGCTGAAGCAGAAGCCTTGACTGTAAGAAATAGTACCAAAACATTGATTTCGTCACGTTAATATTTCAGTTTTTAACTTTCATCCAAAGCTAAAAAAAATTTGAATAACTATTCTCCTATCAAATAAGCACAAAAAAGTTTAATAACATTTTTGGTTAAATCTTCTTTGAGGAGCACTTTGTACCGTTTTTCGAAATCTGCACGAAGAATTGGTTTCAAACTTGGACTATCTATTCTCCTATCGAATATTTGTAATAAAATATAGAAAGCAGTCTGACCGATACATCGCCATTGTTGTAAATTCCAATAATCCAATATAACTATTTTGTAAAAAAGTTTTGTGATGTGATGAATTGTGTAAAATTAGTTTTCTAAAATTTACCTCAGGAAGATAATTGATGGCTCATATTAAATCTAATAAGATATCTCATTGGCCAAATTTGATGCCATGTAACTCCCAGAGTTTTCGTTGTAGGAACTTCAAATTAGGCTCATTTTATACTCGCTTTGAAAATTATTGATTTGATAAAAATTCGTCAAACCTAAAGTTTACCTCAGGAACACATTTTGGATGGTATTGATTTTAATTGGTTATTGAGTCATGAAATTTTTGGATAATCTTTATTCAGTAGGTTCCTGGATTATTTATGAGTATTCTGTTGATTCATACAACTGAATTCAAAACATGTAGTGTTTATGATAAGTCACTGGAAGCTGGATATGAACGTTATTTTACTAATTCCTCCATTTAAATTTTCCTGAAAGTGAAGTTACCTCCTCCGACGTTTTTGAAGGTTATCCTTTTGTAATATCGTCCTCATCACGTATTTCGAGTAATTCGCGCGTGTATCCGGCAAAACCCTCGTTCCATCTGTCCGCCGAAGGCGCGTATTTAAATCTGCATACGTTCATTTATCCAGCTGAGGGTGTTCCGGGACGCCAACAGAAGTAAACGTCGCTCGTACGTGAGCATCCTCCCAAAGAAAATCAGATAAAATTGTTGCATCCGAGGAGCTCTCCCTCCCTCCATTCTCTCGCTCGTTCTCTCCGGCTTTCCATTGCGATATGTAATTCGCTGACTCGTTATATATACATATTTCTGTTTGGAAAGTCTTTTTCCATCTCTTCCCTATCTTTTGTGCTGCGGAGATAAAATCTGGACGGTTTTCTTAAGGGGGAGGATGTCTCTCCCCTCCGACCCCCGACGCCGCTCATTACGATGCGTACGTTCGCACGTGTAACGGAGATATCGGCAGGGGGTTCGAAGGTGAGGGTAATTTATGATATTCGCCTCTACCCGGAATGGTAAAAATTAACCCTCGGGATAACCGGAGAGAGCTATCCCTTGTTCGATAAGGATTCGCCGTCAGAGCAAAACGGGATTGAAGTTATGTAGTTGTCGTTTAGTTGTATTACGCTCTATTTGTTGCGTAAATGTTCTTAAATTTTGTGATGCTTCAGAGGGTCGAAGGCTGGAACGTCCAGAGGAATAGGAAAATAATATTTAGTACTTAATGGAGATCTTTCGTATTGCGCTATATTTATTCAAAGTGCTTTGCAAAAAATTTAGGATAACTTGTCTCAAGGAACTGTCCGAAAACATTCTAAGTTAAGTTGTTTACGCTAACGTCAACATTATTTTAGGTTAAGAAATTGTAATTTATGGTGAACTAATTTTGGGAACTTTTCAACACGTTTTGTTTTACAAACAGATAATAATCACTGACGCAGCTTAGGTAACAAGGTTTTTGGGATATCTAATTAAACTAAAAGCACGTCCAATTTTATTACGAACAATAACAACGCCGACCGAACGTCAACAAGTCAAGTTCAAAATCACAATAATTAACCGAGTCAGCATAACAAAGGCGTTTACGGAACGTGATAAGAAGCGCGCTCCAATTAAGGTCAGTTTCTGCAACGCCAGGTCATGGTAAGAAAACAAATAATATCTGATTTAACCAATGTAAAACAAGATGTATAAAAGCTCTGAAATTTGGGACAATAAACCAGTATACGATGTATGCTCAAAACGACAGTGTGTTGTGATCTTGCTTCACGCCACCCAAACCGACAACCCCTAACCTCAAGAACCTCAACCCCGGAGAGCACGTTACGCCCTCTCTCCAAACTACTAGAACTTCAACCCGGACCTGCACGTTACGCCCTCAGGTCCACAACGGAGAGCACGATACGCCCTCTCTCCAGACTTCCAGAACTTCAACCCCGGACCTGCACGTTACGCCCTCAGGTCCACACCGGAGAGCACGATACGCCCTCTCTCCACAACAACTAGAACTTCAAGAACTTCAAGAGATCACGTCACGCCCTGATCTCAGCCTATAAGAACGTCTTCAGCCTTACAACCTGGAGACAAGATTCATCTCCGCAGCCACACACGAGTTACGAGAGATACCTACATACAGTCCATTCTCTAAAGAGATCATTTCAACACTTTCGTTCAAAGTGTTTATTGAAACAGCAATATTCGCGAACTAAAAATGGCCGTACTTACTGGAAAATCCTGGAAAATTAAAATATTCCTGAAATTCGCGTTAAAAACATTAGTTTTCCAACAACTTCAATAAAAAACTTTGTATTGATGTTTCTTCGATTACATTTTGAAGATAGTGAAGATGTCTACTGAGACGTGACGTCATGAAGTCACGGGACTCCAATTTGACACGAGGTAGCGTTTCATCTGTCCTTTATTTTGTCTACTTCGAAATGTTGTAGTACAAATTCATGAAGATAGTAATTTTCCGAAAATAGTCGAAACCTATATGAATGTGTGCTTTGACACTAGCAAGCCACCCGGACTTTTCCGGGCATTTCCCTCGCTCGATATTCACTAAACAATCCCGCATCCAATTACGAAAGAAACGCTACCTGCGAGACGAGAGAGGGATTACCTTACAATCCAAACTTATCCCACGCTAAAGCCCCGCCTGACGCGCAAATTTCCCGTAAAATTTTCAATTTACCTCAAGCCTATTTGTCGAGTACGTTGTTTAAATTTCTCAGAGTGAGAAACACACCAACACGGCGACGGGAATAGGGAAGAGAAATCTCCCTTACGCCGTTCAGTGATTCGAACGTTTTGTTTGGCGGGACTTCCTCGCGTGTACGTCATGTGGAAAAACGTGGAAAAAGGGAAACCCCAGGGCCAATTTGACGAGTTCGTCCTTCTGTTACGTTAACAATAATGGGAAGTTGAGCTGGCATAAGTATGATCCATTCTACGTTATTCGTCCGTTGCAACCTGTTGTCCCTTTTAAGGCCGCTAAAACTCGCAGGATTCATATCATTCACCCTTAGGAAACTTTACATTCTCCACTCTCCGAGAGATACATTACAATAATAATACTACATTCGTCTTCCTTATGTTTGCGAATGGACGATACACCTCATATACTCGAGAGCGTGCCGGGTATTCCTTCATCCTTCAGGACTAAAAATGCAGATATCCTTCCTTCTTCCCTTATATACGCCAACTGAGGGTGATTTATTATCTCCGCGTATTGTTCGAGCTTTACCTCCGCTCTAATTTGCAGGAAGGGGAATTTTCTCGTTAGTTTATAATATAGAGCCTAATTCTGAAAGCGATAGTTCGCGTATGTTCGCGAAACGGGCTCCCGTTGTTTTCTAATTCGATATCCTCGGGACGAGGAACAATACAGACTGGAACAGCTTACGAACAACGAGCAGCTTTAAGACACAAAACAACACTACGAAGAGTTAATTAGGTAACATTGCTTTTAAAGAGACGAAAGTAACTATAACCACTTGTGGTGAATCAATCAGTCCAACGAGTTGCAATCTATTAAGATAAGTACAACCGTTAGGAAGGTGCGTTGAAAGAAAAGTGTCTAGAAGAATAAACTTAGACTTGACATCTGTAAAACTCCCTCCAGAAACCTCAGAAGAAACAGATACTTTTTTTAGAAGTTACAAAAGCAAAAAGTATTTTTTTGGAGCTTCCAAAATTATTTAGGAAAAGTGTCTAGAAGAATAAACTTAGACTTGACAGCTGTAAAACTCCCTCCAGAAACCTCAGAAGATAAAGATACTTTCTCTAGAAGTTACAAAAGCAAAAAGTATTTTTTGGAGCTTCCAAAATTATTCAGGAAAAGTGTCTAGAAGAAATGAACTAAGACTTGACAACTGTAAAACTCCCTCCAGAAACTTCAGAAGATAAAGATATTTTGGATCTTCCAAAATCGCCTTCAAAATTTTCAGAAGAAACAAAATTTGCCTGGAAACGCCCACATTTCTACGTTAGATCGAAGGAGCTTCCAAAATTGTCTACAATAGTTTCTGAAAAAGTAGACCTATTTATGAAAACTGCGAAACGTCCCCAACTTAATACAGAAACTCAAATGTAAAATTATCTTTTGGACTTAATCCACTGCAAAACTTACAAACTTCTTCCGAAAACCTTTACAAGAAATCTCATTTTCTGGAGCCTCCATAATTGCTTTCAATAGAAGCAATGCACTTACTATTGAAAGATGTGAAACATGCCAAGTTCCTTTTTAAAAACCGAAAGTCATCTTTCCGAGCTTCCAAAGTAGTATTCAAACTCAGGAAGTTTCAAACGAAAACCTATCTTTGTAACTTCCAAAAGTGCCCCAAAGATGTATAGAAGCAATATTCCTATGTCTCAATGTCTCCTTCAAAAAGAAAGAGCTTTCAAAATTTCCTGCAATAGTTTCTAAAAGCAATGGACTTGTACCATAAAATATCCTAACTTTCTACTCCAACCAAGATTCGTGTTTTGGAGCTTCCAAAAGTGCCTCAAAAAACAAAAAATTAGAAATCCTAGCAACTTCAGAAGCTGGTTTCAATTTTCACAATATCACGAGGAGTTTCAGTAGTTTGTATCAAAAGCCATAGAAGGTATTAACTTTAATAAGTTTCAAAGAAAATGGAAGCAACAAGAAATCTTATGAACTTTGTGAGTAAACTATGTAAATTATAAAAAGGGTCTTCTTACCACAGGGGGTTGAAATGGAACGTCAATGTTTTGGGACATTTTAGTAAGAAACTGAAGCTTCTTCCAGGGCCTCTTGAGTACATTCCAGAATCGTTCAAGCTGGGACAAACTTTTTGAGCATGCCGTACACTTTGTTCGCTTCCTAACCGACGAAGGTTAGACAAACGTCGTCTCTCGTGAATTTCTTTGATGCTCCTTTAATCTTCCCACGTTCGGGAATCAGGAGGGCGCCTTTTTGTCCTTGTCGCTCAAAATTCCACGGCGGTATGTATGAAAAATATTCGATAATCCGGGAGTAACGTGGGATTTATTAGATTCCGGCAGCGATTCGATATAAATCGAGTTACTCGTTTATACACATACACGGGATGCAAACGATTGGGCGTCGTGGTTACACGGAGAGGAGCAATATCTGCAGAACAATCGATGAAACGCTCCCTCTCTCCCCTATTCGCTTTTATCGTTGATTTAAAGTCGTTGCGTTACGCTCTCCTGCATTTAATATTGCTATCCACAAGGAGAAGAAGTGGTCAGAAAGAGCGTGAGCGAGGAAGAGAGAGCGAGAGAGAGGGAGTGAGCGTGAGTTATGGTTTTTACCGGGAAGTCGTAGCCGTGAAATATAACGGTCAGCGTGTCGTATATTTTTCACTCATACATCCCCCCACTTTCGAGGCACGGCTCGCTAACTTTCACGGGGACGGGTTAAAGCAAGTACTATATATGTATGTATGTATGTATATGCGAGGTATGTTTTGTAACTTTTACCCTTTCACGTTGCAGATAAAAGGGTTTTGTCGCTAATGAATTTCGGGGCGGACGGATATGAGCGCACTTTAACGAATCGAAATTCCGCTCTCGCCCCTTCTCCCGAGACCCGTCGACGCGAAAACAGGAAAATCTTTGATTTAATTGATTCAATCGAAATTACAAAACAAAGCGGACAAGCAAATAAACAGACAAGCGTGGTTTCCGCCATTAAAGAGACGACGAAACGACTGCGTAGAGTTCTTTCGGCATTTCGGTGAAGGGATGGTTAATAATTAACTGATTTAGTAACTTAACACAAGATTAAAAATAAGATGAATATTTTTATAAACTCGAATTAGCAATTCATGGAAAATTAACTGAGTAGAAATGGCGCGACTTAGGCGCATCCGCCATATATCCGGAAAATTCTTAAACTGAAAATGGTGGTTTCTATTCAAAATTCCATATAATAGAAGACTCAAAAAACTGGAAATAATATATTGAACACTTTAGCTGTTTTTTTTTTAATGTCAAAGGTGGCATAAAATGCTGTCTCTTTTAACGTTTTCTGTGAAATTCCTCCGCCCACTTCGGCACAAAACATTTTTTTAATTTGCCGTTTTGGGTATATAATAAAATTTTGAAACTCCTATCGCCTTAGGGATATTTGTTACAATGGTAATTTGACTCCGACAGATTCAACGTTATTACGAAATTTAAAACAGCGCATATTTTTACATAGCGTTTTAAAGTAGTCCATCATTCTAATGAAACCGTGAATATACCAGTTAGTAATCGCGAAATGTAATATACGGACCTATTCCATTGAAATGCAGGGTCCGAAATCAACAAGAGCAAAAGAGAAACTAATAGTAGTTCGTTAGTATGACAGAGAAGGAAGTTTTGCAACGTTGCCCATTCCAAATATTCCCGTCGGAGGCTATACAGCGAATGATCCGGTAGGGTGCGGCGATGACTGTGATGATTCGCGGGCTAGCAACGTCGCAAAAGTTCTTTCTCTGTTTAGTCAACGAGAAATATATGGCCTTTCTTTCGCTATTATGTTTATACCATACTTCGACTCTGTAGAAACGGTCTAAATAAGAATCGTTAATATTAGTCATTCCCCTTATGGGAAACCTTCTACTTCGAAACACATTGAAGGTGAAGACATCCGGGGGATTGACACTGCTAATTTTCCCACTTTCACGGATTATGGTCGTGCATTTTCCGACCAACCCGGATTAGTAGAACCCTTGTCGATCGCCAAGAGTACCGAAACCATACAAACCAGGCGCCCGAGGAGAATCCGTGAATTTGAAAATCCAAAAACAGCCCAAATTCCCCAAGTAATCAACCCTTTCGTTAGAAACGACGCGGATAACGATATCAAAGAGCGTTACACGTGACTCCAAAGCGAAATGTGTTTTTTGTTCCTAAAGCTCGTCAAACTAATGTGGATGAAGGTTTTCCTTTCTTTTTTAGGCAGTTGTTTAAAACGTCTGAATATAAAATTACAATTCTACAAATAACGATGATGTGGCTTATCATCCATACTTTTAAATATACAGGGTGTTAGGGGTTTGACTGCCTTTTTTTAATAGGTGATAGTATTCATCAAAACAAACAAAAAAAAAACCTTATATAAGAGGTGTCCTAAAACCAACCGTTTTCTAGTAAAAAATTCGCAAACTTCTAATATTAAGGTGTGAAAATTCAGTTTTATTAAAGAATGTCACATAATTTGGTACATGAAATGATTATAAGATGTATTCTTTTAATGTATTTATGTTTAATTTGTAACAAAACAATCTTTTCTTTAAAGAATAAAATTTTTTTTCCAATCAATAGAACTCGATAAAATGGCTACGATGTGGTGTGGCAACACCGCGAAGGTATCGCACGCGTCGCGAAATGAGAGCCAGTTTCACTAGTGACAGTGACAGTGTGCATCTTTGAATTCGAAAGATACGTGTGATCGTTACGGTTTCTTTTCGGTGCGTGTAATTTTTTTGGTTCTTAAAATGTTCAGTATACGTGAATATCACGATATGCTATTAATTTACGGGGAGGTGCGTTGTAGTTCTACAAGTGCACGTCGTATCTATCACGAACGATTTTCTCAACGGCGACTGCCTAACCGTAGAACATTTGTTGAAGTGAGAGGACAACGGTAGACATTTTGAACACATGCTGTAATAACCAGGTAAATATTGAAAATTACAACATATCAATAACAGCATGATGCTTTTCTAATGCTGTTAGTGGCCCTGAATTACTGATCGCTATTGATTTACTATTTATACATGCAAGTGTAATAATTACATAATTGAATCAATTGGAATCACTTACAATTATTTCGTTTACTATTACGTACAGCGTAAAGACGGCATTTAGGAAGAGTTCGCAAAAACGTTAACCTCGCACGATCAGCTGTGCATACGTCATGTTTACCGAGAAAAACGTCATGTTTACGTTTCCTTTGTTGTCGGTGTTGCCAAGTTGTGGCGAAATACCTTGACAAAATAACTCGACTTTTCTCGAAAACGGTTGGTTTTAGGACACCTGTTATATAAGGTATTTTTGTTTGTTTTGATGAATACTATCACCTATTAAAAAAAAGGCAGTCAAACCCCTAACACCCTGTATACGGGCTTTAATAAAGTGGTACAGAAAATGTGGAACTCTTACTTTTCGAGGACGATCAGGTAACTTTTGCACAAGAGAAAGAAGACATCGAATACATTTTAAGAGAATTAAGGGAAGAGACAATGTAATTTCCCCCCAATCACCCCCGGGCACCCCCACAAAGCCACCCCCGAGCGTCCCCGGGTAATTCTAATGCCAGAATTGAATTCAGCATCCCCGAAAACCCCCGAGTATCGATTTTCGAGCGATTTGTCTGAGTTTCCAGTCGTTCTTATAATATTGCTAGTACCTAATTATTACCAAATTGCAAAATGCATTTATTGCACCAGAATGCGTTTTTCGAAAAATGGCATAACCAGACGATATAGTCTTTTTTCCTGGGAGCTTTCTAAACACAATTCAGAAAACGGCATCTCGATATCTGCTGGCTTTAAAAATTTCATTATTTCGGTCGATTTTGATCTAAATGCCCTGGACTATGTGTCGGATCGGAGGTTACATACTTAACTTTAAGATTAGAAGAACAGGCCGTTAAAAGTTGCCACACTTTTAAGTATTTGGAATCGATGATACATCAAAACGGTACTCGTTTACGAGATATGGAAATGAAAATAGCACGGGGAAAGCAAGCTACAAAAGGACTCCATGAAGAAGGAAAAAAGGAAGACCAGCTCTAAGAAGACAAACATATATAGATAATTCGATAATAGATTAAAGAGACCTAAGAGTTGGTAACTGGAAAATAAAAGAGTCGTAGAGGACCAAAACGGTAAATTCATAATGGGAAAGTTCCGAAGAAGAAGAATGTACGACCGTTAATACAACCTTTACTCAACGAAAAATTGACATTAAACGCCCTTCAGTTCCGTTTGTTAAATACGCTTATAATATTATTTTCCGCCATTTAGATCTTTGGTGCCCTTCATACTTCAGCAGCGAGAAAATATTCTTCTAATACCCTCCTTCTCTCGCTCTCTCTCTATCTCTCTAAGCCCCTATATTTTTGGTGAAATTTAGGTCCTTAATAACTTTCCCGGGTACTTGTTTACGTGGGCAAGTCGATAAGGGATCACGACCGGAAAAACCTGTAAACTCCCAGAGTTCCCGACTTGTTCCCCTTGTAATCTTGGAGATTCGGGAGAAGGATGATATATTTCGACAATATCTGGACGATCCTCAGTCTCGTGATGATAACACTAACCGAAACTCTCTCGCTCCTTACATTACTCTTACTTAAAAAAAAAAAATATATATATATATATATATATAGGTAAAATAAGAGAGCGAGGAGGAGTGCGACGGCGAGAGAGTCACACTAGGCAACCCACATCATCTTTCAAGATTTCGGCAGACCCGCCAAGTGATAAATCGTCGCGAGGATATAATACGGAATTCCATTTGAGACCTCCCCCTCCCATCCCCCCTCCTTCTCCCGGATCAGATGTTTCTTTTTCTCGGGGCGGAGAGGGGGGCGACGGGGGTAGGGAATCGCTACGCAAGATTGATATTTTTAAAATGCATACCTATTTGGGTTAAGCAGTATTTTATCGTTCGCCTTTTATCAACGTCAAATTTCAATTATTGAAAACTACCTCGTCATCAATCAGCATAACTGCCACGGCGGAAAAATGTCGAACAAATATTTTTCGGGGCGCGATGAATAAGACGAGAGATCCGGTTCGAGGGGGATTTCGAGGTATTTCTCGATTCGAAATTTTCCCTCCACAAGTCTGATCCTAAATGGAAAATTGTAAAAATGACCGCTGTTTTCTTTAATTAGTAACGAAAATTGATGTTTCTGAAAGAGAATCGAGAGAGAGCTCTCCAAATTGAAGAAGATTCACACTAATTATTAGGCGTATCACTATTCAAAAAATGCATTTTTGACGCGATAAATGTGAAAACATTGTAACGTTACGCCAGACCCATGCGTGAAAGCGAGAGCGAGAACAACTGACCGTAGCGTTTGTCTTGCGATGCATCTATCTCTCTTCCACTACAGCGTCCGAGTGAAAGCTCTATTTGGCGATCGGCTCGGTTCGCGTGCTCAATGGAAGGGGTACGCGCTACGCGCGTTCTGGCTGCACTGCTTCCACTCTGTCGGCGACGACGGCGACAGCACGTTAGATAAAGTTATCTCAATATTTACTGTGCATACCATTGCTTATTAATATTACAATAACAATTGCTGCAATAATGTATTTAATTCTTGCATTCTAAACATCCCAGCTTGCCAAACCGCTATTCAGTGGAGATACAGTGCATTACGGTGGTCGTCCCTAAACGTTCTCCTCAAAGTAACTCACCTGCAACATCGGCAAGTTAGTTTTACATGCGCTAATAACCCTCTCGCGAAATTACCTCCACGAAATTACAGATAAGATTAAGTGCCCATCTTAAAAATCTACCACCGAAATTACACCCACACTCCGTAATATTACATTAGACGCAATCCCATTCCTCCCTTATCTCGAGCAATATAGGAGGGCCGTAATGCACCTGCAGCAATATCAGCGTCTCGAGGACCCTCTCCATCCCTGGAAACTAATATACGTTTCGCTTCTTCATCTTTCATCTTTCCCTCCTGCCGTTCCCTTTATTTTTTCCACTTCGACAGCAGGAAAAAATATCCCATAAATGAATAGTAAAACGGCATAAATTCGGGTCGAGGGATGCGTCCTCGGAGAGGGGTTTTGAGCGTTGAGGAAAGAAACAATTTCCAAAAGTGGATATAGTTATCGGCGGGAAATTCGGTAGTAGTCGCTGGGGGGACGTTTAACATGTTTTGAGGCGGAAGGGCGGGGAATTGCGTAAATGTACGAGTCGAGGTGAGGATTTTCGCTCTTCCCTTTTTGTGTAATAACGCGAATAACGGCGGGAGGGATTTAATTTATTTCTGGAGTTGATCGTGTTTCGCTTTATTCTCCACTGGTGACGTGTAGAGACCGCAGGATTTTTTTATCTTCTATTCAACCAAAATTCACTTACACACTTCATGAAAGTACACGAAGATCAGTCGAATTTCAATCTAATTAAAAATTATCTGTTACGCAACAAGTTAGTATAACGGTTAAGTTCGTACGAACATGGCAAGCTACCCTTAATCAGTTTGTTGTTTGCATACCCTGTTTCTTCATTAGTTCATTCATCACCTCTTGTTACTGCCCAACATTATTTAAGGAACTTTTAAGTATTTTACTTTTAATTAGTCAGTTTAGACACTAATGTAATGGAGTTGATTTGTTGTTATTCAATCAGGAAATCTTTTAATTAGCTCAATCAGTCGCTTAATAAGGACACTATATTTATATAAGTAGGTACGCTTTTGCTACAATAAGAATCATTGTTAATAAATGTGATAGATTAATGGTAGAACGAGCAATTCACAACTACATTAATAATTGGTTTGTTGAACTTGGCTTGATTGACTTATGACGTGAGGTACCAACACGCGGGCAAGGTCAGCTACTAACAAAGTAGTTAAAATGGACTTCTTTTTAGATTGTTATTACCCCTAATGTTACGTCAATATTGCGAATGACCTAGTACCATTCCATTTCTCCTAATGACTCGATTAAAAATAATCCCATTTCAACTACCAACTCCTACGGGCGGCGATCTTTATGACACACTTGTCCCTAATTACTCCCGAACTTCATAGGGGTCAGCACCTCCCACTTTTCTCTTCCCCCACCCCTACAAACTGAAACATTTGCATGTTCATCGGGAGAACGGCCAATGCTTGTAAATTACGTAGGTTCGTTATGTGGCTAATAGGTAGTCTTGACTATACACGAGGGGTCGCATCTGCATGCCCGAAGGGCGTAACGGGACGAAATTCTGAACGATATCCGGAATAAATTTTAAACTAGTCCGCCGTCAGAGATACTAATTTATTTTTTCCCGACAGAAGTTCACAAGTAGATTAATCTCGAATTTAAATGTAAGAGGGACGAGGTACGACAGTCGACGTTAATTAGGAATGACGAAGGGAAAACTTTATGAGTGTGTGATAATGACAGGAGTGGAGTGATATTACTCCACGTCCACAAGTCGGACCGTTCATTAAACGTTTTTTTTTAACTATTTTAATTATTATTAAGCATTGTGCTTAGTTTAGTGGGGATACTGAGGTGTACTGATTCATGTGGATAATTAGTGGTTTGGACGACATACAAGTTACCTTACTCGTTGAAATATTTAAATACCTCGACGATATCTTTCACTCGTGTGTTATTGTAAACCTAATACTACTGACCTTGCTCGCGCGTTCGTGTCTCACGTTAGTGGAGTTAATTACTTATATATAACGTTAACGTTAGCGTCAGTAGTTCTGATGGTCATGACTTTCGCCTTCATGGGTGAAAATCGTCATTATACGCTTGTATGAATATTTTTTTGAAAAATGGTAGTTGATAGGTTCGTTGCACAACATCCTTCAACGAGTGTATTAATAAAGCCGCCCTCCCCTTTCCCGACTCAGCCTCCCGTTAACAATCCGTCTTGTACGTGCCACGACCTTCTGGCTGGATGAAACGCCATCAACGTTAACGCGTCTCACGGCGAGAAGACGTAATAATAATAACAACTCCCGACGAACTATGCGTGTAGGTATATATATTATACGCGAGCAGACGGAGACAAAACGATCCCGGGACTCGTGGGCGCGTATCTGGAAAGGATTCCGCGTTAGGGAAGTTTCGAGAGGTCTGAGGAGGGATGAATTCCCCATTTGACGAGTTCGCAGAGTGTCAGGACGGATACCTTAACGAGCTCCGACACACGCCAACCTCCTCCTCCTCCTCCTTCCACGTCGCTCCCGGAGAGGCGATTTAATCTTGAAAAGGATTCGAAGATGAGGATCGGCTCTCTCGAGCTGAGATCAACAGTTCACCTGCATTGTGAGATATAACGAGACGGCGACGGGGACTACAATGGGGGAGGCGTTATTAGCTGCTTGCGGATCTTATTCGGCGTTACCTAATGCTAAGGGATGTCGCACAATCGGCATCGATACGTACGCGTACTTACCGACGAGACGATCCTCTGATCCACCAGTTTCCCGCTCTAATTGGAAGGAACCGATCGAGGAGGCTTCACAGTAAGACGTCGATAAGTGTCTACGAAGGGGTGTATGTATCATCGCCTTAATAGGTAGTAGTTTACCAAAAGGAGACTGAATCTGGTAATGGGGCAAATGCGCACAGAAACAGATAGAGAGGTAGGTATCGGAAATGACATGTCTTAGCCACGTGTCTAAGTTAGTAATCCTTAGAGCTGTCAGTTTAAAACATATAAAACAATATCAAGGCAACAGACGTGAAATACAGTTCACTCACTTGTTTAATATTAAGTAAAGAACCAGTAATAAGACAAAACCCCAAACAATTCCACCATACAATTAGGGTTGAGAAGCTCTCTCTCTCCCTCTCGTTAATGTGACATTAAAGAGAGTGAACTAGACTAGATTAATAAAATTTAAATCAGAGAGAAATCTGAAATGAAGAAAAACCACATGTTGTACTCAACGACTTTCAGGCGGTACAAGATAATAACGTCGTAGTTATAACCACCTGTTAATGACAAAACAATTGAACGAGAAAAAGTGATAAGCAAAAAAATACAATTGTTCATTTAAATGGGTAGATAATTACATCTATAGCAACTCTCTACCTGACTCAAATTGAAGACGACAACAGCAATTACAATAAATAAATATTTTACAACAAAATAATTAGAGAGAAATGAAAATTTGAGAATTAAAATAGGATTAACAATTGACTTGGAATATCTATTAGAAAATCGAATAAAATGGAAATGAGCGGTCCAATATAGAGGTTTATTTGATCATTTACAAATACCTATTGTAACGAATTAGCCTGCCATAAAGATAAGAGCCCGTCGGAATGAGTCTCTTCAAAGAAATACCTAACGAGATAGATTCGGGGAACTGGTGGAATTCTCGGAAAGCCGTAGAGTATTCGAGTACTATAAAGAAGGTTCGCGAAAGGACCGGAAACGCCTCGATCTTTCTGGATTTCCGATGCGGCTAAATAAATAGCAGACGGAGAGCGATACAAAGGGAGTCGCCGGTAGTCGTAAACAGTCGCCGGTAGACTGGTCGACGGATGTCGTAAGATAAATAAACGGTGGTTTATATAAATTAGATGTAAGTGTGTTAGTTAAGTAACACACTTACACAAGTAAGTGAGAGTGAGATAAGATAAATTAGATTAAGTATTAGCAGATAAGTGTAAGTGTAAGTGTACAAATAAATTAGTGTTAAGTGGTGAAAATAAATTAAGTAAGACAACTCGTGTCGTGCAGTAATTATCGCTAAAGTAAAAACGTTACACTATATTATTAGAATCAATTAATATTTCAACAGTCTCCATCATAACTCGATGTTTAAAACGATTTTCGAAATGTAGGGGTGTAAAACAGCTTTCAACGTCGAAGTAATGTTTATTTACTAAGATTGGTTCGCAAGGGAAGAAGGAGTGATGTCTATGCCAGTTCTCTGGAAGTTTTTCTTATCCATTTCTCGTGTTCCTTTAATCTAGTCCAGAACTGTTTACGTCTGTTAGAGTTAGTGCAAACTTTTATTTTTTAACTTACAGATTCAACCCAATTAAATGTGCTGATTTAGTACAAGTTATGGATATTATTGCTGCCACTACCGATGCTAATGTATATGCCAGTGATCCAATGAAAATCCAGTATTGGAAATATTTCATAGTTTCATTAAAGTTCGCTTCCTTCTAGTTAGCTCCAAAAGACTCGTACATTGAGGATCGATTGGATAGTTTCGACGAGCGAACAAGAAAGACACCGAATTATTAATAAAGTCTACTCCTCTTCCTCTTGCCATGTCGTAAAGTTCAGCGGCTCGTTCTTCCTTGTAATAAGTGATTACACCTCCAGGGTTTACGAAGCGGCGAACGTCAGAGCACAATTACCGATGTGAAATTAGTTAAATTACGAACTCCTCGGTTTTTTCCCTCTCTTGTATCATCGAAAACTTTCGCAAAGCAAAACAAAAATCGTCGGCGAGCTATCGGGAGCGAGTAAGGAACAGGCGCCAATTACCTCCCTAATTAACAAGTTGTAATTGGGAACTTAATTACGAAACTTACAACGACGCACTAACGAGATATAATTAGCTGTTATGTAATTCGCTCTTTCGGCGAAGTTTCTGAGCGTTCGATGATCATTTTTATAAAGTTTGTCGGTATGTGTGGGTGCAGGAATCTCTTTGGGACGTTCGGAGTGAAAGAAATTCCTCTCGATTTGTCCGCAGGAAAGGTACTCTCCTGGTAGAGGGGCTCGAAGACGAATTTCGCGTCTATTATTAGAGTCAATTAATAAATGCCTTTAGGCGGTCACGGGAAAGTAAATTGTAAGAGCCGTAGCGATCCTCGTATAACAGAAGAAGTATAGTCTAGTTCTCGCAATGAGCAATCGCAATATACTTGTAGTATTATAGTTTATTGGTAGAATCAGGGTGCTTTTATATATAAATTTTGTTTTCTTGTTTAGCTATGTGTTGATGTAAGTCTCAGTAAAATTTAGTTCATTATACCTAATCGAGCTTGTCGACACAAAATTATTAATAATATTGAAGTTAGTGGATAATTAAAAATGAAATAAACTTAAGGGTTTCCTAACTATTCTTTCGGCAAATGGGAATAATAACAATGCGCTAAATAATATCATTATTGATTGCACTGCATAAATGAAGTACAAACAAATTATAAAAACTTGGAAAATATGTAGATCACTGATTTGAGTCTAGCATCAAGGAGGCTTTAAAGTACATAATCTACAGTATTTATGCATCTAACCAGTGTTGTTAAGTAATTAAGTACAATTACTTACAAAAGTAATTGAATTACTTTCATTGTAATTGAAGCAGTAATTAATTACTTGCCTTCCAATTGTAATTGACTAGTAATTCAATTACTCGTTTCGGTACAATTACAATTACATTTTCAATTACTTTTCACAATTACATTCTACAAAAGTGCTTTTAATACTTTTAGTAGGTAATATGTAAGTTGCTCATTGTGGGTTCTGACTACCTGGTTTCTTTAACGCAACTCTATCCCTGTCCCAAGTGATTAGCATTAACGATTATTTTTAACTATCCTATTAGGGTCGTGTTTCTAGGAAACGGCTCTTTTCGGATGATTGTAGGGGATGGTAGTTTACAACATTTTACCACAGCATAGAGATTAGATTCTCTATGCTGTTATTTTACCCTCTCAGAGGCTTTTTCTGATTGGGTGTTCCTTCATCCCCTTATTTATTTATTTAAAAGAGAATTTGTCGTCATTTCTTATTGTGAAAATTATATACTATAATAATATACTATACTATACTATAAAAATAATAAATTGTGAAATCAATGTTTTATTTCACTTTCTACCTGATCCTATTTCAAAAGCAAATGTAATTGTAATTGTAATTGCAATTACAATCGCATATTTTGTAATTGTAATTAATTACAATTTACTGAAAGTAATTGTAATTGTAATTAATTACTTACTGTGAAGCAATTTTAACAACACTGCATCTAACTATTATATAGGGTGTTCCGAAAAGGTTATTATATTATGCTTGACATCCCAGTCAACGTTCCCTTATTTGAAATAAACTATAATCTGTATAAATTGTTAGTTTCCAAAATTCAACACATGGCACGACTTCTTAAACTAAATAAGTATTAGAGTGGCGCTTAGGCGTGGCATAGGGTTCCATATGTTGGTGTCTTTCTAATTAACACCTAACCTGATATAGTAATGATGTTACGTAAACAGTCTTAAACGGTGACCGACTTGCAGAAGGTCTAAGGGGGTGAAATAGTCACTCGAATACCCTCACGTAAGGTGATATGGCGTTCCTGTTTTAAAAAAAAAATGAAATTTTTTTTGAAGATGTCAGAAATTCAGAAGGTGTATAAAATTCCCTTTATTTGAAATAAATGTATATATTTGAAAACTCCAAATCATCCTTTTCCAAAACCACCCCTTCATCCCGAACGTAACCCGAGCCCCGTCGGATATTCTAACGTTTCTCTCTCCCGTTTCAGTCCCGATGGAGGAGGTGAAAGGGGTCCTGGGCAAGAAGGAGAGCCTACCCTGTGATATTAAGCCGACGGATCGGGACGACGCCGTCGCCATGGTGTTGTGGTTCAAGGAGTCCATAAGCGAACCCCTTTACAGGTTAGTGTGTCAGAGACAATTTCTCAGGAAGGGATTTGCCCCACCCCAGAGGGGTTAAGTGCCCCGGCCGAGTAGATGGGGGGGGGAGAGACGTTTTGGGGACGGTCGTGTCGTTTTGACTCGAGAGGGGTTGATGGGGGATCGATGGCCGTCGGAGGAGCGGAGAAATTTTGGAAATTTCGGATATATCGAAAACGATTACATATTTTAGAATTAGCACTTTATAACTACACTTTCAGTAAATCTTGATAAACTTCAAAACTTTCCAGGATTAGTTTCAAAGATATGAAGTGTAATTTGAACTGTATTCAATGCAATCGAACAAAATTTCTGAAATTTCGATATACATGAAACTTTCTAAGTGCATTTCACGTTACGATATCAATATCGTTGATACTCTTAACTAAAATAGTTTTAAATTTCATATTCAAAACAAATTGTGGAACATTTCCTGAAACTCTAACTTTGGTGAAACTCCTCATAGCTGTCCCAGACAGCACAAAGACGTCTTTAAGACGTCTGATAGACATCACAATTAGGCATGTGCGACATCTCACAGATGTCCTGTGACGTCCGAAGAACGTCATTAAAGTGTCCATTTTATGTCCATTTCATGTTATTTGTTACAAAACGGTACGTCCAAAGATGCCTTCAAGGCATTAAAAAGACAACTTTACGACGTTTCTTTTTCGTCTTCAAGACGTCATAAGCCCGCCTTCCTCAAGTCTGTAAGACGTCTTAAAGATGTCCCCTAATTTCTTAGGAACGTCTTTAAAATGTTCATTTTATGTATATTTCACGTTATTTGTCACAAACCGGTACGTCTCAATGAAGCATTAAAAAGACAACTTTACGACGTCCATTTTTCGTCTTTAAGACGTCATAAGGACGAATTCTTCACGTATGTAAGACGTCGTTAAGATATCCTCTAATTTCTTAGTGACGCCTTTAAAATGTTCATGTTATGTCCATTTCAAGTTATTTGTCACAAAACGATACGTCTCAAAGATGCCTTTAAGGCATTAAAAATACAACTTTACGACGTCAATTTTTCGTCTTCAAGACGTCATAAGCACGCCTTCCTCAAGTCTGTAAGACAAAGATGTCCCCTAATTTCTTAGGAACGTCTTTAAAATGTTCATTTTATGTCTATTTCACGTTATTTGTCACAAAACGCCTTCAAGGCATAAAAAGACAACTTCACGACGTTTCTTTTTCGTCTTTAAGACGTCATAAGGACGAATTATTCACGTCTGTAAGACGTGGTAAAGATATCCTCTAATTTCTCAGTGACGTCTTTAAAATGTTCATTTTATGTCCATTTCATGTTATTTGTTACAAAACGGTACGTTTCGAAGATGCCTTCAAGGCATTAAAAAGACAACTTAACGACGTCCATTTTTCGTCTTTAAGACGTCATAAGCACGCCTTCCTCAAGACGTCTTAGAGATGTCCCCCAATTTCTTAGGAACGTCTTTAAAATGTTCATTTTATGTCTATTTCACGTCATTTGTCACAAAACGGTACGTCTCAAGAACTCCTTAATCTGAATGTGTTTCAATAGTATTAACTCAAGTTTGACATGTTACAAAAGTTAGTCGTACACAGCTAGTATTTTAAAGTTTATCAAAAATTGATTCCAACTCCAATTTTGATGAAACTACCCAAACTTATTTGAGATTGTCTGATATGTATATACATATTAGGTATATAGATATATGCAGACATATAAACAATCATAGTATAAAGTAGTGTTGTAAGTTAAATCTGCGCACTGATTCTTCTGTAATCCTATGTAGATACATAATATACATATACTGTAATTAACAAAAATCAATGTACTCTTTAGCATGCATTACGTCAAACATCCAACATATAATGTATTTGTGTAAGTTTTATTGGCAATTAAATAATAATAATATTATTAATAATTGTTACAAAATTCGACTTATGCAACGATAAATTTTAAAAATTCATTAAAAAAATCATTTAAACTCCATTTATGAATTGAATTTCAGAAATGCAATACGACTGCACTTTCAACACAGATACATTCATAATTTCCTCCCTTCTTCGAACGTTTGCATGTTCAAAAGTGTACTCCTCTCTCAACTCCGTTCCGAAGTTATGAAGTAACGAATAAGGGAATGTGTTTCGGTCCGGAACGTCCTCTCTCTCTAGATACATAACTTTTGCAACGCGGCTGAATCGACATTATCGTCGCGGAGAAATGCAATTTAAAGTTTTAAAGTGAACAGCAGAAATGTTTGCGGCCGTATAACACCCGTAAAAGGGTGATTTACTATGCGGAATTCCCTTATCGAGACGTAAAGAATAAAACTCGCGAGACAAAAGGTGTACACAGCGAATATGGCAGGGAGAGAGAGAGAGAGGGAGAGTGGGAGGGGGAGCGTCATTTCTATGGCAACCCGAAATATGTTACGACCCGATAATTTAATGTAGATCCTGACGAACTTAAATTAGAAATTCATGGGAAACTTTGTATGGGACCTCCGAACTTTCCCGACCATTCCGAATAAATAAGAGTACCAGAAAATTTTCTTATGAATTATTCATTAATAATAAACTCGACTTGACAGTCTGCAAAACTTGCTCAACTCATTGATGCCTAAATTAATTCAAGTATTCGTACACTTTGCCTCGACTTATTAATGTAAAGTTTTAGCCCCGCATCCCCACGTTCCCCAACGACTTCATCCCCTACCTCCCATCCCTCGGGAACACGGGAGAAGGGAAGGGAGCGAGGGCTTCTTTCGACGGATCCCATTTTATATATACATTCGATTCGATCCGGGCTTTTGAAGATAATTGTCAACCCACTAACAGATACTCTAAATAATTCGGATAATTCCACTTGCTGTTCCGATAGATCGGGAGAGGATTACCGCGGAGGTGCTTTCGGGGATTATCGGGAGGCATTTCTTCGGGATCATTTTATCATTCCGAGGGGATATATCCTGGAGGGCGGGGAGGGAATACGGGAGTAGGTCGGGAGTAATCGGGGGGAAAGCTTTTTGGAATTTTTCGTTAATGAACGTCTTCGAGGTCGTAATATTACGGATTCCTCAGCGAAAATTTGGTCTCGTGGATAATTTTGAGGGAATTCTCAAAGGTGTCGATACAAGACACTCTCACCTCCAAACGATTAATCCGGTGAGTAGGTGTCTCTTAGTTATAAACAAAGGGAGGATAAAATGAAAAATGCATTTTTGCATTATTTGCATTTTTTTTGTCAATCGCGCATATTTTGCATTTTTCTTTACAACCTGCTGGATATCAAACATTGAAACAAATTATATTTGTTTTTGAGGTAAGGAACTATTTGTGATTCCCAAATCTTTACTATTAGATAGTGCCACATCGAAATTGGATATCTCGAAAAGATCCCCACGAGCAACTGTTAACTCATATAAAATCGTTCATCCCCCTCCATCCCTTCACCTCCCCTCCACTTTGTGTGTTGTATGTTGTTTTTCTCTCTCTTTTTTTCGGAACTGTTGCGTCGAAAAAAGCGACTCGAAGAGAAACGCCAAAGCGGATTATTTTCGAATATATCTTCCCCCCTTCCACCCCCTCTTTATATATCTATATACATATATAACCCGAGGACAGAGAAAGGAGGCTCTTTATTGATAAAATTGAAAAAATAAAGGCACATAAAACGGAACATCGAAACTGAAAGATCAACAAATAAAAGTCTTTACTACCACCGATGCAGACGTTCGTATTATCATGGGGAATTGTCTTTTCTCTCAAATTGCCCGGAAAACGGACGGATAGGAGTATAGGAGAGAGAGAGAGAAAGAGGAGAGGGAGAGGGAGAGAGTGGAGTTCGAAGGATAAGCAGGAGAGGTAATTCGAGCTTTATTTCTCCCCGATGGAAGATACGTATGTATGAAATCAGTAGCCTCAAACGGGGTCGTCGAAACCTCGGCCGGGAAGTGACAGGATAAGGGAGGGGGAGACGACGAGATCCCTTCTTAGCCTAATTTTTATGGTCACGAACGCCTTAAAAGGCAAGTGCCACGTCCTTAAGTCCCAGGGCGGAGGGAAAATACAAACAGGAATAATCTGCTTAATTCGAAGCGTTCTTTAGTGTTATTTGTGCTGTTAATTTCAACTTTTAAAATGTCAATTTTTACCCATCGGGAGTAAAATCATTAAACGGGAATCAGTTAGAAAATTGCTTTATTCTGCAGATCGAGAAACGACAATTTTCGTTGGAGCCTTCTTATCAATAACAGTTACATTGTGTAATGATCGAAAATAGTACTATATAATACTTTAAAATACTGTATATAAACATATAGTGTCTAATTTTGATCGGTCTATAACTCTCAAACAAATGTGGTATGAGATAATCGTATACTCTATTCAAGACCAAACCCAATGCACGTCATTTTTGTGACGTCAGAATCATCCAATACTACCAACTTAATATAGTCACAGGACATCGCAATTTACGTGTTCCGTGTATATTTTAGGTTGGCAATATATATAGTTATGTGTATTCTCAACCTAAAATATACACGGAACATAAATTGGGATATCCTGGGACTATATTAAGTTGGTAGTATTGGATGTTTGGTGACGTCATCAAAATGACGTGCATCGGGATTTGTTTTGAATAGAGTACACATAAAAATACATCTTTATAAGTTAGATTCAGACTGATTCAAAAGATCACCAGACAACATCGTCAATTCCATCTGCAATATTATTTTAACATAATTTTCTTCAAATTATTAAACACTAACGATTTAAATGCCATTTTTTGAACACATTAAGTATAAAATGAAATATTCAATAACGAGTTCCTAAAATATAACAAATCCCAAGTGTTAAAAGGTGGATCCAAAATTTACACCATTGTGTAATTGTAACAATTGCAAGCTGTAAAATAATTTCATGAGTTGATCAAAACTATTCAACCCTTTTAATCACAACACCTTGCATAACTAAAAGATTCAACAATTACTTTCAAAAAAAATCACCACATCCAAAGACTCAATCAAATTATCTGTGCTTGTTGAAAATCATTGTCAATAACTTAATCACGTTAATTAGGGATCTAATTTTATAAAACTAATTACCCAGAAAACATTACGAGAACTTTCAAGCGAGGAATTTAGATAGTTTACAATCAAACGATTCAAACAGTTAAACTCATGTTGGAACTGTTGATTTATATAATTAATCAATATATCGGTTCAGGTTAACTTTCTCAAATTATTGCAAAGTTTTAGACACTTTTTAATCACTTTAGCTAATTGTTTTCATTATTGCAACGAATCCTTTAATTAAAGCACAACGATTTAAAAGGTTCAATTAATTAATTTGATTTTGGGCCATTTATTTAATTACCGTACATCAATTCGAACCAAATTGAAGCCAAAATACAACAAAACAGTTTAGCAAGACTTTTTTACTTTCTCATATGAGGTACTCATATATGAGAGAGTATTGTAATTGGGTCGATTTTTTGAAATTGAGTTATTAGCATTTCTGGACGTTTTGAGGTCCCCTGAGTCCAAAAAACACGTTTTTGGGAAAACCGTCTGTATGTATGTATGTGTGTATGTCTGGTAGGATTTTCTCAAAAACCAAAAACCACA
The DNA here is from genome assembly GCA_946251905.1 of Cryptocephalus moraei. Lineage (NCBI taxonomy): Eukaryota > Metazoa > Arthropoda > Insecta > Coleoptera > Chrysomelidae > Cryptocephalus > Cryptocephalus moraei. The sequence continues at coordinate 350,813 of OX276466.1, read as the reverse complement.
AACGGTCAAAACTTTGTATTTAGACTTTGTACTATGCCAGGACGTGAAAATAAGCTTTTCATTAAAATCGGCCAGGATAAAAGGGTAGTTTACTCTTGTCATTTTTCGTTTTTTTTTTAATTTTTCTCGAAATTCGCTTCAAGAATTTTTTTGACACTTTGAATATTTATTCTACTATTGAATATGTATAAAAAAGTTTTCTAACGTTTTCGGCTAATTCTTCTGTGAAGAGCACTTTATACTTGTGGTTTTTCGGTTTTTGAATTTTTCTCAAAATTTGCTACAAGAATTTATTTTAAATTTAGAAAATATATTCTACCATTGAATTAGTATAAAATAAACTTTTCTATGGTTTTTTGCAAAATTTTCTGCGAAATGCACTTTGTATCATTCTTCAATTTTTTGAATTTTTCCCGAAATTTGCTCTAAGAATGTTTATAAAATTTTGAGTACCTATTCTATATTAGATATAATATATAAAAAAGTTTTGTAACGTTTTTGGCTAAATCTACTGTGAGGAGTACTTTATAGGTACTTGTCGTTTTTCGGTTTGTTGCTTAAATTAATTCCTATATATGAGAAAGTACTCTGATGAACACATCACGATTTTTCATTCTAGCACGATTCATTTTTTGGGCCGCAATTTATAGTATACCTTTCCAAACGCTATTTGGTTTTTACCTGAAAATTCTCTGTGGAGGGCGAACGTACAGAGTCGGATTCCAAAATTATAGAGTAGGTACTGAAAATCACTTTCAGGTAGATCGGGGTAAATGGTTCATTTAAGAGATCGGGTCACCAAGAGATCAACCCTCCTAATGCCATTTTTAACTGTATATACTTTTAGAGTTTAGAGACCGAGGTTAAAACCTTGATAATATAGCTATAATTTATTATCAAAGGTGTAACGCGCTTATGTGCGGTTACTAGAGTGATTTGGCGCTGGGACGGAGTTCGGGAGTTCGGGAAACGGTTTTAAGAGTCGGTTTTACGGTTTTGCTCGGGCGCCAGATTTTTAAGGGTTTTCTCCCTCGGGAATATACCTGGGTAATTTTACGAACTCAGGAGATCACCAGGGTTGTCTGTAGAAATGAAACACACGCTCAAAAATAGAAAATCCTAAAATCAATTTATTTGGCCGTGAAAACAATTCGTACATTTAACACCTGCCGGCGTCAGGTCGTCGGACGGAAATCGGGCAAAAACTTATTTACAATTATTTTTGGTATTTCGAAAAGGAAACATACGGATGCGAGAATATTATTATTACAGTTGGAGAGGAATAAAATTTTATTCTAAATAAATCGGAAAGATTGTTTAAATAAGCGAAAATGCGAAAGCGGAAAATCGTACGAACAATTTTACAATGAAAACGAAATAGCTAAATACGGAGAAGATAAGAAAACGTGCAGTGGCTAATATTCGGTAGTGCGTCTATTACGAGAGAGCGAGAGTGTGAGAGAGAGCAAACGGAGGGCAGCGGAAAATTAATTTTTCCCTACAATGAAGGAAAAATTAATTTGTAGCGGTTCTGAGCGAGACGGTTGTTAGCGGTTCGACGTACACGCTAACACACATAGACGGAATAGCAAAACATTTGCTATTAGCGGTCGGTACTGGACGATTACATAACAGATAACAAATAGTTCAACATATGACGGCGGTAACGTTCACAATTACATTGATCGGCGGTGATACGCACACAATTACATATAACAAAGAGTTCGGCGGATGTAAAGTTAACCGGCGGTGGCGATCACAGTCGACAGACAACGGCGGTACTTTCACAGTTACATATAACAGAGAATTCGGCGGTTTTAACGGCGGTGACAAACACAGATCATGGACGATTACGTAACGAATAACAAATAGTTACATATAGCGGCGGTCGGCGGTACGTTCACAGTCAGACTCTCACAAATATCGGTCGGTGACGCTCACAATTACATATAAGACAATTACATAGATCGGTCGGTAGGACAGAAACACAACGGATAAATGCTAATAACGGACGGTTGGCTACAGACAGGTAATGGCTCTCACCTTGGATTAACTCAGGCAGAGAACGCCGTAGAGGGCGAGTGGCTCATATTCATTTAGTCCTAATATTGAAATTATGGTGGATTGAGCAGTGCCTTATTGGCCGCCATCTATCCAAGATAGTATTGATTTCGCGTTTAAGTGTATGGTGGGTGGTCTACTCTCAACTCTCTAACAAAGGCTTCATTACAAAGGATGTGTCCAAATTTTAATACACGTTTAATGACGAATGTATATTCAAAAATCAATAAACTTCCTATAATCGTTCACCAATTGTTCTGTATATAGGTACTTAACGCATTTAAAATTTATTGAGTACGCACCAAAAGTAAATAGAAACCGAATAGCGTTTGGAAGAGTATATCAAAGCATCAAGATATTTTTTTAATAACTGCCCAACTAGAGAACTCTCGATAGTAAGTAAATAAACTTCTGATAGATATCATTGTCAAAACTTATTTATACATTAAAATCTAAAGTTGTCTTTTGGCATGGTTCAAATCCAAATGTACCCCCATATTTCCGCGCTTCAGCCTCAAATACCCGTCAACAACCCAAACACACGTTTCGCCTTGTTTCGTTGTTATTGGTTACCCGGAAAAATCCATCCCCGGATTTGCACCCCCCCCCCTCCTCCTCCGACCCGGAGCATCCCTTACACAACATCAAAAAACTTTCACGCCGACCATAATAAAACAGTCTCGAGTCACGTTTTCCTCGAAGGAGAATCAGTTTTTACGCCCCCAAATGAATATTCATCAGTGCATTCGGGCGTGAGACACAAAGAAGGAGAAAGGGAGAGAGAGAGACAGAGAGAGACAATAAAATCTCGCCTTGCGGTTAATGTCGCAATGAAACCGTTCTCCTCGGACGTGAATTTTTCATATCCTCCCGTTTTCCCCAACGGAGACCCCCTCATAACCCCCCCAGGCCCCCCCGATGAACTTGGCAATGGAAAATATGTGCCTCGGACGTACACTTTATCTGTTTATAATCGCGAAAGTTTCGCAATAAAAGTTATTAATTAAAAGGGGTTTCCCCCATCTACCTCCCTCCCACCCCTTCTCGCCCCTTAAGACGTGACTCACCCCTTCTCCGCTTGCGATATGGAAATAAATATTCCGAATAGGTATCTTAAACGAATCGAAAGAATTCAATTTATTTAACGTCGATAGATCTCGATGGGGAAGGGGGTGGGGGGTGCGGGGAGGAGAAGGGGGGATTTTACGACCTTCCAAATGAGCCGTCACAATGTAGACTGGTCGAGGGAGAAAGGTGAAGTAGGTCAGATTTAATCTAGATTAAAGGGAAATAATTGAGGCCCGTTCGGGACGAAGGGTCGAGGTAATTATAAACAATATTGTCCTAAAAAAAAAACAGAAAAAGAAAATTAAGGAAATGTAGGAGGAATTTATTTCTGGAGGTGATTAATGTAAGGGTTGACTGTGGAAAATCTTGGAAAAAAGAAGTGTATACTAGAGCACACTAACGGATCTAACAAAAACATGTGAAACGTTAAAAATGCCTTGACGATTTGTAGCCGAAATTAACATAAGGTCCATGTTTCCTTAATCTTAATACCTCTACCTTCTTAATAAATGAACTAATCTATCAAACTTTTTCAATAACTTACTGAATCTTCAAGAACGAGAATATAAATATATGCTGAGCATATTCTAGTGTTGACGCTAGCGTGAACATTATTTAAGGAAATTTTAAGTGAAGAAATTATAATTTATTGTAAACTGATTTAGCATTGAAATGCAGAAAATAGCATTGTATACATGAACGAAATTGCTGGGGTAAGCACAACAAGGTGTCGTCGTAACGTGAGAATAACGCGCTCCGGTTAAGGTCAGTCTATGCAAAGCTAGGCCGTTGTAGAAAAACAAACAGATGTACTATTGATCTAATGTATTTGAATGTGTATAAAAGATCCCGAAAATTGACAATAAATTAGTATACATAGTATGCTCAAAACGACGTGTGTTGTTGGTCTTGATTTACGTCACCCCAACCTACTAGCTCTCACGTTACGCCCTGAGAGTTCTACGAGATCTTCAAGCTAAGAAAACGTCTAACTTCGAGATCTTCAAACCCGGATCAGCACGATACGCCCTCAGATCCAACCCCAGAGAAGTACGTCACGCCCTCTCTCCAAAACTTCAAGAACTTCAACCCATTACCTGCAAGAGACGCCTGCAGGTCCACTCCGGAGATTTACGACAAGCCGTGATCTCCAACTACTACAACAGTCTCCAGCCTTACAACCTGGAGACAAGATTCATCTCCGCAGCCACCCACGAGCTACGAGAGAGATCCTATACAGTCCACTCTCTACAGAGACCACTTCACACTTCGTTCATCTAGATATTCTCTTTCCAGAAACATCTCATCAACACCAATCTAGATTTGCAATATCTTTTGGATCTCGTTAAATACCGATTTTCTCTAGATCAATCTATAACGGTCAGGTTTTTCCGTAACTTACTACATGTTAACAAACAGTAGTATCGGTTGGTACCGGTTGGTAGTAAAGTTATAAACTCGTCTAGATTATTTAAGAAACCTGTATCACTATTATTTACTATTATTTTAGAATTACAGGATTTCTACGAGACCTAATAAATCGTCTGTCGAAACTGTATGAATGTGGAGGGATATTCTAGATATTCAACTTTCTAGAAACTCGTCGGGATTCTTTACAAAAATTTCGATATCCTGGCTCTTCAACATATATAACAATTATACCTTTTCAAGGTTTTGACATAACAAAAGTATGAATACAGTGAGGATATTCTAGATATTCTACTTTCCCGAACAGTTACGATAGAATCTCAGCAAAATGATACGTCTGCTATTTATTATACAAGGAGACTTCTATACGTCTGTATAGAATTTCTGTTGAGTCGTTCTCAAGAAACGGGATTAGCCCCTTCGCAACCCCTATTTCCTCACCCCCACCCTCGAGATTGTTTCTTTTTTTCGAGAGCGAGCTCTCTCGGTCCGTATTCATTAAAATTTTCGAAAGCTCCCTTCAAGCGGGAAAAACCGCAAAAGAAAATTACGGGATAATCCTCGATTTGTCCATCAAGGAAACCTTTTCCCCTATCCCCCCCCCCTCTTCCTCTTATTTCCTCGTGGGAATACGTGAGAACTTCGCCACCTGAAGTTCCCGTAAAGATAAATTTAACGATGACCGCAAGGGTTGTCTGTTTTGACAAAGGGCGGGAGGGGGAGCGAGAGCGGCTCGGAGGGGGATGAAATCCTAATGTTTTGTTTTAACGTGTTTACGGGCGCGTGAAATGCCGTTATTATCATTTTGGGCTTGAGAAAATTACCTCCCCCTCCCCCTGCCTACCTACCTCCCTCCCTCCCGCAAGCCTACTTCTCATTTTCTTATTTCCCGCCCGTATATAGAAAGATGGAAAGGAACGTGAGGGAGAGATGGAAATGGAAATTATTCCCGTGCGCCTTCGTCTGTGTATTTACGTAACTTTAGTTTACTTCATAGTCTAATGACGCGCATTGTTTCTGGGGAGAAACGAGGGAGAAATGGGGAAACTAATAAATTGCTTTAACGAAGTCGAAAATAGGTTTCATTCTGCGCTAAACGCGAGCCGCCGTTCCTTTGATGGAATTATATAAATAATATGAGGAAAAATATTACGAGCTTTGTGGAGAATATCATCCGAGAGATCTAATTTAGATGTGAAAGCTATTGTGTTTTTCCTCTCTCTCTATCAAGGGATTCATTATCTTCTTTGTCATTTTAGAGTTGCGTAACAACGTGTGTTCATTCGACCGACTAAACGTTCATTCAAGCTGATTTTAATTAATAACCAAATCAATTGCAGGACTTTTTCATTTCATTCGTAATTACATTTATTTAGTTTATACACCGTTATCTGATTATTTAATAAGTCGCTCTTAATCAACCAAAAAAAATGCTAGATTCTGTTTATGAATAATTCATAAATACAATCATTTTGTTAATACGTCATTATGTGCCAATTAATCATCCAATTACTATAAAAAGAAATTATTTAATTAGCTAATTTTGATTAAGAAGAAATTTATAATTACATTCATTTAGTAGACATTCTATTATGTAGTAATTTTATGAGAATTATAAATAATCCTTATTATTATTAGTTATTAAATTAATTTGACACAATTTCATGTTTTCATTTTCTTTTTTTAGTTTGTTTGGCCCACATAATAAATTAGAGATAAGCTTCCATCTTTGTTCCACCGGAAATGACAAATATGACAATATTTCCTTTTATGTTCTTGCAGAGCTCTACTCTATCTAAACGACTCTACCCTTCACAAATATAATTTGAGAAGGTAATTAAGTCTATTTAAACCAAATTTTAACAACGATATTACTAATGCAATGCACTGAAATACAATTATTATACGTAATATCATTAATTGAATGATGTCGACAATAAACACTGCATAATATTATCTTATAATACGATAACATGAAAAATTACAAATCGATGTTAATTTGGAACCAATTTTATGCGTTCAGCTCGTTCCCGCACTAATTAATTTATGTATTTTTTCCACATTTACTCGTTTGTTTATTAACGAACCATTCGTTCCGTTTATATATAACCATCAGTTAATAAATTAAATTTTTACCAATTTAAATAATGCATTGGCGAAACGGATTAATTACCGGACCACAATTTGAAAACTCATGAAATTACGTTGCGGCTTATCCGCTGCATTATTGATTTACGAAATAAATAATTAATCTATTGACACCATTGGAATTCGCTAAGGGCGAATTACAGCTCGAAAAGTTAGGTGTTGTGATAAATTGAAGGTGATGGAGGTAATTTTGATTGGACAACATCAAACAGATCAATTAAGTTGTAACGAAATAGCCTGCCATAATGATTAGGGCCCATCGGAATGAGTCTCTTCAAAGAAATTCCTAACGAGATAGATTCGGGGAACTGGTGGAATTCTCGGAAAGCCGTAGAATATTCGAGCACTATCAGGAAGGTTCCCGAATAAAGGACTGGAAACGTCTCGATCTTTCTGGATTTCCCATACGGCTAAATAAATAGCAGATGGAGAGCGATAGACGGACAGCAGCCGGTAGTCGTAAATAGTCGCCGGTAGACTGGTCGAAGGATGTCGGCCAGTCGGCCGTAAGATAAATAAACAGTGGTTTGTAATTAGTAATAGCAAGTCAGATAATATAAATTAGACTAAGTGTTAGTAGATAAGTGCTAAGTGTAAATGTACAAATAAATTAGAGTGTTAAGTGGTTAAAATGAACTAAGTAAGACAACTCGTGTCGTGTAGTAATTCTCGCGTAAGTCAAAACGGTACAAAGTGATTAACTTGAATTTTTATTTATTTTTTTATTTATAGATTAATTTATTTAAGCCTGTTGGTTGGTGCATAGTGTATTAAATAAAATCTTCATCAACAGTCAATAAATCATCGTCGTAAAACTGACAATGTGTGATTATATTTGTTAGGCGACATGGTTAAGTGGATATTAATTAATTTAAGGAACACAATACTGATTATCTGTTTGGAATAATTAACTAATCGGTTTATCCAGTTTTCTGGCTCACTTCAGTTATTTTTAAAGGTCCCCCGGAAACGCTTATAACACTTGAATTTTTTATCGGCCCTCTTTTATAAACATACGCGTACATATTTTGTTTTTCGTTTTCCGTTGTATTTAAAGTAAGGGGTAAGGACGACGGGGAACAGGCCGCTTTTTACGTAGCCGAAGTGCACCTTGGGGAAATTAAAAAACCCTTTGAGCTCCCTTCCCCTTTATTATATATATTCCAGTTGTAAAATCGAATTTTATATGCGCGCTTTCGCCGGGAACGACAACAGATTAAATTCTTCTCCCGAAAAATAGGAAATAAAGGAAAAAACGGGGAAGGAGAGACGGAGTCCATCGATACGGGGGTGTAGCGAAAGTTTCCACCCTTACGTTATTTCCGTTTCACTGAAAAGTTACTCATGTGTCCGTTCCAGCGGACCAAGCGATCCCATTCAATCACGGAATAAGGGTAACGATTTTTGTATACGTTACAGGCACTTCGAAAAAAGTAGCTGTTCATTTGATATCACATTTCCAAAATTTTCAATGAGATCATGAACTTAGATGTAATCACCGTTCCTAATGAATCCCCAATATTCCTCTTTTTCGGTGCACGACTATTTTTCCCTTCCTCCCTTCTCTCTCTCTCTCTGTCTCACCCTCCCACCTCGGAATATACATATTAAATAATTCAGCGTTATGGCGTTTTAATGTTCGCATTTACATAGTTTATGTTTTGTAATAATGAACCGCAGGAATTTATGAATTCAGCATGCGATACTTATGTAGCAACGTTACGACATTACAACTACGGGTTAGCGTGCAATTAACATCTCCAGTTGCCGCACAAATTTTCTAGAAGAAGAACAACTAGATTGCGAGAGTTAATAACACGTATACGTACACACAAAGTGAGAAAAGTGTAACGCGTTGTTAAATGTCCCGGAAAAAATTACAATGTCCTCCTTGGAGTGTGGGTGTGGTAATTAAGTAAAGCGGAATTGAATAGGGGTTGAATGTGAAATTTGTACTTACGGTAATTAATAGTCGGTTATTATTGTTGTAAAGGGCGGCATATATTCGAATTAATAGGAATGTAATGTTAGGATTATTTTAATCACATTTGTAGATTTCGAGATTTTTGGTATACATAGTTATATCGTGAATTATGTTACTTACAAGTTTCCAGTCTAGACTTTACAACTGTTTAGAATCGGTTTGGAACAGTTTATAACTAATACTCTCTTAAGGGATATCTTGCCTATAATGTAATGAATATATAGTAATTTCGGTGGTGGTAAAGTACGCAGGGCTCGGTATTTTTTCAAAAGAAATTAGGAAATGCTTCATAATAAGGGCTTATATATCATTGGGAGATAGTTTCCGTTGAGAATAATCGGTATTTTCTGAGAAAATGTTATTTTAAGAATGTAGTTAAATATAATATACTATTTATTCTTCTTTATACTTTTAACCAAGCCAAACCAAACAAACCTAACCCTCCCGACCGTAGTCGTAGGCCCAGAAACGTTTCTCGTTCCGTGTAAGATTTTCTCGTTCCGTGTAGATCTCAATCCAAAATGTCTACTGTCTGTTTACATTAAAGAGCAAATTTCATAATGAAATATCTCGGTTAATATACGAAATAAAGTAATTCCCGCACTCAAGTAGATTCTTCGTTACATGCTGCTTCTGTTGATATAATTTTTTTTTATTATACAGTGAAAGCATTTAAGACCTGCAATCTTGAGATCTATTGAGACTGAGATTAGATTGAGATCTACACGGAACGAGAAAATCCTACACGGAACGAGAAAATCCTTCACGGAAACGTTTCTGGGCCTACGACTACGGTCGGGAGGGTTAGGTTTGTTTTGTTTGGCTTGGATAGAAGTATAAAGAAGAATAAATAGTACATTACATTATACTAGTTTAATAAAACGGAGTATTGTCACAAGAGAGTTTTAAAGCACGACGAGCGAAGCGAGGGAGTTACCTAAAATTCAGGAATGTTTTAATTTCCGGAAAAGTTCATTTTAATAACGTAGTAAATAACGTCGTTTCATTTGTATATTCAATAAATACTTAAAAAAAAGGAATGAGGTTTTTGAGGCTTTTTCCATCGATTCCAATTTGAAGCGGAGCAACTTTCGATAAAATTCCAGCATTTTTAGGAAGATTACCGTCGCAATAGGAGGATCAGCCCTTGTAAAGGAGGTAATTCGACACCTGAAAAGGCGTGAGTGTGTGTATGTGTGCATGAGGTGAGGGTGTGGCGTCAAAATAAACGTCCCTCCGAGATGTAGCACGGCATATATAGTTGCATGCGGATTACACGATCGTTAGCCGGTAAGCTCCGAAATAATTCCTGAGGGAATCCGAGCACTACGCTCTACGCCATTATTACTTCATAACGTAAGCTAACTTTATGCATTTATTATCAAATACGTACACATATTCGACGGAACACTTTACGATCCTCGCGTATTTCACTCGACTCACGAAGAAGTTATAAAGTTTTACGGTGTAATGACTAGTCAAAGGCAAGTTGCGTTTTAGGCTTTATTAAATTTTACCTCTCGCTCCCTCGCCACGTCTCTCTCTCTCTCTCTCTCTCTCTCTCTCTCTCTCCCACTCGACTCTCGGAATTTAAACACCTTCGATTCATATTTCGACGAGGCCGAGCCGGAGGAAAAGAGACAGGGAACGGGTAACTTAATAAGGGAAATATTTTGCGAGCTACATTAGATTAAGGAGGGGGAAAGAGAAGGAAACAGAAAGAGAGTACATGGGACGACCGAGGAACGTTCCAATAACATTCCAGTTGAACGAAGTGTGAAGTGGTCTCTGTAGAGAGTGGACTGTATAGATCTCTCTCGAAGCTCGTGGGTGGCTGCGGAGATCAATCTTGTCTCCAGGTTGTAAGGCTGAAGACGGTCTCGTAGATTGGAGATCAGGGCGTGACGTGATCTCTTGAAGTCCTTGGAGTTAATCGTGTGAAGAGAGGGCGTGACGTACTTCTCCGGGGTTGGATCTGAGGGCGTATCGTGCGGATCCGGGTTTGAAGATCTCGAAGTTGGATGTTCTCGTAGTTTGAAGATCTCGTAGAACTCTCAGGGCGTAACGTGAGAGCTTGTAGGTTGGGGTGACGTAAATCAAGACCAACAACACACGTCATTTTGAGCATACTATGTAGACTAATTTATTGTCAACTTTCGGGATCTTTTATACACATTCGATTACATTGGATCAATGGTACATCTGTTTGTTTTTCTACAACGACCTAGCCTTGCATAGACTGACCTTAACCGGAGCGCGTTATTCTCACGTTACGACGACACCTTGTGGTGCTTACGCCAGCAATTTCGTTCACCTATACACGTTCCGTTCAATGTTATTTTCCGTTTGTAAAACAACGCGTGTTAATTTCAATGATAAAATTACGTAAAAAGTTCCCTAAATTCGTTTTACAATGAATTATAATTTCTTCACCTAAAATTCCCTTAAATAATGTTGACGTCAACACCAGTATATATTTAGGAATTAGAAACACTACATTTACTTAATCTTGCGAATAATTATACGAGTTAGTTTAAGAACTCAAATGTTTGTCATGTATTGAACAAATTAAAAATAGCATTAACATAGCTTATGTTAGTCGGGGAGCAAGCAAGGGGTGTGACGTCATTACAGGGCAGTGGGGCTGTATTTTGACCAACGAGCATAACCTGGAAATGTGCAACTACGAAAAAACCCCAAGGGATTGATTTTAATGTATCTTCATAGAGAGTAAGGTCCGAGATTTTATCCAAGGCACACTTGACTTAGATCTCCTTTTCACAATTCGACATCATTTGACAATATCGCGGAGACAATAAAATTTTTCATTCCCAATAAAAGGACGCAAATCTGAAAGGCATAAAACGTGGCGTTTATAAGATCCTTTTACGTTTATTGGAATCGTATTTCATGAGTACCTATAATCGTATCGATAAATAGTTTATTCGATATCCTCCTCGTTCTCCCTCTCCCTTTCTCTCTTTCTCTCGCTCGTATCTCTGTGTATTTACAACACAATAAAAACGTTGGAATACAAACAAACGTGTAATTCTCCGAGCTTTTATCTCCCGAAAGCGATACGGAAGGGAAGGCGGGGGGAGGGCTCAGTGGGCTGACTTTATAATAATCATAATCCCGATGAAACGGATCGCCGGGAAACGACGCGAACTTTAACTCCCCGGACCGTATCCCCTTTATATGTATATATACATTTTACAACAGTTTTCTTACAAAAGCGCCCCCGACAACGATATCTTAATTTATTAATTCGGAACTTCCCGCGTTTGCGGGAGAGGGAGAGAATCCGCACGGAAGCGACAAAAATCATAAAATGGCCTACGTATCGGGGACCCTAAGGGATTACATCCCTTCGCTGGCTCTCTCTCTCTCTCTCTCTCTCTCTCTCTCTCTCACTCTTTCTCTCTGTTTCTCTCGCCCTCCCTTTCGCTCTTTGGAGATTTTTGGCGGATTAGGGCGCTTGTTGTGTTCCAGATTTAACGTTTTATGTTGGAATCTTCGGAAGTTATTAGAGGGGACCGCAGATTGCTTATAAGGATCCGGAATTACGCTTCGGGGACGGATTTAAAATATGATTGAAAATATATAGGCGGGTGTACAATGCCTTTTCGACGGTTTACGGCCGTTCCTAAAAACGACTTTACTTATAAATGAGCGGTAAGGATTTATATTCCATTACTTGGGCGAGTTTAAAGAAGTAAGTTAATAATAAGCACGCACTGCATGTTTCTCATTGGTTATTTGAATGAAATGTAAGTCTGAACCATTTAAAACATATCTCATCACAATTTAGAGCATTAGAAGTCGATCAAATAGTTATTTATGGTACTCGTGTGTTATGTTGAAAATAAGTCACACGAGAAGATTTATACCACGAGGCCGTCAGGCCGAGGGGAATAAATTCTCAAGTGACTTTGAAAACATAACACGCAAGTGGAATACAATATTTTATCCAACATGTATGGGAATGTATCACTCACAATAACAAAAGAGTGTTCAAAAATTGTTAATATATTGTAATGCGAGAAGTAAACAAAGCGACACATGTTTACTCGCTCCGAGTGAAGCGGTTACTTCAAGAGAATAACTACGACGCGTAAAAGACAGCTGCATGAATTCTGCCGGATTGTTGTTTACGAAAAGTAATTTGTGACCTTTTGAAGATTTCCTGCGTAGGCGTTGTTGAAGGAACAATCGTAGCTTCTAGAATGTACGAGAACGTTCTTTATCAGGGTTGGGGGTGTATATATAAGGGGGCTTGTGATCGAGGGAGTTAGTTAGAAGTAGAGAAGCAGACGTGAACGCGACATACGATGCAAAAGCGGAGCAGTACAAATAAATTATGTAGTGTCTAGTCTAGTGTACAAGTAGTTAAGTGTGTTAAATAAAATAGTGTTCAATTAATGTAAATAAATTATAAAATAAACGTTACAATATAAAACAAGATAGTGTGGTCCTTTTCATATCATCAATCATATTGAATTTACTCTAAGTCACTAGTTAAATGAAGGACTAGTATTTTTGTTTATTTGTTGTATTGTTTATTTCATAATTATATATCAGTATATTTTCCGTTTTTGAACAAAAGACTTTTAATTATTTTTATTAAAAAACAATGTTTCAACGTTGTTCACAACATCGACTTGACGTGATTAAAGTGCACCGTTTTAAATTACAATCGATAGATAAATTAAATATAGAAGTTTAGATATTAAAAACGAATTTAAAATGACTGAGGCGATGAAATTAGGTCTTAAGGGATTCCTTAAATTCACTGAAAATTACCAACACATTTGAAAATTTTATTAAGATGAATACAAAATTTGATCGGGAGTCGTAAAAAGCGCTAATTGTTACTTTTTCTTAAACTGAACCTAACCATACACTCTCGTCCGCCCGTATAACTTAACTACAAACTTTGTATTAAGACATTAAAATTGCTGGAAATGGTGAACTAATAAAGAAATAAAAAAAAGTAAGTTTCGAAACGCAAGGGGGCAAGGATCAAACACGTACTCACTGAGCCCAAGAGGCATCATTAGAATTTGCTGTAGAATGTGAAATTTGTATTGTAATTGCGTAGAATGGGTTTTACAAATTAGGGTTAAGACTACCTGTACTACAATCGGACGAAAGTGTATAGTTGAAAATTAAGACACCGGACGAAAGTGTATTACAAAATTTATTCAAAAAGGGATTACGGACGAAACTGTATTTACCGCGCCCAATTACACCAAATTTAAAGCAACGGAAGTGAATTTAGAAATTGAAAATTGAAAGTACCTATCTACTATGGATATATTAAAATATGGAAATCTTCTAAAGGTCCAAAACTCAAAGAAGTAAATGTCTGATGTGTAGAATATATTGAAACATGTTTCGGAAAAACTTGTACCCATCTTCAATCGGACTTCAATTATTGGGAGTTACCGTTCTTGATTGAATATTCTTAAAAGATATTCTCTAAAAGATCGTGCTGACTTTGACGCGATCCCACCTCAATCGCCACAGGATTAATCCTCCCCCGAAGCGGTCCCATTCTTACTAACATATCCAGTTAAATCTATGGAGGGGTATATATGTGTGTGTGTACGTTGTATGTAAATGCACAAGTGCATAAAGCAATACGTTCTCGCAGCAGCTGCACTAATACGAGTAGACAGGGAGGACATATTCATCCATACAAATGTGTATTACGTGTAACTGGAAACTGTAATGGGAACGTTACAGCCGTCATTATTGTAAAAGGGGGGAAATCGCGAGAGATAGACGCTCAATGGGCCGGCGAAAAGGCAAACACGGACAGAAATAGATTTTCCACACACATACACACAGACACACGACCGTATGTGTGCATTTACTTATTGTGACTTTGGATTTAAAACCGAGGCTTTTGATGTGTCAAATAGGTACGATGAGTTTTGCCGTAATTGCCAGCCCGTCAGTCAGAAGCCAAGAGTAGTTTTAAAGAGGGTTTTACACTGTGTTACATTCTATCGAACTGAATGAGAAATTTGTTGGATTAGTAATTCCTAATTTTCGATTACAGTTTCGACGTGAGAGGCAGGCCCTTCAACCAGGCGAAGCTGTGGTCGTCGCCGACGGTCTTCGGCCCCAGGGCGTTTTTTCGATCCGTCGCCTCTCCCGCCCTCGTCATAGATAACCTCCAGTTATCGGACGAGGGGGTGTACAGGTGCAGGGTGGACTTCAAGAACTCCCCCACCAGGAACAGTAAAGTCAACTTTACTATCATCGGTGAGTGGCGCCAGTGGGTTTAGGGGTCGATAAGGGGTGGTTTTTGGGAATCTAGGAAAAAAGTCCCCGGAAAAAAGTACCTACCGGAAAAAAGTCCCCGGAAAAAAATTCCCTAGGAAAAAAAGACCCCGGAAAAAAGTACCAAAGAAAAAAATCCCGGAAAAAAGTCCCCGAAAAAAAGTACCAAAGAAAGTCCTAGAAAAGAGTCGCAAGGAAAAAAGTTCCCCGGAAAAAAAGTCCCCGGAAACATAGTCCAGAGGAAAAAAAGTACCAAAGAAACTGTGGGACTTTTATTTTCCGGGGACCTTCTTTCCTTGCGACTCTTTTGTGGGACTTTCTTTGATACTTTTTTTCTCTGGTAATTTTTTTCCTGATACTTTTTTTCCTAGGTACTTTTTTCCGGGGACTTTTTTCCGGTTACCAGTTTTTTGTCATAGAAATGTAATAAACTCTAAAACGCCATTAGGTACGTCCGAGATTCAGTTGTGGTTCTCTTAAAATTTGAATTGGATCATTATTTTAAGCTCCTTCGGAGGTAAAAACGATTATTAAATTTGCTTTCAATTTTTGCGAAAGTGGAAATCACGGGAAATCGAATACCAATGAAGATCTAACCGTTTGGTCCATTATTAACGCACTTCAAAAATATACAACAAACCGATAGAATTTGTCAATTTTCAATTTTTACCACTGCACTGTGACGCTTTGATTTTGTAATACTGTAGATCTTTCCTCGTTAACTTTAGTGTAGAACTAACAATGTTACTTGTAGCAATCCAAAAACAATTTAGAGCAACATAGAGATTAGAAATATTTGTTTCACAATTATATTTTAACATTTGGAACTATTAACGTATTCAAATTTCATACGTTATAATAAAGTTCTCTGCATGACCGACGTGTGTTTTGGCGCGTAATTTTGAATTTAACGTTTTTCTGTTTTCTAGGTAAATACAATTAAGGAAAAAATTTCTTCCGAGATTATATGAATTAAATTCAATACTTTTACTTACATGTGCAAGCTTCTCTGGCATCCTTCGGGGCTGATCCAAGCTAAAATTGAAAATAAAATATATTAGAAATTTCTAGAATATTCTGAGATTTTTAATGGTCGCAGAGATAATTGAAAATTATTATTTACTGGGCGTTCTAACTTATATAATTGTTTGCATTATCTTTACCATGTCTTGCTGTGTTAAAGGCAGACAAAAACCTTTTTTTTTAATAAAAATTCGAATTTCAAAACATTCCAAAATGATTTAAGATTTAGTAATGTTAGAGAATACTAAGTGTAGATTTGGTGTTCTTAAAATTTTTGAAGAAAATTTTATATTATTTTAGGATCCTCGACTTATATTTTCCTTTTAAATGTCATGTAATTATTTTCTATATTTTTTTTTATTTCTTTCTGATTTATTTTGTTTTCAATACCGGTTTTTGGTTATTTTGAATTCAACTTATATAGTAGAACAATCCTTAAAACACATTACTTTTATAAAATTTTGAATCCAGTTATTATTAAGGATCATAAAGGAAATATATAATCAGTATTTACTTTTATTCTTAGAATTTTAGAATTATGTGAATATTTTCTTTTGTGTGAAAATTGGGTTATCCAGTAAGTCTAAAATATAAATACAGATCTTTGGAGATTTTTAATCTTTGAGATCTTTAATAATTTTTTAGTAATTTGTGTATTGCATACGTACCATTTGCATCATAACTTTTCTTAGCAATGTGACTTTGTTACACAGCCAGACAAAGGAAT
Source organism: Cryptocephalus moraei (assembly GCA_946251905.1). Classification (NCBI taxonomy): domain Eukaryota; kingdom Metazoa; phylum Arthropoda; class Insecta; order Coleoptera; family Chrysomelidae; genus Cryptocephalus; species Cryptocephalus moraei. Next base: position 334,083 of record OX276466.1, on the reverse strand, counting down.
AAATAAATTAACAATTTATCAATTGCAACCTTGATATGTTATCTAGAAGTGTTTAATGGACGGGTTCATGTTTAAAAAATGATACTGTATCATTTAACAGTTTAACAGTAACTAAGCTGTCAAGTCAGGAGTAAGTCACATCGTACGAAACTTAGCTTTATAATTAAGCTTTGTTATTATTATCATTATCCGCATGTATTATCCTCTCAAAACGTTTAACATGAACATTGAAAAGGAAATTGGTACGTATCTTGGTAGTTTAGTGGTAAGAACACCCGACGCGAAATTAAGAGCCCCGGGTTCAAATCCTAGCTGAGCTACAAATTCCATTTTCACATATTCTCTTACATTTATTTCATAAATTTGATGTGCTTTATCGGTTTTGAATTGGTCGATGTCATTGTTATTGAAGTCAAATTATTTATAACGTTTTCTTTTTTCCCTGTTCCACGCAATCCCTTAAAGAGAGCACTCCCGCCAACACCGAGAAAGTTTAAAGAACCGCTCCGTCATTGAACAATATTCCTGAGAGCTTACGATTTACAAAACGTTAACATTCAATCCCATCATCATCGCCTCGCCTCCAGATTTATTCACGCGACGATCGGGAATTCCCTCGTGCGCGACGTAAACACTCGGCTTTATCTGCTAACGCCATTAAATAATACATATCATAAACTAGAAAATGTGAACGGAGCATCAAAACTTCAACGAGCATTAATATTTAGGCGGTTTTCCCCCTTCACGGCGATATCGCATTTTCCGGATATGTGTGTGTGAGAGATTACGAGAGCAGGCGAGACGGCCTGCTCTTTCTCTCTCTCTCTCTCTCTCTCTCGAGCTCCTTTTCGATGGAAATTGTTTTTCTCTCCCCGAGAAATAAATTGTCACCGGGAACTCACTCTCTCTCTCCCTCTCTCTTTCCGTTTCTCCCGGAGGTTCGTCGATAGGGATCGTTAGTATGTATCGGCTGATTAATCGTGCGGCAGTTTGAAAAATGAAATCGGCCCCCTTTACAATGGAGACGTTACTGTAAATAACGTCATTTTTTAAGATTTTTCTTCATTAACGTTCGAATTTGGGTTATTTATCACTGAGGGGGAGACGACGATCGACTCCGTCCCGGAATTTATCGTCGGGAGTTTCCCGTTCCGGGCGTGGAAAATGTAATTTTTAGCGATGTTTTCGTGATAGTTCGATCATAACTACTTTTTTATTTTACAGACTGACCGGGAACTATCTTTCACCATTCAATTCCGACTCATTTGTTTCTTGACTCGATTCACTTAAAACTAGTGGCCTAATTGTGAAACATAATCCACGGTAATTTTAATAATCTTATTCGTTTGAGCTTATTTGAGTTATTGAAGTGTGATCTAGTCCCTCAATTTTGACCCACAAACTCTCGACGGTCAGTTGTGACTCGATCGTCTGGCCCAACTTTTTAACTCATTTGAGTCGCTGTCCTTGTATTGAATCTGCAGTTATAACCTGGCTTTGTGTCGCAACTGAGTGTCTTAATAATTCAAACAAAGAAGAATTAGTCGTAATCTAATCAATTAACCTAACTTCCATCAAAACGTAACACTTAAATCGAGAAATTATAAGTAAAATTTTAGCACACATCCCCTTATTCCAGATTCGACTCAACTGATCCGTGACTAACATATCGAGCTATGACTAACTTATAAGTAGTCACGCAATTTCGACACATAATTCTCGATTTGTTTAATTGGCTTTGACTTGATGGTCTCACTCAGTTTTTCAATTTCAAATTCGATGTGGTTCAATTGAGTCTTAATACGTTCATTGAATCCTGACCTAGAGGGTAATTTTGTACCTATTTAAGTGTTTAAATTCGAACTAAGAGGGATTTATAGTGTAACGTTTATTTTCTAATTTATTTACACTATCCTAATTATACACTAGACACTACTCAATTTATCTTAACTAATTCCTAACTAATTAATTTATATCACTATTTAATGTAATTTATTTCACTGGTCCGTTTTTTCGCCTTATTTATTCACTCACGGCTTCACGTCTAATCTCATCTCCGACCGCAAACCCGCTTATATACACCTCAATTGTATTCGCGATAGTTCCAAGTCAATCCTTTCAAATAATGTTTGTTTTAAAGAGGTCGGGAAGGTAATAAATCATTCCTTTTTTAATAAGATGTTGGCGGTAGGCTCGAGACGGTTTTTATTGCTCAATTAGCGTAGCGGAGTTCTTTTGAGGTAAGCCGCCGTCCGATAAGGGTAAACACGTTTCGCGCTGCTGTTTACATTTCGCGTTACAATAGCTTATTCTAACGAATTAATATAACTTGCATCCGAGCGAAACGCTCAAATCGAGCAGTCATTTTAGCATACTTTCCCTTATACAAATTTTGACTCGAGTAATGCGTGGCTAACCTATCGAACGATAACTAACTCGTGAGTAGTCATGCCATTTAGACACATAACTCTCAAATGGTTTAATTAGTCATGACTTGATGGTTTGGCTCAGTTTGTTAAATTTCAAATTCGATGTGGCTTAGTTGAGTCTTGATACATTCATTGAATCCTGACTTTTAGGCTAGTTTTGTACCTATTTAAGTGTTTTAATTGAAACTAAGAGAGACTCATGGCTCGGCCGTCATAATTGATTAGACCAATTAGATTAATTGATTAATCAATCTAACTTGCATCATAGCAAAATCCTTAAATCGAACAGTCGTAAGTGACATTTTACACACTTTCCCTTATTCAAATTATGACTCAATTGATCCGTGACTAACATGTCCAGCGATGACTAACTTCATTTTCGACTGGTGTAATTAACAATATTAATAATTTTCAAAATCAAAATCGCCATGGCTCACTAGACATTCATTAAATCTTGACTCAGATACTTCTGCTAAGCTAGTTTTGTACCTATTTAAGTGTCTTAATTCGAGCTTAGGATAATTTATAGTTCGGCCGTCGCGATTAGTCTAGTCAATTGATCTAACTTAAATCCGGCTTGTGTAGATTTTGACTCATTTGACCCTCGACTAAATTATTGAGCGACTGGCCTTATTAATCATGACTGCGTCGTATGCCTTAAATTAAATGTGGTATGAACACAAAGGACATAAAATCCAATAACTGTAAGAATCCAATTAATGAATTTATGAAATTATTTCAGCATGTGTATTTTGGTGAATGCGCAATCCCTGAAACCTTATGCGTCAAATTTCAATTAAAATGTCTGTTTGGTATCAGATAATGATGGAAGTTTCTTGAGAAATGCACATTGGTGAATATGCGCTACTTTTAAACATTTATAATATATTTATCAACGGCTTGAATTGGTTACAGATTTTCTTCAACAAATTCAATATTCCACACCAATATAATTGGGACATTTCATTGATGATTTTGAGTTGACATTGTTTGAAAATTGAGGTTAAATAATGCAAATTAAAGACAGTAGAGGTGTTTTGTGTATCAGTTTTATGTTGGCACTTTGTCAAGCAACACTTGCTCAACAGCTCAATTTCGCCGACCTGTTAAAATAAATTGAAATTAACGTTTCATCCCGACTATTTCTGAGTAGCAAAAATGATCCTTGAAACTCCCCCAAAACTCGTCCAAACTGCATCTGCGGCAATAAAACGTCCCGCCGCCTTCGAACAAGTTATTAAGTTATTTGCCGCTTCGGTAAATGAATTTGAAATTAATTGTATCAGTAAGTAGACGTGCAAGAGTGTTGTGTATGTGTGCTCGCGAGAGGGGGTTATATCGGGCGGATAGTTCGGAAATTTCCTTGCACAGCAGGAATGTCCTTCGCTCCCGGAATTAACGGCCGGAGGACTTTAAAGTGAGATATTTCCCGGAGGGGTCGACGCAGACAGTTCAAGAACACTCGCCGAACTCGAATACAATCTCTCGGAAAGTTTTGATACGAGATCAATTGCTTTGTTTCTCTCTCTCGCTCTCTCTCTCTCTCTCTCTCTCTCTCCTTCCGGTTGTTTTCTTTCCCTCTCGTAATAATTCGGATCGAACTCGGATTCCGACATGTAGATACCGATTATTGTAGTTATTGTTTCGTAAAGGGATTGCTTACTGGAGGAATTTTAGAATGAAACTCAAGGAATCCGACGATACAAATTGTGTATTAACTGTGAGATGCTCGGGACGATTACCACTAATTTTGTTGCAGCTTTAGGAATTCCCGAATGAGTTACGAGAAGTTTTTGGCGTTCTCAACGCTCGACGAGGAAATTGGAATATTGGTACTGGAAATGTTGCCAATCATACAAAATACTACAGATTATGTTAGGTTTTAGCCATATTTTCTGCTAAATATAATTTACTTACATTGAAGTATCCTGGATGTATTAAGTACCAAGACGTGTGTTGGCTAGCTTCTGGTAGATTTCTGGTCATATTTTGTCCAGGTTTTGTTAAATTTTCTGTCATTTTAAACAATTTCTGGTCGATATCTGGGCACATTCTGGTCGGATTTACCAGCCTTGTAATAACTTAACCAGATTCTGTTAAATACCCCGTTACCAGTTTCTGATAAGTATCTGGTCATATTCTGGTCATACTCCTCTTATAGTGGAATAATATTATAGTGGAGTATAATTATGAACATAATCTGTTTGTAATAATATAGCCAGAGTCAGTTAAATATCCTGTCATATTCTTAAGTACCTTTTCTAAATATCTAAGCACTTTCTGGTCTTATACTAGCCCGACTGACCAGCTATAATCTGTTTTTCAATAAAATACCCAGGTATGATTTTATATTTTGTCTCTGCTACGTTATATTTCAACTGGCCATAACTTGTTTTTAATAAGATAGCCAAGTGTTGATTAGTATGAGGACATATTTATTGGCCGGCTTGACTAGCCATAGTCTGCTTATAATAAATTAGGAAGATGGCGTTGAATATATGGCGATATTTTGATTGATAGGTATCTGGTTATCTTGCAGCTATAATGTGATTGAAATATCATTGCAAGATTTAAATATTATTGTGGGTATAATTTGCTGATAATAATGTCGTCAGATTCTCTTAAAGGTTTGGTCATATTCTGACCAGTTTCTGTTTATAGGTATCTAGTCATACTCTTATCAAAATTACTAACCACAATCTGATTGTAAAATGTTATGTAAATTCTGTTAAATATCCAGCTATATTCTGACCAGCTTTTGCTAAGTGTAGCAAAATACAGCAAAGCATAGCTTTAATAGCCATAATCTGCTTATAAGAAATATACAGATTTTGTTAAATATCCATTTCTATATTATCTATAGTATCATTAAGTGTATATCATTAAGTATTCTCGAATGTAATTTGGGACGTTATCTATCTCTAAAATGATGTGGTCGTAGAAAACAGTTTGTTTTCCTCAATATATTGAGTCGATTTGATTAATGTTCCAAATAGCTTAGATGAGCGATAATTTATATAGCCTTGACCTTAATCATCTGTTAAATTCATTTAGGATTATCTTTCTATTTGTGTTTACGTATTCCACGATTACTCCAAAAATTCTCCAGAATTCCGCTCAGGAATTGCACTTAATCCCCAACGACCCCCCCCCCTCCCTCTCTACCCTCCTACGCCGCCGGTAAGATAACCGTCTAATTTATGCGAGCAGGTTAAGTTTGTTCGAGCCAATTAATTAAATTAATTGAATTATTTCCGATCGATGGGTCCCGAAGGCAAGAAACCGTCCCCATAAAGGGAGGCAGATAACGGGGAAGTATTGTGTGCTTCCCCCCTTTTGTGCGAAGGGGGCGAATACGTGTCGGATGATCCGGTTACCGTATTGATTCGTTACTAGGGGTCGGAAGGGTGGAGGAGGTGGTGGTGACGGGGGTTGTTTTTCTTTTGGGGGTGGAATTTCGGGATGATGTAAATTTAACCGAAGGGGACGTTTAATAATTGTGTCGTTGGGCGTTCCGCGTGGATTCTAAAGTAGGTATTTGTTTCATATTAATGTGGTTCCAAAAGAAGTATAAAATTCCGTATAAAGGACAATTTCGAAAAATACGACTCTCGCGTAACGAACTTTAAATTTCTTAAAAATTGCTCAAACATTAATACTATCGCGTCAAGAACTCTAAAACACCCAAAAAATTACTGTTCTCCCTGTATAGGCACCAAGATTCCCGTTCCTTCGACCCTGCTAAGTGGCTACAGTGTCGTTACCCAAACCTAAGTAGTTATGTGGTAATTAACTCCCTTGGATTCTAATATCCATCTGACTTAAGCTACTAATTCTTAAAAGTTACATCTCGGATTCGCCTATGGTGATAAAGCAGTTCATTTATATTAATTATATAACTTGTGTATGTTCTTACCAACGCGTTCATATACAGTGTACTCTTTCTTAACGCTACAACATATATAATTCAACGATAATAAAACCCCTTAAACACAATTACAACGATCGATCTAGTCGTTTCCAACTTCTTTTTTTTTAGTTAGTTTTGAATCTCTTTCAAAGCGTCACTTTCATTAATTTAAAATTGAGCGTTTTGATTGTGTGGATTCAATCCGAAATCCAGTGAAGCTCCCGAATTACGCTCCAGTTATAAAAGATGAAGGTCACTTCCCGTCGACTTTCCCCTGTTTGAGCCATTAAATAATTCATGTTACAAACTCGAAAATGTGAACAAAGTAAGGAAACTTTAGCAGTTATTAATATTTAACTGTTCCCCACTCGGCTCTAAGCAACGCTGCAATAACATCCTGCGGTCGTTCACGAGAACACAGAGCATTACGTGTGGAACCGACGAAATCAACCTTAACGCACCTACTTATTCCAACTTCCTTATCCCAACTCCGCTTTAAACCTCCGTGATTTATTCCCGATCGACTTTGTTGCTTTTTTTTATCTCTCGGCTCAGTTAGTCTGGCCTTACACTTCCCACTTTTGAAGTATTCCCTTTATTAACGCACACCGACCGGTACTTTATTAAACTCCCTTTGAACTCCTTCGCCGTGGCTTCCTTAAGGGGAGGAAAAAATGAGAACGGAAAAGGAGTCGAGGAAGAATTATTCCTCGAGATTAAACGAGTTTTTATTTAAGTAATTTATTTTAGAAAGAGGGGGCGGGATGTAATTAGCGAAATGTTTTATTTCGAAAGGAAGTTTCGGGGAAGTTACTTTCTGGAATTATGGAATTTTTCCTCCGCCAACGTGGCGGGTCTAAGGGAATCTTATTTAATACTGTAGGGGGCGCGATATAGAAACTACATATTCAATAATTGAATCCTCTATAATTTAGAAGTAAAGAAAGACTTATTTTGAAAAATTTGTGTATTTATAATAATAACTAAATGATAATTTTTCAGTAAAACGCATATAATACTTGTTAGTCCAGGACCCATCTGTATTCACGGGGATATAAGAGGTGACCGCAATGTTTTTACAAAAATGCAATAATTTAAAAAAAAATAAAAAAATGCGTGTTTTTCCGATTTGTTTTGCTCCTAACTTTTTAAGTATTGAATTTAGAAGAATGTTGAAGAGAAAAAAAAGTTGCAGAATCGTTTTTTACATAAAATGGTATATGTTAGAAATTCAAAAATTTATTAGCGGTTTGCACAAATAGTAATAAAAAAAAATGGTCCAAAAAGTGTTTTTTTTTTTATTTATTATTTTAGGCACTTTAGAATGTAGGTAGGACTTCCATGTCACAGGTAGAGAATCTTGAAGTTATAGTAAAAGAATCCTGTAAATTTCGTTACGATCGGTTTATTAGATTTTGCACAATAATTTTGCAATCCATAAAAATCGAAAAATATTGAAAATTTTCAAAATTATTTAATTTTCTTTCCAACTATTCGATTTTAACAAAACTGGCTGATCATATATAATGTGCTTTTTTTCAAAATTAAAAAATATTTATCAGAACGATCACAGTCATTGTTTAAAGTTGGTGTCAAATTTATGAAATTGTCAAAATTCGAAGTGAGAAATATTTTTAATGTAAATTTAAATCTTTTTAATGTAAATTTCAAAAAAAATATTATACTAATTACTGTGACAAACAATTATTTCTTAATATATCAGAAAAAAATGGTAATTTTAATAACCGTTATTAACCATTTTATTAAACACTAATTAATTTTGAGGAGTTATATCTCAGAAGCTAATGAACAAAATAGCAACATATGTATAAAAAGAGACGTCTTTCCAAGTACTTTGCGACCATGTTCTCAGAATTTCATTTAACAAAAAATTCGCCGAGATAATCTATTTGTTTATAAGCAAAAAAAGACGACACCAACTTTAAACAATGACTGTGGCCGTTCTAATAAATATTTTTTAATTCTGAAAAAAGTACGTGAAAGCTTGTTGCCCCTTATATGTGCTCAGCCAGTTTTGTTAAAATCGAATAGTGCAATAAAATTTAAACAATTTTGAAAATTTTCAATATTATTAGATTTTTCTGGATTGCAAAATTATTGTGCAAAATCTAATAAACCGATTGAAACGAAATTTACGGGATTCTTTTATTATGACTTCCTGAAGTCATAACTGAACTTTCCTTCCTGAAGATTTTCCACCTGTGATATGGAAGTCCTAACTACATTTTAAAGTGCCTAAAATAATAAATTTAAAAAAACACTTTTTTGGGCCGATTCTTTTTTATTGCTATTTTGCAAAACCGCTAATAAATGTTTCAATTTCTAACCTATTCTATGTCATGTAAAAAGCGGTTCTGCAAGTTTTTCGTTCTTCAACTTTCTTCTAAATTCAATACTTAAAAAGTTAGAAACAAAACAAGTCAGAAAAACAAACTTTTTTTTTAAATTGTTGCATTTTAAACAATGTTCGCGACCATTCCGCTCTGCAGCATAAGTCAATCCTTATTCTAGGCATTATTCCCGACGTATTCATGTAAAAACATTGCGGTCACCTCTTACGTCCATATTGGACTATAGTTCATTATGGAACATATTGACACCTATTGACCATTGATTACGTTGTCGCGGTGCCTCCACCATATGTCACGTAGGTATATGCATATGTAATAAAATTGACCTTCTAGACTGCCTCGATTCATAATTATTTAATAGGCCAAGACTAACGCACCTTTATTACCGCCCTATTCGCAGAGAGTAGCAGCAATTAACGAAATTCCCTAATTTGAGATAATTTAAGAATATGCATAAAACATTCCCTTCGTATAACTCAACGACATTACAAATTCGTTTCGATTGTTCTCCAAAGAGAAAGATCCCCTCAACCCCCCCCCCCCTCTGACGTTAACCAAACACCTCCAAGGATGAAACCTCCTTATTCCCTTACTTCCAGATATTATTTTATTAAGGGCCGCGGAAGATGGCAACCTCGCGGAAAATAAATAGCCCAGATTTAATGTAAACATCGAATCGAAAAGTAACAGCTGTAAAAATACTGGGAAAGCTCGTGGGAAGAAACAATACGATGGAAAAGAAAACGTATATCATGTTTCCTTGAAGACTAAAGGCGGAGGTTCGGGGTGGTTTTCCCTAACAAAAGGGAGGAATTTTACCAAACCTTGCAAAATTTTTGATACTTGAACTTATACCTTCTCTCATATATCTAATTCTGCCTCATTTTTATTGTTGTTATTATTTGTTACAGTGCCTCCAGGAGATATCCACATATACGACGAACATCACGTCGACCGTTCGAAATTGGCTGGTCCTTATAACGAGGGTAGCGACGTGAACCTCGTATGCGAGGTCAGAGGTGGTGAGTTGGAAAATGAAAATTTCATTCCGCGATTCTAGTGAATAATAGAAGAATGTTTGATGCCCCAAGGGACAGTACCTTTTCCCTCGATCATTTACTTCTGCTTGGAGTTAGAAATTGTTTAGAGTTCTTAAGTCATGGAGTTTCAAGTAATAGAACACATATTAAAAGGTCATTAGATCTCTAGGGATTGGTTAAGGAAAAATAGTACTTTTATCAATTCATTTTCAATTATAAACAAAAATCTCCGTTATTGATCACTAATGAATTAAAAAAATCTTCGCATAATTCAAATTCTTCCCTCGTAAGACGAGTTAAAATTCAGTTATGTCTATTTGCGCAGGTCGTCCCCGTCCGAAGGTGATCTGGTTCCTGGAGAACACGGTCATCGATAACTCCTTCGATACGAAGTCGGACGTGGTCGTCAATCATCTCACCTTTCCGAATGTTGGCAGACAACATTTGCACGCAAGACTGATCTGCCAGGCGAGCAACAATAACATCGTCCCGGCAGAAACGAAAGCCGTAGTTTTAGACGTCTACTGTAAGTATATGTGTGTGTGTATCGATAGGGCGGGAAGTCGGAAAGGGCGACGAGTCGAACTCTGACCTTAATACGGAGGGGGAATGAGGGGGAAGTTCCGACAATCGTTCCCTCTCAATTGCAATAACTTAACTTAACTGAACTCGTTTCGTTTTTGTCGAAATTTACTCACAAACCGACGACCAGCTCTTTCAGTGATGAAGCTATCAACTGTTTCAATAACTAATCTTTAGTGTGTTAACTGAAACCATGGAATTTACCTCCATATTGACCACATTGGGACCAGATTAATATAAAAAACAGACACGTTGCACTGAGTGCCGACAGTCGAAAGCTAGCTTTGTTTTGCGTAACTTTATAGAAGGTTAAAAATAATTGTGAGGTTATGAATAATTTATGTAAATGAATGGCTCGCCAACGTTTTACTTGAAGTAGGTATATCTGGGTATTAATATTTCAGTGTATAAATTCATTTTGTAATGTTATATAGTTGTAATACATTTTAATAATTTACAATATAATGAGAAATCGAATGAGAAAATATATCTAAAATTGAAATACAAAAAAAACTACAACGCACCTCGTTCTCAAAACATTCGCGATTGCATTTTTATTCCAAAACATAATGCCAACCTAAATACAGTACTAAACATAGTGCCAACTTAAACTTTTGCCAGTGCTGACCTCTGTGGAAAGAACGTCGCAATATGTATATAGGTATACAGGGTGTTAGGGGTTTGACTGCCTTTATTTTAACAGGCGATAGTACTCAACAAAATAAACAAAAAAACCTAGTATAACAGGGGTCACAAAACAAACCGTTTTCGAGAAAAAAATTAGCAAATTTCTAATTTTAAGCTGTAAAAATTCAAAAAACACATAATTTTGTTCATGAAATGACCATAAGATGTATTCTTTTAATGTGTTTATGTTTAATTTTTAACAAAACAATTTTTTCTTTAAAGAATAAAAAAAATTAATCAATACAACTCGATAAAATAGCTATGACGTGGTGTGGCAACACCGCGAATTTATCGCACGCGTCGCGAAACATTGACTTCTTGTCGGTGTTGCCAAGTTGTGGTGATATGTCTTGATAAAATAACTCGACTTTTCTCGAAAACGGTTGGTTTTAGGACCCCCGTTATATAAAGTTTTTTGTTTGTTTTGATGAATGCTATCACCTATTAAAATAAAGGCCGTCAACCCCTAACACCCTGTATATTATGTATACATCGGTCATCTGACGGTCGGAAATTTTGCGTACTTGCCCGTGTGTTTTAGTAGTAGAAGAACCTCGCATAAAGAAAGCTAGCTTTCTAAAAATGAGGTGATCTGTCAGTTCACCATCTATGAACTGTTTCGATAGTACAGATTTATTTTAAAGAGTTACACTCTAACACAGACCTAAATCAATCCGTTTCGAATCAAATTTATTTCAAGGCCCCATAACCAAAAAACGTTAAAATTCCGCTTGCGATTAACTTGTGGAATTAAACTGTAAAGTTCAAAAACGTCCTTACAATTTGATCCAAAACTAGTGCACCGAAATATGCGTTTTAATATAAAAAAATAGATTAATATTTAAGTTAATAACCTAACAATTGCGTGAAGAATTTATCTTTAACTTTAGAAACTAACTGAATTACCTTATTTTTTATTTATATCTTCTTCAAGTTTCCACATAACCAATAGTTCAAAATTTCAGTTATATACCTTACTATTTCCAAATAGTAATCTCTAACTTTTGGAATTAAGATAAAAAATTCAATAATGTCCTTCTGCTTCCTCCTAAAATAAATCTAATACTTAACCAAATTTGCTTCAAGACTCCACATTGACATTTAGTTAAAATTATGGTTATGTACTCAACGGCCGTTCCCATTGCTAATCTTTAAATTATTGGAATTAAACGAGACATTTCAATACAGCCGTCCTTCAATACTTGACATAAATTTACAACTCAATATGAAAATAAGTTAATATTTCAGTTAAGGCCCGAAAATTTACTTATATCTACTTAATAAATTAAACCCGAAATTCACTCGATTGGCTTCATTTCAATTCAAATTTGCTATGAGTCTCCACTTCGTGAGGATTAGTTAAAATTATGGTTACATTCAGAAATTTCAATAACGCTCTTCCATTTAGATTTGAACTACTTTACAACTCAACATCAACAACCAACTAATTTGTCAGTTAAGAACCGAACTGCTATTAATATAACAAATCTTTAAGAGGTGTATTGAAACGGGAAACTTAACTGGAGCATCTCCATTTCGAAACAGTTAAAACTGAAAATTTCCTAATTTTATTGAAACCTCCTCGATTTCACTCTCCCAAATCGATTCGTAATGTCAATTATCCCAAAACAGCCATAAACAATTTAATACATATAAACAAACAGACTGCTCGATCGTCCCGTCGTCGATATAAACTCCTTATTAATAATCTGAATCGAATCATTTCCAATTCAGATCTCATCCCTGTCTCCTTTCACGATCAAAATTTGATGCTCGACAAGAAGTATATCTCAATTAGAGTCGAGAAGGAGGAGAGATTTAAAAAATCCTGTAAAGGGGATTTATTGAAAGGCTGGGAGACGTGATAAAAATTTCTGGAAACGTGAGTAATTTAGGGGGATTGATTGAAAATTAATGGGTGTAAGAGACTTAAAAACGGATTTCCAAGTTGTGCGATTACGATTGATTTTTTCTTATTTTTGTAGAAAATCCTTTACTGAAATAGGGAAGGTGGAGATTTTGGAAAGATTGCTGAATTTATAAGTATCAAAATTGGAAAAGTTAAAACAGAATTACTACTTATAGGTAATGTTAAACTAATTATCTTAACAACAAACACTCGCTTGATAAATATTAAAAAAAAGTCCTTTAGGGATTGCTCCGTCAAATTTACAAAATATGACTCTCGGTTACAATACCGCCAAATGACTGTTTCTCCTGAATTAATTCCCTCGAAATCAATCAAAAGTTCGAGAAATCGTAAATTCAACATTCAGCCATCCCTCGTTGGAATACATGATTAGTCTCCCCTTGGGTTAACGGGATCCCGTCTCTTTCTCTTTCCCGGAAAAACGAGTGGGAGAGCAAAAAAAAAAGTCCCGGAATATAATAATTTTCCATCGGCAGAGACGAAATAATAATATGAAAAAGAGAAAGATAGATGGACAGATATGAGAGACGAAGAGAAAGAGAGATAGCAAAAGATATCCGGAATGGATGGATTTCATAAAGCACCGACCAATTTACGTATCTCTTTTGTAAAAATATCATCGTTCCCATTGTGAGAATCTGTCTCAAAGGAAAGCCAACTGACGTTTCTCACTCCGGGAATGGGAGGGGGTGAGTGGGAGAGAGAACCTCCTCCTCCCTCTCCCCCGCTTCCCCTCCCTCCTTAGCATGTTCATTTCGGGATCTTTGAAGTAGTATTCAATCGAGAGGATCTCTCCGGGTAATTGATTGGGAAATTGCTCACGGGAGCCGACGGAGGAATTTTTAAATTTTCGACCCTGGAGATAATGATGACGATCTAGATCGATCATCCGTGACGGGATTGTAAATTTTGAACTGCGACAGAACGCGGAACGTGAAAAATACGAGTTTAGTGTCGGTATTCTCACTACTTTGATCCAAGTAAAACTATTTTATTGTTAAAGTAATTGGTGGTATGGAATGATAGTACCCAGAACATTTAAAATGACAGTGACATTGTTTAAATAATTACTAAATTGCGAAAATTGTGAATAAATAAGTTTTTTTGATAGTCTCGAAATTTTACATGTAAAAATTGGTTTAGATACTTAAATATTTTTTTCTATACGTATAACCTATGAATCCCCGATTTTCCATTTCATCCCCATTGAAACTGTTTCAGGAGGAGACTTTATGTTAAATGGATATTTTCCGATAAAAATTTTCAGTGTAAAAATTAGCTTAGGCGCTTAAAATAAATTTTTTACTCCATTATTTGTAAATGTACCCCATGTATCAACCCCCAACGACAGCTAGGGTGGTAAATCGTATCGGATACATTTGTTTAGTAATAAACAATCTTTCCCAGAACGTTTTTTCTATCTTCACACCCGTACTATTTCGGGCATTTCGATAACAAAAGAATCATATCGTTTTCATAGCCGCTTATCAGCACAATTACGTAAAGCGATTTATCTCTCGCTCCGAACCTTAATCACCGTCAGTATAACGTATCGTTCGATCGAGAACGGACGTATCGTTCTCCTCGCTCGCGCGAGTGTGTGAGTTTTGTGAAGTTTGGAGTAAGTTTTGTGAGTTAGCATAGTGACGTGTCGTTCCTGGACTCGCGAATGCCTCGAAATTATAATTCTGGCGAGTGAATTGCGTACTTGAACGTTTTCTGTGTGACATAACGTCTTCCCTGAGAAATTCGGGGCCGAAAAGGGCGAACTAAGAGGAGAGAACGCCCTGGAAAATCGCGAGTAGGTGGCAAGTACCTAGAGGATAAACATATTTTCAAGTTTTTTTATATTTCATGGAAATTGATGTTGAATTTAAGTTTTTAATAACTTCTAAACGCCTAATACCTGAAAATAAATAATAATTATAATATAATATATTAATAATAAAATAGATAAATTTTTCAATTTTTTTTAATTTTCTACAAAACGGCTTTACCGATTCGTACCAAATTTTAGATCTGAACTGACTTAACTAATGGCTACAACTTTTATTTGAAACTTTTTTTTTGTAAAACCTATCTAAAGAGTACTTATAAATATTTTCAATTTTTTTTAAAGGCTTTGAATGTTTTCACTAAACTTTATATGATTTGAATTAACATATTAAATGAATGCAATTTTTATTCAAAACCATATTTTCCTAAAACTGTCTTAAAGGACATTTCATCCTTAAGAATTTTTATTTTATTTTACATATCTCTTTAAAATGGTGGTTTTGGTGATTCATACCAAATCTCATAACTTGAGTCAGTTGTTTAATGCCTATACCTTTTGTTTGATACATTTTTATGTAAAATTGCCCTAAAGGGCACTTTCTTAAGTGCACCGGTTTGTATAGTAATTGTTCAGACTAACTGATACATAAAGAAAGTTATTCTTATTTATTCCAATTCGATGATTGAATTCTTATTTCGACGTATGGACATTGAAATTTGTTGTTGTTATAGTACACGAGTAAATTTATTTATCGTTTCGTTAAAGTTAGTTAGTATTCAAAAATATTTTTAAGAAATCTTTGTCATCTAAATCTAAACAACCGAAAGAAATATTTACTAATAAGAGAAAATGTCAATGCTCAATTTTGAAATAGGAAACGAATTACTTCAAAACTTACATGTCTTCTAATTTTGGAAGTAGCAATACTTGACTGTTTATTTAATTCACCGCGATGAATTAATCAAATTCCTAATTTAATTCCGTTTCGATATATTAAAACGTCATCACTGGCGTAACGTGTCGTCGTGACTCGTACTGTAATTAACCTGACATCGTAGATTGCGGTAATTAGACCAACATCGGCAATATAATTACATTACACAACTCCAGAGATAAGCTGTGATTTTAATATATTGTAACGTTCATTTTCTAACTTATTTATACTATCTTAATTATTCACTACACACTACTTAATTTATCTTAGACTATTACTGAACTAATTTATGTAACACACTTAACTATTTCCTAACTAATTAATTTATATCACTCTTAAATGTAATTTATTTATACGCTCTCGCTTTTCACCTTGTTTACTATGTCGTGCTTGACGTCTAATCATCCTCTCCGACCGAAAGCCCGCTTTCTCAATTGTATTCTCGATAATTCCACAAAGAACTAGATCCATCTCGATAATAATGTTTACCTAGGAAACGTCCAGAACGTAATAAATAAATTCTTTTCTTAAATAATAATCCGGGAGTATTCCGCGTTACAATATATTTAACGTGATTGATTGTTTCATAATGATTAAGGGAGACAATAAATTGGCGCATAAAATATGACACAATGGTCCCAAAAATAAAACATTTAGGGACACCACTACCATAATTTAACCATGTTGAATCGTCCTAGACTTCATTCACATAGTCAAAAACTTATGGAAATCAAGGCATTTTCTTAATTGTTTGTTACTGTTTTGGACTCGTAATTCCACGCAATATACCTCCAATTAAGTAGAAAAACGAATTTGATATATTTAGGAAGCATCCAATATGTGAGCTCAATTTTGCTAAAAATTTCCTGTCCCACAATTTTCGAAATTCTTATAAAACCCCGATTTACTCCATCACCCCTTCCCCGATTTATCTTCCTGAGGAATAAAAACGTATTTTTTGTCCTTTGGTCCTTCTTTTTTTTCCTCCTTTTAGATTGTTCATTTCTCTGGTCGGCAGATTTATTTGACGTTTTTATTAAGCGTACGAAGAGATATACATTTTTTCCGGCGCCGGAATTAATGAAATAAAACTAAAGCGAATATAAAGAGGAATGTTGCATGAATACTGGAAATTGGGATTTGTTGGTACAGATTTTCGGGGATTTTCCCGGTTAATATCGGGCTAAATTCTGGAATTTGAGGCATTACCCGGGAAGCCAGAAATGTAATATCCCAAAATTAGGATTATAAATTATTGGGAAGAATTGCAGCTTCAGTTACATTTCCATGCCGATGACCACACAAAAAATGATTTTAGATTTAAATGTTAACTGTCTCTAAGTTACTGGATACTGGATGGGGTGGACCTACCCCATATATATGCAATAAGATAATTTAGAAAGACTATTTTACAAGAAAATGTTATTAATAAATTAAAGCAAGAAGGGGAGTTATTAAAATTAATTTTATGAATAATAAAGAATAATTCAAATTCGTATTTGGTACATCGGGAAGATTAGCTAAAACTAAGGTTGTTGTATATAAGTAAAAATAATATCCCGGAGTTTATTGTAAGGGTGGGAGAGCATTTAAACGTCCCGGATTCGGAATATCCCACTTGTAACCCTTACCCTTGTGCCCTTCTAACCGTCGTGTTCTAATGAACGTTTACACAACTTCGATACCCCGATCCGAATTTTAATTAGAGGCCCTTTTTTCCTCTCCCGCTTGAAAAATAATAAAAAAAGATTAAATATCTGGATCAACATCGAACGAAAAGGCCTCAAACAAATATAATTAATTTAGAGGCCCTTTCAGTTGACGCGGCCGATTGAAATCCCCCCCAGTTTCGGCCCTTTTTCCCCTTCGGCAGGTTAATGGGTATTTTTTCCCCGGTGTTTTCGGATTAAGTCGGTACATGGAAATTAACTAACTGATTAACAAAAATGATTTTGATAATGAATATTGGGATTTTGATATCATTTTTTTGTTTTGTCCCGTTTTTTTCCCGAGTGTAAATGATTGGATTAGGGTCTAGTTTGCTAAATTAATTACTTTTCAAGTCAACGTCCTATTTGCTTAGTTAATTAAATTGCCGGATTTAAAATTTAAACACGTTGCGTTAAAAATAACTTGTTATATGTATAGAAACAGTATAAACATAGTTAATAACTCGTTAAAATACCAATCTACTTAGGACATTAGAACCTTCTTTTCGCTTTAATATGTTTCATTTGAAGCAAACATAAACCTCAAATATATTTCTTAACAAAAATTTTGATCTAAAAAATTGTAATTCTATGGAGCCCTGAGAACTTACATTTTTTACACATTTCGGAACCTAATACTTTTCCATATTTCTTATAATTTAGACACCTAAGTTTCTAAACTGGATCCATGATTAGAAACCTTAATAACTTTTAGTAAGTCCTCTTGGAATCGTTTTTACAATATTTATTGTGTAACTTAGAGCGTAGCAATATTCCATTGTACGTTCCACACTTATGCCCTTACTTTCATATTTCAACAAATTATTCCTTAACAAGTACTCATCCTCTTTTCCAGTAAAACCCCAAAGCGTGAATATATTGACGCAAGAGAAGTACGTGTCGGCGGACAAGAGGTACGAGGTCGAGTGCAGGACGTCTGGATCGCGTCCCGACGCCATAATCACGTGGTGGAAGGGCACGAGACCCTTCAAGAGGCTGGCCAAGAACGTGAGTACTCGAAACTTTCATATCTCACGAAACACACACACACAAGTAATACGACTTTCTCATACATCCTCTAGGAAAATTGATACGTATGTATATACAGGGCGAATCCGGATTGTAGGCACATCAATTTCAGGAGTAATCGTAATGTAGCTCGTAAGGGACAGAAAAAGGGAGCTCATGCGAACATGATGTTTCTATGTAGTTCTATAATAATTCTTTAAGAATTATCGATTCCTTATAAATTGTCTAGATTGCAGATCCAAACAAAAATATGTCAAACTTGATACTTGTGGCCGATCGATAGGAAAAAATCGTTACTCTAACTCCAAACATATCACAAGTGTAAAACGTAGATAATATGATTGCAGAAACTGAGATCATCCCCATTAACTGTTTTTTGAGATAACAGAACTATCACTATCGTTCGTTTAAATTATGAAAATTTGTCGAGATCCGCCATCCCCCTACTTTCACCCCTTTAACGTTCGTACAAATTAGTTTCGACTGTAATAAATTCAATTTGGCAAAAGTGTAAATATTTATGGTAGTTAGTACTTGTTTGCATATTCAAATGGATTCAATGAATATCGATAGGAGAGCGGTGAATAATTTAAACAGAAAACAATGGAATTAATTACGTATGTAACGGAGAACACACAAAAAAGGGAATAGTTGGAATTTTCGCATCATTACGTTTCCCCCAAACAAAAATAGACGCCACGCGTGCAATATCCTCTGGATGAGTACGGAAAATTCAAGCGAACCAGAAAATTATGCCGAAGTAGACGAAGAAGCACCACGGGAGCTCTTCGGGAACCGTTGTTTTAAACTATAAACAATTTTCTACATTTTTGAACACCTCGTATTTGTTCGTTAAACATAGATGTGGCATATTAAAAAAAAACAAAAATTATTATGATACAAAGAAGGTTTTCTCTTGTTTATAATTTTCCTTTGAGGGTAACGAAAATTCCAAAACCCACTTAACAAATTTAAAGGAAATTTCGTCCTTTCTCCACATATAACTTATTTTAAACGTTGAATCCACAAAATTTCAAATTAAAACGTCAACGTGTTTCATAATAACTACATTTTCCATGAATTTTCCGAAAGTGGTATGATCATTTGGTAGAATTTGTAAAAGGCACCGTTACCCCAACCTCTACGCTACGACATACGTTTTTGTTTCGTCTTTAAAGGAAGAAAAGATTATTAAATCGCCCCCCGGGGATTCCCCCTTCGGGGCAGGAGGAACGTGGCACCAGCAATTTTTCTCCTTATTCAATATCCCCACAGCCGGCCCGAAAGAATTCCAAAGCGCGCATATAAACAATTTTCCTCCCCATGAAATATCGCGCTCATTACATTAAATTAGAGAGATATCTCGGGCACTTTTCATACTAAATAAGAAGAAATTAGTCGTAGAAAATTGCCTTTTACCGACTCCCTCCTTTCGCAATTGCTTTTCCCTCGCCTCGGGTCGGGAACTCGACGGGACCGTTTTTTCCCTCCTCCTCCTTCTCCTCCTCCTCCTCCACGGCCCATCCAGGGGAAGAAAAAGGAAACCGCAGGAAAAACGTTAACGAAAATATTCGCTAATAATGGA
This sequence comes from Cryptocephalus moraei, assembly GCA_946251905.1. Taxonomy (NCBI): domain Eukaryota; kingdom Metazoa; phylum Arthropoda; class Insecta; order Coleoptera; family Chrysomelidae; genus Cryptocephalus; species Cryptocephalus moraei. Next base: position 314,099 of record OX276466.1, on the reverse strand, counting down.
TACAAATAGGCGAGAGGAGAAAGAGAGAGAGAGGGGGGAGAAAGTTACGTTTAACTAGGGAAGCAACAACAGAGAAGTCTACAACTATTTTTTTTCCAAATTTTAATTAACGTTTTTTAAAGGATTGCAAAGGAGTTCTGGGCGATAAGTCTGGTGCTTACGTTTTGTTGATAATTACTTCAAAAGATTCTCAAAATTTTAGCTTTTTTTGTCTAAGTAATAATCGGACTATGTACAAATCGGAAAATTTATTCAGGATTTTCTAGGGCGATGAAAAATTATTAATTAAAAAAATACATAAAACACAAAGATAATTGTATTTATTGAATTTTTCGGGATTTTCCAATTTTCCACGGCGATAAAAATAGGTTAGATGTTAATATTTCGTCAAGTTACCCCAGAATAAAGAAAATGAAGGTTCTACGTTGCCTAGAAGCCGAGATATCGAAAAAAAAAAATTAGCGCGTCCAACTACAACACCGTGGACTTGAGCGAAAACCTCAATTTTAAAGGGCTATAACTTTTTTCGAGGTGCATAGATATTAAACCTATAAATCCTATAATAAAATTTAAGTCTTTATTTACAATTGGTAAAAATTTCGGCTCTAAATATTTATAAATAACTAAGATATGATTTTTTTTAAATGTTGCTATCTCGGCTTCTATTGGCCGTAGAACCTTTAATTTTAAAAAAAAATAAAAGGGTTGTTTACCACATTTTCAATGAAATTTATTAAAAACGTGTGTAACAATACATAAAAAAAATATTCAGTTTGTTTATAAGCAAAACAAAATTAGCCACTTTTTAAAATGATTTTTTTAACAACAATTTCATTAAAAATAAGTTGATTTTCAAACTTAACTTATAGTTTGGCATTCAAGGAAACTATTCCACCTTATTAAATATCTCTAGAAAATAAGGTATTTCGTAAACTAATAAACCGATCTGGCTGAAATTTCTCACACTTATAAAGACCCCTAAAGGCTTCGTAATTCGTGTATTATATTTCACTTATCACTATTATTGCAAAAGTTATTAGCATTTATAAAATAATGAAAAATTGATGTTTTTTTGCTAATAACTCAATTGTTTATCTATCGATTTTAAATTATAAAGGACCTAATTAACCGTCTTTTTATTCTCTACAACTTTCCTGTTGACCACTTTTCTCCAAAATGCAACCGGAAAATTCTATGAGGAAAAAATCGATTTTCACACCTTAACCCATTGTTTATAAAAAAACAGGGGCATTCTAGCTGTATATGGTCATACAGTGATCTTTCTATAGGTCCCTCCTACCATTTAAAACTTTCAGATATCTGTAGAACAAAATAATAAAATTTATTTTTGTAGCCTGGCCTATAACGACCTTATCTACTATTTTGTTTATTGAAACTTTAATTGTTTTCCGATACATCTTTTATTTTAGAATATTTTATGAAATAGTAAAACTATATGCCGTTGTGTATTCCGACAGCTCAAATTTTGAATATTTTCCGTCAAATTGACGGTTGTAGAAAAAATGGTAAAAAAGGAAAATATTTTGGAATTTCCGACTCTATCTAACGCAGGATTCTCGTCGAAATATTTCATAAGGCGAAGGTGGAACATGTCATTTTTTTTTGTAATAACTTGTCAACCCAATTAGTCTCTTTCACCTGTCAAAATGACGTTTCACAAAAATATTTATAACTATATGAAGTAAATTAAAATGACACTTTCTTTTCGGTATATCTCTGTCGTGGGATATTTTAAAAATAGGAAATAAAACATGTTTCCCATTATGTGTTCGAAGCTGACAGCTCAAATTTTGAATATTTTCCGTCAAATTGACGGTTGTTGAAAAAATGGTAAAAAAGGAAAATATTTTGGAATTTCCGACTCTTTCTAACGCAGGATTTCCGTCGAAATATTTTGTAAGGCGAAGGTGGAACATGTCAATTTTGTAATAAATTGTCAACCAATGAAATACGCTAGTTTCACATATGATTTACAAAAATTCAAAGTTACCCAAATGATCAATCAAACTTAACTATCATTCGAAAAATCTCCTAAAATCGCCGACGAGATGTTCCGCAATTCAATACCAAACAGTCACCGACGCGTTATCACTTCTAGGAAAATTCCCATTTCAACGAGGAACAGTTTAACACACGACGAGCGTTACTTCGCAAAAAGTTGTTTGTTCGCTCGTTAGTAGGTTTTGCATGTATACTTACAGACTGGAAAAAGATGCAGAGCAGAGACGAGACCAAAAAGCGTGTAAATGAATCACGTTCGTCCCGTTTAAAATAAAAATTATTTACTATTGGTTTAATTCTTCAATGGTAAATATGAAATAGGAATTTAATCCTGGTATTGTTAATTGGTACTATCCTGATCTAACATGGAAGTAATTAGTGAATTAAGTATTAATATATTTATCGATTTACCTATAAATTAATTTCCTAAAATCTGCAAAAAATGGCAACACCACACTACGGTCGATGAATTCCAGTTCCAGTATTCCTGTAGTGACTATCAGGTATGGTTGTTTCACATTCTAATATACATACAAAACTAAAGCTTGTAAACTTGACGCTTCGACGTGACAAAGAGAGGCATTAGAATGTGACTGAATTATACCGGTACGTCACATTGTAATCACCGAAAAAGTAATTATGTAGATGTTTTAAATCCGTAATTGACGTCTCTTATTCCGAACAAACCCCACACACATTTACTTGTAATACATTTAACGTACGTTACGCAATGTGAGATAATTGTCGCATATTACATAAAAGACGCCAAGTACTCCAGAACTAACCTGTCGACAAATATCCTTAACGGCCGGCGCTCTCGCTGCAAATTTGGGAAGTTCGGGCTCGGGCGACGCCTTACGTTCGACACTTTTCACTCGCGGAAACGGGAAAACTACACGAAAAATCAAAGAGAAAATCGATACGCGACGCGTACCCGACGCCATCGAGCACCGAAAGGACGTCGGTACTTCACTTCGGAAATTCCGACCGACAGGTGTCGCGGAAGTCGCGACGTCCGATTGGTCGGAGCGACGGTGGGGATTGGAGTTCGGGGTGTAAGCGGCGTTGCCGATAGCACGGCAATCACCGTACGTTTAGGATAAACAGTGCATATTTTAAATACTGTACAACTGTACCCGATTCAAGTCAGTGTTCTGTGAATTTATGTCGCAATCAGAGAAATAGAGAGGGGGAGAACGCTCATCAACCTGCGCGAACAGCGGAATATTAAAGGCCGCCATTTTGACCCATTTGGGCAGGAATGCCAACAACCGTCTAGGGATTTTGCTTAATTTTACCTAGTTGGTTTTAAATTTTGCGCGGTAAAATTTAAAAACGAAAAATACAGCACTGTTAGAAAACAGTAATTTATTGATATTGACACCAATAAACATTAGTTTTATTTAATGTTGTTAGAAAACAGTGACTTATTGATATTGACAATATTGTTATTATTTATTGTCTTTTTTACATAGTAGTACAGATTCATATACAAAAGTCTTCTATGTAAATGCAAAAATAAAAATATACATCGAATATACTATGTATCCTACAGGGGTTTTACAAAAACCCTGTGTAGGGTGGCGCTTAAAACTAGACCATTTTAATTACTAAAACTAATTATTACATTTCTAATTGTACACTTATTTGGTAGTAATTACACTTTATAGCAAATTACTATTTTACTTCTTTTATGTATTCTATTCATATTAACTGTACTTATTAAGCATTTTTAAGTTATCTTTAAAGCTTTAGTATTTGATTTATTTTCATCATGTAATGTACTAGCCTTTATTCACTCCATGTAACATATCATTATTATCTTTGCATATTTTTTATGTATCTACTCATTAACACATGGGAAATATCTTTATAGCACTTCTCCAAATGGAAAAGGGCCCCTTCTGACAAGCTTGTGTTCGTTTTCAAATCATCAACCATAATTCTTAATGTTGTGATCTTTCTTTTTAGTTTTTAATGTCTTCAGTTGCATTAACGTACAACTTTTTCTTGATTTGGATTGCACTTTTCGCAGTTCTGTATATTTTTTTTTGAACTTCCCAGGAGACACGCTAAAACAGTTAAATGAATGTTATATGTTAAGTACTTTGAAAGAACAAAAAACCTGTAGTTATGAATCGTTTGTAAAAATTTTGTTTTCCTTTTGTACTATTGTCTGTACTGCGGGAACTGCTCTGACCTGACGCCTTACTGCAACATAAAATTGTCACAATTTTGCTGCTATTAGTTATGCTAATTCTTTACCTCCGTGATCTTTTTAGTGCAGATTTTTCTATTGAAACATCGGAAGAAGAGCTTGACGATAGTTTCGACACTTGCAATTCATTGTCCCCATGCAAATTAGATGGTCCTGGAAATTCCACTATTGACTGGAGATGTAATGATGGCAAGGCATTAAATTTTAGTCGACGTTTCTGTTTGCTTTTAATAAAATCGCTCTCCTTGAAATGTTTCGAACAAATGAATTTGTTCTCTGACCACTGCCAAGTATTTGGTTTCCCCATTTCTGCCCATCTTTTAAAAATAGGTCCTTGCTGCAATCTGTAATGGGTTCATCATTAGTCGAAGAATCATTAAAACTAAAGATAACAAACCGATGAAAAGTAATTGCTTCAAGTTTAAAACGTTTTGTACTCGTACAATCATCCGCGGCGCACGACATAATTACTGTTCAAAAACACTAATTAATTAAAAACTGGTTGAAATGTACCTATCATAGATAAAGAGTTTGTTTATATGGTTAGGTTAGGTTAGGTGAAAAATATACACAAATTCACACACAGAACATCTATATATTCACAATACACAAATCAATGGGTCAAAATGGCTGCCACCATGGTGTCCCTCGGTAATTATGATGCGCAGAAGGTTGATGAGCGTTCTCCCCCTCTCTATTTCTCTGGTCGCAATCCTGACTAATCTGTTAAGACCATAGATAAAAAAGAGAGGAGGTAACAATTAGGGAGAGGGGGTAACAAATTTTGTAGACGGAAGCGCCCATATTGAGAAGCCACTTTTCGAACTCGTGTTTGCGATTGTTATTGCTGAATTATGCAGTGGCGGATCTATGGGGGAAACTACAGGCTACCATTGGGAACCAAAGTTTAACAATAATTAATAAAAAATACATACATATTTTTAATATAATATACTCACTACATAACTGAATCAGTCTCCCGGTATACCTGGAGCACATTTCTTTTTTGGTAATTTTTCTTCTATTATCTGATTAACCCCAATATTGGAAAATTAACAGGTATAAATACTCAGCAATTCTAGGAAACTTTACAAGACTTCGTCCCTAAATATCGTTAAAGTAGGGACGCTCAGGTAGTTTCTGGAATTTCCATTAACTACAAGTTGTCTTACTATAAAACTTTATTTTTATTATAAAATCTCATTATAAAAATATAATTTCCCACAAAGCGAGGAAAACTGGAGTTTCTTTTCATCGGTAGGTAGGTATATAATAAATCTTTCAGGTTGATATTGTTAGTATTAAAATAATTTCTGGCGATTTATACCATTTTTCAATTAATAGCTTATTTTTAGTTGGCATTCTAGTGAGTGGCGTGAGTATAATTTTTGCTTTATTTCAGTTTTCCAAAAAATGAACAACAGCGTAAGGTTGTAAAAACTTATGTAGGTAATTTTGTTATGAACTATTATTATAAATATGCATTAAATTAATCAAGAAAATTTAAAAAAATCTTTAATTAATCCGTATTGACAACCTTCGTATTGTTTTATATGTTACCATTTTGTGACATTTTATGGAAAATTAAACTGCTTCATACAAACAGAAATTATTATTTCATAACTTTAGTTAATGTATTTGAAATGCTACGCCACTGGAGAGAAAGATTTCTTACAGGAAGTCGACCATATGCAGAAGCCACTTTAGTCTGTGCTTTGGTCTATTTGTTCCAAACCACATTTGTTACCTCCTCTGTCTTTTATCTCTATGGTTAAGACCTAAAATCACCATACTTTAATAAGAATTTCCAATCGACCAGCGGCGTCACTGTAAAACTAATTGAAAACTAAATTGTAATAATTTAAAATGATAAATTTCATTACACTTCTCAAAATGACTCATAAACAAGAAATAACGATCAACTCAAAGCCAGGTTGAAAAATAATAACAATATGGTAAAGCTCTCAATAATCATAGTCAAGCGTAAATAGAAAACACTATTAATACGCCACTAGTGAAGAATTGACAAAACGCTAAAACTGTCAATTTTAAAAACACGTTGCCAACCAAAATTTAGTTGCAAACACGCATACCAACAAAATTAGGGTGCATGAATTAAAAATCGCACTTTAATGGGCTTGAGTGCGGTTCACTCTAGAAACGAGTTAGGATGTGTAGTTAATTAAGGGATATCACAGTAAGATGTTCATGAACTGGTTTAACTTCATTAAACAGAAGGTTCAGTTACATTAAATTTTCGACTAGTGAAGTTAGGTTCGCGTTAAACCTGTTTTTATATTAAATTATATTGTGTCGAGTATTGAGTATCAATACTCATATCCGAACTGGAGGATGCTATGTGCTAATTAGGGAACAATAAATCGAAAGCAACAGAATAAATACCAGCTGAATTTCTAAGATTAATCAATGAAGACAATAATTTAGACCATCTTCTTATCTTATTTAATTCTTAAAACGAGAACAACGCTAAATCCTACCATAAACGGCATCTCGTACGCCTTCTGAATAATATTCTGAAACTATTTTTACGAATTAGTATTCACAACAGGATATATCGAAAATGTGACGAGGTGGCCTACGCTAAACAGTTTGGTTTCAGGAAAGGAGAAGCGTTATTTTACCTCCAAACATTGACGAAAAATGGAAAGACCAACCGAAAGACCTTCTGGACTTCTGGACATTATCAGAAGAAGGGGAAGAGTTTTGGTTCATCTTAAACTGTAATTACAGCAAAGTAAACATTAAGTCTCTCTCGTTGGGTGCATCGAAAGTAACTTAATTAAACGGCTGTTTCAATTACTTTAAGACCACTTTTAGTGATGTTAGGGTCGCATTAAAACCCTTTCTAATCAGCTAAATTGGAGCTCTAAAAACTACAGGTTAACGTCAATATTTTACTCTCCCGCAATTCAGACAGAAATTAACAAATCGCCGACACTCGGAACCAACTTTTATTCTTCATTCCGAGCCGTTCGGTGCATGATCCGTCCGCATCGGATCTATCGTCCAATCGCGGAGCTCCCTTTCTCTCCCTCTTTCTCTCTCTCTACTTTCTATTAGATTTCCAAAAGTACAACTCGATCCCCGTCTAATTTATCGTCTATCCCGAGACGTTGGCGGTCTTATCGAGATCTCTCCAGATTCCGTATGCAGATACTCGAGTCTCGACGTCCGAAAGTAACTAATCGACCGGAAATTGGAACTAGAAGGGTGTGTGGGGAAGGGGAGGTTTTCAACGATCCCACGGGGAACGTTGTAGATCGGGGGACTTTGTTACTGGGTTAAGTGTCGATCGGTCAGCAGCGCGTGAGGTTCTGGTTAAAAATTGGATTTTAACCCAAACTCGCAACCGAAGGCACTAAAATATCTGCAGGGATTCATCAAGAGATTCACGAAAAGCTGAAATGGAGATGGCTTAAAAATTAAAGTATGGTTCAAAGTTCTTCAGTATTCTTGGATTGCGTTTCCAATTTTTCTTTGAGAGTGCTCCTAAATAGTTTCATCGTTGGATTTAATAAGGTTATTCCTGTGTAATTATGTGGGGCTCGTTTATTTTAGGAGCTCGTTGGTGTTTTTCTGTATTTTAATTTCTTGAGTCCTGCTTCTATCTCTTCGTCGTTGATATTAGCGCTTATATCTGTTTCGAATTCGTTTATATTCAACGTTTCTTCAGCATGACAAAGTTCTTTAAAATCCTGTTGCCATGTCTCTATTGGCACTCCTTTGGTTTCTACGAACTCGCTTACTGCAATGATTGTAATTCCTGTGAATATTGTATAAAAGCAGTAAATTGTGTCCGTGACAATGTAGCAATGAAGTTTAAACATTTAACGTTAGTTTTCAAGCGAGTTTCCCTTATTTCTACACCATTTTTGTAAATAGTTAATGACTAAGCCTTTGTAGTACTATTTACTTATCTTTCACACACGCCTCGCAATTAATCTAGGCAAACACCGCGAACTAACTCTTGTTGTCACAAGTCGTGAATCGAGTGAACTCGTGTTAGAAACAGACAGCCAACCACGTCGCTTGGTCGTCGACGTGTTGGTATTTTTGTAGAATTGACATTATCCGGCCATGTTGCATGGAAGTATTTTCCAGAAGCGAACTGATCCGAGTGCCGTTGATTGGCGATCAATTCATCAAAAAACTATTCGAAAGGACGTCGAAATCCCCGTAGTATCCCGGAACAGAGACCGCAGGGGCCGTGGAAAAAACCACGAACGATTCCGGACATAAATCAACCCCTAAGCCCGTCTCCTCGTCAAATTTCATCCCGGAGATTAAAAACAATAACACCCTTCCCACCGTTTCTCCCTCGCTCGTTCCCTCCATCTCTCTTACGCACACGTACACGCCAGCCCTCTATCTCTCTCTTCGTTTTTCACGTTGTTCTGTTTGTTTCAGTTCTCGGAGCTGAACAATCACAGCCTGAGCATTTTGACGTTCGTCCCGGTGATCGATGACGATGGCAAATACTTGACTTGCAGGGCCGAGAACCCCGCCATCCCAGACAGCGCCCTCGAGGACAAGTGGAGATTAAACGTCTATTGTAAGTCGAATACGTACAGGCCGTGACGGCACTCCTGTCGCAGACTTAACCTTACGACCCCTTTTGGGCGGGACTCTGTTTTACATTTTTTTTTTTTTTTTGAAATATTGAACGATTAATGATAACTAATGAGGGACGTTCATGGCATATTTTGGGAATATTTCAAGTCATTGGCATATCTTTTTTCGAAAAATGTGCTTCATCCATATTTTATTTGAGCGGACTACTAATCACTGACGGTTTATACCTACCTCCGAAATCTTTCAGTAAAGACGGATTGACGTGAAATTCATACTGGAATTATATAATAGCGTAAGAAACCAAAGTTATATAGTGCCGATGTGCGCTTTTCTCTCCTGGGGGTGGATACCACCCCTTCCCGGGGGTGAAAAATTAAGGCGCTTATGCGAACCAGATAACAATACACGTTAACGTTGTTTTTCGGGGTCCTGAAGAATTGGCGCATAGTTAGAATTTTCGGAATTAAAGTTCAGTTTTGGAAGGTTTACTCCCTTCAGCCTCAAGTAGTTTATACTCCGGAGTTAATTTTATTTGCATAAATCGAGAAATTTTCAAACAATTCAAAGCCGTTTTGAAGTCGTTTAAATATGTTTTTCTAGTAATTCTAGAACTGTTGGGAAAAAGTGAGAGGGGTTCAAAAAAGTGGTTAGAGATGACCTGGGTGCCGTTACATATACTGTTATGCACATCTCGGCTGGGTCTCTTCTATTCCCTGTAGTCTCTCCTCGGAGGTGAAAAATTTAATATTCAAAATAACTACAGGAATTTACTATTTCAATTTCAATTAGTTTAAGTGCAATTACAATTGTTGCTCTTTCACCGTCGAGTTGTTTCCGCCAGTGCTGCGATCTAACCCCTTCCCTCCATACCACCCCCAGCTTCCCCCGAAAGGGGGTAAAAATAATAATTATTTTGATGGATGAGAGGGGGTTCGCGGGGGGCGAGTGGGGAGGTGATGGATCGTTCTCGGGGAAGCACGAGAGTCGTAGCTGACCTGAGCCAATCGGAGGCTGTAGATTTAACCTTTTAATTAAGTGTAAAGTGGAAACGGTATTATACGGGGCGAGTATGAAATCATACAAATCCTCTTAACTGTATACTCTGTTCAAAACAAATCTCGATGCACGTCATTTTGATGACGTCACCAAACATCCAATACTACCAACTTAATATAGTCCCAGGACATCGCAATTTATGTGTTCCGTGTATATTTTAGTTTGAGAATACACATAACCATATATATTGTTATTATATATATTAATTTGGTAGTATTGGATTATTCTGACGTCATCAAAATGACATGCATCGGGATTTGTTTTGAACAGAGTATACCTAAGTTTTTCGTATATAATTTATCGAAAACGTATACAGCTCCTGCATAGGGGGAAATAGTGAAAACAGCGAGAGTTCATAATAGTTTTTCATTGTAATACTCGATACAGATATACAATTTGGATTAGGTACTTACTTCCGTGCGAGCAACAAAAATGTAAATATTGTACTTTGGTAAGAGGATACGTATGTTTATTTAAACGGTATAATGTACCTACAAATCCGGTAATCCAGGACATACGTTCTTCTATCTCTTCGATCCCTTTGCGGTGTAACGTATACTTTTCTCCGACTACTTTATGCGGTATGCTAATTCTACTCGAACTCGTCTCTCTCTCCCGGCCTCGTGTGATTTAAACAACCCTTCCACTCTCTCTCTCTCTCTCTCTCTCTCTCTCTCTCTCTCTCTCTCTCTCTCTCACGCACATACGCCACCCGCCGGGAGTGTTTTGAGTGAATACAGCTCTAAATCGGCTATATATCAGTCGAAAACATTTCCACAGTCATAACAAATTCGAAATGAAAAGAAAATAATGCCCCTGGAACGGGCGAGGGCGATCCTGTTTGTTTTCCGAGGGAGAGAGTGAGAGAAAGAGAGAGAACGGGGGTGATCATGATGGTAGTGGTGGTGGTGACGATGATGGACGATGATATGGCGATGACGGGAAAAATATGCGAAATTAAAATATTAATATTTCAATGCAGAGAGCTATGGATAACTGTTAAGCGCCAGGCGAGGATTGGAGATGTATTGGTGGAAGTTGGGCGAGTATTTAATGCTCATTTATTACATCTACAAAAATTTAGTGGTTCTATCCTCCATTCCATTACTTGGATAGGTTAGGTTAGGTTATAACCCTCTTATTAGATGTACCTATTTATTAAAATATATTAAAACCCAAAAAGTTTATTAATGGTTGTTGAGATTGTTACTACATCTCACTACAATTATTTATTAAAGTATCCTTGGAGAATTTAATCAGTTTGAACTGTTTTAGTAAAGGAGGTGTTTATAAAGGTCACTGTTTCAAATTCATTAAAGGCTAATATACATATACAGACCGTTTCTACAGAGTCGCAGTATGGTATAAACATAAGAGCGAAAGAAAGGCCATATACCTATTTCTCGTTGGCTAAACAGAGAAAGAACTTTTGCGACGTTGCTAGCTCGCGGAATATTTGGAATGGGTTACGGACCGGCCGGCCGGCAACGTTGCAAAACTTCCTTCTCTGTCATACTAACGAACTACTATTGGTTTATCTTTCGCTCTTGTTGATTTCGGACCATGAATTTCAATAGAATAGGTCCGTATAGGCATAGGCGGACTGAAATGCTTAAACTGGCTTGACCTGTGTTAGAAGAATGTATTCGAAAACTCTTTAGCAAATGTCTGTACGAAGGTACACATGATGTCAAAATTAAGTACCTAAATGAGCGGAAAAAAATGAATTTTGATAAATATGTCCTTTCCCGTTTATTTTAACCAAACTTTGGACTGGCAGTACATTTCGAAGTGAGTGACTGAAACCTGCTTTCGACATTATCGATAGGTACAAATTGTTCTAGGACCTTTCCCGTAAAGCAACGAATTTTAGGGGTATCCAAACCTCGCCATTTTGAAAGCAATTCCGGATAAGTTCGCCGTAAGTGTGAGAACCCCTCATCCTCCAGTTAATTACACGATTCTTTACACCAATTCGTTCGTATCCAATCCTCCATTAATTAATTAATTATCGTTAACCTGCCAATGTTGCCTCGTATCCCTACACATATACCTTTATTAGTACCATTAATCTATCATCGAACGTCAGACGATAATACAACGTCGGCGCCCTCTATCTCTACACGCACTAAACTTTATTGTTTTCATCGGAACGTAACCGATTGCGACGTTATTACTTATTAAAGTTAACGACGTCATTACCAAATTGTATTCCTCCCCGAGGGCGAGTCGGTAATTGGCATAATCAAGTTTAATAGGTGTCGCTCCCTACGTCCCCCGCACCCCCACCCCCCAACACAGACGGAACGGCCCCATTACCGGATCTATTTCGTCCTGTTTATATTTATAATTAAAGGTTAATGAGTGGAGCTGTAGTATTAATTAAGATGGAGAGGTGTTTGAAACGCTTAAAAGAGTGAGAGAGGGGAGAGGGAGGAACGTTTGAGAGGATCGGGATGTTTTTCTACAACCCCTAAATTACGACTAACCCTCGGGGCGGAAGCTAGAAGCACCGAGATCGTGCTTAGCTCGCTTGGAATCTTTAAAACGCTTAGAATTAATTTATTATTAAAGACGTCCCGATGGTCAACCTCAAGATGGGATCATCCCTCAACCCCGACGATATCAAGGAAGGGGATGACGTCTACTTCGAGTGCAACGTCAAGTCGAATCCCAAGCAACATAAGTTGTCCTGGTTCCATAACGTAAGTAACCAAACTCATCGAAAATAGAATATTTCATCGATTTATTCTCTTCTTTAGCTCTTATTTAACGCCGTTGTTTGTTATGTTATTGTAACTTTTCCTAACCAATTTCCTAACCAATTAATTTTAATCACACTCTTAACTGCTAATTTATTTATACAATTTCAGTTGTCCGTTTATCGCACTGTTTTTATGACCCAATTAGCGGAGCGGCCTCCCTTTGAGGTGGACCGCCTCGTTGGATAAGGAGTACGCTTACGCTGGTTGTTTACATTTCGCGTTACATTATTGTTTGTTTCTTCTGTATTGTATTTATTGTTGGTTTGTTGTCTGCATAATAATTTGTTTTGTTGACTTTGTGTTGTATTGATTTATTATTGTCTTGTTTTCTATTTTTCGCTGAATTGATTACCTCAATGTCTTTTTTCGTTTAATTACCACAATTTTTTATTAGTTTAATTGTGTGTAGTCCGTTTATTTATCTCTTACCTACCTCTGGCCCATTTGTTGTTAGTTTGTTGATTTTGTTTTTAAACATATTTTACTGTTTATGTATTTTTTTCACCTCTTCCTTTGTCTCTGTTTTGTTTCTTCATTATTTTTTAATTGAAGAATGTTTGTTTCGTTTGCATCTTTACATCTTTTTAACCTATTTACATCTTCATTAAAGAACTTATTTGTGTACTGAATCATTGATTTGCTTCATTTGGTTTGATTTATTATTTATTTGCCTGGAACTTTTTCTGATTTCATTTACTTTGTTGCTGGTACATCTGATTATTATATTTTGTTATTCACTTCGTTCTTTGTATGTCAATGTGTTGCATTTTTTGTTTTCTCTTTTTGGGTTGTTAATTTTTTGTTTATTTATTTAGTTCGTTGTTTCTATATATGTTTATTCTATATTAGATTTACTTCGTTTATTTTGTTACTGATTTTCTCATTTGTGTACATCATTGCTTTTACCTCTCTTTATTACACTTTTAATTAGTTTTATTTATTTTGTTCTATCTTTATCGTTGTTTATATTTTTTGTTTTCATTAATTTTATTGATCATTTTTGTATTAGATTCCTTGTGTTTAATTCTGTATTAAAATATTCCTTGTATGTGTTATTTTCTTATTATATGTTTAATTGTCTTTTTTGTTTTAAAGGGGATGGAAATCGTACCTAACGTGACAGCAGGAATAATCCTGAGCCAGCAGAGCCTCGTCCTGCAGAGCGTCGCAAGGGCGACTGCAGGAGATTACACTTGCATGGCCACGAATCAGGAAGGGAAGGGAATGAGCAACATTGTCAAGTTAATCGTCAGATGTAAGTACATTATTCGTATTTGTCCTGGAAGGACTCCTCCCAAGGACATTCGCTTAATAGAGTTTATTGGTATAATTGCTCGTATTTCAATACTTGTATAACCTCCCCCTTTCTACCCGCCCTCGAGTGCCTGGTCCGTATTTATTTTTATTTCCGTTAAAATATTAAAACAATTTGTATTTCCTTCTGACTCCTGGATAAAAGTACTTTTCACTGCAGCTAGCATATTTTTGCATATTTAACGGAATCCAAACGAGAAGCTTTTAAAAGTTTCCCGAGATGAATAACTTACCTTCAGGCCCTTTAGCACTGTTAACTCCATTTACAGTTAAAGTTCCATTAGGCAGAAAATCAGTCAGTTTCGATGAAACGTACTTTACGCGAACCTCCTACATACTTGTATCGGAATTTTACAATTTCCGAGGTAAACCTACGAAACTTCTCACGTCACATGTACTCAACTTCGGGCAATTATAATTGCTCAGTGTTAGACAAGCGGGCCCGAGGGAAAGGAGACAAGGAGAGATAGCGAGAGGTACCATTAAGAGTGTGTCTGTGAGAGAGAGAGAGAGATGACAAATTTAACTTTTATCAAATTCTCAACTTGGATCCTTACGCTCCAGCCCCGGGACTCCAGACGTATTCATTTACCTAATGAGATAATGGAGTTGTAGTTCTCGCGTTTTGAGAATTTTAATTAATCCAGTTTTATTAGATTCGGATCAGTGAATTTCAGTTCAATTACTTTAGGCGCAAGGGAAATTTTGCAAAATCGGGAGCTAGGAAGTTGTGTTCTTGGGGCAGTCTCAAAATTTCTATTAGGAAATTACCGGAATTCTAAAATTATATTTAAAATATTGAACTATAGGGGATCCTAAAAAACAATCGTGTAGGTCATATTTCACTGGAACTTAACCGAAATGTACTATTAAATTTCTCAAAATAACCCTAAACAATTCGCCTTATTTACTTTGGTCGGATACACTCTGAAATTTCATTTATAATTCCAACAGAATTGGGCATTTTAAAATATTTGTTAAAAATTGGAGCAGCTAAAATTTTAATCAAGCTCAACCAAAATTTCTAGTGGATATTCCCTAAATAATCTTCTATAGTTGTTATCTGTTTTTTAGTTTGAATTAAGCCGACAAACTAGACATTAAATTTCAAAATAAACAAAACTTCATGTACTTACCACAAATTTAGATGAAATTTAATCTGTAACAACTTTCGCAAAATATCTCCACTCTTTCATCTATACAAGTTTGTGTAATAGTACATTCATAAATCTAACAAACTAACCTAAAAATTGAATATTACGTTTCAGAAATTTGTACAAAATTCCCTCCAGTTTCAATTTAATTGAAATTCTACCTAATAGTTATCTACTAAATTGATAAATTATTATTAGATCAGACGTACACTCGGATCTTCAACGACATTAATAAATTGACATTAACATTGAACATTTTATTCCAAAATATGAAAAATTAGCTCTAAATCCATTTTACATAAAATAAACTTTTAAGAATTTACCAAATTTTACTTTAAAAGTTGGCACTGGGTTCCCAAAATACGCCAAAACTTTCCCGTAACTTCAAAACCCTTCAAATTTCACACATTAACTCCTTAAAGTGATTCGAACTCTCTCGCCAGATTTCCTCCCCAACTCTTCCAGAGTTGTCCCCATAATTACCTTCCCCTCTTCCCAGAGCCACCCTTTTGCCGATAATAGACCCATTCCAGGTTGAAAAACTCACAACTTCAGCGGCTCTTTCTATATCGCCGCCATTCGGGACGTGTTACGAGTTTCCCCTTACGGCACCCCTCGTATGTATATATATGCGATATGAATACGCCAAATAACGATTTCAATATTCCCGCCGAACTCTCCCACTTTTCAGTTACGTTTTATTCGATAAAGTCGTACGCGGGGCCCAATTGCAGCTTTCTATTCAGTTTACGAAGTAGTATGAGGAACGAGAGAGCAAGAGAAAGGATAATAACAATAAAGGGAAAATATGTATGAGGGGGATACGTGTGTAAAGCGAATGGTGTTAAGGGGGCGATTTTTGTTCTTCGATTGAACAGCGATTGGGACGTAGAAAAGGTGGTTATTCAACACTTCAAGTGCTCACACCTCAGGAGATAAAATCGGTGATCAGTGTGATTGAGTAATGTGGTTGCTGCAACGGGACATGATTCACACTTGCTCGGCACCGAAACAGGGCTTGCTGGAGGCGAAACCATATTGATGAATAGTACTCAGATTGATGGACTATCGGAGGGTGTTGCTGCTTCCATTATCTTCTAACTATCTAATTGTTGACGCTAACGTCAACATTATTTTAGGAAATTTTTAGGGTTAAAAAATTCGAACTAATTCAGGTGGCCTCTTACATCATTTAATTAAAACACGCTTTGTTTTACGAAACGACGCATAACACTAATCCAAGGTAATGAGGTCACCAGTGTACTACTAAGGTACGGATTGCGGATGTCAGCATAATACTCACTGGTAACGTGATCGCAAATCCGCATCAGTAAGGTCATTGGAGCAATTCTCGGACATTGGCAAATAACATTAAACAAAATTTAACAAATAATTGGAACCAAGGGGTAAAGTAACTCAAAATGACTGTCTATAAAAGCCCGTGAATTTTTGGCAATAAATCAGTATACCAAGTATGCTCAAAACGACGGTGTGTTGTGGTCTTGATTCTTCACCCCAACCTACAAGCTCCCACGTTACGCCCTGAGAGTTCTACGAGATCTTTAAGCTACGACAACTTCTAACTTCAAGAACTTCAATCCCAGATCTGCACGTTACGCCCTCAGATCCAACCCGGAGAGCACGTTACGCCCTCTCTCCATACTTCGAGAAATTCAAGAGATCACGTCACGCCCTGATCTACAAACTACGAGACCGTCTTCAGCCTTACAACCTGGAGACAAGATTCATCTCCGCAGCCACCCACGAGCTAAGAGAGATTACATACAGTCCATTCTCTACAGAGATCACTTCACACCTTCGTTCAGTAATTAAAGTTGTCTTTAATAAAGTCAACCTTATTTGCCAAATGAACACTTACTTTAAGGAACGACTGTGGATAGTGCCCTTACGCCCTGTTGAATTAACCTCTACAATTCTACAAGCTATACTCCAAGTATATTACCACAGCTCCGTTCAATTAAACGATAATCAATGAAATCAAAACGGAAATGTAGGTGAAAAGTCGAAGAAAACTCATTTAATTTGGTGGTAGATATACAAAGCGTACCAATAATGGATTTCCCGTCACTTTTGTCCCCGCTTCCAATTAGCGAAGACGTTTGTCCCCTAATGACCAGAGTGGAAATCGCAACAACAACAACAACGGGCTGAAAGGCGAAATCAAGAAAAGGACACATCCAAGTAATTTCCCCTGGAATTAAAAGTGAAATTGCGATAATTATTTCCCGTCCCGTCTCCGCCTCCAGAGCGACGCTTCGAATTACCCAGAAGAGGGGAATTATTGTGTAAATCGTGAAAAATTCTTCTCCCCGGAACGTGTACGTACATGCGAGAGAAAGAGAACGGAAGAGTGTTGTTACAGCGGAGTTGCACTTTTTTAACGAAATTAATAATTTCATTACGGATCCGTCTTATCCTCTCTCTCTCTCTCTCTCTCTCTCTCTCTCTCTCTCTCTCTCTCTCTCTCTCTCTCTCTCTCGCCCCGCCGTTCCGTCGCTCGAATTCTAATGAGCGGCCCTCGGAAAAATTATTCCGATTTTTCCGCAGCCGGCCCTAATCGAATCATGTTTTGTATTTACCTCTGGCGGCGTTCCCCACTCCGGGAAGAGTTGAGAACGTCCCGTTAATGCGACTTAACGTGACGATTGTTCGGGGACGTAATTCGATTTATACGTCTCTCCTGGAAAAGTTCGCGCTGACTCGCCCGGAGTCGGAGGTGGGACGTTAAAACGGTAAGATTTCGGGATGAGTGAGGTCGTTTAAGATTTGTAAATGGAATCGCGGGATAATAGTCTTTGAGGCATCAACGGGAGTAGTGTATCTATGCGGGTTCTAACCCAAAAAACGGCTCTTTTCGTCAAGGTCAAATTTTGACCGTTTTGGTACCCAAAATGCGTGGTTTGTTGCCTATCTCTGCATTTCTGGCCCAATTTCCCTTGTAATTTTAAATGGGTGTACAACTTTTTGCCCATTTTACGGTCTGAAATTGCCCGCGGTAGAATTTCTAATCCAAAAAGTTAAGGTCCAAAACTGCCCTCCTCGATCCAAATCCTCGATTTCTGGTCCAACCCCCCAATGGTGTGCGATGAGTTGTGCCCATTTTGGGCGCGAAAACTATACTCCATTTAAAATAGTGCGGTGAGTTGGGCCAGAAATCAAACTGGGCCAGTACAAAAATGGGCAGTTGTGGACCTTAATTTTCTGGATTAGAAATTGCACCGCGGGCGATTTCAGACCGTAAAATGGGCAAAAAGTTGTACCCCCATAAAATTACATGGGAAATTAGGCCAGAAATGCAGGGATAGGCAACAAACCACTCATTTTGGTACCAAAACGGGCAAAATTAGACCTTGACGAAAAAAGCCGTTTTTTGGGTTAGAACCCGCATAGATACACTATTAACGGGAAGATAGATGTAAAAGTTCCCGTTCCAGTGAGGGGAACTTAGATGAGGGTTTGCAATGGATGAACTGAAATGGAGGTCCAGGAAACGTATGATTTTTACTTACTTATTATTTCTAATCCTTTTGCCGGCTAGCTCAAGAATACCTCTGGAGTAGTTGAAAGAAAATCAAATATAACATTACAGCAGTTTAATTGGGTACGTCCAGTAAAAGAAGCACCAAAATACCAATCTACATAAATACAATGAACCGATATTTACACATACAACTAATTTGCATATGGCTGCAAATGACATATTATTTAACGGAAACTGAACTATCCAGACGTTTGACTAATTAACTTAATGCGTTCAGATTATTAACGAAAACTCTACCTAGGATTGTCTTGATTCACGGGGCGATCGATCGATTTTTAAATGTTTAAATAAAAAGGCCTTTTATATTACAAATACCTGTCACTTCTCTCAACTCACTACACTTGGAGTCGGAGACTGGAGTGCCGGCGTATGTCCTCGTCAAAGAGGGGGCGTCAATACAGGCGGAGTGTCTGTTTGGAGGGTGACTCTAATTTAACAGTGGGGCCCCTCAAATTTTGGGGTACACTCTCAAAAGTTTGTCAAAACCACAGATTCGAACTCACTTTCTCTCCAACTGACCCTTTCCTACATGACCGGAAATGACGTATCACCAATAACTGAGTTTCAACTCTCCTACTCTCTAAATTTCTGACCTATCGCGGCCTTCTAAACTTCCCACTTCGCAACTATCATTTCCCACTACTTGATAACGTATGTCACGTACGCTTCTCATCTTCTTCGTTTTCAGGAATCCGAACACAGGAAGTCCATCATAAACAATTTCCGACCAATGTGAGACAGAGTATCACGTTTGCAATAAATGCACAGATTGATCACGACCAAACTAATCGGCGATTCGTACCCAAATTTACAAGACATAATCTCACATAGTATCCCATCAATCGCTCAAAATCTCGTACATCCATCTTTTGTAGTTTTCGACCTAGAGCCCGGCAAGCGTCCGGGCTAATAAGTAAATAAACAGTTGGCTCGCCGAGAGAACAGTGTCGGCTCCTTTTTCGAACCAAGCTAAATGGGATTGTATGACGTCGTGCGACGTTACTCACAAGTAGTTAAAATAACAAATGAGAATTCAACTCGTCGCTAATTCGGGATTTAGAGAAACGTGACGTAACACAGGAAGCAATTCTGTACAGGCTCAACTCATATTCCACCGTTCTGATTGGTTCCTTAAATCTCAGTACCTGATTAACAGCACTAATGATTTATCTCACATTTCTATTGTCCTATCCAACTCAAGACGTTTCATAGGTAGCGTCGCTTTCACAAGTTTCATATCTTTCCAGCACAATCCGTACTATACATGTGTCGTTGCTTATGTTACAACGCCTACGGCCCATTTCGCCGTTCCTTATTCCACTGACTCTCCCTCTCTCTCTCGTTCCAGACGTGCCCGTGTGCGTCCAGGACCGCGAGGAGCTGTACGGCGCCCTCAAGCACGAGACCGTCACGTTGAGGTGCCGCGTGGACGCGAACCCCTCCGAGGTGACCTTCTACTGGACGTTCAACAGCAGCGGCTACCAGAAGGACATCCCCAGCGAGAAGTACACCAACGAGGTGACCTCCTCGAGGTTGGACTACACGCCCTCCAGCGACATGGACTACGGGACGCTCCTCTGTTACGGCGCCAACGAGGTCGGGCGGCAGAAGGAGCCGTGTGTCTTCCAGGTCGTCATCGCAGGTGAGGGACACATTTTAGAAATTGGACGATCCTCGTGTATCACTGGAGGATCATTTGAAATAACTACCCAAGGAGGTTGGTTGACCATGATGAGCAGAAGTTTTCCTTCCTTCTGCTCATCATGGCCAACTGTGTGAACTTGGGCAACCTCCTTGCGTTGAAGTCTGCTAGTCGGGCAAACATTGTAAATAAAGTATTGGCAAGACATAGAAGTTTTCCTTCCTTTTGAAATAACTAGTTCGAAGGTACTTTTTCATCAGTTTCTTCTTGTTTGGGTCACATAAGGGTCATTAAATCCATCTGCTCATCGCAACATCGTAAAGGCGGCGTCTTCAGCCCGGCAAAATGTAGTCGCTACATCTGCTAATTCATTCCATTCTCTAGTATTCTGGAGCCAAGAGTGCTGTTTTCTTCCAGGTGCTCTGCGTTCTTCTATTTTCCCTTGTAGGATCAGTTTTTTGATTCAATAATGGTCACCTCCAGTCTTCTCCATACATCTTCCTCAATCTCTTGAATTTCGGAACCAGGAGATGCATCTTCTTCCAGCCCTGGATCTTCCCCTGCGTTACAAGTCGTAATATTTCATATTTCGTACCTCTTGCAGCGTTTTACATTCATAATAAATTCTCGTTCTTTGTTTATCCTTCGTAGGACTTCCACATTTGTAACCTTATCGACCCATGGGATCCTCAGTATCCTTCTATACACCCACATCGCAAATGCCTCTAATTTATTTATGTTGGTCTTGTTCAAGGTCCATGCCTCAATCCCATAAAGCAGCACAGAGAAAACATAGTCGCTAATCAACCGCATCTCAAGGTTTTAGGTGACTACTTAGTATAGATGTCATATTTACAAATGCTGTGCGTGCCTTTCCAAATCTTGTTCCGATTTTAGACTATCGTTCCTAAAGAGTTGTACTTATATACACGCTCAGTCATGGTATCACATATTGCCATTTTATTTGTTTGATACAATCATAAATTTCGTTATATTAACATTTAGTGTAAGTCCATTCTCTTCACTAGCATTAATTAGAATTCAACATGTTTTCAAGATCTTCCCCTGTTTCAGTGAGTCCGCCACTGTTTTTAAGTCAACCTGGTTTATTAATATTCCGAACATTTGGTGGATGCTCCCTTCCCAACCGTTTTCACGCCATTTTATATTCCATCTATTCGTGAATGCGTAAATAAAAACTCTGCGTTCGTCCATATCTATGATAAGTTTATCGTTCTTTTTCTCTTCCATTTCGAGTTTGAATATATCGATTTGCTTGATATTATATCATTTTTTATGTCTTCAGAGATGTCAAACATCTACTTCATCGTACGTGATCGACTTTATTGATCTTTTTAAGTACCTATATTGCCCCTCATTGATTTCTTTAAGTTCCTTAGTAATTTGATGGTAGTTTATTGAAGGACGTAGTTTTCCCTGGTTATGTGTTCAACAACGGACGCTGGCCATCCCCCAGGTCGCGCCGCTGGAGAAAAATAACAATATCTCAGTAAAATTGTAAAAGTCCTTACGAAATTGATGCGAAAATCCAACCGAGGGCCATCGTCTAAAGAAAACATAAATCGCAATAAGCTTCCACATACATTTTCATAACGGTACCATCAGTTTGCGGGCGAATAATAAAATTTCGAATTCCCTTCCTCTCTCTCTCTCTCTCTCTCTCCTCCTTTCCACTCCCTTTCTCTCTCTTTCTCTCTTGCTCTGTATATGTGTGTGGGTGCGTTTCTTTCCCACGAAAGCTTTAAATCTAAATTCATACATAAAACATTAGACACTTTCCGTGGGAGCGCTTTTATTATCTTTACTCGACTATTAATAATAGAACAAAGTTGCTTTTTGCATCGTGTACACGACGAACTTTGAACCGAACAGATTTATGATAAGGGACGGAGTGGCGTTCCTTTCCGTGGAATTATGTGCCGATGGAAGGGAATTATTCATTTCCCCTTTCCGATGTACCTACCGTTGTGGATTTTGCCGCGGGGCGATTTCCTACGTTATATCGGCTAAGTAGGGTAAGTAGTCGTTTCTTGGACAATTGGATCCTTACGATAACTTTGGCGAATTCGCTGAGGAGTTAAAATATGATGCTATTACTTCACTATTACTATCACCACCTAAGGCGGTAAGGTATAAATAGCTTTCGCAATAATTGGTGTGGTTATGGGGGAAGATTTCTTCTCCTTGCTAAGTAACACCAATGACATGAGGAAATGAAGCAATATTAGGTATAGAAATCTGTTTGGAGCGCTAGTGTCTCCATGGCATTAGACATCCGCACAAGTCTTTGGGTCCGGATAAGTTCATAGATGCAAAATCCTTTATACCATTTGCTAAAAGAGATATATCAGTGGAGATTACATGCAACGCAAACTTTACCTTGTAGCGGAAATTGTCGTATTCCATCTAACAGCCGAGATATGTAATTATTAAAATTGCTATCTAACGTAAACAAACGGGCAGCCATATTAAATTACACCCGAGATGGAACAGGAAAATCGTGTACGGGAAAAGTATGGAACGTTACATTGCCGAATATTGACGCAAACTCGATGTTCTAACTCACAGGTCAACGGAAATTTGAATGTAAACTACAAGAGTTGGTCAAGGTCAACGCAAATTTGGTACATTGTTTTTCCTTGCCCTCTCGCAAGTAATTCAGGCTTTACAGGACAACAACAAATCTCATATATTCTCTTTTCGCGCCTCAAACCACCAGTGACAAAATACTGCGAATTCGCCAAAAAAATAAGGCATGGTGTATTATTAAAGTCCCGCATCCACCATTTCCTCGGGAAATATGAAGACATTTTTTTAAAAAAAACTCCCATTTTCCACCCCGTAAACTATCTCCTACGCGATTAAAGCCCTTTTTGGAAAAAAAATTAGTGCACCTATGTACTTATCCGGCTGTCTGGCTAGGACTTAAGATATCCTTGCGACTATTCGACATGGTATCGCTTCATGTACCCTTCATGTAAACGTTAAGAAACATTTAAGATTAAGTGATCAATCCGTATCCTTAAGTTTACCAGAAACCAATCGAACCGCTCCTCAGTCGTGTGGACGCTGAGCTCTATCACATGTTCTCAAAAAGACTTAAACCCATTATAAACTCGACTAGTAAAATGTCTTCTAACGAACGCAAAAAAATGTAATTGTTTCCAATTGTCCCAACTTAACCGTATTACTATCAAATTGAGATTTACTTTGGCGAACGTCCCGCCTTCGAATCGAATTTGAAATTGTCCGCAATTGTGCTGCCCATAAAGCGGTCTCGTGTATTCCCCGCCGGACTCACTCTCAGGAGAAGTTTGTTTTGGCTAGTTTGGACGACGTCTGAAGGGAAAATCTAATTAATTTCGTCCGTTCCCCCTCCACGTTATATATATATATATACACAATTGAATTGTGGAAGTGCCCCGGCCCTTCTTCGGATCATTATTGCGACAAGGGCACAAGCAGTCCCGACAATTTTCTAATTATTAACGCTTCAACTTTGGGCGATTTCGGGATTGTTCGATTGTCGTCATCGGATCGAGGATTAATTTCAGAACTTAGAAACGAAGGGGTTATTATTAGACTTGGACTTTCTTCGGGTCCAATTAATTTGGATCTATCGAAATTTTACCTCCCTATGTATTTACATAAGTTTTGGTCAGGCGGAAAGTCTAATTAACATTTTCCTTGTACATTAGACACCACAGTTAAAAAGTTTTGGCGCAAATCAAGGAAGCTTCATTTAACATTTGTAAAGGTTTAAGCTTAGTAGGGCTTATTTTTTATTAGTTATGAAATTTCATTGAAGGATCTAACGCCACTTTTGGTCAGCCAATAAGGGTAATTAGCGTTTTTCTATTATTTCAGATAGCATTGATTTCTGAAATTGAAAAGTCTGTGTAAGAACATTGGGAAATATTATTTAAATATTATTTGCATTATATCTATTATTAAGGAAGAACTATAATTTTTCAGGTAACTTTTCTCATGGAATTACACGATTTTTGGTGAGAAAACAAATTTTATTTTATTTCTGTCATTTTAGACACTTTTGAATTTAAAATCTGTGTATATATTAAAAATACTTTTGTTAATACTTCCAGAACGTTTCCACGCATTACGATGCATTTTGATTTTTAGGATTTTACAATAAAATTGAACTTGCACAATTTTTGGTTACTCAACATGAAAAATTAGCGTATTGATATTATTTCATAATTTTTTTATTTCAAATTCTGCATGCACATTATAAATACTTTATTTAATACGTACAGAAGATTTTACCTCACTAAAATGTATTTGGAATATTTTAGGAAATTTTATTTATGAAATTATACGATTTTTGATTAATCAACAAGAATTATTCGCGAATTTCTCTTATTTCGGAAACTAATCATTTAAAAGTCTATATAATTCTTAAGGAGTCTACATTGAATGCTTTTTGAGTGTTTCAAGTCAATGCGACGTGTTTTCAATTTTTCTGGAAATTTTAGGCACTTATTAAACATGATTTTTGATCAGCCAATAAGAAAAACTCGTATATTTACATGTACTCTTTAAAACAATTAATTCAAAGCGGTGTTTGAGTGTCAAGTGAATTTCACAATACTTCTAGCGAATTTCAGCTCATTATGATCAATTTTAAATTTTATATATATCAACTAACACGTTTTGTTAGACAATCAACCAAATAAAGTAATATATTTCTATCACATAAAAAAAGTAGTGACTTGAAAGCCTATGACGGAATCTTCTTACTATGTAATTATTTAATTATATTTAACAAATTTTTTATTATCATTATTATTTTTATTATTAGGATTATTTAGTATAATAATAAATATATTTGAAATTGTGTTAAAATAATTATTTTGACATAATTTGGAAAAATGGGCTTTCTTTCCTTTAATTATAGCTGAACAGGTAATACAAAAGGATGAAATTTATCGTAATCAATCTTTGATATAAATCGATATCATTTAATTCCGGAATCCTTAGATTGCAAATCTATTTTTTTAATTTATAATCAAGATAGAAATTATCGATTGGTTGGGTGCTGTGGTTTTCTCCTTTGCATCCACACAATTCGGTATACGAATCGAGATAATCGAAGACGTATCTCAAAAACTCTCCCGACGAAAACTTAATCGTCCCCCTTTCGCTCCTTAATATTCCGAAGGGGTATCCATCCAACCCGTTCGCCGTGTGTCCTGATGACTTTATTAGCGTTGTTCGCCTCGGCCGCTCATAACCATAAAAATTAATATTTCATGAGTGGGTAGGTATAAATAACCGAGGACTCGAGGCTTCGTTCGTGTTCGCATGCAGAAAGTTGGTGTAACTTAAAGTTCCTTACACTATAATTTGGAAAAACATCGGTTATACTCGAACGGAGTGGGAAGAGGGGCGAGATCGATAAGGGCGCCCCCGTACAACTTTGTATTAATGAAATCTGCTATTATTCCGAATGGATGGATGGTAGAGGGTGCGCTGTTATTTTCCCTTCAAGTTTAAAATACATCAACGAACCATACGAGCCGTAATCTACACTAGTGAACAACACGCAGTACAACGTAAAATGACGTGAAATTAGCCAAACTTAATATATAGCGAAGACTCTCAATCAACAAGTTCGTACTAAGTCAAGAAATAAGACCCAGCCTGCCTAACAAGACTTTTTATAAGTAAATAGGTCCTAAAATAAGGACTAGAAAAAGGTCTATTAATCGATCAATACTTCCTAAAAAAAATCCCATGACATACCAGGCTGAAAGGTAGATTTATGGGTAGGATATATAGTAATATAACACACGATGTGTCAAAAAAATGCATACGAGGTGTGAATAAATACAAACGTCAACATTTTAAAATATTTGCAAATAACTTTTTCTCTGTACATTTCTCAAAGATATGTTTTATACAAAAGTTGTTCGCGTCTATAAGAGCAACAAAAAACCTAAGTAATATTTTTCTCCCAGACGCGAAATATTTTTTTAATTTCTTTTTGACAAAAATATCTTTATTTTTGTACGTTTTTCGACAGATTGTTTTATACAAAAGTTGTTCGTCTCTATAAGAGCAACAAAAAATCTTAGTAACATTTTTCTCTCAGACGCGAAATAAAGGTTTTTTTATGTTTTTTTTAAATAACCACCCGCCATTTTGAAACCGCTGGACCGATTTGGCCCATTAACGAACTCGACCGAGATATTCGGCCAACGGATTTTTGTTCCAACTTTTGTATCGATACGTTAAACTAGATGTTATAAAAATACAAACGTCAAAATTTCTAACTTTTTGCATCTAACTATTTTTATGTTCATTTCTCAAAAATATGTTTTATACAAAAGTCGTTCGCCTCTACAAGGGCAACAAAAAACCTAAGTAACATTTTTCTCCGAGACACGAAATAAGTGTTTAGTTTTTTTTTTAAAAAATAACTTTTTTTCTGTACATTTCTCGAAAAAATGTTTTATACAAAAGTCGTTTGCCTCTATAAGAGCAACAAAAAACTCAAGTAACATTTTTCTCTCAGACGCGAAATAAAAGTTTTTTGATTTTTTTTTTGAAAATAACAAGCCGCCATTTTGAAACCGCTATACCGATTTGGCCCATTAACGAGCTCAACCGAGATTTTCGGCCAACTGATTTTTGTACTAAATTTCTTTGTGATTCTTTAAAAAATGCGACCTGTAGCTTGCCGACAAATTTCGTTATATCCGATATACTCGAATGCAATACTAGATATAAATCCACCAAAATAATAGAACACTAAATCGAAAAACTTTAATATATTGAATAGGACTTCAAGTAAATAAGTCTTAAAACAAGGAATAGCACACTAAGTCTTGTTGAGTTTAAACTGGGGGAATGGATTCTTATAGCTTGTGACTTACAACAAGGAAAAGAATGCACAGGACTTTTCCTTCGACAATTAGTTTATTTCAATAAGTTTTGGGTGCGCGGAGAAAGATACTGAGTTCTCTTTTATAAAAGAAAAACGTCACTTAAACAGTTTTCATCCACAAAAATTTAGCTTCAACCAAAGCTTGATTCGCGAAAATCTCCACTTTGACAACTTACCCCCTCACCACCACCACCACCCCTTTTTCATCCGAAAGGGGGCGCTATTTTCGGGGCCACACGTCTATATATATAGTACGCATAAAGTGAACTCTTCCTCGCTCTCTGAATAATCACCTAAGGACCGCTCCAGGTCTCTCGACACTGTTAAATGTGAGCGTTTCACTTTGAGGATATTAAAAATTCTTTGAATTCCCCCAAATGAATTCGCTAAACGTTATGTTGCGAGGTTTTTCCGCTGGGGAGATGAATTTAATTCCGGGACGAGTTGAGGGGGCAGGCTCACTATTACGGAGAGGGATTGATGTCGTTTAGAGGGGAAAAAATACAATTTGAGACTGTTAAAAAATAACGACGAAAGGGGAGGCCGGCTCGTGGAAACAGTTTTAAAGGGAAAATTTGTGTTTACAATGAAGTAACTCGAAAGCTTTCCAAACTAAATTTAAGGTTATTTGTATTAGTTAAAGTGGCTTTTCCCATTCCAGACCAACTTAATGGAAACTTAAGATGAGGAGTTCAGCTAACCACTGCGATATGTGGGTTATCAACGATCTACCTCATTACGTAGTCTATCCTTCTGAGATGTATTTTAAGGCAACTGATCTCCAAAAAGATTATCTCCCTTAAATCATAGTTATAAAAATCAGCACAAAAGGTGTTTAAGGGAATGTTATTGAATTTTCCCTTTTTTGAATCTGGCTGGAGTCGGTGCACTCTTTTTTGCCCTACTACTTAGTATCCTTTCAATTATAGATATTGAATTTTGTGGACATGAAGGCTCTTTTTGAGTCAATTATTTTCTCTGATTTCCTGAGGCTACTTTTCTTGTTCCAAATCAATAAGTCTTCTTTCTCCTCCACTTGACCCTTTGTTTTTCCTTTCCTTGGTCACCTTGACTTACATCCATTTTGGTTGTCATAATACTCGTTGACTTTTGAATTATTGATATTTTTTATTTCCTGAGGTTCGTTATGTTTTGAATCATTTATTAGTCCTTTAGCCTTTCCCAATTTCCTGAGATGACTTCTAAAATAATACTTCTCTCTTCTCGTCCAGTTGACTCTATGTTGTCCTTTTCCTTATTCACCATGGCATAAAGCTCTTTTGATTAATGTAAGATTCGTCGTTTTTTGAGACATTTACTTTCCCTGTAAGCCTTCCTGATATCCCAAGATCCAATTCTTTTTTCCGAGCCAACAAGTCTCCTCCGTGTGTACCTGATTTTATATAAAATTGAGCACCTGGTTCCTTACTTCTCCCTCTTGGTTCTTCTTTCCTCCGCGTAGCGGTATTTTCTGGGTTGTCCTGGTCGTCCTGGAGGTCCTCTTAATGTATTTTTATCTTCCGTGGTTAGTCTTCCTTGATTGCCGTCTTGGGTCTTTTCCTCTTTGATCTTGCGTCTTCGTCCTACTCCGTTGCCTTCCTTATTAGTGGGTTCGTGTGCTCCATTGCCTTGATGATCGTCTTCCTCGTCCTCTTCTTGATGGTCTTCTTCAGCTCTTCGATGCGAAGGTCCCGTCGTAGTTGTTCTTTTCTCATATACATGGTGCGTCCGTCATTCTTCTCATCGCTTGGCTCTGTATCCTCTCCAGTTTCTCCAGGTGCGTCCTTGCTGCTTGTCCCCACGCTGCTGTTCCGTATGTCATTATTGGTCTTATTCCTGCCAGGTAGATCTTCCTCTTGGTTTCCAGTCTCAGCTTACTCCGTCGTCCCAGTGGTCCCAGTCCGTTCAATCGGTCTTTCGCCTTCTTCTCGGTCTCCTCTATGTGCCTTCTCCATGTAGGTCCTCGGTCTGTGTGGATTCCTAGATATCGTACTTCTTCCTTCTATTCCAGTTCCTTTTGCCCTATTATGATGTTGGTCGTCGGTGTCTCGTCTTCGGTCCTATGTATGTTGCCTCTGTCTTCTCCGCGTTAATTTTTATGTTCCATTTCTACGTCCATTTGTAACAAGTCTCCTTCCTCCTTAACTTTTGAGTCAACCATTTAACGTGAGTTTCACTTTGTTCTGCAGGACGACCGTCCCAACTCCAGAACTGCACCCTGATGAACCAGACGTCGAACTCCCTCCAGGTCGACTGCCTGGAGGGTTTCGACGGCGGCCTGCCGCAGAGCTTCCTCATGGAGATCCTCGAGCTGCCCACGTTGAGGTTGAGGTACAACAGGACGATCTACAGGACGCCGCCCTCCTTCACGGCCAAGGGGCTCGAGGAGGCGACCAGCTACAGGATCATCTTGTACGCGGTCAACGCGAAGGGCAAGAGCGACCCGACGATCATCGATCCCGTCACGTTCAAGGGGGTCGCCAAGCTGCAGGGTGAGTCCCTTAAAGTGTTAATTCGCTTCGCGTTTAAGTGACTGTTTCCGGTTTGTTCCTCTAGTTCTTATATTTCGTATTGTGACGTCAATGACTCGGTTTACCGCGATCGCGTATACTTCGTCCAGTCAGAGTTGGAACGGCAACAGAAACACTTAATGGCTTTTTAAGTAGCGAAAAGCCATGCCGCCTGGTCGTCCATGGGCGCATCATTACGGATAATAACTCTAACAATGAATTAACTTTCAAATAGAATAAATAAATGGCACACACATACACACACCACTGCTTTCTCGAGTATAAGTGCCGAAGAAGACTACACCTGCTCCATAGAAGAAGAAGATACAAACGAAGGGCCGCTGTCTTAAAAAAAATTGCGACCCAATGGACCCTTTAATTCTTTATCTGTAGATAACCATACATTCACATATACGATTTCACTTGGGCGACTGCACGAACACGAACACCTGCATTTTAAAATATACCAGTGCGTTTCTGAATAAGCAAAGAAATAAGTCCCATGGTTTTGTATAGAGATAACGGGCTCTTTTCGAATGTCCTCGGTAAATTCAGATTTTGTTTAGTGTTCCAATTGCTACTGGTTAGAGTATACCTTGGTGCGCATTATGTGGTGCGGACAAAGGAATTTTAGGGTCTTTTAAATCAAGGGTAATATTGTCACGAATCGACTTCGCAATAGCGGAACCAGGCCGAGCTTGATCAGCAGTTACCCAAATCAACATGGCTTGATCTCACAAAAGAAACTTCTGGCCATTGAATTAGACCAAGCAACACACGTTAAATAACAAACATTAGTAATCTGAATAAATAGGGGGGCCTGCATCAGTCAGAATCAGTAATTATTGATCTAGCATCCTGTGACGCTGCCCGTCTGCTTTCGTGTCCGCCTGCTGCCCTTTGTGAGGAGAGATGTTTTCAGTGAAGCGAGTCCTTTAGCAGCTACCCCTCCAGGCCCCCTGGGGACTTTTGTAAGCACACATTTATACACCATTTCATTACCTTTTGGTGCTCTTTTGTGTTTTGACCCTTTATTCATGTTCGCTTTGCTTTGCCGCCCTTTAACACGGGCTAGGAGTTCTACCAACAGTTATTTTGGTAATATGCTCAGCCAGATCCCACTTAAGATATTTACGCAATTATAGAGCTTACTTGCAATGAGGTTTAAGAAACAGGTAGCCGTAAATCAATTAACGAAGTGCCAAGTAACAGCCCAAACGTCCCCTTCGAGTCCGGGAAGCTTTTATTTAACGACAGTTCGGTGTGAAACAACTCCCAAAATATCAATCGCTTGTTAGATACATTCAATACACTTGGATATAATTAATCCAATTTTCTTCCCCATCTCAGCCTCTTCCTCCTCTCCCATTCTCCCTTCCTCTTCCCTTACGTAATACTTTCGGCGAGGCCTTTTCGGGGGCGATTTCGCACACGCCATTCCGAGTGAAATATGACGGCGCAAAGGTTTTTTAATTCGCTCACCGGCTAATACAAAAGAGGGCGCATTGTTCGCAGCGAAAAGGACCAGAGTACAAACCACGGAACGTTTTATATATTTTTTTTATTCACGGCCGAAGCTTTTTAAGTAATTGCGTGGAATTCGCTCCGTGCTCTGCCCCCCCCCCCCTCCTCGTTTTTTCTCCCCGCGTAGTATGTGCGAGGCTAACACAATAGGCTGGAAAAGCGGGAAATATTAATTCCGGGCCGCTTTTCTCCTCGTCGCCGCCGGAGGAAATCGATTCGACATCGCTTTCACCGGCGAGAGGCAAGAGATAGAGAGAAACTGAAAGACAAAAGTCGGTATGTGAACAGCCCCATCTACGAAAGTCATATATAAAACTAGATATAGTTTTGACAGTTCTTTACTTACTAACAAGTACTGGAATGGATTCAGAGCCATTTACGAAAAGTTAACAAGCATAGTTTTGTCGGTTATCACTTCATACTTATAAAACATGCGAGAAGTAGAGTAGCTAGAATGCTACTAATAAGTATTAGAATGGATTCAGATCATCCCTTGTCCATTTTAAGCTTCGTTGCTTAATAATAAATTTTAAGTATAGTCATTGAGTTAGCTAACTAGATCCAATCCAGTTTTCTTAAACAGATCAGAAGATATGAATTTCATTCCTTACTTTTGCACACTTTCAGTGTTGTTAAGTAATTAATTACAATTACTTAAAAAAACAATTGAATTGCTTTCATTGTAATTGAAGCAGTAATTAATTACTTGCTTTCCAATTGTAATTGACTAGTAATTCAATTACTCGTTTCGGTACAATTACAATTACATTTTCAATTACTTTTCACAATTACATTCTACAAAACTGCTTTTAATATTTTTAGTAGGTAATATTATGTAAGTAGCTTAAAGTTGCTTATTGTGGGTTCTGACTACCTGGTTTCTTTAACGCAACTCTATCACTGTCCCAACCAGTGATTAGCATTAACGATTATCTCTTCGTTTTTTGACCTTATGGCATAATCATAATTATCTATTATAATTTTAACAAGTATATTTTGTTGGAGCAGTTTGTAGCATAGATGGGCCACATCAAGTACAACCCTTTTTTTTCATTTTGAATTCACACTTTTTGTAAAAAAAATGTATAAATTTCAGCTTTTCCGTACAAAAGTGTGAGTTTACACTTTTTTACGAAACAGTTTAAATTCACACTTTTGTTACGGAAATGCAGAAATTTACACTTTTTTACAAAATTTCGTAAAAAGAAGGGTAAATTTACACTTTTTTTACGAATTTACTTAAAAAAAAACATGGCATGAAAGGCTGAAACGTAGATTTATGGGTAGTGGGTAGGATATATAGTAATATAACACGATATGTCAAAAAAATGCATACGAGGTGTGGAAAAATACCATCGTCAAAATTTTAAAATATGTGCAAATAACTTTTTCTCTGTACTTTTTTCAAAGATATGTTTCATACAAAAGTTGTTCGCCTCTATAAGGGTAACAAAAAACCTGAGTAACATTTTTCTCTCAGACGCGAAATAAAAATTTTTTGATTTTTGTTTGAAAGTAACAAGCCGCCATTTTGAAACCGCTAGTCCGATTTGGCCCATTAACGAACTCGACCGAGATATTCGGCCTACTGATTTTTGTTCCTAATTTGATATCGATACGTTAAACTAGGTGTTAATAAAATACAAACGTCAAAATTTCTAACTTTTTGCATATAGTAACTATTTTTATGTACATTTCTCAAAAATATGTTGTTTACAAAAGTCGTTCGCCTCTACAAGGGCAACAAAAAACCTAAGTAACATTTTTCTCCCAGACGCGAAATAAATTTTTTTAATTTTTTTAATTGAAAAGCAAATGTAATTGTAATTGTAATTGTCATTTCAATTACAATCGCATAATTTGTAATTGTAATTGTAATTAATTACTTATTGTGAAGTAATTTTAACAACACTGCACACTTTATAACATAGAACAAATAGATGCAACAACTAGTACTTAACTTTCAGCTAGTTTATCATATTATTAGCTTACGAATCTTATGTCGGATATATAAAATTATTATTTTTCAAAAGTGTTCAGGATGAATGGGAACGAAGTGTCGGAGACGGGGAGAGCGGGAGGGAAAAAAGAATTGAATTAAA
Organism: Cryptocephalus moraei; assembly: GCA_946251905.1. NCBI lineage: Eukaryota > Metazoa > Arthropoda > Insecta > Coleoptera > Chrysomelidae > Cryptocephalus > Cryptocephalus moraei. The sequence continues at coordinate 280,709 of OX276466.1, read as the reverse complement.
CATGAACGGAACGGAAAAAGTATGGTAATGAAAATGACAGCTCGAAGAGTGAGAAGCCAAAAAATAATATGATAAATGGGGTTTATAAAATGCAAATTGTCTTGAAAATAGAAAATCTCAGACGTTATAGACGTTTTCATGGAACCCAGCCACGTTTAGGGCATTTTCTACGAAATTAGGTTATTGCAAAAATATATCTCAGAAACGTTACTTTACGTTCTACGTCCTACTATATTTGATTTTACAAATTCTCCATTAAATCTCTCTGTATTAAGACAACTCGAGCTTTCGACAATTCCCTGTGAAACGTCGAATTAAGTCGAGCTTTCAAATCTAATATTGTGCACTTTACCGATTCCTACGCATATATATCTACTGTAGTATTCCAGTCCTTAATGTTTGCTTTCCATTTGTCGGATTAACTGCAGTCGAAAATTTATGCGGGGAAGGTAAACTCCGTTAAATACCTGAGAGGGTGTTTTGTTCTCTTTTTTAAACTTTCCTAACGGTACTCGTACCTTTTTTCCTTGAAATTCTCGCTCGACAATTCGGAATCCCTCTCTCTATCTCTCGGAGATTTCTGTTTTATTCGTCGATTTGATGTTAATGGGAGATCCTTTGAGGGATGGAGTGTCGGGACTGTTTTTCGTGAATTCGGAACCTTAAACTTTTTTTATTTTTCCTGTAAGACGTTTGCCTCATTTTATTAACCTTATTTTAATATTTAAGTTTCCATTAATTGCGATTAAATATTTGATCAAACATCTCTTCAGGATTTAAGGTCATTGTAGCCTACAAATCCTAATTATTCAGCTCCAGGTTGTTTATTTCCACTTGTACAACTTTCCTACCAGCATTCTCGAGAAAATGGCGAATGTGATTTTCAGAAATACCGCCAAGGAACACAGGAAAGCCAGAAAAAATTTGTTTGCAAATTGACTAACCATGCTTCATGGAAACCAAAGTAAACAGACAATTATCCAGAAATTCTAAATCCAATTGCAATAATTTTTACTGGCAATAAAATTCTACCTCTATATATATAAAAACGAATTGCTGTTCGTTTGTCTCGCTTAAACTCGGGAATGGCTGGACCGATTTTGCTGAATTTTGATAAAATTGCTTTCAAATGACGTCATTTGGTGCAACGCATATTGTACGGGAAAATTTCATGCCCACTTTCAAGGTAGTTTTTGATATATTATTTATCAAAAATTTGAAAAGATTATAATAGAATTGCAGATACAAGGACAGTTTGCGGAATCAACTTGGAGTTTCCCTGTTTCGCGCATGGGCAATTATACGTCGCGTGTTCGCGAGTCGTAAAACCATGACCTTTATATATTTACGCACCGCAAACAAATACAAAAAGTATAGTACATCACAAAGCCTTAAATTGATTATGTGTATAACTGTGTTGCATTTAATTTAATGTAGATAAAAATTTTCTATTAAGTTATGATCATATTTTTCAAAAATATATGTAGGTGATAGGAAGTTCACCAGTTCATCTATAAATTTTATTTATCTTTCTTTTTTAAACTTTACGTGGCATTGCAACGCATGCCGGGTACGGCTTGAAGTTAATAATATCCTCGGGGAAATGTTGTACGCTTTCAGGTACACTCAGGACGATACTGTGATTAATTATTAATCTCTCTGGAACTATGAATTGGTTGAGGAAATGTTTGAAATCGTCCAGCAATGGACGAAGGAGTATTGAAATCTTTTCGAGTAGGTACCTACCTCCAGGTCGCTATACCGACTCCCGGATATAATTAAGGAACCTCCTGTGACGCATCGGGTCCGTGTGCTAATCCCGTTTCTCTTTGTCGCAGGTTCGACGGCGGCGATGCCGATCAGCCCGCTGATCCTGATCCTGCTGGGTACGGCGGGCATCCTCGCGACCGGCGTCTGCCTCGTCCTCGCCGCGCTCTGCCGCCGCCACTTCATCCGCCCCCACCGCCACCATCTCCACCACCATCACCACCACCAGCAGCAGCAGCAGCATAACAGGCGGCACCGCAACGGCACCGCCGCCGCCGCCTCCGACGCGAACGGCGGCTCGAAGCACGTCCCGATGGAGGCCGTCATCGAGGCGGACGACTTCGTCGTCGACGGCGGAGGCGGCCTCGGCCTCGGCCTCGGGGCGACGCTCGTGCACCGGCAGGTCGCCGTCGAGGCGGCGGCGAGGGGCGGCGGCGACGGCGCCGACCCGGACATCATCAAGAATCAGTACGGTGAGCGGATCGATTATTTATTATTATACATCGACACTTGCTTGACATCACTTTCATTTTACGCTGCTCTTAGCCGTTTCCATCTCTGCCTCGTGGAAGCAGCAGCTCCACTAGCTCGACGACAACCTAACTCCCCTATTCACTTAATAGAACGACCTCGCAGAACTCTTCTTAAACCTCCACATTCAACAAAAGTTCCTCCTTTCCAGGAGGCCACAGGACCCCTTTGCCTTCAAGCCTCTTCCCCATTCGTCCCCTCTCTTCCGACCATCTCTCACACTCCAGGAGAATGTGGTCTGGCGAGCCTTCGGCGGCCCCACACTCGCATCCAATTCTATACCTGAACTCTGAGAAGTTCCCGTGCCCTGTTATCATCTCGACGACCTTTCTTCTCATGACCAGTTTACCCTTTTCTTACCACCTAGATATTGACGGAATGAAATTGTTGCTTGTCTCCCATCGTTGTTGCCATTTGACCCCTAAACTTCCGCTTTATCCTCCTCCTCGTCCACCCTTCCTCCTGTCTGTCAACTGTTGCCTCCCCATATGTGATATTGATACCTGTTGCTGCCTCGTAAATGGCCAGTCTCTCTGCCACAAGCAGATCTATTGGGATCACTCCCGCTAGGATCGCCACTGCTTCCTTACTGACCGTCTTGTAAGTCCCTGCCACACGCAACGGCATGTTCCTCTGTGCTGCTTCTAGAATTCTGACCCCATGCAAGAGCATGGAAGAGTTTCTTGCATTTTGATGCAGTCTCCCTCGCGTGACTCATCATAGTCATCATAGACTCATCTGGAGTCTAGATGGACTCCCAGATACCTGACCGTTCCCACCATTCTAATGCTGGTCCCCCAGATTTAGATATCAGGGAGAGTATGGGGATACCGAAAAATCTCATTCTTCTTCTTATTCTTTCTATTATGGATAACCATATAGGTAGGCTACTGCCTGTTCATCGCCAATGTGTCTACCCCGAAAGATCAAGTCCAGAATTCTCGCCATCGTTTGGGTAATCTTTTTCCTATTGGTTTATTCATTTTTACATTTCCAACGAGTCTGCTGTCGTCCATTCTCTTTATATGTTTGTCTTCACCCACTCCCTATGTCCTGTATTCCGCATTTGCTGTCTGATATCGTCGTTCCGTATTCTGACATGCAGTGTTTTGCCTTGTATGCTCCTTAATGTTTTCATTGCGACTGTTCTCATCATCTGTAGAGTTCTGCTTGTGTTATATAGTATTTTGATTTGATATTTGTTCTTCAAGGCAATTTCTTTTAGGCATCTCGAGATTCGAGCCGCTTTCATTGTTTGCTCTCTTACTTCGTTAGAAAGATTTCCTTGACACGTTATTTCTACACCCAGATATTTAAAGTGGTTTACCTGATCGATACTTTTCAAACCAATTTCTAGCTTACATCTCATCAGTTCTGTAGATTTGGTTTTCTAGATGTTGATGATCATGTTTAGTTCGTTTGATGCAGTGTTAAAAGAGTGTAGTAACCTTTGAAAATTGCCTTCAGAGTCTGCAATAAGGATAACATCGTCAGCATAACAGACCGCTTTTGTATCCAGCTGTTCTAGTGAGATTTTCTATTATTTTATCCATTATCAAATTGAATATGAAAGGACTGAGTGAATCGCACTATCTAATACTCTGATTTTTGTTCTCTGAATGACGTTTTCTTTTTCGAACAATTAATATTAGTACTATCAGTATTTCTATCACGTTATATTGTATGTATGGGTATGTTACATATCGGTGTTACTAATCTATTTATTTTTAGAAAGGCGACCGATTCACGGCTTCATGAAAGTATACGAACCGCCTGATACGAAGGAGGACGATGAATTAGAGGACGATGGGGACGAGTACCACTTCAGACATGTTGCCAAAGATATCACACATCTCCCTTCTAATCATACGGTAAATACAATACAAAAGATAAAAATGGTAACTCTACCGAAATGAAATTGTTTTCTGATGGAAATACTTCAGTATTCTTCACTATTCATCTTCTTCCAATACGTTATGGTGAAATCCTGAAATAATGCTTATGCCTTCAGGACCTTTTAAGGATTAAAAAAATACTGGAACTGGGAAATGGTTGTATTTTTAAAAATTAATTTTCTATTTAGTTGTTTTTGAATAGATTAGGAGCCAATTTTTGGATATTTTCAAAATCCCCATACTGTATACTTCTGGAGCTCGTTTCCTTGGAGTTTCTATCGAAACGTTCTACTAATTAGATGGATATCTAACCTAAACCCGAAAAAGTTTAAAAAAATTTAATTTCCCCTCGAAAAGATTTGCGCTTTGACTTCAGTTATTTGTAGGAAAGCTGTCTTAAATCTTGGATTGTCCAAAATATGGTGAACTGATGAAATATTGTCTGTAGTTCTGATTTCATGAGTTTTTCAAAGTTTCCACTGTGAACTGTTAGATTTTTAGAAGTCACATAGGGTTATCACTTAGTATATCTTTTGTTTTTAGATTTATAGAAGCCTCCAGAGGCCCCCGAACCGTACGGCCCTCGCCCCCCTGACGGGCTCCCAGACGCTGACGCACAAATACAGGAGTCCCGAGGTGGTCACCACCTCTAATCGGATACAGGAGAGTTGCATATAAGTGTCGTTGTTTTTATCATTGTATTATAAATTAATGTAATTATTTAAAAAAATCAATGGAAAAGAAATAAACCATGAATAAAAAAATTGTCGACAAAAAATACAATAATATTAATAATGATGATGATATTAATAATAATTATAATAATAACGACTGGTTTGGAGTTTTATTTAAGTGAAGTACCTAGAAATGCGAGTGTTCTAAGGATGTTAGAGGTAAGACGAGAGATGCGGAAGATTTATTAGAGAAATGGATTTAAGAAAGATTAAATTTTAACGTTATTTTATTGGAACATTTTGTTTCTCTTCTCGTCTTCTCTTCTATTCCTACTCTCCTGTGGGTCCGCATTTTTATACGCGTTTCCTTTAAGAAACTTCTCGGAACTCCCAGAATATGTTTTTGAATGTCGGAGTTTGGAACTGGTCCTGATGTTCCTTGGGGAACTCGGAAATATGTTCTTCTAAAATGTTGTATCAATTCGTGAATAATTCCTTTGAATTTTGAAATTGTTTTAGTGTGATTCAGCAATTTTACAGGGATGCTTTGGGATTGCATCAGATTGTTTAGGATCGTCCTGAAATATTTCTCAGATTTATATGCAGATAACCCACCGTTTATGCATCTTATTTAGGATCCTGGAATAATCCAAAAAGATCCTCGTAGAAATGTTACTCGTTTTTAAGTATCCTCCTTTAGAAATTTGTTCCGTTAGTTATGAATCGCTCTGACATTTCAAAATAATTTAAAATCCTGATCCTTGCCCGATTGAGACCCCAAAAAATGTTTAAAAAACTTCATCAATTTGTAATTGGATAGATAATTACACCTTCCAGCTTGTTTAGACATAATTACTCATCGAGTACCAAAATAAAATTATTAAGTGTACGTAATCAAATAGACACAATTTTACTTTTTATCTTAACATTACATCAATTTGATCGTAAATATTTGAACCTTAAGTAATAAGTGATACAATTGACAATAAGTACGGAGCCATCCTCGTACAATCCGCGTTATTTTTAATTTCCATTTCCTGACCTTCATTAGCAATTCCCGCTACATCTGGCGTGTATTTATCTGGAGAGCTCGCGGAGAATTTTTATCGAACGTAGAAACGCTCATGCGACGCAGCCGGCAAGTTTTCGATTAAACCAATCTGTCGTGTCCTTCCCTCGGGAACATGCTGGCCTGTATCCTGCTCCTCGTCGCCGTCCTGCTCGTCTTCCACCACCTCCTGATCAAACCTCTGGGTTACTGGAGGCGCCTGGGGGTGAAACAGCTGAGACCCTTGGACCACGTCTTCACCAATTGGTTCCTGTTGGCGAAGAAGCAGAGCGCGGCGACGCTCCTGATGGACCTGTACAAGAACTTCCCGGAGGAAAGGTACCTGAATCGTAGAATCGAATTTCTTTCCTTTAGTCCAGGGAAATAAGCAAAAAACATATCTGTTGATTAATGTTTTTTAACTTTTTGCTTACAATTAGAAAATGAAAGAGGTTAATGATAATTTATTGTAGCAATTTTCTTTAAAACATCAAAAAAGCTATAAAATGGCGTTTTTGAATGTCAATAAACATATTTATTGCTTGGAAAATTGCAAAATAAGGCAACAAACTTATTTAACAATAACGTCCATCTGTGTCCAGGTATTACGGCTTGCACCAGTTCAACAGGCCGGGCCTGTTCGTGCGAGACGTCGATCTGCTCAAGCAGATCATGATCAAAGACGCTGACCACTTCACGGAGCACAGGTTCACGCTGCCGGGCGAGGTGGATCCGCTCGTCAAGAAGAACCTGATATCGCTTAAAGGTAAATGGGGAGAGGAGCGAGTCTAAGGTCCGCGTTCGCAGACCACACTAAGATATAAGGAAGCCTCGTTTCTTTGGAATTGAAATTCGCTTCCTTTATTTAAGGAAGCTAAGGACTTCCCGATGGTTTTCTAACCTCACACGTATTGCATTGACAGTATGTAGGATTCGGACAGTGTTTCTAGTAGTGAATTTATTCTTGTTGCATTGAAAGTGAAGGAGTTTGAAGATGCAGTAGGGGAAATAATGGTTCCTTTACCGGGAATATATATCAGGGATACTGAAACCCCCATAGAACAACATTCTGAGGAAGATTTTAGTATAGGTAAATGGGTACCTACGAACACTTTGATACATCTTATTATTGAAAAATTGGCAAGGCATGACAACCGAGGACTTGCAACTGCTGATTGCATTGCGTTTTTATGCAAGCAGCAGCAGTTTCCAGCAATAATATCTGCTACAAAACAATCTAAAAGTCTGCACCTTTTCACAGCGTTTCGAATCTGAATTACGTTTTCCATCCACTTTCAACCCCTCCATCTAGGTCAAGAGTGGAAAGAAATGCGCGCCATACTCACCCCCACCTTCACCGGCAGCAAGATGAGGGTGCTCTTCCAGCAGATCAGCGACTACGGCCGGACGTTCGCAAGCTACTTCGAGGAGCGAGGCGAGGAAGTGCTGGAGCTGGAGATGCAGGACACGTTCACCAAGTTCACCAACGACGTGATCGCGTGCAGCGTCTTCGGCGTCCGGATCGATACGCTGCGGGACCCGCAGAACGATTTTTACGTCAAAGGGAGGAAGGCGACCGACATCACTTCTTTCAGTAAGCAGTACAAGTTCATGATGGCGATGGCTGCGCCCAAACTCTATAAAGTGAGTGTCCGAAATTAGAAACAGATTTGGGGTTATGTGGGGGCAATATTGGTGAAGTCTGGTAACCTGGAGAGATGTAGAGGTATCTAGTGAGGTGTTTAAACATATCCAGGAAACCTTCTGAAGGTTGCAGTCATTAAAACACTCTCTGTGGAGACATTCTAAGTTTTCTTGGATTAGGGCACTTCGATCCAGGACCTACTCGCCTTAAGCATGAAGACCAAAAGACTTCATCAGAGGTACAGAATATAATCCTAACCATATCTATGACTTTTCACTTTCACTTTTCAGTTCCTGAACCTTCGCCTTTTGGAGAAGGACGAAGTGGAGTTCTTCACCGAAATCATCACAGCCTCCATAGAAGCTCGTCAGAGTCAAGGGATCGTTCGCAAGGATATGATCCACCTACTCATGGAAGCCAAGAGAGAAGCCGAGGAATCCAACAGGAACTCCGCAGGTAAAACCGAATTTCCTGCTCTAACGATACCATTCGATCAACTCCTCTTCCAGAGGCGTCGAAGATGGAGCTCACCCTCGACGACATTGTGGCCCAGGCGTTCATATTCTTCTTCGGCGGCTTCGAGTCCGTGTCCAGGCTCATGTGCTTCATGGCGCACGAGCTGGCCGTCAATCAAGACGTCCAGGATAGGTTGAGGGAGGAGATCATAGATACCAACGAGGCGTGTAACGGGGAATTGACCTACGAGGCTCTGACTGGGATGAAATATCTGGACATGGTGTTATCAGGTAAAGTCACAATAACGTAATAACCTCTAGAACGCCAATCAGATCTGATCAATTTGGTGAAACCATAGGCCTACTTCCTGTGTTTGCGCAGAAAATAGTGTCATCGTGTCGTCAGGGCACGACTAAGGGTTTTTCTTCAATCGCTTTTTCCCTGCAGAGACCCTAAGGAAGTACCCCACTCAAGTCGGCACCGACAGGGTCTGCACCAAACCCTACACCATCGACCCGACGAGACCCGGAGAAAGACCCGTAACCTTAGAAACCGGCACCGTCATCCTCATCCCGACCTTCGCTCTCCACCGGGACCCCGAGCTGTTTCCTAACCCGGACAAATTCGATCCAGAGAGGTTCGCAGAGGCTAACAAATCTGGAATCGGCCAGTACTCGTACCAGCCCTTCGGCCTCGGCCCCAGGAGCTGCATCGGGAACAGGTTCGCCATGCTGGAGACGAAGGTGGCGTTCTTCTACCTGCTGTCCAAGTTCGAGATCCGGCCGATAGGGAAGACAGTCGTCCCGTTGGTGCTGCTGAGGAACTCGTTCAGTCTGAGCGCCGAGGGCGGCTTCTGGCTGGGGCTGAAGAAACTGCAGTGAAGTTTGAAATTTCGGGGCGGTCTCAGCTCGAACGTATTGGGTGCGTTTCAGGTTTCAGTATTTAATCAAGTGATAGAAAACATAGTAGGTACCTACCACAAGGGACTTGTCCCATCAAGAGCTATGAACATGTTCTAAATATGTCATGGTAATGACTGGCATGTCCTGACCAATGAGATGTTAACTGTTAATTATAAACTGTTCAGGACATCTGACTGGAACATATTTCAGCAGGCGTTGAAAATGTCCCGAATATTCCCACGTCGATAATACAATGTGTTTCAAAATGATTGTCATCTAGTCGGCTGTGGAATTCCCATGTAAAATTAAAAAACCCGCCTTGCGAAAATAGGAGTTTCTACTAGCTATACATAACCTCAAAATAACCTACTTAACCTCTTTTAACTTCTGGTTTTTCTCTGTCAAAAGAAAACCAATTCTGAGTATTTGTCTATTTGTAGTATTTGTTTTGGCCCTGAAAAGGGCTGTTAATTACCAGCAGTACTGATTGCCAGTTTCACAATAAATGTTCCAAGTGTTACTTGTTGTCAGAATTAGATAGGTACAAATCAATAGAGCGCGGCACATCAAAAATTACATGCATAGAAATTCCAACGCCAACTAGATAACAATCATTTTGAAACACATTGTATGTATCGGGTGTTTTTTTAAATTTCACCTCATAGTAGGCTGTGGATAGTGTTTGTGAATGCGCCTTACTAAAAAATGTCAAAATTGACATAACCCCACTTTTTTTAATAAAAATTGAGACTGCTCCAATCGGTTACTACTGTCTTGAAAAAGACAGCTTGGCTCTATTAGTTAGGCGTAGATGAGGGAGCTGTCTTTTTCAAGACACTATTAACCGATTGAAGCAGTTTCAATTTTTATTAAAAAAGTGAGGTTATGTCAATTTTGACATTTTTCAGCAAGGCGCATTCACAAACACTAACCACAGCCTACTATGAGGTGAAATTTAAAAAAACACCGGATACAATGTACGCATTAAACAAAACATCCCATTAGACCTAACATATCCAAGTCATTTGGTCACAGAACATGAAACGTTCAATGGGATTTAAGGACACCTTTTGAAACAAACCTACGATGGGTGTGTTACAGGAGAAGTTATGGGCTATAGAGTTGTTATTGGAACAAATTATTAGATTATACTGTTAGAGCACGACATGTCAATGACATCGTAATTTAGTCATGTGACTGGGAATAACCGATAAAACATATTTTGGTCGTCACCTAGAAGACCCCATTTGTTGTCCATACCAGCAGCCACAGACAATGAAATGTAACTTAACCTCGCTAAATATAACCATAACCTAACCTACAAATAAAACGATTTATTTTGTACGTTCACAATGCTACTAATTTCCACTTTTAATAAACTTTTTTTTAATTAGATATTAATATCGATATGGACACTTCATCAAACTCTCGTTTTGATACCCCCACTACCTCCTCCCTCCCTTTTCCCCTCGTTGGCCACATGACTAACGTAACGTTTTCTGTTATACGCTCCGGTGGCTCATCGTGCATTTCAAAAATAGACCGCGCATTATAACTTCCGCCGTTGGACGTGCATAAAGTAAACGCATATTGGTTTAATTGTTTTCTAACCGTACGAACCGACCAATGAACGACGCGGAAAGACGGCTAATTAATATATCTAATTAGTTAGGCTTATTCAGTGCCCGAGTGTTATTAGTGCGTATATGGATTAACTGAAATGGGAGGAATGGATAGGGGGTGGATTTTCTGCGTCTTCCTCTTTGGAGCCCTCGTGAACGGTAAGGAGAGTAATTTGTAAGGGTAACGAGTTAGTTAAGGATTAACTCGTGCGGCAGTTTTTATTTTTAATGGATATTATGTCAACAGCGCTTTTCGGAATTTTAGTAATCCACCGAAATAACTCGTTACGTTCGAGCCTGTTTAGAAATTTTGTTGAAACAACTTAAATTTAACTACTTAACTGTTGATTAATTAAATTTTAACTAATGGTACATGACCCATTGCCCCAAACGAAGTAATAGTTGCTTCTTACTTCTAGTAGGTACTTCTAGTATTAGAATCTACAACTTGTACTGCTCAAAGGCGGATCAAGGAGATAGTCTTGAAGGGGGTAACACTTGTCGATTTCTTTTGTAATTTTAAAAACAGGCAGTTTGAAAACAAATCCTTCAAAATAGATATAGAACCAATATTCAGCAAAGAATTTTTCTATTCATAAGGGGGGGAGGGGGTAATTGCCTTGATACCCCCCCTTGTACCCGCGCTTGGTACTATGTACTAAGTATTTGGTACTTCTGTCTGGTAGTTCCGATTCTACCTAGCAGCACTTATCCCATATAACTTTAGTTTCTTTTTCGTTGTTTTCGTAACGGAAATTTACGCTACACCGATTTTTCGCCATCTGTTGATACAAGGGACGCATTGCCGACGGTTCTCCCCTTAAAAAGGAACGGACGCCATCCGATAAGGGGAGCACGCGTCTCACAGGAAGTTTGTACTTTTTAATATCCGTCGTACGAGATTTTCCCTTTTTATGAAGGAAGTGCGAGTGTGTCACCTTCAAACAACCCAAAAGCTGGATTAGAATGTAGTACCTACCTACCTACACGTCGTGATTACGAAATAACAACAATCCGACGCGACTTGTAACGTAACACCTTCCGAAAGATTGTATTATTGTAACGTTACGTAATTGTCAACGTCGTTGTGGCGTTAAGTTACATTTAAATACATATCGCCCGTAACGAGATACCTCTACTGCTCTTGAAGACAATACAAGTAATCGCCCGCATGTGTTCTTTTAATTTTTATTAACTCAGGCGCGAGGTTTGGAGCGGCGGTTATTTTTAACGCCGATCAGATGGGAAATAAGGCGATAAATTCCGAAAATGATGTAAAAATAGACGTGGCGTAAAGATCGGGTAAAATTTAATAAGCTCGATTTAGAATTGAATTTTGGAATAGTTAAACTAAGGTGAAATTTTTTTGGAATACGTAACTTTAATTGAAACAAATGATTACTACACCAGTAGGTGTAGTAATCATATAGCCTAACATCAAATTATCCGACTAGAGTATTGAATTAGTTTTTTTTTTCCTAAGTAAATTAATTCAAAGTGCAATTAACAGGCTTTGAAGTGATAACTTTATCTGGAAATGTAATTACAAAAATAAGCCATTTTCAATTTTGAAACATGATAGCTTCAGGGCAATCATGGGGACATTTTCAGGAAGGAAATTTTGTTAAACAATTAAAAATATTTGTAATATAAATAATAATATAGTAATTGGTAATTTGAATATTTAAAATTATTGTATTTTAGAAAATAATAATTTTCAGCCATTTTTCCAAATGAGGATTTGTTGTTCCTGTTATGGTACGTACTCGGGAAAGCGTCATTTAAATCCAAAATTTGTCGAGAATACAGTAATCAAAACAAAGCTTTGGTAATAGATGCTATCAAAAAAGCAACCTCGTTTAAATTTGCAGTAACGCCTCCTTTCATTCCCATTTAACTCCCATCTGACTGCGCCTAATACAAAAATTATTGTAAATTTTAAATAGTACTTTTAAGATTTTCATATTTTTAAATATTATTTAATATACAAATTTTCACCTCATCCACATTACAAAACAGAAGACCGAGCTCCAAACTGTCTCAATTATAAATTAATGGACCGTTCTGGCCGAATCTGCCAGGACGATTATATTTATTTAACGTAAGCGATGAAAAAATAATTGGAAAACGTTCAAGAGTTCTGTAATAAATAATTACGTGCCTCTAAAAATACCGCGCGAGTCTCGTACTGCGCCTTTTGATACGACGGAACCGGGTTTTTGTCTATCAAACGTATAGCATCTATAAATAACGAAATCGCGAAACGCCCTGTATAAGAAATCCTCTTTTCTACAACCGACGTAAATCACATATGGCGAACAAGCCCGAGGGGAAAGGGGGGGGGGGTAGGTAGCACTTCCGGTAACTACGGTCTGTGGTCAATTCATAGACGGAAGTTACGAATCATATTGTTCAGGTGGATGAACTCCGATTACCGATAATAATTATTCTTTAAAAGAGAGAGAAAAAAGTGAAATATCGAAATAGTTGTCGAATTTGAAAGTTTTAAACACGTTCCGATCCAATGGGGAGTTTGTTTCACATCAGATTTGAACGAAATCGATGTACCAACGATTTTAAGTGCTTACAGTGCATTTCGTAGTTAGCCCGAACCACAGAAATATAATAAACTCTAGAACGCCAATCAGTTGTGAACAATTCGCCACCCCATAGGGCAAATTAAGCTATTTCCGAGTTTGCGCGGTACAGCGCAATTAGGCGGGATATTTCACCGTGTCATCAGGGCAGGACTAAGGGTTTTTGATTTCTGTTTCGTGAATCTGATATGAATAAGTTGTTTGAAAACAGTGCTTTAATCAGCCTTATTAAAGCATTGTTTTTTGTTGGGTTGGTAACAAGATATTCCCTAATGCTGTCTGATGTCTGTCAAAACAAAATTAAAAATAAATATGGCCGCCGCTTCGATCGAATAGGGATGCAAGTATGCATGTGTTGACTATAAGCTATTCGTTTCTGTATTTTGAAAGGTGTATCAAAAAATAAAAACATGATTTCGATTTTATTTAAATCCATTAAATTCAATTTGAAAATGGTGTGAAAATTTACAGATGTCTAGGAAACAGCAGTAATACCAACTTAAATGTCACGATAAAAAAATCTCCAGATATGAAATTTTAAATTGGTAATTTAAACATAAATAAAAATTAAATGGAAGCCGGAACGTAGAAAATGTTGTAAAGTACTCGTTGCAGAAGACATTCCAAGGCCTCGTCCGTTCTAAAACTCGGACTCGGACTTGGAATATGACGTCTTCTGCAACTTGTACTTTAAACTACAACGTGATCAAGAAATACTGTTTAAGTTGGCAATCCTAAATTTTACTTTAAAATGATAGAACTGGAACCACTTTCGGTTGCTCGACATCTACTTCGAGGTTTAACAGTGACAGCATTGACACGAGCGGCGATTCAAATTTTTATTATAAAAATATAAAAATGGTACTATTTACATTAGAACAGGATATTTTTATTAGCATGGCTTATTTTCGGAGTGCAGTTCATTACCCCATTTCTGGATGGCATTACTCCTTGGAATCCACTTTGCCCCAATTTGAAGAAATGTTTCCTGAAGTTGTGTTCACTATCGACGTTTTTAAGCAACACTGCATGCGCATAGTTCAATGATATTTGAATACAGGCAATGTGAAGAAAGGAAAGCCACCTGGTAGACCCCCCGTACTCACTGAAAGTGTGGTGCAAGACGTCAGGGCTCGACTGCAACAAAGTCCTCGCAAATCGGTTAGGAAGCTTTCCCTCCAAACAGGTTTGATCCTTATCAAAAGTTCACTAATTTCCACTTATTCCTAATTTCCCGTATTCCGTTTCGTGACTTTGCAGGTTTATCAAATGAAAGATGTTCCACTGTGTTGAAGAACAAATTGAAATATCACCCGTACAAATTTTCGATGGTCCAGTCCCTTAATCCTCCTGAACGTCCACAACGCGTCCTGAGCAGTAACTGGTTCAATCAGGAAATGAACAATGATGACATCAAGGATAAAACCTTTTTTTTTCGATGAAGCCTGGTTCCATCTCAATGGCTGTTAATTCTCAAAATTACAGCATTTGGTCTGATGAAAATTCACATGCTGTTAGAACAACAACGTTACATCCTACTAAAGTTGGTGTTTGGCTGGCTGTATCGCGGCAGAGAGTAATTGGTCCTGTGTTTTTTAACTTCACGGTTAATTCTGAACGATACATTCAGCACATTCTCCAGCCATTCGTTGCCCAATTAACTGTAGAGGAGCGCGAACATGGCTACTTTCAACAAGATTCGGCTCAAACACATACGGCTCGTGCCACAATGCAATATTTGCGGAAAGTTTTTGGCCATCAAGTCATAAGTACGGGAATCTGGCCAAGTAGGTCACCAGCCCTGACACCTCTAGACTTTTGTTTCTTTGGGCACCTTAAAAACAAGGTGTTCAGTAATGTTCTGCATACACGTGAAGAACTGGAAGCTGCCATTATCGAGGAAGTTACAAATATTTCTCCTCGGATGTTAATTAATGTCTTCGAGAGCCTAAAACGGAGAGTGAATTTATGTTTAGAGCATAGTGCTGCTCAATTCGAGCAGTACCTTTAAATATTGAAGTTTTTTCTGGTGTGGTCCTTCAATCGTAAATAAATTCACGTAACCTAAAATATTTGTGTTTATTTAGCTGTCGCTGTCATGCAGAGATTTCCAGTGTAGCGTTGCAAACCCTTAGGCAAAAAAATCCTCCAGGTAGGATTGCCAACTTAAACAGTATTTCTTGATCATTCTACTATATTACGTTTTCTCGAAATACTACTGAAGTCTAAAATCGACCTTTGTTCCCGTCTCCCCAGCAGTCGACTCTACCGTAAACATAACCGAGCTGAGCATGCCCGAGTCGATAATGCTCGGCAGCACCGACGAGATGGTCCTCGACTGCGACTTCGAGGCGGACGAGCGCGACGAGGACCTCGTCATCAAGGTGTTCTACAACGGCCACCACACCATCTACCAGTGGATTCCCGGGTTCAAGAACCACGGCAGCCTGTCGCACGTCTGGAGGAGCCACCTCGACGGCGACGGCGTCAACCACACCGAGCCCGGCGACTCGCCCATGTTCCTCGCGCTCAAAATCAGGAACATCAGCAGGGAGCTGTCGGGGAACTACACGTGCCAGGTCAGCGGCATCAACAACGAGGCCTCGCAGACCAAGCAGCTGATCGTCTACTGTGAGTATACATAGATGGCGAACTTGAGTTCATCAAGATACGTTTTTTTTATAAGGCGGGTTTAACTATACCTGTCCCGTTTCCCGCATCCTAGTTTCCACTTCTTTCGATCTTTCCAGTCTCCTCTTAAATTTCTGCTTCTTGTGGCTCGGTCGACCCCCTCTCTACATGGTCTTCTTCTATGTCGTCTTTTCACTATTTATACAATTCACATTTGATCAAATATTTCTGATCCGGTTTAATCCGTTCAAAATTATTTCAAACTTCTGATTCAATGGTTATCTTTGGATATTGTATATTTCATTCGAGATTAGTTGAAATTTATACCTCAATCAAGTTTAGCTCACACCTACGATCCAAGCACTGAATTAGTAACAATATGTTCAGAACCACTTCAAACCAATCATTCAAGCCTTAGATTATGTCCACTTCTCTTCAATGAACTTATAATTTAAACCTGTGGTTACATACTCGTCCCTGATTAGTTTACACGAACCATCCAAGCTCTCGCTCGATTAGGTGTACCTACTCAATCCAATATTAGTTGAAACGAACAATCTAAGCGCTTGTTTAGGTTTAATTCATTCCAGCTTAGTTGAAACCTACGATCCAAGTGTAACTGATTCAAGTTTAGTTTGAACGAACAATCTAGAGTTTTGCTTCGATGTGATTTGTTCAAATTCAGTACAAACCTACGATCCGAGCTCTGGATTAGGTACAGTTTATTCGGAATTAATTCAAAACCAACCATTCAAGTACACGTCGTTCACGATTAGTTTTATTTAACGATTAATTCGAGCTTTATGGTCTGACATTTCGTTTATGAGTAGTTTAAACGAACAGTACTCACATTCAAATTGTAATTTTATGAGGTATTACGATCAAAATCCATCTTTAGGTATCGTCCATTTTCAGTAAAACTATTATCGTCTACATACGAGTAAGTATATACGATTCCTAGGGTACACCTTGTACGTATTATCTTTTATGCTTCCTTCCTTGCTCGTTTGGATGAGCACGTGCCACAATTCGTTACACACCGTTAATTCGAAACAAAAGCCGTTTCTTTTATCCGTTAGATTGTAAAGAAGATAACATAAAACGCAAAAGAGTATAAATTCTCACCTCAGCCTATGTGTGATATATTGAAATTCATCAAAAACATACATAGACCGTGCTTATGGAGACGTTTCTTTCAATTTGGTTTAATTTTTCTAACATCTGTTTTGACCTTTTATAGACCATCATCAGGTATCTGCAGTAGGTCAATTTTGATTATAATTTAATTGTAATAAAGTGTAATTGAGGATGTAATTCGAAAAAATTTAAAAGGCTTGAGTTGTTTAAAATATTCTTGTTTTGAACTAAAACTTAAAATTATTTCACAGCTGCTGCCCAATCAGACCTCGACATAATGCTGTTCGCGAGTGAATCACTCGTTATCTGTACAGTACACGGAATTTCACCGGAACCCGAAATGGACTTTTACATAAAAGCCGAGTGAGTACGAACAACGTAATTAGTCCTTTCGATAAGCCGACTCATTTCCATACATTTAAAACGAAGGATAATCGCATTTAATCGCTTTAATGCTGTGAACGATATCAAAATGCGCATACTAATACAAACAATAAACAGCTTTGTTCGTATAGGAATCGACTACCAATGAAAATAATCAGCAAATTGTTCAGATGGTCAAATTATAGCCTCTGAAGTAGTTCCACGTGGGAAAGGAGAAACGTTCCAGAAATGCTTGATTTCGATAACATCATCCAAAAACTTTTAATAAACGTAGAAGGAAGGTAAACATCGAAGATGTTTAAAACTCAATGACCATATCTTTTACAAGAAAAACTTAATAGTTTCAGGTATACTCTATTCAAAACAAATCCCGATGCACATCATTTTGATGACGTCACCAAACATCCAATACTACCAACTTAATATAGTCACAGGACATCACAGGCAATTTGTGTTCCGTGTATATTTTAGGTTGAGAATACACATAACCAAATATATTGTCAACCTAAAATATACACGGAACACGTAAATTGCGATGTCCTGTGACTATATTAAGTTGGTAGTATTGGATGATTCCGACGTCATCAAAATGACGTGCATCGGGAGTTGTTTTGAATAGAGTATAGACATAAATCATCATCAACGACAACGACGTCATGATGCGATCAATATTTACTTGTCTGCAAAGTTTATGTCAATTTTTTCTTATGTTGAGTCTTTGATAAATATGTTCCAATTTATTAAAAATGCTTGGATATTTGGATTTTCCACCAAGAAATTTGTAGTGATACACTTAAAATACTGATGCGTTCTGATCTTCACCTCTTCCCTTCTGGACAAAAAGTGCAAAATTTTCAATTAACCACCCCCGTATTTTTTTTTTTTTGAGCCAATATATAAGACACACAAAAAAGAAATCGTCATCAATCAAATAAAAGTGAGGTAATCAATTTATGACTAGAAATCCCTATCTCACAACAAGAGAGTACGATCCCCTCGGTCCGCTGGAACTGGTCCATTACGTGACGGTTCCTCGACTAATTTCGGAAATCTATCTTTTTCAGGAACGGCTCCAGGACGGACGTCAGCGAAGAGGTGGAGTTGATATCAGACGACGACGGTTACTTCAACGTGACGGCCAAGCATCACTTCCAAAACGTCACGCTACCGAAACTGACTACGTTCGTGTGCAACCTGAGCATCCCGGGCACGGATTACGTCCTGACGAAGACCTGGGAGTTACGTAACGGTGGGTGCAGATTCATATATCGTTTTGAATTAATTTAAGCGAGCTTTGTTGAGATTTTTAATGAGAAAAAATATGTCCCGAACAGAAGTTTCGAATAGTACAGATGTACTAGAGGAAGATTATGATCTAGTAACGTCTTTGGAGGATAGTGATGATAATACTACTTATGCGGATAACTCAGTAATTAAGCAAGGTATAAGTTAATTGAAATTAAATTAGAGTTTTGCATGTGGATTGTAGATGTAGGATCTTTTAGTAATACCATTTTTAATCGTTTTCGTTTTTTAGATTATTCCGGAGTTTGTCGAACGCCGGCCCCCCTGTTTATCCCCTTAATCCTACTGCTGGCAGCCGTTTTCCTTAAATAATTCAATAAATTGTGATAACAAGCGAAACCAAATATACATTACTTGTAAATAAGATTGTTGAAATGTACCATACTAGTCCTGAAAATCAAATCAGATGTTATTTTTATGATAAATGTTTGTACAGAAAATGATTAATAAACTTTTATTCAAAATTTCGATTCATTCCTGTTAATTACGATGTAATATCTAATTACATAGGTACCTGCTCGGAAACCTTGTAAATCGTTGAGATAACAGCTCACGTTTTACCATTTATTTATTTAGATTATTGTTGATACATCAGGAGTGTCTCATAAAAAGAACAATGCCTCGTTAAGACTTAGTAACGCAAAGTTAAACTAATAAATCGACATGGTAACGACAAGTGTTACAAGAAAATGTAAGTAAAACGTCAATGTTAAAGCGGTTATAAACCTCATTATTCGCGTACCGAAACGTTATACCAAAAGATGAATAATGACCATAACATAACGAATGCTTCTAGGTTTTCCACCCTTCAGGACCATAATATGGTTCATGATATTCACATGCATATGGTTCTACTACATGTTAAGGATAAATATGTCGATAATAATCCTCGCTATGGTCGAACCGGCAAGGAACGAAGACAACACTACGGTCATCCCGGAATGCAAGAGGGACACGACGAATCTAACGGATAACCAACAGGAACATGCAGACGTATCATATGTCGGTATTTACTTTATGATAATTCCTAATACAGTTTAAGCAAACTATCCACTTATACTAGATTGTATATTTGTGTAGGTTCTTACTGTTTCATCGTTTTCAGTACGGCGAAAGGTACGACTGGACGCCCCAGACCCAGGGGCTGATCCTGGGTGCGTACTTTTACGGATACGTCATCGGGGGAGTCCCCGGCGGATATCTGAGCGAGAAATTCGGCCCCAAGAGGTGTATCATATGGTCATTCGTCTTGTCCGCCCTGCTCACCCTCATCACGCCCTTGATTGCCGGGAGCGTCGTGCTCCTGGTAGGGACGAGGGTACTAACTGGAATCGTAGGGGTGAGTTGACGCAGTTAAAGAATGTTATTACGCCAAGAATCAATCGTTGGGAATCTCTTTACAACTTCGTCGTAACACGAACGCTCATAATTTCTCCTCTCGTTAGGGTTCCACCTACCCTTCCGCCCATTACTTGATAGCCAAATACGCCCCCGACGACGAGAAGGGCAAGTTCGTGGGCGCCCTGTTGGGAAACAATTTCGGTACCGTGATCACGTGGTCGATGCTGGGAGCGATCATGGAGAGCTACGATTGGTCGTGGGCGTTCTACGCGTGCGGCTCGATCATCGTCGTGTGGCTGGTACTGTTTTACTTCTTCGTGCACGACTCGGTCGAGGACCACCCACTAATGTCGACGGTAGAGAAGGATTACATAAAGGAGAACCAGGCCGCGTCCCCCTCCTTAGGGGTGATTAAGGTGGGTGAAATGGGTTCCGCTACGAAGCGACCCTGCGGTGATGTATACCTACTACTCTTAATCATCCGCTAACTGAGCGTGTACAATAATTTCCGTGAACCTACCTAAATCTGCCTTATACTGGGTCTAAATTGTACTACATCTCTTCTTCGTCTAGAAAGCCGCTCCCTACGGACAGATAGCGCTCTCGGTCCCCTTCTGGGCGCTCGTAGTCCTCCACTTCGGCAACTTGTGGGGGCTGTTCTTCCTGCTGACCGCCGGACCGAACTTCATGTCCACCGTCCTCGGGTTCAGCCTGGGCCACACGGGGATCTTGTCGTCGCTGCCGTACCTCGCGAGGTTCCTCTTCGGACTCGTCTTCGGGCAGATTGGCGACCTCATATTCCGCAGGGGCTGGATGGGTAGGAACGCCCTGGTCAAGACGTTCGTCGTGTTCTGTAAGTCAGGGCATCCGCCAACACGTCAGATATCTTCCAAAATGTTGTTTCTCAACGTTCTCACTTTCCGGTCCCTTTTAATCTTATTCTTCGTCTTCCCATCGTCTTGGTGTTGTTGTTGTTGTCGACTTCTCGAGTTCTCGACTCCTTACTTCTTCCTATCCTCCGTGTGTTGATTCTTCTTTATATCCGACCAAATCACAGGAATCTGCAATAGACCAATGCCCGAACTTGTAGAGATGACCTCTGGACCAGATAACCAGTGGAGAAGAGTCCTAATAAACGACTACACCCCCTTCAGGGGTCAAGACTGTGAAGGAGACGGAACATTAATACATTGTTCCATTCGCTCGGGATTATACCGTGGAAAAGACACATCATGTTAAACAGGTTTTGAATCTTTTGAAGAATAGGTACCTCCCCTCCCACCTTGAAAGCCTCTACTACTGTAGGTGCTTTTCCATTCTACATGTTTCTGAGAGCATTTCTAATTTCGTCCAATTTTAATATCCACGTCCAGCTCACATCGTCCCGGGACTGCTCCTGTTGTGCCAGACGTTCGTCGGATGTGACGTGACGTTGTCGATCGTCCTCCTGACGACATCCCTCGGGATGAACGGGGCGTCCAGCCTGACGAGCCTGCAGAACCCGCACGACCTCGCGCCCAACTTCGCCCCGTCGATCTACGCCATCATAAACGCGATAGGGAGCTCCACGGGGTTCATCAATCCGATGATCGTTGGATATGTAACAGCCGAGAAGGTAAGGAAGTTCGACGGGTTGCAATGCATTAAGAGTATATACTCGAAACCCTTCAAGTTTTTCCCATTCCTCCAATTCCTGTTTTCGGTGAATAACACTTCAATGCCAGAACAGTTTGGTTCCTTCAAAATTGCTTAACTCTTAGATTATTTCAGAGATTTTAAAGTATCGTCTTCTGAGACCTTCTTTCATTTTAGAACGGTATGGCGGAGTGGAACGTCATCTTCTACATCGGCTCGATCGTCTACATCGCCTGTGGGGTCATTTTCTGGATATTCGGTAGCGGTAACGTGCAACCCTGGAACGAGTACAATAATAAGAACAAGCCGGATGTGACGAAATGAGAGGATGATTCTGTGAACAAATATGTATATTTTGTTTGTTAATTTCCGTTCGATCTAACATTAATTATTTTTTGAAACAAACTCTAACTTTTATATACATAAAATAGACAAATCTTTAATAAACACGTTATTACAATATTTAAATAAATAGGAAATTACTAAAGTAACATTTGTGCAACCCAAAAATTTCAAATTCAAGTTAGGAAATTAAGTACTTTTATAATTTGTATCTCCATAACTATTGTAAAATACAAAACTTTACAAGAAACAGTTATCCTGTACACCACACCTATACAGGGTGTATACAATATTTACTTAAAATAACAAAGCACTATCTTTAGACATTGTATTTCACTACACCCTGTAATTTTTCTCATCAATAATTACACGAACAAACTAATATGGAGAAGTTACAACAATAATATTGTAATTTTGATGTTTTCTGTTTCATGTTTAACACATCTCCTAAAATTGAAAACAAACCTAAAAAATAGAGATGCAAACAATTTCAGGATCTAATCAGTGTTGTGCTCATAGTCACGGAGCTCGATCATATTTTAATTTGACAGCAATAATTCGTTATTCATAGGAAAGAAGACTGCAATGTGGGCGGATCCAAATACGAGCACTGCAAATTGAGTATAAATGTTTCAATCAATTTCATCATATTTTAATTGAGCTGCAAAAACCTGTCATTCAGACACACAAACGGTATGTCCCTTTGTCATTTATTGAATGGGCTTCTTTAAATCATTGAGTGTCAGTGTTTTAATTGAACCGCACTGTAACAACCTGATAACAACGATAAGCTCCTAGGTCTGCCTGATCACAATACGATCACAATCACTACAGGTAACCGACATGATTAATTAGACTATAATAAGTTATTACTCCAGGGTTCAATCAAAGCAAGTGCTTTATGAAACGAATTTGAAGTCTATTTAAGTCTGTTAAATGATGTTAATTCAGTTTATAGGAAGAATATCGAACGTACCATGAAGAGTAATTTTTTTTTTTAAATGTAAGTAGGTGAGTCCTTCAAACTGCAGCCACAGGCTTCACACACTTTCAAGTTCTTCGGATTGACTAATGTACAATGAGAGCATTCAGCCCCGCCGATCTCCATTGGCGGATCCATTACAGTATGACGGCTCTTACTGCACATATCACAAATTTCCTTCTTGCTGTCATTCAGGAAAGTGCAGACCTTGCAATACCACTGGTCGGGCATCACGCACACCGCATTCTTATTCTTATCCTCTTTGTCGGCGCTTTGCTTGATCTGTGGTTGTTCCCTTAGGATTTTCTTCCTATCCTCTTCGGGTGTGAGGTTTTCATAGCTGCTCGGCGGCGAAGGATCCCTGTTGACCTTCTTCACTGGTTTCGGCGGCTCGGTCGCCTTCGAGGATCTATCGTTAACGGTGAGGTTATTAAGGACCCTATCCAGATTGGTCGACTTCATCTTCTTCTGTCCCTTCGGGCTCAGGACGTCCCCGCGCTCCCCCAAGTCTTTCGAGTAGCCTTGACTCTCAAGATTCTTATAAACGTAGTCCCAGTCTTCCAGCTGAGGGGGATCCTTGTCGGTTTCCGACGACTCGTTGTTGTTCTTCGACCTCGATGGTTCCACCTCTATAAGCTTGGCGGTGGGTACGGACTGTTGGTACTGCTGAACGGGGGCAGCATAGCCATTGTAGTAGTAACCGTTTATGTTGAACTGTGGCTTCATCAACGGCTGACCGGCGTACGGATAGTACGTGCAGGGTGGAATCGAGGGGGCATAGCTGAAAATTTATAGGATCGTAATTGTCAAGGCAGCAACAGTATTAAAATATACGATCAGGAAAAAAAAATTCCAGATCGTTTTAAAGAGGCTATCATAAAAACGGTTTATAAAGGATCAGGGTATTTAAACTCAGTTGAATTCTACAGACCTATATCTGTGCTAAAGTTTGCAATACAACAGCATGGCTTTCTACCCAGCAGATCTACTGTGACAAACCTATGTGTATTAACAGATACAGCTGCAGAAGCTATACATGACGATAGTCAACTTGATGTCATCTTGACAGATTGTGCCAAGGCATTTGATACGGTTGATCATGGCATTCTTATTGATAGACTAGCTATGTTTGGCTTTTCAGAGGGCGCTTGTAAGTTTATAAAGTCATACTTATACTCAAGAAATCAAAGAGTTAAAGTTGGGAACTGTCTCTCAGACAGCTTCATTGCTTCATCAGGGGTGCCACAGGGAAGTGTACTTGGTCCCCTGTTATTTTTAATTTTCATTGACAGCCTCCCAGCATGCGTGAGATCGTCTGAGAGTCTACTTTTTGCAGATGATTTCAAAATTTTTAAAAAAGTACTGAGCTCTGAAGACTGTCAACAGTTACAGAATGACTTGGATCAGGTAACTCATTGGTTTTCAATTAGTGGAATGTCAATCAATATAAATAAATGCCAGGTCATTACATTTACGCGTAAAAAGAATTTTATTGACCATAAATATACCATCAACAACTGTATACTGCCAAGAAAAAGTGAGTGTAAGGACTTGGGTGTTATCCTTCAAACAGATTTAAGATTCAATAAGCATTACGAGACTATGATAAATCGAGCATATAGGGCACTTGGATTTGTCATTAGAAATAGTCGGTTCTTTGGGATAAATACTGTGATAAAATTGTATAACTCTCTTGTAAGATCACACTTAGAATATGCGGCTGTGATATGGCCACCTCAAGCAGAAACTCATTCAAACGCTAATGAAAAAGTTCAAAAAAGGTTTTTAAGATATCTCCATGTCAAGAAGTACAATGTATATCCATATATGGTTTCATATAAATCAATGTTAGTTGATTTTAATTTTGATACTTTAAGCATTAGAAGAAGCATATAATGTGTTATATTTGTATTCTGTATCATAAGCAATACCAAATACTGTGAGTTGTACTTAATCAATAGGATTAACTTTAGGGTACCTAAGGTTGCTTTAAGGATAAGAGACTTGAGACTGTTTTCCACAAGTACCTCGAGTTGCTCACCAATTCAAAACATGCTGAATGAATGTAATCTTTTAGTAGAAAACTGTGATATAGATTTCTTCAACACTAATATAAGAACAGTAAAAGCTTGTTTTAGGCAATTATTTTTAAGCAATTTGCATATGTAGCTGGTCAGTCTGATACCTCACATTGTTTTAATGTGTCTGTGTATGATCATGATCTTAGTGTGAGTCTGTTGTGTAAGTTTTCCTTTTATGTTTTAGTTAGTAGGCACTCTTACATTATGGCCGTGTTTTTAAAGTGTACCAGCTGCTCGAACACAATGTGTTCGAACAGTCAACAGTACACTTGAGCACTTGCTCGATCAGTGACATTTAAAAACGGTATCCGTGCAAGTCTAAGGTACAAGTTGAAATGTTTTGACTTCTAACGATTTATATACATCTCAAAAACATCCAAAACAAAATGTTGAATCCTTATTTAATTACTGTTCTAGTTATAATGTATTTGAATTTGATTAATATGAATTTTCTACTCAAGGACTCCAGTTTTACACTTACTATTTAAGAAAACATTTCCATATTTTGGTCACTTCCATAATTTCAGTTTCTTTTGACCTATAATTTTTATCTTAAATTACAAAACATTCAATTCGTTATCCCATTTTCTGTCTATTCCTTGTTCTGTCATGTCATACACCGATGCACCGTCTTACGACCCGGTGCATGAAAATTGTGTTCGAGCAGGTGTTCGAGCAAGTTTGTTGATTTTAAAACGCTAGACTGTTTGCTCGAACCGCATTTTAAAACGCGATTTTCCTGTTTGAGTACTCGAACCGCTGTTCGAACACTTTAAAAACACGGCCAATATTACAACTACTACTTTCTTGTGTTATGTGGGAGGATAAATAAATAAATAAATAAAAATGTATTGTAAATGAAGACATTTCCTTAACACAACTTACTTGTTTTGGCAACAACCACCGGCGTACACATACTCAGCAGCGTTGGGCAGCCCGACATGATGGTGACTGGGTGGGGGGAAAGAGTGGTTTGTGGATGACATGAGCGTGGCCGGCATCAAATTCTGACAACGTCCGTTTGAATATGGATCAGAGCCCTGCGAGTAGCTCCTCGTATGCTCGTGGCGCTGCTGACGGAGCTTCATTTCCCTTATCGCCTGCTCGGGGGAGCACGGATGAGCACGGCGGAACTCGAGGACGTCCAACCAGGACACCTTCAACTCCTCCCAGATCGTCTTCAGAATCTGAAAGAAGACCGATGTAAGTAATTCAACGACTTAATGCCATCATAGTACGATCGACCCACCTGGCACTCTACGTACGCCACGAGGCAATCCCTGGAGAGCGCGACAACTCTGTCCGAGCAGATCGGACCGTTCATCACCAGGAGACCATTACCTACATGATCGTAGCCCAGAGCCTCGAACATGATCTCGGGTTCAACTAAGTTTGCTTCAATTTGATGTTTGTAGAATCCGCAATAAGTCTAAAAGGAAATATAATTGATCACAATTGAATTTAAGTAAATAAATAATACTCCTTTACTTTTATCTGTCTATACTCCTTCCTCCACGGCTGCGATAAGAGATTCCCTGCATACAATTGTATGGCATTGAACCCCGCCAACGCTTTATAAGCGCTAAAGTCCTTCTTTAAACTAGCAGACTTGTACAACACCTCCTCCGTCTCGGGGAAATTAAATTTCTCGTAATGTGAGGCGATGCATAGAAACTCGTATATGTACTCTGAAAGGAAGAACGATCGAGTTATTTCCAACTAGTAAAACGTCGACGATCCAACCTTCTAACTTATTCCTGTGGTTCAACTTCTCCTGACTCTCTTCCATATCTAGATAAGAGAGGTGGCACTTATCTATCTCGTGCCAGAGTTCTTGGAGCTTGTTGTGGGGCAGGTAAAAGCTTTCCATCTTGACCATATTAAGGAAGTTACGGTATAATCTCGGCGTCCTACCAGAAAGGCCCCAGGGGCCCGAAGTAACCAAATCCTAAATAAGGCTTTACTGGCTACTCACGAAGTAACTACGACCCGGTCAGTAGTAAATTACTAGAAATAGGCGATTGGAACAATAGTTGGAATAAGTTTTTCAAATGGTAATTACTGGTTCTTTACGAGATATAAATATATTACTCACTTTTTCACCCAAAATAAAGTAAATTTTGACGTTAGGTCAAATGTTGACATTGACAAAACATGACTGTTCTGTGGACCGCATAACCTCACTTTCATAGTTCTGTGCTTTCATATACATGTTCTGTGCTTACAGTTTGATTAGCTTGATAGTCAATTACACCTCAAATTGATATAGAAAGACGTTTTGTACGTAATACCCGTTATAAAACCACTTCGAAATGGCTTTGATATTCAGGTACCAAGGTCTCCTTTCTCTCATTCGAATCTGGTCGTTATATAATTTTCTAGGTTGGCTGGCAGGAGACTGGGTAACCAGCTTCTGCTCCAAGAGAACGGGGCCGCTCTGAAGTTCGTAAGGCCGGTGACGTTGAAGGCGAAGACCGTCGAGGCGCCGAAGGAGGAGAGCCACGATGAGCGCAACATGAGACTCGGCAGGCCCCAGTCACCGCACCTGACGATCTATGCTCCACAGCTCACTTCGCTGTTGTCAATCTCTCATCGTACGACCGGTTAGAAAGGAATGATTACAAGATTATAATGATTACAGCTACAACTGTCACCTGAAGGGGTCAGTTTGTGGGAAACTTTACCTTTGCTTGATACTCCCGAGTATAAACGAGTCATGCTTAGATCAGCCATGACAAGTTTCCCATTAAACTGTCCCTCGGGGGTTTTCATTACTTTTAAAATGAGATAAATATCAAGCAAACAATCATGTGAGTGAGGTTTTATTCGTTTGCAGGTTTACTCTTGACCGGATATGCGGTCGCCCTCGGCCTGGGAGCTGTAGTGCTGCCCGAGACGATCCCCCATTACATAGAAAGCCTGGAGTGCGCGCAGATTGGCCCCGTGGGCATAGCCTCGCTCAAGTTTGTCCTCGCGTTCCCACTCACGTACCACTTCTGGAACGGAATACGTCACCTCATCTGGGACACCGGCAAGTTCCTGACCATCAGGGAAGTGTACGCCACGGGGTACTTAATGCTGTTGCTCGCAATCGGCTCCGCGGGCACGCTCAGCGTTATGTGAAGTTCGGGTTAGGTACTTTTGGGTTTTGGAGCGGAGTGTAATTGAAAGGATGTAAATTATTGTGAAGGATTTTCGTTTCGTTTTTAATAAATGTGTACTTTATGAATTCTTCTAGTTTTTCTCGAGATACAGCCGCACCTCAAATGTATTCAGCCCTTACTGTCCGTGACTCCACTGCATAAAGGAGCACAGGGAAGGGGAAGACATATCAACGGAGAAGTCGTATTTTGGTTGGTAAACTACATTCTAAATTCTAAAGAGTGAAACCGAAACAAACCAAGTAGTCAAAGTAGTGCCATTGGCCTCGGCCAAGAAGATGATTACGTCATGTGAGAGAGGGTTTCAATTTTCAATGAAACATGAGGGGACCCTTCATAAATCGGCCAGATTAACATGGATATAGGATTGCCTATGTATACGCAGAACATAATCAAGGAACAGCTACTTTAACGATATGTTCCCATGTTCCCGTAAAGGAAGAATCTTCCCTGCAGGACGAGACATTATCTAAAAGTGCATTGAACTTCAACACAAATTTTCTAAAACGGCGCTTTTTAGAAATTATTTATTCATATTTCCCGCAACTTAGGCGAACCTAACCTAAACAATAAACACCACCCTTCCACCTCAACTGCATCAATCATCCATATAACTACAATAAAACAAACTACTAGGCAATGAAATCTCGATCGTAATCTCACCTTGGGTATTTCCAGACCTAATCAAACCGTTTTTAAATAGATAAATTTAAAACGTTGTTTTTAGAAACAACTCTCACGTGACGCATGGACGACCAATCAGACGCCCGCGTTCCGGCTGACGTCACGACCAGGGGGTGGGAACTGATATAGGCGCACTTGGTCGGCAATTTACTGCGCCATCTGGCGTAAATGACCGAAAATAAATGCGAAAGTTAGAATTTTATGTCAAGAGGTGGCACCACGTACGATATTTAATCCTTGTACACAGTACACAATCACATGACACGACAGATTCGTGAATCGTGAGATACGTCGAACGTCGAAGAAGCGTCCTGTGATGGCGTCAGCGTTCAGCGTTGAGCGTCAGGTGTGAGATTTATTTTATCGAGAATTTGTGCAACTACGTATAAACACATAAACAGTATAAACTATATTTTGTGAGAATAGACAACATGCCGAAGAATTGGTCAGTTCCTGGATGTGACGGTAAAGATACCACAAGGTAGGAGCATTTCAAATTATGAGTTCTAAAGGAGTTAATTAAGAACTTGTTACATATGGATTATAATAGGATGTGATTTGGGCTTATAGGCTATCATTTCCTGTGGATTCTCACACTCTGAAGATATGGCTGGAACGCATCCACGACCCAAGACTGTCGGTAATGAACCCGATCCAGCTGTGCCAGGAGTACAGGGTGTGTTCCAGCCATTTTGAATCGGATTGTTTCACATGAGTAGCCGGCCGCCTGCGGCTATCGAGTGTGGCCCTACCTACAAGAAACTTAACAGGTATGATTATTTTCGTTTCAATTTATCTACAGTGATTACGTTTCGTCTTTTTTGTTCAGGTTATACTGTTTGATCTCCTGAGGATTGATTTTTCGAACGTACTTCGCCAAGGAGAGCTGCACCACGACCACATAGCATTACTGGTAATCCTTTGATACCCTATATTATCACATAGCTTATTTTCATTGAATCGAATTTCTATTCTAGGAAATGTTGATGGAACTCCGCAGAGCAGACTCTCTCCAGGGAAACTGTCTGTCATATGTACCGACAGGGTATACGGAAGGAAGAGGCTGTTCAGCATTACCCTGGGCCATCATCAAGAATTGAACAACGAACGAGTGCGTATACCGCAATCAATTTTACATGATACATTTGTATTTTTCAAGCAATTCAGAAGCTATTCATTCGTAAAATGTATCTTTCAGTACACGACATAGCTTATTTTAATTTAATTGAATTTCTATATAGGAAACATTGATGGAACACCCCTGAGCAGCCTCTCTCCAGGGAAATTGTCTGTTATACCCCCTGACAGGGAATATGGAAGAGAGAGGCTGTTCAGCATTGAAGAAGACCCTTCTGTTACATATATTCTTCTGTTACATAGGCACTGTAACAGAATGGATCTGTAAGCTGTAATATATAATAGTATCCATAGATTAACTAAAAATTTTTGAAATGAAAAGAAAAAGGTCATTCTAAAGTGGTTTTTTTCTTCTTGTAAGAACGTTAAAAGTACATAGTACAAAGACACCCTAGTCCGTTATAGAATTAACTGAAATAAATCATCGATTAACATTGTCATGAAAAATCCTTCTTTTATGATATGTGCATTTTAGAGGAGACGTAGCTGGCTGGAAGAGCCGGAGACGGATCATTCTTTGTAACACCTTGCTGTCGACACGTACTATCGAAATACATTTTGTTAAAAACTTGATTTATGTTTTCATCGATAGTTGATTACAATGGTTAACTACATTTTATAGGGTCTGCCAACTGTTCCAGGGTCTATCATTAGTCGTTACATATATGATTTTATGTGCATGTCGTTCATCCAGCAGAAATTATAATTACATCTCAAAATGTAACATTTACCAGTTTTATGTGTACCTCACTAGCTAAATGTTTAATATTATGGGCACGATATAAAGTGAAACCATTATTTCTTTTCGAACGAACACATATTTAACATTTCTTTAAGCTTTTGTAAGGGTTCTAACAAATCGTGTTTCTTATTTTGTCTCTGGGTGAATGATATAATAAATTATGTTTCAGTGATAATATATTCTAATAGTTGGGTAGTTACTTTTTTGTATGCATTTTGTCAGGTTCATTTCTTAATATAGATTACCTTATACTTATTGTTACTATTATTTTCATGATAGGTAAGGCTTCAGTTGACTATTGTCTCTTTCTAAATGAAGCAATTTCAACATGAAAAATGTTTAATCGTAATCGAGATAATGGACGATCGGAGGACTCATTTTCAAACAATTAAGATTTGTGCTTATCTCGATTACAGTTAAATATTTTTTGTTTAGAAATTGCTTTGTTTATAGACCGTGGGCCCATGACACCAAACGTGTCGATAATGTATGTTCGTCCGTCCAAGGGACATACGAACATACATTATCGACACTTTTGGTGTCATGGGTCTACGGTCTACTATGCAATAAATAAAAACATTCTAATTTCAAAGTTCCCGCGCATTTCTGTATAAGGATTACAGGTTTCTTTTTACCAATCTAGCCTTTAACGCGGTTTTTTACGCTAGATGGCGCTGACACTCGTGGACCAACTTCCCAGTATGGGAGTAGGACATCTAGAACTATATGGGTGATCTGTGGTCACGACAACAATACCCCCACTTATTGGCCGCTAGCTTAGCGTCATTTTAACGGCGTCGCTTTTTCTGAACACGCGAAGTATTTTATTTTGTCGGTTTTATTTTGAGTTTATTCGAAAGCCGCAGTTCGATACAACCAGGTAAGTGTCCAAAAATTGTCACTTTAAGTGATACGTAATGTTCCCGTTGTTGTTTCGATTTGGCGCGAGGGGGCTGGGATTATAAATATAACCTACGGGTTTATTGTCTTCTATCCCCTCCTGTTTACATTTCAAACTATTATTTTTAAAAGAAACTTTAATTCGTTACGCAATGAACGCATCGCGGGGGATGTTAGTTAACGAATAAGGTATACCACTAATAATAATCGAATCACCCCTTGGGTAATCCTTCAAATTGCCCTCACAGAATGGTCGGGAAAGCAGACGCTACAGTGACGCGCTCCAAAACCTCCGGAAGCCCCGCCAGGACCGGGAGCCCCGCCAGGACCAGAAGCCCCGCGAGGACCAGAAGCCCCGCTAGGACCAAGAGCCCCGCCAGGAAGCCCAAGTCCCCCCAGTCAGCTCCCAGCAGGCGAGCGAAGAGCAAGAGCCCCAGCAGGAGGGCCGATTCCCCGCCGAAGAGCAGGATCCCCAGCAGAAAGGTCGCCTCGCCTCCAAGCAGGAGGGTCGCCTCGCCCCCCAAAAGGACTAGCCCTGCGAGGGCTAAGCCCGAGGCGAAGGTGAGACCCGGCACCCCAAACAGGATGACCGTGAAGGGGAGGAGCCCTGTCAGGGCCGGTCTCACAAACTTCACACCGCACGAGAGGGACAGTCCCATGAGGAAGTCACGGTCCGTCTCCAAGGAGAGGCTCACCAATAAAAGTAAGTGGAAGTAGAGGGTTAACGACGAAAATTACATGTTGCATTTCTAGTATTTACCGAAATACTGCTCAAAAAAGATACAATAATGTTGGAATCGGAGAACGAATCGGATGATCCAGAATTCATCCCGGAAGTCAAAGAGAAACCTAAAGCCACAGTGAGGGGAAGGACCAGGCAACCAGAGAACGAACCCAGCATTCAAGAAACCGTAAGGGTGCTTTCCTATCCATTGTTGCAATATTACTAATCGAAGTCCCATTTGTTTCAGTTCGATGTGAACAAGGGCTCGTATGACAAAGAGCTCGAAGTCCTGATCCCAAGACGCCGCATCACCCGTAGCTCGTTCACCCGCGACGACTCGGAGCGCGTCGTCCACCTGAAAGACTTCGATTCGACGGCGAGACGTCTCGGCGAGTTCTCCGACGAGGACGACCCTCATGACAAGAACCTCCACGAAGATGTAAACAAGACGAGCGATTTGGGTAGCATGCTCGGCAGCCTGCTAGCCCTTGTCGGGATTCCCGGATCGGTCGTTTTGCTGCACATCGCCTGCAACGAGTCCCAGTGTCGTTTCGGGGAGGTCCCGTCGTTCGATCCCAAACCGTCGAGCTACTTCGACGCGAAATCAGCCCTCGGCTTGACTGCTTACGTTCTCCTGCTTTCGCTGCTGTCGGCGTTGCCATATGGCGGGAAGAAGATCAACGCGCTGCCGAACAGACACGGAAAGTTCACATATGTCATGAACGGATTATTCAGTTTCGTCATGCTGGCGTCTCTGATCGTCGCTCTAGAATATAAGGGCGTGAGGGTGTCGGGGTATGTTATGGGTCATCTGCTGCAGTTGCTGGTCTCTTCGGTCCTGTTGGGGCTGTCAGTGTCAATATTTGTGCATGTCAGGAGCTTCTATGTGCCGATAAGCGCTTTGAATACGTACGCCATCGGCAGGAGGGGCATCTACTCATTCTTCATGGGGAGGGAGACAAACCCGAGACTGTTCGGCATCGTGGATCTGAAACTGGTGTTCTTCAGGATGTTTGTCATCAGCATGGTAAGATTGAAATGTTGAAATGGGCGAATTTGTTCATATCGCAGAAACAAGCCGATAAATGTGTGTGTGCTTTGACTTCTTGATCATGTATACCATTTCTGTCATCATTTCGTTTTGCAGATACTCTTGGATTTGATGGTGTTGTACACGTCCCTCGTGACGTGGACCGCCCGGGCTCCCCCGGAGCCAATCGTACGTCCGATTCAACCGACGCTGTTGGTCTACGTTCTGCTTCATTCAATCTACTTCCTCGATTACTTACTGTTCGAACCGACATGGGTGACTACGTTCACGAGCCAACAGGAGGCGTTCGGGTATCTGCTAGGCATGCTATTTTCCGTGCTGCCCTTTGCTAATGTGGTCGCAACGAAGTACCTGGCAGACTACGGCGTCGAGTTGGAGACGTGGAAGTTGGGAGCAGCCTCGTTGGGTTTCGTCATCGGTTACATCATCTGCAGGGGCAGCAACAACCAGAAGGATAATTATAGAAAGAATCCGTACAGCCCTGCCTTATCGCGTAAGCTTTTTTGTTTAAAGGGCATTATGAATTAAGTTTGACAAACTACCATAAGTTTCAGCAAAATTAGTTATATTAATGAAAGTCGATTTGAAGCTTTTATTCGAATCGCCTGAATACAGTTTTGATCCTTACTAACTCGATGCTGAGCAATTGAACTATGAGACCTTCCGATTTTCCAGACTTGGAGACGATCCCGACCACTCAAGGCAAGAAACTCCTCTCGTCCGGCTTCTGGGGCGTTGTAAGGCACCCGAACTATCTCGGCGACATCCTCATGCAGCTCTCCTTCTTGCCGTTCGTGTGCTGCGCCCCGCCGGCGCTCGTCGTCGCCGTCAGCGTCCTCCTCCTGCTCCACCGTTCCAGGAGGGACCACCTGAGATGCAAGCAGAAATACGGCGCCGCCTGGGACAGGTACTGCAACAAGGTGCGGTACGTCCTGCTGCCGAAGGTGTATTGAAAGGAAGGGTGTTTCCATTCCTGATTAGACGGTCATGAGCTACTTCGTCTTGGGAGTGGAAGTACTGCGAGGATATTTAAAGTCAGACCGTATGACTTATGAAGTGTATTGGTGGGGTTAGAATGTTTTATGTAAAATTTGAGGTGTTGATTTTAATATCCCGTACCCTATCCGTTAATGAGTAAGGTTTTTTTTCAGTTTAAGAGCTTGTATTTTTTTACAGAAAGAGCATGACGAGTACAATTTTTAATATATCGTCCTTAGTAATGCCCTTGTAATATTTATGAAATGACTATAAAAAAAAAAGAGGACCTTATTTCCATGTGTAATATTTACACCTTTAGACTTTTTCCGATATGATGGTATGAGTAAAAAGTGGTCCACCCGTTCAAAAAGTAACAAGCTCCCACCATGGTGGAGTTTGCCAGAGCTTTGTTCATAGAACTGTTACATTTTGAAAGGGTCACATCTATTAGGTCTGCTCCAACAGAAATCATGGAAACGACTCTGTTGGAACAGACTTATTGCGAGCGAGAGTACAAATTTACCTGAAATAATGATTGATTGTGTATTTAAGCTCTCTGTGAGACTGGTCCTCGGTTCCGAACTGATTGTAGCAAGAACGTCCGGAATCGAGATGGATCCACATGTATACTATGTTTTCCAATGATGTAGATTGCAGAAGTCATATTTGTATACAATCGCCCTCATACTGAACACTTTTGAGGGATGTTTGTATTTTGATCTCGGTCCCAGTTGACTTTCGTGCAATCAAACCAAAAACTATGAATTTTGACATTTCAGATTAGATTATTTTATCATAAGAGAATCTTTATTTTATAGAGATGTAAGGGTTTTTTAAACGATAAACTTTTGGAATAAATTGTGTAGTTTAAATTAAATACCTCTATAAAGTTTATAGATTTTATTCGAAAAACCTTCCATAGTGTTATAATAAATAAATTTCCAGGATTCTAAACTTTTTCAGATCAAACTTCACAAGACTACACGAACATTCATTCCACTGTGATCTTACTCCTAAAAATTTGTAGTTTTTTTCTCCATTTTTGTTTATAAGCACAACACATACAAATACTACTACTCCCTATTATAAAACAAACGAAACGATAACTTGTGTGCCACCCTCTTGGTCATTATATTCACATTTTGTGTGTGTATGTGTTGACTAAATTCTCATTGAAACAAATTTGTAGATTAAATCTATATTATAATAATCGTAAAATTTACTTGACTTTATTACATCTCACCTACTTTGTAAACTATCAAGAATTACATACAAAATGAAATGAGTTGAAATAATACTAAAGTGCGCGAGAGGGGCCTCCTTTTTCACGATTTTAAAAATATTTTATC
Organism: Cryptocephalus moraei; assembly: GCA_946251905.1. Classification (NCBI taxonomy): domain Eukaryota; kingdom Metazoa; phylum Arthropoda; class Insecta; order Coleoptera; family Chrysomelidae; genus Cryptocephalus; species Cryptocephalus moraei. The sequence goes on along the minus strand of OX276466.1, from coordinate 245,008 downwards.
CCAAAATTTCCCCTTTCGCGTTTCTTACCTCACTAAAATGAATATCTGTAATAAGATAATTGAATTTTTTTACAATTGTCTGTTACCTGGAGTTTCTTATATTACAATGCATTACATAAGAAAAGGTTAACAGTTTGTTTTTGTAAGTTAATTATTCAATTTGAATTTTCCTCCCAAGTTTCCGAATATGAAAAACCCACTTAATATATCTTTAAAGAGAGAAAGGAATAAACATAAATACATAAATAAGAACAATTAATTGCGCAAAATGGCCAATATAATATATAACTATAAACATTGCAAACTCGCCTGTTGCGACTCGTACCTATTACCTGAATCAATGTACGTATATTTCGTTTATATAATAAGGCCTATGTTTAAAATTTTTATAATACAATAGTTTCAAGACTTCCCCTGTCCACTTTTACTTCACAACATTTATTTAAATGAGGTCCGAGTCGGAACGGCTACCTCAAAGGTACACATCATTGCGCCCAGAGTTATGAGGTGTACTTGTAATTTTCCTATTCTTTCATAGACCTACTTGAAATATAATAGAAATTGGGTAAATATAAAAATGTACACAAAATAAGTTTGATAATGAACGTAAATAGGAGGCGTCCGCGCACCTGATTTATTTCCCTGCCGACCTCTTGCTGGTCTTCCTTGTAGTCATGGCTTTAGCGATCGGCGGTGGTTTGGCGGCGGCGGCTTTCGAAGTCGAAGGGGCAGACCTCGAAGGTTTTCCACCTGGAAAGTGATCATTCCTGTCACTACAAATTCAATTCATTCAATAATATTAATTAAATCAATCAGTCAGAGCCTGATCAGAAGACAATATCTCTATAGTAAATCCGTTAGGACTTAACCGAGGTTACTTCAATTAATCAAAGGAGCGTAAGTAAGTTACTAGGAATAGTTTGATTGATGGGGTTAGGGCCCGGCGAAATGGCTAGATTTGTTTGTTGTTCAGTTAGAATCTACTCAAGTGACTGGAATCCTTCAATCAGCCGTTAGAAACTTCAATAATAAACGAAATTACTTCAGTTATTCAATTACATTATGATAAAGTATTTAGATTCTTTCAGTCAATCACTTAGGAACCTAATTAAATGACTAAACTCTCAATCGAGCAGTTAACTAAAAATGAAGGAATAAAGTGGCTACATTGAAATTTAATCAAGTGATTAGATTTGTTCATCTGATCAATCACAGGACCTAACAAACTAACTAGATCTCGTTTAGAAATCAGTCAGAACTTGAAGTGAACAGTTTTCTCGTCTAATTGATTATAAGGAGTACTTAATCAGATCAGTTAACCCTAATGAAGTGACTGGAACACTTTAATGTTCAGGTATAACTAGTTCGATCGACTGAATGTCTTAGGTTTCGACGGGAACCTTATTAACTAACCAGATTACTTCAGCCAAATTAGTTATCTAATCTAATTTGGAGAATCGTTGCCCATGTACCTACGATATAATTCCATCACTATTCAGGGTGAATCTATAGAATGTAAAATTCTCAATAACCCAATAAACCATCCTCTGGACTTACCTTTTGGAGCAGCGGGTTGTACTTTGGACGCGGCGGCTACGGCCGCCTTCTTCCCTATCTTCGCGAGCACCTTCGCCTTCTTCTGGTCGACGACGGGGCTCGTCTTCGTATCGAGCTTCCTCTTCCCCTTGGTCGACCTGCTCGAGGACGCCGGAGACGCTTTCTTGGGGATATCCGGCTGCTTCCTTGTCGGCATAGGCCGCCTCGCCGCGGGCTGCGCCGCCGCCCTTTTGCTCTTCACCTCGACTTTCCTCACCTTCGGCGCATCCGGGGCTTTCTTCGTCGCCATCGCCATAGACTCCTTCGAGCGTGCCGATCGCGACCGCGACTTACGTTTCGTACCTTGGCGCTTCTTCTTCAGCTGCTCTTCGTCCTTGTAGAGGGACAGGTCTACTACAAGAGGAGAAACGATCGATCAGCATAGGCCAGTCGACTTTTTTTTTAATAATTTCTACTTACGTCCATCGGGATGTTCCTCCGAAACCGACGGAGACACTATCTCTCCCTTCTCCACAGCCAGGCACCTCTGCAATATACTATCCGTACGCTCCTTCTCCTCCTTTGTCAACCTGTACTTCCCCTTATCCACCCTGGACAGGTCCAGGCTTGTCAGTATGCAATCAAAGTCCGTCTGATCGTAGAAGTCCGGCGTGTAGATCTCGCCGGACTTATCGTTCTTATCCTGCGACAGCCATCGGATCTTGATCTTCGATGACGACTTGTAGATGTTCTGCACGGCCTGGCACAAGTAGAAACCGCCGTCTGCGTTCCTGACTGCGAGGAACTCGTTCTTGTAGAAGTAGATCAGCTTCTCGTCGTTGCCCCTCGTCCTCGGCGTCGACGAGCTGATTTTCGTTATTATCTCGATCTCGGGCAGGGGGCTCTGGTAGTGCTGTGTCCTGGTGCGTTGCCTCTTCGTCTTCACCGAGCTCGGGGACTTCTGGAGGGCCTTCTGCTCACCCTTGGAGGGCTTCGAGGCGGTCGGCGGGACGTCCTCCGGTTTCGGGGTCCTCTTCCTCTGTATTCTCATCGAGGATTTAGGCGAGTCCTTCTTCGCTGCGAGCTGGAAGAAACCACGAAAGTCGATCATTCCATGCATTCAAGAGTTATAATAACCTAACCGAGTATACTATAGAGTACTACTCCACAAACCTATCAGTTTTATGTTTATGAATCCCCGAGTTTATCGGTTTATGAAGTTATTTTTATCTCACACTAACTGGGGGCGGACGTAATTTCGGCCGGTAATCCCCTTGGGTACCTGCCCAAAGCAAAGAGCACTGCTAATCACACATGTAAATTCTGCAGAGGATAATGTTTGTGGTAGGAATAAGGAATTTCCTATGTTACCTAGACCATACCCCTGATAATTAAATATCTACCCTTATTTTGTGAGTGGCATACAAACAGACAACATCTATGTTGTATCATAGCAGTTTCGTTAGTAGAGTTCACGCGAATGTGACTTGCTTATTGTAGAAAAATTTTCATTTTGTAAACAAGATTTATTAAAGTGTGAAGTGCGTCGGAGGTGCATCAAGGAAAATTTAAAGTGTTTAGCTAAATTGTATACGGTTAGTGCGGAAGTTACAGTAACAAGGAGTGAGCTAACTCACAATCATGAACCAGATGCAGGCTGTTTGCATAGAAAAATTGTCTTAACTGCTGGCAAGCGAAAAGCCCAAAAGGAGATATTGGAGAAACCTTCGAAAATGATAAAAAACGTCCTTTCAACAAATCTACTGGAGGAATTGACCATCACAGATGTAAATCTTATAAGACGAAATGTATAGAACAATCGTCGTAAGCTCTTGCCAGCCCTGCCTAAAGATATTCATGAAGTACATACTGTTCTTGACAAGAGTATTCTCCTAAAACTAAAACGGGTGATTTTTTTTGTGTTTATTAACAGTGTTGTTAAAAATACTTTTAAAAATGTATTTAAATACAAAGGCAAATACTTTTTCAAAATGTATTTACTTCTCTGGACAATGTATTTAAATACAAATAACAAGTATTTCGTTTTTGTATTTAAACAGTATTTAAAGTTGTAAATTATTCTTAATTGCAGCAATGTTAAGCATAACCCCAGGAAGATTAGAATTCTTATTATTTTCTTCATGAAATTGTTGAAATTATTCAATTTATGAAATTTCTAAATCAGTTTAAGAAAATGGAATCTAATTTCAAATGGAAACTTTCTAAATAATGAAGTTCTAAAATCTTTTGTTTTATTGTCCGAAGTTGTGACGTTTTCAAATATTTTCAACATATCTAAGTTATTTGTATCGAAAAGCCTCAAATACATAGGCTGACTTTTATACACTAAACCTAAGTTTATGGTTTTAACACTTAAAACAATCTCAAAAAATGTTAGGAATTATTTTCTTTGCTTCATGAAATCATAAAATTGATATTCAAAACACAACAGGCTAATGTAAGTTTCAAACTTCTAAAAAATAATCCCAAGGCAAAGATCGCGACACATTAGACACTTTACTTTTTAACTTGATCTAACGAAGTAACTAATTAAAAAACTTCATTAGTTACTTTTCCAACTTCATATATGGCAGTTCAAGTTATTTGTGTTGCATTAGAGTTGTCATAAGTTCTTTAGAAGCTCCTTAACTTCTTTTGAAACAACAGCTTAAGTTTAAGATAACTGCGACTTCTTTAAGAATGTCAACCAGCTACTTAGTACCTTAAAAATTGCCTTCTGCCAAAAATGAAAATAAATGATTATAAATTTTACTTACATCAAGCGTGGTAGACAAATGCAGTCTTTAGGTTTAGCTCAAATATATACAGAAAAAAACTGTGAAGAAAGTAGATGGCTTACTCACACTTTTGGGCTTACTTATTTAAAACCATTTGAAGTTAAGGACTGTGTTATATTCGATTTAATGTCATTCAAACCAAATAATGAATTATTAGATAAATATGCAGACTATTAGCTTATTATATAGCACCTGATTCCTATTTTCCACCAAATATATGGGCAGACGAAAATCCAATGACAAAACGAACCACTAATGCTTGCGAATCATTTCATTTAAAATTGAATTCTTCATTCTATTCTTGTCACCCTTCGATATTTATTTTTACAGAGAAATTGAAAGAATTTGACATTGATGCATACTTAAAAATAATGAGTTTAAATTTTTCGGCCAAAATAAAAGACAAGCAAGTAAAAAATAAATTCAAATTTACTGAAAACATAGTCAATATGCATCGGTGTGAAAATATTTCTAGAATTAATTTTGTTAAATCTGTCACATCAAAGCTTTTAAAAATGTAATTGGTACGTTTTCAGTTGTAGTTTTTAAGTAATAGTGTTGTAAGTAAGTACTGCATTTACGGCATTGTTTTTCTTTACAACATTTTAATTATGAGCAATGTATCACTTATAAAATTTAATAACACTTTATTTCACCAGGCCGAAAATAATTATAAGAATGAGCCTTTAAACCCCCGGCTGAATTTACATCTTTTGGTCAGGTAGCTGATAGGATTAATGACCGAAATTATGCCTGCCGCCAACTGGCCTCATGTGCGCATTTCGCGGCTCAAGCAACCTTGGTTTAGGTAGCTTTATGTAGGTTATGTACTTCAATTGGACAGTTAGAACCTAAGAAACTGACTAAATTGCTTTGTTATTAAATAATTTAGGATCTACTCAAGTGATACAATCAACCAATGAGGATCTTATTACCTGACTGTTCAGTTAATCAGCTATAATCTAATAAGAAACCAGTTATGACTTAACAAACTGACTGCACCACTTCAATCTTCAGTTAGAACTTTAACAAGCAACTACACCCTAAAAACTGTCCGTACATATTCGACCTTCTCCCCGGCGGCGTCTCTCGCCGTCGCCTCCTCCTGCTCGTCCTTCGTGACGTCCTCGACCTCGGACGAGTCCGTCCTGTCGCTCTCCTGGTTGCCACTGTCGACGCTCTCGACCGACTTGACGGGACTCTGCGACGACGTCTCAGAAGGCTCGTGCTGTACGGACGGCGTGTCGATGGCGAGCGGGTCCGTCTCCTGGACGGAGGAGGAGGTCGGCGGAGTCGTCGAGGCGGCGGCGGGCTCCTCTTTCGACGACGGTGGCTCCGGCTGCGGCGGCGGGGGCTGCGCCGGTGGCTTCTGGTCTGGACCGGGCGGTTTCGGTTTTTCCTGAGATTTGTCTGTAGATTGGGGCTGTAAATTGAATAAACTCTTGACTGACAATCCTCGAGAAAACTTCATAACTGACCACCAATTAACACACACACAACTGTAGTAGACTTTTTTGTGAAATAACTTTCAGTTACAACACAGTTAAATTACAGGCATTTTGCAGTTAAACGTAACCACAAATAACTGAATCGTCCCGGGGCACTATGCCCTTTATGGAAAAACTACCCTATCTCTAGCTGTAGAAAAGGCTATATTTATAGCTTTTGCAAATGAAATTTTCAACATATTCCAGAAGATTTAACTATGTATTAAAATAAATGACAATCAAATCAAAAGAGTGGATATTACCAAATATTTAGGTATTTTCTGATTCAGGATTAACCTGAGAGACACCTATGTAACACCTTTTGAAGAAATTAAGATATGTCTTATGTATTTACCAGACTAAAATATATTTTAACTAAATCCCAACTGAAATCTGTATATTATGGCTGATGCTAAAGTGCAGCGACTTATGGTATTATCATGAGGAGCTGCCAGCGAAACACACATCTCCAAACTAATAAAGTTGCAATATAAAATAGTAAGAGTAATAAATATTCTCCTCCAATGAGGTTACTATAAACATCAGACAATCATTCTTTTTCGAACTCATTTTACGTCAATTGGACTTTTTAAAAAACATATATAGTAATTCTCTATCTATAACAAGACAAGTACAATTGCCACTGCCTAGACTTAATAGGGAGATAGGCAGGAAAAACTATGTTTATTTCTATAAAAATTTTCAACTCACTGCCACCTCATCTAAAATTACTGGAAAACCAAACAAAAATTATCAAAAGCAAGCTAAAACCATAGTTAATTCTCACTTTCAACACTCAGATGAAAATAAGTCAAATATTAAAGCCTCAAAGAACTTAAAATTGCATATGTATATAGTTAACATATATATAGAATACATAAAACAAGTAATATATTAATTTGTAATAAAGTGTAATTACTACCAAATAAGTGTACAAATAGAAATGTAATAATTAGTTTTAGGAATTAAAATAGTAAGTTTTAAGCGCGATCCTACGCACGGCTTTGTAAAACCCCTGTAGGGTACATAGTACATTCAAAGAATTTTATATATGAATCTGTATTAGACTCCATTTCACATAAGAAGAACCGTGGCCTTGAGTTCCATGCAGGCCGCATCTCCGGCACGAAGTCGCCCGATCGGCATCTGGACAGTAGCGGTCCGAGTAGTAATCGTATTAGGGGATAATATTAATTCGTGTATTGTTAGTTGCCTATGTTGTGTAAACAACAAGAATAATTTAATCTAAATCATTTCGCTTTAGTCAAAATACACAATGCACAACGTACAAAACTGTAATAATAATAAAATAAACGACCGTTACGTCACGCTAGATACGCGAACGCCAGACGACAAGCGACAATGCCGAAAAACACACCAACGCGCCTATGCTAAACCTTCACCCTCCCGCCACTGCTTATACACGAATTACATTAAACTATGGAAACCGAACATAGCCGACAGAATATGTCGTTCCGTGTAACTCTAGCTCACGGTTCTTCTTATGTGAAATGGAGTCTACTATGTAAAAAGGCCCAATATAGTGTCAAGGGTTTCCCCTCTGATGAAACAAAAGCACCTATAGTAACCTACATTATACATATTTCCCTTTAGAATTAAATAAGAAAATCTGTAAATTCATTCAGTCACGACTGTGACTGAATGTACTCTATATAGTGTACCTCTGTGATGGATTTCTCGACTTTCTCAGAAAGCATGTGATTCCCTTGACCGTCGACGTTCATGGAAGGTTTCTCGTCTGTTGTACCATTCGACTGGGGCCTCTCCGTCGACGTTTCCGGAGCACTGGAAGCATTCGACGGACTCTGCGAGGGAATTGGCGTTTGTACAGGCGGGTTCTGGTGGAAGTAGAGAAAGAGCTGTATCAGTCATCATATAACAAGCAATTTTGTTGTTAATAATAAGGGAATGGGTGTTCCGTCAAAGGTCGATGATATTGGGTATTTAAAGTGATCTACGATGTATCATTTAATTATTTCTAAAGAGGAATAACAAAAAAAAGACGATCTAATCAGGGCAGTTCATCCAAGTTCATCAAACTAAATATTGTATAGACATGAAATTTTTGTAGACAAACTATTCTAGTTTATTAGAATTTAGTAACACTACTACATTATTGTCATGTCAGCCAAGCCAAATAAACCTCTTACATCTTGAACTGTCTAGAACAGACTCAAACAATAATTAATTTACTCAACTTACTGTATTTTATTAAAAGCTTAAATGATGCAAGAGTTACATTTGGAGTATTTTACCAGCGAAAGAAAATATTCCACTCTGAAGTCGAGATATGAAATATTAAATGACATTTTTAACAAAAAGGAATTTTGGTTGGGACAATATATATTTTGCATGGCGAACATACAGTCACTTTTCAGTTTCAATTGAACATATTAAAGTCAATTACGATCTGGTGTCCTTTATCAAAGTTACCTTAGGAGAAGTGCATCTCTTTTAGAAATTCATCAATGAACGAAATCAATTCATATTTGACATATACACTTTCCTCTCATAATTATCATCGCCAATTTTCCCGACTCGATACTCACATTGGGTGGATGTCCGAGATTCGGCTGATAACTTCCCGTGTACGAGACTGTCTTGGCAGGGTTGAAGACCTGCCCCGGGCCGGCGGAGGGCTGGTTCTGGCTGGCGACGGGATGGTTGCTCGGCGGTATGGAGCCGCCCATGTTGTAGTGCGGAGACGCGCTCGGCACGTTCAACGAGAAGTGGTTCTGGGGGTTGTGCGCCACATTTATGTTCGGGTACGGCGTCTGGGATATGTGCCCGGAAGGCTGGCCGTACGTCGGCGTGCCCTGAGGATGCATCTGCTTGTTCAGTTGGTTCGGCACAGTCTGGCTCTGAGAGGCGACCTGCTTCAGGGTGGAGTTCATCATCTCGACTAGTGACCTGGAAGTTTGAAAAAGCTGAAGACTTTGAGGAGGGGAGGGTAGTAAAATAGTAGTATCTTATACATAGTATAAGATACATGATGATAGTATAGACTATCATTTTGCTAAGAACACATGCGATATTTTGAACCTAATTGTAGGCCGAATTTACTGGGCATCAAACCCTACTCGTTGAGGCCGTTCATTGACTCTGATGTACCTTTAACGGACCACGTCTGTTCTCGTCTTCACTACAATCCATCATTGAGATCAGCCAAATAGGGCCCTTTCATATATTTAGCGTTTCTCGGACACAAGAGGCACATAACAATTTCACGTTTAGGTTCATTTTTTAGTAATTAAAGCGTGGAAGTGCCTCTCGAACGTCCCACTAGAAAGTTTGATATCACCAAAGAGAAAATAACAAACAAACAAACTATTCAAGCATTCCGTGCAGTTTTCGGGCTAGCGCGTTCCGAATCCGGCACCGTCGCGGGGGCGGATAGCGCGAGCATCCCCCGACTGGTCATTTAAATAAAAGAACTCCCCAGCAAAGCTTTCATATTGTTTACGGGATCGGGCTTGGGTTAGAAGCGGCGTTAGCGCCCGGCCGAGGGGGGCGTCGCGGCCTGCATGCGGTGCGCCCCCGCCCGACGGAAATCGTATAATATACTCACAAGTCGGCATCGTTCTGGAACGGACGATCCCCACAAGTATTTTGGACAATTTCACTTTTCACTTATGGCGTCTCTCGCCTCCTCACACACCGAATGAAAGAACGGAACGGGAAAAGCGACCACAGAACATATATTATTTGAGATCAGGGCGAGTTCGTTCGTACCGTTCCGTGACGGTGCTGCGGCGGCCGTCGTGTGAAGTTAGGGTACTAACTACTACTTTCTACTTTCTCTCTCGGCGTGTCGGCGTCAAGGCCTATCAACTTTAATTAGGTTACCTCATTGAACAGCTCCCAGCGCTCCCAGGCGAGGGGGTCGTGCGGGGGAGGCGGTGTTCGTGACGTAGACTGGCGACCCAGGTCTGAGTTTTATTACCTGTGTTTAATCCATTTTAATCTAACTCTGTGATTTAACTTATGTTCTGTATTACTCTGACAGTTTGGCGTTTGGCTGGCGTTTTCGTTTGTAATTGACAACAGTTTTGAGTTTTTCAAAGTAAATATTTTTTGCATCGCCGGTCGCCGTGTGACGTAGGTCGGTCGCGCGATGTTGTGGTAGGTCAGGATCGCTTGAGGCAACCTATTTAAAGTTGACAGGCCTTGTGTCGGCGTTACAATTTTAGGACGATTCTGTGGGACGATTTTAACCGAGGACGCACGAGCGAGGACGTTTCGTATTGGAATTTGAAAATCTGGTAGCCCTATGACAAATTCAATAACTACAGGGTGATCAAGAATGACTGTTTGAGTTGGCAATTCTACCTGGAGGATTTTTTTGCCTAAGGGTTTGCAATGCTACAACCAGACAAGGCGTATTAACTTATAGGTTGCCTCAAGCGATCCTGACCTACCACAACGTCATCTACGTCACACGGTGACCGGCGATGCAAAAAATACTTTGAAAAACTCAAAACTGTTGTCAATTACAAACGAAAACGCCAGCCAAACGCCGAATTGTCAGAGTAATACAGAGCATAGATGAAACCAGAGTTAGATTAAACACAGGTAATAAAACTCAGACCTGGGTCGCCAGTCTACGTCACGAACTCCGCCTCCCCTGCGCGACCCCCTCGCCAGGAAGTTTGTTTCATTTATTTGACAAAACAATCAGCGTTATGTAAGTGGCTGGATCGACATAGCAGCGAAGGCCAAATAAAAGAAGAAGAAGAACAATCAGCGATAAGATTGTAGGTTATGTGAATAAAAATTAACGCTTAAAAATGAAACTCGAAATACAGAACAATGATTTAATTAAACCGGCTAAAGGTAATGCTCAAAATGCCCCCCATTTTGGTCCAGACATAAAGTAACTCTTCTTTTTAGGCTCTCGAAGATATTCACCAGCATATTGGGGGTAATGTTTGCCACTTCCTGAACTATTGCCTCCTGCAGCTCCTCTTCAGTATGCAATATATTCCTAAAGACATTGTCCTTCAAGAGCCCAAATAACGCAAAATCTAATGGGGTGAGATCTGGTGACCTACTTGGCCATATGCCCTGACTAATTACTCTGTCGCCGAAATTCTCTCTTAAATATCCCATAGTAGCACGAGCCGTATGTGCCCTTGCAGAGTCTTGTTGGAAATATCCAATTTGATGCTCTTCGTCTGTTAATTGGTTTATAAAAGGCCTCAAAAAGTGTTGGATATATCTCTCCGAATTGACGGTAAAATTAAAAAATATCGGCCCATACATCCGCGTCCTTGAGACTGCCAACCAAACTCCAACTTTAACCGGGTGCAAATTTGTCTCTCTGATAGCATAAGGATTTTCACCTGACCAAATTCTGTAATTTTGTTTATTCACATAGCCGTTGAGATGAAACCAGGCTTCGTCGGAAAAGAAGGTATTGTTAAGGATATCATTATTATTTAATATGTCATTGAACCAATTGCAAAATAAAACTCTCTGCGGGTGATCAGGAGGCGTTAATGACTGGACGATGGAAATTTTGTAAGGGTGATACTTTAATTTCTTTTTAAGCACAGTGGAGCAACTTCCATATGATAAACCTGTAAAACCGTGAATTAGAACAACATGAAAATGTGGAAGTCTTATGGGTAAGAATGAAAATTGGTTGAATAGGAGGCATAAGGACCAAACCTGTTTGAAGTGAGAGCTTTCTTAAGGATTTGCGAGGACTTCTTTGCATTCGAGTTCTGATATCCTCGACAACTTCCTCGTTTAGAGTAGAAGGTCTACCAGTTGATTTTTGTTTGCTTACGCTCCCTGTGTTTAAATAACGTTCAACTACTCGCATACAATGCTGCTGAAAGACAGCAAAAGTGACCAAAGTCTCCGGAAACATTTCCTGAAATTGCTGATATGTCGCTTCGAGAGAGTACTGCCAACCAGTAATTGGGTTATAAATCCCGCTTCGAAAGTACGCCATTCCAACGAAAATATCGTGTTGTAATGTGAAAACCATTTTAAATAAATAAATTTGAAAAGAATAACAGAAATTTGAATTTGACATAGCAAATTCAAATTACCAGTTGTACCATTTAAAAATGAAATTCAGCATTGCCAACTCAAACAGTCATTCTTGATCACGTTGTATTATACATGTGTTTCAAAATGATTGTCATCAAGTTGGCGTTGGAATTTCTGTGCATGTAATTTTTGACGTGCCGCGCTCTATTGATTTGAACCTATGTAATTCTGACAACAAGTGACATTTCGAACATTTATTGTGAAACTGGCAATCAGTAATGCTGGTAATTAACGGCCCTTTTCAGGGCCAAAACAAAGACTAAAATAGACAAATACTCAGAATTCGTGTTCTTTTGACAGTGGAAAACCAGAAGTTAAAAGAGGATAAGTAGGTTATTTTTGAGGTTATGTATGGCTAGTAGAAACTCATATTTTCGCAAGGCGTTTTTTTTATTTTACATGAGAATTCCACAGCCGACTAGATGACAATCATTTTGAAACACATTTAACTTACGTGCGCGAAATGAAAGACCTGTACACCCTCAGAAATACGCAAAGCTGCTCAAGAAATTTATTGAAATACTAATAATTTAACCTTGACGTCTACGCACGTCTACCTACTTGACAGGCTGATGTGATGTACCAGTTTAACATAACTAATTAATATGAATACCTATTATAACACTAAATAGTAATAATGAGATCATTAGTATCGCAAAGTATATAGATAACATTGTTTATAACTACTACCTATCAATAGTAGTCCTCGATTGTCTGTAAACTCCTTTGGGGTCAATTCTGAAATTTTTAAAATTCCTTCTAGGGCGTTAAAAGACTGTTTCACGGTTAATCTCAGATCTATGGACTCAGATCTTCTTTCTCCCAGTAGCTAATATGAAACATTATAAAAATTCACCAGGAGCATTTTAGATATTCTCTGGCAAGATGAATAGTTGACCTTTTTTTATACAGGGTGTTAAAAAATAGTCCATTTGCGGACACATATTCGAGACTTGCTATTTCGAGCCCTATATATCTTCACCTATTAAAGTTTGTCATTTCTACAAATTCTCAATAGTCTTTAGGTACCTATAAGAGTTTCAATAGTAGGTAGGTACCTAATTTTATGATTTTCTGGAAAACTACAGCTCTTATTCAATGAATACAAAAGAATGTAAGTTTTAGGTATGTAGGTATCTAAAAGAAACATTATTTTTCCATAACTTTTAAGTTAAAATCTCTAAACAGTTAGATACGTGCATTACAAATCCCTACATTCACCCTACAAATCACATTTACTTTGTAACTGATTCCTTTTCGTTTCCATATCCAATAATTGTAATCAGCGCAGCAAAGTGATAGTATTAGGACTAAGTGTTAGGTAATGACCAAACTTCTCTCTTCAATTGAATTTAGTTTTAAAGATAATGAATAAAAAATATTATTTTCTCAAAAAGTTCAACGTCCTGTAGGTACCTTAAAAATTACCTATAAGTATAAGCGTTTTCGGGCACATTTTTATCAAGACTTTCCTATTCATAACTACGAATCTCTTAAAAGTAGGTAGGTACCCTACTATCTATTTATAATCAACTTCTCATCATCTAGAACCTAATATAGGTTGGTACCTACATAGGTAATAGGTACCTAACTTGTTATAAATTTTGCAAATTACTCTCAGCTGATATATTTATTCCCAATAGCCCAGAGCGAGCGTCAGGCACGATACGTCTGGAGGGTCAATATAAAAACAAAAACAAGTCTGGCATTTTTACGTCATCCCTTCTCGGTAATGCGAACGACCTACCAGTCTAAACAGCTATTAAGGTACATATATACGAGATATGATCTCTGGTTCGTACGAGAGATTTTTACAGGAGCCGACTTGTATTTAATAAAATCATTCATTTTGGGGAAATTACAAAGATTTCCGTCGGCAAGCCGATCGTCTCGTTTTTCGAAGGCGGCCGGTCGGCCGGCCATGTTTACCGTGTCCTATACGTACAACTTCTCGGATTAATTTATACGTTTTATTTGACTTGAAATTATCGAATGGCGTTAATCGCCATACGATAATTTCGATTGTTTTCCGTCGTCGCCGTTATAGCTATACATAATTACAACGAGAGAGACAGAGAGAAAGAGAGAGAGAGAGAGAGAGAAACACTTTTACCGCGCTTATTTATCAACGGCAAAATAGAAATTTTACAGAGTCGAATCAGGCAAAGATTTTCATTTAGGTACAGTCTCTTTCTGGAATCGGCTCATTAGGAATCTTTGTCGTTTAACAAAGGGACTCATTACTGGTCTTAAACTGGTTATTACTGGTCGCGGTACGATATTTATATCAACGTTAGTCGATGCGATTAATGCGGATCGAGTCAGATAGACACTTTTGGAAATGTTATGTTTTCGCGCAACGAGGGCATATTTACTCATTAGATTTATATACTTACCTAGGTATTAGGTACCTACCATCATAGTATAATTTTCGTCGACTTTTCTTTTCTTCGTAATACGTAGTAGGTAAAAGGAATAACGCACCATCAACATTTTTAATAGTAGATATTAATTAACGTTTCATTATATATACCTAAGTATTTTCACCACTGTACACCGATATGTAACCCAGTGTAATTAGTAGGTACAGTGCAGGCTGTTATATCGATATTATCAAATACCTATAAGAGACATAACATGTATCGAAATCAGTGCGTTGTTAAGTTTTTAAATACATGTATGTAGGAATGTATTTTAAATACTTTTTATGTATTTAAATACATAAGCTTAATTTGTATTTACTGTGTATTTTAAATACATTTTTGCGTACATTTTAAATACAGTACCTAGTTCAAATACATTTTTGGGCAAAGTTAAGACCCATTATTTCCTAAATTATTCCTTAAATGCTCTTACATTTATTTTATTTTGTTATAGTAACTATAAATGTGCATTTTTATACATTTTTTGAGCATATTTCCGGCTATTCATTTGTATTTACATTTTGGTTTATGTACTTACATGCTTATTTTGAAGCTAATTGTTACAGTTATAATGATCCTACGACACTTTTAAAGGAGTTGCGATTATCTTAACGAAGGTGTACAATTCATAAAGTTTTTAAAAAAGTAGTGACATTGTAAAACAATTTTTAAGGTAGGTACCTACTAAGTAGCTTGTCGACATTTTTAAAGAAGTCGCAGTTATTTTAAACTTAAGCTGTTGTTTCAAAAGAAGTTAAGGAGCTTCTTAAGAACTTATGACAACTCTAACAACACAAATAACTTGAAGTGCCATATATGAACTTGGAAAAGTAACTAATCAAGTTTTTTAATTAGCTACTTCGTTAGATCAAGTTAAAAAGTAAAGTGTCTAATGTGTCGACATCTTTGCTTTGGGATTATTTTTTAGAAGTTTGAAACTTACATTAGCCTGTTGTGTTTTGAAGTGTCACTTCAATTTCTAAACACTTGTTTACAAAGTAGTAGTTGGTAAATTTCGGAAAATTGCAAAAATTTTACGATTACATGAAGCAAAGAAAATAATTCCTAATACATTTTGAGATTGTTTTAAGTGTTAAAACCATAAACTTAGGTTGTGTATAAAAGTCAGCCTATGTATTTGAGACTTTTCGATACAAATAACTTAGATATTTTGAAAATAATCGGAAACTTCACAACTTCGGGCAATAAAACAAAGATTTTAGAATTTCATTAGAAAGTTTCCATTAGAAATTAGATTCCATTTTCTTAAATTTATTTAGAAATTTCAAAAATTGAATAATTTCAACAATTTCACGAAGAAAATAATAGGAATTCTAAGCTCCCTGGGGTTATGCTTAACATTGCTACAATTAAGAATAATTTACAACTTTAAATACTGTTTAAATACAAATACGAAAACTTGTTATTTGTATTTAAATACATTGTCCAGAGAAGTGTTTAAAATACAAATAAATACATTTTGTAAAAAGTATTTGCGTTTGTATTTAAATACATTTTTATAAGTATATTTTTAACAAGACTGATCGAAATCTACCAAAAATTGTATGCGCTATATGTGTACGAAATATTATACGGAATATGGATACCTATTCGACAATTATTCAATTTATTAGAGAATAGTAAGTAAAACAAATAATTTTATTGTAAAAAATGATATTAGGTACGTACCTAGTTATACGGGACCGAGCTTTTGCGGAAAAGCACTGATAATCCGAACACCTCATGTTACATTTTTAATAATTTATTTGGACAAAGTAGCGCTATTAATTAAGGAACAAACTATAGACGTCATCATATACGCGTACCTAACATGATAGGTACACCGTTTAATGATATTTTCTCTCGAATCGTTTAACAGGAAGACCTAAAATGAAATTGGGACGTATCCCCAGTAGTTTAGTTGGTATAGAATACCTGACGCGATATCATGGAGACCCGGGTTCAAATCCTGGCTAGACGATAGGTATATTGGTTGAATCGGACGGTACTTCGGTACCTATACTAATGAAACTACGTAATATAGTCGCGAATATAATGGAAATTATAATGAATTAAATTAACGAATACCTACAAAGTGGTAGGTAGGTATTCCTGAAAAATAAATTCGGATGGGTAGGTACCTACCTCGTAGTGAAATTAATTATGTAGTACGCACGTAATGAGCGTAGCTAAATTTAATTTTTATAACTTCAAAAACGGACAAGATACCTATAGGTAAAACGATTTGCCAATTATTATTCACACGCATCAACGTCGTCTGTAGGGTACCTACCTAAATAGGTAGGTATATATAATTGACAGTCTCTGTACGATTAGTTTCGAAATATTAATGGTGTAGGTATCTATATACCTACAAATGCCCTTTTCGTGACTTTCAAATTACGTTCGATTACCTGTAAGTTTTGTTAGATTTAATGAATCGAATAGATTATAAAAAGATCGCAGATTTCGATCGTAGCGTAAAGAGTAGATCGAGACAATTGAGGATTGTTTATCGTTATTTGTGACTTTGTTAAGGAATTAAACGATATAACGCTATAAGTCTGCACTTCCGCAGGTGTAAGTACTTATATCTACGTTGCTATTCGTCGTTCTTGATCGACGAGACGATCCCACGTGTATATATATACCTATGTTAGAGAAACGTTTTTACAGGAGATTTAACTACCTGTCGAGGGCGACACATTCCGGGGTAGTCCGACCCTGCGGATGGAAACGTTCTAGAACGATGACGAGCACTCTTCCTCGGCCCGCCAATGGGACTTATTCGCGGGAATAACGGAGCGTCGGTTTGTGCGATCGGACCAGATCCGACCAATCTCGATTCGAGAATCGCGTCAGCTGATCCGAAGGGGAGCCGAAGACGCGTCTTCGGGGTGCGGCGCGCGTCGATGAGCGCCATTTCGCACCCTTTCCGGTGGTGACGATCATCGAGAGCGGACGTGTCGACGGACGGCAACGCGAGTGACGCCAAGAAAAATGTGAAAAAGTGAAAAGTGCGGACCGGGAAATGGACGTCGCGACGAGCGGGCAGTCGGTGCACCACTGCCGAAACGATAATCGCCACGTCCACAGGCAGAGAGAGGTTCTCTGTTCTCATCGGCTCAGCTGTAGTTTTTTTTTACGGGTCTCGCTCATTCTACCCGTTTGTGTGTGTGCATTCTCCCCGTTCGTAATTATTAGGTACCATAGTACGCAGTCATTCGCGTAAAATTCACTTACAGTAGCTATAATTTCAATTTAAACGCATGTCAAGCTGAGCCGATTTCACTTCAATCGAACCGATTCCGGGTTCAATTTGTACATATTGCATTACGACAACGACCCTTTTGCTTTTTCTCTTTTTCCCTTTCTTGGTGTAGCGACGTGCAATCGAAGGTAGTACCATGGGACTATCTTCGACGGGCGGACGGTGGTATCTAGTTATACCTAGTTGGGCCCGTGATCTTGTTTGGATGCTGGAGTACTGCGATGAGTTACTGGGTGGATACGGCAGGCCAACCCGGGCTTCAAACGAAACAGATTTTCCTCTCTGGAGATCGGACCCCGTCGCTACATTGAGAAACCTTCCCCCACTTGTAACATTAAATGAGCTACTTTAAGTTGTCGGGCTCTTGCTATTTAGAATTTCCTGTATGTGTGTGTGAGAGTATTTTTCAATTTTAAGTTTAGGTGAGAAACCTCTCGCCGGGCGTGGTGACAACAACGCGGGTGACAAATTGAAGAGACTTAAAACGATGACTATTTACGATGACCTATACGATACGACACACAAACTTTTTACAATGTTACACTTTTACTAATCTTTCATCTTTGTATTTTATTAGGAAGCTTCGCAGCCAGCTGTAGCGGCCGCCGCCTCCGTTCCCGTGCCTATCCAGCCCGGCCGACTGACAGAGTGGACCGACTTCGCCTGCCATTATCGGGACCGCAATCCTCTACTCGACCCTAAACCGTGAGTGGAGTGAGTAATTAGGAAATTCGAATTTCGATAGCGATCGAAAATCGTCCGGCACGAATTTGCGCGCCAATCCGCCAAATTTTCGCGGGAAATCGCCTCTCGAACCGTCTTACCAATTTTTGATGGTAGATGGCGCGCCTAACTTAACCTATAAAAAAGCTATATCGAAATGTCATCATCGTTCCGTGGGTTCGGTGATATGAAAAATTCGCAGCTATTAAAATTGAATTAAAAAACCATCCGCTGTCACGTCATCACTTCCAAATCTACTACCGATCACTGGATTACGGGTGAAACGAACGTTTCACAGACTTTATCTAATCTCGTCGTTGATAAATTTCGCCTTTATTCTTAATAAACATTCGCTTTTGTGTATTTTAGGGGGTTCGGTGACTTCGCAGCGAGCATCAGCCATCGCCGCCCTCGCCCCTTCCCTGACCGACTGATGATGGAGTGTTTGACTGTTCGCCGACCATCGTTAGGAACGTCGACTTAAAAATCATCCGGACTGGTGCGACGGTGAGTACCCAGTGATTTATATAGCTATTTTGTAGCATATACACACACACATGTGTATAGGTGATTTTCATAGGGTGATTTATAAAAGTACGAGTTCGAAATGAAAAACATGATGTATATCTGTATAGTGGGTTGCCAAGCTAGTGGAAAGTGTATCAACGACGGGACGAGAAGTGTTCCGTGTTTAGTGCTTTGTGCGCAATCGAGGAGTTGATCATGTTGATTTTAAGGGGTTATCCATGTTTTTGTAACTTAAAGCAGTTAACTTGATTGATTACAGCATCCTAATTAGGTGAGACTGTTGCTACATCATCTCACAATATTAGAATTGCGTAAATTTTTGAAATGATATTACACTTTTACTGATATCTCCTGTTTTTTTAGGTGGATCCGAGACTGGACAGCTAACCAACCGAACAGTCCCGTCGTTCTTCTCCCTACCTCCGAGACTAACTAATAGATACAGATACTGCCCTCCATTATTAGGAGCAGCGAGCATCAGCTGCCGCCGCCCCCGCCCCTTCCCTGACTGACTGATGATGGAGGTTTGACTATTCGCCGACCATCGATAGGAACGTCGACTTAAAAATCATCCGGACTGGTGCGACTGTGAGTACCCAGTAATTTATGTGCTTTTATGTAGTAGGTGATTTTCATAGAGTGATTTATAAAAGTACGAGTTCGAAATGAAAAACAATATATATATTAGAATTGCGTAAAGCTTTGAAATAATCTTACACTTTTACTGATATCTCCTGTGTTTTTAGGTGGATCCGAGACTGGACAGCTAACCAACCGAACAGTCCCGTCGTTCTTCTCCCTACCTCCGAGACTAACTAATGGATACAGATACTGCTCACCATTATTAGGACCCTTCAATCTGCCTGATGGTAAACGTAAGTGCGCCTTTGGTATTTTTTCCAAATATGCTCGCGCCCCTTAAATTCTCGAGCTTATGTCTCGCACGTTCGTAATTGTTAGGCAACACATATATCTCAATTTGGATAATGAATATTTTCATGGATCTCCTTGTGATCACAACGCATCGAGTTCTTTCTCTCCTATTTAGTGACCTAACTACTTCGTAACTGTTTAAATTAGTTTTAATTTCCATTTCTAGTTTGTATGAATCGAAAATTTTTAAAATATGGGAAAAGTCTTCCATTAGAAATGTCAGAAGAGCGACGACGACAAATGAGATTTGTGATTCCTTCTCGTTGACCTCTTGTGCCAATAGAGGTGTCCTTACTTTTTCAGTCTTATAGATATTAGATATATTATATAATACGCTTGATACTCTTCGATACCTGGCATAGCAAGCAATTCAATTTTAAACTCTTGGCCATAGCTTGTTAGTTTCCAAATGGAATGTTTTTATATTTCCCATATAATGAAGGAAACAATGTTTTGTATTGTTAATTTTTTTTTTCTTTCCAGATGCGCCATCCCAGGTATTTCATCCGCCATTCGTCCACCCATCGGAGTGTGCGGAAGAGGAAGAGGGAAGAGGGATACATTTCACCGCGTAGTGGAGAATAGGGCTCCTATCAGAGGAGGGTTTTCCTTCTCAAATATTTATGTCATATGTTTCGTTTGTCAACTTTCCTTGATTCCTTACATGGTGTGTTTTTATGCATATCGGCTATCCTCCAGTTTTTATAGCCATCTATTATTTATTTAACTTCTGTTAATAACCTTAATCAAACAAAAAAAAGGTTTTTCACATGTTCAGACACCATTTTTGTACATGTCATTTCTATTAAACGTTTTCGATCTCTTTTCACCACGAGACTCATGTAGATGGGTACAAGTCTCAAAGTTTTCGAAGCTTATTTAATATTTCGTAATTTCGCACTTCATTATTGTCATTCTTATGAATCCGAGTGTAAAGTCGAAGTAAAAGCTTTCAAGTTCACGACTTTACCGGCCTCTTTGTATTCAACGTTCGATATCCACAGACACGTCCGTAGATAGTCGAGTCATATTGATTTACACGATGTACGTTTTGATACGTGTTAGTTATTTTGTAGTCTTTCTTATTTCAATTTCTATAGGAGCGAACCCGCCACTCTCAATTGATGAGAAAAAAAGATGGTAACGAGCCGTAGCAAATACCTCCTGGGTGGTTCGGAAACTTTGCTATTTTTTTGTATAATTCGGTATCCGTTCTTCCCTCTTCTCTTCTTCTCCTCCTCTCCGATGCATTTTGGACCGCAACATATCCATCTGGCTAAGTAGTGTAAGTATTCTGTCGAGCATTTTATTAGGTAGCGTTAAATGAAAATTTTCAATGGCAGACGCTTGAAAAATATCATTCTTCTAAATTAAAAATCCACAAAAGCCACCAGCCACCAGATCGACTCTCGATCCATCCCGATAATTATTTATTTATTTATCATTAATTATTATTGACTTCACAATTTTGATTGTCATAAATGAAACGAGTGAAATGAAAAATTCGTATTTTCACCATCCGATCTCTATTTTCCATTTTTTAATTTATTCCATTTTCCGATTTCTCGACTATTTCGAGACCATATATTATATACAGAATACACAATTAAATTTAAACAATGAACGAAAGTAGTAAAAATTCTTTTATTGATATTAATGGATTACAAATTTTTATCATCATTATTACAATTATAAATAATAATTATTTTAAAAAGCAATTTCATTGATTATGTTTATTCATCTTGGCAGCTCTCTGTCTTCGTTCCTGTGTTTCCTGTCTCCGTGGATTGCAGCTGGACCAGAAGAAAAACTCGTCGACCTGGTGAGCAATTATTTTCTTATTAAGACCGAATTCAGAGACTTCAATCCAACTAATTGACCTCGTCAATAAATTAGTTTTGAATTAAAATTTACCAGAATCCAAAACGAAATCATTTTGATTTTATTTGTGAAATTTACATTGTAATTCCAGAATCGACCTTCCCTCGAGGGTTTTACACTATAGACAGACAGATCCTTTGAAATTGGTGGAGACATATCTCCAAAATGCAGACTCGTTCCTAAATTTGTCATTTTAAAATTTCATGGATTAAAATAATTTTTTTTCAAATATTTCCAGAGCAGTTTTGCTGTGTTCCTGCGTTAACAAACTCAATTTTATCATTCTCATTTCAATCTATTATTACCTCGGTAATTTATAAAATTGAATTTAAAAATAAACGATACATTTTAAAAAATCGGGTATTGAGAGTCTTTGAGTTTGGTCCTGGGTCACTGTGTCGCATGATGAGTTGTAGAAGAACGAACGGTTCACCAAAGTGCCAACGCTTCTTTCTTACATTTTCCATTTTAAGATTTGACATTTTGGTTTGCGATAAGTCTATTCTGAAAGTAATACAATTAATATATTGGATGATATTGATGGTATTGAAAGGGAAGAAGATCGTTTTGCGCTTTGGCTTTCGTTTGAATCCAATTCAGCGATATCAAAGATGGTCGTCGGGTTTTATTTAGCCTCCGCCGTCGCCGACTCTCCAACTTTTTGATGAAACCAATTCGAATTTCGAACGGGTAGATTAGAA
The DNA here is from genome assembly GCA_946251905.1 of Cryptocephalus moraei. Lineage (NCBI taxonomy): Eukaryota > Metazoa > Arthropoda > Insecta > Coleoptera > Chrysomelidae > Cryptocephalus > Cryptocephalus moraei. The sequence continues at coordinate 222,646 of OX276466.1, read as the reverse complement.
CCCTTTCCCGATAAGACAAGTTTTCGGGATATGAATTTGTCTCTCTTATTTTCCAGGTCAAGTAACTAAAAATAGAAAGCGTGGCTCGTAACCGTCCTGTAAACATAATTCAAAACCGCTCTAGTAACATTCATTCTGTGCTGCAAATGAGTAAAAAATGGTACGACGCTTTTAGTTATTATTTTATTATAAGCCTCACCTTTATTGCTAAATATTGCGATCCAATTCGAACTTGCTACTTTCACATTTTCGCCTTTCGTCTTTCCCTCGATTCATTACCGGTTTTTAGCAATTTTTTCGGTAAATATTTTCCCAGTTTTAGAAGTTTTCTTCAGCAGAACAAACGTGACCTATTCGGAAACCGTCTTCCCCCCCCCCCCCCACGATGCGCTGAAAATAAATTGTCCTCGTCTCAACTTTTTCAACTTAAATAAAGAAACTGAAAACTTTTCCCCGCGCCCGCCCTGATCAAATATTTTATCCGCACGCCACGCCAAAAAAAAATCCCGCGCTCGCCGAGAAACCAAAAATTTCTCGGCGAGCGCAGAAATTATTCCGACCTGCGCGCGCAGAACTTTTTTCAAATAATTTTTCCCGCACGCCACGCAAAAAAAACCACCTGGCTCGTCGGGAAACCAAAAATTTCTCGGCGAGCGCGGAGGAAGCCAAAATTTCCCGATCCGGGGAAAACTCAAAAATCCCCCCCCCCTCGCCCTCTCTAATCAATAAATTTTGCTCCATCGCTTATAATTTTTCATAAATTTTTCCCTCCGTCGCGCATGCGCAGCAATTTTTCCGACCTGCGCGCGCAGAACTTTTTTCAAATAATTTTTCCCGCACGCCACGCAAAAAAAACCACCGCGCTCGCCGGGAAACCAAAAATTTCGGAGAATTTTGCGGTCCTCGGGAAAACCCAAAAATTTTCCAGCGCTCCCGGTCCAAAATTTTTCTGCGCACGCCCGGCCGAAAATTTTTCAGCGGTCCCACCCAAAATTTTTCTGCGCACGCCCGGTCAAAAAAAAAATCCCCCCCCCCCCGCGACCGCCGAGAAATTTTTGGTTTCTCGGCGGTCGCGGGGGGGGGGCGATTTTTTTTGGCCGCGCGTGCACCAAAATTTTTCCGGCCAAAATTTTCTGCGCACGCCCGGCCTAAATTTTTCTGCGCACGCCCGGCCTAAATTTTTCAGCGGTCCCACTCAAAATTTTCTGCGCACGCCCGGCCAAAAAAAAATCCCCCCCCCCCGCGACCGCCGAGAAATTTTTGGTTTCTCGGCGGTCGCGGGGGGGGGGGATTTTTTTGGCCGCGCGTGCGCCGAAAAATTCCTGCCAAAATTTTCTGCGCACGCCCGGCCTAAATTTTTCAGCGGTCCCACTCAAAATTTTCTGCGCACGCCCGGCCAAAAAAAAATCCCCCCCCCCCGCGACCGCCGAGAAATTTTTGGTTTCTCGGCGGTCGCGGGGGGGGGGGGATTTTTTTGGCCGCGCGTGCGCCGAAAAATTCCTGCCAAAATTTTCTGCGCACGCCCGGCCAAAAAAAAATCCCCCCCCGCGACCGCCGAGAAATTTTTGGTTTCTCGGCGGTCGCGGGGGGGGGGATTTTTTGGCCGCGCGTGCGCCGAAAAATTCCTGCCAAAATTTTCTGCGCACGCCCGGCCTAAATTTTTCAGCGGTCCCACTCAAAATTTTCTGCGCACGCCCGGCCAAAAAAAAATCCCCCCCCCCCGCGACCGCCGAGAAATTTTTGGTTTCTCGGCGGTCGCGGGGGGGGGGGATTTTTTTGGCCGCGCGTGCGCCGAAAAATTCCTGCCAAAATTTTCTGCGCACGCCCGGCCAAAAAAAAATCCCCCCCCCGCGACCGCCGAGAAATTTTTGGTTTCTCGGCGGTCGCGGGGGGGGGATTTTTTTGGCCGCGCGTGCGCCGAAAAATTCCTGCCAAAATTTTCTGCGCACGCCCGGCCTAAATTTTTCAGCGGTCCCACTCAAAATTTTCTGCGCACGCCCGGCCAAAAAAAAATCCCCCCCACCGCGACCGCCGAGAAATTTTTGGTTTCTCGGCGGTCGCGGGGGGGGGGGGATTTTTTGGACGCGCGTGCACCAAAATTTTTCCGGCCAAAATTTTCTGCGCACGCCCGGCCTAAATTTTTCTGCGCACGCCCGGCCTAAATTTTTCAGCGGTCCCACTCAAAATTTTCTGCGCACGCCCGGCCAAAAAAAAATCCCCCCCCCCCCGCGACCGCCGAGAAATTTTTGGTTTCTCGGCGGTCGCGGGGGGGGGGGATTTTTTTGGCCGCGCGTGCGCCGAAAAATTCCTGCCAAAATTTTCTGCGCACGCCCGGCCTAAATTTTTCAGCGGTCCCACCCAAAATTTTTCTGCGCGCGCCCGGCCAAAAAAAAAATCCCCCCCCCCCGCGACCGCCGAGAAATTTTTGGTTTGTCGGCGGTCGCGGGGGGGGGATTTTTTGAAATTCCTGCCAAAATTTTCTGCGCACGCCCGGCCGAAATTTTTCTGCGCACGCCCGGCCCAAAATTTTCTGCGCACGCCCGGCCGAAATTTTTCAGCGCACGCCCGGCCCAAAATTTTCTGCGCACGCCCGGCCAAAAAAAAATCCCCCCCCCCGCGACCGCCGAGAAACCAAAAATTTCTCGGCGGTCGCGGGGGGGGATTTTTTTTTTGCCGGGCGTGCGCAGAAAATTTTGAGTGGGACCGCTGAAAAATTTAGGCCGGGCGTGCGCAGAAAATTTTGGCAGGAATTTTTCGGCGCACGCGCGGCCAAAAAATCCCCCCCCCCCGCGACCGCCGAGAAACCAAAAATTTCTCGGCGGTCGCGGGGGGGGATTTTTTTTTGGCCGGGCGTGCGCAGAAAATTTTGGCAGGAATTTTTCGGCGCACGCGCGGCCAAAAAAATCCCCCCCCCCCCCGCGACCGCCGAGAAACCAAAAATTTCTCGGCGGTCGCGGGGGGGGATTTTTTTTTGGCCGGGCGTGCGCAGAAAATTTTGGCAGGAATTTTTCGGCGCACGCGCGGCCAAAAAAATCCCCCCCCCCCCGCGACCGCCGAGAAACCAAAAATTTCTCGGCGGTCGCGGGGGGGGGGGATTTTTTTTTGGCCGGGCGTGCGCAGAAAATTTTGAGTGGGACCGCTGAAAAATTTAGGCCGGGCGTGCGCAGAAAATTTTGGCAGGAATTTTTCGGCGCACGCGCGGCCAAAAAAATCCCCCCCCCCGCGACCGCCGAGAAACCAAAAATTTCTCGGCGGTCGCGGGGGGGGGGATTTTTTTTTGCCGGGCGTGCGCAGAAAATTTTGAGTGGGACCGCTGAAAAATTTAGGCCGGGCGTGCGCAGAAAAATTTAGGCCGGGCGTGCGCAGAAAATTTTGGCCGGAAAAATTTGGGTGCACGCGCGGCCAAAAAAATCGCCCCCCCCCCCCGCGACCGCCGAGAAACCAAAAATTTCTCGGCGGTCGCGGGGGGGGGGGATTTTTTTTTGACCGGGCGTGCGCAGAAAAATTTTGGGTGGGACCGCTGAAAAATTTTCGGCCGGGCGTGCGCAGAAAAATTTTGGACCGGGAGCGCTGGAAAATTTTTGGGTTTTCCCGAGGACCGCAAAATTCTCCGAAATTTTTGGTTTCCCGGCGAGCGCGGTGGTTTTTTTTGCGTGGCGTGCGGGAAAAATTATTTGAAAAAAGTTCTGCGCGCGCAGGTCGGAAAAATTGCTGCGCATGCGCGACGGAGGGAAAAATTTATGAAAAATTATAAGCGATGGAGCAAAATTTATTGATTAGAGAGGGCGAGGGGGGGGGATTTTTGAGTTTTCCCCGGATCGGGAAATTTTGGCTTCCTCCGCGCTCGCCGAGAAATTTTTGGTTTCCCGACGAGCCAGGTGGTTTTTTTTGCGTGGCGTGCGGGAAAAATTATTTGAAAAAAGTTCTGCGCGCGCAGGTCGGAATAATTTCTGCGCTCGCCGAGAAATTTTTGGTTTCTCGGCGAGCGCGGGATTTTTTTTTGGCGTGGCGTGCGGATAAAATATTTGATCAGGGCGGGCGCGGGGAAAAGTTTTCAGTTTCTTTATTTAAGTTGAAAAAGTTGAGACGAGGACAATTTATTTTCAGCGCATCGTGGGGGGGGGGGGGGGGAAGACGGTTTCCGAATAGGTCACGTTTGTTCTGCTGAAGAAAACTTCTAAAACTGGGAAAATATTTACCGAAAAAATTGCTAAAAACCGGTAATGAATCGAGGGAAAGACGAAAGGCGAAAATGTGAAAGTAGCAAGTTCGAATTGGATCGCAATATTTAGCAATAAAGGTGAGGCTTATAATAAAATAATAACTAAAAGCGTCGTACCATTTTTTACTCATTTGCAGCACAGAATGAATGTTACTAGAGCGGTTTTGAATTATGTTTACAGGACGGTTACGAGCCACGCTTTCTATTTTTAGTTACTTGACCTGGAAAATAAGAGAGACAAATTCATATCCCGAAAACTTGTCTTATCGGGAAAGGGTTCTAATCTACCCGTTCGAAATTCGAATTGGTTTCATCAAAAAGTTGGAGAGTCGGCGACGGCGGAGGCTAAATAAAACCCGACGACCATCTTTGATATCGCTGAATTGGATTCAAACGAAAGCCAAAGCGCAAAACGATCTTCTTCCCTTTCAATACCATCAATATCATCCAATATATTAATTGTATTACTTTCAGAATAGACTTATCGCAAACCAAAATGTCAAATCTTAAAATGGAAAATGTAAGAAAGAAGCGTTGGCACTTTGGTGAACCGTTCGTTCTTCTACAACTCATCATGCGACACAGTGACCCAGGACCAAACTCAAAGACTCTCAATACCCGATTTTTTAAAATGTATCGTTTATTTTTAAATTCAATTTTATAAATTACCGAGGTAATAATAGATTGAAATGAGAATGATAAAATTGAGTTTGTTAACGCAGGAACACAGCAAAACTGCTCTGGAAATATTTGAAAAAAAATTATTTTAATCCATGAAATTTTAAAATGACAAATTTAGGAACGAGTCTGCATTTTGGAGATATGTCTCCACCAATTTCAAAGGATCTGTCTGTCTATAGTGTAAAACCCTCGAGGGAAGGTCGATTCTGGAATTACAATGTAAATTTCACAAATAAAATCAAAATGATTTCGTTTTGGATTCTGGTAAATTTTAATTCAAAACTAATTTATTGACGAGGTCAATTAGTTGGATTGAAGTCTCTGAATTCGGTCTTAATAAGAAAATAATTGCTCACCAGGTCGACGAGTTTTTCTTCTGGTCCAGCTGCAATCCACGGAGACAGGAAACACAGGAACGAAGACAGAGAGCTGCCAAGATGAATAAACATAATCAATGAAATTGCTTTTTAAAATAATTATTATTTATAATTGTAATAATGATGATAAAAATTTGTAATCCATTAATATCAATAAAAGAATTTTTACTACTTTCGTTCATTGTTTAAATTTAATTGTGTATTCTGTATATAATATATGGTCTCGAAATAGTCGAGAAATCGGAAAATGGAATAAATTAAAAAATGGAAAATAGAGATCGGATGGTGAAAATACGAATTTTTCATTTCACTCGTTTCATTTATGACAATCAAAATTGTGAAGTCAATAATAATTAATGATAAATAAATAAATAATTATCGGGATGGACCGAGAGTCGATCTGGTGGCTGGTGGCTTTTGTGGATTTTTAATTTAGAAGAATGATATTTTTCAAGCGTCTGCCATTGAAAATTTTCATTTAACGCTACCTAATAAAATGCTCGACAGAATACTTACACTACTTAGCCAGATGGATATGTTGCGGTCCAAAATGCATCGGAGAGGAGGAGAAGAAGAGAAGAGGGAAGAACGGATACCGAATTATACAAAAAAATAGCAAAGTTTCCGAACCACCCAGGAGGTATTTGCTACGGCTCGTTACCATCTTTTTTTCTCATCAATTGAGAGTGGCGGGTTCGCTCCTATAGAAATTGAAATAAGAAAGACTACAAAATAACTAACACGTATCAAAACGTACATCGTGTAAATCAATATGACTCGACTATCTACGGACGTGTCTGTGGATATCGAACGTTGAATACAAAGAGGCCGGTAAAGTCGTGAACTTGAAAGCTTTTACTTCGACTTTACACTCGGATTCATAAGAATGACAATAATGAAGTGCGAAATTACGAAATATTAAATAAGCTTCGAAAACTTTGAGACTTGTACCCATCTACATGAGTCTCGTGGTGAAAAGAGATCGAAAACGTTTAATAGAAATGACATGTACAAAAATGGTGTCTGAACATGTGAAAAACCTTTTTTTTGTTTGATTAAGGTTATTAACAGAAGTTAAATAAATAATAGATGGCTATAAAAACTGGAGGATAGCCGATATGCATAAAAACACACCATGTAAGGAATCAAGGAAAGTTGACAAACGAAACATATGACATAAATATTTGAGAAGGAAAACCCTCCTCTGATAGGAGCCCTATTCTCCACTACGCGGTGAAATGTATCCCTCTTCCCTCTTCCTCTTCCGCACACTCCGATGGGTGGACGAATGGCGGATGAAATACCTGGGATGGCGCATCTGGAAAGAAAAAAAAAATTAACAATACAAAACATTGTTTCCTTCATTATATGGGAAATATAAAAACATTCCATTTGGAAACTAACAAGCTATGGCCAAGAGTTTAAAATTGAATTGCTTGCTATGCCAGGTATCGAAGAGTATCAAGCGTATTATATAATATATCTAATATCTATAAGACTGAAAAAGTAAGGACACCTCTATTGGCACAAGAGGTCAACGAGAAGGAATCACAAATCTCATTTGTCGTCGTCGCTCTTCTGACATTTCTAATGGAAGACTTTTCCCATATTTTAAAAATTTTCGATTCATACAAACTAGAAATGGAAATTAAAACTAATTTAAACAGTTACGAAGTAGTTAGGTCACTAAATAGGAGAGAAAGAACTCGATGCGTTGTGATCACAAGGAGATCCATGAAAATATTCATTATCCAAATTGAGATATATGTGTTGCCTAACAATTACGAACGTGCGAGACATAAGCTCGAGAATTTAAGGGGCGCGAGCATATTTGGAAAAAATACCAAAGGCGCACTTACGTTTACCATCAGGCAGATTGAAGGGTCCTAATAATGGTGAGCAGTATCTGTATCCATTAGTTAGTCTCGGAGGTAGGGAGAAGAACGACGGGACTGTTCGGTTGGTTAGCTGTCCAGTCTCGGATCCACCTAAAAAAACAGGAGATATCAGTAAAAGTGTAATATCATTTCAAAAATTTACGCAATTCTAATATTGTGAGATGATGTAGCAACAGTCTCACCTAATTAGGATGCTGTAATCAATCAAGTTAACTGCTTTAAGTTACAAAAACATGGATAACCCCTTAAAATCAACATGATCAACTCCTCGATTGCGCACAAAGCACTAAACACGGAACACTTCTCGTCCCGTCGTTGATACACTTTCCACTAGCTTGGCAACCCACTATACAGATATACATCATGTTTTTCATTTCGAACTCGTACTTTTATAAATCACCCTATGAAAATCACCTATACACATGTGTGTGTGTATATGCTACAAAATAGCTATATAAATCACTGGGTACTCACCGTCGCACCAGTCCGGATGATTTTTAAGTCGACGTTCCTAACGATGGTCGGCGAACAGTCAAACACTCCATCATCAGTCGGTCAGGGAAGGGGCGAGGGCGGCGATGGCTGATGCTCGCTGCGAAGTCACCGAACCCCCTAAAATACACAAAAGCGAATGTTTATTAAGAATAAAGGCGATATTTATCAACGACGAGATTAGATAAAGTCTGTGAAACGTTCGTTTCACCCGTAATCCAGTGATCGGTAGTAGATTTGGAAGTGATGACGTGACAGCGGATGGTTTTTTAATTCAATTTTAATAGCTGCGAATTTTTCATATCACCGAACCCACGGAACGACGATGACATTTCGATATAGCTTTTTTATAGGTTAAGTTAGGCGCGCCATCTACGATCAAAAATTGGCAAGACGGTTCGAGAGGCGATTTCCCGCGAAAACTTGGCGGATTGGCGCGCAAATTCGTGCTGGACGATTTTCGATCGCTATCGAAATTCGAATTATTTATTGGAAGGGCACTCACCGTTTAGGGTCGAGTAGAGGATTGCGGTCCCGATAATGGCAGGCGAAGTCGGTCCACTCTGTCAGTCGGCCGGGCTGGATAGGTACGGGAACGGAGGCGGCGGCCGCTACAGCTGGCTGCGAAGCTTCCTAATAAAAGACAAAGATGAAAGATTAGTAAAAGTGTAACATTGTAAAAAGTTTGTGTGTCGTATCGTATAGGTCATCGTAAATAGTCATCGTTTTAAGTCTCTTCAATTTGTCACCCGCGTTGTTGTCACCACGCCCGGCGAGAGGTTTCTCACCTAAACTTAAAATTGAAAAATACTCTCACACACACATACAGGAAATTCTAAATAGCAAGAGCCCGACAACTTAAAGTAGCTCATTTAATGTTACAAGTGGGGGGTGGGTTTCTCAATGTAGCGACGGGGTCCGCCTCTTGTGAGGATCTTCTGAGTCGTGTGAAGCCCAAGTGGCCGGCAGTATCCCCCCGAGACTCATCGCACAACTCAGCACCCAAACCGAATAACGGCACCCGACTAAGTAATACTAGCCTCTAGTATACTACCATCAGCCCGCCGAACGTAGTCCCATGGAACTGCGTTCGACTAAAGCACATCGCTACACCGAGAAACGGAAAAAGAAGAGAAAAAGCAAAAGGGTCGTTGTCGTAATGCAATATGTACAAATTGAACCCGGAATCGGTTCGATTGAAGTGAAATCGGCTCAGCTTGACATGCGTTTAAATTGAAATTATTAGCTACTGTAAGTGAATTTTACGCGAATGACTGCGTACTAGGTACCTAATAATTACGAACGGGGAGAATGCACACACACAAACGGGTAGAATGAGCGAGACCCGTAAAAAAAACTACAGCTGAGCCGATGAGAACAGAGAACCTCTCTCTGCCTGTGGACGTGGCGATTATCGTTTCGGCAGTGGTGCACCGACTGCCCGCCCGTCGCCACGTCCATTTCCCGGTCCGCACTTTTCACTTTTTCACATTTTTCTTGGCGTCACTCGCGTTGCCGTCCGTCGACACGTCCGCTCTCAATGATCGTCACCACCGGAAAGGGTGCGAAATGGCGCTCATCGACGCGCGCTGCACCCCGAAGACGCGTCTTCGGCTCCCCTTCGGATCAGCTGACGCGATTCTCGAATCGAGATTGGTCCGATCTGGTCCGATCGCACAAACCGACGCTCCGTTATTCCCGCGAATAAGTCCCATTGGCGGGCCGAGGAAGAGTGCCCGTCATCGTTCTAGAACGTTTCCATCCGCAGGGTCGGACTACCCCGGAATGTGTCGCCCTCGACAGGTAGGTAAATCTCCCGTGAAAACGTTTCCCTAACCATATCCCTATGCGGAAAGTCACAAATAACGATAAATATTACTTTTAATACTCCCTCGATCGTCTCGATCTATTTACTTACGATTTTTTTATCATCTACTCGATTCGTTAAATTTAGCGATAATCCAACGTACGCAATTTGAAAATCACGAAAAGGGCGTTCGTAAGTATATACCTACACCATTAATATTTCGAAATTAATCGTACAGAGACTGTCAATTGTACCTACCTACCGATTTAGGTAGGTACAAGGTACTCTACAAGACGACGTTGAAAATGGCAAATCGTTTTATCTTGCCCATTTTTGAAGTTATAGAAATTAAATTTATTCACGCTCACGACGTGCATATTACATAATTCATTTCTCTACGAGGTAGGTATATACTGTAACGTTTATTTTCTAATTTATTTACATTGATTGTACACTAATTTATTTAATACACTTAACTACTTGTACACTAGACTAGACACTACTTAATTTATTTGTAGTGCTCCGCTTTCGGATCGTATGTCGCGTTCACGTCTGCTTCTCTACTTCTAATCGTTCTCCTTGATCACAAGCCCGCTTATATATACACCTTGATTCTGATCTAGAACCTTCTCGTATGTTCTTTCATAGTTGTGGATTGTTCTTTTAATAATGTTTACGTAGGAAATATTCAGGTCTTAAATTACTTTCCGTAAACAACAATCCGGGGGAATTCATGGAGCTGTCTTTTACGCGTCGTAGTAATTCTTTTGAAGTAGCCGCTTCACTCGGAGCGAGTAAACATGTGTCGCGTTGTTTACTTCTCGCATTACAATACTTATCCGAGTTAATATTTCAGGAATATCTACCACTTTGTATTTTGTATTCGTTAATTATTTGGTGCGACTAATATATCTACTTTCATTCGTATACCTAAGTATAAGTAGGTAGGTACCGTCCTAATCAACTAAATATGCTTACCTATCGCGTTATCCTTTGTACTTACGTTCGTAGTACATATGTAAGTAAAAATATTAATAAGTACTTTTACTTTTTTGTTACGCGTATGACGTTTAGTTTGTACCTTAATAGCGCTTAATACACTGTCCAAATAAATTATTAAAAATGTAAATATGATGTGCTCGGATTACTTATCAGTTCTCGTGAGCAAAAGGTCGGTCCCTTCTCGACCGGATAATCGAGGTTCTATCGTAGTATACCTACGTGATACCATTTTTTATAATTTCTTATAATGAAATTATATTTTTGGTCGTTTCACGTTGCGAACTATTGTCGAATAGGCATGTTCGGTACAAATATTTCGTGCACATTACTGCACATAAAATTTTTGGTAGATTTTGGATACATGTTATGTCTCTTATTATATATATTTTATAATGTCGATATACCTAACAGCCTGCACTGTGCTACACTGCCTGCATATCGGTGTATAGTGGTGTATATTGTATATGTTTAATGAAAAACGTCGGTAATATTATGTTATGCCTTAGTAAGTACTTATACAATGTGTTTCAAAATGATTTTCATCAAGTTTTGGCGTTGGAATTTCTGTGCATGTAATTTTTGATGTGCCGCGCTCTATTGATTTGAACCTATCTAATTGTGACAACACGTGACACTTCGAACATTTATTGTGAAACTGGCAATCAGTACTGCTGATAATTAACGGTCCTTTTCAGGGCCAAAACAAAGACAAAAATAGACAAATACTCAGAATTCGTTTCCTTTTCACAGAGAAAAACCAGAAGTTAAAAGAGGTTAAGTAGGCTATTTTGAGGTTATGTATAGCTAGTAGAAACTCATATTTTTGCAAGGCGGGTTTTTTTTATTTTACATGGGAATTCCACAGCCCACTAGATGACAATCATTTTGAAACACGTTGTATTACCTTACTACGTATGACGAAGAAAAGAAAACTTGACGAAAATTATACTAAGTAGGTATTACGATGGCAGATATCTACCTAATAAGTATATAAATGTAATGAGTAAGTAGATATGTCCGGATGTGTTTCGTAGTAGGTACTCTTAGCGGGAAAACATAACACTTCCAAAAGTGTCTATCCGACTTGATCCACATTAATCGCATCGATTAACATCGATAAATATCGTACCGCGACCAGTACTTACCTAGTTTAGGATAGTAATGAGTACGTTTGTTAAACGACAAAGATCCTAATGAGCCGATTCCAGAAAGAACTATTCCTAAACGAAAATCTTTGCCTGATTCGACTCTGTAAAATTTCTATTTGGACGTATTTACGAGCCGTTGGTAAATAAGCGCGGTAAAACTGTTTCTATCTCTCTCTCACTCGTTGTAATGATAGGTATAATGGCGACGCAGGAAACGATCGATTAGCAATAAAATTAACGATTTCATTGTACGATATCGAAACGCCAAGTAAAATTTACCTATAAATATAAATTAATCAGAGAGGCTATATGTCGGACACGGAAACCATGGCCGGCCGCCTTCGAAACGAAACGAGAGGCAGCCGATCGGCTTGCCGACGGAAGTCTGTAATTTCCCCAAAATGAATGATTTTATTAAATACAAGTCGGATATCGCTCCTATAAAAATCTCTCGTACGAACGAGAGATTATATCTCGTATACCTTAACAGCTGTTTCGACTGTTGGTAGGTCGTTCGCGTTACCCGGAAGGGATGCGACAAAAACTTGTTTTTATATGGACCCTCCAGACGTATCGTGTCTGACGCTCGCTCTCATGAATCTGTATTGGGAATATATCACCTGAGGAGAGTAATTTGCAAAATTTATAACAAGTTAGGTACCTATAGGTTCTAGATGATGAGAAGTTGATTATAAATACTTAGGTAGTACTTTTAAGAGATTCCTAGTTATGAATATATAGGGAAGTCTTGGTGAAAATGTACCCGAAAACGCTTAGGTAGTTTAGGTAGGTACCTACAGGACGTTAAACTTTTTGAGAAAATAATATTTTTTTATTATCTTTAAAACTAAATTCAATTGACGAGAGAAATTTGGTCAATTAGGTATGCCTAATACAAACTTTGCTGCGCTGATTAGGTACTATTATGGAAACGAAAAGGAATCAGTTACAAAGTAGTACTTAAATGTGATTTGTAGGGAGTGTTGGGGGTAAAAATGCACCCAACCGTTTGGAGATATTAACTTAAGAATTATGAAAAAATAATGTTTCTTTTGAATAAAAGTTACACTCTTTCGTATTCTTTCAATAAGAGCTGCAGTTTTCCAGAAAATCAAAAAATTAGGTAAAATTAGCTACTATTGAAACTCTTAAAGATTATTGATATCTAATTTGTATATGGTCTCAAAAAAAGAAATGACAAACTTTCATACTTATAGGTGAAGATAATATATAAATAGAAAAGTCTCGAATATGTGTCCGCGAATGGACTATTCTTTAACACCCTGTATAAAAAAAAGGTCAACTAATCTTGCCAGTCGAGAATGTCTAAAATGTTTCTGGTGAATTTTTATAATGTTTCATAGGTATTAGCTTCTGGGAAAATCTTAGATTACCTACTAAGCTTGAAAAAAATGCGAAATTAACCCCAAAAGGAATTTAGTTACAGTTATAAACAATCTTATTTAATATGACTCAATTCATTTATTTTAATATCTCCTTGAATCGCTGCGATATTCCCTAATTTCTTTCTTGGACGCACGCATAGAGATAGGTACCTACCTACTTCGAATCTAAAATTTAAAATTGACTCGAACGTTCTTTAAGAATTTCGTACGACAAGAAAACATTACATTATCTACTGCTATTTCTCTCACAGACACAAACACATGCACTCAGGTAAGAAAAGATTCACGGAATGTTGTATCTAGGTATATACCTACGTAGAAAAATGTATAAGTATACCTACACACACAAATAATTTGATTTGCAAAGTATTAAGCAGAGTTATTTTAAAATGAGATCTGCAAAGAGAAATACTTAGTTTTTGAGTCAATTAGAGAAGGAGTTGTGGAAGATCAAATTGAAGTTGGCATCGATGTGACGGTTTTTCGTTATTAGTACGAACTTAGGAGGAGGTACCCATGACTTATACTTTCGTTAAACAATTTAGGTAACTACAATTTACGTAATTGACGGGTTAGAAAAAACATTATTCAGGTTCGTGGCTGAATTTGATGGACGACGCGAAGGCGGGAGATTTGAATGATTACAGAGAGGGTTAGGCGAGATGTCCATCTCTCGACAGACAGGGGCTAGTATCAAAAACCTCTCCAAGCATAATTCTCCTTAGGTAGCTATTTTGGTGCCTATCCGTTGCGGATGTCGGATACGGACTTTGTTGACTGTCGCCCGAAATAAATATCTATAATAGTTATACCTATAAGTTGTAAAAATCGATAGGTACCTCTCAGAATTTCTCATAACATGACCAACATATTCAAGTCTACGGTTTTTCACTCGAAATGGGATCCCACTCTCTTTATTAACTCTCCGAAGAACTTCTTATTCATTCATAATATGTGGTCAACCAATGAAATTTCTAGGATATGACGGTCTAGCCACATTTCAAACTTTCTTTTGAACCACATTTTGAATAATTTTGCCATTTTAAGGAATGCAGTTCGGGCTTTTTCGATTCGGCATTTTATTTCAATCAAGTGATCTCATTCTTCATCTGGTAAAACTCCAGTGGAATATATTTCATCCAAAATACTTAGTCGTAATCCACTTTAATCTAAACAGAATAATTGGACATAATGTACTGTATCTGTCATTTCTTAAATGTACAACAGTTATTGCCTCAAGATTTAATACAGCAAACGATCCTTTTGTCGGATCACCTCGGTGATCTTTCCTCTATTTCATAGGTACCAAACATCTTTTTGAAAGACTTACATTATTATCAGCGGCAGTGACGCATTCTACGTAAATCCTTGGATTAAAGATTCAAACCAGGCATCTAGTTTATCATCATTAACAGAAAACCTTGTATTTATAAGCGGCCATATTTAATTATGGTTTCAGTATTCATGGCTTATGCATTACTTGCTCCATTATTAGTCCAGCTAGTCTCCACAATGAAGGTTATGGTTTATTCGATCAGCACAACATTGATAATACGATGGCTCGCATATTCCTTAGAAAAAGTCGAAAAGTGAAGAAATTGAATCGCTCAAGACAATTTTAAGAGTTTATTTCATCACGTGTAACAAATTTGTTCAGTGTCTAAACTAAACATACTCTTCATAAAAAATATAACACCACCTTAACACACTTTAACACAAAAATTCTAATCTTAATACAAACGAATGAGATTTCGAAACTTAAGACAAACCAGATCGATACAATTTTTACACAGAAACTCAGTAAATGAAACAAAAAAATATGTTAAATCGTATTCGATTCGATACGCCCCCATCAATATATCTCTTATATCGATTTTTCTTCCGGTTTATCTGCGGGATTATCCTTCACTATCAAAGCGTTCAGGGTCGTAGCTAGACCCAACCACAAACAATAGGGGATGATCAACATCCCGGCGGTACGGTTGACCCGGTAGAATGTCACCGCCACTCCGATTGCCGTGATATCGATCAGTGAGAGATCGGCGAGGGCCTGGGGGAAGGAAATTAAGGGTAAAGATTAAAAAGAAGGTTTCTACAATCTGATGGGCTTCTTACCAGTTTGATGTTGTGGGAGCCGAAGAAGATCGGTGACCAAGCCCAGTTGGCTAGAAGGTTGGCGCCATAAATGGCCAGAGGAAGCTTAGCCAGACCTGAGAGAAAACAAACCTATTTACAATACAGAACAACAAACGAATGTATTATAACATGAAATAGCCTACAAAAATATCCAAAACAGTGACTGACAAAGGCAGCGGTATATCTAATGATCGCACTCTCATATTGTGAGAGAGAGAGCAATATGGGGATGGCTAATAAGTTATAGGTGCAATGTCTCACGCCTATTACCCAACAATTCAACTTCAGTTTCAACATTACCTCCGAATCCGCCACCATCTCTATAAACCAGATAGGAGGCGTAGCCCATGCCACAGTACAGCGAGGTCCACACGGGGCCGAAGACCCAGTTCGGGGGGTACCATTCGCGCCTCTTGAGCTTGTTGTACCACTGATCGACGTTCTGCTTCGTGATCAGCCCCCCGGCGACTCCTCCCAGGTTAGGGAGGATCGTGAAGCCGATCGCAGGCCAGTTCATCTGCAGCATTTCGGGCGTCGCTTAAGGCACGGGGGATAAGGCTGGAAAGGAACGTACGCACTCGGTACTTCGGCGATTGACGCGATTAATTTAAGTCGCACTATTATAATTATAATTACCTTCTCGTGTCTCGTGTAATGTAAGCAGAACACACTAACACACAGTAAACAGTAAACAGGAAAGAGGAAAATGACTCGCCCAATCGGCTCAATGTTTTGTGAGTTAGGCAACACGAAATACGAAATTACAAACTGTGAATTCCTTTCCGAAACGTTAACGTCTTGGAGTCTCGACTGTTTTTTTAGCATCACCTGTCGTTTAACAAGCTAATAAACTATCGACCATACGTATTTATCAAGGTTTTCCCTTAAATATTAGTTATGTGGTCCTGTAATTTCCTAACCTAACCAGTCCTGGTTATATATGTCTGTGATATATGTTTTGTGTTTTGTGATAAAAGTAGTGTTCTGTGATTTACAATAGGTGGTAGAAATTATTGCAATGATATTATGTTTATGTGTTTATTAATTTTCAATGCAAATAACGTAAAATTAGCTGGCGTAACAAGATATTACAATCCCTAATCTCCTAAGTTTAATCGAAATGAAGACACGTTTCAATACCTACGATATTGTGTGTGTTGTTGCCGAACTCCAAAAGTAAGTATTTTCAACATATAAGACCTCAATTCCTGGCTCCTTTCTTTCGAAATTCCAATAACTGACCCAAATTCGTTGCTTCTACTGAATTCTGAACTCCTTTTCATTGTATTTCAGATGTATCGGCATGAGAGTGAACAATGTTTACGATATCAACACGAAAACTTACCTTATAAGATTGCAACGCTCGGAAGAGAAACAGGTGATACTCCTCGAGTCCGGGAATCGTATCCACCTGACGAACTTTGAATGGCCGAAGAACATCGCACCATCGGGCTTCAGTATGAAGGTAAAAATACCATTGTACTAACCATAGCCATAGTGAATTCATTCTTAATTTTAGCTCCGGAAACATCTGAGAAACAAACGTTTAGAGTCCCTCACTCAGTTAGGTACCGATAGGATCATTGATCTCCAGTTTGGTACTGGCGAGGCGGCATATCACATCATCTTAGAGCTCTACGACAGGGGAAATATCATCATAACCGATCACACCTTTACTATATTGAACGTGCTGCGGCCTCATACGGAAGGGGACAAGGTGAAGTTCGCTGTGAGAGAGATTTACCCGCAGGATCGGGCCAGGGAGAGTGCCGGAGTTAACGTGGAGGAGTTGCGAGAGGTGTTAGAGAGAGCTAAGGTCGGGGACCAGTTGAAGAAGGTTTTGGTGCCAAATCTAGGTAAGGTATTTGTTTCGCATCAGTCCATAAGCCCAAAATATAAAACATTTATCCTGTTAATACAGGCAAAGTCACAAACTGAGCTGAGTGTGAAGTTGATGTGATTGTAATGAAATTATTATTTTTGTAGAATATGGACCTGCCCTCATCGAACACGTCCTCCTCAGGAAGGGGTTCAATAACTCTACCAAACTCGGCAAAACGTTTGACATCGACAAGGACATGGTTAGACTCATCGAAGCAATCAAGGAAGCAGACGAGATATTTAAAAACGTCAAAGATAAACATGCAAAGGTATAACTAGTAAAATTGTGATCTGAGACGATCCTGATCCAACAATTAAATTGGGTTTAATTAAACAAAGTTTAAACTACACTTGTACAGTTAGAATAAAATAAACCAATGGGACTGAAGTTACTTGTGAATGTGTAATCGATCGATATACTATATTTGAATCAGTTGAACCTTAGATCACACTCTCTTTTGCAGGGTTACATAATTCAAAAAGCTGAAGAGCGTCCCGGCAATGACCTCTTCTACACCAATCAGGAGTTCCACCCTATGCTGTTTGAGCAGCACCTTGACGCGCCTCATAAAGAGTTCCCTACGTTCAACGAGGCGATTGACGAGTTTTTCTCGTCGTTGGAGAGCCAGAAGCTTGAGGTAAAGGCTGTTCAGCAGGAGCGTGAGGCAATGAAGAAGCTGGAGAATGTCAGAAAGGACCACACGCAGCGACTCGAGGTACTCGAGCTTACGCAGAACGTGGACAAGCAGAAGGCCGACCTCATATTGAGAAACCAGGAGCTGGTCGACGGGGCGATACTTGCCGTGCAGACCATACTAGCTAAGCAGGTCGGTGATTTTTATTTATTTTTGAAATGATGATATTAGACACTAGTTAAAAATCTGTGAGAATTAACAAGAACAAAAGCAAATTGTTTAATTGACTAAAACTAATATGTTTTGGTCACTTCCTGGAACAATCCTAATAACCTTACCATTTGAAAAACATCATAAACACTTGGTTAAATACTGAGGGGGGTACTGAACTTGTATTCCTTTCAGGTCTCTTGGGATGTAGTCAATGATATCGTGAAATCCGTTTCTGCCACGGGAGACCCCGTGTTCAGCATCATAAAGAAATTGAAATTAGAAACTAACCACATTAGCTTACATCTCACTGACCCTTATGCAAATAGTTCTGACCACCATGAAGATTCAGCCGACGAGGACGATGATTGTATACCAGCTATGATGGTAGATATCGATTTGGGGCTTTCTGCCTTTGCAAACGCTAGAAAGTAAGAAAGGATTTTTAGACATATCAGCTCATTTCTGTACTTATTTAGTAAATTATTCAGTTTTGATGATTGAGAATAGGACAGAAACATGAAGATTACAAATGATGCCATTTATAAATTCGAGTGAATTTCAAGATACATATTTGAAATCTCATTTACCACGTTTTATAATTTACACTGGTTTTTCTCGTAATGAATACTCATACTAAGAAACGATTTTATTGTAGTATTAACTGTATGAACTAATTAATAAATACATTTTATTTTATCTTCTGTTACACAACTTACACATTATATTGATAGTTCATGGTAGTTTTTATAATAACCTCTCTTAATACCATATGCATATAACCAGACAGTCAACTTATATCTTTAATATACTTCGATTACTGTATACGCACAAACATTATTATGCACTGAAGAGCAAAAAAACCAAAAGTTTGTGCACTATAAAACTTGTATCTATATTATGTACTTGACTTTTTTAGGTATTTCGATCAGAAACGCTCAGCGGCGAAGAAACAGCAAAAGACAATAGAGTCCCACACGAAAGCTCTGAAGTCTGCGGAAAAAAAGACAAAACAGGTTCTCAAAGAGGTTCAGGTCATAACAAACATAATCAAGGCTAGAAAGACGTACTGGTTCGAGAAGTTCTTCTGGTTCATCAGCTCAGAAAATTACTTGGTTATCGGCGGTAGGGACCAACAGCAGAACGAGCTTATTGTTAAACGGTAAAAGTAATAATTGATAAAAAGTTGTGTTCATTTGGACTTGTTTAATGGGCAGTTACCCAAATTTACAGTATGTACATGATAAAATTGTCAATGTATTCAGTTGGATTCTTTTAAATTTATTTATTTATTTATTTATTGAACCAGCTGTATAATACATGGGTTGTAGTATACAGACCGTTTCTACAGAGGCGCAGGATGATATAAACAAGAGCGAAAGAGAGGCCATATATTTCTCGTTGGCTAAACAGAGTACGAACTTTTGCGATGTTGCTAGCTGGCGAAACATCACAGTCATCCGCTCCGCACACGGTACCGCACACATCCGAAAGTGTAAAGCGATATGCGACCATGATACGAGTTGACTTGGACTGCCTGCTCGGCCGGCAATGTTGCAAAACATCCTTCTCTGTCGTACTAACGAACTACCATAAGTTTCTCTTTTGCTCTTGTTGATTTCGGGACACGCGTTTCAACAGAAAAGCTCCGTATAACACCGTAATTCTGCTGCAGAGATCTCTACGCAGGCTGGATACAGCATAAATAATAATTTTAATTTTAAATATTTTAGTTAATTTAAATACTACGATTGTTTTGGGAATTAGATCAGAATACCCTTCTATTCTAATTTGATATCTTCAGTTACATGAAGGGTACTGATGTTTACGTCCACGCCGATGTCCATGGCGCCAGCAGCATCGTAATAAAGAACCCGACGTGTCAACCGGTACCACCGAAAACATTGAATGAGGCCGGTACCATGGCAATATGTTATAGGTAAGACATCATATTTATATGGACAGATAACTCCTATGCAAAAGAGGTATATGCTTTATATTTACCTCTAGGATTCTAGAGTTTGTTTACTTGGTATATTTAGTACTACTGCTTCAATTACTCTAGATTTGTCAGGAACAATTCATTATCGTGGCATTTCCTTTATTCATTTTCGATTTGAACTTTTCTAGCGTTGCCTGGGAGGCGAAAGTAGTAACGAACGCTTACTGGGTGTGGGGTGATCAGGTGTCGAAGACCGCCCCTACTGGAGAGTACCTCACCACCGGTAGTTTCATGGTACGTGGGAAGAAGAATTTTTTGCCGCCTTCACATTTGGTCCTGGGCTTGGGCTTCCTGTTCAGACTGGAGGACAGTTCCGTGGAAAGACACAAGGGCGAAAGGAAGGTTCTGAACAATGATGTCGAGGAGGAGATGAGGGAAGACGACATTAAGGATGAGCTAGAGGTGGAAATATTAGATGAGAGCGATGGTAGGTTGTTTAATATCATGTAATACATAATTTACTTGCACACTTGTTTCATTGCTCATCGTGAACTGAAATAGAATGGGCATTCCTAGAAAATAGTTACCAGATTCAAAGTTTCATTGACTTAGGACGATATTTAATGCAGTTAAAGTTCCATGGATTAAAATAATTAAAAGTTTATTCCAACAATCAAAAACCATGTTGCAAACATGTCTTATAAATTCTGAAAATGAAATAATCTTCACTAGCTATGTTATTTAATATTTATAGAAGACGAAGATGATAAAAATCCTGATGAAAAGCCAAACGATGAAAAGAAATCATCGGACAGCGAAGACGATGAAGGAACACCCAAATTTCCTGATACACATATCAAAATTCAACATTTCTCTGGTATGAAGTAAGTACAAGACTTAATTTTCACCATGGAGCTAAATAGTGTTGCAACATACATTCTGACTATCAGTTAATGTCAAGATGTTTTTTAATTACAAACACATATATAGTTAAAATATTAATATAGTATATAATATAATATAAAAAATATATTAAATATAGTTTAATTTGCCAGATTCCTCTTTTTTTCTTAGTACCTTCAATTTTCAGGATTAACATCTTGACGGAGCTTCCGGAAGAACCTCCCAGTACGAACGTCGACATGAAAGAGGAAGTTGTATACCTAGGGGACAATAAACCAATCGTCGTAAAACCAATGGAGTCGAACTCTAGAAGCAGAGGTAACAGCGAGTCGAAAAATAAGAAGCAAAAGGAACAAGGTGAAGATCGTGTCTGATTTGTTGAGCACGTATGTAAAATGGGTATCATTTTATAGTTGAGTTCAGGGAGGACGTGAAGCAACAGCAGCAGCAGGTGAAGCGAGGCCAGAAGAGTAAGCTCAAGAAAATAAAGGAGAAGTACAAAGATCAGGACGAGGAGGAGAGGAAATTGAGAATGGAAATTTTACAGGTAAAATGGCGGTTACAGATTTCACTAGACAGGTCCTTTATTCCCTAGATACTTCTAGAGCAGTAAAAGCCTACAAAGCTTTGACCATTCTTCAAATAGTCTTAAACCCATTAAACATCTGATAATGCAATTACTTTTTATTCTTTTATAATTCTTTAAATAGTATCTCAGTCTTATATAATATCTCAGTCTTTAATTTACAGTCCTCAGGGGGTCCGAAGACAAGTAAGAAGAGCAAGAAGAATAAGGAGCAGACCAAGAAGATAATCCTGCCGAAGGTGCCAAAGATCCCATCGAACACGAAGGATCAAATGGGAGACGACGACGATGAGGGAGAGACCATTGTCCAAGCCGATGTCGATATGGTGGATGCATTGACTGGAATTCCTACAGGAGAAGATGAACTATTGTTTGCAGTACCTGTAGTTGCTCCCTACAACACACTTTCCAATTATAAGTAAGGAAATTTTGTTTTCCGTCTACAAGGAAATGGGTTCTTGCTTACTTAGTCTCTGAAGTCTTGTTTATCTTGAGGAGGAAAACCATCGAGTCGAGTTGCTTATACGGCTTGTCTTCTATTGCGTTACTTTGTTTTTCTTTGTGCTTGTTATTACTGGTAATAACTTCTTTTCATTGTTGTTGTTTGTAGGTTCAAGATGAAATTAACCCCTGGAACGGGTAGGAGGGGTAAAGCAGCCCGTACGGCCGTCACCATGTTCCTGAGGGACCGCACAATTACGCAGAGGGAGAAGGACCTCCTGAAGGCTGTGAAAGACGAGCAGCTGGCGAGAAATATTCCTGGGAAAGTGAAACTGTCAGCACCAAAACTGCAAAACGTGAAGAAATAATAAACAAGTAACTGAATTATTGATATTAATAAAACAAACTTTATCTTATCTACTCTGGTATTTAATTTAAAATCTATAAAATACGTGTACACATACACACACACACACAGGATTTATGGATAAAAAAAGTATCCATAGTGTTATCAGCGACGTGTTTTTGTTTGGTTAATAAACTGTCATCTGTTATTAGATGACAGTTTATGGTTTTTGTCAAAAGTTAGGGTATTGCTGGTAAAATGAATTTAGGAAGTGTAAATGTAGGAAAACTACTATTTTAAATTGTGCTAATGACTATAGATTTGCAAGGAAGTAAGATATAGACAAAAAATAATATATTTTTTGTATGTTTTAGTTTACACTCGACCTTCAATAGCTGCTCCACACCTCCTTCAAATAAATGAGTATGCATTGCCTGATTCACAAGCAAAGTTACGGAAGTAGAACTGAAGTAATTCCTGAAGTTTCCAAATGAAATTCATGTGTATTCTATAATTTTGATCCCAAACGTGTTCAGTAAGGCTCAAGTCACCTTGGGGGAAGTGGTAAGTGGCTTTGAATTTCCCTGGTTTGTACAGGTGTAGCTGTTTGGTGCAAAATTTAGAACCACCAACTCTGTCTACATGATCCCCGCCCAAAAACTGTAAATGTAAAAAAGGGGTAAATTTCTTGTATGATGTGATTTCTAGATGTCAAAGTATCTTTGAGTG
The DNA here is from genome assembly GCA_946251905.1 of Cryptocephalus moraei. NCBI lineage: Eukaryota > Metazoa > Arthropoda > Insecta > Coleoptera > Chrysomelidae > Cryptocephalus > Cryptocephalus moraei. The sequence goes on along the minus strand of OX276466.1, from coordinate 199,804 downwards.
TTGAAATATGAATCGTATGCTTCTCCATTCTCTTGCTCAAATTTATCCTTGCTGTTTGTGTATTGAGGGAAAACTGTTTTAATCTTAAATTTGAATCACAGTCTTCTTGTTATCGTTGTAACTAATTGAAATTATGATTCAGCTTTCTGTAAAAGGCGAAGCTGTGCTTTGTGAAATATTAGCCTCAGGTCATATATATTGATAGCAGTAATCAATATTGGTAGTACCCTTACTTTTGACAAGTGTTAAGTATTTAAACTTGCATGTAAACTTCTAATAAAAATATTTTAAGGTTGGATTAACCATTAAAAATTGTAGCTCAGATTGTGTCGGCTTCAAATCTTCTGAGATGGACACTGATTTATTGGCTTTCAATGAATTGTGGTCTTGAAATATTGTTCAAATTTAAGGCAATTTATTCATGCTAATGCAATTCACTATATTTAGAGGCAGAGCCATAAATTGACACATTTCAGCGACAATTTTCGAGTAGCATTTAAAAAATTTTTGACTGGAGGTAATGACCAACTTTTAATCTTTATCAAATCATGTAACATATATGGAATGAAAGTTATCTGTTATGTAAGCAAATCGTTCTGATTGATACATAAGAATGGCAATGATTGTTATATCTTAGGACCGCATTGGATTTAATGGTTTGAAGCATCATATTACTGTCTATAATTAATCCTATGTTGTTTTCCCAAGTCGTTTCAAAGGTTTCGCTCATTTCCTGTGATTTATTTAACCGCGAAAAACGAAAATAGAACAAACAACAACAACAACAAAACATCATAGGCACGATGCCTCCTCGCGTCACATGTCGCGTAAAAGTATTTATAACCGACGGCGCTGTTGTTGCCTGACGTCACGCCTCCCGACCTCCCCGACACCAGTCGCTCCTCCATCTCCACATCGAAAGGAACACCCCAGGTCATACCTTCCAGAGAGAGAGAGAGATGAGCAACGGCTACCATTACTCGCTCCTCGTGAGTTACGGACTGTTTGTCGTCCTGTTATGTAACCACTGCTGCGGCGCGTCGCCGTCTCCCCCGTTGAGTTACAGGATCGTCGATGCGATCTTCGGCGACGACGTCGTCATCAAGTGCGTGAGTAACGACGATGACCACCTCTTCGACTATTGGCTCATCGACAGTGAAGTCGGACATGTGGTGATCGGACCCTCAAATGGGAAGTTCGATGTGGCGAAATTCGATTATGAGGTGTTGTCAGGCAACCTCACCATAAGGGTAAGAATACAGTTTGGATTATATTCAAGGAAAGTTGTCCATATAACACAAATTCAATAACAAGGAGAGTTAGTGTTGAAGAGATAGACAAGATTTTAGCTAAGAGAGGTTTAAAATGGCAACACGTAATTACAAAGGCTTTTGCTGTACTGAGTCGTAATATTAAATATTGTAGGGTTAAAACTTTAGGTGGATAGTTCATATGGTACAATCCATTGAAAAGTTTAGTGATATATACATATACATTCAACAGAAGTACCTTACAAGGGTTTACTAAATGTGCACTAAGGGAAATGAAAATTACCTTTCAATTAGTAAAATACGTAAAGTCCAATATTAAAATATAATGTTATGGTAATTATAAATTTATAAAAGTCTATGTCTACAGATTTATGCATATTGATAAACTTCAATGGGACAAGAGCACATGAAAAACATGTCTGAAATATTTCAAGTATTTGCAAATTAACACAGTAGACTCATTAACTAATTAGGTATATTATACATACTTAACGTTTAATTGTTATGATTGTTACAGTTATAACTGATAAATGACTAATAACTGAAAAGCAATCCGAGTTGTGTAACTAAAAATTACTTTTATATCAATCGAATTGAGGTGAGCTTAGAACCTGATGGTTTTCTATCAATCTCGGATGAATGGATTTAATTAAAATTTCAAAAATACTAAAGTAAATTTAATGAAACGAGGCTCGACCAGGTTATCTCTTTCTATGCCTTATTTCATTGTGGTATATTGATAAGAAGTAAATGACTAATAAACATTACGCGATAACGCGACATTTCAATTGTTATAACTGTAATGCATCGATTATAAAAAAACATAACAATTCGATTAGATCATGTACACGAGTTATGAAAATTATTGACATAGCTAAGGAATGACTGCAGGAATGGTAATCAGTCTAGAACATTCAGCAAAAACTCATCATTATAGAAGCAAATATTTTATAAAAGGACTTAAGCTCTAATTAGATGAAGGGACTTTCTCAGTGTTCTAGTTTGGACGTCAACATAAGAAGGAATATTTCCAAGTCTTCCCATTCATAACTTGTAGTTATTTTATACAGAGATAAAGACGATTCTGGATTTCATACGAGATGGCATTAACGAGTTTGAATTCAAATGTTTTTAAAAAATCCAAAGAGAAAAATATTTAATCGCTTTATGTTTGCTCCATTAATTTTGAAATCCGACACTAGGACAAAATCGCAATTCTCTGTCAAGAATTGCAATTTGACTCTAAAAACTGTGTTGGAAAACTTAGCCTTTTTGGCTGAAACCAGTAAGGTATGCTACAGCGAGATCTTTTTATCTTTCAGTACGTCACATACAACGAGCAAGGTTTCTACACGTGCGTCTCGAAAGGCGTCCGTCGCGAGGACGTGAATGTAGAGAAGACGAAACTGATCGTCTCGAAACGTTGGGAGGAGGTGTATGAGCATGATCCGAACGTGAGTATCGATCGTCAATGAACCATCGGTGATCAGTGCTGTCGATCGTCTCTCGGTTTGAGATTAATGACATTGATCTTGGTTGTTCTGACAAATGCATTGAATCACACCATGCACAAAGTTTGTTTGTTCATATTATCTTTTCTACACTTATTCTAGGTCAGACATGGAATAGGTAAACTTTAAATAGTTTGTCTAGTCAAAACACGTCTAACGAACCTCCATAACACGTTACACTTTTTTATTTTGACCTGGAATAGCTTTATTAAGTACAGCACTATCCTACCTTAACGTTGAACATATTCATATAGTGTTGGCTTTATTGGATGATTGTACCAAAACCCACATTAAAAATTGATCAGTTCATTTTGAATCCTGATGAATAAACCAAAGTGAATTGAACTGATCTAGTAATGACCACTTTTAATCATTTGACTTAATGGTTTCTAGATTAACCTGATCAGGATCTTGATCGTCCTGATCACTCTCGTCTTACTAACGGCCGGTGCATACGTCGCTTATTCGATGTATAGGGACAGGCACCGTTATCCTAGATACCTGGGTAAGTTAATCTGAAATAATGAGCTCTAATGCAAAAGTTTTACTAACATTTCAACTATGAAGTGTGGATTTTCTCATTTCTATGTAGAAAAGCATTTGAAACGGTTCATACCTGAACCTGTTGTACATGGAAGCTCACAGGAATTGTAAAAAACATTTCTGCTTTTTCCGGGAGAAATTTGCGGGATCTCGAAATTATCTAGATTTATGAAACATTGGTCGAGTCTCGAAATTTCCTGAGCCATTCCTTTCTCTGTTTTAAGAGGATGAAGTTGATGATGACGACGACAGTGCCGAAGAAATTTTCTCAGCCCCAAGCACTTCTCGGCTACTCCCCAAATTGAAGTCTCCCTCTAAGATAGTGAAGGACCAGAAGCGGTCGGACGACGTCAGCACAGACTTCAAGAGTATCTTAGATGCGGCCAACGACGAATGAGGATCGATCGACTGTGGAGGGTCCAGTAGTTTTTGTGTGATATTTAATTAAAGCTACATGAGTCTGTCTTTTTTTAATAGAAAATGTTATTAAATTGTTAATTACTGAAATAAAGTATTCATTAGAATACTAATAACTATTTTAAGTTTAAGATAGTTTAAGAATACTTAAACTATCTAATAAGGTAGTTTAAGTATTGCTTCCCTTGGATTTCTTCTCTTTAGAATCTTGGGCATTAACCCGACTGAGCTCTGAGCTTCAACCAGATTAGATCTTTAGGTAAAAAGATAATTGCCCGTTCATTACAGCAATGTACCCGCATTCCATTCTATAGAATTGTAACTTCATTAACTTAGGGCTGGTGTACACAGGGCCAGTAATAGATTTTAGTTTGAAAGTATTTAATATTCTTAATGAAGCGGTCTTGTGTATTTTCAATTGTAATCCCAAATTCTTTGTGGAAATTATGCGTAAAACGGGTTGCATGTGTCGTACAATGCCACCAAGTCAAGGTTCTACCGTCGCGTTGTTCTGTGTCACTTGACTTCATTTTTGTGTTCCGTGTCGACGCTAGTGTAGGAGGTTCGAGAAATTTTTAAATAATAATATTGTTGTTAATAATTCCGACATACAAACATTAAGACAATGACTACCGAGCAGAAATTCAACGCAGCAGTGAACGTTATCAGGAGTTTACCCAAGAATGGTAAGTAAAGTACGATACAACTGGAACAGCAATTAATAAACAGCAACTTTCACAAAAGGTTAATTGCAACATTTCCTAGCTTTTAACAGATGCTCTTAACTTTTCACCGTCTACGTGTTAACTATATATATACATATATGTATATATCATGACAAATTTCTCAATGTCCCTCCATACTTTTAATTATTAATTATAATTTTATTCGCGTTGAGGGTTCGAGGGTCAAGGCTTTGGGATTGTTGTTAATTATTTATATATGTTAATGAATGACATCCATGAAACTATTAGCGATAGGGTAATTGATCGGGTTTCGAAAGCTATCCACGGTTTTGAATAAACTGACTGGTCGTGAACTTCGATAAGGAATAAGTTTGTTAACGTTTGGTGTCGATAGCATTTTATAATCAATTGATGTTGCTTGTGTGAATTTAACGGAAATGTTATCAATTGCAATGTAAAAACTTTTGAAAATTATACTAATGTTTACATAAGGCTGTGATTTGTATTACTATACAAATGTTTACTTGCACACTTACCGTGTTTATATTTTGTTTACTATGAAACTTGTTTGAAGTTCCTGTGTAAAAAAATTCACAGGTGTTATTAAAAAATTGCATTCACTAAGGCAAACATACACATGTCATATAGGAAAGTATTACATATTATTCAAAAAGCAAATTAATTTTGCGATTGCACCTCTCAATTATTATCTCAACTGATTTATACATTTATAAATTTATATAACAACTCTATGTTAATGAAGTGTTCGATTTGCATATCACAGTTGAATGAACTGGAATAAGTTAAACAACTGGAATTCAACATATCCATAAATACATTTAGCATTTTTAATATGCTTACTTTACTTATGGAATGATTGTCGCAAAATCTATTTTTGCTTAATCACCAGAACACATTTAATTTGAAAATCTCTTAGCGTTGATAATTTCACAAGAAGTGCAAAATCGTACGCATTCTGCCAGGTTTACAACTATGTACGACTAATTACATATCATATAAACATATGAATAATCGATTAAATATCCTTTTGGGCCAAGAATCCATTTTCCATTTTCTTTTTTGTAGGATCTTACCAGCCGAGCAACGAGCTCATGCTGAGGTTCTACTCGTACTTCAAGCAGGCGACTCAAGGGCCGTGCACGGCGTCCAGGCCGCCGTTCTGGGACGTCGTCGGCAGAGCAAAGTATGACGTATGGAAACAGCTAGGGGACATGTCCAGGGAGCAGGCGATGGCGAAATACGTCGAGGAGTTACATTCGTAAGGGGAACTTGAACGCTGATTAAAATATTGCCTAACATGTATTTAATGTAAGACAAGGAAATTAAATATGGAAGAATAAATACTGCAAGAATTGGATTGAGTAGTGTGTACATGCATTAATGTGTTAAATATCAATTTAGTAACATTACTTATAATTATTTTTGTGAAAACCATATAGTAATGTAAAGTGTGTTGGGAATGCTTTGGCAGTTCCATCCTAGGAAACCTTTGATATTTACTTAATTTCTGAATCTATACTAATCTTGAGTATTTCTTAGATAAGATTATTGGAATTGAAGTACATTATTTTTTGTTTCGTAGAATCGTGGAAACTATGAGTTACTCAGATAAAGTCGCGAACTTCTTGGAAGCCCCTACGACGGAACTGGACAGGATCAGCATGGACGATTTGGAATTGATTGCGGGGGACGTGATAGAACGTGTCCGTTCCCAACCCAACTCCCCTTTAGGTGAGGTTCTCGGGACGATCAAGGGAATACATTTATGCATATTTTGTAAACGTTATAGTTTTTCTTTTTGGGGTAAAAAATTAAATTTTCGTATTTCGTCATGAAATCACAGGTGGCCAAATTTCAGGTCGATAACTTCAATACTTTTCGATTTATCGCGGTTGTACAAAAAAGTGAAAACCCCAATTTATGCGTTCATATCTTTGAAAAGTACTCGGTCTTTTCGCATAAATCTTGTACCATGGGCATCAGGGAAGCATCCCCTTTCGTGTGCGATATTGCAATCAATATTATTACATATTAAAAGTCATACACTTCAGCTATGTTGCAATTTAAACTCGTTTATTAAACGCTAAAATTGACAATATCGCTTAGCAATTCAACCAAAGATTAAATTACAAATGTACATTCAGATCTATGGTACAGTTTAACTAAACTCGAATTAAAAGTAACTAATCTTAAATTTTGGTTACTCCAGCTTCTAATCAAAGTCCAAAAATAACAGTCATATATTTTAGCAAGCTATAATTGGACAGTTATAGTCTTTAAAATGTATTATTTTCATTTGTTACGTTTTCAGCGTCTCGAGAAGCGTCTCCGATCAGATTCGGATCGGGAAGTTTGGGTTCCAGTCCAGAGTCTCCCAGTGTTCAAGACGAGGATAGCGATCGCAGCGATGACGAGTATATCGATACCATTGAGGTAACAGAGGGAGTTTTTTCAATTTTGAATTATGTACACACACTAACAGTCAAAGTACTGCAAAAAGAATACAACACTAAGTATTAATTTGCATATGTTAAAAGTCTAGACTAATTGTCATAATCACAACACTTCCTTTCAATGGAACCCTTTCAGGATTAACACAACAAAGTAACGTTCCTCCACTTGCCTGATAAATATTTTTTTTGCAGAATCCAGAGCCGAGGAAGGTGAACTTATCACACGAGATGTCGAATGGTCACATTCAATCCCAGCACGTTTCGAGGCCACGAACGAAGTCCCATTCTGGGATCGACGTGTCGTACGAGGTATCAAAGGCCGTTCAAAGCCTGAAGGCGGATCTGGACAAGCTGTCAACGAGGGTAAATACATTGGAGGCTCATTCGAGGTCCGTTGAGGGGTCTAGGGGGATGTTCTCAGGTTTGAACACTAACACCATCGCGTTTGTCCTCTTGTGGCCGTTTGTAGTAAATTTAGTGATGGGTAGGTTATGGGCAACGAGATCCTAATGCCTTCTCCTCCTCCTCCTCCTCCTACTATGGTGATTTTTAGGTGATAATTGTGGTAATTGGTCTAATTGTCATTAGTGAAAGACAGTTTTTTAATAATATTTCACAGGTTAAGTATTCACATCGTTAAATACAGGCACAAAGTGTTTAGTTTAAGACCCATAAATCGTTCCTTAGAGTTTATAGTTTTGTTGATTCTTACCATATCCATAACATACCATATATTCCGGGTGTATGCGATGCTATAAAAATTTTATTTTTATACATATACATATTATATGTATTTTATATTTTTATTTCTCATTGTTTAGTTTATTGTTTACGTATCTTTGGTATTGTATTGTATTTTGTGTCTCTAAATTGTCTTGGAATAAAAGTTGGCACTTATTAACTGACTTGTTGAGTAGAAAGGTACAAGGTACAAGGTAGAAAGGTGCGCTGAACGGTGGTCAATTTGAACCCTTTGGTGGCAATTCACGAGAAAGTATTCCTTCAAGTGATTATCGCCCCAAGTAAACGCAACACAGAGTATTAAATCGGAGCTGATAATTTACCACGCTAGTAAAACTATTCCTGTATGTATTTAACAGTTAACATTGAAAGCTATGAAGGTATGTTGCAAAGTGTATTCTATACACTGGATCGACAGTTTTACTTGAGAAGTTTTAATCATGATCCAATGTCACGTATCTTATTCGCAGTATTCGCGAGCTTATCTTCCTCTCTATCTGTTCGATTTTTGGACAATCGTAGAAGTAGGCGATTTCTACTTCGATACATTTTCAACCTTCTGTTGGGAGCGTAGAGTACTTTTCTTTTGTCCAGAATTCGCCTCAATTCGAATAATCAAAGGATTCGCAGTTTTGGGAAAAAACGTTGACCGCCATCTATCCAGTGACAGCTACATATGGGGGTTCACCAGATTTTACTGAGATGGCGCTGCATTGTTTATCGCCAGCGGCAGCGCCATCTCAGTAAAATCGGGTGAACCCACCTATGTAGTTGTCATTGGATAGATGGCGCTGCCGCTTGCGAGAAGCTAAAGTCACTAGATATATAAAGTAAAGTCACTAGATATACAAAGTACCGCAATCCATTGACCCCACGTGTAAGAGAGAGATAGAATCATTCCGAACCAAAATGGCGGCTATTTTTAGGGATTTTAGTAGGAATTTTATTTTCTACACTAAACAGTTGTCGAATTTGTGACAATTATTGACAAATGACATCATAACATCATTTTTCCAGGAGGTAACGCGTGGTGTGTGGTAACGCGGTAATTTCTAATAAAGGCGAGATTTTTTATTTTTCGATTGGGATTTGCTTATAAAAATGGTGTGGTGTTGTTGTGAAATCTTTGTGATATTTTAAATACAATACATAAACAATTTCCAGCTCCTAAACATATTTTAAATTGCCACAATATTTGTAACAAATTAGTTAAGATATTTCTAAGGAGCCGTTTATATTTTTTATTAAAAAACATTGGTACAAATAATACGAATACGGATGTTCAAAGTAGCCGTAGTATTATCATGCGTGCATTATTGAATAATATATATTTGTAACGCATACACTTGGTTTTATTTGACAGTGTTTAGTGTATAACTTTGCAAATTCTTTTGAATATAGGCAAGTAAGAAAATGATAGGTTTGTTCCAGTAAACAGAAAAATATGTTATGAACATGTTTCTATTATACTCACTCACATTTAAAAAAAAATAGTGTTAATTCTTTACTGTTTTTGATTCTGTCTACCTAAGCATATTACCTACTCTATTTCAATTTTAGTTACTTTTATCACTTGTTTTTGTTCTTTAAATTGAAAAAAAAATGGGTAGATGAAGGAGAATGCAACAAATTTTCATATATTTAGCTTTCAAGTTTTCATTATAAGTACTGGTAATAATAGAATAATATTACATATCATTTATTAGTAATGATAATATTCACGGAGTGCTGTTGGCAGTTTCATAAAATAGGCCAACACAACCTTCATTTATAACAATTTAATTTTTGTAAGAAATATCACCTACGTAACTTTTCCATTCATTCACTTCACCCCTTCAAAAATTATTCAAGTTCGCATAGTTGAATAACGCGCTATTTCCCCCACCACAAACCGAACCAATATGGCGGACGATTGCGGTACTTTGTATATCTAGTGACTTTAATATAAAGTAGCGCAATTGGTAAGGACAATGTGGTAGACAGAGAAAACACTATTTGGAATCAAAATGGCGGAGTTACAGTTGTCAAACGCTTGTCAATTGCCATTTTAAGTTGTCACGGGAGGAATTTCAAATTCAATCGTAATAAATAAAACGTTGCCATTACAAGTTTTCGTTTCGATTTCTCCTACAAATTTCACAAACTACTCCACATACAGTCGAATGCAAAACATTTTGGTTATTTGTCATGTCATGTCATGTCAAACAGGTCATTTTTGTCAAAGATATGCAACCAAGTAGCAACATTTGTCCAACATTTGAACATACCGCGTAATTTTGGAATCAAAATGGCGGCCGAATTGCGCTACTTTGGATATATGAGTTGAGTTCGGAATAGCAAAAAGTGTATGCACTTTTCACACTTTTGACACTGGACCGTTCGTTATATGTATCGGTGCATATTTGGTGTACACTCCTGAGCCGTTCTTTAAAAACATTTGGTGTAGATGGTGTAAACATGATTCACTCCATCTGAAACACCGAGTAAATAGTGTAACACTAACAGAAATCGCTGCGATTGGCCGATTCGAAATAACGGAACCAGAGCATAACCTCCAATTAATCCTCTCACCTCTCATAGTTCATACTCATACGGCATACCTCATACCTCTCAACTCTGGGCTCTGCCAGTGCCAGGTTTAATAGTGTTGCTGGACGCTCAATGAAAATAAAATGTTTATTGTAAAAGGCGACGATGCTACCGAGTATGTTACAAATGAGGACGGAGATATTCTTGTTAGAGATTCTGGTAAATATTTTTGTATAAAGCTGGATTTATAAACTTGACGTTCCGTTGCCGTTATGCGTTGACGTTTGACGGTACTAGTTCGCAAGCATGTAAAAGAATGGGATGATTTATAAATGCCGTTGCCGGTGCCGTCTAGCGTTTGACTTGGCGTTCTTGCCGTTCGACATAAACGAACTTTATCTTTTTCCGTTCGCCGTTCGTAGAAGCGACCGTAGTAAGTGGACGGAGCCAATGGGATTCCGACTTTCTTCGTCACGTGACTGCCAGACAAACACAAAGTGAGCCCTAGAGCTCCTATTGCGTGGTAATATTCAGAATTCATAACTTCAGCGACACGTCAAGATATGCAATCGAGGTTACGTCTACGTCACTTTAAGGTTATGTTTCTCCAACGCCAACGGCAGACGTCAAGTTTATAAATACCCATCAAATGTTTCTACGACTGGCGACAGACCGAACGGCCAACGTCAACGGTAACGGCAACGGAACGTCAAGTTTATAAATCCAGCTTTATACTTTCGAAGAAACAAACCTAGTAACTTTGCACGGTTTTTGTAGATACTGATGTTGACTTGTGGATACCTGCAAATCAAATTCATTTGATCGATGATACCATGCAAGAGGATGGTCAGAATTCAGGTAGGGTTACGTTATACCATTATATTACCTACAGTTTAAACATGTAATTACAGATTGTATTCTGCCTGGAGAAGACCAAACAATAAATTGGAACAACGAATTGACATTACTTTTAATTGATCTGTACAAAAAGCATGAAAAGGATTTTGAAAGAAGTATGAAAAAAGTGGTGTGGCAAAAAATTACCAAAGAAGTGTGCATTCAGGCAAAGAGGCAAATAAGTGAAAGATCTGTTGAGAATAAATGGAAATCACTTAAACGCACTTATAAAAGCATAAAGTTGAAGCATTCCCATAGTGGATCGGGTAGAAAGCATTGGGACTATTACATTTTGATGGACGACATATTAGGCAGCAAACCAGAAATTACACCACCAGCCATAGCCAGCAGTTCTTCAGGTGTTACTACTATCAATGATAGTGGTCCTTCAACTTCCAAAGAAAATAAATGCGCAGTTGAAACCTTGTTTCCTGATGAAATGTACAATAACCACAAAGAAAAACCTGCTATAAAACGAAAATTGGGACCCAATATCAATGATCGTCATCGAGATAAAATGGCTCGACAAGACAAATTTCTACAATTGTTTGAAAAATTAGTTGATAAAATGTAACTTTGTTTTTATTTTACGTGATTAATGTGATCATCTACTTCAGTGAGAAGGTTAAGTTTTTATTTTATATTGTTTTTTATATTGTTTTAATATTTTATATTGTTTTTATTTTACGTGATTAATGTGATCATCTACTTCAGTGAGAAGGTTAAGTTTTTATTTTATATTTGTTTATCTAGTTACAGACCACTTAGATTGGTGGGTGTTAGTTTTGCGTTCCTTTGTAATTAAGACATTATTGGAAAGTAAGTAATGTGTACACTTTTGGGAGCAAATAAATTTATTTCGAATATATGTAGTTTTGCTTATGTCACAACGTTGTTCTTATCTTAGTGAAATATAAAGTATATACACTATAATACAAATTTTAATGGTATATAAATACAAAACACACTACTTAAATGTTATCTAGCTACATGAATATATGTGTAACAATATTTATTTAGTTTCTTAAAAATCTTAAATACAAAGCATTGACAATCTCATTTCTTTTCAAAATGGCCTGCCTATTATCATTTACATCTTCGTAATCTGCAATATTTCTGGGATTATTAACTCTTTCTAATAGTAATTCTTCATCCATGTCGAGTAATAATTCCGGTTCATCGCCTTTTAAAATGCATATATTGTGCAAGATACAACAAGATAAAATTAGTAAACAAACATTTTCTGGTACAATAGATTCAATTAATTTTAATCTTCTAAATCTCCCCTTTAATAAAGCAAAGGTATGTTCTATTTTAACCCTTGCTTTAGATAATGCAATATTAAAATGTTTTTGACTCCGAGTGAGATGTCCATTATCTTTAAAGCCTACTAGACACCATTTGCTAAGTTTATAAGCTAAATCACCAATAATATGTGTATTATTTGGGTAATCTTGATCTGGTCTTTTTGAGACATCAGACTTCAGAAATACCGTGTAATCATGAACAGAGCCAGCCTCCCCAATATGCACATCTGTAAACAATTTTCTGTTGTCACAAACACCCTGTAAAATTACTGAATGGTATCCTTTGCGATTGATGTACGAATTGGGGTGTTTTGACGGAGCCACAATTTTGATGTGAGACCCATCTATTATACCTATTATACCTAAAAAAAATGTAATAATTCTTTGTCTTAATATGACTCTGAAAATGTAGGATACTAACCAGGAATATTATACTTCGCATGAAAGCTATTAGAAATAATTTCAGCTGCCTGCGGTGATGGCCACTTAATAATGTGAAACTGTTGCTGACATAGTACGAGACTTTTACATATCCGAAGAACTGCTGCCCATGCCGTAGATTTTGATACTTGAAATCGAGCAGCTACTCCTCTGAATAAAAAAAAAGTCATACATAAGAGATTAATTATATTTTGTATACCTGTAACTACAACATACCTGAAACTTTCGATATTGGACAAATACCAAAGACAAATTAATAAGGATATTCTGAGAGGCAACTCTGGGTGCCCATGCTGGGAAAACTCGTACACTGCATATATTTTTTGTAGAAGCATTTCACAAGTTTCACTGTCCATTCTAAAATGTCTTTTAAATTGTTGGGAGTTCATTGCTTCAATACTTTCTACAAAATATTTTACTAAATTGTCAGTGAGTTCCGTTTCTTCTTCGTCCGTATCAGAATTGAAAAACATATCATAAGCTAATGATATTATAGGCACTAAACATTGATTAACATTGCTCATCTTGCTTTGGACATGTAACCACAAACGGCACAACGCACAACACAAAATGAAATGTAGGTTGTAGGTAGGTTATACAAAAGTTTGACACGTCCTTGACACCGTCCGTTTCTTTATGTCTCTAATCGCACTTTTGACACCTACTGCACTAAAACAACACCAACCTCACGTCCCCTGCACACTACACCGCACCAGCACTGCACCACACCGTTTTTCCGAACGCACCTATAGTGACTTTACGAGAAGCAAGGCAGCGCCATCTCAGTATAATCAGGCGAACTCCAATATGTAGCTGTCACTGGATAGATGGCGATTAACGTTTTTTCCCAAAACTGCGAATCCCTTTTGATAATTCGACTGTATTCGAGATGTATGCAGGCAATATATACCTTAAATCCAGATAAAGCGAATAGACAATCGTAACTCATTTGTTTCTATTAAAATTTGAAAAGAGCATTTAAGGCCACTTTTAGGGAGAGGGACTCATCCGGAAAAGAAATGTGTGTGAGTGTCGAATCACATCTTGATCTAGGGTACCAAAAAATAAATAAATTTGTTAATGTATGAAAGCTTTCTAGTCTTGTTAATGTTAAATGCAGGGAGTGTGGAAGCGAATCGGTCCAATCTAAAGCAATGAATGTTTCAAGAATCGTTACGACAAGCACCAATCGGTTATAACTAACAATTAAGAGCTTATCATATAACTCATCTGCTTCTGATGTTAATCAAAGAATTGTGATAGCATCAGAATTCAGAGGCAACAGATCGTCGTCTGTAACTGTCAAGCTTGTCAAGCTAACTACAGCGTCAAGCTGTAGTTAGTACTATAACCCAGATGTCGCCTTTATGAAGTTATCTATCACTGTGTGTTGACGGCAACCAACTCCATAACACATAACCTAGGTACTTAAGCAATAATATAACCTAAAAGTCCATACTATTTGAGTACCAATGAGAATTGAGTTTTTGAATTTTCCCAATCAGTTGAGAAAGAATCATTTCGTGCGATTTTAAAGATATTATTCAATTCTAGATTAAAGTTTTCCAGTGATAATGGATCCGTAACAATCTAAGTGGAGGCTATTATTCCTAGACCTGAAAGTTAAGAGAAAAATCGACAATAATTTCTCGCTTAACATATATACAAAACCTACCCACACAGATACAGTGATTCCTTTCCCTTCCGATCATCCCATTTCACATAAAATGTCGGCTTTTCACTCATTGTATCATAGATTGTTTACGATTCCATTATCACTGGAAAACTTTAATCTAGAATTGAATAATATTTTTAAAATCGCACGAAATAATTCTTTCCCAACTCATTGGGAAAATTCAAAAACTCAATTCAAATGGTATATGGACTTTTAGGCTATTATAAGACTATTATAAGAAACGCCGTTTCTTGCTGTAGACTACTTTGCGGTGATCATCTTCTTCTTCTTCGTCTTCTTCTTCTTATTCTTCATTCCAGGGTTTAGGCATTTTTACCTGCCTGTTCCGGCATCAAACTTCGCCCCATCTTTTCATGGGGCGTCCTACACTCCTTTTTCCTATTGGATTATAATTTAATATTTGTTTAGTCAGTCGATGTTCATCCATTCTACTTATATGTTGTTTCCATTTTGTTCTGTTTTCTTTTACTTTCTCATTAATCGAGTAGATATTTAGTTCTTGCCTTACGTCTTCGTTTCTTTGTCTATCAAGTCTTGTAATGCCTTTCACTCTTCTGAGAAATCTCATTTCGCTAGCTTTGATTCTAGAGTTGTCTTTTTGCGTCATTACCCAGCTTTCTCATCCATATAATAGAGTAGGTGTGGCCATTGTCTTATACAATTTCATCATAGTGACGCTTCTTGTTCTGTTCTTTAATGCTCTGTGAATTGTTCCGCATATATATTGAAATCTGTGAATTTTATAATCTATGTCTCTATCTTTCTCGAAACTTGTATAACACCCTAGGTCATTAAAATGACTCACTTGCTCTAATGGACTATTTTTGTACTAGTACTTGCACTAGTACTATTTTTGTCCTTATGGGGTAATTGCTTTCAAACGCCATAACTTTCGTCTTTTTTGTTGATATTTTCATATTATAATTCTTGCACACTAGATATAGTTTGTAGATGGCTCTTTGTAGACCATTTTCGGAGTTTTGGATTATCAACTGATCATTGGCAAAAAGTATTGTTTTTATTTGCGTATGCTGATTGATTTTTATACCTGTTCGTATTGTTTCATCCCACTTTGCGGTGATAAGGAAGGAAAATTCGATGTCCTCCGCGTCTAATATATGCTCGTATTTCATCGCGCCTTGTGTTCCTTGGCATGGGACTTGAGGATGTGCTTCGCTCTCTCATAGCTCTCTTTTAATATTCTCTTGATCTTTCGAACCTGTCGAAAGAAGCCATATTGTTATGGCTAACTTATTTTGTCGTCGCTCTAATTGCCTAAAGGGACACTCACCATTTCGTTCGTCGAGGACCCCAGAAGCTCTTGGGGTTCTCCACCATCCTTCGTAGACCGGCCTTCTCGGACATGTCCCGGTCTATCACCATCTGAGTTGCTATCGAAGTCGCCTGTCTCAGATCGGAGTTGGCGCCTGTAATGAACAAGTTACAACCTTAAAAGTAATCGAAATTTAAACTGTTATCTCGAATACATTCGAATTATCAATTCGCAGTTTTGGGAAAAAACGTTAACCGCCATCTATCCAGTGACAGCTACATATTGGAGTTCTCCCGATTTTACTGAGATGGCGCTGCCTTGCTTCTCGCAAGCGGCAGCGCCATCTATCCAATGACAGCTACGTACGGGGGTTCACCAGATTTTACTGAGATGGCGCTGCCACTGGCGCTAAACAATGCAGCGCCATCTCAGTAAAATTTGTTGAACCCCCATATGTAGCTGTCACTGGATAGATGGCGGTCAACGTTTTTCCCAAAACTGCGAATCCTTTGATTATTCGAATTGAGGCGAATTCTGGACAAAAGGAAAGTACTCTACGCTCCCAACAGAAGGTTGAAAATGTATCGAAGTAGAAATCGCCTACTCCTACGATTGTCCAAAAATCCAACAGATACAGAGAAAGATAAGCTCGCGAATACTGCGAACAACAAGATATGTGGCACTGGATCATGATTAATATATAACTTCCCAAGTAAATTTGTCGATCCAGTGTATATAATACACTTTGCAACATACCTTCATAGCTTTCAATGTTAACTGTTAAATACATACAGGAATAGCGTTACAATCTTTCTTTACAAATTTCAATTGTTTTCTAAACAGTCGCTTAGTTAACTACTGACAATTATTAATCAGAGGTTTACCTTCGCATAGGGCGCAATACAACACATATTGTATCTTTAACCTCAATTTAATCTTAACCTTAGGTTAACTTATGACGATACAACCGGCCCTTAATGTAGATGGTGTTTATGAAAACATCACGCCATACGTAATTCAAATTAATCCTTTATTGCTATAAAATAATATATTACAAAATTTTCCAAAAATTGATATCTCGGAAAGAATACATTTTACGAAGAAGTTGTATTAAACTTTTCTCTTGGAAATGTCGTTCTGTTTCCTCTGAATTCCAAAATTTTTAAATCGGGCGAGGTTGATGTTTTCGGAAATTTCCAGAATTCAAAAATTTATATCTCTGAAAGGACACGTTTCACGAAGAAATTTTACTTACCTTCTCCGTTCCAAACGTCGTACTCTAACGCCTGATATCGAAATTTTTCAAATCATACGAGGTTGACGCTTCCGGAATTTTCAAATTTTCAAAAATTCGTACCTCGAAAACTAGACATCGTTTTCGTGAATTTCCTTTACTGTCGGCATCGGGGGACCTTCCTCTATCGATTGCGACCATAATTTCGAGAACCTAATTTTTGGCATGAAACTCGTATAATACGTCGGGGGATGGTTTTCAAATGGGTGGCCCGAATTTCAGGTCGATACCTTCAAATAAAGTGGAATTCAAACAATCATTCAATTTATTTATCTCTTATTTACATAATTTCAAATTTTCCTACGAGATGTCGTGGCGACATACATCTGTAAATGTTTTTGGAGATTTACAGTCGCAAATGAAAGGGGATGCTTTCTTGATGCCCACAGTACCACAATTATGCGAAAAGACCGATTAGTTTGAAAGATATGAATTTTTGAAATTTCCGTTGTAAATTTTTTCGAAAAATAGCGATATTTTGAAAAGTATAGAAGTTAGAGACCTGAAATTCGGCCACCGACCTTAAAATCCTCTTTTTGACGTACATTGGGAGTTTCGTGAGGAAATTCAGAAATTTAAATTTTTGACCCAAAAATAAAGAAGGTTAACCCATTGCGATTTTTCTCGAAAATGGCCAAAAAATGGATTTTCAAAATGTCAGTCGCAAATGAAAGGGGATGCTTTCCTGATGCCCACAGTACAAGAATTATGCGAAAATACTGATTACTTTCGAAAATATGAATTTTTGAAATTTACGTTGTCAATTTTTTCGAAAAATAGCGATATTTTGAAAAGTATAGAAGTTAGAGATCTGAAATTTGGCCACCGACCTTAAAATCCTCTTTTTGACGTACATTGCGAGTTTCGTGAGGAAATTCGAAAATTTAAATTTTTTTTAAACACGCTAGTAAAACTATTCCTGTATGTATTTAACAGTAACATTGAAAGCTATGAAGGTGTGATGAAGGTATGTTGCAAAGTGTATTCTATACACTGGATCACTGGATCGACAGTTTTACTTGGGAAGTTATATATTAATCATGATCCAGTGCCACATATCGTGTTGTTCGCAGTATTATCTGTTGGATTTTTGGACAATCGTAGAAGTAGACGATTTCTACTTCGATACATTTTCAACCTTCTGTTGGGAGCGTAGAGTACTTTCCTTTTGTTCAAAATTCGCATTAATTCGAATTATCAAAGGATTCGCAGTTTTGGGAAAAAACGTTAACCGCCATCTATCCAGAGACAGCTACATATGGGGGTTCACCAGATTGAATTGAGATGGCGCCGCCGTGTTTATCGCCAGCGGCAGCGCCATCTCATTAAAATCTGGTGAACCCCCATATGTAGCAGTCATTGGATAGATGGCGCTGCCGCTTGCGAGAAGCAAGGCAGCGCCATCTCAGTAAAATCTGGAGAACTCCAATATGTAGCTGTCACTGGGTAGATGGCGGTTAACGTTTTTCCCAAAACTACGAATCCATTAATGATTCGAATTGATGCGAATTCTGGACAAAAGGAAAGTACTCTACGCTCCCAACAGAAGGTTGAAAATGTATCGAAGTAGAAATCGCCTACTCCTACGATTGTCCAAAAATCCAACAGATACAGAGGAAGATAAGCTCGCGAATACTGCGAACAACAAGATATGTGGCACTGGATCATGATTAATATATAACTTCCCAAGTAAATCTGTCGATCCAGTGTATATAATACACTTTGCAACATACCTTCATAGCTTTCAAGGTTAACTGTTAAATACATACAGGAATAGCGTTACAATCTTTCTTTCCAAATTTCAATTGTTTTCTAAACAGTCGCTTAGTTAATTTAATTTATTTTTTAATTTTTATTTATTTAATTTATTTAGAAATATTTTCTTTTAATAATCAATAATTTAATAAGTAAATTTTTTCGAAAAATAGCGATATTTTGAAAAGTATAGAAGTTAGAGACCTGAAATTCGGCCACCGACCTTAAAATCCTCTTTTTGACGTACATTGCGAGTTTCGTGAGGAAATTCGAAAATTTAAAATTTTGACCCAAAAATAAAGAAGGTTAACCCCTTGCGATTTTTCTCGAAAATGGCCAAAAAATGGATTTTCAAAATGTCAGTCGCAAATGAAAGGGGATGCTTTCCTGATGCCCACAGTACAAGAATTATGCGAAAATACTGATTACTTTCGAAAATATGAATTTTTGAACCTTACGTTGTCAATTTTTTCGAAAAATAGCGATATTTTGAAAAGTATAGAAGTAGAGATCTGAAATTTGGCCACCGACCTTAAAATCCTCTTTTTGACGTACATTGCGAGTTTCGTGAGGAAATTCGAAAATTTAAAATTTTGACCCAAAAATAAAGAAGGTTAACCCCTTGCGATTTTTCTCGAAAATGGCCAAAAAATGGATTTTCAAAATGTCAGTCGCAAATGAAAGGGGATGCTTTCCTGATGCCCACAGTACAAGAATTATGCGAAAATACTGATTACTTTCGAAAATATGAATTTTTGAAATTTACGTTGTCAATTTTTTCGAAAAATAGCGATATTTTGAAAAGTATAGAAGTTAGAGATCGGAAATTTGGCCACCGACCTTAAAATCCTCTTTTTGACGTACATTGCGAGGTTCGTGAGGAAATTCGAAAATTTAAAATTTTGACCCAAAAATAAAGAAGGTTAACCCCTTGCGATTTTTCTCGAAAATGGCCAAAAAATGGATTTTCAAAATGTCAGTCGCAAATGAAAGGGGATGCTTTCCTGATGCCCACAGTACAAGAATTATGCGAAAATACTGATTACTTTCGAAAATATGAATTTTTGAAATTTACGTTGTCAATTTTTTCGAAAAATAGCGATATTTTGAAAAGTATAGAAGTTAGAGATCTGAAATTTGGCCACCGACCTTAAAATCCTCTTTTTGACGTACATTGCGAGTTTCGTGAGGAAATTCGAAAATTTAAAATTTTGACCCAAAAATAAAGAAGGTTAACCCCTTGCGATTTTTCTCGAAAATGGCCAAAAAATGGATTTTCAAAATGTCAGTCGCAAATGAAAGGGGATGCTTTCCTGATGCCCACAGTACAAGAATTATGCGAAAATACTGATTACTTTCGAAAATATGAATTTTTGAACCTTACGTTGTCAATTTTTTCGAAAAATAGCGATATTTTGAAAAGTATAGAAGTTAGAGATCTGAAATTTGGCCACCGACCTTAAAATCCTCTTTTTGACGTACATTGCGAGTTTCGTGAGGAAATTCGAAAATTTAAAATTTTGACCCAAAAATAAAGAAGGTTAACCCCTTGCGATTTTTCTCGAAAATGGCCAAAAAATGGATTTTCAAAATGTCAGTCGCAAATGAAAGGGGATGCTTTCCTGATGCCCACAGTACAAGAATTATGCGAAAATACTGATTACTTTCGAAAATATGAATTTTTGAAATTTACGTTGTCAATTTTTTCGAAAAATAGCGATATTTTGAAAAGTATAGAAGTTAGAGATCTGAAATTTGGCCACCGACCTTAAAATCCTCTTTTTGACGTACATTGCGAGGTTCGTGAGGAAATTCGAAAATTTAAAATTTTGACCCAAAAATAAAGGTTAACCCCTTGCGATTTTTCTCGAAAATGGCCAAAAAATGGATTTTCAAAATGTCAGTCGCAAATGAAAGGGGATGCTTTCCTGATGCCCACAGTACAAGAATTATGCGAAAATACTGATTACTTTCGAAAATATGAATTTTTGAAATTTACGTTGTCAATTTTTTCGAAAAATAGCGATATTTTGAAAAGTATAGAAGTTAGAGATCTGAAATTTGGCCACCGACCTTAAAATCCTCTTTTTGACGTACATTGCGAGGTTCGTGAGGAAATTCGAAAATTTAAAATTTTGACCCAAAAATAAAGAAGGTTAACCCCTTGCGATTTTTCTCGAAAATGGCCAAAAAATGGATTTTCAAAATGTCAGTCGCAAATGAAAGGGGATGCTTTCCTGATGCCCACAGTACAAGAATTATGCGAAAATACTGATTACTTTCGAAAATATGAATTTTTGAAATTTACGTTGTCAATTTTTTCGAAAAATAGCGATATTTTGAAAAGTATAGAAGTTAGAGATCTGAAATTTGGCCACCGACCTTAAAATCCTCTTTTTGACGTACATTGCGAGTTTCGTGAGGAAATTCGAAAATTTAAAATTTTGACCCAAAAATAAAGAAGGTTAACCCCTTGCGATTTTTCTCGAAAATGGCCAAAAAATGGATTTTCAAAATGTCAGTCGCAAATGAAAGGGGATGCTTTCCTGATGCCCACAGTACAAGAATTATGCGAAAATACTGATTACTTTCGAAAATATGAATTTTTGAACCTTACGTTGTCAATTTTTTCGAAAAATAGCGATATTTTGAAAAGTATAGAAGTTAGAGATCTGAAATTTGGCCACCGACCTTAAAATCCTCTTTTTGACGTACATTGCGAGGTTCGTGAGGAAATTCGAAAATTTAAAATTTTGACCCAAAAATAAAGAAGGTTAACCCCTTGCGATTTTTCTCGAAAATGGCCAAAAAATGGATTTTCAAAATGTCAGTCGCAAATGAAAGGGGATGCTTTCCTGATGCCCACAGTACAAGAATTATGCGAAAATACTGATTACTTTCGAAAATATGAATTTTTGAACCTTACGTTGTCAATTTTTTCGAAAAATAGCGATATTTTGAAAAGTATAGAAGTTAGAGATCTGAAATTTGGCCACCGACCTTAAAATCCTCTTTTTGACGTACATTGCGAGTTTCGTGAGGAAATTCGAAAATTTAAAATTTTGACCCAAAAATAAAGAAGGTTAACCCCTTGCGATTTTTCTCGAAAATGGCCAAAAAATGGATTTTCAAAATGTCAGTCGCAAATGAAAGGGGATGCTTTCCTGATGCCCACAGTACAAGAATTATGCGAAAATACTGATTACTTTCGAAAATATGAATTTTTGAACCTTACGTTGTCAATTTTTTCGAAAAATAGCGATATTTTGAAAAGTATAGAAGTTAGAGATCTGAAATTTGGCCACCGACCTTAAAATCCTCTTTTTGACGTACATTGCGAGTTTCGTGAGGAAATTCGAAAATTTAAAATTTTGACCCAAAAATAAAGAAGGTTAACCCCTTGCGATTTTTCTCGAAAATGGCCAAAAAATGGATTTTCAAAATGTCAGTCGCAAATGAAAGGGGATGCTTTCCTGATGCCCACAGTACAAGAATTATGCGAAAATACTGATTACTTTCGAAAATATGAATTTTTGAAATTTACGTTGTCAATTTTTTCGAAAAATAGCGATATTTTGAAAAGTATAGAAGTTAGAGATCTGAAATTTGGCCACCGACCTTAAAATCCTCTTTTTGACGTACATTGCGAGGTTCGTGAGGAAATTCGAAAATTTAAAATTTTGACCCAAAAATAAAGGTTAACCCCTTGCGATTTTTCTCGAAAATGGCCAAAAAATGGATTTTCAAAATGTCAGTCGCAAATGAAAGGGGATGCTTTCCTGATGCCCACAGTACAAGAATTATGCGAAAATACTGATTACTTTCGAAAATATGAATTTTTGAAATTTACGTTGTCAATTTTTTCGAAAAATAGCGATATTTTGAAAAGTATAGAAGTTAGAGATCTGAAATTTGGCCACCGACCTTAAAATCCTCTTTTTGACGTACATTGCGAGGTTCGTGAGGAAATTCGAAAATTTAAAATTTTGACCCAAAAATAAAGAAGGTTAACCCCTTGCGATTTTTCTCGAAAATGGCCAAAAAATGGATTTTCAAAATGTCAGTCGCAAATGAAAGGGGATGCTTTCCTGATGCCCACAGTACAAGAATTATGCGAAAATACTGATTACTTTCGAAAATATGAATTTTTGAAATTTACGTTGTCAATTTTTTCGAAAAATAGCGATATTTTGAAAAGTATAGAAGTTAGAGATCTGAAATTTGGCCACCGACCTTAAAATCCTCTTTTTGACGTACATTGCGAGTTTCGTGAGGAAATTCGAAAATTTAAAATTTTGACCCAAAAATAAAGAAGGTTAACCCCTTGCGATTTTTCTCGAAAATGGCCAAAAAATGGATTTTCAAAATGTCAGTCGCAAATGAAAGGGGATGCTTTCCTGATGCCCACAGTACAAGAATTATGCGAAAATACTGATTACTTTCGAAAATATGAATTTTTGAACCTTACGTTGTCAATTTTTTCGAAAAATAGCGATATTTTGAAAAGTATAGAAGTTAGAGATCTGAAATTTGGCCACCGACCTTAAAATCCTCTTTTTGACGTACATTGCGAGGTTCGTGAGGAAATTCGAAAATTTAAAATTTTGACCCAAAAATAAAGAAGGTTAACCCCTTGCGATTTTTCTCGAAAATGGCCAAAAAATGGATTTTCAAAATGTCAGTCGCAAATGAAAGGGGATGCTTTCCTGATGCCCACAGTACAAGAATTATGCGAAAATACTGATTACTTTCGAAAATATGAATTTTTGAACCTTACGTTGTCAATTTTTTCGAAAAATAGCGATATTTTGAAAAGTATAGAAGTTAGAGATCTGAAATTTGGCCACCGACCTTAAAATCCTCTTTTTGACGTACATTGCGAGTTTCGTGAGGAAATTCGAAAATTTAAAATTTTGACCCAAAAATAAAGAAGGTTAACCCCTTGCGATTTTTCTCGAAAATGGCCAAAAAATGGATTTTCAAAATGTCAGTCGCAAATGAAAGGGGATGCTTTCCTGATGCCCACAGTACAAGAATTATGCGAAAATACTGATTACTTTCGAAAATATGAATTTTTGAACCTTACGTTGTCAATTTTTTCGAAAAATAGCGATATTTTGAAAAGTATAGAAGTTAGAGATCTGAAATTTGGCCACCGACCTTAAAATCCTCTTTTTGACGTACATTGCGAGTTTCGTGAGGAAATTCGAAAATTTAAAATTTTGACCCAAAAATAAAGAAGGTTAACCCCTTGCGATTTTTCTCGAAAATGGCCAAAAAATGGATTTTCAAAATGTCAGTCGCAAATGAAAGGGGATGCTTTCCTGATGTCCACAGTACAAGAATTATGCCAAAAGACCGATTATTTTGGAAGATATAAATTTTTGAAATTTCCGTTCTAATTTTTTTCGAAAAATAGCGATATTTTGAAAAGTATAGAAGTTAGAGACCTGAAATTCGGCCACCGACCTTAAAATCCTCTTTTTGACGTACATTGCGAGTTTCGTGAGGAAATTCGAAAATTTAAAATTTTGACCCAAAAATAAAGAAGGTTAACCCCTTGCGATTTTTCTCGAAAATGGCCAAAAAATGGATTTTCAAAATGTCAGTCGCAAATGAAAGGGGATGCTTTCCTGATGTCCACAGTACAAGAATTATGCCAAAAGACCGATTATTTTGGAAGATATAAATTTTTGAAATTTCCGTTCTAATTTTTTTCGAAAAATAGCGATATTTTGAAAAGTATAGAAGTTAGAGACCTGAAATTCGGCCACCGACCTTAAAATCCTCTTTTTGACGTACATTGCGAGTTTCGTGAGGAAATTCGAAAATTTAAAATTTTGACCCAAAAATAAAGAAGGTTAACCCCTTGCGATTTTTCTCGAAAATGGCCAAAAAATGGATTTTCAAAATGTCAGTCGCAAATGAAAGGGGATGCTTTCCTGATGTCCACAGTACAAGAATTATGCCAAAAGACCGATTATTTTGGAAGATATAAATTTTTGAAATTTCCGTTCTAATTTTTTTCGAAAAATAGCGATATTTTGAAAAGTATAGAAGTTAGAGACCTGAAATTCGGCCACCGACCTTAAAATCCTCTTTTTGACGTACATTGCGAGTTTCGTGAGGAATATCGAAAATTTAAATTTTTTTTAAACACGCTAGTAAAACTATTCCTGTATGTATTTAACAGTTATCATTGAAAGCTATGAAGGTATGTTGCAAAGTGTATTCTATACACTGGATCACTGGATCGACAGTTTTACTTGGGAAGTTATATATTAATCATGATCCAGTGCCACATATCGTGTTGTTCGCAGTATTATCTGTTGGATTTTTGGACAATCGTAGAAGTAGACGATTTCTACTTCGATACATTTTCAACCTTCTGTTGGGAGCGTAGAGTACTTTCCTTTTGTTCAGAATTCGCATTAGTTGGAATTATCAAAGGATTCGCAATTTTGGGAAAAAACGTTATCCGCCATCTATCCAGAGACAGCTACATATGGGGGTTCACCAGATTTTATTGAGATGGCGCCGCCATGTTTATCGCCAGCGGCAGTGCCATCTCAGTAAAATCTGGTGAACCCCTATATGTGGCTGTCATCGGATAGATGGCGCTGCCGCTTGCGAGAAGAAAGGCAGCGCCATCTCAGTAAAATCGGGAGAAGTCCAATATGTAGCTGTCACTGGGTAGATGGCGGTTAACGTTTTTCCCAAAACTACGAATCCATTGATAATTCGAATGTGTTCGAGATGTATGATAAAGCGAATCGTCAATCGTAACTAATTTGTTTCTATTAAAATCTGAAAAGAGCATTTAAGGCCACTTTTAGGGAGAGGGACTCATCCGGAAAAGGAATGGTGTGCGTGTCGAATCACAACTTGATCTAGGGTACCAAAAAATAAATAAATTTGTTAATGTATGAAAGCTTTCTAGTCTTGTTAATGATAAATACAGGGAGTGTGGAAGCGAATCGGTCCAATCTAAAGCAATGAATGTTTCAAGAATCGTTACGACAAGCACCAATCGGTTATAACTAACAATTAAGAGCTTATCATATAACTCGTCTACTTTTGATCTTAATCAAAGAATTGTGAGATGTGAGAGCATCAGAGGCAACAGATCGTCGTCTGTAACTGTCAATCTTGTCAAGCTAACTACAGCTGTTGTCAAGCTGTAGTTAGTACTGTAACCCAGATGTCACCTCTATGAAGTTACCTATCACTGTGTGTTTGACGGAACCAACTCCACAACACATAACCTAGGTACTTAAGTAATAATATAACCTAAAAGTCTATACCATTTGACTCCCAATGAGAATAGAGTTTTTCAATTTTCCCAATCAGTTGAGAAAGAATTATTTCGTGCGATTTTAAAAATATTATTCAATTCTAGATTAAAGTTTTCCATTGATAATGGGATCGTAAACAATCTAAGTGAAGGCTACCATTCCTAGACCTAAAAGTTAAGAGAACAATCGACAATAATTTCTCGCTTAACATATATACAAAACCTACCCACACAGATACAGTGATTCCTTTCCCTTCCGATCATCCCATTTCACATAAAATGTCGGCTTTTCACTCATTGTATCACAGATTGTTTACGATTCCATTATCACTGGAAAACTTTAATCTAGAATTGAATAATATTTTTAAAATCGCACGAAATAATTCTTTCCCAACTCATTGGGAAAATTCAAAAACTCAATTCTCATCGTCAAATGGTATGGACTTTTAGGTTATATTATAAGAAACGCTGTGCTGTAGACTACTTTGCGGTGATGAGGAAGGAAAATTCGATGTCCTCCGCGTCTAATATATATGTCTCGTATTTCATCAGAGCCTCCGCTAGCGCCTTGTGTTCCTTGGCGTAGGACTTGAGCTGTCTCATAGCTCTCTGTTAATATTTCCTTGATCCTACTATCAACCTGTCGAAAGAAGCCATATTTTTATGGCTGACTTATTTTGTTGTCGCTCTAATTGCGTAAAGGGACACTCACCATTTCGTTCGTCGAGGACCCCAGAAGCTCTTGGGGTTCTCCACCATCCTTCGTAGACCGGCCTCCTCGGACGTGCCCCAGTCTTTCACCATCTGAGTTGCTATCGAAGTCGCCTGTCTCAGATCGGAGTTGGCGCCTGTAATGAACAAGTTACAACCTTAAAAGTAATCGAAATTTAAACTGTTATCTCGAATACATTCGAATTATCAATTCGCAATTTTGGGAAAAAACGTTAACCGCCATCTATCCATTGACAGCTACATATTGGAGTTCGCCCGATTTTACTGAGATGGCGCTGCCTTGCTTCTCGCAAGCGGCAGCGCCATCTATCCAATGACAGCTACGTACGGGGGTTTACCAGATTTTACTGAGATGGCGCTGCCGCTGGCGATAAACAATGGAGCGCCATCTCAGTGAAATTTGTTGAACCCCCATATGTAGCTGTCACTGGATAGATGGCGGTCAACGTTTTTCCCAAAACTGCGAATCCTTTGATTATTCGAATTGAGGCGAATTCTGGACAAAAGGAAAGTACTCTACGTTCCCAACAGAAGGTTGAAAATGTATCGAAGTAGAAATCGCCTACTCCTACGATTGTCCAAAAATCCAACAGATACAGAGGAAGATAAGCTCGCGAATACTGCGAACAACAAGATATGTGGCACTGGATCATGATTAATATATAACTTCCCAAGTAAATCTGTCGGTCCAGTGTATATAATACACTTTGCAACATACCTTCATAGCTTTCAATGTTAACTGTTAAATACATACAGGAATAGCGTTACAATCTCTTTCCAAATTTCAATTGTTTTCTAAACAGTCGCTTAGTTAACTACTGACAACTATTAATCAGAGGTTTACCTTCGCATAGGGCGCAATACAACACATATTTTATCTTTAACCTCAATTTAATCTTAACCTTAGGTTAACTTATGACGATACAACCGGCCCTTAATGTAGATGGTGTTTATGAAAACATCACGCCATACGTAATTCAAATTAATCCTTTATTGCTATAAAATAATATATGTATTACAAAATTTTCCAAAAATTGATATCTAGGAAAGAATACATTTTACGAAGAAGTTGTATTAAACTTTTCTCTTGGAAATGTCGTTCTCTTTCCTCTGAATTCCAAAATTTTTAAATCGGGCGAGGTTGATGTTTTCGGAAAATTCCAGAATTCAAAAATTTATATCTCTGAAAGGACACGTTTCACGAAGAAATTTTACTTACCTTCTCCGTTCCAAACGTCGTACTCTAACGCCTGATATCGAAATTTTTCAAATCATACGAGGTTGACGCTTCCGGAATTTTCAAATTTTCAAAAATTCGTACCTCGAAAACTAAACATCGTTTTCGTGAATTTCCTTTACTGTCAGCATCGGGGAGCCTTGCTCTATGGATTGCGACCATAATCTTAAGAACCTACTTTTTCACTATTTTTGGATAAAATCGCAAGGGGTTAACCTTCCTTTTTTTGGGTTAAAAAATAAACTTTCGAATTTCTGCACGAAACTCGCAGCGTAGGTCGAGGGGGCGATTTTTAGGTCGGTGACGGAGTCACGAGTCGCTAACTTCTATACTTTCCGAGTTATCGCGATTTTTGAAAAAATAAAATGGATTTTTCAAAAATTCGTATCTCCGAAGGGACACGTTTCACGAAGAAATTTTACTTAACTTTTCTCTTCAAAACGTTGTTCTCTATCGTCTGATATCAAAATTATTCAAATCGGACGAGGTTGACGCGTTCGGAAAATTCCAAATTTTCAAAAATTCCTATCTCGAAAACTAAACATCTTTTCCGTGAATTTCCTTTACTGTCGGCATCGGGGGACCTTCCTCTATCGATTGCGACCATAATTTCGAGAACCTAATTTTTGGCATGAAACTCGTATAATACGTCGGGGGATGGTTTTTAAATGGGTGGCCCGAATTTCAGGTCGATACCTTCAAATAAAGTAGAATTCAAACAATGATTCAATTTATTTATCTCTTATTTACATAATTTCAAATTTTTCTTCGAGATGTCGTGGCGACATACATCTGTAAATGTTTTTGGAGATTTACCTGAACACCGAACAAACGTTCCTAATAATAATTCATCGGATTGCAGAGTTAGCATGAACTGTTATCCTTAAACAAATCCTTGATTTCATTCAATAGACAATAAATAGGTATAAGCTGAGAGAGTAAAACGAACTGTTCCCAATACAAATGAGATAGGAACTGTATACCTCGATTTGTATCTAACACTAGAACAGTGTGGAAGCGAACGAGACCGCTTCGACTACCAGAGTCACTAGGACAAGCTTGACAGTTACAGACGACGATCTGTTGCTTCTGATACTCTCACAATTCTTTGATTATCATCAGAAGCAGACGAGTTATATAATAAGCTCTTAATGTTAGTTATAAACGATTGGTGCTTGTCGTAATGATTCTTGAAACAATCATTGCTTTAGATTGGACCGATTCGCTTCCACACTCCCTGCATTTAACATTAACAAGACTAGAAAGCTTTTATACATTAACAAATTTATTTATTTTTGGTACCCTACATCAAGTTGAGATTCGACACGCACACACATTACACGCACACACTCACACACTTGTTCTCTCAACCGAACGAACAATTAATACAGTTTTGGCTTTGAAGAGAATTAAAGGAGAGAATGAACCTACAATTACATCAGTCTTCGTATTAACTATACTTATATAACTTTTTCTTTTCCGGATGAGTCCCTCTCCCTAAGAGTGGCCTTAAATGCTCTTTT
This sequence comes from Cryptocephalus moraei, assembly GCA_946251905.1. Classification (NCBI taxonomy): domain Eukaryota; kingdom Metazoa; phylum Arthropoda; class Insecta; order Coleoptera; family Chrysomelidae; genus Cryptocephalus; species Cryptocephalus moraei. Next base: position 170,183 of record OX276466.1, on the reverse strand, counting down.
CAAATTTTAATAGAAATAAATTAGTTACGATTGGCTATTCGCTTTATCTGGATACGAGCGCTAGTATAGTTAAAGTGAAGGCTAACAGCAGAGATTGGGCGATGGTGGTCGAAGAGGACGACGTCAGTCCGCACTCGTGCATGCCGTATTGTTTGCAATGGAGCTGAAACAAGGAAAATGAAGATTTGATTAATCAAATCAATGTGATTATCTGGCATAAAACTATATCATGAGAATTAACTGATAGGACGGACTACAAGTTTTTGAAATACCTATCTCAGATGCACTTTAGATGATTTAACTATATTAACATATTTATTTCTATTAATTGATGCCACTGGTTAAAACGGTCGACTGTGGTTGATTCGCATTAATATCGCTTAGTTGACAGACTGTTTAAACCGTCTGTTTAACTCAAAATGACAGGAGACCGTAATGAGTTCACTAACCTCGGTTCAATTAAACTGCGCTTAGTCGTTAAGAGTTAAAACAGTCGGCCGTCGTTTTGACACCAATGGTATCTTCGCATTAACTTGGTCGAGAGGTTGTTTAAAACATTTATTTAACTGAAAGTGGCAATACTAACTTCCAGTACTAACTGATCGTACTTTGTTCGACTAAAGTTTATAATTAAAATTTTTGACTGGTTTGTACTGTTTGTAACAGAACTCCTTTGCGTGATTGTTTTGATTAAACTCATTTACTTTTTCACAATACATTTTTAAGTATCTATCAAAGTTATATAGGGACCTACGACCTACCTACGTGGATGGTAAAAAAGCGCGTGCGTGCCATTTGCCTCTCGCCACCAAAAAATTTATACAAACTGTTTGTTGTATTACTACTTATTTCTATATTCGTTATTTATCCAATCCGCCGTTTTGCGCGGAGCCGTTAAAAACGCTCTCGGTATGCAAATTTTACAGCCGATAATAAACGTCGCGTTTTATTTTGGTTTTCCGTGTTTCGCGGGGACGTTTACATTGTTTTTAAGAGGGTCATTTCTGTTATTATCAAACGTTATTGCCTGCGGAATAAAAATTTTACGCCCCTCCGGGTGTAAGGAGGAAATTTATCACAAAACTCTACTGTTATGGAGTAATAACCGAAAAATAAAACATCGATGGGAGGGATAGTGTTGGATTTTTGACGTCATTCATTTTGTTTGTTTCATATATCCCGCCCCCTAGAGCTGTTTTTACGTATTTGTTAACAACAAATAAAATCTTATGCGTAAAATTGAAATACACAAGTATCTAGTTGATTGTCTTGAGTAGTCTTCTTCGTCTTAATTTAAACCTAGGGGGCTTGTAAGTAAGTACTTCAAAATGACTCGGTCTACCTTCAAATTAAAGTTGTCTAAGTCAGCTATAGAATGAAACAACTCAATGAAGTTGAAATTTCAGCTGCCGAAGTTTCTCGCCATAAAGTTGTTAATGATGAAACATCTCGTAAAAATGTTTAAAATAATCTTAAATAAATTATCATGTTTACCTGTAGCATGGACGACGACATTTTATCTAAAAATTTCCTACTGAACTCTGCAGAGTCTTCCCCGCATTCCCGCCTGACCGAATGGGTGGAACACTCCACGAAACCTTGAAAGGCGCTGAAATGAAATGAAACAATTAGAATTCATTACGACAAATTACGATCCTCTTCAGATGGTCGCCTTAAATTCTATTTCGGTAGAATAGACGTAGTGTTTTAATAAATCGATAATTTCAGATCTGGAAAAGCGGCGCTAAAAATAATAAAGTGGCTGAAGGATGTAACTTAAGGTTAATGTAGCGTTACCACATGAGATAATCTGCGACATTAACTGTACACAACAGCGACTTCGGCTGCTGTTCCGGTGCAGTAAAATTGAGATTACCTACATGCGATTCCTGAATGAATTTTAGGGAGTGCTCTAATAAGCCTTAAGAATGCATATTAATTAATCCTAAAATTGGGAGAATATTCTAGTCGCCCTATAAAGGACTGTTAAAGTAAGATGGAAGAGATTAATACAGAGAGTACTATAAGACAGTGTTTTTAACAAATAAGAGGATAAATATATGCGTGGGGAATAAGCAATAGTAACATCTCCAACTTTAGACTTTGCTGTACAGCTTTCCAAATTAAACGTTTTCGTAAGTTGTTTCATAAGGTGTGTCACAGATCGGTTTGTCCTGATAGCCGATATGATATCAAAGCCTTGAGAGAATATACCAAAAATAAGGAAAAACTTAAAAGTGAAATTGAGAAAAACTTGGAAACACATAAACCATCTGAGGGCCAGCTGTAGAAAAGTGTTGGGAAAATATAAAGACGAACGAGAAGCGAAGAAATCTTGTATGACAGAGGAGATAGTTGATAGAATGGAAGAAGATGTAGGTATTCGTTATAGACCATTGGTAAACTATTGCAGATCTCACAGGTAGACTAACGAGGCAGTGTTGAGAAGAGCTATAACCGAATATGAACTGTTAGAAAAATATATAAGAGGTCTTAAGATTAATTTTAATGGGTAAGATAGAGGGTAGAAGGGGCCCAGGGAGTAAGCAACATTCGTGACTGTGGAATATGCGGAATTGGAAATGCAGGAGTAATCCTTAACCTGGCCAGAGGGGGACAACTACAAATAAATGGCAGATGAAGAAGAAGAAGATAAGTTGTCATGCGCGTTAGACGTAATTCCGTCCTGTACGCATGTGTCCACTCACCAACAAACGTTTTTGATCCCCTCGTCGGCGGCCTCCCTCTTCCTCTTGAAGACGTTGACCACGTCGGGTTGAGTGGGGCTCACCTCCGCCGGAGACGTCGACTGGATCTCGTGCATGGCCCTCGTGTAACGTTTGAAGCAGACCTCGTTCTCCCCTTCCACTTGTTTCATGCAGGGGGCGTGCCGTAGGTATTCTGGAAAAGATTAGGTAGGTTCATTTTCCAAACATTGATTAAACTATTCGATGATGTCCAGTTGAGAATGCGAGTGTTTACAATGTAGTGGGTATAAATTGTATTGAAATGTCTATTTTTTTTTGTTATGCTGGAAACAATATACTATGGGAAAGGGTGAAGGAATGGGAACCCTCCCATTTTCCAGAAATTAAGTACATAATTCCCATAAGCAGGTGAGTTTGTCTTTGCTTCCGCTGATGTAGTTGCTATTGGTATACAGTAAAGGATTTCGGTGGCGAAATGTTCAGCCTACACTGGGCAAACAACCACTACAGAAACCGAGGAATAGGAAATCCTAGTAAATGGAGAAAGAAGAAGAAGAAGAAGAACTGTAGCGATCTCCATGAAAAAGAAACTACATGTTTATAAAATGTGGACACATAGAATTGTTCGAAATTTTTACCTTCTTGGTACGTGCCGTTCTTGCAAAGCTCGTGCACCACGGATCCGGTACCGTGGAACAGCTTCTTGAAGTGTTTCCTGTGGTCTTGGTTCATGCACCTCCTACTGAAACCGTGAATGCACTTGATGGCGTCCTTCAAATCCCTACAAAAGAAATTTATTTTTATTTTTACATATTGTATTGTAATTTAGTTTTCACTTTTATCATCAGGCGTAAAAACTCAATAATTCATTTTCCCGGTGACGTCGATCCATCTGTTTTATTAACGCCCGTTCTACATTTCAAATCTCAAACAACTCTGACCTAATTACCAAATTTGAATGACTAAACCGGATCAGTTCACCTGTCGACCTGTGTATCTATATACCTACGCGCAAAACAATTTCCCTTTAGGCCGGCGATCGGTCGGCATATACGACAGATTTCTGCCAAAAAATCAATCAGCACGGCCCGTTAACAAAAATGCGCCGACGAGCACGATCGTTTTCCCTAAAATTAAATTTCCACGTCCATTTCCATGATAATGGAAAGCGGATTTTCACGTTTCCCGGTGTAGATTTAAAAACCTCCCCCCGTACGTACGTAACGCGTATGTATGTGTTTAATTGGCGGTGGGGAATTAAAGAAAAACTGTGCCTTATCTCCGTTGTCCCGTTATTTGCGCTGAAAACGTACTTTTCCAGTTTACACGGCACGTTTTCGAAGTATAATAAAACGTGTTGTTCGGGATTTTACTTGCAACACACCGCCGTTTTTAGTATATTATAGATACATGACATTCTCGTCCAATTTCTTTACATATTTTAGGTAAACCAATAGTTATTATTATCCCTTGGTTTCTTTTTAAATTTTTCTGTATAATTCTAATTTAATAAAATTCACTGTTAGTAATATTCGACGATTAGAATAACTCACAAGCAAAAAATATCTAGCAAAAATCTAATATTATGTATTAAGGAACGTTCGGGAACAATAAGTGTGCAAAAAGGCTCGTTAAAATAAAATCATCGTTAAGATGAGCATTATGAGGTGTCGGGATGATTAGTGTTGGGTAATTCTCCGTATAGGGCTAGTTGTTCTCAAGAGTCGGTCGCGCGAGGATGTGAAAAGTGAAAAATTATTCGGGAGTGCTTTGTGATAGTGAATTTGGTGAATGAAACGAGTCCCACCAATGACGTCTCGCTCTAGGACTTCCTAAAGGCTCCTAGATATAATTTTGGAAGCAAACAAATCTTTTCCAAATTAGATTGATTGTGTGTGGCATTCAAATTTACACTGTTCAGTCTTATTAGGGTTAATTTTTGATCACTTAAAGGAGTCCTAGAGTGTTGATGTCTTTTGGATGGCGAGGAAAAAGAGGACGTGCCTCCAGGATCCACACGTGAGAGGAGAGATGAGATTCGGGCTTTGGGAATCTTCGGGTAAGTGGTAAGTATCCCGCCAAAGAAATATTTACAAGTTACATTGAATTCTTATTAATTATTATTCTTATTATTAATTCTTATTACTCATTATTAGTGAATCTTATAAATTGAACACATTTCATGTAACCAAACACTTGTGCATTTCTATTGTATTTTTAATGTTTGTGGTGTCTGTTACATTTAGGGATTGTTAAATTTTTTTTCAATTTCACATGGTAAGGTAAAATTTACTCACAAAGTTGGAAATGATGATGGGATATTTAAAATTCAATTGAAAAAAAAGGAAGAAATGTATTTCTTAACTGGTTACATAATCTTTGTCACTTTGTAACTGAAATTTTAGTTGTTTTATCTATTTTACAAAAATGAGTCATTTCAATGTTCATTCTTTAATTCGGTGTATCCCCTTTACAGAAAATGATTTTCGGAGAGCGCCTTCGCACACAACCGAGATGGAAGCGATTTTTAAGGGTCATAAGTCATAAGGTAATAATGAATCCAAATTTTCTTTTAATGTCAACTCTAATAGGCATTCTCTTTATTTTCAGGTAGGTGCACGTTTTCTTATGCGGACGCGCCTTTACTGTTAAATCATCGTTTGACGTTTCGAAGCGTGTTTCCATTAGAAAAATCGGGAAAAGTTTTCGTGGATCGTGGTGCTTTTAGTGCTTTGCGAGCGAGCTTTATATTTTTTTGGTTTTCTGGTAAGTACGTATGTTATACATAAATAATTTTTTTATTATTATTTTTTAAAACGACTAGCGTTAATATCGAGTTGTTAAATAGTGTATTACGTGACGAAGCTATTATACCATCGGTTATGAGATTATGTATTCTAAATCGTCCTGGAAGTATCCGACGACGACTTTTAACGTCGTTTTTAAATTTTATTACGTTAATAGTAGGTAAATTATGTAACTATTATATGACACATACCATTACCAAAGCAGATTATACAATTTTATAACCCGAGAAAGACCTGCCAAGTGATTTTTCGCTATGGCAACATAAGAATTTTCTTATACATAATTTATTTCTAAACCCCCGGACGTCTTTTAGGAGTGGAAAATCTTATTCGATCCAGGATACCACTTTTATGGGTTTTTTACTTTCTCATATGAGGTACTCATATATGAGAGAGTATTGTAATCGGGTCGATTTTTCGAAATTGAGTTATTAGCATTTCTGAACGTTTTGAGGTCCCCTGAGTCCAAAAAACATGTTTTTGGAAAACCGTCTGTATGTATGTATGTGTGTATGTGTGTGGTAGGATTTTCTCAAAAACAAAAAAACCACAAACAGTCAAAACTTTGTATTTAGACTTTGTACCATACCAGAACGTGAAAATAAGCTTTTCACTAAAGTCGGCTAGGATAAAACGGTAGTTTACTTTTGTCATTTTTCGGTTTTTTGAATTTTTCTCGAAATTCGCTATAAGATTTTTTTTGAAACTTTGAATATTTATTGTACGATTAAATAGGTATAAAAAAAGTTTTCTAACGATTTTGGCTAAATCTTCTGTGAAGGGCACTTTATACTTGTCAATTTTCGGTTTTTTCAATTTTTTTCGAAATCCACTTCAAGAATTTTTTTTTAAACTTTGATTATTTATTCTACTATTAAATATGTATAAAAAAGTTTTCTAACGTTTTTGGCTAAATCTTCTGTGAAGGATACTTTATACTTGTCGATTTTTGGTTTTTTGTATTATTCTCGGAATTCGCTCCAAGAATTCTTTTTAAACTTTGAAAATTTATTGTGCAATTAAATATGTATAAAATGGTTTGTAACGTTTTCGGCTAAATCTTCTGTGAAGAGCACTTTATATTTGTGGTTTTTCGGTTTTTGAATTTTTCTCAAAATTTGCTACAAGAATTTATTTTAAATTTAGAATATATATTCTACCATTGAATTACTATAAAATAAACTTTTCTATCGTTTTTTTGCAAAATATTCTGTGAAAGGCACTTTGTATCATTCTTCAATTTTTTGAATATTTCCCGAAATTTGCTCCAAGAATTTTTATAAAATTTTATAGATTTTAGATATAATATATAAAAAAGTTTTGTAACGTTTTTGGCTAAATCTACCGTGAGGAGTACTTTATAGGTACTTGTCGTTTTTCAGTTTGTTGCTTAAATTAACCGTATCTATTTCCCGTTTGGATTTGGCAAACGGATATTGAAACGCCCTTTTTTTCACGTTTTTTTTTTGTTAGGATATACCGATCACATATAATTTCATCTAAAAATCACATTTTGAAAATAGTGTTGCCCACGAGACGAGACGAGACTTTGAAAAATCTCGTCTTGTCTCGCAAAAAAAGTGGAAAGCCTCGTCTCGAGTCTCGTCTCGCAATAAAAGTCTCGTCTCGCGCGAGAGTCTCGTAAATTTCTCGCAAAATCTCGCGATTTCATACATATCTCGCATTTTGCCATTTTATTACGTCCGGATCCTCTTTGCTCGTCAATTGTATCGAGATGCTTATCAAATTTGCTTTTTCGACAATAACTGAAACAAACCATTTATTATAAGTCGATTATAACATGAGAAGTCGAGTGAGAAATAGGTAGATGAACTCCAAAGGTAAATTGTAGTAGAGATATTAACAACTAATAATCGTAAAGCTTAACAAAAAATTCTGTCAAAATCTGTCAAATAAAATGTCAAACTTTTTTCCAGTTACAGAAAAAAAAACTATTTTATCCAACATAAAAATGTTGTGAATATTTGTCTTCAACTTTAGAAAGTCGCGTGTATGGCCCACGTTACCACAGTTCAATTAAAAACTAACTTAATTTACAATTATTAACCTGCTGAAACTATACAGCTTGGACTAGTAACAGATTCGTTAACAGTTAAAGTTTCACTAGCAGTATCTGTTTCTTGCTCCTGTTCTAGAGGTTCAAAATTATCATCACTGCTTCCACTAGTTATTAATGAGTCTTCTGAATCTAACTGTTTATCCATGAATTATCCAGTTATTGTAAACACAGGCTGCTCGCTATTATGTAGCTTTAAAAAATATGTTTCAATAACATTCGCGATAATTTGAATAGATGATTAATATTTACCATTTTTATCTGCGATACTTCGAGACTTTTGCGAGACTCTCGTCTTGTCTCGCAAGGAAAATTTAAAGTATCTCGAAAACGAGACGAGACGAGACTCTCGCAAACGAGAATATCGTGGGCATCACTATTTGGAAATTGCAACTTTTGATTTCTCGCAAACCATTTAAAATGGCTAGTTGAAGCTTAGCTAAAGAACTCGAAAGAGTCCTGCTTTTATATTTTCAAAATATTGCTTTCCTAATGTCTACAATAACGTTCATATAGATTTCTATTTTTTTCCCAAAAAATCGTGATAATTCGGAAACTATTTAAAGCTGTGCCACAGTACAAAAAAGCTCTCCGCCGATCAACCCAGTAAGTTTCGTGAAATTATATCCAAAATTTCAGAAAGACAGGAAAACCTATGGTGCCAAAAATGAAGAACTTCTTTCGCAAGGCGAAAAGAGAATCTCCATAGGGGAATCCCCATTAAAGCCCTCCTCCCCTTGATCGGTCTATAAAATTAACGCGAGTTCAAGCCGTCGGGAGTTGGCAGTCGGTAATTCCCCCGCCGCAAAAATCGAACTTTACACGCCGGCATAGGAAACTATAATAATAAAAGCGAGACATGCAAAACGCAGCGCGAACGACTAACTCCCGAACCATACAGCAATTCCCCATAAATCACAACTCTAAATATATTTCGTTGTGAAGTTGTTCCGAAGTTCGAACCCCCGCCCTTCTCTCTCTCTCTCTCTCTCTCGCTCCCTCTCGTATGCTGACGATAAAACGCAAAACATTTCTATAATTTCCTGAACATGTACACGACTAACCTCCTCCCTCTTGCACCCCCTCACCCGCCCACCCTTTTTCTCTTTCTATCATTATTTCCGCGAATCGTGCAAAAGAGGAATTATCTCGAAAGTATGATGGCTGTTAATTATATCGTACAGGGGATCGATTCGTGGAGGAATGCACGGCTTAATAATGGAACTATCAAAGTTATCAGAGAAGGCAAATGATGTTTATGAACATTTTTGAAGGGGAAAATGCTGTCTTGGAGACGTGATGGGGTAATTACAACTTGGAGAGTACTTAAAAAGTGTAAAACGTTCTAATTGATTAACTGAGGCAGTAATTATGCATCCTCAAAAAAAAAAACGGACGACAATATCAAATAAATAAGATATGCGATAGTAAAACTAAATCCTATTGAAATCATGTTCAAATGAGGAGTCGCATAATGTCCGTTTTGATGAACGCGCCATCGATGTAATGGCGTGATAGTGGATTTTTAAAACTTACTGAAACTCCAATTTGGTGTCACCGAAACGAATAATGAGATAGATAAAATTTTCAATTTTTGTCAAAGCATATTGAAAGATTTAACATTCTGTTAAAACAATTTCGACACAACTTTGTAAAAATGTACTAATCTTAAACTAATTAACCGAGAATCCAATTGAGATATGACAACGTAACTAAATCACTAAGATGTTGAAATAATGGAATTTTGAAAATTCATTAGAAATTTGGACACAATATGAATTGAAGCTTTTTTAGATTTATCAATTAGCTTCATTAAACTATTCAATTAAACTAGCTTCACAACACAGCTATTGAGAAGGTGAAATTTAAAAATTTACTGAAACTACTGTTTTGCGGTTTAACAAGAGCACTAATTATTAGATCCAGTTACGATTAGGCACTTATAGCCTTATTAATTGCTTTTAGTACATATTTAACCAATTATCATTAATTGTGTAAACCTGCTTATGTTTTGGATGGTCATAATTACTGCTTTTAGCGGTTTTAAAGACATTTTCACTTACGGACAGATCTTGTCGAGTTCCGCTTTGTTAGAGGCGAACGTCAGTCCGGAATCTGTCAATACTGACAGCGGCTTGGCGCAGTTCATGAGGTGCTCTGGTATACAGTTGTCAGCATAACCCTTTACCTTCGTAGTTATCACTGAAACGAAAATCGAATTTGTCAATCGATATGAAATATCAAAAAGTAGGCAAATCCAGGCGAAAAATTTTGTTTAAGAAGTAGGTAAATTAAAAAGGCGTTGTTTGAATAAATTATACTAACGAATACGACGACTAAACCAAACCGATATTATCATTCCTCCTCCTCCTCCTCCCTAAGGATGGACTGCGATCACTGCGACTTATCCAGGAAAAGTTCCCAATCCAGGAAAACACCGTGTATGCGAGTGTATTTCGGTTAATTCCCCCAACCTCTCCGCCTTCCCCTGGAAACTGGTTAGATTGAAATTGTCCGCGGATAACGAAGATACACCGTTATTAGGGAATTGTTAATCAATTACCGTTGGGTAATGGTGTGCGTCCGCAAGGGAGAATGTTGTGTATGTGTGTGTAATAGAGAAAGGGTCCGGGACTTCATATAAAACGTAAACGTATCGTTAAATTTAACAACGCGACGTGAGGGAAATTATCTTCCACGTAGATATAACGTAGATTATAATAGTACGTCGTATTCACTTTATTTCTATGACCTATGACCCGCAAATACGTAGCATCTGCTCGAGTGGAGTTTGCAGTAGGTATCTACTGGTCGAAGACGAAAGAGCAGTTAAATGTGAAATCTGCTTGCTCACTTGCATAATCGGCTATCTAAATGTTGTTTCTTTTAAATCATATTTATGGACGCGACAAATCATGAGGGAGGTCAACGTATTTATTTCAACATATTGTGCTTGATGTAGGCAACAGTTTTCCAAATGTGATTTAAAAAGGCACTCTTGTATTTTATATCATCTATGTATATATATAGATACCTATAGTAAGCTACGTATTTCCAACTTTGCACAAAAGAGATACCTAAACACCAATGCCACTGTTTGTTATTATAATTTTCTGGATTTATCGTTAATTTGACGCCATTGTCAGGCCGGATTGCGGGATAATTAGTAAATTCATCGGTACACGCTGATAACAATTATAATAATTATTGATTACGTACGGATCCGATCGATACCCAAGTCATCCCTCATTTCATCATCGCATTTCAGGGATAATAATTAATAATACCGATGGGGGCTAATACAAAAATGACATACGCACGCATCCATATGCATCAGGGTAAAAATATATTTCATTATTTTTTCACACAAAAGTAAATGTGTTGCTGACAGTTCAATTTTAGTTAAATTCAATGAAATGATTGAGTGGTGTTTAGTTAAAATAACCTCGTGAACTTGTAATATGTAGACGAGTTTTAGGAGTTATCAAATTTCTCAATTCGTAATAACGACAAGCTTTTAAAACGTACAAAAAATAATGGAAGTCCAATTTTGTTAAAACCAGATTGGTGCTTAAAAGTTGAAGTAGTATTTAAAAGGTCACTTTATTATCTCATATTACGGTTATAGAGTTGTGATCATTTTTTTATAACATTTTTGAACTTATAAAACCTATATTGATACGTTTATCGAATCTCCAATTTTGTTAAAAAAATTGTATTATGCTTACATGGTTTAACAGAAACTGACATTTTACTTCTCATTTCATATACATTCAGCGGTATACCATTTGTTATGGGAATTATGAAATAAAATTGACAACGAAGAAACTACCATTTGCATTCGAGTACCTACTTATCATCAAAGGAAGAACCACCAATTTTCAATTAGTAAACCGAAATTTTGTTGCGTAGAAATTTCTCTCAACTTCAACGAAACTCCAATTTCGGTAAGTTCAATTACAGGACGCTCAACTTTAGCGACTCCCTGACCGCTCCATCTACGTACCTAGATATAAGGAGTTGGAACTCGCATATCGACGATTATTGGCGCTGTTTACAGAACGATCGGTAGGTAATCGAATTGCGATTCGCCATTAAAGACGATGCGACTAGTAGGGCGATTCATAATCACATCGGGTTAGGTAAAGCGGTCATTACGGCACGCGTCCATTTAATAATCCAGTCGAAATAAACGATCAGGTTTATTCGGAGGGTTGCGGTCGCGCTCGTCGAAATATAACTAAATCCTAATGGTTTCCCGTAAATGGACCGGTAAAATGGGAGGCAATTAATCGAAAACACACACACACACACACATAGTAGGAACGTATACCTATAGGAGGAACGAGGGAGAGGTTGTGGAAGGGAAAAAAGGACGAAACGTAGCGTGGGATTAAGGGGCGAAGTGCCGAAATGGGCACGCGAACACCAAATAGAACCAACATAACTGTTTCTTGTTCGGGAATTTATCGTGTAACCGGGAATATTGGGGAAATTCAAGCTAAAAGGGCCTACGGGGAGATACACGGAATACACGATGTAATTTAGAAGTTTCGCTTTTTTACCCTCCCTCCTCGTCTCCTTTTCATTCCCTCTCTCTCTCCCTCGACCCATAATCGGTTAGGCTAAACGTCGCCGCGAATAATCGAAAATGTTATTGCCGATCATCGATCACATTTATTACTTCTGATCGTTTAACTAAACTCTGTTTACATTGTCAATTTTTATAAGGTTTGAGTGATTCTTAGATTTTAACTATTTTCGTTATTGTAAAAGTTAACTTGGGGCTTAGTTACAGCGAGCTTAAACATGCAACGGGATATGGACGTTGGAACTCGATGAATGACGTTCAAACAGACGAGACATTTCGGTATTTTTAAGGAGTTCGGTTGAAAACTGGCAAATTTAAATATTTAAACCGATTCCTGGATGTATTATAGAAAACTAAGGTGAATTTTTAATTGCCACCTAAATTCATATAAAAATCACTAGATACAATTTAATTGCAAAATAATCAAATGAATTTCCTTTAATGGACTGATGAAATTTCGAATTATTACTTCGTAGAGCGAGTGACTTGTTATATTTGTTGTTAACCGATGACAATTTCGAAATCTTACGACGATTTTTCGAAATTCGTATGAAATTCATTGAAACTTCAATTTTGTTAAATGGTTAATAGTAGAACGAAACATCAACAAACGACTAATGAAGTTTCCATTCACTACCTCATAGAGTTTCCGAAATACTGACTATGAGGAAATTTTGTAATTTTCACTAACGACGATTTTCCGACAGTTGTATAAAATTCAGAGATTGTTTGGAATTGGCGTGGTCCAATTTTATAGAAAATTCACACTTCGAAAAAGAAGATATATTTGAAAAAAAGCCTATATATATATTTCTATTGACTGCAAATTAAATAATTTTCACTGTGGTCCGTCCCCTTTATATTACTCTTGGTTATACATCTTGACGAAAGGTTAAAATCTTAATTTCCTCCATTCGAACGCTTTATGTTTCCGAGGCCTCCTCCCAATTACCGTTCCTCCGGTGGAGTTTTCACCCTTACCACCCTTTTCCGTCGAATTAGGCCTGTGTCAACCCCGCCTGTCATACTCCGTCTCCGTCTCTGTCTCTCTTTCTATCTATCTCTCATACACGAAATTAGCAACAAAACAACCCTCCCGGTATAATAGACAACAACCCCTTTAATTATAAATATAATTGCTCTTGCCAAGGATGAATTCTGGGATCTTACCGACAGCATAAGTGCTTAACTAAAACCCGTGATACAAATTAGTTTTCGGGCGGACTGTGTTATGTAGGTATATGGCATACATGTATACATACGCACGTATGGAGAGGAAACGGGATTCAGGGGATGTACATGTTGATGTGAGCAGACGGAATAACGAAAAAATAATAGCGAGTGACTTAACCAATTTACTTAATTTTTAAATTTCGTAAGGCAGCAATTAGTGAACTTCCGTGAATAATTTGAACCGTCAAATGTCACCAATCGACTCAGCGATCAACTAAATACGATTCAATAACATTAAAAATTAATTGAACGTTTCGAGAGAAAAAGTATATATATCCCTCTTCCTTCCGTCTCCACCCTTCCTTTTTCTTCTCCCTCGTTTCGCGGCCGTTAAATGTGCCCGTTAAATTTAACGGTATGTCAGGCGACGGTAACGGCCGGGAAAGTTGAATCTCTCCATCGCGTTTTCCCTTTCATCCCGTCTCTCCCGCTCTCTCTTCGCGTTTGCCGGTACCTACGGCGAATTGATTATTATAACGGAACATCTCGAGATTTTTCCGGATTAATGTGTCGGCAGATGAATTATAATTCACCGTTAATTGGGCTTATAGGGTCGAATTAAATCGCATAACTTGATTTTAATCGTGGGTTAATTAACGATTAAAATTCTCGAGGTGTGAATAAGATTTTACGTGAGATTATTGATGTGTTTTTTTTTATATTGATTCATATTCTAGTCGGTATTCTATAGTTAATTACGTAACTAATTGGTGCGCAACGGAATGTTATTAAAAATTAATCAAACCAACATATTATAATTATATTTCGATTGAAATAATTGTTTCGTATCGAACATTAACACATTAAACGATTTCATACGATTTTTTAAAAAGTATAGGGAGAAGGAACTGCTCGATTCTCGATAGAAACACAAAAATTTCCTCACCCTTTTTAATAAATCTAAATGTAAACCCTTCGTCTTCTCGGTTGACGACATTCTACCCTAACCACTATTTTCATGGACCATAAGCATCATTTCGTTCCCACACAGAACATAATAGCACGGAACATGACATAAAAAATGGCGCGAAATACAAACTCGGCATTATATTCCTACAAGAGTTAATTAAAACCCACTAATAGTACCTACTTTGAAATGTAATTAAACAGTACCTACGATTGCTTAATTAGTTTCAATCAAGTTTAATTTCAATGCTTAACCTCTTAATGCTTTAATTAAAATTTAAAATCATCGCTAATGATTGCTTCCAATTTTCCTAATTTCATGATTTTGTTATACCACACCATGTTGTACTACTCCATTGTAGGTACCGACGACAGAAATTCCTAATCGTGCGGCGTTATCTGCCATGCGAATTACGCGTCACTATTCGTGTGAATTATTAATGCATTTGCACCCATTGATTTAGTTTACGGCACGTAAATGTGCCGTATACGTATGTGTGTGTGTGTGTGTGTGTGTGTGTGTGTGTATGTCTCTCAGGTGCATTCGGCCGTTACAATTCAAAGGAGATTTACCGATGCGTAAATCGAGAGAGAGAGAGAGAGGAGGAATTATCGCGTGTACGGGTAATTTACCGTATTAGCTCCACAAAAAAAAATTCCACATTACAACGGTCCCTAGTTTCGATAGTTTCGTTAAAAAAGTCAAAAGTTTAAAATCGTATGAAGCTTGTTCGATTATGAAACTTATTATTATTCTTATTATTATATGGATAATATAAATATTATTCAGATTAATTTTAGTTAACCTATTAAGTTATTATTCGTTCATAAACGAAGTTCGCTTATGAAACTGTAATCAATCGACGTATCGAGTTTTACTAAAATCGAAACTACAGTAATTGATTAAAAATTGATAAAATGACGAAAACTCCATTCAGCAATCTCAAATCATCGCCAGTTAGTTACTTTGAAAATCCAAGCCTGAATAAATTCCAAAATCAAATCGAACACGTCGCAATATTGTCCCGTTCCGATAAATCCATCTCGTCCTGTTTACCTTCATCTATTCCATATTCCGGGCGTAACGTGCCCTAAACGTCCGGCATCTTCGATAACTATTTGGGGAGAAAACACGAAGCAATAAGTATGTACATAAATAAATTAAAAAGTCACGTCGACAAATCGGCGATTTGAATTGCAAATAAACCTCCCTCTTTAATTTTTTTTTCCTTTTTTCGCTTTGATAAATTCCGACCGTTATTCAAATAAAACAAAAAAAAAATAGGGAAGAGAGAAGAAGAGAAAGAGGAATCCACCCCAATTTGCGTCAAGTGAGAAATAACTTTTTAATTTTCCCTGGAACACATATAATGCGACAGCTTCTCCTGAATTATGCAATGTATTCTTTTAATTCGGGAGAGAGGAGGATGGGGAGGAGTAAGAGCGTAAGGAGGTGAGGAATGGGCACCATCTTCAGGACCTCTAAAGGTCGAAATTAGAGACTGAAATTTCGATTGTGCTTAAATGGAATAAATGATGACGTTAGTTGATATAGTAATACAAATTTAAAATGAAAACATTTTCCTAATATTTCGTCATCAGACATTCAACTCTAATCAAGTTCAAATACATACGTTATAACTGGTACAGTTTTAGAGTTATGATTTTTTACCCCAATTACAGGTTTTATATAAATACCATATTATTTAAACTTCACAAACAGTAAGAAATGTAACTCAAATTTTGTTTCAAATATTCCTACAAAATTCACTCAAATTCAAATTTTTGCCGATACTTCAAAGATATACTGTACTAACGCATTTCTTTGAGGCACGATAAAGTTTCATTTGATTTGACTCAAATTCGCTTTCATATACTCAAAATTACAAAATGTGGGTGTAAGATACAAATTTCATACTTAAAGTGATCAGAAGAGCTCAAATCTGATCAGGTGAAAGTTACCGGTGTTCAAAATTTACAATTTTTGAAAAAAAAAGTTTCAACGTGCCTCATATCCAACGAAGTTATGCCACTTAAGCTCAACAATTTGTCTCAATTTTCGGTTATGGCTCAATTTTACAGTTTTAACTCAAGTCGATCATAAACACGATGTCTCGGGGCTCAAAACAGACTTAATGGACTCAACGTCTAATTTGACACTAATTGCGCCCTGAAAATTGAGCTTCGTCTCAAATTTAACACATTGATCTAATCAAAGAAGGTCATATGTGGTTAAATCAAACTCTCTGAGATTCAAAATTTGTTTTAAGGGGAAGATTTACATTGGAAACTTCATCTCAACAGATGGTGTCTTGAAGACACTACTATAGTGAAGTATTGGGGGTAGTTTTAAGCAAATTACAGAATCAAGTTTTTTTTGGATCCCACTATTTCCAATGGAAAAATGAATTGGTAATTTGAGCCTTACCTTTTCTCAATTGAGCCGTCTCGATCCGCAGGGCCTGCGCGAGGAGGTCGGCTTCCTGAACACCAAGATCCACGACCTCGAGACGCAGAACCGTGCGTGAAACTTTACTTGTAAAGTACAGTAAGTAAGAAACTTACTACTTGAAATGACCTTATTATGTAAGTGCATGTGAACGTAGTGTTTGAACTTTAAATTTCAAGTTCAGTTCGATCTAATCATCACTATTTAACAACTATTCTTATGGATCAGCTCGACATATATTATAGATAACCGTAAACCAAAGGGGTTCGTTTTAATAAGCCAACTTAATAATGCGATTTTACTGGAAAGAGTCGTACATTTGTTTAAGTTGCTCGCGAAGCACACAGAGTACAGTCTAAAAGATTTCAAATTCTGAAAGATAGTTTAATTTTTAACACTCCCCAGCTCGGATGGGGAGAGCTAAAGAAGGCATATCAAAATTTGAAACCAATCAAACCTATTGAAAACTGAGAGAGAAAAACCTTAAGTTTGACTTTGACTTTAAATTTTAGTGAGTAATCGCGGCTCTACCAATCATCAACGTGCGTAATCAGTGTTTAAGGAGCGTTTTACGACACGGCAATTAAATTGAAGCTGAAGGGCCCATAAAGGTTTCTTAATCAGTCAACTTCCCTCCGCCCCAACTTTACAAATTCCTGTATCGAATTAACATTAAAGCCCCATTTAGATACCGGTCGCGATTTTCCGAAAGCGGAGCAATCAATTATCGAGTTTTAATAATACTTGTCGCGGCATCATATTTAATTTACGTGAAGAGGGGGGGAGATCCGAGCTGAAGCATCGAGAGGGGTGACCGAGAGAATGGCGGGGGCAATAAATCCGAGCTCCGTTTTAATCGCCGGAACTCTTTCCCAATTCAAAAGATAACTCGAGAAAGGCCCTCGAGAAACTCTCAAGTAATTTATATAAAGAATATTCGTGGGATTCGCAAACGTTTGATAAGGCGAAACGCCCGGAGCGAGACTACCCCCCACCCCCACCCCAACGATTCAATATGTCGAATGGGATGAGGTGGGGTTGGGGTTGGGGTTGGGGTTGGGGGGTTCAAACTCCCGTCTCCCGTCTGAAATATAAAACATATCAAATCCGGGGCCGGTCTCGACCGCTTCATTATTAACTTTCGACCGAGTTTGGAACTCGTGGCGGATCGGAGGGGGCGTGGATCATATAATCGTTCCGCGATCGCTTGTAATCCGAGATTATTAGGTACGTTAAGCGTCAATTAATATTAACCTTCCCTCGTAGAACGTACGGAAACGTCGGAAACTCTTAAACGACACATCTCGTGTCGTACGACTGAGACTTTTCACGTCCACCTCAGAAACGGAAGGCTCGATCGAGATCTAACTATAACAGACTAATTATCTGGCTAATCCGCTGGATCGAGGCAGGTGCGACACGTTAATTAAAAATTCGTTTTCCGGCTGCTTTTCCATTTTTCCGCTCGCAATAATAGCAACTGCAGCGGGAGAGAGGGGGGGCGGGGATGGGGGCAACGAGGGGAAAGTAATAAAAGAACAACAAGGACGGAGAACCGGGAAACGTCTGCGATCCAATTGAAAAGTTCATTACGATTCCGGTGCGTTAACGTTACGACTCGCTGTAATTGGAAATTTCGTTAAATTTATGAAAATTCGTCGTAAAAAAATCGGCGACTAATTTGCAACTCGTTAAGAATTCCTCTCGCGCGACTCTAATCACGGTTTGATTCAAATTTATACAATCGATTAATCACCGCACGAGTTGCAATTAATTACGATTAATTGCAATCGCTATAACGGAAAATTAAAATAACACGCCTTTATTAAAATTATTCCTGTAAAGTTGCTGTATACTTACGATCCCCATTAGATGTAATACAAAACAATTAACCACACATGATCAGAACCGCAAAATCACCGACTCCTTGTGGACTTTCCCCACGGCAGATTTCCTCAAGGAACTCATCTCCAACCGTACAACTTCGCTTTTACACTTCTCTCCTCCACTACTTTCCTTCTTCTCTCTTTCTCTTTCCAAAAAAAAAACCACCCTCCCCAGGCTCCGTCCACGTCCTCCCTTCACGTTGTTTTAATCTAACGTTTCGGGGGATGGAAAAACTCTTTCCCTTCCCTCTCCTCCACGCGGCCGGCATTACTGCCTTGACGGGTGGGATATGTTGTACGTATCATAATAAGTACGTAGAATTAATTAACTTTGCTTCTTCGGAGTGAAATGGAGAACGGAGAATGTTTCCGGTTGTTTAGGGGAGAGTTTCGGGGGAGGAGAGGGGATGGGAGGAGTTCTTGTACGTGTTTTACTCGTGGCGGGGTTAATTAAGCGGGGACAATTCGAGGGACTTGCGTAAGAATTTTCGAAGGGCTCGATTAGTTAATTAACGGGGGTGGTGTATATTGCCGTTTGTGCGGTGACCAACGAAAAATTGATTTCACCGAAATAAGTGAGGAAATGTTGATTTGGTCGTTGAGCTAAAACTAATTAATTAAGTGACTACCAAACGTTAATTAAAATGAATTCCATTACATCACATCTCATTAATTATTTAACTAATTGTGGGTGCATATACCTAAATGTATGTAAAATTAATACCCAGTTTGGGAACAGGCTAACGAAACTAATCTACAAAAAAAGTTTTTCACAAAATTGAATTTTCAGTAAATTCTCAAAATTTAATGGAATTAATTTATTCGTTGTTGAGGAATGTGAATTTGATTACAGAACGTCAGTTTTCGTCTTTGACACAAATACGATTTTTCCGATTTACGAGAAACGACAAGCGTTGAATGCATTCTTCCCGGAAAATGCACATAAAATATGCAAGAAAATGACAGAGTCGTTAAAGGGGAAACGAGGAACACACACACACACACAACTTCCAAGAAAATTGTCATTACGATCGATCATTGATTGAGGAATGACGATGCATCCGTTACGATTTTAATAAATAATTCCGAAAGCCAAGTATATCAAATGTGTAATTTGGCGTGGGACATCTGGACGTACACACTTTTTGGGATATACTACATTTGAAATGTATCGAAAAGTTAACACTTTTACACTTCCTTGCAAGATATTGGAAGAATTCCAACGAAATTAATAATAAAAAATACATTTAATAATAAAAAAGTGGTTATATAATTTTGTTGATTAGAGTTTCACCGATTTTGTATTACATTAGGTATATAAAGGAGCAAAAACGTCGTTATTTAATTCAAAAACATTAGAGAGAGTTGTACGGATGTAAGCCACCTCTTTCCCTTTATTTTTATCATATACAGGTGGTTATGGAGAGAGGGAGTGAGAAAGAGAGTGAGGGGGGGGAGGGATCCGCGAGCGTTAGGCGCCTCCGGGATAAACCCGCAACCTCCTTAAGGAGCAAAAGTTTCTCTCCCCCTTCCGCTTTTAGGTTAGTTTTCCCCCTCTAAATTCGTCCCTCAGGGACAATACATTACTTAAGCGTTTCTCGCTAACTAAGTCTATTCGCTAATTAGTTGATAAGTTGGCGGAACGTTATGGTAAAAACAAAAGTTATCAAGCGAATCGTAAAAGTTTCCTTCTCGCCTCTCTACACTTTAGTAAAATATATTTGTGTATTAAGTAATTTCGTAACATAGCTATCATTGCAACCAAACTTGTTACTAAAAATTTACCAACTAGATATAGGTACTTAGTTATAAAGTTCAATGGATCTATTATAAGACGGCCAAAAGTGGATCTTTCCTCCAAGTTCAGCTCAATACATAACCTCGATGAAATCTTGGCTTTTTGTTAACGGAAAATGGGGTTTTCGTTTTTACCTTCTATTATCGCGTACATATAACACCGTACTTTTTTCAAAATTTTTATAAGAAACTTTTTGAAATATGTACCTACGATATTTTCAAACACTTTTGATGTTATTACTTGGCGATTATCGTTCTTACCAATCCTACGTAGTTCTGAATTGTGAAGATCTTGAGATAAAAACTTTAAGTTACTTGGTTTCATTATAAACATTCACTTAATTAAAAAGAGGCGATGTCTTGGCTTGGTTAATATCAAACGTCCTCAAAGACTTATTTTCAAATATCAGTGTTGAAATGTTTTTTGATTTGCCTGTGATATACCTACGGTTTACATTTGTTTACATATTTTAGAATCGATGCATCGATTGGTTTTGGTGATCGGTTTCAGACAATTTCTTCCTCACCAAGCGAAACATTATCCGAGGTGACGGGCCGGATTAACTTTTTGAATTCGGCCGTCAGAGCAGTTAAAGAGCTTTGGCGGGAGGGAATAACTAATCTTCCCGTTTTTGTTTTACACGCGGCGAACGTATCACGCGATCTTTGACTCGGCCGCCCCCAAAACGCCGTAAGTGGGTCACGTCCAGATTGCTAATTTAACTTTTGATAGTAAATTCGTGCGATATTTCTTCCCGTCGAAAACAATCATTCTACTGGGAAAAAAACAACGTGAGAATTTTATCGAAACATCTCCTTATAAAAGAGATTCACGTAAAAGGGATGTGCTCTGATTTCGAATAGAGAGAAGGAGGGAGAAATCGCCTTCTCCACTTTATTATTATTACTATTATTATTATATTTTTACGTCCTCTTTTCGCCTTCTCTCCCGGGACGAGAATCGAACGAGGAAAGTTTCCGTTCCTTAATTTAAATAATGCACTATTAGGTATTATAGATTATAGTAGGTACCTACTTCTCTACCGGGGTGATAAATTACACCAGCCTAGTAGAGCATATTTTCAATTTCCGTCGCATTTCAAAATTAGTTTAAAATCCGAAAGAGAATCAATCGTTTTTACGGAAAATGCACAACTATAATCACATTTTTCAGGAAGCGATATCGCGTAGGTATATCGCGTGTAATGCGTTTATTTTATGCCAATAAACGTTATCGGGGCAACGTAATAATTACGTTTCGATACGAATGCTATAGGTATACATACACATACACGTTTGGAACGTATCGTTTGTAAAATTAAGAGGAAACGGGCAGAGTTATTAATTGCGTTTAGGAACATGTTAATAAATACGTTTATAATATTTCACTATCACACAAGCGAATTTGTTGTAACAAAAAATGTTTTTGTGAATTTTATTTCCAAGTACTAAATAGATAGTACTTGACGGTTAGAAAATTTGAATTCTCCGATGGTGTCAAATTTCCCTTTCTGAGGCGGTGAAAAATGTTAAATGTTATGTTAAATTTGTTTTTTTTAATTTAATTTCTTGCAGTATTTAATTTCCACAGTGCTGAGGACGTTGTCTCTCTCTCTCTCCCTCTCTATACTTATTTTTTCCCTCTTGGACATATATTTCATTTAGTAGTTGTTATTGTATTATGGAAATATTAATTCGACGTACGTATATACTCTATTCAAAACAAATCCCGATGCACGTCAGTTTGATGACGTCACCAAACATCCAATACTACCAACTTAATATAGTCCCAAGACCGCATAATATAGTCCGCAATTTATGTGTTCCGTGTATATTTTAGGTTGAGAATACACATAACCACATATATTGTCAACCTAAAATATACACAGAACACATAAATTGTGATGTCCTGTGACTACACTAAGTTGGTAGTATTAGATGATTCTGACGTCATCATAATGACGTGCATCGGGATTTGTTTTGAATAGAGTATAGGTGCGTTGTTTTACTTCTATAGATATGAAATAATATTTTGTTTTTCTCTCATTTATCTCTAACTTACCAATAATTTGGACTCTGATATAAATCAGAATTGTCATTGACATAACATTTTTATACATATTAAATAAATAACGTTATCTATACGTAAGCTTAATGTCATGGTCGTTTATCTACCGGTAACGTATTTGAACTTTTAACTATAAACGATCTTTTTCAAAGATTTATAGATGAATGTGATTTGGCAAATCCCGTTAATTAAAGTCTTATTTATTTCCATTGAAAACTTGATAAGCTTGTTTGTATAGCATTTTGGAGCCACATAAAAGTGTCTGATTAGTATAGTATAATAGTATGCTAATATCAAAAGTAATACAATCGGAATTTCAATTACAAACAACTTTGCCCGACTGTCGCTTTAAATTTATATTTTCTTGAGTACAGATTTAATTTTAGACCAATTTGATGATTTCTTGAATAAGTCTTCAAGTTACAGCAAATTAGTATAATTTGAATGAAACTTCTCACTAAAATTTAAATTCTGTTTAGCACAGTTCGATCACACTAGGTTGTTCTCATTTGGTGTTGGGCACACACAGACGTATATATAGGTACGTCAAACAAATTTTTTTTTTATTTGCATGAGTTATCAGTATGTTATAGATATTCATGGAATGATGTTGTCGTTAATTGTACATATAATAAATATCATTTGTATAATACAGACGCACACACACACAGAAATATATTTCAAATTTGAATATCAAACTATCGACGTAAACGAAATTAAAATTGCACACCTCTCATTAGACTCACGCTGTGAAATGAACGACAATAATACTGTCCACTGCTGCTAATTTGACAAATCGCGTAAGAGGACGTTATGTGGAGTTGTTAATTCGGAATATGGGGGGGCTCGAGTGAATTACCGAAAACAACCCTCCGGATCCTCCCTCCTTTGGAAGATTAATACCTTCGTTAGACGGGTTCCGCGGGAGGACCGGAATCGATTAAGCTCTCTCGTGTCGATCTTTAACAGGCCGGCGGTGCGGCGGGGGAAAAGATCTTTTTTAAATTTCATAAAAAACGACATGCCGAAATAAACGAAAAAAATTAATCTCGGGGTCGAGATTAATTTCCTCTCTTTCTCCGTTCCTGTTTTCTCCTCTCTCTCTCTCTCTCTCTCTCTCTCTCTCTCTCTCTCTCTCTCTCTCTGGAGTGTTTGCGTTTATGTCTAGTATAAGGCTCCTCCCGCCTGATACGACTTCTCCTCTGGAAAAACGGAATTTAAAACGTATCGCGGGATGGTTTTAATGAAAGGAAGCCGTAGCTGTAGCTCTTTCTCTCTGTCTCTCTCTCTCTTCTCTCTTTTTCTCTCCCTTTTTCCTCGGTTTAATTCGAAACGACATCCTTCAAATATTTACTTTGTCGTTTGCAGGCTAATCCTCTCGGAAAAAGTGCACTTTTAAGTGAAATATATAATAAGAGAAACGTCCCGGGGGACGTTCAATCGTCTGCAAGGAAACAGTGTAGGATGGGATACATTCACAGTTTCTTTTCGTATTCGTCGATCTGTTTTAATGTATTCTAAATGTACTAAGAGTGTTTCTAAAGCCAAGTCAAGGAATCCAGATGAAATCATTTTGAACGGGCTCTCATTAATGAAAAATTAAGGTTTTAATTCGCTCAGAAGAGTCAAGTTAAGTTTAGTAAGGATTTGTTGGCTGAGCAAGACATTAAATCGCTTCGAAAGCTTCTAAAAAAATTCTGTAAGGTTCTCAAATCCTTTTCGTGTTTGAAACCAAAAAAATTAAGGATGATTGAAGACGCCCTAAAATCATATTAGGTTTCGTATGGTTTGAATTCTTCTGTAAACGGTAGTGGTGGACACGAGACGAGACATGTCTCGTTCTCGTCTCGTCTCGAATTTCGAGACGAGACGAGACCAGTACTGGTTCGAGACGAGACGAGACGAGACGAGACATAATTTCGTCTCGTCTCGAAAAGTCTCGCTCGAAGTCTCAATTTTTTTTTTTAAGAAATTGCAATTTAGGAATTTTCTTTCGTTTGTATAATGAAAAGCCACCAAACTCCATAGCAATGAGGACGAAAGCGCAGGTAAAAGGATACCTATAAAGGGTCAGGATTAAACCGTGCCATTGTCCAGTAAGAAAATGAAATTTATAATTAGCTCGTCGTTTTCTTAGAATTTTGGAAGGTTTTATTATACAACAGACAGACGGACAGTGGTGTGAAACGTTTATCTGAGGTAATGAACATATTTAATAGTAATGTTCATTCATTCGTCATTCATTCATTAGTAGCGTAGTTTCCCAAATTTAACAACTTACCTGATAGATGACCATCTTGGTAGGTATAAATGAAATTTCCAGTTTACAAGTTCCCAGTGCGATGTTGTAGGTATTGTTGAGACATATCCAGGATTGAATAAAATAAAACTATAGCTGATCTGACTATTACCGTCCCAAATAGTTCTAAAAACTATTCAGCTTCATAATAAGGGCCTAAGTATTAGTGCTCTCAAATTTTATGTCGAAAACGTATGTTTTGATTAATAACAATATCTTTTCTATTCTGAGAACGATGATATGAGATAAAATAGTAGTACCATTACCAGCATTTTTTCTAAAATTATGGTAGGTAATTTTACTTTTTAAATTTGATAATTCTATCAAATAATACAAATTTCACATATAATATATAATATACAGATGATATTAATTTCTTACTTGTCCTTATGAAGATATATAGTTTATTTTATAAGTTTATTTAATAACTTTGTTTTATAGTTCGTACCCTAACAAGTCTATTTATTAATGATATTTATTTTCGATTTTGTACCGGTTCTCTATAATCTAATTTCTTTAATTCAATATTTTCTAAAAATGAAATATTCTTTATCAAAACATAACATCAATAAAATACTACTGTACATTTAACTTTACCACACCTGTATAGGTACTTCAAGAAAATCAGTAAATGTTATCAAAAAAGTATACATTTATAAAAATACCATCTATACACATCTATTTATTTCGAGATTTTTCGAGACACGAGACGAGACGAGACGAGACGAGACGAGACCTGTACCAGATCGAGACGAGACGAGACGAGACATTTTTGGGAATTTTTCGAGACGAGACGAGACCACGTCGTTTCTCGTTTCGTCTCGTCTCGTGTCCACCACTAGTAAACGGTTGAAATTCGTTAGTAACGTTTTATAACGGAGTAACATAAAAGACAAATAGTAAAAAGGTATACGTAGTTCAAAACATCTTAAAATGTCATGTTTTAGGATCAGTAAGGATTTGATCGTTAAGCGAGGTTTGAAATCGGACTGTGAGTTTTCTTACTGAATTCTCCAATAGCCATGCGAGGAACAAGAAAAATGTTGTAATAAAAACAAAATTGAAAATAATAAATATATAACGATAAATAGTCAGATCGGAAAATTCCCCACGTTTACATAAGTACTAATCGGTTGGTTTACAAAACCAATTTTATTACTTTAATAGACGTTCACTTTATGTAATCCTCCGGAAATTTGAACATCTTTCAGTTTATTTTAGAACTATATGCGTTTATATAACGGAAAAAAAGCACGCAAGGACAACCCAGACCACGCGTCTTTAATTAAGAAAAATCTTACGAACTTAATTACCCTAAAAAATTAACCGCTCGTCGCATTATTAATTTTGATTTACTGGCGCCCATTACAAAAAACAATCCCAAATTAGTTTTAATCGTATTTTCTATTAAAATTAACCGCCGTAGCGTGAATATCATACAATATATATATATATATGTTGGTACGTAGCCTATATACATAGATGCATAACGTACGTTCAATTATCTCTCAGTTTCAATCTGGGAATATTGTCAAATTTGCGGTTAATATTTGCGTACCGGATTAGACAATTATATGCAGCATATGTGTACGAATATATGTATATATGTATATACATACAAATACACATACACACAGATACTCTGGGGAGATGGAGGATTTGTCATTTGCGCTATCACGTTTGGAACATTAACAGAAATCCTTCGGGATGGAATCCATCATAAGATAAAGTGGCTACGATCCCACAGACACGCACACGTCCCTCACCGGAAGACTACTGACTAGTTTAAAGTGTCGAGGTACCTACCTCTACCTATACAGAGATTTGGATGAAAGTTTAACGATTATATCTGGTGAATCGAATGAATGCACGCTTGCCGATCATAGAGTATTTCCCATAAAATTTAGTTTTTAAGTATATCTATAGAGGGCAAAATAAATTTCCTAAAATATTTGGTTTCGAAATTTATATAGTCTCGTGGTTAATTTAATTCTGAATTTGGTAGTATCTACTAACTTTGAGTCAAGTAAAAAGTTCCTTCTACCTAACGTTACACTTCAATAGAGTGCCTTGATTCCTGCAAACGTATCCTCGAAGTAAAGTGACACTTCCTAAGTTATCAGTATTGTCGTGGCGATTCTCAGCAACTCCTGAAGGGATTTCAATCAAATTTCGTGTACTACATAAGACATTATCCTAGATACTAAATTGTCAGAACAAATCCAGATTATCCCAGAGGATTCTAGAAGTCTTCTTGTCACAACCAGATCCTTCAAGGAGATTAGAAGCGATGTATGCACACATATTTTTAAAACGTAAAGCCGACGGTAAAGCAGTGGAAAATCGAAGCATCCTGCAAACGACACCCCTCAAATATTTACTCTATTTGTCGTCCACAGTCGCATCTTTTCCGTCGGTTACTTCCGTAAATTTAATTTCGACCGTATATTATGCAGTTAGAATACCCACATCGATGGTCTTCGAGCGATTAAATGAATGTGTAGCCGCCAAGGAATTAAAGAGCGACGAGTCGCCGTTTATTGCCGTATCGTGTCGCTGTGGTAGGCCAGACAGACACCGAAAATGAACCTCGGAGTTTTCACAACTTCTGACTTTTCGTTAGCTACGGTTTAATTAAGCGGATTTACCGGGGCGAGGAATGCATTTTAATGTCTGTCGGATAAAATAAAATGAAAATATGCGGCACTCAAAAACGTGACAAATGGGATCTTCGGTCGACCAGGAATACTTTTGCTTAACAACTACATAGGTATCTCTAGTTAGTGTATGTCATGTACGAATCGATGCAAGGTTTCTGAAACCTGATGGATGAATTAAAATTATAACTAATGTTTCATGGAATAAAGAAACATGTAAAGTTCTCCAATGATTTAATATAGGCATCCTTAAAGAACCTTCCAAGATTCATCAATGAAGCTTTAAAGATACTAAGCTTTGAAACTTTTCCTTAGCAAAGGCATCAAAATATGTTTCAGCAAAATCTTCCTGGACATTCCCTGGAATTGCTCGGGAAATTTAAAATCATCCCCGATAGGAATGTTTTCAATTTTACAACAAACTGCTTCATTCGAAGTGGATCTCTTCCCGATAATAATAATCTGAATCTCCGTGGATACTTTCAACGTTCCAATTTTTTCATACGCCTCTTATTAAATCGACGTTTAAATCACTGGACGGTTTTGTCAACGAGCACTGTCCCCCCGTTCAACCCCTTCCTCCCACCGTCCCCCTTATCGGCCCCTTGTGAATAATATGCGGCCAGAATGAATAATGGTCTATCCTTAGGGAACCCCCTCATATAAACCTCCCGATGTTTCCAGCTTTCTCCCCTACTCTCCCTTCCTTCGGTTGTCAACCGTGTATCTGATATACACGGATTTACCTTTGTGCAGGTTTAAACGTTGTCGTTAATTAATTTTAGTTAGTGGAGGAAATGGGGAATGGTTTAAAGGGGGATAATGATACTTTTATCATTTTTGGGAGTGTTTAACTTTATTCAAATCTGGTAGGAGGTACTTGAAATTTAGACACTTACAGATTTGTAATTTCTAAGGCTCAGGAAGGTTTAAAAGCCACTAATAGTTTTGCTGTCGCTAGTGGAGTCTATTGAGAGTATGTAGAGCGGTGTAGCGAAGCTGAAGTCTTGTCACATTTTTGGAATTTTTCGGAAGTTAGGGTAAGTCTTATGGTGTGTAGATTGCCAAAGGTTCTTCAAGAGAAAGTAGATTCCCATGAACATTAGAAATCAACGTTTTCAAACTTTTTCACAACCTATTTTTTGTAGAATCCGCAATTAAAGCTCCTCTTGAGATTTTCTAGGGGCGAGTGCTTTGAGATTGTGTAACATCTCGATTTGAAATAATTGCCAAATCTAATATTTCGAAACTTAAAAATGATTCAGGAAGTCTTTGGAAATTTGGAATATTTTCGGCGAAACACATTAAAGGGCTTATAGAATTCGCCTATATCCAAATTCAGCCATTTAAATCTGACGTAGCGTTTTGAGAGACGTTCCCCCATTTTCTTCAAACTTCTTAATATGTTAATACCCTTTTCAACTTTGCAATTACACCACACTTTCCTTACTCGGAAAACTCATTGACCGGACTCTAAACACTCCCCTAAACTCTGCCGAATTAAACAGCAATCTTCGCGCGCGCGAGAGAGGCAAAAAAATCTTTTATTAAATTACGAGTTCGAACGCGAAAGTTCTTATTCGGACCCTCTCCTCCTCCTTCCCCCTACCCCCCCCCCCCCCGTCCCCGAGGCCTTTCAAGACATCTGTTTCGGGAACGCTCCCCTTTCTCGTCCTACCCCCTGAAAAATATTCTCATTAAACTTGCATTTCGCCACCCAAAGGAACACCTTTCCGCTTTGCCGTTAATATTTCACAAGTTTTGATGTTTTCAAAAAAACAAAAAGAGGAAGAAGAAAATTTGCTGCGACTCACGTAGGTCTCTCTCTCTCTCTTTTTTTTTGAAGGGAACGTTTTCAAACAATTTCAATTCAACTAGTAACCTATATACCAACTACACTTCATCGAAGATTATTAATGCCCCGTTTAATCGTCGGTTAAATTTATTCGGTTGATAAAATGTACAACGGTGACTAACCATTATAGTATTGCTCATTGACAGCGACGATTGACGGTTATCTAACGATTGCAACTTGATCAGCGAAGTATTGGCGAGTCATATTTTAATCTTCCGAGTGAGGAATATTCATCCAAGGATTAGAATGTGATCAACTCGAGGTAACCGGTGTTGATGGGATCCATTCTAAGCCTCGATTCAGTTAAATTATTATTACCCGATTATTACGGTTCTTGTGTGCGCATCCGTCCTTTATTACGACCATCTGATTATAACAGATGCAAATACAAATATGTTATTAATTATTGATTTGTATGTACGTTCTGGATACGAAGAATAATTAATTACTGGTAGATACATAAATGACTATTTGCTAACTGGCTCAAAGGAAGGAAGTTCGGAAATATTTTAATAATCCTGTAATCCGGATAGCGCCAGGGAAATTTATCGTTTTTGGTGAATGCGCACATGTATCCTCCGCCAAGTGGCGAGAAGGCGCATGTCTCCAATTTAGGAAAAATTAAATTTCGAAATTCTTAATATTGTTCTAATTTTAATCATAGAAATGCCTTATGTGAGAGTCCTAACTTCAGTAACCGATTTCCTTAAGGAGAATGGCAGACAACAATCACGGTGTTTATTTGATCAAATAGGTAGGTACTATTTGTTCAAACTGTGATGAGGTAAAATTCCAAGAAAACGTGTAGCTACCTTTGTCGGTATCCGACAATCGCGGGAGTATCAGCAACGTTTGAAAGTCATTGACGGCGCGGTCGTAGCACTTACCATATTAGCTTTTACGTGCATTCGACATTGACAATAATGTCGAAATTTTTAAGGCACGCCTTTGTCGCGGTATATTGTTACAGTAGTTCCGATAAGAAGGGGTTTATTGGCATAGTAAGTTCTTGGAATTCTAGCTCATCAGATATCGTACGCGCTGTATTAGTTGAATAAATTTAATTCTTCAATCGATTTCCACTAAATTTTCCATTCGCGATGTTGTTCTTTACAATAGAGTCGGGAAAGCCCGTTGCTGTAAGTAGATACCGGGTGCGTATTAATCTTGTAAAAATTTATTAATGAAACATCTCGCGTTTTGTAGGATTCCAAACTTTCCTCGCTTTTCATCTCGCCTCCGATTTTCATTCCGATAAAACCGGAAGGGAATTCCATCCGCCGCCACCGCCGCCGCCAAAGCCAGAAAGACTACATATGTACATATTTTCCCTCGTGGAAACGGAAAATCTATTTGTTAACGCCAATACGATATAAACCTTTACTTAATATTTAATCGATATATTCCTTTCAGGCTGATTGCGAACGTATAGGAAATACGTGAAAGTTTCTGCTGTTTTTCGCCTTTACTGTAGGTATTAGAAAATTTAATAAGGAGAGTATCATTGCGTGATTCGGGATATAAGTAAGTATGTATACCTACAGAAAAAAAATTCCCGACTTCAAGTGGAAAAGACTTAATCGGTATTATGGAGTCATAATCAATTGTTGATAGCTCGAAACCTCTTCCGCTTAACCTCAATCGTATTGAGCAGTTCCAATACATAACCTCAATCTCTTTTATCGAGTATCTTGAGCTCACTTTTGTGTGCAGTGACGACATTCAAAGCGCTTTTTTTAAAACGATTAATTTCGAAATTTGACTCACTGCCCTGCGGGCGAATAAAAGCCGATTCAACGAATCGACGAACGGATTTTCGGGAAATTAAAAAAGCACCCTTAATCTCATATTTGAACAGTCCCTTTAACGCACACCCACACGCAAGCAAACGACCGAACGCTATTAAGCATCCCCTCCCTGAAATTTT
Source organism: Cryptocephalus moraei (assembly GCA_946251905.1). Lineage (NCBI taxonomy): Eukaryota > Metazoa > Arthropoda > Insecta > Coleoptera > Chrysomelidae > Cryptocephalus > Cryptocephalus moraei. The sequence continues at coordinate 138,923 of OX276466.1, read as the reverse complement.
AAAATTACGGCGCAGGAGGCAGAACGGCTAATCTAACCCTTTTTGCTTTAAGATACGCCCTTCGAGCGACTACTCATCATTTATTCAATGGACCTTTCCGTGTTTATGAGATAATATTCAATAAATATATGTACAAAGTTTGGAGGTGAATTATTTCGGAAAAGGTGTTGCGAAAATGGAGCGGAGGGGTAGGCTGAGTAAAGGGTTGAAATTTGGTAAATTTATAAGCAGATTTTTTGGGGTCGTCGTGGATTATTTAAACTCGTCGTCGCGCATAATTAAGCAATCAGCGAGGCGATTAATTCGGAAGGTATGTGTCTGTGTGTGCGTGGCATTGCTTTGAGGCCATTTTAAATTCGAGTTTTTTTCACTTTACGTTAATTAAAATTTACACATGTAACATAAATTGATAACATTAAGAGGGGAGGGATGTCCACATTAGTATTAAACCGACTCGGGCTGTAGCAGTTATTACGCAACGTTGGAAAATAGTTTTGATAAAATAGCCTCATGCATGCCACTTTTACAATAAAATAAGACAGTAACTTCGTTTCATTTCTTATTTTGGAGTGGCCTTTACATCTTCAAGAGAATATCGACGCCTATCACTAGCGAACTAGATTGATAGGAAACCGTTTACATACCCACTACCTTTTACCAAAAAATTTAGGTACCTAACAAAAGCGCGTCCATTTTCCGGTAAATCAAAAAAAAAGAGGGAATGACAAAAAGGAAATTATTCCGATTTTCACGGATTACAAGGCCACTTCTCCATGGCACGTACCGCACGGACTGAAGTTTCCGGATAATTTTCCACGTTTTCCGCATGAATCTTAACATCGATAAACCCTTACGAGGAGTGTGCGAGCCCTACGGTTTCTTTCCCTTCCGGAGAGGATCCCCTCGCTCCCCTTAATTAATTTCAACTTAATACACACCTGTTTCCGTAAATAGTTTCCTATGAGTTTACCAGGCACGGGGCGGATTAATTTTTACCTATTTTACGTATCTACCTATATATCTCCGTGTATGTAGCTATGTGCGTAGTATGTGTGGAACAATGCGAACTTTCCTCCCCGGTAATTACATAATCGATACGCTATACCTTTACGCCGAAGGTAATTTAAGTTAATTTTCGTGTTTCTGAGTGGAAATGATACATAAATGGGGCTGCGTATGTGGAACGGGGGAAACGCTCGAGGGAAGGGGAGTAGAGGATGCGTTTCTGCATCGGATGTTAGGATTGTTAGTGGTAATTAATTTGATAATTAAAATACGTTTAATGTGCAAAAGGGGAAAAACGGTACACTCGACGCATCCCCTCCAGGGGGGGATAGTCTGCCTAAAATGAGGAGGTCATCCCCATTCCCGAGCGTTTTAGTATATTAGTGTTATATTCTGTTATGTTTTATATGCTATACCATTATTAGCAAAGTCAGAAAAGCGAGGTTTTCATGGGACACTATACTATATAGGTAGTGTCTTATAGTTTAATACGAATAGCAACAAGTGATGGTAACACGGCGCTAACAAACAAGTAAGGGAGGGTTGCGGCACGTGTGGCTTGAAAACAGAATTGCGAGATTTACAAGGAAGCGGTGAATGCGCAGTAGCGAAACAGTAACTGTCGGTTTCGATTGGTCGGATCGCGGTATCAATCCGAAAAGTTTGGGTTCGCGCCACATTTTTACCAGAAACCGGCTCCTTCCCTACAGCTACCGCGCATGCACCACTTCTTTGTACATCTCGTAATTCTGATTCTTTACTAATTTCTATTTACATCAACTTAGTCGTAAAGCTTGTAGTGCCGTACTTAATACACATGTTGTAGTATGTTCTCACATTTACCTAAACATTTCCATATCAAAAAATCCTCTTTGGATCCTTACAATGCGTAACCATCCACCCCATCAAGGTCCCGTTAACATATATATCTACTCATTCCAGATCGTCCGGACGAGGAATATTTAATTTAAAACGTGCGTATAATCTTGTCCCCGAAACGATATCCCATCCATGCCATTTCAAATATTTCACGATCCTTTCTCCCTTTCCGTCCCGCTCCTACATCCGTCCTCGTCTCTTTTATTGTTCGTATTGCGGCGCTCTTGTGTTCCAGGATTAAAGCCCGAAGTGGAAATATTAATCTTTGGAACCAGTATTAGGAGAACAATAAAGGAAATACGTCCGCGGCGGTTGATTAACTCCGAATATATAATCAATAGTTAGCCGTGCTCTTTCCTCCTCTTCCGTCGATCGAATTTTAAACTCGCTTAAATCCTCTTTACAATCTACCTCCGCTTGTTCGGTAAGTTACCGTTAAGTGAGCAAAAGTTGCGAAAGTGTGTGTGTGTGTATGTGTGAAGTTGCCGCAGATTACGCGGGGATTCCCCCACCACATCCCGGCTCGTAATCGGATATAAGTTAAAAGTTCCGTTCGTCGAAAGCAAGAAACGCTTTGAAATCACTCAAAAATTCCTAAATTCAGGTTAATTACGTTCAGTATCGACATCGACACAAGGTGTACTTATGTGAGTGTGTATTTTCTGTGCCGACCACGAACTTCCCGTCGCTCCCAGTCTCTCTCTCTCTCTCCCTCGTTCCTCGCTTCTTCCAACCAAGATACAACGCAGCATATCTTTAATTAAAGTTTCAGCTTCTGTTTGTTGTGTTATACACGCTCGTATTTACATGCATCGGGATTATGGGAGAAATATAAGCTTTCCGTCAGCGGGAGCGAGAGAGTATGAGCGAGCGAGGGATAGGGAAAGGGAGAAGCGGAGGAGAGGAACGTTCCGGGATCCATATTGTTGAAATTTAGCGAAAAGCTGCCGCCGTATACAAAACCGCACCGCACGATGTCGGAAAAGCGGTTAAGCTCATCTTTTATTATCTGTCTCGCTCACTCCTCCTATCTTTCGGGGTCTAGGTCTATATTATGCATGTACTTGCTCGAGATATTATGATGATTTCGGGCGAGCGGCATATTAATAGTGGAAGGGCGGGTCGTGAAAAATTTACATTCATGCACAAGGCGTCAACGATGTTTTTTACCCTCTTTGGCGGTAACGCCTCCGAAGGCGTACCGCGCCCCGCCCCCGTCGGTCTTGGGCGCCGCCCAAGACACAAATCCCACGCCTCAGCTCGCATTCGGCTCCACCCTCCTCGAGAATACATATCCTCTGATACTTCTTCCCACAAATAATCAGACATTTCTTTCGTAATAGTCGAATTACAGAACCGCCGGGAATGTACTGGAAGAGCCGAGGCGTTTCGATTCGATAAGGATACCTCGAAATCTTCTACGATCGAGAATCTTCGAGAAACGCTATGCTAGATATATATAATATAAAGGGATCAGTTAGTTATGAATCGGACCAGCGATCGCGTGCGAAAAAAAACTGTGTGTGAATATAAATTAGATTATAGGTGTTGTGTTTGTAAAAATAAATTAAGTAAGACGTTTCGCGTAGTGTAGTGATTTTCGAATAATTAAAACGTTAATATAGTTGCCTGTTAATTGAAGCTTATTTGGTAAGTTGAAGCGGTTTGCACAATTAAATTCGTACAACATTAACCACCAATCATGTACAATAACCACGTTTTAATCGGTATGATTTTATATTAACCTCATCCCCGCCACTGATATGTGACTCCACCTACTTCATTCAATCCATTTAATTTGATTTGTCGACCAAATAAGGCTCCTCCTACTTTATTCGGCTCCACCTACCTTATTCACGTTATCTCGTTAAATAATGAAAGCTACGATTGATTCCGTTGTTGTTGCAGGTCGATGGCGCGGCACGTGTAAAATTGAAATGTCAATTCGAGATAACCTAAAACTATCCAATTTTTAGCATCTCCGCGAGGATCGATCGTATCGCCATTACGACCGGATGTCGGGTGTAATGATGAATAATTAAAGAGGATTCTCCCTTCAGGTACGGACGGCATCCTGTCAATGGATCAATTTAGGGGTGAGGAAGGGGGGCGAGTCGGATTAAGCAGAAGGGTTATACATATAAATTTGCAACGGAGACAATAAAGACCGTACGTGACGTCGTCTCATCGACGATTTCCATTTGGGAGTTGTGCTGATTAGGCACCGACGTGCATCGGCGGGGATAATTCCGAGGGTTTTTTTCCTTCTCCCCAATCCCAATCCGGTTTATTTAATCTCGATTAACGACTATGTTGCGGTCACGTTAATCGATTGTCATAAACATAACAGGTAGAGTTTTTCATTAAATTATCGTAAAATCCGAAAAGTTCTCTCCCGAAAAAATATCGGACACCCACTCACACACACACACACACAAATCTCAACTGTCACGGACAGATTAAAATGAATCTGATGAAACGCGCCCAGAGAAGTAATTAAAACATTCGTGTTATAACATTGTTTCGCATATACACACGGACACAGATTGTTTTTGAAATTGTGTCCGTTAACGCTCAGCTCCAGATGAAGCTCGTTACGTTATATTGGATGGTTATTTTTTCCTAATTATCGATTCACGCGGAAAATTTCAAATATTGAAAGACGGATCACTCCAGTAATAACCGAAGTTAAATAGGAAAGTAATTTTGGTGTCGCCAAATCATAATCTGAAAGCGTGAAGATGGTTATGAGTAGGTTTTTAAGTGCCGCCTACTTTCCCCTTCCCCCCAAAACCCCCAGTAAGCGTGTCATCGGTCAAACCTAAACTAATTTCATAAATGTCAAATTGTATCTTGATGAGATAGCCATGATTATGTTCAAAATATTGAACGAAACGTCGGCAATTTAATCAAGAGTTATTTTTATATTGGGGATTATCAAGAACGCTCCTTAATTCATCTCAGCTCCCCGAGAACATTCTCCCATCCTAAACTAATTTCATGTCATTCGTCTTCCAGCCTGTTGAATCTGTTCAAAAGTGGTTTAAATACCAGTTCAACAGGTTTTTTTTGAACAGGTTTGTGAACCACATTTAAACAGGTTCAACAGGTTTGAAGATGAATGACATGAATTCAGTTTAGGCTTGACCAATGATTCGCATACTGGGGTTGTGGGAAGAAAGGAAAGTGGGCGGGACTTAAAAAAAGTGGTGGGGGGTCTCAAGTGTCGCTATACCATCATTCCACCTCCATTTAGTGAAAAAATTAAGAGGGTGGAAGAGGAGGGATCAAATAGAAATTCGGCAGGTGGAGCCGAACAACATTCATAGGAAAAGTGATAATAAGTGGGTGGGGTCGAATAGATGCGAGGGTGGGACGTCGTTCGAAATAGGCGGAGCTTCAGGTCTGAACTATTCAGGGGGAGAGAAATACATTCGAAGAGAGGGTGACGGCAAAGATGCGTGGGAGCGAGATAATCTACGATTTTATTCGGTAAAAGTGAATTTTGAGTGGAGAAATGTGGAAGCGGGCAATCAGTGCCGGTCTAGACGAAACGTTGGTTGTGACGTTTCCCCTCAAACATAAATAGGAACTCCAGATTACAGTCCCCATTTAATAATCCCCCATTTTTCATCAACCACGTGATTCCTAAAGGATATTCCCCCTGCCTCTTATCTAGCGCCCTTTGGGCGCTCACGTTGTTTAAGGGGGAAAAATGGCCTTATACGTCTCCCTTTCTTATCCTCTCCAAAATAAAAATAAAAAAAGCAGCCGCAGTAAAAGATTATGGAGAAATGTTTTTATTCTTAGAAGGTTGATAAGTCCTCTCGCATGCCATATTTTGATACTCTGTGTTGTAATCCGAAATGCAGATGTACACAGAGATTATTTATACTTCCTACGAGAATGTTTGATTTTGATATGAGATTACTTAATAGTTGTACGAGAAATGTTTTACTACTAAATAAATACGATATGTGTGATTAATGTCAAGTGTTTCTATCAAAACTAACTGAATCATTTACCTGTAAAGAAGTCTCCACAAAATTTGAATATTCTTTTGGCGATGCCAGCCAGTTTTTCGATTATGCGGTCTACTTACGAAAATTCCCTAATTAACACTCCTCCAAAAGTGACGTCGACTGCCGTAAACAATTTTTTATGGCCCGCCTCGTTAAAATTTCCCTCATTTGGGTACTTTTCCTCATTTTTTTTATTTAAGCCAACACAGCCAAGGTTAACTTTTAGGTAACGCATGCACACGCACGCTCTCTTTATCTGCGGTGCGCGCGTACCCACCAAATTGAATCAAATCTGTTAATTCGGAGCAATAAAAGCCTTAACGGCGGTAACGAAACAAGGATGTGACTGTGACCGCCGGCAATTAATTCAACGGGTGATCGGAGGTTATTAGTAATAAAAGTGATAACGGCGCGTTTACGGGTCATGAACTTTTATTATGAGAGTGTTAATTATGATATCGTTTGATTGAGACTGATTAAATAGTATTAATTGTGTTATATAACCAGGCGTTTTGTCGTATCGACGGGTCGAATGTACATGCAAATTTATCGAACGCCTCAGGTGATTCATTTTGAGGGGGCAGTCTCTTTCAAAAATTGAGAAAGAAAGCTTTTTGGGATTTGTTGTATTTAGTCAGAAATTGTTTTTTAGATACTGCTCTGAATGTTCCACTTTTAAAAAAGGCTGCCCCCTTAAGGCAGTTTTGGAGGAACTTTTTCGAGGGGTAGCCACCATTTACGTTCGTTGATTACAATTAACTTAGTAATTGTTTCAAATATTGCTCTCAATCATTGATTAATCTTGAATCGGCAACCTTCTAAGTAGTTTCTAATGGCGATCAGCACGTTTAATTGTATCATATAAGCAGGTGCAACGCAATCTCATCATGACCAATAATAAGACTAATTTCCAATGTTAGACATTCTTCGACCGATTTACCTACCATCATTCATTCATCCCACGGTATCACATTCACCTTTTGGGTACCGCTGTGACGCGCGCCTCTGTTACTAAACGCAGGTAGATGTATTGTAAAAGAGCGAGAAAGAGAAACAGAGAGGACAATAAGTAAAAAAAGGTGAAGGCTGTCGCCTGATGCGGACGGGGGGGGCCGAGGGGGCCCCTAGTCGAGCCCACGAAACGTGGGCTCCCATTGGTCGAGAACGTATCGTACGATCCTTAATCGACGTAGTAACAGTCAGACGATATAGGAGGATCGACGTTGCCGAGCGCGCCTGATTTACCCGATCTGAGGTCGGGTGACCGAAATCTATATCGACGACGAAATGCGAGGCGCCATACAGTCCTTTTGAAAAAAAGTCTTTTCGATAATTATGTCGACCAGATTACCCAAATATATAAACGCCAAAACACTACTAAGGTTCCTACGTACATTTGTTAGAAAAAGTACCTATGTAATTTCAGAGATAAAGGATGTTCAGAAAGTTCGAAAAACAACGTCGTCATTTAATATCTCAAAAATTGTGAGTGTTTCTAGTATGTGTATAATCAATCAATTCAAATCCCCAGCTCTTAGATTACTGTAAATTCAATTCTCGACGACTATTTTCGTCAGTTTAGCCACTTAAACTCGAATATCGCAACACCGCTCATACCGCAATTAGAAATTTTATAAGTGCTCTCGAGGAACACTTAATTAGTGACCATCATTTTTTTCGTTGTAAAATATCAAACTTATTCCGCTCGGAAAGTTCTTCCTGAAAACAATTAATATTCCAAACAATTCCGAGTAGAGTAATCTTCCGTTAATTAACACTTGGAAAAATCCCCAAGTCCGATAGGTCTATTTTTCTTGGTGTAAGTGTGTCGTAATGTCCCTAGATTTCTCTTGTTTGTCGATGGTTTATTTTCGTAGCAGTTCAGCTCACAGAGACGACGCGGCAAACTCGAAATAGATACATTTCGATGCGACGATTTGCGGATATTAACGTTATGCTACTTCGGACTATATTAAATGACTAAAATTGTTTCGATTGATCTAGTAAAAGGAGACAGGTCGTAGGTTTTGTGCCGAAGATGAAGAAGAACAAGACATTTCATGAACGAGTAGTACGCCGCCTGCTACTAAAAGCAGTTTTCCACTTGACTCATCGATCCCACGTGTAATTTCCCAATCAGATTAAAGATACAATTAGAAATATTGATTAGCATCTTTAGAACTACTTACTAAAGCAATTTTATATAGGTACCTATATAATATACATAAAAGTATAACTACTACGTATATGTATGTAGTAAGCATAATAGGGAAACTTGGCGAGTAGGTACTCCGAAATCATGTTAACCCCGCAATCATGTAAAAGTTTTACTCGTAGTCAATTTTTTACAATATGTACCTTAATCACGTGAAGTCTAAAACGAAAAGTCATAACTCAAGAAACATTTTCAGGTAATACTTAATTAAAATTTATTGTTTCGTTACGATACTCCAATTAATGAACGTGAAAAATTTTTTTTAATTGTCATCTGGTGCAAACTCATAAATTCGGTTAAATTTAAAATCGAAGGTCATCATTTCATTTTTCTTTTATATTACCTACTAAAATTATTATAATAGTAGTTTCGTACTGATATTCCAATTTAATGTTATCTAGAGTTTTTCACCACGGTTCGACTTTTGATAAATCTTAATCAAAAAAGTAAGTGCACTGAATTTTCCATGGATAAATTTTTCAAAGTATTGCAACATTATTGAGTGGTAGGTATACTTATAAGATCGGTATTTTGACAGCAAACAAGTTTGACACACTTTCACGTCATTTTTTGCCACTTCACCCTGTCCCGTTTGCGTTATCGAACGCGAAAGTTTATTTCTGTCATTAACAATTGTGTTGTGATAATGTATTTTTAATCTATGTTATTATAACACGGGTAACACCATACTTATGAAAGGCCGCGTGCGGCCACCGCTAATGGACGTCGCTATTTCGATACGTGCGTTCTGTTTCTACGGATCGTATCGCTGGAATAAAGGGAAGTATCACCGAAAGTATCGATACATACATCCCTCCCGGATTTCCACATTCCGATTTAATTTTTGGGTTTTTCCCCCGCTCATCTCCACACCATTTGGTAAACACGATGGCCGAAAATATGGAAAACAAACAAACAGGGCCTCCATTAGCGTGTATTCGAATACGGAAAACGTAAAGTTGTTTTTTGGATTCCATCGATAACTCCAGAGGTATCGATTCCAGCACGCGGAGTCTATGTTTCGGTTAGGTATACAGCCTTAGAGTTACAGGTTGCTCTCCACAGTTATGGATTCAATTCCACATCATTTGTTATCGAAACTCCAACGGTCGAACTCCAGATCTATCGAATCGATATCAATACACCTATCGATTCGACTCTGAACGTATCGACTCGACTCCACAGAGTTAGTCATCGGTAATCGCCTCACGCTCTTTCCGTTAATAATAATTATATCGTCGTTTATTGCCACGTATACGTTACAGTATTACGTGTAACAACCTACGCGGCCAAATAATTATTATACGTTTTTGAGATCGCGACAACGCGTTGTAAATCTATTTTTAGTCCACGTAACGTACCGCAAATACTTTCATCAAAGACCGGATCAGGTGAGCGAGAGGCATTCCACTTTGGAACAGGAAAAGACGAGGAAAAAATAAAGAGGGAGGGGGAGAGGGGGGGGTAAAGACGATGAAATAAATAACGAAAATCGACAGATCGATCAGTCGATCGATTATATCAGTTTCTATTTACGGAAATCGTCTAGTAGAAGCAAAGAATCTATTTATTATTTATTTTTATACTGAGGATTATCAAGAACGCTCCTGACTTTCAAAGAATCTATCGATTGTCGACTTAAAAGAGGTAGTACTTAGTACTATCGATATTATTTGATAGATATGTACATACTAACAGATGTATTAATTTTTGCGCGCGATAGTGGCGAAATGAAATTATATTTGTTGTGTATGTACCTAATACACCTGTAATCGTTATTAAATTTGTTAATTACGAGAAATACATGTAGTAATTTGTTTTATTCTGTAATCGTAATCAGATTTTAATCAGCGACTCATTCATTGTGGCTTTATATGTTACTAACATATTTTCATTAAACATTTACATACATATTTGAAAATACTAACTATTTTTTTTCTTCTAATTGAACCCAAACGTTCATCAAATTAACTGGTTTGAAGGTTACAAGGGCCAATTTATCACTAAATAAATTATTGCTGCGAACCTTTTTCGTAATTAAAAATCGATGAACATTATTGAGTAAATATTTTTCCTTGCACGTGTCCTGTTTTGGCGCGCTGCTAATTTAAAAAGAAAAAAAAATGAATATCGACGCAAACAACGTTCTATTCTTAAACACTCTCGAGGCGCATTATTCTTAACAATCCGACAATTGTTCTTAATCGATTCCTCAATAAACTTGAATTAATTTATTTTGCATTTTATCCGGAACGTTGTACACAACAGAAAATATGTTTATTGTCATTGGCGAAGGTTTCTGCGTACGTGTGGGTTCGACTCAAGGCTTTCAGTAAAAATAATTAACAGGAACAAATGATATGTATGTCGAATATTATAAAGTCATTTAAATAAATGGAAAAATTAAGAGATCCGTAAGAAATAACACGAACAACCTTTTGTTTCAGAACTCTGCACTCGCTCAGCAATTCGCAAACAAATTTTTGAAACCCCAATTTTACTGAAACTCTGCAAAAGTTATGTGAAGTTGGGCCTTATTAAGAAATTGACGAGCTTCGGTCTGGTTTGAGATTTTTACTCGTATCTGACCTGGGCGGCTTACCTCAAAAGAATTGCCGCGACGCTTAATTGAATTCTATAAAAACATCTTATTAAAGAAGAAACCTCCCGGATCATTATTTAAGGAAAGGTGATTTATGACCTTCTGGACATTTTCTACGTAAACATTATTATCGAGATAGATCGAGTGTTTTGTCGAATTATCGAGAAAATTCGGGAATACATTATGGGGGGGGGGGGGGCTATAAAAGTAACGCTGCGGACGAAGATCATTATTAGACGGAAGCTGTAAACAAGCGAAATCGCGAAAGCGAGAGCGTATCAATAAATTAATAATTAAGAGTGATATAAATTAATGTTAGGAAATAGTTAAGTGTGTTATATAAATTAATTAGTTTAGTATTAGTGTAAAAAAATTAAGTAGTCTACTGTACAATTAGTATTAGTGTAAATAAATTAGAAAATAAACGTTACAATATTATTCAAAAATTTACAGAAATTTCATTAAAACTGCAAATTTATTTCAGATTATGTAATTCAGCCCGGCCTAATTTCACTTTATTATCTGAAATAGCTTCGGAAATATAACAGTTCGTTTAAGATTCAACGAAACTAACGAATTCTCTTTATGGACTTCCCTTTAACTTAAATGCATTTAAAAAGTTAAAAAAAATTGTTGAAACTCCCATTCTTGTTATACGTATTTATTAAAGTTCGATTAGGAAGCCGACGTAGTTTCACATTTCCTTTTCTTGTGAATGTGTAGGTACATTTGTATACATTTTATAAATGAGAATAATAATCGGAGTCACATTTAAACTTCCGTAACGTCGAAACAACTTATCTTCCATTAAACGCGTAGTAAACTTAACTGGAGTGCGATTTGTGAGTTTCTTAAAGAATCCAACTATGTATAACGTCACACTCACGACGAACTTCAAACTAATCAGAATTTGCTAGCACAAATACTAAATGTTCGTAGGTATTCCACGTGGGAATATTACTTTTTACAAAGCAAGGCTTATTCCTCGTTTCCCAGGAATACACAAACAGGAGTCTTAAAAGGGATTGCGCGTAACAGGCTCAATTAGCGAGAAAAATGATCGGGAAATCAACGGGATCCGACGTGGAAATCTCGTTAACGTCACAGCGAGAAGAGAATCGCAGGACTAGCATTTTTTAAGAAATTCGTCGTCCTTAATTGCAAAGACAAGACAGTAATTTTTTTTTGAAATTTATTGAAGTAATTACTTGCCCAATAAGATCGTGTAAAATTTAAAGCGACGATTCCGAAGGTTTTTAATCTCGAATTTTTCCCCGTCAGATCCAAGTATGGAGATCTGACATGGAAAGAAAGTTCCCGGGAACTTTTCCCCTGGAAATTCTGTCTGTCTCTCTCCCTCTGCCGTTCCCGAAAACTTTTGTCGTGTGACGTAAAAAGCGGTGTGTTATAATTGCGATACGAGAGAAATGTTCATAAAAATGCAAATTTTTCGCGTCGAAAAAGAGTGAGAGAAGGGAACCCGAAGGAGAGATTTAATAGGAGACGTTGTTTAAGTTATCGTCGGAGGAGGAGGAGGGGAGAGTTTCCCGGTTCCCGGCTGATTTTCCGGGGGACGGGAGAAGTGGCCGAGGGGAAAATTCGGGAAATGTGATCGCTCGACGGGAAGAGGTGCTTTCTTTTCTCGTCGCGTCCGATCGCCGGCTAATCATTTAATCGGCGGAATAATTATATAGGCGTCTGTCATTCATACATTTGATAATTGCATGTTTACGTTTTAAACAAGATTACTTCAACCTTCGACCAATATTAACAACACGACTGACCTTTAATTAAGACTGTTTATTAATTTTCCGTCACTTAATGTCCTAAAACGTATACGACCTATCTCGATAGTGTACGTACCTACCTTTCATAATAATTACGAACAATTGAACTTTACTTAACGACCCGGCTACCTCTTCTGGTATTTACGTTAATATATATTTTAATTAGTGATGACAAATTATATGTTGATTAACTAATTAATTACTACAAAAATTTGACATTTCGATCTATAAAAACCCCTCTACTTATAGTACTCCCTACTATAATATTATATTATTAAAGAGAGTATACCTACCATCTGAAATTTTGATTAGTTCTTAGATCCAAAATTTAGAATATTTTCTAGACGGATTACGCTTCACTATTTAAGTAGGTATATGGTACGTTCCACGCCGAATTTTGATTTATGGCCCAAAATCAACTAAAACGGTCCTTTTGGGCCCCCGAAACTACCCCTAAATTTTTAGGGCCCCAAGTGGAATAGAACTCAAGTTATGGACAATTGAAAATTGAAATTTTAAGGTTCGGCTCCAAAACCAAAAATTTTCAACCATCCATAACTTGTAAAAATTCCCGTTTTTATGAAAAAAGTTTCAAACAAAAGTTGTTTGCAATGCTTTAAACTTTTGGAAACTGCTACAAAAAAGTTCATCCGACATGGTTCCCTATTGACGAGTCTTGGCGTCATTAGTCGTCAGGCCGCCAAAAAAAAAACATTATCAGCTTTCCTGACCAAAAAATCAGGTAGCTGGAATCATACAAAACTTTTGAGCCCAAACAGAAGTTAGCCAGGCCTAAGGGCTCCGAGAAAAAAAATGGTTTTCAGGTTCGGCTCCAAAACCAAAAATTTTCAACCATCCATAACTTGTAAAAATACCCATTTTTATGAAAAAAGTTTCAAACAAAAGTTGTTTGAAATGCTTTAAACTTTTAGAAATTGATAAAAAATAGTTCATCCAGCACGGTTCACTGTTGATGGGTCTGGGCGCCATTATTCGTCAGGCCGCCCATTAAAACATATTCAGCGTTTGCATTTTTTTTTTTTGAAATTTTGCAAAACTATTGAAATTTTCATGAAAGAACTCCTGAACTATTCCTTCCCGCCTCAGAACTCTAAAGATTGGATTTTTTTTTTAAAAATTCGGGTGCCAACTTCAGAAGAGTGGTTAGTTTACCCAATTTGAAATTTTTGCAATAACAGGAAAACTAGGCATCACGCATCCGAAATTGGTGACGATTAAATTAGTGAGTAAGTGATAAATTAAATAGTAATCCATTTAGTAGATAATCAATAATAATTGTACTAATTATTCTTAACGAAATAGTTTTCAACATGAAATGTCTTAATTAGATTCAATTTTAAATTTAACCAAAATATTCTGAACCGAAATTTTTCGCCTGGCTACTACCTAATCAACAACAGCAACAACAACACCAACAAAAAATTCGAGCAAAACACACATACACACAGATATACGTCTACTTACCGGTAATGAGTACAGCCGAGAAGACCGCAAACCTGCTCTTGATAGTATTGACGACAGTATACATACTAGCTCGGGTGGCGATTTCGCGATTTTTAACCCTGGAGACGATCCGCAGACTTCTCGAAACTTTCAAACACGCGGGACACGTGGACTAGGCGCTTGCGGCGATGTGAGGCACGTCCGTAACGAGCGCAGCGACGGAAGAGACTGACGGCCGGCGACGGGAAAATTGTGAGAAAAGTCCGTTCGTTTCGACTCGGCTTTTCGACGTGTTACTGAGTGTCGCGGGGCGACGTTGCCGTCGGTTCCCCAGGGCAAATCCTACGGAAATCGGAAAATCAAGGGACGAAAGACCCACTCGAAAATACAGATTTACAATCGCGCGGTCGAATCAGTAAATTCTAGACTAGAGGATAACAATTGATTTCCCTTTTCTTGACGTATACGAGAGAGAGAGAGAGAGAGAGAGAGAGAGAGAGAGAGAGATCCGAATGCATGGAAAACTCAAATAAATCTAATACCTACCGTCTTCAATTTATGAAGTGAGCATTAAAAGCGGTTTCGGTTTTAGACTGCACCTTCATATTTAACATAGTTAATTAAAATGGTACCCACTAATATATCTACATATAAATTTTTATTGACGTTCATAGAACGACTTTCAAATACGGTTTGAAGTATAATGCTCAAACTTTCTAAGCAATTTAAAAGCAGTGGAATTTATATTTCTTAAAAAGTTTGTTAGGATCGAAGTTGTCGTACCTAATATGTGATTAAATATCGAAAAATGATAGTTTGTCCTTATTACGTAAAGAAAAAATCATGTTAGAAACTTTAAAAATTAATCAATCACGAGCAATTAAATCAATCATTCAATCGACTCCTTCGTAATGCAATTACATCGAAACAAACAAACAAATCGACTCGGAAAACTTGCGATGTTTCACATCGAATTTTCCGTCTCCTTTTGTATTTAAAAAAAAAGTAAACGTGACGCGCCTGAAAGTTTCACGTTAATAAATTATTTATATTATATGTGTATGTCACGCCACCTTCTAATTTCGACCCGCGATAGGCCGTGACACTTTCGGTGGGGGAATCGTACGATTACCTACGTAAAACTTTTTCGGGTTATACGGCGACGTAAATTAACCGAAACTACATATATGATTCATTAGAACGACGAAAATAGTTTCGCGGATCGATTCAGCCGCTCGATCGATCCATCATCGATTTATAGACCCTATCCTATCCCATCTATTTTATTTGATGTGATCGGTTATAGGTGCAATCGATTATTACTCATCTATTCTCTTTCTCTTAGCCTTGCTCCATTGTTTTGCTCGTTGATTGTTTAAATATTTTGTGGATTTCAGCAAACCGTTCGTTTTCCTTGTCTTAGAGGAGAGATGCAAAATGTTTGTTTTGATGATTTTGGGTTTCACGTTCAAATCCTTTAAACAAAAACGTGTTTTGTTATCAATTCTTAAAAAGAGATTATTGTGTTATTGTTAAATGAGGAATTAATTAGAAAGGATATTTCAGAATTCATGCGAAACGTGTAAATGTACACGTTCAGTGGGATATTTCAAATATTTAATGACTTAACGAAGTCTTGCTAGTAAAGAGACGAAGTTTAAATTTGTTATCTCACATGGTTGTCGAGATTCTAGTACAGAAAACCGAGTTAGAGATAGCGAGTTTTTAAAAAAGAAATTTAAAATTAGCATTCAATAAAAGTTTATAAACGAAGTCCAATTTAAAGACATCTAAAAACGAAATGAGGCACTCTGGGAATGACCAAGAGGGGATTTATAGTTTTATATATATTTATATTATTTATGCTGTTATATATTTATGACATAATGATATATATAGTTACTAATGATACTTATTAGTGTTGCTAATGACATATCCGGCTTATTCGTTTGTTTTTTCGATATAAATACGTCTCACCGATCCAGCCCGCAATCGCCACCCCTAGAGCAGGCAACCGACAATACAAACAATTGTAACGCAAGGTGCCACTAAACAGCTAGCGCGGCGCGATAATTGGCCGTCCGGATCGTTGGATTTTTCGATGTTCATACCTCTCACCGAACCAGCCCGCGATAAGAAAGCTGTGCTTCCGACAAGCAGTAACTAATAAAAATTTCTCAGTTCCTCTAAGAGACTTGACCTAATAATTTACCAAAAAGTAACTTTACTGTATGTACAATTAGGAATAGGAATAGGAATTGTAGGAATTGTAATATTTTTTTACGGTTTTTAAAATTACGAGCTTGTGAATTATATTGAACCTGAACGAAAGCTGATAACTCTAATATTTTTTTCCAGTTATAAACTTTGTCAATGTCATTATAAAATAATCTTAATTAATAATCCTGTAGGATTAAAATAGGAGTTTTTTAATCCACTAAACCACTAAATTTTTTCCATTTGTTTTTTTTTTAATTTCTACGACGTCCTTGTGTTAAAAGTAAAAAGGTGAACAGACCACACTTGTAATTATTGGTGACGGTGTTTCGACAAGCTGGATTTAATTATTGGTGATTTGTACTGGGACTCTCTTATCTTATAAGGTTTGGATATTATATATCTAGATATAATTTTATGGATCCTTATTGTCCTTCCTTCCGTTCTCCCTCTATATCTCTATTTTCCTCCATATCATATCCAGTTCCGCCATTTCACACATTTTGCTCAAAATAATGTCGAATAATAAATTCTAATAAAAAGTGTAACGCACAACGTGTTGCGGAAACGGCTAAAAGCATCGAAATTACACCAAAAATGTGTGCGCTAATAATTTTTCATAAAACCATCGTGGAAAGGTGGTTTACATCCGTATTAAATGTAAAATATTACACACACCTACGAGTGTGGATATATTTTGGTGAACGGGCCGCACAAAACGTTGGAAACTGTTAATTTGGAATCTAGGCGGTTAATTTAACAGCTAACGTCGTTTCCTTTATTACACACACTGTTATATATGTACGGATACGCCTTAATTTTTCCACTACAAAAGACAAAGGGACAATTAATTGTACAGCGCAATTCTGAAATAAATTGCTATAAAAACTAAATAACTACTTAGTCGAAAATGAAACTTAAACGATGTTTAATTAACTTTTCCTAAAGTTAATTTATCCAATTAAAGATGAGAACTTGGTTCTTGCATATGGAATATCTGATACAGGTTCCAGATGTTTACCCAAATTGGAAAATTTTATCAATGGTTCTAATAATTCAACTTCCTGCCCTGTTACCGATGAGACAGCATTACTGTAAGTGCTCATAACTCATTTAACGCTCTTATCAGAACAGTCTGCAGTTTCATGCAAAATGTTCTTGTAAAATGATTACCAATGACTTTGCATCTGGTCTAAGATCTTACATTCACTAGCAAGATGGTTCAGTAAAATTGCTTAATCTGTCGTATTTTAGTAGAATAATTACAATATCTGATCTAATATAATATATGCAGAATAGTCGAGTAGGTGAAGTGATGAAAACAGCCTGAGACAGCAAATATACTACTAGATATAACTATGCTATTGGAGTACGTATCTATGCAAATTGTGCTGATAAAGTGATTGAGAGCATCTTAATAACAACGCAAGATCTGTAACGAATTCTATTTTGGTGATTAAGAAAATTTGTTTGCAATAAGACATGCCAGTTCAACAACAAGAAATTCAAGTCTTGTTATAATTACGATAATCACTGACTTTTACGGTCACCACGCCTCAATGCAAGTGAATGAGTGTCACTATCACTAGATAACTTTTGTTTTTCGATTTTCTCCTCCGTTAAATTTTGCAAAATTTCCCGCGCCGTGAGGGTCCCCGTTAATTCACTCTGTGCCCGGGAAAGTCGAGAGATGAAAAAGAGGGAAGTTTTCCATTCGATCCGCCGGATCGACAATGTCGTTATTTACTCGAAGAAAGCAATAAAAGTTTTGTCTTGTGCGGCATCACGAAACTTCTCTTTATAGGTTCGAGCAATAAATCTTCAATTTCTATCCGGAACCGCTCCGAATGTGTGTGTATACGAGCGAGTGTATATATACATAGTAGATATATATATCGTAGTATATACGTATCTGTTAAAGGGATAAACAAATATATCTCGATATTAGCGAGCGAGACGCCAAAATTGAAGGGATTTAATTAAAAGTCCTCGGTGATTTTATTTCAATATTAATCCGAGGCGTTGTATTAAATTTCCTATCGATCAATCAACCACAATTTCGCTTCAGTGATATATCATCTGGTACATCATACGATCGGCAATAATAAAGCGTCAACGGACAGATACCAGATTAAAGTACTAATTTCTAATCCATTATACGTCACCACCGAAAAAATATCGATGTCATAGGTTCGTAATATTGACTACCTAATGAACTCTTTCGAGATTCATCTCTCCCCCGCCGGCAGCGCCCCCTGGAAAGATCGGCTCGCATAAACAAACTCCATCCACGATTGGAGCCGTCCTCGAGGGAGAAATGTCCCATTCCGCTCTATAATGTTTTATTCGATATGCGAGTTAATAAATTTTCCCGGCGATCGGCTCCGTTTTTATTTTCCACTCTGCGGGCCTCACGATTTGATTTGTCGAATGATCATCCGCTGCTGCGACTCTATTTCATGGTTTATACGGATTATCCTTTAAATTTTTTCAGACGTTCCACCGAGCTAACGTAGACATTTGCATCTGTGTAACTGTATCGACTGGTTAGCCCATCTGATTATTCCAATTTTCACCTCCTTGTCAACTATAATACACCTCTAAACTGGAGGTGTAAAATTTCTGGAAGGTTGTTATTATACTTAAACTGAACGAAAAGAGACGTGTCTCTTCAGACTAAAAAATAATTTATTACAGTCTCGGACTATTGAAATAAAAAACTGACTCACTTAACCTAAAAGTATCACCCAACGAATTGACAATAAACCTAACCTAACCTAACCGTAAACCCCGATCAACCCTTCTTAAATTTGAGCAACAGTATACTGATCGTAAGGAACAGTAGGATCCAAACGACGATGGCGACGAATCCCTCGTAGACGGCCGGTACTGCGAAACCCCAACCCCTACCTAGGATGCACCGCAGGCTTTCCGTCGCCTGGGTCAATGGCAGCACGTTAGATATGTATCTCAGGTAGTCGTTCATTGCTTCAATGGGCCAGACTATGCCGCACAGCATCACTATGGGGAAGAAACTACCCAGCGCCAAGTAGGTGGCGCTGCGCTCGTTGTCGCAGATGCACGCCACCACGAAACCTGCAAACATCGAAACAAACCGTCAAACCAGAAAAAACACACCTCAGGCATTCACCTGATCGACCAGGTATAGAGAATATTTTCTGTAATCATAACCTGCTAGAGCATATTTAAATTTCAACGTTTATCATCATTATTCGGATCATCAGGCGTACCTACTAAATCGTAACTTTCAAATGCTAGCTGGGGCTTTCGATGGTTTTAATCTATATGCCTTCAAGCATCTCAGCCATGCCCAACTGCCGCCCGGAAGGCTTTTTTCTCATCCTTACCAAAACACATGCCGCATATTCCCGCGAGGATTGTCATGACGAACACCAGGAACCAACTCCCGTTCTGGCTCAGCTGGAAGATAATGAAACCGACTATGACCACCATAATAGTTTGCCCGAGCATGACTGTGAACTGAGTGATGACCTGCGAGAAGAGCATCTCGGTGCCGGTGATCCCATTGACCAGGGACCTTTCCAGGATGCCCTCGTTCCTTTCCAGGAGCATCGCGCCTGACGTAAGGGCGACCGCCATGAAGAAAATGATCCTGGAAGATATCGAAATGTATAACGTATAATCCAGGATAAGAACATTAAATCGGAGTGCACAAAGTTTCAGAAAAGGCGTTTCGGGTCGGGGATTCAGTGACCGATTCAGACTTTAGAGGTGTTGTAAAATTTGAAGGTTTGGTGACGAAAGGTACGAAACCATTAAAATCTGATAGAGCGAGTCATTCCGAAATCTGTATTTTACGTATTATTATATCGTAGCGGTACCTATTATCGAATACTCACGTGAGGACGACTCCAGGAGCGGCGAAATCAGTAAAGTCAGGCTCACCGTATCCATAAATCGGAGTCTCGAACTGAAATAGTTTAAATTTACATTAAACCAATCCAAGAACTATCAAATCAAATGACTTGTTCACTTATAACTAAATTGTTTAACCACGATTTAAGCCCTTACCCTAACAGGCAGGTTAGCGATCTTGGGGTCGATCTCGCACGACGTCAGATACGAAGCAAAGAAACGGAAGAACCCAAAGAGGAGATCCCTGGCTATGTACGTTGCGATGTTCTCGTCTAGAACGTATATCCATATATGACAATAATTGTACTTACATCTCGATGAAGTGTACTTACTGGATTTATCTTGGTACACGTTTATCGTGGACCCCAAGAGGTCTTCGACGGGGACGTCTCTACCGTTGTCAAGTCTGGAACGTAAGGAATCCGAGAAGTTGTGGGATACTATTAACGCAGCCCAGGACTTGCCGGCTCGGACTGTTCTCTTCGCTTCCTCTTCCGAAGGATAAAAATCCTGGAAATAATAGAATTGTAAAAGTTGTTGGTCCTCTAGGGATGAATCCCTAGAAAGGATATGCACACAATCGATTCTTGGCAACTATTTTAATCATTTCAATTAACTTGTTAGATATTTTTTGGATCTCTGAAATCAAAAACATTTCTCTCCCACGGAAACTTACCAAAATCAATGAGTAATTCTTTGCCACGTATTCCAAGTAGTTACAACTAAGTCTCGTGCTATTGCAGCCCGTGTGCTCCATGCAAGCTTCCATAGGATTCAACTCCCTGTTGACCACTGATATGGAAAGGCCCTTGGGATCGTGACCGATGGAGAAGCAGAACAAAATCATTTGACCTAAAACGCAGACAAAATGTACACTTTAATGTATTTATGGAATGAACGTGAAAACTGTTAGGGGTTGGGAAATGTTCCAAAAGTGAACGTTTGAAACAATACGAGCAACCCAAAGTTTTCAACAAATCCAACTGTAAACTGAAACTTTGAAATGTTTTTTTTGTAAGATTTATGTGGACTATTTTAAGCACTTTAACCAGATTTAAATCAGCCCAGCAACTAGCATTAAATATTACGCTAGATTTCACAATACGAAGTTTCCAAGCCACACTTGCACGCATTTTTCTTTAAATCCTCGTAAGACTTGCAAGTATTCAAACCTCTTCTACGACTTGTACTCACCAACCGGTAGGCCAATTATGAATGCCATGGTAGGGATATTCCTCCACATCCATAGGAAATTTTTCCATATTAGGGCTTTCATGTGGTTGAGCTTGAAGATCTTCAGGTAGTGCTTAAAGGAAGCCTCCGAATCATCTTCAGGTGGGATGTCAGGTTGCGTTATTTCCACGGTGGGTTCTGGAACGATGGAGACCCTTCCTGCAAACACAATTTTTTAAAGATGCGAAAGATGTAGAAACGAACTGGACAGAAGACAAGTTTTTGAGATGATTGAGAAATTCGCGCGCTGTATTTGATACACAACAAAATGTGTGTAGGAATCGTCAGGAACCAATTTTTCTCGATAGAATATTACGAATTCGACCGTGAGACCGAATCTCCTTACTGCTCGTCCTGCTGGTCATGGACACGTTATCCCCGAACTCTCCGGAGATCTCCCCCGGGACTTCGTCGTCGAGGACGGCCGCTTCGTTGATGTTCGCTCCGGGCAATTCCGGGACCGTTATGGACTCGGTGACTGTCTGGAGGATGCTGGACCTCCTTCGCCTGCCCATGTTCTGGATCACGCTGAGCTTCAGGAAGACGTCTTCCAGACTCTCGGCGTTGAACTGGGAGATGAGGCGTTCCGGGGACTCCTCGGCGAGGAAGTAGCCGCCGCGCATCAGGCCGATCTGAAAAACGAATTTTATATACGTGTGACTTCCGTATAGACTCAAACTGTTGAAAAGATACGGGAACAAAATGTTCGGCATTAAAGTTGTTCTTTGATTTTTAATCTAACTTTAAAGCGAATTGCTTACCTAATACCTACCTCCTGTCCAATTATTAATTTGCGCTCCATCATATTGAAATCATAACTTTTGTCTTCATTAAGGGACATTTCATTTAGAACGTCTAATTTCATGCTTTAAAAGCTCTGTCAAGTTCAATTTTTTCGGAAGGAGTATGGGCCAGTTACTTTATCGTTTAAAACAATAATTCACTACACATTTATCTTAGCTACTACTTCAGGTTTAAAAAGCTTCTACACAAGATTCTACATTACCTACTCGATTCTTTCAACAAGCAATCCATTTAAACTTTACAATTTGACGGAGCCTTGATCTTATACACACCGTTTCTACAGAGTTGCAGGATGCTATAAACATGAGAGCGAAAGAAAGGCCATATATTTCTCGTTGCCTAAACAGAGAACGAACTTTTGCGATGTTGCTAGCTGGCGAAATATCACAGTCATTCGCTCCGCACACATCCGAAATTGTAAAGCGATACGCGACCGCGATACGAGTTGACTTGGACTGCCTGCTCGGGCTCGGCCGGCAACGTTGCAAAACATCCCTCTCTGTCATACTAACGAACTACTATAAGTTTCTCTTTTGCTCTTGTCGATTTCGGGCCCTGCATTTCAATAGAAAAGCTCCGTATATAAATGCTTAAAAGGAAACTAATAGTATCCTTGCGTGTATGTATATACTTAGTGGCCGATTCCAAACTTTTTCATTAATAATTAAAATATCATTTAGATTAGAACTATTGGAACTTTTTACTTTGAATCAAGATAACTTTTAATAAATGATGCTTGAGTGTATGTAGTGAAGAGCTCTTTTAAGCAGTGCCCTTTTCAGTTTTAATTCTTGGCCTTTGTGTAACTTCAAGCTACCATTTAAAAGGGGTTATAAAAAGGTTATACACTATAAATAGGTTTTCTACTAAATGAGAGATTTAATGAGAACATGTGTAAACCTTTCAAATGGAAACTCCAATAGAGTTTCTTTGATGAGCAGTGTTTCTTTAAATTTCTTTAATTAGAAATTAAGTAAAACTACAACATTATACCTTTACAAATAACCTCTAAATGAACGAAAAAAATGTAAAAACTCGCTAGGTATAATTAGTCGCTAAATATTTAAAAAGGCCTTTTGTGTTGTTATTGTGACAAGCAATTAGATATTCTAATTAAAAGGAAGGTACAGATTTTGTCCAATTAATGACTTTAATCGTAACAATTAAAATAAACAAATTTTTTTCACGTACATTTCT
Source organism: Cryptocephalus moraei (assembly GCA_946251905.1). NCBI lineage: Eukaryota > Metazoa > Arthropoda > Insecta > Coleoptera > Chrysomelidae > Cryptocephalus > Cryptocephalus moraei. The sequence continues at coordinate 115,601 of OX276466.1, read as the reverse complement.
ACTAGAAAACAAATCATTATAATGTTTCTCGTCTACCACACAGCGAAATTATACAGTTTGTAAGATAAACTCAATGTCAACGTAAAAAATTGTAGGTTTCTATGTTATAAATAATTAATTATACGGAATTTCTGTCGGACTAGAGACATTAGACTAGAGGTGCATAATTCGTAGGTAAGTACATTACATTTGATGACACAAGAACAAAAATATCTACGTAAATGTTTTGTAATAATTATTTTTTTGTAATGAATCGTCAATGCGTTGTTTTAATGATTTTCATAATAAGTTATAAAAGTCAAGGTTGGCAATGTGATTAAATTGATTAATAATGCGCGTAATGGACGAATTGAATAATTATTAAGTTTAATTTCATGAAATTAACAAATCAAAATACGGCTTGAGGTATTTTTCCAGGTGATACAAATATTTTTTTAATATGGGATCGCTCATTAAATAGCTTTGCATTATTTTTGTGACAACTCTACGCATAATATGAAGGTATTCTTTTTTCACTTGGAAGAAATGAGGTACTATGAAAAGATATTACATCTCTCAAAAGATTGCAAATTGATAAAAGTTTTGAACTTGTAATTTGAACAATCGGTAGATATATCTACTCGTCGGCCCAGCCGGCTGAAGTAGACATAGGTAATGGTAATGAAAGTAGTGGCGGGGTATTCGACGGATATTAAAAGAGTGTCTCAACTTATATCCTTAGATTTTGGTCCTGGAAAGATTTTTCAGAAATCAATACTGTTCCCTTTGTCTTTTGCAAACAATTTAGAGCGTGTCAGAGGGTAATACCAAACTTGGAGTTCGGTAAGTTTCCTGAACTCCAAAAGGTCTCGACTCACCAGGTGCGCCTGCCTCGTCTCGTCGATGTAATGCGTCGTGATGATGACGGTCGTCCTGCCGTGCTTCGTGATCTCGACCAGGTGGTTCCAGATGTTCGATCTGATCAACGGATCGACGCCGACGGTCGGCTCGTCGAGGATGAGGAGCTCGGGCTCGTGGAGGAGAGCCGCGGCGAGCGACACCCTCCTCTGCTGGCCGCCCGAGAGGCCCTTCACCAGCCTGTCGGCGTCCGGCAACATCAGGAAGTTCACGAAGAAGTCGACCTTCTGCTCCACCTGGGCGGTCGTCATGTTCGATATCCAACCGAAGTACTTGAGGGTCTCCCTGATGGTGAACTCGCCGTAGAGGGCGGTCTCCTGGAACAGGGACAGACGCCGAGGTCTCAGTATTACGTAGTAGCTTTGAACCTAAGTACGTCCTATTGGAGCTAGGATTTGTACCGTATAAGCATCATGCGAATATACGCTCTCACTCCCTTACCGCTATAACGATTGCAGAAATTCTATAATTTATTTCGATCCAAATTTCACTTACTTGTGGCATATAACCGATCCTAGGTCCTGGTACCCCGCTCCCCCTGGAGCCGGGGGTGCCTCCCAATACCCAGATCTCCCCAGAATTCAACCTCTTCCTTCCTACGATGCAATTGAGTAATGTCGTCTTTCCGCAACCGCTCGCGCCCAACAGGCCATATCTGCAGCGCCAAGAGGAAAAAACCGTTTAATGCTCCGCTCAGAACATCCAATCGGTTTGGATTATCGATGTCAGCTAACCTTGGTGGATTTACCACGCTTTTACCACGGAAAAATCACTGTAACACGACTTTGGATACCAGTAGTCCAATGTACCGCCAAAATTTTGATTAAAATAATAATTTGGTGATTTGGACATTACCACGGCACCTCTCCTCGTCGCTTTCACGACAACTAAACTTGAACTTACATACATCCCTTGGGCACTGTCATGTTGAGGCCGTCCAAGATGACGTTAGGATCTTTTTTGCTCCCATATTTCTTGTACGCCCTTCTTACGCAGACTGCCTGTTGTCTCCTGGTGTGGACAGTCGACATTTGGCCTTTGAACTGCCTCCTTCGGAGCTCCAAATCGCTTGGACCCTCCGTCATCTTTATTATATCTGCAAAATATGAGTCCCATAAAGGTTGGATGAACTGCTCTCGTTTCAAGTACACTCCATTAAATACCTTTTTAGTTTAATCGCATTCTGTTAATAAATAACTTAACCTACTTTATATAATTCATCGATTTGAAACCTCTTAAATATATACGTATGTCTTATTTTTATTTCCAATATTGACCATGCCAATGGTTAAATAATACTAGTTAAAATTAGTTTACAACAATAATAAAAGTAGATAATTTTTTTCTAATTTTTAAAACTGGTTCCACACATAATTGTGTTTTTAGCCTTGTTTCTAATTTCATTTTGAACACATCTAATTAAGTTTCTGTTCCATTGGAGAATAAGGATTTCTTTGCGGGTCTTAAAGTTAAACGAAATCGTAGATTCAATTTATTTATTTTTTAATTAAAATTGTTAAATTAAGGTATAATAGTTCAGTTGACCCAACTTTTTTTCAGAAAGAAATGTGAAATTTTGTGACGTTATTAAGTAAGCTACAATGGATAATTGTGCAACATTTCCAAAAAGTATTGAATAGTTTCTGAAGAGTTTCAGGTTCCGTTGTACTATATTTTGAAGTTTACCACGATCAGTCCTAAAAGTTACCTAATACCTTGTTAGATACAAAGAAATAAGCATTAAGAAACTTTGTATGGAGTAAAGTTCCTTAGAGGAAACACTGATAGACATACTTCTCTAAAATTGGTATGTCGAAAAATCTTGTAGGTACTGTTTTTTTAATGTTTTAATGATGAACTTATTGATGAAAATACGCAATTAATACCAAAATAGATTTGGTAAAGTTTTTTATCAAGTTTTATTTATGGATTTTTTTGTAAAAATGTTCTTGTATTAATCTATAGTTTTGACTACTTATAGCCTCGAAATGGTATTATTCGAATGAGTCATAATTAGTGCCTAATTATTCACTGTAATAACAATTGCACTTTTATGTCGATAAAATAATGACAACAACGTTTAATAGTTCGTAGCTAATGTACAGTACAAGTGCTTATTTCCTAATGGATCGAATAGAAAAATAATACAATCAGCATCAAAGTACAAGGTTAGCTTATAGCTCGAAGACTGTTTCGTGTATGTGTGTTATAAGTATGTTTTATTTTGTGTTTTTTTTACATTTAAAATTGATGTTTTCTTTGCTGCCGATTCGACGTTCCCACGTCAGATACGTCCTTCGAAACTATGACGGCTTGGGGATTGGAGATCTCGACGATCGGCGACAGAGAAACTTTTAAATACATACTAGGTACTATTATAGAGTTTAAGGTTTTAACGGAAGGCAATAATTGGAAATTCTGCAAAGGTTCGCAAGGCACACCTTCCTGGACAATTTCATTCCAGAATCACTCATCTTTATCGATAAATGGCAATTGTTTAGAACAAGGCAAACAATTCCATACAGCTATTATCAGTTTATAGCCATTATACCATTATAGCCATTATATAGTTTAAATTAAGGTACCTAACGAAACAATGAACCGTTGAAAACTTTTCCAAACATTTACCGATATTTTCGAAATAATTGCAAACTGGTCGGTGATCTTTGCGTAATTCCAGCAATAAATAATTGTTCAAACCGAATATTTTCCCAATTCTGGTGGAAAATTCCCAGAACAACCTCGAATGAATCACCCATTAAAATTTTTACCTCGGACCCGATAAGACCGTCGATACCGTTACACATCCGAGAGATCCAATTATCATGTTATCTGTCGATTCGTGTGTGTATACGTAGGTAGATATGTACGCAAGAATCTTTAGCACATATTCGTCCTTGTCGTAACTTTATTCATAAATGACGTCCTCCTTGAACGGACGAGAAACCGTCGGTTTTAGGTGTACATGCTCGGCAAAGATATTAAATATTTGGTGCCGATGGAAAATTAGGTTTGGGGAAATCCCAGATGATGGGGTTTTTGGGACGGACCTTCAAGGAGATGTTTAACAAATATCTGAATCGACGGCTGAACGGAGACTTTAACAGAAATATTTTCAATTGGAATTAGAATTGTTTTTGTGTATACGATATTATTTTTGGCACACGTTTTTGGTATTAAACTGAAGGCTGATAGGTACCTACCGTTTAAGTTTAAATTTGAAATTTTGCTAGCCGCATGATTGTTATTAAAAATTTGTATGCGAGGTTCGGCATTGGCACGTTTTGCAACTTCGTAGGCGATTTTATAATGTGTATGTGTATGTAAACGAGTATGGTAATATTTATTAGCTTTCATCGGTTTTGATAGCAAATGAGAGATCCTGGAATGTTATCCATGCACGGCTTACAATTTAACTAAATTAATTTATCTGCAAGTAAAAAACTTTAGACTTGAACAAACTGTTTTTAAGATAACATAAGGGAATTTCAGCCGATCAGTTCGATTTAAAATTAAAAGTACCTACTCTATCTATGCAGGGCATATCATGACGTCCTAATTGATTTGCCTCTGGATGTCAAGCGATGACTAGATACCTACTATATGTTATTTTCAGCAGTTACTTCAGCATTTTCGTTCCATTTTGACAATTTTAAAGACATTAAATATCCTGAAATTACGGATCAAATATATGGCTACGTGTCAACTCCACCACCGCATTCAGGTACGTAAAATCGGGTAGGTCATCTCCACCACGAATTTTACCAGAAGGGATTATATATAGATTATGGGCAAGCAACCTACTGCGTAGGTCATAAAAACGGATTATTCTTAACCTGAACAAAATTCAAATTTTCATTTTTAAAATAAAGTATGTATTTCATAAGTTTAAAATTCATATCATTTAACAAAAATATAATTATACTTTACATAACTATTACAATTAATATTTAATGTAAGTATTAGAAAATATGTGCCTACTTACAATAAATTATAATCAAGCAATTAATTTGATATAAAATAAAAATATAGATCTCAAAGACATAATACATACATATTTTATACCTATTAATTTTCACTTATGTACTTATTCGTAAATTTAAATTTTTGGCATATATTTAAATGATACCGCCTTAACAAAAGAAAACCGGGTTATTATATTTGATTGTTTATCTCTGATTTGTTCATTAATAAATTCTGTTTTTTCTTTAGTTTTTTTGTCTTGGTTCTTTTTCTAAAGTTTTGTTGCAACTTTTAATCTTGGCATATATTTCTATTTCGTAATTTAATAAGACATTGATAAATAAAAAATATTAGGGTGAGGACTATAAAAAGATGAATTTAACTTTGAATGAAACGATTCACACGATTTCGTAGTCCTGTATAAAATATTTTCTTGACTGCACCACATATTTATGGGAAAAAATGCTGAAATCAAAAAAAAAATTTTTCCAAATAGTCACGAAAATCTTTGATTAGCTGATCAGTTGGCGGTAATAAATAAAATAATTCATCATAAAAAAAAATCGGGCATCTGCAGGATTTAATAAGTGAATACCAAAAATTTTAGATATTGTCTTATTTTTGAATTGTGATCCTTATATTCTATCGTTAAACCTAGTGCTTGAATTTTTCTAAACCAAGATTGTGTTAAATGAAAACGATAACCCACAATATTTGTCTGAAACCATACTTTAAGGCAAGCGTTGTAAATTGGTTTCTCAAATCTACTACTACTTCCCTAGGAGAAAACGTTATGTTGAAATTTTGACATTTTTCAATCAGTATCATCATTTAGATGAAATTTATCTTCCCGTACAAGTCACATCTTTTAAAATTAAAATCTCTCTGCATTTACTGGTAATCCGTTTACTCAGATATAATACAAATTACTTACTAACGACTAATAAAATGGATAAGTAGAGTGGTGGTGGAGATGACTGGTGTTCTTAATCCCTAAAATTTCAATTTTTACCTGGGTTTCTATTTCGTGGTGGAGCTGACAGGCTTCCAAATATATATATTCCTGATTGATACCTATATAAATGTATGAAACGACCTAATACTTCTTGAACGCAATGCCATAACGACCGAAGGTTGTCCAGCTTCTCAAAGTTGGCCACGATAATTTAACCAAAGGAAAACACCAAGTCTTAACCAACTGCTTTATTAAAGATGAGCGACCGCTTTCCGGCCATCCTCAGGCTCGCAAACAAGTTGTTTTTGTTTTTAGGGCTCCTGTTGTTCGAAATGTGCGGCGTCACACATACACAACAAATACGTTGACATACATAAATTAGAAATTAACACACATCGAACAAGATTAACTACATAAAGTTCTTTCAGGACATGGATCTAGCCCTAGTTGTTTTGCGAGCCTGAGGATGGCTTCTATGAAGCCGAAACCGGTCGCTCATCTTTAATAAAGCAGTTGGTTAAGACTTGGTGTTTTCCTTTGGTGCAATGCCATAATCTTTTGTACACCTTAGAATATGTTTTTTTTCCGATTTGCATCTCTACTTGGATATAATTCTTGCAGCTACGACGACATACATCGATCAGAATCATAGATTTTTCCTCCTGATTTTCATCAATGCTTTCATGATTGTTCTTCTGAAATTCTTAATCTAGAATTATTCATACGTTAGTTGATCTTCCATAGTGATATCTACTTTGGATTGGTTTTTCCTGACGTTCATCTCCGTTTGCATAATTTTCGCACGTGAACTCACTTCTCCATTATTTCCATCGATCGTCCGCATAAACGGCGAATTGTATATTTTACCAATTTCGATCTGAACTTGCATAATGCTTACCTAGTTCTTGTATTTTAATAGTAGATGAGACAGTGAATGAAAGAAGAAAGTGAATAAGAACCCGACGACGTAACACCAGTTTTCGGTGCGGCATTGAATAATAACTGCCCAGTAGGTCAATGTTGTGTTATTGGTAGTTCTCGCGTTGTAAAATATGAAAGAATTTCAATTTACCGAGAAATTTTGTCTGGGTGCACTTTGACGTCTCCCCGCAAAGGTCAAGAGGTTTGATTGATTTTTAATTACGGCGAAGTTAATTACGTTTTAATCATCACAAACTCGTAATGTTAGGAGAGACATGCCTTTAGAATGTCTGTGAACGATGTAGAAAATGCTCAAAGTCCACTTGAGACGTTGTTATTTAATTGATACGGCACTATTTTATAATCAACGTATCTACCCTTACCTCATCATGAATTCTATTCTAAATTCTTGCTGTATATTACATTTAAAAGCCTCCCATTACCACACGTTGTAATATGTAACGTTTCCTTCTCTTACATAAAATCGAAATCATCATCTCCGCCCTGATAATTTTCGACATTGGCGAAGAAGAAAAAATGTCGCTTCGGTATTTTTCGAAATATCCGTCCGTAGAAACTTTCCGCTATTAAGCCGGCAATTAAGGTATTCGTATATATATTTTTAATTAACACCGTTGTAAAACTATCGTTAGTCTGAAGGATTACATTACGTTACTGAACAAAGGTACGTAGACCGTCACGAACCCACAATTTTCTTTTTAATATAAATTACTAATGGGACTTTTAAATCGTCGTTTTTGTAATTAGTTACCGACTATTGTATTGTACTTGTTGTAAATTAATATTCCCATTAAATTATATTGCTCTTTAACAATTGCCATAATCGATCGTGTAATAGAAGTACCTAAATACTAAATTTGATAACGTTCAGCCCAGGTGGATGTGATAATATCGACGGAATAATTTTTGTTATAATTGTGAAAGTGGAACACAACAATCGCATTTAATTGTTAACGTCGCACATTACCCAATGTATGTATGTATGTATAAACAAAGGATTTGTTATTGACACATCTGTTCACACTTCTAAGATTGACTAGTAACTTTTTTTTTAATTAAACGTGGGTACATATTATTATTGATTTGATAATATTTACGATCGATTTTCTCCCTCGCCTTTGCCTTGGGAAGTGTGATAAAATATTCAGGATTGGATTTGTGGAAAATGTTGTCTAGGTACATTTTTCTAACACATGTACTTAGCTTTTATTAGGGGTTTAAATGGGTCAGCTAATATAACTTCCCTCTTTTTTTTATTAGTCAGTAAAAAATTTGAGGATTTTTTTAAAATTATTTTAAGAACTGAGAACCTGTCTGTATTCAACGGTAATTTGGAAACGACTCTACAAAAACATTATTTGCTTACTTCATATCTAAATTAATATATTAATACGAATTTCATTAGTCTTCCACTGTTGCTATTCGAATTAAGAAATTGCCACGATATCATCTCCATGTTTTGTTGACATTTGTTTGACCATTTTTCGACAAATATTTATATCACTTGAAAATTTTCTGTCGTACCTGCTTCATAAGAAAGATGTTTGTTAATTCGTGGAACGTCAAATATTGACATGATCAATTTAACGTTTTAAATGACTTTCGTAAAATTTGGTCGATCTTTCAAATTTTAATACCTACTGCCCTTGTTTATGAAACATTTTATTTTAAGAGTTTTCTGGCTTAGTTCATAAAAAATTAATTTGTTAAAACGTCAGCGAGTGTTAAGTGGCAAATTTTTTCCATTGTTCCAGTTAGTGTTGAAATAACTTTAGCAATTTTTGATGAGGTATTTTTTAAAAGTTGGTTACCCAAAGTTCCTTAAATTCTACATCAAACGTAGATATATATTTCGAAATTGTTTTACTTCAGTTCATAAGAAAAATTTACTTAATTCGTCTTTAAATAAGAAATTAACAAGTTTGTTTTTCTCGCTCATTTATATAAATATTTATTATTATTGGCCCATTTTAAAAGTTTTGATGGACAAGTGAAGGTCCTGCATGATTTTTCGAATTATGTTTTTGAAATTTACCTATTTTGATTCGTTAGAGAAATAGTAATTAATTTATAAGAATGTCGTATTTGCCTTCATCTACCTGGACTTAATTTTTCGTTATCCAACAGTAATAGTGTTGTCAGATTTTTTCCCAAAAAATAGACTCCTATTTTAATAGTCTACAAAATTTTTAAATTTTGAAAATTTTTGAGATTTCCTGACCTCATTGGAAAATATGTTATATGATATAGAATAGTAGGTAATCAAAATCGAAGAATATCCAGACAAGTTTACATTGCTCAAAGAATAAACCCCAGAATAATTCATTCTATACGATGTTACCGCATGCCACTTTTGATTTAAAATCCAAACTGTGTACGATAATGTAACATATGATTTTTTTTCCAAAAGTTAATAAGAAGTTTAAGAAAAAATCCATCTTTTTCTTTAACTACCTACAAGCCAATTAATTCTTGTAACTTACCTTTAGAACATCCACAAAAACTGTTCTCACTCAAACCACCGATCCACTTAACAAATTACAATTTTATTTGTTAGTAATTGTTAATATTACAACAATAATTTAACGTAACCGCGCGATATTCCGAGAGCATCGACGGATCGCAACGGTCTGCGGCAAGCAGTCGCGATTATTTTTTTATTTCGTTTTCGACCAATGGACGCGAGGTCGTCGACGATGTTTCGACCAATCGGACCGTCTTCGGTGAGGTCACGTGAACGTCGCTCGGACATCGAGGGTAACGCGAAAAATAGTTTTCCCGACGGGAGTTCGGGACGCTTTTCTTCGATCGATGGGTAATGACTGTTGGGTAATGAATTTTTAAAAATTACCGTGTATCTGTGTAACAATGAATATGTAACATATATAGAAAGTAATTATGTGTCTATCGATGAAGTTAATTACTTACTAGTCGTCTGGTTAGTAATGACGGTCTTGTTTCTTTTTTTTTAATAAATTAATACTTATTTAAGAACTACGTTGGAAGTTTACCGAATAACTGGTCGTCTAATGAGTACCTAACCAGGTTCAACAAGGTTCGTTGAATTCGTTAACAACTGACATTATTTAATGTATGTTCTAGCTTAAAATTAGTGACAATCGAAAATAAAAACAGAAATTTTAGAGTAAAATGCATATAATGGACTTTTGTTGAAACGACAAATTCGCGAATAGACTCTTAACATTTACCAACTCGTCTATACAGACAGTAAGTAGTTCACATCTAATTCAATTCTAAGCTATATGTAAGTGCGTTCCGAACAAAAACTGTAAGGTGTGTTCCCTAAGATTCCCTATAGGTATCATTTCAATTCCTCTAGTGAGTAACAGTGACAATGATTATGATAGACGCGGACCTCCATCGATGTCGAGTAGGTACCTACTTTACCCCGCTACCTTGGAAAACAACACCTCCGATCTAGTGAAGGATTTCAGGTTTTACGAGATGTATCTACCTGAAACGAGTCAAAAAACTGCGCTCCCATCTATGACGTATCTAATGGTGTGTGCCATTAAACGACGTGACCATTAAACTTTTGGAATATTCCACTCGATAACTTAATTGATATAAACGTAAGTAGGTATGTTACGAACCGAAATTTCCAAATTAGGTACCTATTGTTCGAAGAGAGGAAAATATGTATTGACACCGTTTGTAAATATTGAAAAAGTCGGAGGAATTTCACAGGACTTTCCGACATTTGACGAGGAACTTATAAGAGTTTTAACGGACCTATAAAACACGCCAACTTGTTTTTCCAATGTCGTTCTATTAATGTGCTTCATTGATTAATAATAATTCTGGTGTTGTTACATGCAATTAATCACACTATAAGTTTACCTCCTACCCACTTTACAATTTTCCTAATTATACACTGTCGTGAAGTACGTCGTGATGGTATAGCAGAGCTTCAGAATCTGCAATCGAACCTTAATTAACTACCAATTGATACATTTTCGAAATCAATTACCTACTTTCAGAAAAGTCTCCAGCGAGACCACCCCGATGGTGACAGCTTCGAGTCTCAAAGGTCTCTGAGACCTCAGCATCATCAGGGCCAACGAGGCTTTGTCACCTTCGTCGTAACTTATCCATTCGGTCTTCTCGTATATCACGTCAGAGATATTCGTGCTCTGCGAATAATTATAGTTAGTTATAACATAATATTATTGTATCGGGTCGAGTGCGATTTCAGGTATTTTACTTGTACTATTATGCTGTGCGCCACATGGCAGAATATGTACACGGAGATTAAGGAGAAGAATAAGACTCCGCAGTTTTTGGGTAGCAGGTACTTTTCTCCCTGAAATCAAAAACAGGATATCAAATCAAAAGTTAGTGAACAGATGATTAATTATGGTTCCGTATATAATAAGTTTGCAGTATGAACTTGGGAAAGTACTTACAAACAGCATTTGTATGATGTAACTTGGCATGTCTAAGATACTCCCATAAAACAGAATCATCACGATTAGTTTGTTTGCCCTTTGAACGCTTTCCATGATGCTGATGGGGATTTAAAAAAAAAACGTTTTAGTCGATTTATAGAATCGAAAAGATTTGACACTTTATAATGAAACAATTTCACTGTTACCTTATGACCTCTTGATGTTTCTTCAGCACAAACCTTATCCTTTTCCGTCTATACGCCTCTCCTCTCGCCCTCGACTTCCCCACGTCAGAATCCAACGATTCGATATATCGTTGGATTATCTTCAGTTTGGCCTCTACGTATAACATCATGGCGATCGGCATGGTCTTGGAATAAACATAGACGGTTATTCCCCCGATCATTAAACATGCATCGACGAAGGTCCCCACCCATTTGTGGTTGTGGATGTCGAAAGGGTACCAGAGCTGGAAGGCCAGGCCGCTAGTGAGGTGGCAGTGCTCGGTAGGGGTGAATTCGGCCCTGGAGACAAGAGCAAGTCTGAAGCGGGAGATTGGATTTTTAGGAGATTTTTAAGGAAAATTTACGTCGTTGCTCAGAGAGGTCGTGTTTAGGATCGATCGGGGAAGGTGACACCTTTGACTACCTGAGGCATGCGGCGACCCAAAATACCGCCGCCACGGCTATCAAGAAGAGGTTAAACTTAACGATCTTCTCATTCCCTTTCACATAGCCAGAATAAATTCTATAAACCTCCTCTCTCTCCTTTCCCAAAACGAAGTTCTCGTAACGGTACATCGAGGCGAGGACCTTCTTCGTGGCCTTGGAGTTCAGGAGGATGGTGACGATGGTGTTTATTGACACGTGGAGGTAATTGAAGACGTTCTCTTTCAGGATGACCTTAAATAATTCGAGATTCAGAAAAGAGAAAATAGGTGAGCTACTTTTCGGTTGGGATCAGCTTAGACGGTTTGAGATTAAACATTGGAAATCACTACACATCCATCAAAACAATCTTTAATAATTTAATTTAGAACTGGAAATGAGCTCGACCATCGCTGGGCTACAATTAACGCAAATTGTTGTAGTTGTTTGGAACTAAACAACCTGTCCCCCTTCAATAAGTTTTGGTCTAATTAATTACATAGTCTTGACGAAAAATGGTATCCATCAATACAAATTGTGGTTTCAAACTCACATTAGCAATAAGAAGTATTGGTTACTTAGCAGTCTGGGCTTTCTCGTTTTTGATGACATGAACTTTACCTTACAATTCCAATTCATGACAATGCTCACAAGAAACAGCTGGAATAGCAGAGTCCAGTAGCCTACCAGCGCATAACGAAACCTCTTGTAAAGACCCTTGAAGACTCCTTTTTGGGATTTGAAATCCCACTGACCGGTCAATATCATAAGGTACTTAGTTATCTTCAAGAAATGATAAACTTCCTCCTTCATCTTGACTGGAATGTGGTCAAGTCAAGTGGAATTTATAATACCTATAGTAATCGATGGAAAATGAATTAACCTAAACTACACTACGAAAAGGGACACAACAAAATTAGGTCTATTAGTTGTATAGGTTCGGAATTTTACTTTTAAATTTTCACTTGACCTATTGCGTGTTTGGGCTCAATGTAACTTAATAATTTTGGTTTTATGAGAGTTAAGATTGCTTGCAAGTACAAAAATCCAAGTGCAAGCCTTAAATAATACCTACCTACACGTGTTATATTATATTACACAATTTATGTTAAGTTACCTCTCGTTTCGACAATGGAGCCTCGTGCGTCCCGTGTACTTAGAGATTACAACATGACGCCAGCGTGGGTTTCTTGGAACATAACAAATAAAATTTTCTCCACATTAAAAGACAAAACGAGACTTTTATTACAACACAATGTCATCTATGAAGTTTCTTGCTTAGATTGTAATCCTAAGAAAGTCTACATAGGAGAGACCAAGCAATACATTAAGAAACGTATGAAACAGCATCAGTAAAACATCAGAAAAAAGAACTTGGCAAATTCTAGTCTTGTAGAACATTCGATAACATTTGAAAACAATAATTTTGACTTCACCAACACTAGAATATTATAATACGAATCCCATTGGTTTAGAAGATTTTTCTTAGAAGCATGTTACATCAATAGTTCTAACAATTCAGTCAACAAACAAACGGATTTCCAGGGCATTGTCAAACAGGACAAGGCATTACTTAAATAACAATTAATGTTAGTAAAATCTTATAATACAGGGTGATCAACAATGACTGTTTGAGTTGGCAATCCTACCTGGAGGATTTTTTTGCCTAAGGGTTTGCAATGCTACAACCAGACAAGGCGTATCAACTTTAAATAGGTTGCCTCAAGCGATCCTGACCTACCACAACGTCATCTACCTCACACGGTGACCGGCGATGCAAAAAATACTTTGAAAAACTCAAAACTGTTGTCAATTACAAACGAAAACGCCAGCCAAACGCCGAATTGTCAGAGTAATACAGAGCATAGATGAAACCAGAGTTAGATTAAACACAGGTAATAAAACTCAGACCTGTGTCGCCAGTCTACGTCACGAACTCCGCTTCCCCTGCGCGACCCCCTCGCCAGGAAGTTTGTTTCATTTATTTGACAAAACAATCAGCGTTATGTAAGTGGCTGGATCGACATAGCAGCGAAGGCCAAATAAAAGAAGAAGAAGAACAATCAGCGATAAGATTGTAGGTTATGTGAATAAAAATTAACGCTTAAAAATGAAACTCGAAATACAGAACAATGATTTAATTAAACCGGCTAAAGGTAATGCTCAAAATGCCCCCCATTTTGGTCCAGACATAAAGTAACTCTTCTTTTTAGGCTCTCGAAGATATTCACCAGCATATTGGGGGTAATGTTTGCCACTTCCTGAACTATTGCCTCCTGCAGCTCCTCTTCAGTATGCAATATATTCCTAAAGACATTGTCCTTCAAGAGCCCAAATAACGCAATATCTAATGGGGTGAGATCTGGTGACCTACTTGGCCATATGCCCTGACTAATTACTCTGTCGCCGAATTTCTTTCTTAAATATCCCATAGTAGCACGAGCCGTATGTGCCCTTGCAGAGTCTTGTTGGAAATATCCAATTTGATGCTCTTCGTCTGTTAATTGGTTTATAAAAGGCCTCAAAAAGTGTAGGATATATCTCTCCGAATTGACGGTAAAATTAAAAAATATCGGCCCATACACCCGCGTCCTTGAGACTGCCAACCAAACTCCAACTTTAACCGGGTGCAAATTTGTCTCTCTGATAGCATAAGGATTTTCACCTGACCAAATTCTGTAATTTTGTTTATTCACATAGCCGTTGAGATGAAACCAGGCTTCGTCGGAAAAGAAGGTATTGTTAAGGATATCATTATTATTTAATATGTCATTGAACCAATTGCAAAATAAAACTCTCTGCGGGTGATCAGGAGGCGTTAATGACTGGACGATGGAAATTTTGTAAGGGTGATACTTTAATTTCTTTTTAAGCACAGTGGAGCAACTTCCATATGATAAACCTGTAAAACCGTGAATTAGAACAACATGAAAATGTGGAAGTCTTATGGGTAAGAATGAAAATTGTTTGAATAGGAGGCATAAGGACCAAACCTGTTTGAAGGGAGAGCTTTCTTAAGGATTTGCGAGGACTTCTTTGCATTCGAGTTCTGATATCCTCGACAACTTCCTCGTTTAGAGTAGAAGGTCTACCAGTTGATTTTTGTTTGCTTACGCTCCCTGTGTTTAAATAACGTTCAACTACTCGCATACAATGCTGCTGAAAGACAGCAAAAGTGACCAAAGTCTCCGGAAACATTTCCTGAAATTGCTGGTATGTCGCTTCGAGAGAGTACTGCCAACCAGTAATTGGGTTATAAATCCCGCTTCGAAAGTACGCCATTCCAACGAAAATATCGTGTTGTAACGTGAAAACCATTTTAAATAAATAAATTTGAAAAGAATAACAGAAATTTGAATTTGACATAGCAAATTCAAATTACCAGTTGTACCATTTAAAAATGAAATTCAGCATTGCCAACTCAAACAGTCATTCTTGATCACGTTGTACATTATTTCAGCTAGTATGTCGCTTTCATAATGTCAAACATTCTATTTCCGGTTTTACTAAAATGTCTTACAATAGCATACCACCGTAATTAGTGTACCCTCTCATTTCACATCACATGAAAGAAAGAGTTTTTGGAAATAATTTTGAATGTATCAAAGCATGTTGCAAACATGTTTTTTGTTTATTTTACATCACACAAGACAATAATCATGAGACGCCACCTGTCGACCTTAACATGTATCCAGTACATTACTCTATCTCATCTAAATTTTAGTTGAAATTTGGACTTGAATAACACAAACTGAAAATATTCCAAGAACAAACCAAAGAAAGATTTATATCCCAACACTCGACATTTCAAGTTCCAGTATATTTACGTTTTAGTGATTGTCCAGCAACTGCAATTCTTCCTTTAGGTTGATGATATACCTACACTCGCCAAATTAACACTAAATTTATTTTAGTGAAAATTAGACTTGAACATTTACTCAAAATATCTCAAAACACCTTAAAACCCCACCCAAGATGCTCATATATTCCATACTTCCATTTTTCTTCTTTCAGCTTGAGAGACATGCCAATTGACTACAGTTGTTGCAAATAATAAATTGTACTGAACTTTAACAGTCACTCAAAATACGTTAAAATTCCCCAGAAGCACTTATATTCCAAATTCAAAACGACATTCGACATTTCAAGTTCCAGTGTATACGTTCAGCGATTGTTTGTATTACTCGCTAATCACTATTCCTATTTAATTATTGCCTACACTTCTGCGGACGTACAAATTGAGATAATTAAGTATCTGGGTTCGCTCTAGTTTCCGCTGTAATTAACGATTAAAAACTGCAATTGTTTACTTATTCATTGGACGAGGTCGGTTTCAGTTACAACAAACCTGAATTTGCCACTGAAGTTATGCAACCGACAATGTTCATTTTTTTCCGTCTTAATCCTCCTACATATAGATATAGCTATTCGGCTACTGTTCTTTGGGATTTGTGGTTCCGTATTTGTAATTTTACGTTGTTTCTTGTTTCTTCTTCTTGGCGTTTTGAATTTTAGGGTGGGTAGGTGGTGTTTCTAAAAATTAAAAATTATTAGATTTGCTTCACTAGTTAGTGTCGCAAGTGTGCGAATTTAGGGGTTACGCCGTGCGGAGAAAAAAGTTTCTTAGATGCTTATGTGCGATTCTTGGAGAAATTTGTTTATGAGAGAAACATTGTGACCGTTGTTGAAGACTAGTTATATCACGCATCGAATAAGGTATGTTGTAAGTAGGCACGTTGACCGTCACCTATCGCGCGGTGCTTACATGTGAGGAGTTCGCTCGATTTTAATCAGATGGCGCTGCATTGTTTGAAGTCCTTCGCCATCTATCGGTCGATGGCTACATACGACGTTTCACATGTTGTTGACTACATGGCGCTGCACCAATATTGAATTATTAATAGTTAGCCTTTCTTCTTTTCGCCATCTATCGGGCGATGGCTACATAAGAAGGTCCGCTCGATTTCGACAAGATGGGGCTATCACGATTTAAAATTATTAACTTGCTTCCTCTTTCAGTCCGCCATCTATTGATGAGTGTCAGCGCCATATCGTCAACGTCACGTGAACTATTATATGTGTCCATCGCCCGATAGATGGTAGATAGATAGATAAGGAAGTAAAGTCACTAAATGAGGAAAGTACCGCAATGGGCGGCCATATTGTGTCCGCGCCGCGCCGCGCGAAATTCAAAATAGAAAACAAAAATTTGCTCGTTTTAAAAGATAAAACAACAACTTGGCATTTTTATTCCCAAAAAGTAAAAACGAAATTTCGCGAGAGAAAAATGTACATAAAAATTAATTTACACCTATATACAATAAAATAAACAAATATGGCACACTATGACACATAACCCACAATCCACAAAACACAACAATAGGCATGAAACAGGCAGATTGTAGCTGTAATCCGCCATATTGTGTCCGAAAATGTACTTCTCTCTCTAACACGTTGGGACATTGAATTGCGGTACTTTCCACATTTAGTGACTTTATAAGGAAGGAACGTATTGAAAAATGAATTGTTTTATTTATGTATTGATTAATTAATATATGAAGATTATACTGATTAGAAGATGACGGTTTAACCATATTTACACAATTTTTTTTATTTCGTCCAATCCATTGAAACTTTCATATTGTTTTTAACGTTTTATAGTGTTTTACTGTCCCGTGCTTTTTACGATTGTGATTTGTATTATGTATGTATATAACAAAAAGTGTCTCATCATCTTCCGTAGGAAAACCAATTCACCGTGACCGATAATCAAATCACCTACAAGTACTCTCTAATAAAATATTGGGCGTTAAACAAAGAGAGTGATACGAAACGATTGCCTAGTTGACGGAACAGTGATACGTGACATACCGCCATGTTGAGTAATTGATACTATAACTATAATACAAGTTCCTGTTTTAGTGGGTTTCAAGTCAAGAAAACATTCGGACTCAAAAGTGTTATCAAATTGATTGTGACCATCGAAAATTAGATGAAGTGTTAAGGTATCGTGGACCAGCCATTCTCGATCTGTAAAAAGTCGGTGAGTACCTCCTACACCTTCCTTGGGTAAACATCCTCAGCTATTGACTAATTAACTAATCGTGTGCGTAATCTTCGAAATTTGTAATTGCCACCCGTGAGCGCTTGTCCAGCCATACCATAACCATATCACTTACCTCGTTTGTTTCTGTTATTTACTGTGTACGGTGGATTCATTGTTTACTCTTGTAGAGGTAAACGTACCATAATTTTGATAGACTGTCGTGGGACATGGGTTAAAGGTGTTAAAAGGTGAGCTTAATCGAGATACGTTAGTTAATAGTTAGGGAGTACACGACTGGATGTATCTGTCCTAAGGTAATGTGTCAAATGAGTTGTGTAAAAAATTCCAAAGTTATTCCAGGCCTATCTAGATCTTCTAGTAAAGTGCTCCTAACTAATTGTTATTTTAACTTTCAGTTACCAGTAATCAACGGAAGGATAAATAAGCTAATAATGGGTTTTCGCTCATTGAAAGATCGTTGTAATTTACTATTTACTTAATGAAGCAATGATAAAATACTAAGTAATGTAAATCTATAACAAGCAATATTGCATTTTATTTATCTTTTTTGCTTTACAACTTAGTTGGATCTCAAAAGGATCTAATCTTATCTAATCATGTGATTGGTAGATTTTTTATCTTTCATAGGATGAGAACTTGAGGCATTACTCACTTTTCATAATAAACCGTTTATGTACTCTTGAAGTAGACAATTAGTTGTGAAGATCACTTTATTATAATTCATGTGAAAGAAATCAGGATAGTTTCTTGGTTATGTCGAAGGTTCCAGCTTGGAATTTGGACAGTATGAACGTATGGACTGTAAATTGTCTTCCACTAACAATAAATGTAATCTCCAAAATGTTGTATTGTTAATGTTAATTATGCAATAATATGGAAATTGAAGTTTTTTATATTCGTTTTTAAAATGCTTCAAAATTATTTAGTCATTTAGCAAAGTAAAGTTCGAGTAGTTATACATGCAGTAATTATGTTTAAATTTAAATTGAATTACCTATACCAATATTGTATAAGATTATAAAATAGCACTGGAGTCCCATAATTGATTGATCCAAGTAAACTGCATCACATAATTCAAAGTAAAAGACATGCTCATTAACATTACTGTACTACACATGTCGCTCAGAACAATATGTTTTGAGTGTAAACAAATGAATTGTCTCTCAAACAGTCCAGACCTTGCACGGATTGATCACCTATTGTCAGATTTAAAGATACTGATTGACTTTTTAACGAATTACCTAAAAATTTACATGAGTATTAGAAAAAACTAGTTGAATTGAAATCCTTGTCCCAAGATTATGAGTCTTCCTAATATAGACAAGTTGTTAAAACATATGTTACTTCTGAATCATTGATTTGTTGACTTTTCCCTCTCTGAAACCTTACAAAAATGTTATCCTCCACCAATGTCAGTGGCGTGTTATTTTTAGGCTCCCAACTTGTAAACTGATTTTTACCTCGCATACATCTATTATTTTTATTTTAAAACGTGTTAATGTTTTCACAGCAAACTATAGTTCGGATTAAAAGTTACGTCTGTACTACACAATCTTATCCAAAGTAAGTACACTTTGTAACATACTGTAAGCTCAATAGTTTGATCGGGGCAGTTTTATTTTGTATTTGATTCTTCATTGACATGTTGTATTAACTCGATCAGATTATCTGGCCTATTTACATTTTAATGCTTATTTACAGCATGTCGTTTGCTATAGAGATATTGAGATTTATCCAAGTTCATCGGTTCGGTGGGACTTTGCTTTTAAAATTGCTGGGATATTTCATGGATTTACTCGTACTTGTGCTGAAAGTAAAAGTGGCGATGTGGTAAATCCTTAAGGTATCTTTAATACAATGTACGGTACAGCCTGGATACAGTATAGTGATGCACGTCTCCTCATATGCTTGGATACATCTCAATACCCTCGTTGAAACTCGCGTCCACTACAACAAAACGAATTCCAGATGAGACGCAGCTCAAACGAAATGCAAGTAAATGTTGCCGGGATAAGGCGAAACCTCAAGAATTTCGCCCACAACTACTCCGACGCCCAGAAGAAGGTGCGCGAGGCGACGTCGAATGACCCCTGGGGCCCCAGCAGCACCATAATGGCCGAGATAGCCGATCTGACATACAATGTCGTCGCTTTCAGTGAAATCATGCAGATGGTGTGGAAGAGACTGAATGATCACGGCAGGAACTGGAGGCATGTGTACAAGGCGCTCGTGTTGCTCGACTACCTTATCAAGACCGGATCGGAGAAGGTCGGGCAGCAGTGCAAGGAGAACATATTCGCTATACAAACTTTAAAGGATTTCACATACATGGAGGAAGGTAATGGTTGAAGAATGGCGTTGGTTGTATTAGCTATGGAATAATAATTGTAAAATGCCTGTATTGGAAGTACAGCTCCATATTTTGAGCGACATTATCTAGAAATCTGTCCTCCTCAAGAATATATAATGGATTAATAATTATTTTATAATATTATATAACTAATTTATAATATACATTACTAACAATAATAAAAATAATAATTGATCTTTATTTACTTCACATATTGTTTCATAAAAGAAAATGAAATCAGGTTAGAAGAATGAACAGAAATCAACATTTTAGCCATTTTGTTATCAACAGCTCCAATGAGGACATCTGTTAAATGCACTCATTTCTGAAAGTAGGCAAATAAGAATTTATTTTTGTGCGGTAATATTAAAGAAAAATACGAAAATCGAATTTTAAAAGGCATGAAACGTCGCAGTATGGCACTACAGTATTAGCCTTGATGTACCCAATGGGTCACTATCATTATTAAATGTAATTCAAGCCGCTATTATAATATTTTTTTTGCAGGCAAAGACCAGGGCCAGAATGTGAGAGAGAAGGCAAAGCAACTTGTCAACCTCCTGAAAGATGATGAAAGACTGAAGAATGAACGAGCTAGGGCGCTCAAGGCTAAGGAGCGCTTCGCTCAGAGCAGCAGCGGTTTTGGCAGCGATGGCGGTCTAGACACTCCGAGCAGTCCAAAGTTCCCTGCATTCAGGGGCGAATGGACCGCCAGCAGGGATTCTGGTAAGGATTTAGAAAAGGAATTATAAAATTCTCAGAATTCGGATTAGTAGGGTACAATCATTCAACATGAAAATGTTGGAAAGATCATCGAAGGGTTGATTAATGAAAGTATAACTGTAGTGATAGTACTAGCCTGAAGTTAAGCAGAAATCCACACAAATTTCGAATCCTTCGGTAAACTTAGTATATGCTTAATTATGATTTCTTGCAGCAGATTTACCACGTGACATCGAGATCGCAAGGCCCCAGACGGCGGGTGAGGAGGAACTCCAGCTCCAGCTGGCTCTGGCCATGTCGAGGGAAGAGGCAGAGCAGGAGGAACAGAAGAGGAAGTCTGACGATGTTCGGTTGCAGCTCGCGTTAAGTCAGAGCCAACAGGACTTCAAGTGAGTTTTATGAACTCAGTTTAAAATTAACGACATCCAAAGTTGAAATATTTTTATTATTGTGCATTTGGTGTAATTGATATTGTGAACATAATTGACCAGTAACACTAAAAAATTTATTGAATTCACTTGTTACAAAGCTGTTATCCAGCCACTTTTAAATGGACGTGTTTCATCATGTAAAGTCACCGTCATCTTTGAATTGTTCTTTTTTCTAGGACAACACAAGATCCTAAACCGAGTCACATGGTGGATCTCTTGGACGTAACTCTGGGGGAGAGTTCTGTACCTCCGGCAGTGGTAGATCCCTGGGGAATGCCTCAACCTCCAAGACCTCAGGTATGAGGGGACACCGTTTCTGTTTTGATAGATGATTTTTCGATTACATTTACTATATCGTCTTTTCTAGTCTCTTGACTTGAGCTGTTTCGATTTTTACTCTTCGGTAAGAAGAAAACGGTGGGAGATGCTTTGTCGTTGTAAATGCATTTTAACCAGTGCTAGAAGTATGCAATAAAAAGCGTTGTTGTTTTTAGGGTGGTATTAACCTATGGAAGTATATTCGAATAATGTAGAATATAAGTTTCTTTTGCTTTGATCTTTATTCAATTTTTGATCAGCACTTTTAAATAGGATAGTATGTCTAGATGTGAAGTATTAAGCGATCATGTTCCATCTTCTGATGATTTAAGTTTGAAACAAGATTGACCTCCCTAGATCCTAACAATTCAATTTCAAACCCATGTTGGATCCTAGCTTACACCTGCTCCGGTGCCTGGTGATATGAGTAATACACTCGAGTTTTACCCTAAATTTTTAAGTAAATTTATCTAAATTAAACATGACTCTAGCCAAAAAGTTCCCTATAGTTTTACATTAGTCGACCTTTCTGATAACTCTTCCAGGAGTCGTCGCCATGGAAGTCTGCCTCGCTGTCACCACCGTTGCACCAAGACCAGGTGGCCGTCGCACCGTCGTTGGCCGACCCGTGGGCGCCGCCGCCGTCGAAGCAACAGTCTAACCCTTGGGTGGGCCCCGGAGTCGCGGCAACGGTACAGGGCGGTGCCAAGCCTAATGACCCATGGTCGCCGACAAGCCAGAGCTCGACTGATCTCGACGAATTTGATGTCATCACGAACAGGAACAGGGACGAGACATTTGCGAGCGGATCGCCCGTTAAGAGTAATGGTGCTACTAATGATGGTTCCAGGTGAGAGTGAAAATTTTGTTTATTACAAAAGTGAGAGGAAAAAAGGGGCATTATGTGTAGAGAATAAAAGGACAGGCATAGAGAATAATAAGGGAGGCCATGCTTGTTCCAATAAGCAGAAACGTGGGTCATGGCATAGTATTCATGAGGAGAAGATTAAGTAGAAGGCTCATTAACTCATGTGGCTATAAACAAAACATTTACGGGAACACTAAACTGGTCGTTGTGTTTGTGTTATTATAATTGTTCATTCTTTTGTAATGGTGTGATAGATAATCCCTTTTCAATGATTACTTGATTGAAAATCCTAATTACTTAAATTTGTATATAGCATTCTATAGCAATTCATATCTTAAGGTTAACAACATTGGAGTAGCTGCACAGCTCATTGCGTCTCTGAAAATAATATTACACCTTTATGTTTGTATAAAACGATAGTTTTATATGTAATATATTTATAATATAATAATCTGCCATTATGGTTTAGTTGGTGAATGGCACGAATTATTTTATTATGAATGGATTTTTATTTATCGTAACTTGAAGTTGACTGACGTTCCTGTTTTGTTTTAGCAATGATCCATTTGAACTGAATCTACTAGGTGATGCTCTGCCTTCTACGAAAATCGATACATCAACAGCAAAGAAAACCCCATTGAGCTTTTTGGGAGAGAACTCGGCTCTCGTTAATTTAGATAATCTTGTTACTACTACTGGTAGGTATCAAGGATTACAATGTATTACACCAAAATGTTAAAGATCAAATCTGAACTTCAACATCTGTTGACTGGAAAAGAAAAATCGAAATCAATTTGAGGTTGGTTAAACAAACCTTTAACTCTGATAGGGAGTTTTTAGACGTCTCAACTAGATTGATGATAATCAGTTCGAAAATGCTTTTGTTTCATTACAGTAAAGGACTCGAATGGATTTAGGGTGATTTCTACTGTCAGATCCTTAATTTCCATTGTTCGAATTGGGCTGCGAAATAATTCTTAACTTGTTTTGGTTCGGTCAAAAGTTGAGTTCGTTTTCTGTTGTGAAACCCGTTGTTATTCCCATTGGTCCTGAAACGGTTTGTAACTTCTTTTGGTTTGGGTTTAGTTAAAACCTGAGTTTCCCATCGATACATAAAATCTATCTGTGCGGTTTCCAGCGAAACCAACGAATCCCACGCTTGCGGCGAACCCTTTCTCGCCGGAGGCTGTAGCTGTCCCTAACCCGCCGAGGCCCGTCTTCAACACGCCTCCGCCGAAACCATCGATCAACGAAATGAAGCAACAACAGTTCGCCCCCTTCACTGCCTCGGCCTCCGCGGCGGCGGCCCCCGTCTTCCCGACCGCCCCCCATCAGAGTTTCAACGCGTTCAGCACAAACGGTACTGCTGTGTCAGACCCGTGGACCCCGTTGGCGTCCGCCCAGCAGACAAACACAAACGAGACTAACAACAACCCGTGGATGAAGAATACCAATGAGGCGGCGAACCCCTTCTTGTCTTAACGTATGTTTGGGGTGAGTTATCATGGGCATTTGAAGTACAAAGGTATAGAATATATCTATAGTTATTGTTAGGGACTGTGATAAAAGTTTGAAACATATGACAGCAACACAATCAATAGTAACTTATTACCACATTTAATAAAGTGCCTAATGCTTATAAGATCGTCTTATTGGAACAAATGATTTCATTGAAGCGTCCTTGTAGGTAAAATCAAAGACAATAAAGGTTATAGACGGCTCGTGGGAGAAAATAGCGTTATTTTGACTGAGGGCCACGCGATGGCACTACTGGTTGTCGAAGGCAAATCAGTTATCGTTATAATATTCTCGCAGCACCGTCAGACACTTCGAATGTTACAAATTGACTGCAGTGTTTCACGATTTACATTTTACGACATCGTGTACGGTCTGCTTGTTTCCATCTTTTCTCCTAACTTTGTCGGTGTCGGCAGCCTAATTAAAGTCAAAGGTTACAGGCGGCCGCCTTTATAGTAATAGCATAGTCGGGAAACCGGGTTTGTTTTGAAGGCGGGAATTTTTGTCATGTGAAAAAAATACAATATTTTTAAGGCAGGTTGGGTTGGCGTTTTCCTTCGTACATATTAAAGAATAAATAAATCGGATGTTCTATTAAATGTTTAATTTATTAATGAATATACTATTTAATCTTAGAATGATATTGGCCACCTAGGTTTTAACGCGAAATAATATGTACTTACTTTTAATTTTAATCTCGTTATAATAACTTTCGTTATAATAACTTATTCAAGTAGTGTACCAAATTTTAGCCAGCCAGACCCTTTGAAGACCCTTTGCAGTTAAATAAAATCGTTTTTAAAAATAGAAGAATACATCGGAAAAACATCGCAAAAAAATTTCGATGTTATCTAATAATATTGAATAAATAAACATCGATATAAACATCGAACATCGAAATTAAAAATACATTGTGCGCATCACTTACAGGAGTGGTCCAAGTTTCAATAAATTTTTTCTGGTTCATGTCCAGGTCTTGTTCAATATTATTTTAGCCAAATCCGTTTATTTAGTAACAAACAAACACACACACTTACGGGTGTTTTTCGACGTTATTGTCAATTAACTCGTCGTACGAGTTTCTAATCTTGACAGTTGGAAAGCTAGATAACCCATGAAAAAAAAATGCTCTACAAGCAATAAAAATCGAGTTAGCGTTATAAAAAATGACCCATTTTTTATACTAAAAAATGGGGGTGTTATAAGTTATGGATCCCCGGAAATTAAAAACCAACAAACTATTGGCTCTTACGTATGGTTTGCAATATGTTTGGAGTCCCTTGAACCCCCCAAATCGTATTCCGGCTATTTAACAAATAAAACCGCCGGGATAAACAAATTAACATAATATCTCAGCAACAAATTAACTTACAGAGTCTGGCGATTCGCCATTCGTTTTATTATTGAGAGAGAGCTACCTTTTATAACTATATTAACAAGAAAAAATACTTTTTTCTTATTTATTCTTAATATATTCTTATTTATTTATCTTATTTATTCTTTTTATAAATAAATATTTATAATATTCGTAACAATGAAATTGTAAAATATACTAATTTTATACAAAATTTAAAAAACAAAGACTGCTGCAAAAAATTAGCATTTAAATTGTAAAAAAATGTGATCATTGTATGTATTGAATTTATCCGTGATTTTCTAGGACGATGAAAAAATATTAACAAAAGGAGGTTGTCCAAGGACTCAAAGTTGGCCATGATAAGTCAAAGGAAGGAAAATTTATATGTCTTGCCAACACTTTTTTATACAAAAAGCAACCGGTTTCGACCTACTGTGAGGTCATCTTCAGGCGTACTAAAAAGAAACAAGAAACCACACTCAGCCAACACAACCGTAAAGTATCTCAAAATATCTTAAAATAACTTAAAATTTCTTAAAATGAAAAATGAAAATTGAAAAGACTTTACGGTTGTGTTGGCTGAGTGTGGTTTCTTGTTTCTTTTTAGTACGCCTGAAGATTACCTCACAGTAGGTCGAAACCGGTTGCGTTTTGTATAATAAAGTGTTGGCAAGACATAGAAGTTTTCCTTCCTTTGAAAAAATATTAATTTTAAAATAGTAATTATAAAACACAAAAATAATTGTATCGAATTTTTCAATTTTCCACGGCGATAAAAATAGGTTAGATGTTAATATTTCGTCGAGTTACAACAGAATAAAAAAATGAAGGTTCTAGGTTGCCTAGAAGCCGAGATATCGAAAAAAAAATATAGCGCGTCCAACTACGACATCGTGGGCCTGGGCGAAAACCTTAACATTAAAGGGCTACAACTTTTTTCAAGGTGCCTAAACCTTGATAGGTTCAAAACCTATAAATCCTCTAATAAAATTTAGGTCTTTATTTAAAATTGGTGAAAATTTCGGCTTTTAATATTTATAAAGATGATTTTTTTAAAAAAATGTTGCTATCTCGGCTTCCATTCGCCGTAGAACCTTTTTTTTTTAAATGAAAGAGTTTTTTTACCACCTTTTAATGCAATTTATTAAAAACGTGTGTAACAATAGATAAAAAAGTTATTCAATTTGTTTATAAGCAAAAAATTAGACCCTTTTTAAAATGATTTTTTTAACAACAATTTCATTAAAAATAAGTTGTTTTTCAAACTTAACTTATAGTTCGGCATTCAAGCAAACTATTCCACTTTATTAAATATCTCTAGGATTGTAGCCTGGGCCAGCTTAATTGTTTAAACATTGAGTCTCTGGGATAAACAAATAAGATATCTCGTAAACTAATAAACCGATCTGGCTGAAATTTTTCACACTTATAAAGACCCATAAAGGCTTCATAACTCGTGTATTACATTTCACTTATCACTATTATTGCAAGAGTTATTAGCATTTATAAAATAATAAAAAAATTGATGGTTTTTTGCTAATAACTCAATTGTTTATTTATCGATTTTAATTTGTAAAGAACCAAATTAACCGTCTGTTTATTCTCTACAACTTTCCTATGGACCACTTTTCTCGAAAATGCAACCGGAAAATTCTTTGAGGAAAATTCGATTTTCACACCTTACCCCATTGTTTATAAAAAACAGGGAAATTCTAGCTGTATATGGTCATACAGTGCTCTTTCTATAGTCTGTCCTACCATTTAAAACTTTCCGATATCTGTAGAACAAAACGCAGTGAAAGCTATATGATTTTTCAGTATGTATAGCCTGGGCTAGAAAAACCGCAAACCACTTGAAGAGTCAAAATTATACACACGGTATATCTCTTGATAGACTGTACACTTATATTGAAAATAGATATTGAAGTGAAAAGTCCGCACTTAGAATAATTAAAGACTGGAAATTTCAAACGTGCTAAGTGCCAATTTTCCCAAAATTCGTTTTTTTCCTTAGAAATGACCTATGTGCCATCGGCAATATCCTATAAAGCGAGCTCAGTGCCAAGACCAACCTGAACAGTTCATCTCCCGCTTAAAAATGGCGCCTGTTGTAAGCCCACATGTCGATCGCGTGGTAAGTGCCACCAGTCATTTGTACTGTTTCCAAGACGTGCTCATTTTTTCCAACCTGGTTTTCATTGATTGTACGATAAAATGGAAAGAGAACGACGTAAAAGTGGTACCGGGTCGTTTGTCTCTGAACAAAGAAAAGCGGAAATTGCTGAAAACGGTTAGGTTGTAACAACCTAGCTGATCTGGGTATTTCTTACATGTGTTTATGGGATGAAAGTAGAGCTGGAAGAGGCGGTAATGAAATATCATCATAATGTAAATTCAAATAATATATGTAATAAGAAAAAAATAACCATATGGAGTGATAACTGTGCCTCGCAAAATAAAAATCGTATGATTCACTAGTAGACCAAGAGCTGGGGACGAGATTTCAACATCATCAGTAATATGGAATTCGTAAACAGTAATAAACTCTATTACCATCAGTTATTAAAGTTCCGAGCAGGCGGACAGATTACTTGTGGCGGAGGGTAGTTATAAGGGGTAAAAGTGGTTAATTTTTCGGAAAAATTTCGGCATCGATAATACGCTTGAAAATGTATCTAATGATAGGTCGTACCATAACTTAACGAAATTCTGAGCGGCGGACACGTGAGTGGGTGCAAAGAGGGTGGCGGACAAGGGTGAAGGGGGTGAAAAGGCGGAGAGGTAGGCACGAAATTTCAACATCATCAGTAATGTGGAATTCGTAAACAGGAATAAACTTTATTACCATCAGTTATTAAAGTTCCGAGCAGGCGGACTGATTACTTGGGGCGGAGGTTAGATATAAAGTGTGAAAATGGTTAGTTGGTCGGGGAAATTTCGGCATCGATAATACGCTTGATAATGTATGTAATGATAGATCGTATCATAAAAAAACGAATTTTGAGCCTTTTCACCCCCGTCACCCATGTCCGCCACCCCCTTTACACCCGCTCATGTGTCTGCCGCACAGATTTCCGTTTAGTTATGGTAAAACCTATTATTACAAAAAAAAT
The DNA here is from genome assembly GCA_946251905.1 of Cryptocephalus moraei. NCBI lineage: Eukaryota > Metazoa > Arthropoda > Insecta > Coleoptera > Chrysomelidae > Cryptocephalus > Cryptocephalus moraei. The sequence continues at coordinate 87,043 of OX276466.1, read as the reverse complement.
TCAAGCGTATTATCAATGCAGAAATTTTCCAAAAAAAAATATCAAATTTCACCCCTTATAACTACCCTTAGCCCCAAGTAATCTGTCCGCCTGCTCGGAACTTTAATAACTGATGGTAATAGAGTTTATTCCTGTTTACGAATTCCATATTACTGATGACGATGACGTTGAAATTTCGACTCAAGCTCCCCGCGTTTTCACCCCCTTTACCCATGTCCGCCGCCCCCTTTGCACCTACTCATATGTGCGCCGCTTGGAATTCCGTTTAGGTATGGTAGGACCTATCATTAGATACATTTTTAAGCTTATTTTCGATGCCGAAATTTCCCCGAAATATTAACCACTTTCACCCCTTATAACTACCCTCCACAACAAGTAAGCTGTCCGCCTGCTCGGAACTTTAATAACTGATGGTAATAGAGTTTATTACTGTTTACGAATTCCATATTATTGATGACGATGACGTCGAAATTTCGGCTCTAGCTCTCCGCGTTTTCACCCCCTTTACCCTTGTCCGCCGCCCCCTTTGCACCTACTTATGTGTCCGCCGCTTGGAACTTCGTTTAAGTATGGTAAGACCTATCATTACATACATTTTTAAGCTTATTATCGATGCCGAAATTTCCCCTAAAAATTAATCACTTTCACCCCTTATAACTACCCTCCGCAACAAGTAAGCTGTCCGCCTGCTCGGAACTTCAATAACTGATGGTAATAGAGTTTATTCCTGTTTACGAATTCCATATTACTGATGATGTTGAAATCTCGTCCCCAGCTCTTGGTCTATAGGTTTATATGAATGTATAGACCACAAGTTTTTAGTTAGTGGGCACAGTTTTTTGCAGTGCGATCGTAATTTTGCGCTCATTGAAAAGCGCAAAAGAGTATGTAAACCTATGGTTGCAGCTGATTGGCACTCTATTATCGAAAGCAGTACACACACTGGAAAATTTCGAGTAGTAGATAATATTCAAGCGGCGAGGATTCTGTGTTAAACTTAAAAGCAGTCCAGATTAGCAAAACTACACATATTCGAATTGATGCTAGATATCCAAGAATGTTGTTATGTAAAGACAGTTTTTCTGAATTTTTAGATTTTCACAAATTTTCAATATTGAAGAAGGGTAAATCTATCCAAGATGTACAAAAAATTACACTGGAAGAATTGTCTCATAAAAGTCTCATAAGTGCCAACAAAAAAAAAAAAAAAACCATTTAGAAGCCCTGATTTCGTTTCTGGAAAAGCAGGAAAATAAAGATTTTCACAGTAATCTAATAAAATAAGTTTTTTTCTGGCCCTTAGCACTTTAGGTAATGATATGGCACTTAGCACGTTTCCCATTTGTTGTCCTAAAATATTTTTTTACATTAATAGTTTTTATTTTCGTGATCGCTTACCTTAACCTATGTATCGAGCGTACCTCACAATATGTATTTTATTTTTTCTGAAAAGATGTTTGTAAAAATAAAGTATTTAAAAAGTTTTTTGTAAATATCTCCATTTTTTATTTTTGGCACTTAGCACGTTTGAAATTTCCAGTCTTCAATTGTTTAAAATATCATAATGGCCGGAAATAAATTTTGATTCAATGCATTAAACCGTTAAAATCAATTATAGACATTTCTATTATAGCCCTTATTACCTAACTTTATCATCGATCTATTATGAATTAATGCTCATATTTATAGGACAATATTGCAAAGGGGCCTTTGATTTTACCTGACCGATTGTTTTGGATTCTTTATTAATCGATAGGGGGTGACCTACCGTTTGGAACGAGACTATTTTAATGCGATGAAATTGAACGGGCCGGTCCATCTTCTCAAATTGTAAATTGGATGACTCACACTCACCCGGTTACCTCTCTAAACCAGTAGGTCAGAAAAACCGAACAATTCAGTGCATTTTTCCTTATTTACGATATTACGAAAACTCAAGGCAACAGTGCCTTCGGGTCGTGCACCATCTCTTGGTGGATAGCAAAGGCTAACAGTTGAAATCGGTCGTGGAGCCAGGGTTTTGGGAGCCGGGCTCCTTTCCTATTCGCCTCCGTATTGCATTTGACGAGCCGTCTGTAACCTATATTGTCTTTGGTAAAATATAAACCTTGTTAGTTGTTTGGGTGGTGGTGAATACAACAAATGCTGATAGTAACAATGGTGAGCTGCTTGGTTTGCAGTTTCCAACCTTTTTACCTATTATGGTGTGCTTTGTTGTGTGTTATGATCGAATAGCAACACAATTTTGGGATGTCTGTTGGTTAATCAGTGGTGGTTAGTATCTAAGAAAACTGTCAAAGAACTAATTATCCTTCAAATTGTAATTACCAGGACAAAAGTGCAGGTAGTTTTTGAAACCTGTATTTGACATATTCTTATCATACAAATTAAAACACTTTATATTGTGACAAGACACTACTTACTTAAAAATGTATAATATGACTTTTAAATTCCATTATAATTTTGTGCATTTCAAGTCTGATTGGTGTAGTAATTTTCTTAGTTATTTTTTTCCGTAGGTGGGGTTCTCTCATTCTGAGCCGGATAAACAAGATTGGTGCAAATCATCGATAGTAAGCTTAATAACGTTTAAAATTTTTAATATGTATAAAAGTAAGTTGGTGACGAAAATGTCATGAAGGAAGGAAGGTTTTTAAAAATTTTTGTTAAACATGCCCTCGAAAGTACTATTTTTTATATGAAATGGAAGTATCTGCTTTGCTCTCGTATAAGGGAGGAAAGAGAACGATATAAAGCGATAGAGAAAAGAGAGAAGCGTTTTGTGATTTTTGGGTCTTTGCTCATGTTTTACTTTATAGATTTTTTATTATTGTATACACATATCCTTGGAACTATTATTATACATAACGTAATATATATACATATTTATATTTTATAAAAAAAAGAGAGTAGGAAAAAATACGAATATGACGTCCTTTACACATGTATACACACACACACACACACACACACACACACACACACACACACACACACACATACACACACACACGCTTACACATACTCATAAAGTATAGACTGAATCAGTTCTATTGTACCTAAAATGTGGACTAGAACGCCCATCAGTGTAAAACTGGAAATGTAATTAAACATATTCGTCAATTAAACGTTTCCTTTCGCAGAGTATTTGTTGTAATTATTATTATCATCATGGTCCAGTTTTTATTTCAATGATGTCAACGAAAGGAGAAAGAATTCATTAATATATTGTACTAATTTAATTTATTCCTGTATTACTTCTGAACTTCAGACAAACAATTGTAATTTATTTTATTATTTATGAAGAAAGTTATATTCGCAACATTTTAATAACTATTATATTTTAATAACAAATTGCAATATAGGTTTTATTGTAAAATATCTTTCGTGTATATAAAAAAATATGTTATTGCAGGTAGTTTGTAATTAATTTGTATATATAAATATTTAAATACTTACCATTTTATTTAGTTTCTAACAGAAAAAAAAATCCTGTACATAGTAGATTAGGTGAGGTTTATTTTATCGTTTAAGAGGGAACGACTAGAAAAGGGTATAATGGAATTCGTCTCCTATTAACCATAGCCTATTTATTTGCAAGTGATTTCAATAATATGCAATAAAATTCTTTGTTGAGGTTTAGTTGTGTTGTTTTGTAATATGGTAAAACAAGCTTTCTATCGCCTCCCCGACGATTATTTGTACTTATTGTTAACTACATTATTTATTATTACAGTACAAATTATGTATGAATAACTATTGTTGTTTTGTGTTACCCATACACTGGACCATTCTTAAATTTCCAGTCTAGACAGTCACAAAGTAATAAATTATGGCAAATGTATTGAATGTTACAATTGTACTTTTATATTTCTAAAACTGACTAGATACGTTATTGTAAAAATCGTCCAGTAGAAAAGGATCGATATATGGGATCTTTATAAGCTTTTATATATTTAATATACTCTTGTTGGTATAAAATATGAGTCGATTGTGTTGTATAAAAAATTTTATTGACATCTCTCCTTCGAACAAAGCTTAGTTCATCAGTTACAAAAAAGTTAAATGAAAAACCCAACAACACTTTTATTCAGTGGCATCGGTCCTTGAGACCCCAAATGGTTCGTCGACTGTCTCTGAACCGCAGTCCATGACGACAACTTCCTTCAATGGTCTGTCCTTATTGTCGGTGGCGCTGTCCTCGATCCTCCTGACGATGTTCATGCCGGACAGTATCTTACCGAAGACTACGTGGCGGCCATCGAGCCAGGCCGTCTGCTTTGTTGTTATGAAAAACTGTGAGCCATTTGTGTCCTTGCCAGCGTTTGCCATCGACAGCCAGCCAGCACCGTAATGCTTCAGCTTGAAGTTTTCATCCTCAAAGCGGTCGCCATAGATGCTGCGGCCTACAGTACAATATTTCAATGTTAATCAACAGGTAACGATAATAGTTGTTTTACACTATGGAAAACACGAGTATTTTGTACTACTTAACACTTATGACTCTTTAAACTAGATATTATAAATATTATTTTAAAAGCTTGATATTTTAATTTTGATCAGGTGACGATTACCTTTAGCAAATTGTGAAGTGTACATGGATGGTTCTAGATATTACGATAGTTGAACGTTATAAACTTAACATCTATTTTACAGCCATTAGCAAAGCTATGTTGCCTTTTAAGACCCTGCTGTTTGAGTCTCGTAGTAGTCATATATTGGTCTAAGCATATGTTTATAGAATAGAATTACAAAAACAACTTTGGTATCCTTTTTTTACTTTCTCATATGGGATACCCATATGATAAGAGGAAGTATTGTAATCGTGATGATTTTCGAATTTGAGATATTGACATTTCTGGACGTTTTGAGGTCCCCTGAGTTCGAAAAACATGTTTCTGGAAAATGTCGGTGTGTATGTGGACAACGTTTTTCCAGAAACTATAAATAGTGGAGAGTTGAAATTTTGTATGTAGGCTTGGTCTCGTGAAAACTCGAGACCACATAAATTTTATCAGAATCAGTTAAGGGCCAAAGGGCATTTTACTCGTAATTTATTGTTTTTTTTTTTTGGATTATCTCAAAAACTGGTTCAACGTTTTTTTTTAAACTTCGTACGTTTACTTTACTACTCAATCCTTATCGACTGCCGTTATCGTTATCTTGACTGATCTTCGGCGAAGGGCCCTTTATTTCTGTGAATTTTCAGTTTTTCTCAATTTTCTCCAAAACGGCTCCACTGATTCTCACCAAATTTTAGACTTGAACTGAACTAGCTAATAGCTACAAATTTTATTTGACACATATTTTTCTAAAACTTCTCTAAAGGGCACTTATAAATATTTTCAATTTTTCTATTTTTTTTAACAATGCTTTTAATGTTTTCATTAAACTTTATACCTTTATTAACATATTAAATGCATATATTTTTATTTCAAAAACATTTCCCATATAATATAATTGGAAGTTACGCAAAAAAAAATCGATACATCGCCATTTTTTGTAAATGTACCCCATGTATCAACTTATATACGTCATATTATATCTTAATCACTCGATTTTTCGTCATTTAACGTCATTTACCTTCACAGTTCATGGATATTAGGGTCCAAAGTTCATATAAACCGAACATCAAAGTATCGAGCAATAGAAAATATTTCTTGAATTTTTGAACGAATCTTCCAATATTGGACCTCCAGATGGTCTGGTATTTAATGAAAATGATCTGACTTCATCGGTGAGAAGTGAGCTTGAGATTCACATGAATATTCCAGACTTTTGACACTCCTTTTTCACGCTGAATGCACCATTTTAGGCTGCTTCGTCCATTTTTTGCCATTTTTCGCATGTTTGGACACTTGAAACCAAAATACACACGGAAAAGTTATAATAAGTCCCTCAAAGTACACTAAAAACCAAACATTTTGCGCTCCACTAAAAAAATCCAAAAATTTCCACTCGCGAGATAGAGCAAGTTTAAAAAAAAATTGGTATTTTGGGATTTCTCGCAAATGGAAATATTTTAGGGGAATTCTGAGGGCGGGAATGGATTCCTTGGAAAATTTTACATCCATTATAGGTACTCTGAAAATTTTCCAGCGTGCGATGTGTTTGCGGTAACGTTTTGGAGAAAATTTGTCATCGAAAACTGAAAACGCGAAAGAAACGAAAATTGGCCGTAAAAAACGCTACTAGTAATATTTTTGTCTGAAAATTTGGGATAAAACTTGTAGTCGAACCTACAATAGAATGAAATAGTTTTGGTTTGGAAAAAAAATTATGACGCACCAACCTCACGACAGTTGACATGGAATCGTCCACATTATTCTTAAGAATTTTTAATTTGTACAATTTTGTTTAAAATTGTTTTGGTCATTTATACCAAATCTCATAACTTAAGTTAGCTGTGTAATGCCTATACCTTTCATTTGAAACATTTTTATCTAAAATTGCCCTAAAATAAATTTATTTATTGTTTCGATGTAGTTACTAGTTGCATTCAAAAATATTTTTCAGAAATTTTTGTCATTTAAACATCCAAAAGAAATATTTACTAACAAGAGAAAATGTTAATAGTATTTTGTCCAGCCATATGAGAAAGTCTTACGATGTTACACATCCCCATTTTTTCTGGATATAATTATGGAAAAATATCTTTCCCTTCTCTTATCTAGACTTGAAGAGAAGTTTTCTAAAATTGTTGATTAACATTTAATCTCTTAAGTACTGTGATAAGAATAACATTGATTTGATAACACAGTTCCTCAATAACAATCCAAGTCAGATAATAATAATGGGCAGCATATGTTAGTTACTTCATTGCACTTGGAGCAGTCTAATTGAACTGTAAAACATTTTACCGTTTTCATTAAAAATGTATAGTACATGACTGGTAAGATAAAAATATTCTGTTTAACAGAATTCTTAAAAAAAAAATGGTTAGTATTACCTCCGGTACCATCCCCTTTGGTGAAGTCCCCGCCTTGTATCATGAAGTCTTTGATAACCCTGTGGAACACGCTACCCTTGTAGCCCTCGCCTTTGGGTTTCTCGCATAATTCCTTGAAATTTTTTACCGTTTTCGGCACGGTCTTGCCAAACAACCCGATGGTTATCCTGCCGGCCTTCTCATCGCCTATGGAGATATCAAACCATACCTGAGGGACGGAAATTACATATTTCAAATAGTGATGGTGGCGAATCTTTCTTTTTTAAGTAACGTAAAAATTGCAATGAGAGAGGACCTGATGACAATCATATCTGAATCAGGGATCCATTGGAAACGCCCCTATGTATTGCTCAATGGTTTCTTCGAACAAACTATTAAGTTTAAATCCACATGTCTTGACTACGATACGTATAACTCTGCCGAAACTTCCAGAGCTCATTTTCATATTGCGTCCAAACGTACAGGACTTAACTCGCATCGGTTCAAGGTGTCTTAAGGGAGGCACCCTTTGAACGCTCCAGTTTTTAAAATTACGGTATTTGTTAGAAATCGAGAACTGTTGACAAATATCAACATACACGTAGGTTTACATTTAGGGCTTCTTACCTTGTCTGTGACTTTGGGCCCCTTCTTGGCGTCCTCGTCGCCGCAGACAAAGACCGCTGCGAAGACCAAGAGAACAAAGGAGGTATACAAAATGTACTTCGACATGCTTTGTTTACGTGTTACGGAGATATAATAGCAATAGACTCGCCAAAAAGTGTTTTTTACGTGCCTCTGCTGACGACAATGTCAAGGAACTCACTTGAGTTTGACACTCCTCACCTCACTCCTCTCCTCTCGTCCTCGTCATCTCCAGACAAATCGCAGAAACGGCGTTGTCAGATCTAAAATAGCTATAACAGTAAATTTTAAAATTCGAGGCTAAAAGCTCAGGTATCAGATTATATCTACAATTTGTTTTATGTCATGATTTGCTTTAGTTGTTTAACGTTTCTATTCGTCATTGTTTATTAATAATGCATAGCGAAAAGGTTGGTAAAATAAGTTTAAATAAAAATTTATCGATTCCTTAAATTGTCGCCGATAAATTCGATTTAATTAACTATGATAATGATAATGAATGACATAACGAACACTTTGTATGTGTACTCTAAAGACACGTAATCTAATAACGTGTTAGGTAGAGAAACATTTTAAACTCAATATGACTTATTGAAAAATCGGTAAACCTGGCAACTCGGATTGAAGATGATCAGATTTAGTATTGAGACGGGGGCTAGAGAGAAACCAATGGGATGGGAGTGGGTATATGGGTTCTTGGCCAATTGGAGGGCGCCACGGTCCGCAGATTTAATTTAAATTAAATCCCGTTGTTTCATTAATTTTTGTTAAACAATTAACCCGCCGTTACACGCGCCTTTTATTTTAACGTAGTTACACGTTAACGTAGTTACACCGAATTGAGCTTTAACAGCTCAATTCGAACTTTGTTGAAAATTACGGTTAGCTCATAATAATATCGTGTATCACAAGTTATTACTCACGTGGTTATACTAACATGCGCAAGTTTCTTACTACTAAGCACTACTAATCCGAATTTAAATTTGGCGCTGTTTTCGTTCTCGCTATGACGGTCCTCGAAGTATTGTTAGGTGCCTAACGGCACAGCTGGGCACAGCCTAACCACCGTACCAATACCACGTCCGTCACGTCATTTGGTCATTTTGAACTTGGTACGATTGGTAAAAATAATCTCGTTTCTCGGTGACGGCGGTGGTGGACGTGGTGGACAAACACCGTTACGGCATTAGTACCAATCGTACCATTCGTACCAAATACCAAGTTCAAAATTACGTGACTCCATTTCACATAAGATAAGAAGGACCGTGGCCTTGAGTTCCATGCAGGCCGCATCTCCGTCACGAAGTCGCCCGATCGGCATCTGGACAGTAGCGGTCCGAGTAGTAATCTTATTAGGGGATGATATTAATTCGTGTATTGTTAGTTGCCTATGTTGTGTAAACAACAAGAATAATTTAATCTAAATAATTTCGCTTTAGTCAAAATACACAATGCACAACGTACAAAACTGTAATAATAATAAAAAAAAAACTATAAAACGTGTCGCGGGACACGCGTTAGGAAATGTAGTTCCTTTTAATTAACAACCAAATTTTTGAAAAAAAAAAATGGAATTGAATATTTAAAGTGAAGTTTGAAGTGGTAAATTTTACTTTTGAGAATCTTTCGTTTCTTTTGGCTTTTAGCTTAATGCAATCCAACTATTGCTACCGACAGGGCTCTGAGAAGAACCTGTACCAGCTAAATGTAATGTTGCTGGACAATAAAGGCGTGTTAATTACCTCACTTCAGCAAAAGCATGTAAAATTTTACCTATAAATGCAATGGAACCGTGCCTCTGTGAGATATGTAAGGTTGTTATTCGCTTATGAGCATTTCTACGTTTATTTTACCTAAACGAAACATTTGTTTAAAATGCTGCTCTAGAATCTCAGAGGAATTCATCACGTCTCGCAGATTTTTTTTTTTATAATTCTTGTCCTGTTCCTAAAATAAACTATTTGTGACGCACTGAAAACATGTGAAAAGATTACAGAAATATATGCCATTTTTGCGCTATTAAACATTGATCAATTTTGAACATTTTTTTTAACCTAACATTTTCGTGAAAACGTATCGATTGTCTGATAACTCAAAAACTGTCTACACAATTCATGTTTTTATTTATATTGCAACGTTTTACATGAATTATCTCTTCTCGTTTTCTTCCACTACGATTTTTTGAGTGTTTACAGACAGACAGAATGCTTCCTATGTAACTATTTACGATATATCGTATTCTAAGAAGTTACGAGAAACCGATAGTGTTCAGAATTGCATTTATGCTTACGAGGCTTACAGATTTGACTACTATCGCTACAGATGTGTTCAGAATCGCAGCATCGCAGCATAAGTCTGAAGCCTATGAGTCACTGCTTGGTACACGAGGCTTCGTACTTTCATATTCGTACACGACAGCACGAGAGCAGTGACAAAGACAGCGAACGACTCAAGATGTCAAGATAGCTACGGGCTACGGGCTACGGGCTACGGTGACTGTACTACAAACAGTGGCGGAGTGGCGACAAGCTCGTCCATCCGCCATTAAGAGGCAAAATTTTTGGCTCGGGAATTCAAAATTCAGGAAATTCAAATGTTTTTTTAAATTCGATTACTTTTGAGGCATTTTAATGAAATATGATATTTTAATTAGGTGTTTTATGAGAATGCCGAGTACCTGCGATAAAAAAAATCGCTGTTATATGAGCGACAATTATGCCCGTGGTACATACAACTTTTTATTTTATTTTGCTTTATAAAAAATCAAATAAATATTCGTCTCCGCCTGTGGTCTCCGCACATCCTCTTAAAATAGTATGTAGCATGAACATCGAAAATGAAATTGGTACTTGGTACGTATCTCAGTAGTTTAGTGGTCAGAGCTACAAATACCTTTTTCGATATCTCTTACATTTGTTACGCATATCTTCTATGATTTAATTCGGGAATTTTTCATCATCTTAAATATACTGGGACGACCCCCACACTCCTTAGTCAAAATAGTTGGACCTGCCTTACAAAAAGATGTAACTAAAAATCCATTATCTCCAGAATTCTTTTCCATGTGTTTCACGCTCCCAAGCTAATGCTAAATTACGGCAGAGTTCAGTTTTACGAAATTTCAAGGTTACGGCATTAAGGGAGTTACGACTAATACTAAATTAGAGACTGTGTAAACAGCCACGTCTATTTCTAGGTAAGTCAACTTTTAAGTTACGACTACTATTCTACTAATGTTGCTTTAAATAAAAGCTGTATAAATCCACCTTTAATAACGCAAAAACGTTACAACTCAAATCCAAAACAATGTAAACAAAGAAAATTTACCTCATAATGGCGGCCGTATACCACGTGACTAGTCTGGCCAATAAAAATCGAGACATTGATTGTCGCCACTGTTCGTAGCACACGCACAGTCACTGTAAAGATAGCGAGCGGCTCGGCAGCGTTCGTAGCGGCTCGGCAGCGTTCGCTCCGGTAACGCATTCCATTTAACGGTCAGATTTTTTTGCTGCGCGACCACCCTCGCTCCCAAACCCCTGGCGTAAGGAACTAAAGTTCCAACAAACGACCGTTACGTTACGTTAGATACGCGAACGCCGGGCGACAATGCCGAAAAACATGCCAACGCGCCTACGCTAAACCTTCACCCTCCCGCCACTGCTTATACACGAATTACATGAAACTATGGAAACCGAACATAGCCGACGGAATATGTCGCCCCGTGTAACTCTAGCCCACGGTTCTTCTTATGTGAAATGGGGTCTACGAATAATCTCGTTTTCTCGGTGACGGCAGTGGTGGACAAACGCCGTAACGAACGCATATAAATATGTGGACTAACGACTAACGACACATCGGCGACTCGAGTCGCGAACTCGCGAACGCTTTCTACGCGCCTCGTGCACAGAGGTAAAAGTATGGGTCTATGGGTAAAAGGTTTCGTGAGGCACGGGACGGGACCGACGATCTCTGTTTCGTGTTCCGTGAAGGGTGTTCTCGAGAACCGAACCGAATGAATGGAGAATTTAATGCGCCCGCCGTACGCACATGTCACCACGGAGATAAGGGACACGTCTGTCTTTGCGTGAACGGTTCCCGCGCACGCCGTCGACCGTCGAGCGACTGCTCTCCGTGTCAAACCGAGCGAGACAGAGAGAGACAGATAGAGAGAGGGCCGCCATGTTGGCTTCCATCCCAACGCGCTCGACATGGAAAGTTCCCGTCGCGTTCTAAGAGATTCGTGACTGAGTGCGTGCGAACGGAGGCGATGGGGACGCGCTAGGGCTTCTCGAGAGGCGTTCGCTGCCCGTCGGGGACGCGCCGCTCAGCGGGAACGGCCCTATTAGCATATATAGATATATACATATATATATAAGTACGGATGTCTGTATGTGAGCGGTGCGCGTCCGTCGTTGTCGTCGTGTGTGTGCGTGCTGCCGCCTGCTCCTGTCAACGACGGGACCATGTCGAAGTTATCGTTCAGGGCGAGGGCCCTCGACGCCGGCAAACCCATGCCGATCTACTTGGCGGAGGAGCTGCCCGACCTGCCGGACTTCTCGGCCATCAACAGGGCCGTGCCCCAGATGCCGTCCGGGATGCAGAAAGAGGAAGAATGCGTAAGTGAGCGCGACAGACGGCCGCGCGACGTCGCAGCCGCCATCTTGACGTACGCGCTCCCATGCGCTTACGTACCAGGCGACGTACGTTCCGAGGGGAATTGTCACTTCTCCGTCGGGCTCCGGGGCCGGGAATTCCCGCATTCCCGCCTGGAATTTCGGCCTCGGGGGGACGCCGACGTGTCCTCGCGCTGTCACTCCGTATTTACGCGACTCGGACAAAAACATACGTGTTTACTAATACGTCTCTCGTATCAAAACAATATAAGCTCCAGCTGAAAACTCGACGGGAAAACCTTCTTAAACGATTCTCTCGTCAACCTTTCTACGGGCTTACTCTTCCGAAATGACCGTCCAAACAGATCCTTTGGGAATTTCCCTCTACGAATTTGCTAAACACTCCTTTTTCACCTCACTCTACACGACTAATTTATTGATAAACGCTGACTGTTTATCACCTAGTCTCTTCAAGGATTGGTTGCGGTCTGACAGCCATAGTTAAGGCCAAAGTTGCTAACAAATTTGAAATAAAATCACTTTACACCTCCTCCGCTCTTATAAGGAAAATTCTCAGAATGATATACCAGTGGCAGTTATATATGACTGTCTTTCGAAGCACTTCGCTCAAAAGTTACGTCGCAAACAGGTTCTTTAGGAATTTTTCTTGGGTTTCATTCACATCGGTTAACTTACCCACAAATACTTTTTGGTTAACCATCCAGGTAGTACTATTCCACAGTTTCGAAGGGTTCGTTGATGGGTCACATTTATTATCACACTTGGACACACTTCGGGCCTGTAGCCCATTGCTTTTATATTTAGTCCGTTGACTGTCACACTTTCTAGGGGTTGTGTTACATGGAAAAATTACGAGAGAATGTTACACTTTGAAGACCTAAAATTGTTTAGCTATCACACCCAGGTCTGAAGATGTTACACAAAGTGTAATGTTTATAACTATATTAAATTGATATATAAACATTTATTCACCAGTGTAAAACACTCGAAAACATCGATTGTTACAGTTTCAGTGGGCCCTCACAGACATTATAATCCAAGAATTGGTTACGCTGAAATTGTACCATTTGAAATTGCTGTAAGGTGAAATACAAATATTGATTTGTATTAGGTACTTGATTGAAATATTGATTGTGTAATTATCAATAAAAATGCATTTCAAGATGTTTTTAGTCTCCACAGACCTAACAATCTGCAAATCATTTAAGCTATAATCCATTATTTGTAATTGTTATTTCAATACCTCTTAATAGGATAGAATCTTAATGATTGGCCTAACCCAACTTAACATAACATAAAAAATTTGAAAGTTTGCCTCGCTCAATGTCTTTAAAGATTTTTCAAACGTGTTTCACCTATATCTTGTTTTCTCCTCTTATAAAAAAATATCGTCATTGGTTTACTTTTACATCAAGAACACATTTTCAATCTTATGTACAATACCTAGTCATTTTTAAACAAACAATAACCCCTAGCTGCTGAAAATCAGGAGTATACATTAAGTATCATTGAATCATTGAAATTTTTTCGAAGGTTCTGCATATGTTCAATTTGCAGTCCGAATATAATTAAGTATAGTGATCTGTCTCTTGGGAAAGGTGTCGGACTACTGATATGATCAGATATTTAGAGGAATTCATAATGGAAAGGAACATACTGCTCAATGCCAAAATTAATAAATGTCGGAATGGTTTCTATGTTTGTTCTATGTCTTTTCAATTAAAATTATATCTAGCATATTACTTCACATTTAAAAATCAAAATATGTGAATTGATACAGACAATCTGACTGTACGAGATGTGGCCCCACTAAATTTGAGTACAGTCTGAGTCCATTTTTATCACGACACAAAGAATACCTTAGAGATCTCCCTCTCCTCAAATCAGCCTCCTTACACTCCCTTGGACCTTTAATTCGCAGCTATAACACCCCCAGTTCAGAACATTTGTGTTTACTGATATTCTTCAACAAAACAATATTCACTATAGAAACCTGAAAATTCCTTAGATACAGAAAAGGGAGGCTTATTCATAGGAAATGGAGCTTTTGTCTTGGATCTACATGATAATGTTTAGCTCAAACTATCAGATGGTGTCGCTGAAAACCTGTATAAGAAACCCCGTAACAAGGAGAATGTGTGGTGTTTATAACTGTTATATGTTGACCTTTGAAAAAGTGCATATAAGTATCCTCTACCCATAATCTACTCTCTAATATGATTTTTATAAACGAGAGAGTAATCTAAATAGACAATAAATTGTTCTAACATGTTTTTTTTCTTTTTCCAATATTCTGCAGGAGCATCACCTCCAACGGGCGATCGTTGCTGGCCTCATCATACCCACCCCGGAGGTATCGGAACTGTCCAACAGGGACTTCTACGAGAAGATCTACCCTTCGAATTACAAGCAACCCCGACAACTTATACATATGCAACGTAATTAACAATTTTACAGAATGTGTTTAGTAGTATAAATGAATTTGTTTAATGGAAGTGTAACAATCAGTGGTCGAACACTTTGGATATATCCTTGTAGAAAGTATATGTTTCATTTATGTAGTTACATGTTCAGGTAGACAAATCTGACATATTCAAAAGGAAAGTAAAAATATGAAGTAAACATCACACTTTTAAAATTATATAGAGTTAATCAAGTCCCCACCTGAAGATGTAGTAACTACAAAATGTTATGAAACCTGTTATCATAGGCTGAAATATAACTCTACCATAATTGAATTACCTCACGTTTGGAAATAGTATTTCACCTAAGTAATAGTCAAACGAATGTAAAATAATTTCTAGTCTTCACATGAACTCCATTCAACATATTACTAAATTATTAGTAAGTGTTCCCATTTAACTCTCTCTTTTTCTGTTGTCCAGCTTTTACGATGGAACAGGATATCCCAGACTATGACATGGACTCTGACGATGAGAGGTGGCTCCAGTCGCAAACCCAGAAGTTGGACCTCAGCCCGATGAAGTTCGAGGAGATGATGGACCGCCTGGAGAAGAGCAGCGGTCAGACCGTCGTCACCCTAAACGAGGCGAAAGCGTTACTCAAAGAAGACGATGACCTCATCATAGCAGTATTCGATTATTGGCTGAATAAACGGTTGAAGACTGTAAGAGTTTGGAATAAAATCAGGAGTAGCTAGTCCGTTGGGTATAGGTGTGTGGTATGCTATCCACCGGCCTATTCACTATGAGGTCCCTGACAAGTTTTTTTAAGAATCCATATTGTACTAGTTGTTTAATTATATATGTTTACAAATTTTGTTTGTTGAAAAAGTGTAAAAACACAAATTAGATTTTTGATTGGTAAGTTTTTCCCCTAGGCTGATCGATACAATTTTTGTTTTTATAATTTTCAAATGTTCTTGTAGTCATCAGAAATGAATATTTTGTTAATGTGAAAGATCCTACATGTAATATCACAAGTGGACGACTAATATCCTTATTATTCAGCTATACAAGTTAGTGATTTGATGTGCCTCCTTTAGTATAACCGCAATTGAACGTTTTATTGAAAATACTCCCTGCATACCCCTTATAGGCTGAATTTTTAAGGATTATTAACCTTTATTTTGTAGGAGTAGGATGGTAATTCAAGAATGAAAGAAAGATTGCCATTATGGAACTCATTCAATATTCTGACTAAGCGAAGTAGGGAGATAAATTTACCAATTTTGATGTTCAGTTGTAAAAAAATACATATAGACTTTTTGCAAAAAGACATTTCGATAGGTAGATAGCGTACTGTGGCGGCACCATGTATCAGGTGATGATTTCATAAACCTTTTTGTTGTGAATGTGGAAACAAATTTCTCAAGTGAACAGGTAGTGTAGTATGTCTTACCACAACAGAAGGCCTATGAAACCGTTATTGATGTTATTTGTTTATTATGTTAATTATCCATGGCACCTCTGATACTGCATATTGAAATTCATCGTTTTGTCCAGTCGTCCTTGTGATGCAAACTCTGGTATCTTATTACAAAGCTAAGGATAAGGAGTGAGAGTACCAGTTAAGCTTTTTAGTATGATAAATCACCATTGAGGTTAATTAAAAAAATTAATTGATTTAATTTCCATCTGTCTCCTTTTCCTCTAGCAACATCCGCTGATCCTCAGCGTGAAGACGGAGCACAGATCGGGCACGGCCGCGAACAACCCGTACCTCGCGTTCCGTCGTCGTACGGAGAAGATGCAGACGCGCAAGAACCGTAAGAACGACGAGGCGTCGTATGAGAAGATGCTGAAGCTGCGTAGGGACCTGTTCAGGGCTGTGACATTGCTCGAGTTGGTTAAGAGGCGCGAGAAGATCAAGAGGGAGCACGTCCACCTGACGGTCGAGGTGTTCGAGAAGAGGTACCAGGCGAGGGACTTTAGTGGCTCCATCATCAATGAGGCGTCCGCTATCAAGTCTATGAGGCCGGCGTTCACGCAGATCTCCCAGAATCACTACACGAACCAGGGCTGGTCGAATAAGGCGATCCTTAAAGATGATGTAAGGAGGGAATCGTTTTCATTGTTATACTACCATATGGTTAAACTGTTTGAACTACACCATTTTGCGAAATTCATTTTTTTCCCTCTGGTTCGAAGGTTATGCCGAGACGAGAGAAACGACAGTACAAAAAGCGTAAACACAAGTCTCTGGGCTCGGGTCGCTCGATGGGCCCCAGCAGTCTCGATCCGATGGGCGGTCTGTCGTCAGACGAGGACTCGACAGTGCCGCAACTGTCGCCAGAAGCTGATGAGGTCGACGACGAGGGACAGTTCACTTTCAGAAGGAACAAGTCCTGCTCTTACCACATGGTAAATTATTTATTACTATTTAACATGTCCCCTTTATAGGTGGCATAATAATTTTTTTACTTCCTTTCGATTTTTATCTATTTATTTTGTTATTTTCATTAAAAGAAAAGATATCATTAAGAATTCCTGGTAAAATGAATTATGACAATCAAACAATAGAGAGCCCTCAAGAGATAGTAAATGTGTTTGCAGAGTTTTTTAGCAGTGTGTATCTTCTTATCAATCCAAATCCAATTGTTCGTTCAGAATTGGTAATTAACAGAGACACTATCAACATCAAAAAAATTTCTGAGGATGAAGTGAGGGAGGCGATAAAAAACCTCAAGAACAAAATGACTGCTGGTTTTGACTCTATACCATCTTTCATAGTGAAAGATTGTAGCTCAGTTTTAGCCGCTCCTCTCTGCTTCATCTATAACCTATTGTTAGAAACAGCAACGTTTCTTGATGTTTGGAAACTTGCCAAAATTTGCCCAATTTTGAAGAGCGGGGATGTTTCGGCCATAACAAATTATAGAGCAATCTCGATAATCTCAAACTTCGCAAAGGCCTTTGAAATTGTTTTGTATAAGCACATTTATTTGTCAACTCCCAATCAAATGAGCGAATCTCAACTTGGTTTCATGAGCCACCGCAGCACGGCATCAAATCTAGGCAGTGTTTTCCCATTATGTATGCTCAGCGTTAGATAAACAGGGACAGAGGTGGATGTGATATACATGGGTTTTTCAAAGGCCTTTGACAAAATTGATCACAACATCTTACTTTCTAAACTGGATCACATTGGCCTTAGTCAGAAACTATTGGATTTCTTTGAATCGTACCTCTTTAATCGAAACCAAATAGTTCAATACAACGGATTCAAATCAAACACGATAATTTCTACGTCTGGTGTACCCCAAGGGTCAAACTTGGGACCATTGTTGTTCTTAAGTTTTATTAATGACTTAAATACACAAATAAACTCTATGAAACTCTTTTTTGCTGATGATCTGAAAATATTTAATTCTATCCAAAATGTGAATGATTGCACAACACTTCAGGAAGACATTGATAAGGTACAGGCTTGGTGTGTAATTAATAATCTACAATGGAGGTGTCCGGTTTTTTCTGACCTAAGTGTTTTTTCCCATGAATCGATAAAGGGGAACGTGGTGTATCCAACGCGACCATTTTGACGGCATGAAATTGAAAAAGCGCTTCAAATTTTGAATTTGAAAACGTGATGACTCATCCGGTTATTTCCCTAGAAAATTTGTTTCTATATATGAGCTGGCAATGCTGTACATTATGAAGGAACAATTCAAATGCAAGATGAGTAAAATGTAAACAACACAAACATAACCTAACTTTGCTATTTGCTCACTCTTTCTTGTGTTGCCTTTGTATCCGCTAGCGTTTTGGAGAAATTCGTTCCCTTTTTTTGCATTCATCGCGTATATTTCCTGGCGACAATAATATCTGCACTTTTAGGTGCACATTTACTTCGGTTTTCAACGAGAAGGTAATAATTATGGACCTAAATCACAGTAGTAATGATTACTCCTCTGATATTGTGTAGATCATGGAAGTTTGATTCTGATTGTAGCAACCTGCCTATGGTGGAGTTTGGAATGATCCACTACTTTTATGTAGCTAATTCACATAAATTTACTCTACACCACACATTTGACGAAAAAACAATGAGGTTTGAGGTTATGCTTATGTTTACCACTTTATCCGGCCTTCTCGCTTGTTCATAAAACATAAAACTTCAGAATTCTAACGGTCTTTTAGGCAAGTCGGCCCTCTCTCCTGTCGTCTTTATATTCCTACGATAATTGACAAGTTTAATTTGACTTACTGGAATAACACGATCGATACCACCTTATATTACCCCAGTGTGCACTGTTGCCGATACACGAAAATATTCAAAAAATGACCGGGTGAGTCATCACGTTATCAAATTCGAAATTTGAAGCGCCCTTTCAATTTCATGGCGTCAAAATAGTCTTGATGGATACACCACGTTCCCCTCTATCGATTTATGGGAAAAAAACAATAGGTCACAAAAAACCGGACACCCCCATTGAATACTGTTAAATGTAAAGTTATTGTCATATACTAGGAAACATGCATATATCCAACACCCATACAATATTCAAGGTAACTTGCTAACTCGTTGTAATGAGATTAAAGATTTAGGAGTATTCTTTGACTCCAAAATGGCTTTTGCCAATCACATAAATAAAAAAGCTTCTGAAGCCAACAAAATGATAGGATTCATCATAAGAAACTGTCAGAACTTTACAAATGTTGATGCTCTGAAAATATTATACTTCTCATATGTGAGATCCAAACTTGAATACTGCTGTCATTTGGAGCCCTTATTATTTTTGTCATGAGTACACAATCGAAAAAATGTTTTTGAAATTCATGCACTTCAAGAACTGTGGTATCTATCCAACTAGGGGCTCTGACCATAATAACCTCCTACACCACTTTGAACTCACTTCTTTAGAAAAAAGGAGAAAATGTGTTTCAATAATTTTCCTACATGCACGGCCTAATAGATTGCAGTTCACTCCTATCAGAATTGAACTTTTGGGTACCAAGGGCTCATTCAAGGCTTAACATCACATTTTACTGCTCTACAGCACGAACAAATTTAATCTTGCACTCTCCTATTAAATATACGTGTGATAACTACAATTCCATATGCAGTTTTTGTGATATCAATAACTGTTCAGTGAAGCATATGAAAGAAGTAGCAATGGAAATATTAAATTTAATTATCTAATTAATATAATTAAATATCATTTAATTACGTCCTGTAATTGGGTGTTACCTGTTGGGCAATAAAGGATTATTATTATTATTATTATTATTATTATTAAAGTGTGTTTGTTTACTATTTTTCAGCCACTGCCGCACGAGGGCAACTGGCCGTGGTGCTCGAGGGAGGAGCACGGCTTCGCGGACAAGCGCTTCCGGTTCACGTTGACTTCGCTGTCGAACCCGCGTCGTTGTGTCGGTTTCGCGAGAAGGCGCGTCGGCAGAGGCGGCAGGGTGATACTCGACAGGGTGTCGATGGACCGTGACGACTTCTGGCGCACCCTCGATTTCTCTATCATAGAGACTAAAAACGATAGTGAAAGCAAAACGTCGTCGACGGTCGACGATGGCGGTGGCGGTGCTGGTTTTTGTAGTGGTAGCGGTGGTGATGGTGGTGGTGTTGATCGGACAAGCGACGTCGCGGTCGTGGTGGTGAAGAGGGAGCTCGACACTGCACTGCCACCAGAAGAAACGGTCGGCATGGCGCCGCCACCGGACAAGGAGGAACAAGACGATATGGTGGAGTTCCTCAGGTCCATTAGAAGGGATTGGTACGGGGATTCCTTTAGAATTAAATAAGAAATTTCTCGATTCGAATTCAAATTATGTGGTACACCCACATAAATCAACGATATCGATTTACGTAAACTAGGAAATATTTCCATTTGAGCTATACAATATGTCAGTTGTACGGGGTATCGTGAAATTAAAGGAACATAGGCTTAATAACTAGCCAAACCAAACTTTAATTTTGTTTCTCGATTGAGGCGCTGCTGCGATTTCTTAAGGGAGCGAGCGATTTTGCACTAAAGCAATGTCTAATTTAAGTAACATACATAATATCTGAAAGCTCTATTGTTTCGAAGTTTAATTTTAATACACCCTGTATAATTTCAAGTTGGACTATATTATTTAGCTGATGGGTGGGGGAATCCATAAATTAATGTGAGAGAGATGTCGGAATGAATGGATCTTAAAACTATATGCATCTATCGTTCTCTCGGCGTGTGTCATTTAGCTGAAAATCTACAGACTAGTACAGCCAGTCTAGTTTCTAGACTATATAATTGACTATCTCGTCTGACTATGCAATCTTACTTGACCTAACACGATTATCATCATTGCGTTATGATGTATCACCTGACAGTTGACATGGTGTATTTACAGTATTCTTGTGATTTGTTTTAGGTTGCATTTCCGGCCGAAGACTCCCCCGCAGGACTACGAGCCGCCATGCGATATGCTCCTCTCTCAGGACACATTCTTCAGCCCGGGCGCCGCGCCGTTTTCGATGGAGATCCAACCGTTGGAGCCTCTGACGGGCGGCGTCTTGATGGAGGGCACGTCGCCCCTCTACGTCACCGATCCGTTCGTATTCGAACAGGAGACCCCCGTGACGGACACGCGGCAGAATACGCTTATGACGACGTCGACTCCCCCTAGTGTTAGTACTCATAATAACAGTAGTAGTTGTGGTAGTAGCGGCAGCAGCGGCGGTGAAGACGATAGGACTATTATCGGTTGTTCGAGTTTTAACATTGTGTGCACCGCCAGAGGGAGCAAACAACAGCAGCGACAGAGGGAGACGAGCAACAGCAACGGTGTCATACCTTCCTCTTTATCCGGCAGTATCTCGACTAGTCCTAAGTTAAATAGTGTGAACGCAACGACGACGACTACCACCACAGAGGATAAACAGGCTCGTAGGGTTGACGGGCCCCTCGGGAACACCAACGGGCTGTTGGCTCAGTTTGGATTCGAAGGTTAGAAGAGACCAAATATTGGTTTATTTATTAATCAGATCGCGGTCATGTGAGTCCAAGATTTGTTATGAAAACAACTATTTTAAAAATATAATTGATGTAGTGAATTAAGGGGCAGATTAAAAGCACCTTGCATTACATTTGTTAGTTTTATACTAAGTTGCAGTTTACCGCTGCAAATATGAAAATCCTTGAAATAAGGAATAACCTATTTATGCTTGTTGATTGTACTTGTTGCAGGCACTGTTTATATTAATGATTTAAATTCTCTATTGATTGCAAATAATGAACTAAAGTAAACTGAACCAAAGCACTAAATGAAATGAGGTTGATTGACTGTGCTTCTAATATTAATAATAATTGAAATAGACAAGTGCTAAATCGCTTTGATGAGAAATATAGCTTATTAGGACATCTTGTCAACAGAGTGATTAAACCAGAAGTAGTTATCAATTAACTCCTAGTCACTTGATTTTAGTTGCAGTGATACTCCCTATCACCAGCTCAAAAGTGGTTTACTATAAGTCCTTGTTATGGTCCTTGTGATGACCATAACCTTAACTTTTCTTTTTACTTTCTCATATGGGGTACTCATATAACAAGAGAAAGTATTGCAATCCTACTGATTTTCGGAATTCGAGATATTGCGATATTGCCGTTTCTGGACGTTCTGAGGTCCCCTGAGTTCGAAAAACATGTTTTTGGAAACATGTCTGTGTGTCTGGCCAACGTTTTCTCAGAAACTATAATTAGTGGAAAGTTGAAATTTTGTATTTAGGCTAAAAACTCGAGACTATATAAATTTCATCAGTCAGTTAAGGGAAAAGGGCATTTTACTCGTAATCTAGGTTTTCTTGGATGATCTGAAAAACTGGTTCAACTGCTTTTTTTTAAACATTGTATGTTTACTTTACTGTTCAAACCTCATCCACTGCCATTATCCTTATCTTGACTGATCTTCTGTGAAGGGCCTTCTACTTTTGTGAGTTTTCAGTAAAAATTGAAAATTGAAGAAAACTCAATTTTCTCCAAAACTAATTTACCGATTCTTACGAAATTTTAGATTTAAACTGAACTGACCAATGACTACAACTTGTATTTGAAACATTTTTTTGTAAATCCTCCCTAAAGGACACTATACTCTTAAACATTTCCACTTTCTGAAAATGTGTTTTCAAAAGGCTTTGGATGTTTTCATTAAACTTTATATTTGAATTAACATTAGATGTAAAATTATGTCAAAGATTAAATTAAAGATCTTAAAGGCATTTTATTTTTAAAAATGTTTATTTTGTTGTACATTTTTCATAACTTGAATTAGCTGTTTAATGCCTATACTATTTATTTGAAACATTTTTATCTGAAATTACCCTAAAGGGCACTTCCTAAAGTGCATCGGTTTGTAGAGTAATTGTTCAGTCTAATTGATAGATCTCCATCATGTAAAGTTGTGTTTATTTATTTCAAGTCGATAATTGGATTCTTATTTCAAAGTATGGACATTGAAATTTGTCATTGTTATATTACATAAGTAAATTTATTTATTGTTTCGATAAAGTTAGTTGTATTCAAAAATATTTTTCAGAAACCTTTGTCATCTAACAAACAAGTAAAAGGAATATTTACTAATAAGAGAAAGTGTTAAAATTCAGTACTAAATTTATTTTATAAAATGGTGTTTATGATGTTACACATCGCCATTTTTTTAATAATGAATATCGTTTCAAAATGAAATATCGAAGATTATTGTACCAGTAAATTAGAGGAATTGTTTCTGTTGGTTTCTTGAAAAACAAAGAGCTGCTGTCGTCCTAAGGACTGACTATGAGTATGGCTGTGAATGAAATGGGAATGTGATGTAGAGATTACAATATTTGTCTATTTTTCAGTACCTTCGAACAAATCGAGAAATAATAAATTATCATACGCTTATTCGGGCGCTGTAGGATACCCAAAGGCTTCCCCTGGTACATTGAGTCTTCATACGTCTGCGCATACAGTTACGCTTAATAGTCATAGGTAAGTGTCTACATATAATCTAGTAATAGAGATGAAAATAATAACGAGACATGGGTGGGTTTTATGCAAAACGTATCTTTGGTGAAACACTGTAAATGAAGTCACTTAAGTATAAAGCAGTTTTTTTTTTTGTTTTGTAAATGCATATGTATGTTAATTACTAATAAATATTTGTAATGTTTTTTTTTGTTTTGTGTATTTATCTTGTTGTTATAGTGTGTTGATCATCAATGTGAGTCATGAAATTAATGATTTCTCAGCACCCAAGTGTTTAGTCTACAATTTTTATAATTTTATTTCTTTTTTGAAATTCTAGTGCCAATTTGTTGGATTTACCAATAATGGACGACGAAGACGGCAGCAAACTAACATCAGACCCAGCGGCCCCTCCGAGCGTCCCGACCAATAACAAGACGAAAACGATCGTACGTAAGAACAACATCATAATGGAGGTGACATGATGGTCGAAGATTCACCTGCCCCTCAGTCGGGGGTAGGATGCGTGGCGGCTGTTGTAGACTGTTGAGTTCGTAAAGTTAGAGCAAAAAAAAGTATGTATGGAAAAAAGTCAAAAACTACCCTTAGACTCCTCCAAATGACAAAAAATTTCGTAAACGAAAAACGCGTCATGTTATGTCGGTTTGCTGTATTCGATATGCACTGTAACACTCACCGTTCTCTTGAACACTTTCACGTTACACACGACAACACGCGCATGTGATAATGACAGATGGAAATGGAAAAAAAGGAAGTGAGATGTAAGCGTTTTGCAAAATTGAAGGCTACAGCGACGTTTTCATTTTGGAAGATTTTTTTATTAAGATTTGTTCATTTTCAATTTGTCGTCCGAGCAATACTCGGGATGCATATAGAAAGTTGAGACCTTAATTTTTGATTGATTTGAGATTGTGGATTGCCCAGATACATATAATCCTGATTGAGATTTTTGATCTATTTTGTTTAATCCCAAAGTTTTACACACTTCATTACACACTCATGATAAGAGGGGGAACTCGATTTAGCCATTAATTTGTGTTTGACGTTATGAAAAGATTTTCACATTTATCTTATCATGGGGGGGGGGGGTCCTTATATATGGTTAATGAAATCAAAAATACAACTTATGATTTCTAAATCTTTATGGGGGACATTTTGATTTAGTTCAGATCGGCAGACATGTTTTCTGAGCATGTCCTGGACCTCTCAGGTTGGATCAATTGAAGTCTGTTTCCATAACTCAGACTGAAATGTTGGATTTATTTCATCATATACAGACTTTTTGAACATGTTAAGATTTAGTTCATTTATTTTAGGTTATCGGAAAGATTTTCACATTTTCTAGGCTAATCGAGGAACTCTCAGTGCCAATGTAAAAATCGAGAATTATCCATCAGAAACTTTTACATCTTTTCTGAGCTCTCAGCTGTAAATATAAAACAGAAAATCCACCAGTCTTGAGATGTTTTATTTGATTTTGAATCATTAGAATGACTTGCTCATAGAAATTGAAACTATTATTCCTGACAGGTTATTGATTAATTTTATTTGGTAGTTTTGTACACCTTCTGAGCATATATTGAGGAGTTCTCATGTTTCTACATTCTTTTGATTCATTTTGTGTCATCAGAAAACTTGACACATTTCCTGAGCACATGGAGAACCACCAGAGTTAATTTGATATACTAATTGTTTGATATTTTTTGATTTACTTCAAATAACCCTAAACGTTTCCATACATATGTAAATGGAATTAGTACTTCCCTTCGATCTGTTATAGGTCTCAAGTCATTTGTACAGGGTGTTACGAATATGTCCCAGTGTAGTTTAATTGGCGTTTTATATTGTTATATCGAAAATAGAAGCGAATATTTTATGTTACTCATTTCGTGGCTTTACTACTGCTACTACTACTACTACTGTTTTAGTTTCACATAAACACACATACATACAAACACAAAATGATATAAAAAAAATATGATGGAAAAATTAGTGGAGAAACCTAATTAGCTAAGAGACCTTATTAATTTATAATCAGTTTTTTTGTAATTATTGTATAATTTGTATTTAAAGTTAATACCCATTTACGAGGCTGTTGATATATTGTTAGTAATTTATTGAAAAAATAAATTGTTTTGTAAAAATTTGTTAACTGTACTTACAAACGGACACAGTCGTTTTTTTTTGTATTACACATCTCGCAACATTTTTGTTTTGTATAAATACTTCTCTAGTCTACCTATGTTTGTATATTTCCTTGTTATTGAACTGTGGCTAACTAACTTGGACATCCATTATTGAAAGGCTCGTCGGTCTAGTCTAGTCAGTTTTCTTCTCAGAATTTTCTTATTTTCGAAACTTGTACAAAATAAAAATGTTGCTCTTTCCCATGTTTTAAATAAAGCCTTTCGCAGTTTCTTCACTGTAAATATTTTTACCATTTGCATATATATGAAAGGATTTATATATGACATGTATAAAATAAAACAGTATTTTTTGTGTACAAAATTACATAAAGGCGTTATTTAAAAACACTCGACAAATTCAATGGAATCAATGGTGCAAAAGATATTTAGAAGTTAGGGAGGCATAAGAAGGGCGGATGTTGAACGGCACCTATTGGAAATGTATATGGGTACCGTCCAAGTATACGTTCGATTAAAATTTAATCCTTTGATGTGATAACGATTAGTGACATTTCATCTTTCTCCTTATATGTCTCACAAACATTCCTTTCAATTTTGGGCGTCTGGAACATTCATTAATTAAGTGGCAAAATATTAAAAGTAAAAGATGAATTAATAGTTTAAACAAACAAAAAAAAATGTGATCATGTAATTAATATTAGGCTTTTATTAGTGTACTTTTGTATGAAATAAGGTTTTAAACTGTTAATTCGGCATGCTGAACTGGTATCGGCCTGTATGAAATTAATACAGAATTTTTTAAATGTTCTGTATGGAATTAACGCAGAATTGGTACCGTTTCCACATAAAATTAATTCAGAATTGGCATCCTTCCATATAAAGTTATAGCAGAATCAGAGTACTGTTCCATATACCATCCATATGAAATTATCATCCTTCTGTATAAACTTAATACAGAACTGACACCGTTCTGCATAAAGCTAATCCAAAATTGGTATTGTTCTGTATAAAATTAACTTTTGTCTTGTCGGGACTGGCGATAAAGAGATTCGATCAGCGTTTGTGGGAAGTAATAGAACCAACGTTGGTTGTAGTATTTTATATGTTCGCTCCATATGGTACTTCATCTTGGCCGTCCGTAACATGTAGGGGAAGAAGAGAGAGAAAATTTTACTTGGTGTTCGATATTGTCTTTTATTTTGCCTGAAGACAAACTAGTTACGGACCGCTTATCTGTGTTTCTTTACATTGTAATAATAATATATTATAATAATAATAATAAGGGATGATGATGATGATAATATATGAACCGATTTTCGCTACATTACGGGTCTATTTGAAATGAACATAATTATTTTTTTTGTCATTTTGGGTTTCTCAATTAGAACATCTGAATGTGAAATATTTGTAAATAATGTGACTAGTTATGTGTAAGAAAAATTTAAAAACAAATAAAATCTGATAAGCAGGTTTCAGAATTCAACCTGAATTAGCTAGACGATCTTTCAGTTTTTGTTCAATCCCCGCAGTTATTCCTAAGGCTTCGTCTTCACTATGCCGTACTCTCCCAGGATGCCGGAGGACGTCAGACGGCTTCTCCTCCTCTTGCGATCGAAACTTCTGCCCTTTGCTGTCGACCTGCCTGCATTCGTTTTCCCTAACTGCTGGAAGTTAAGCCTCGAAGTTTCCACTTCCTTTTGCTTTTTCCTTTCCAACAATAACTGTTTGTAATTGACATATTTTTTCTTCGGAGGCTTCGCCCCTGAAACCACAAAAGCAATGTCTAGAGGCTACTTTATCGGTTATCGTAATTGCTTACCTAATTTAATTGCCAACTCTACTTTAGCCTGTTGTCTTTTCTCCGGATCGAATCCAGACGTACCAAATTTAATAACCTCGTGTTTGGCTCGTTTTATATCGAATTTCTTGTCTCCCTGTGGTTTTTGCGGTTCTTCCGGGACCTCGCGTTGCTTATTCTTAGGCTTGTAAGCTTCATAGGTAACATGTTGAAAGTCAACGTTCTTCGTCGATTTCTTGTCCATGTAAGCCTTCGTAGGTACAAAATCCATCGTTTTTACCCCAATTGGAATTGAAATACACTCGCTAAACGTTCGATTAAAATATTACTTGTAAGCTTGTAAATAGGTTATATTAGATTAGATTAGAGGTTATTCTTCTTCTTCTTCCTTTCGATTAATCACCGACCTAATATGATCGGTAGATTTGGGCTCGGATCCTAGTCCATTCACCCAGAAGCGATGACTATCCTGTTGTCATCCTTTATGGTTTGTTTGTTTGAACTCTTACGTTGTCTAACTCGAGGTCATGTAAGGAGTTCTTTGATGATATCTTGGTATTTCTTCGTTCTTGATGTCTTCGCTATGTCTTCGTTCTTGATGTTTCTTTCTTGATATTTTCTTTCTTGATGTTTTCTTTCTTGTTGTTTTCTTTCTTGAAGTCTTCTTTTCCTTGAGGTCTTCTTAACTTGTTGTCTTCTTTTTCTTTCTTTATTTTTAATGTTGTCTTGATAGTTACTATGACAATATGAGAATTTAAGTTATATATTTTTATTTTTTTTTCTTGTCATAAGTGTATGTCGTTTTGTTGAATGTATAAGGTTAGGTATTTTATAGCTATAGGGTTGATGTCTAGTAGGAGGGATGTGTTGTTGATAGGGGATGCGATGTTGGCTTTTGTCAAGTGGGAGTATAGGTTGATGTTGGCTTTGTTTATGGCGGTACACTCAAATAGTATATGCTCTATTGTGCCAAGCATTCCACATCTGCATAGGGGATCTTCTTTGATGCCTATTTTATATAAATGTGCTGGGGTTAAGCAGTGTCCTGTACGTATTCTTATTAGTGTAGTGATTTGTTTTCTTGTTAAGTGTTCCAGATCTTTGTACCATGGTTTAATTGGAAACTCGGTTTGTATGTTCCCGTAGTAGGTTCGGGTCCTCTTTAGTGTTTCTTTCCAGTCTTCTGTGAAATTGTTGGTGATGCTTCTTTTCTCATGTGGGTAGATGTCTTCTCCCAGGAGTGGTTCCTTGTCCGGTATGTTTAGTCCTCTTCCTATTTTCGCGAGTGTATCTGCCCTTTCATTTCCTGTAAAGCCTGTATGTCCTGGGATCCATATTATAGTAATGTCTTTTTCTTCTTGTTTTAATTGGCTTAGCATACTTTTAATTTGTAATGTTAGGTAGTTTCCTTTCCCTATAGAAGTGTTTTTAATTTTTTTGATGGCTCCTTGTGAATCCAGGAAAATTATTATTTTTGAGAGTTTATTTTCGTTTGCTAATTTGATTGCTTTTTTAATCGCTAATATTTCCACATTACATATTTGTGTATAGTCGTTTACTCTCGCTGCATAGTTAATGTTGCCTGCAGGTATGTGAATTCCTATCCCAGCTCTGTTAGTGCTGGGGTCCATAGATCCATCTGTATATATGCTTGTATAGAGTGGGTATCTTATCTTGATATATTCCTCCAGTCTATGGTCGTTGTTTATCTGCAGTTTTTGATAATCGGGTGTAAGGCAATGTATACTTTTCATCTGATCAATGGGGTCCACATCATATATAGGATGTAATTCATATTGGAGTATGTTGTTTCGTTTGTATCTTATCTTGATCTTATTTAAGGCATCCATAAGTAGTGATTCTTTTATTTTTGATGGTTCATTTATAATTCTGTCTTCCAGTATTTGCTTTAGTGGGTTGTTTATTTCCGAATATATTTTACAGACGAATTTCATTGACAGTGTTTTTCTTCTTGTTTGAAGGTTTGTTTCGGCCGTTTCTCCTTGTAGTGCCGGTATCGGTGTGGAGCACATTGCACCAGTTATTATTCTAAGGATCTTGTTTTGTAATGTGTCTAGTTGTTTCATTACATTCTTGCTGCAATTATCAAGTATCTGTGAGCCATAGTCAAAAATCGGTCTTATATATCCTTTGTATATGGTGAGTAATGTACTGGGATTTGCCCCCCATTGTACTGTGCATAACGATTTCAGAATGTTTGTTCTACTATTAACGTTGTTCTTAATTTGTGTGATATGTTTGTTCCATTTTAGGTTCTCAGTGAAAGTTAATCCTAGATATTTGACTGTAGATGTCCATTCTATTATATCGTGGTTAAGAACTATAGATGGTAGGGTGTGTTTGCACTTTCTTTTGGAGAACATTACTGCCGAACTTTTCCCAGCTGACAGCGTAAAGTTGTGTTGCGAGATCCAAGTATGTATTTTTTTGAGTGTTTTGTTCATCTGTTGTATTATGTAGTTTTTGTCTATTCCTTGCATCATTATTACTATATCGTCCGCGTACTGTATCATTGTGGTATTTTTGTTTGATAACTCATGTAATGAGGCCGTGTACACATTGAATAAGAGGGGACTGAGAGGTGCTCCCTGCGGAATCCCTTTATTGGTTAGCTCGGGTCCTATCTTATTTTGTTGGTTGTCAAGTATGTATATTATTCTGTTCGTGTATAGATTTATTATAAATTTAGCTATAGTCGTTGTTACGTTGTAGTTTATTAGTTTGTCATGTAATAGTTTTAGATTGATGTTGTCGTATGCCGCTTTTATATCCAAGAAAATCGCCACCGTGTGTAAATTTTTTGAGAATCCCTTTTGTATTGTGTGGTACATGAGGGCCAGTGCATCAGTACATCCTCTTCCTCTTCTAAAACCAAATTGATGTTTCGGGAATATTTTTTGTTTTTCCATTTGCCATTCCACTCTTATTTTTAGAATAGTTTCTAGTGTTTTGGCTATGCAAGAGATTAGTGTTATGGGTCTGTAGTTTTCTTTATTGGAAGGGTCTTTTTGTGGTTTGAGGAACGGTATAATAAGCGTCTGTTTCCATTCTTCCAGTATATTTCCTGTCACTAGTGTTTGGTTGTAGATGTTTACGAGGTGTTCTTTGTAGCTATTCGGCAAGTTCAACAGCATTTGATATGTGATATTATCCAAGCCTGGTGCGGTTTTTTTCCTCTTATTTGTCAGGGTGTTCTCAATCTCCAATATTGAAATTGGTCTGAAATTTCTGTTGTCGCTATTTGGTTCAGGTTTCATTTTTATCATCTTTGATTTCATGTCTATCGCTATTTGTTGTGCTATTGTAGTGGTAGGGAGGTTTGATCTATGCCTTACTTGTTGTGTGTATGAAAATTTCTTGATTGTAGACCAAATTTTTTCTGATGGTGTGTTTTGATTTAGGGACTCGCAGAAATTTCTGAATGTAGTTCGTTTTTTTTCTCTAAATTTAAGTTTGATTAAAGCTGTTTTATGTTTTATTTCGATAAATGTATCCATATTAGGTTTTTCTTTATATTCTTTGATAAGTTTTCTCTTGCTTTTAATCATTTGTTCGCATTCATCGTCCCACCATGGTGTTATTTTGAAATGCTTATCTGTCTTGTTCGATTTTTGTTGTTGTTGTAGTATCGTGTTAGTTACCATCCTTATATTGTCAGTTAATGTTTGATACTTCCTGTCCATATTGTTGTCCAGTTGGAGTTGTTCTAAAAGTGTTTTGTATTTCAACCAGTTTAGTTCTTTCTTGTTAATCATAAATCGTTTTGGGTATTTGGTCGGATTATCATTGTAAATGTAAGTGCACATTGTGGGGTAATGGTCACTGTTCCCACATTCTTCCAGTATGCTCCATGTGGTGTTTTGTATTAAGTTGCTGGTGATAAGTGTAATGTCTACGGCTGATTTATTAATGTGAGGGGCTGTTATCCTAGTTGGCTGTCCTGTGTTAATAATTGTGAGGTTTAGTGCATCCATCGAGTTTCTGATGACGTTTCCATTGTAATTTGTTTTTCCACTGCCCCATTTGGGGTGTTGTCCATTTAGATCTCCCATAATAATGGTTTGTATATTTGTGTAGCTTTTAATAAACGATTTCCATTCATCCGGTTGTATTTTGTTATTCGGCGGGTTGTATATGTTAATGATATTCATATTCAGATCGATTAGGTTAATCGCTAAGGATTGGAATCCATTTTTATTTATGGGGTGTTTAGAGTTGATGATTTGATGTGTTATATTCGTTTTGATGAGGGTAGCAATGCCCCCATATCCATCATCTCTATCGTTTCGGTAGGAGTAGTATTTTGGTACGGATAATTGGAAATTTGAATTGATTCTTGTTTCGTTAATTAGTATGATGTCTGGGTTTTGTTCGTATATAATTATTTTCAAGCTGTTGTAATTGTTTCGCAAACTGTTGATATTCCATTGTATTATTTTAATTGATCCTAGATCTGTCATGTGCGTTTTTTCTCGCCATGTCTTCTCGGTACATATTTATTAGTGTTTTTTCTACGAGTTGGTGGTCTATATCTTTATATTCTTTTGTATTGATTTTTTGTAATAGTTGTTTAATGCGTGGAAAAAATTGTTGTTGTTCTTCTTTAGTTTGGTTTTCAGGGTTCAGATTTTCTGTGATCGTTTCGGAATTAGATTGTCGTAGTGTTGGTCGCTGTTTAGTTTTGTAGTGGGATTCTTGGGTATAGTTGTGTTCTTCTCTTTGTTCTTCTTCACTTTCGCTTGTAAGTTCCGTGCCTTCTTCTCTTAAGTCTTGTGTGTGCCTAGGCTTTTTCCTTTTGATTACTTGGCTGTATGTTGTCTTTGATCTAGTTGTGTTTAAAAGATTTCTTCTTTCGTTGATGTCTGTGTGGTTGTTTGTTGATGTACTGGGGAGTTCTGGGAAATTATCGAGGGTTGCTAGGACTTCAAATCTGTTGTGAAATCTATCTGTTTGTCTAGGTATTGCTTGATTTGCTTCATAGTATGATATATTTTCTGTTGTCATTTTATACCTTATTTGATTTTGTCGCTTTCTCTCGACGCATATTCTGCTTGATGTGTAATGTTCATCGTTTTTACAATAGAAGCAGAATTTTTGGCAATTCCCTTCATGAATCGGTTTAGTGCATGTTGTGCATTTCTCTGTGTTGGCCCTGCACTGGTTCTTCGTGTGTCCATATAATAGGCATTTATTACATAATATGACTGGTTGTATATATGGGGTGACTCTATGCGCCATTCCAAAAACGAGTACTTCTCTTGGCAATGTGTTCCCAGTTATTGTTATTTGTACCGTTGTGGATTTAATGTATTTAGGTTCCTTGTTAATTTTATTTTTGACTGTAAATCTTCTAACTTGTAATATCTTAGCATCGGTGAAATTTGGTATGGTAATGCCATTTATCATTTCATCTTCCTGGTATTCGGTATCGATATCCTTTAAAATCCCTTTGCAGGTGGTTTTGTGGAGTGGTATATATGCTATGAGATTTTTGTCTTTAACTGATTGGTTGTTGACTAGTTTGTTTGCGTTAGCTGGGTTGTTGAAGGTCAAACCGATACGATTCTTTCCTTTCTTTTCTATCCTTTTAATATTATCTATTTTTAGGTCATATATGATTTTCGCCAGTTTCAGTGGGCTGCAATTTCCCACGTTTAGTCCTCCCTTGTGCTCCACATAGACCTCATAGGGGCCCTTGTCATATATGGTATGTAGTATGTTAGCATGTCTTTTAGGTTGAGATGGGTTTTGTTGTATTGTTTGTGTATTCGTCGTTAGTTGTTTGTCTTGTTCCATTGTCGTGTCATCTAGTTTGTTGGGAGGTGGATCCGATCCACCTCCACCGCCTTCGTACATATTTGTGGCTCGCGGCCACGTGTTATTTGTAGGTTAGTTGTGACTGTTGTGAGTATGATATTTATGATAAGAAATGGAAATATATGTGGTTGTGTTATGGGGGTTATGAAATTTAATTGGACTGTACCTCTATAACTAATGTTTTGCAGTCTTTTCCCTGGGTTTAGGATTTCGTCTCGCTCTTCGATCTTCTCACTACGGGATACCAATCGAAAACTGGATTAGAGGTTATATATGTGATGTGTGTGTTTTACCCGTTTCTAATTTGTTCTGTAAGATGGACCTACTTCATACTTTCCAGTTCCAGTGAACCTGTACCTGGAACGGCCGCGTCCGTCTCGTATAATAGCGTGCGCGTGCAGTGTGTCAGGGGCAAGCGAAACAAAGATAGAGATAGTTACGGGAACCTCTCTTTATCGCACTCAAGCAAATGAGTTCGGTCTATATGCGTAAATTGATTTTAAGTAGAAATCACCACAGTAAACTATTAAATATTAAATTACATGGGAAAAATGCCACAGTACGGCAAAAAATTACTAAACTGGTTTTATTTAGCAATTGTTAAAATATAATGAAGCATTGTCATATTTAGACAAAAATTGTGTTTTTAATTTTTTTTTATTTTATTTCCCAACCCCGTAGGTCAACAGTTAAAATTTGACTTGAACGTTATAGTGTCTGCATCATTTTTTTTTTCATTTATCATGACTTTTGTCATTTTCCTGACGAAATATTCAGAGAAAATCACGTTTACTGGTAAATAAACATAAAAAGATTAAAAAAAATTAAGAAATACGCGACGTCCCATTCAGTAACATAAGATAGAAAGAGATAGATATCCGTAACCAATGCGGGTTGCCTATGCAATCGTTTTGCCTCACTTGTCGCTCAAGGCGGGTCCCTTCCAGGTACGTAGTATAGAGGGAGTTCACTGCTACTTTCAAATAAAGTCACTAAATGTGGAAAGTACCGCAATTCAATGTCCCAACGTGTTAGAGAGAGAAGTACATTTTCGGACACAATATGGCGGATTACAGCTACAATCTGCCTGTTTCATGCCTATTGTTGTGTTTTGTGGATTGTGGGTTATGTGTCATAGTGTGTCATATTTGTTTATTTTATTGTATATAGGTGTAAATTAATTTTTATGTACATTTTTCTCTCGCGTAATTTCGGTTTTACTTTTTGGGAATAAAAATGCCAAGTTGTTGTTTTATCTTTTAAAACGAGCAAATTTTTGTTTTCTATTT
Organism: Cryptocephalus moraei; assembly: GCA_946251905.1. Lineage (NCBI taxonomy): Eukaryota > Metazoa > Arthropoda > Insecta > Coleoptera > Chrysomelidae > Cryptocephalus > Cryptocephalus moraei. Next base: position 52,345 of record OX276466.1, on the reverse strand, counting down.
TGAATTTCGCGCGGCGCGGCGCGGACACAATATGGCCGCCCATTGCGGTACTTTCCTCATTTAGTGACTTTACTTTCAAATACATCAAAATATTGTGGATTGGTGGCTGGTGGCTGGTGCATTGGTGGTCACAATACTCACAATTGGTGGTGACAGTTGGCAACCAACCAGATACACTCGTCGGTCTCGTCGTCGTTATGGTATCCAGTGCCCACTGCCCTAACTGTTTTCAAAACAAACCCTCTTACCCTGCCTCGGCGATGTTGACGTGCCGTCCCCGTCAACGGTACAAACAAAAATGAATGAGTTGAAATGTACGGAATTGAATAAATTGAAATATCACCAGCAAGTCCTCGAAAATGCTATCGATTCGATTTCGCTTCGCCTGAAGAACTGTCCGGATCTCATCGAGGTTTTCGAAACATTTCAAGACTCCAGGACGAAAAGGTACAAGTAATTTTAAAGTAATCAATCAATAAGTCGTAAGTATAAGCGAGTATCTGCATGTTTCAGTGAAGCGCAAAGGGAAGAGTTGCTGAACTGGCTGAGGAGAGTACGAGCGTCGGTCGACACGAAGAGACATCTCCTTCGGGATGGGGAAGCTTTACATTCATTCACTGGTAATATTTTGTACTCTAGTCAATTCCGGTTTTGAATTTATCCATCGAAATACGTACTCTGTTTCAGAATTTTCTCTGGAACAGCCCGTAAAGTACCTACTCCTGTTGATAATTAAATTCCTTTCTCGCAGATTTCAAAACTTTCAAGAAAGAAATGATAACACTTCAGGACCAAATCCAGACGTTGAAGATTCACATCTTAAACGAATTACTGCACATCAATGAGGAAATCGTCTATGTGAACGAAGACGTGGAAATGTATTCAGATAAGATGATAGAGTGGTCGGAAAATCATAAAACAAACATGCTTCCAAGCATCGACGTACCCCACACCATTAAAAAGATTGCCAATAGACATCAATGTAAGGTAATACCTTTTTAAAGAATGGGAGAATGAAAATAAATACAAAATAAAAATACCTTTTTAAATTTAAATATTTCCGACGCCCTTTTAATATAATCGGGATCGATAGTATACAGGGTTCCGTAATAGTTATTTACATAAAAGTCGGGAAAATGTCACATTACTGAAGAAGACATAAATTGAAGTATGAGGCACTTGGTGTAAAGTATTTGAAAGCTCCTAGTCAAGTAGGAGCTTTGACTGACGTGTTTTGTATTATTTTTTTCCGGAAAACGTAAAAAATTGCGAAATTTACAAATTTTAGAAACAATTGCACAAAAATCAAGTTTCTCAATTTTATCGGTAACTATATATACCTAGTTACAAAGTAAACGACATCTGTTTTTTCAGGAAATGCGGACCTTCATGGACTTTGTCTACAAAAGTAAGGGTCACGAAAACGGTTGGAGGCAAGCAGACCACTTGCTGTTCATGAAAATGAGAAAAAAACACAAAGACGTGGACGACCTATGCTCCAAACTGAACGAGCTATTACCTGGTAAATATTTTAAATCGCCGCAGTGGCAAATTTTCCAAGCCTTTACCTCCCTTAGACATACCCGTTGACGAAATCAAGAAACACGAGGAGTGGTACAAGCAATACCTCCACCTGAACAAACTGAAAAAAGCAGCAGTGAAAACCTGGCAGCAATCAAAGAAAGGTAGACAGCAAACGAAACCTAATGAACAGCCAGGAAATCATGAAGATTTCCCTAAGATAATACCATCAATGGAGGATCTTCGTGACAGGCTAAAAGAGTGGAAGGTAAAAGGAACTAAATAGCATTTAGACCGTTTCCCCTGATACTTTCTTCTTTTAAACGTGATTACTTCAGGATGAAAAAGAGGCGCGGCTGATGCAAAACAAGCAAACGCAGATGCTGAAGGAAATGCAGCAGAAGGATCGAGAGGAACAACGTAAGAAACGTAATGAGGAACTCAAGAAGATCGTCACGGAATGGAAACAAACGAAGGAGGAGATTAAAGAGCGACAACAAACGGAGAAAAGGGAAATGGAGGAGAAGGAGAAACGAAAAAGGTAGCAAAAGCTTTAATTATTAAGAGATAGGTACCTACCTACTGAAAATTTTCGAGATAATTCTTTGAAAAATCATCGCATTGCAGTGTGCAATGAAGCCGCGTAGGTATATTATTTATTTAGGTAGGTACCTACCATCAAAATTATAAGTTATCGCAGTGTCCCATATTCTGGTTGGAAATTCATCATTTTCACAGGAGCCGGTTGATAAGCTAGCTCGATAAGCTGTCATATTAGTAGGTTTTTTGTTTCTTGTTTCAGGACATCAGAAGCTAATAGGTCGATAAAACGTTTCCAGACGCAGGACGATGCTTTCGTCACGAAGATTGTCCAACAAAGGAAAAAAAGGGAGACCAAACTCCCAGTCAGAAGCAAATCCAGTCAGTCGGCATTCAGAGATCCGGAGAGGCTGCTGAGACCCACCAAGCAATGGATTAACAGGTTGCACGACGATAAGTGCTATGTGATCGGCGTGAATCCTGAAAAGTTACCGAAATTGTACGTATTTATTGTGTATTTTGTACCTACCTACTTTTTGCTGACACGTTTAATAATTTTATTTGTTTGACAATTACTGAGGAATCGATGTCTTTCCAGAAAAGTTCCAGAGTGGAGGCAGCAGATCAATTAATAAGGTTTTTATAAACATCCTTTGATATATTGTCGTCATATAGTATCTGTTTGAAGTTATAAATAAAACATGTGAAATTGAATAGAAAATCTTGTACTTTCCTTAGAGAAGTAAATGTTTAGATACTTATCTAAATGCCAGACGTTTTAGAGTTGAAATAAATTTCGAATTTCGTCTTGAAACTTGCAGGGCAGGTCGGCGAAGGGCTCCTAAGGCCCTTGGCCGAATATCGGCCCTTTAGCTCAGGCGGTTTTCGAGTTATTACGGTTTTTCTGATTTCATCGGGCTAAACCTTCAATCGACGATATCTCGGGAATAAAGAGCCCTAGGACCTCCACCGTCGCCCTTAGGACGACGCCCCCGATCGTTTGAACCTATAATTGGAAAATCGAAAAAATCGAAATTTACACGTTTTTGGCCAAAATGAAACTTTCGAATTTCGAGCTGAAACTAGCAGGGAAGGTCGGCGCAGGGCCCCTGATGCCTTTCGCCGAGTGTGAGCCCTTTTGGTTAAGCGGTTTTCGAGTTATTAAGGTTTTTCTGATTTCATCGGGCTAAAATTCTTCGCAATGTTTACGGCCTCTGTTCCGGGAAATCCGGGGACCAAGCGAGTATGAATACCTACCTACTTACGGAAAAATACATACCTACTTAAAAGTAATGAAAACGCAATCGGTTGTTATATTTTAAAAATCTCCATCGATTCAAAATCATTTAATCGGCACTTAGGTAGGTACCTAATATATAATATAATAGTAGATAGGTAGGTAGGTACCTACACTTGATTAGGATAAAATCGATATATCAATCGTTCCTCTCGAGAAAAGTTAATACCTACCATTTATTTCTCCATACTCAGCAACAATTTAAATCTTGTATGATAATATTCATTAGGAATTTTCCTGCAGTTTCATTAATTATGAGTAACTAAGTTTATCATCCTTTATGAATAGTAGGTAGGTACCTAAACGCTCCCAGAAAATAATTGAAAGGCAAGTTTGGAACCCATTGGTTTGTTAACTTTTCAGATATTTAATTAATGTACTTATATCGGACATAGGTAGGTATAGTGAATATATCTATATCACTTGTGAAAAGAAATCTTGTCAGTTGTACTTATAGCGTAACGTACGTGATATATTTCTCATAATGATGATTAATTCGTTATCATGCTTGTTAAATAAGACACCGTGAAATTTAAATTATAACCGTTGACCGTTGATGTGGAGTTGGGGAGTTAGTCTTATGACGATTGTTCGTTTTTAAATAAGTTGTATAAAAGAAAAATTATAGGTAAGTATCTAATAATTGTGAAATCGGTCGACGACCGATGTGAAAGAATAACAGTGAAATTATACTAAATCAAATGTGAACTGTGAACAGCTTGAATCAAAGTTCAAATTACAACTCGAGCCGTTCTGAAATAAGTTCTATAGGTAGTATATTCGGATTCAAATAAATATCCCAACAATTTACTATTAGGATATATACAATTTATTTTATTTTAAATTTAAATCCATACGTTCATTTTAACCGAAAGGTTTCTCGTCTCTTTTCCATTCCTTATCGGCGGTTTGTAATTTTTTGCTACGATTTATTTTTGCCTGTCCTCGCCTCGCTCGATTCCGGACCGAGAATTTTTTGTGGGTTAGTTAGTATAGTAGTAGGTACCTACGTGTTACGTGCTACTACTATAGGTACTAGTTGGTACTAGGTACAATAATATGCATAGTCGGAACGTTCGGATTTTGAGTTCCTTTAAAATCAAAACTTTTAAATATGTTTATTTCGATCGTGACGTATAGGTAAGTATGCAAAAAATTCGTCTATGTATTTACAATTTACATATTTTCAGTAAGACGTCTCCTTTGCATTCTTAGTGTTATAAAAGTGTTACAGTGTGTTATGACTTGGATCAAATATCCGAAATTTTCAGAAAATCGTAACATTTCCAAAATTTCTAAAAGTTAGTTTAGTGATCTGAAACTGGGCTAGGTACAGAATTAAAAATAGTCCATTTAGTAGCGAACCCCTTGAATTTTATCGTGAAATTCGAAAGTTTAATATTTGTCTTGAAAATAATACTATCTATGTACATATTATTATTTATTAGATAGATGAGATTATTTCTCAGCTGTTATATATGTAGATACCATAGCTATATGATTAGTATGTTAGTTCTAGAAATCTACCACAATTTCTCCATTATTTCCTGTGGAATATTTTTAGAATTACAGACGCTTCCACTAGATACCACCTTTGTAATACTAATCATCTTCTATAATATTCTAGGATCATAGACTTTTTTTTTTTTTGCTTTTGGAGTATTTCTGAAAAGTAGGCGTTTCCGAAACATTGGCTCTAAAATTCCATCCCAAAATTTTCTCTGGGATGTACAAAATTTATATAGATGCTCCTTGCTTATTCTAGGCGTTTGAAATTTGAATTCATCACTTATAAATCGATTCAGTAGGTACCTAGTTTTTAATTTACAACTAGAAATACTTTTAAATCACTTCACATTCGATAAACCCACCATATATACCTACTATATACACACATCATACACAAAATTAAACATTAGCTTATAGTAGTAGGATAGTAGATATAATTTTATAATTTCCTTATTGAAATTCATCATATCCAAATTTATATCCATTAAAATTTGTTATTTAAAGTTTGTCACTTTTTCCATTCCTTCAATTTGATTGCTAACAACGCTACGTCACGTAAGAAATCGTAATATAATATCGGGTGTTTTTTTAAATTTCACCTCATAGTAGGCTGTGGATAGTGTTTGTGAATGCGCTTTACTAAAAAATGTCAAAATTGACATAACCTCACTTTTTTAATAAAAATTGAAACTGCTCCAATCAGTTACTAGCGTCTTGAAAAAGACAGCTCACTCATCTACGCCTAATTAATAGAGCCAAGCTGTCTTTTTCAAGACGCTAGTAACTGATTGGAGCAGTTTCAATTTTTATTAAAAAAGTGAGGTTATGTCAATTTTGACATTTTTTAGTAAGGCGCATTCACAAACACTATCCACAGCCTACTATGAGGTGAAATTTAAAAAAACACCCGATAGTAGTGTAATGCGAAAAGTAAACAGCGCGAGACGTGTTTACTCGTATCGAACCTGGGCGGCTACCTCGAACGAATTGCCGCGACGCTTAATTGAATTCTATAAAAAAAGACAGCTCCATGAATACTCCCGGATTATGATTTAAGGAAAGTAATTTATGACCTTCTGGACATTTTCTACGTAAACGTTATTAAAAGAACAATCGAGTGCTTTGTGGAAACATCGAGCAAATACTAGTAAATTCGGGAAAACATTGTGGGGGCTATAAAAGTGCACGCGACGGACGAGAGATCATTATGAGACGGAAGCCGCGAGAGTAAACAAGCGAAATAGCGACAGCGAGAGCGATTGAAGTGAAATAAATTAACGATTAAGAGTGTGATATAAATTAACTAGTTAAGTGTGTTATATAAATTAGTTTAGTAATAGTGTAAATAAATTAAGTAGTGTATAGGGTACAATTAGTACCAGTGTAAATAAATTAGAAAATAAACGTTACAGTAGTATTTTAAACGCGTTGCGGGTTTGTTTTAGTAAACGAAAAACCAAAGAGAAACAGAAATAATTAATTTTCTTTATATTAAGTAGGTATTTACTTATTTGAGAAGATATCTTTAGTTCATTGATACGTTTTCAAAACATTTTCATTGTGTTTAGTGCCCCTATAGTGTCTCAGTGTGTTACTTAACCAAATATGCATTTTACCTTACCGTTGGTACGTTATTTTTCAAAGCAGGTTAAATCGTCGCATTTTATAACTTGTAATCTGATTAAAAATTTTCGGTGTATACCACTGTTTTCCCATAGTACATTCGAGAATCCTTTTTTTTTGCTGTCGGTGAATCGCCTGCGATAACAAGTCCGTATATGGTGATTTTTTAAAATGCGGCTTCTCATTGGTCGACTCTCTTCTACGTCTCGAGCGTCTGACTCGTTCTCTTATCGTTATCACTCGATGAGTCTTTGCTTTGCTTGCTAAGCTTGCTTTTGCTTGCTTGTGTGTCGTGCGCGTGAGAGGAGAGCTCATCTCATCGTGTGCGGATTGAGGTGAGGTTCTCTCTTCAAATTTGGTTGGCCATCGCCGACAGAATTTCCTTTACTCGGCAATTTTCACGTTTTTTGCGTTTTCCCGATCGGTTCGTGCGTGCCGCGTGGTGTACTTATAGTGACTTATTTCGTGAATGCTCGTCGCGTGTTAGTGTCTGGACTTTGCGGATTTATTAGTGAGCACACTGAGAACCTTCTGTAAGGAAATGGGTAGGTATTTATTTATTTTTTTATTTTTTTACTAATGCTTGATTCGCTTTTCTCTCTCTTTCGTGCATTTTTTTCTTGGTTGTTGCTTCAGATATTATCGTCCAAGTACCTACTCACTTTCAGTTATTTGCGTTAATTTCACAACTAGCGTATCATATATATATATATATATATATATATATATATATATATATATCTGTGAGTCTTGACTGTCCTAATGTATGCAGCTTCAGTAGGAGATGAATCTCCGTCTAGGGTTGCAGTCAGGATAGGGTGGGCAAGAAAGAAAAAGCTCTTTTCAAAATAGCCAAGCTTTCGGAGCGATTTTGGCTCCTTCCTCAGGGCATCTAGTGAGAAATTTTAATTAGAAAACATTTTCATTTACCATGATTATGTTTGAGACTCACTTGTACAAGCTAATATATGAAACTAGCAATATATGAAATATATCAATATATAGCAATATATCAATATATGAAACTTAATTTTAAGTTTTGTGTTTTGTCACACTTCACCATTATTACTTATCTTTTACCGCGCTTTCCTTATTTATATATAGGTTATCTGACTTAAGTTAATTTGTGTTTTAAAAAGAACGTGCTACCTCTGTGTTAATGTAACCGTAATGTCAGTAAGCGATATTTATTATTGCTAGTTTCATATATTAGCTTGTACAAGTGAGTCTCAAACATAATCATGGTAAATGAAAATGTTTTCTAATTAAAATTTCTCACTAGATGCCCTGAGGAAGGAGCCAAAATCGCTCCGAAAGCTTGGCTATTTTGAAAAGAGCTTTTTCTTTCTTGCCCACCCTATCCTGACTGCAACCCTAGACGGAGATTCATCTCCTACTGAAGCTGCATATATATATATATATATATATATATATATATATATATATATATATATATATATTGGATAGGTAGTATAATTTTATTAAAATTATTAAAATATTATACCTACGCGTGCGGGTTAGGTATCTACCCATTAAGTTGTTGTAAGATAATTCTGATCTGTTGTCACAGATCTGCATGAACTGGTGTCTAACCAAAAACACATTTTCCACATCTATTCTCATTAGCCAGAATCGACTTGTTAATCAGGACTCCACCAATGAGAGGCGCTTTAATTGAAATTTTGAAATTGTTATGGGCTATGTTAGGTATACGTATTCTCGTTCCCTTTCGAGAGAATTAAGCCGGCCATATTTTTTGTCGCTCTCATATCTATCGTTGTCCTAAGGCATTTTTAAGCATAAAAACTAGAACATGATTAATAGGTTCGTTAGGTACGTTAAATACGACAAACCGTACAATTTGGTGACTAAACACCCATTAATCTAATAGTCTAAAGTCTCTCTTCAGTCTCACGTGGACATTTAACTGATATGTACATATATTTATGTATTTAGGTACCTACCTATAAAAAGTGAAGGGGTGAAAAGTTACTAGTTACCTAAGTACGTGATATACGTGAGTAGGTATACCTATAACCTATAACACATATTTTCTATCGTTTAATTAATTTTAATGATCACCTATAATGACTAATCGAGATATTTATTTGCTAATATAAGTACCTACTATAGGTACCTACCTATATAGGTACCTAGGTCCAATTTAGTAGTATAGGTAATCTAACGTGAAGTGAATTGTAGGTAGTATACTTATTATATAGGACATAGGTAATGCAGTTTAAGTATTAGGTAGGTTATAGATACTAATTATATTTGGATGTTTGCTTTTCAGCCGAGTTCGGGGAGACGAGGTCGTCGGCCGACCGACCGTAGGTATGCGGGAGAGATGAGGGAAAAGTAAAAAACTTGTAAACCGTCGTTCCCAGGAAGGAGGTGAACGCTCGTTCGAATTCCGGGAAGAAATACATATCGAAAGCACTCGGATACGTCTAATGAGAGAGGCGAGATAGATATAAGTAAATAAATAGGTGAGATATAATTTGATTGTGAGCTCCATATGCACGTCGGAGACGGCCGGCCATAATACCTATTTTTGTCCATCGGCAATCTCAAAAGTAGGTAGGAAGGAATACGTGTTATTTTGTATTGGTGTAGGTAGGATTGGGCGATATCGATAGGTAGGTACGGCGAACCGTGATCCATTCATCCTAATAAATACGATCGTCATCGATTTAGGTAGGTAATCGTGACGAAAATGAATTTCGAAAAGAAAAAAGATGGCTACTTCGGTTAGTGCCCTCCCGTTAGAAATTATTCTAGAAAGGGATCGAAGGCGAGAGGCTCCTTCGACGCGCCAATTCGCGCCAATGAGATGGTAGGACGCGAGGCGAGCGCCAATCACGGCTCGCCGTCGCGGTCCCGTGATCGGCGCGAAGAGGTCTTTTTCGTCGACGCGCACAGTTCGTTAGCGGCCGCTGAACGGTAAAGAAGCGTCGATCGACGTGACGCGAATAACTCGAGATTAACGGAAATTAACGCGAGTGAAGTGAAATAATTAGTGCGAAACGTCGGGCGAACGGGCGGGCGGACGAACGTAGTAATTATCGCCACGTCGAAGGCGGAGGTCTTCTCTATAAGCGGCTCGGTTCTAGTTTTGCTGGCCTCGCGACGGCCATCTTCGATTAGTGTGTGCCCTCCCTCCCCCCTCAACTCAACTTTCGTAAAAACGTCGCGATATTATCTTCACTTAACTTATTAATTTTAAACGCTTGTCCGACCGAGCCGCGAATTAAGTACTTTTCGTTCCGGTTTCGTACACGAATTCGTGTTCGATTCGGATCGATTTTGATTTGATATTTGACAACGACGACCTTTTCGAGTCTCTCTTTTGTTTTTCCCGTTTCTCGATGTAGCGATGTGCCCGTCGAAGGTGATGACCATGGGCTCATCTTCGGCGGTCTGATGGTGGTATACTAGAGGCTAGTCCTCTAATGTACCTAGTCGCACAGATCACCCATATAGTTCTAGATGTCCTACTCCCATACTGGGAAGTTGGTCCACGAGTGTCAACGCCATCTAGCGTAAAAAACCGCGTTAAAGGCTAGATTGGTAAAAAGAAACCTGTAATCCTTATATAGAAATGCGCGGGAACTTTGAAATTAAAATGTTTTTATTTATTGCATAGCAGACCGTGGACCCATGACACCAAAAGTGTCGATAATGTATGTTCGTATGTCCCTTGGACGGACGAACATACCTTATCGACACGTTTGGTGTCATGGGCCCACGGTCTATAAACAAAGCAATTTCTAAACGAAAAATATTTAACTGTAATCGAGATAAGCACAAATCTTGATTGTTTGAAAATGAGTCCTCCGATCGTCCATTATCTCGATTACGATTAAACATTTTTCATGTTGAAATTGCTTCATTTAGAAAGAGACAATAGTCAACTGAAGCCTTACCTATCATGAAAATAATAGTAACAATAAGTATAAGGTAATCTATATTAAGAAATGAACCTGACAAAATGCATACAAAAAAGTAACTACCCAACTATTAGAATATATTATCACTGAAACATAATTTATTATATCATTCACCCAGAAAGACAAAATAAGAAACACGATTTGTTAGAACCCTTACAAAAGCTTAAAGAAATGTTAAATATGTGTTCGTTCGAAAAGAAATAATGGTTTCACTTTATATCATGCCCATAATATTAAACATTTAGCTAGTGAGGTATACATAAAACTGGTAAATGTTACATTTTGAGATGTAATTATAATTTCTGCTGGATGAACGACATGCACATAAAATCATATATGTAACGACTAATGATAGACCCTGGAACAGTTGGCAGACCCTATAAAATGTAGTTAACCATTGTAATCAACTATCGATGAAAACATAAATCAAGTTTTTAACAAAATGTATTTCGATAGTATGTGTCGACAGCAAGGTGTTACAAAGAATGATCCGTCTCCGGCTCTTCCAGCCAGCTACGTCTCCTCTAAAATGCACATATCATAAAAGAAGGATTTTTCATGACAATGTTAATCGATGATTTATTTCAGTTTATTCTATAACGGACTAGGGTCCTAGGGTGTCTTTGTACTATGTACTTTTAGCGTTCTTACAAGAAGAAAAAAACCACTTTAGAATGACCTTTTTCTTTTCATTTCAAAAATTTTCAGTTAATCTATGGATACTATTATATATTACAGCTTACAGATCCATTCTGTTACAGTGCCTATGTAACAGAAGAATATATGTAACAGAAGGGTCTTCTTCAATGCTGAACAGCCTCTCTCTTCCATATTCCCTGTCAGGGGGTATAACAGACAATTTCCCTGGAGAGAGGCTGCTCAGGGGTGTTCCATCAACGTTTCCTATATAGAAATTCGATTAAATTAAAATAAGCTATGTCGTGTACTGAAAGATACATTTTACGAATGAATAGCTTCTGAATTGCTTGAAAAATACAAATGTATCATGTAAAATTGATTGCGGTATACGCACTCGTTCGTTGTTCAATTCTTGATGATGGCCCAGGGTAATGCTGAACAGCCTCTTCCTTCCGTATACCCTGTCGGTACATATGACAGACAGTTTCCCTGGAGAGAGTCTGCTCTGCGGAGTTCCATCAACATTTCCTAGAATAGAAATTCAATTCGATGAAAATAAGCTATGTGATAATATAGGGTATCAAAGGATTACCAGTAATGCTATGTGGTGCAGCTCTCCTTGGCGAGGTACGTTTGAAAAACCAATCGTCAGGAGATCAAACAGTATAACCTGAACAAAAAAGACGAAACGTAATCACTGTAGATAAATTGAAACGAAAATAATCATACCTGTTAAGTTTCTTGTAGGTAGGGCCACACTCGATAGCCGCAGGCGGCCGGCTACTCATGTGAAACAATCCGATTCAAAATGGCTGGAACACACCCTGTACTCCTGGCACAGCTGGATCGGGTTCATTACCGACAGTCTTGGGTCGTGGATGCGTTCCAGCCATATCTTCAGAGTGTGAGAATCCACAGGAAATGATAGCCTATAAGCCCAAATCACATCCTATTATAATCCATATGTAACAAGTTCTTAATTAACTCCTTTAGAACTCATAATTTGAAATGCTCCTACCTTGTGGTATCTTTATCGTCACATCCAGGAACTGACCAATTCTTCGGCATGTTGTCTATTCTCACAAAATATAGTTTATAGGTTTATACTGTTTATGTGTTTATACGTAGTTGCACAAATTCTCGATAAAATAAATCTCACACCTGATGCTCAACGCTCAACGCTGAACGCTGACGCCATCACAGGACGCTTCTTCGACGTTCGACGTATCTCACAATTCACGAATCTGTCGTGTCATGTGATTGTGTACTGTGTACACGGATTAAATATCGTGCGTGGTGCCACCTCTTGACATAAAATTCTAACTTTCGCATTTATTTTCGGTCATTTACGCCAGATGGCGCAGTAAATTGCCGACCAAGTGCGCCTATATCAGTTCCCACCCCCTGCCTAGTCGGGCCCGGTATTCGGTTTTGGCACTGGAGTACGTGGATGAGTCCCGGGGGGATACGGCCGGCCATCCTGGGCTTCCAACGAAACAGAAGTCCTTCTCTAGAGACGGACCCCGTCCCTACACCGAGAAACCCGCCCCCCATTTGTAACATTAAATGAGCTGTTGCGTCGTCGGGCTCCTGCTATACCTAGTATATGTGTGTGTGAAAGAGAGAGAATGTGTGTGTTTGTTTTTAAAGTTTAGGCGAGAGGCCTCTCGACGGACGTGGTGAACGGCGCGCGCGCAAGTGACCATAAATGCACGACGACGACTATTAACGAAGACCTACGATATACGACCGACTAACGACTAACGCCTCTACAACAACTTTTTACGATGTTACAATTTTACTAATCCTTTTTGCTTTCGTCTGTTATCAGGAAACTTGTCGGCCAGCAGCTGTAGCCGCCGCCGCTGCCGCCATCTCCGTTCCCGTCTCAATTTAGACCGGCCGACAGCCAGAGTGGACCATCGAGCACTTCGCCCGCCATTATTAGGACGACTGAACATCTCTACTCGACCCTAAACCGTGAGTGCCTTTCGAGCCGAGTAAATAATCAGATAATATATAATATACGACTTTCCATTTCTAATTTGCGCGCCAATCGTTTGCCTCCTCCCGCAACGTTCGCGGCTAGATGGCGCGTGTCACTTAAATAAAATGTATGTTTTGTGCGTGTCACTCTCTCCCCTCTCTCCGATACTTAACCTATAAATAAAAATATCATCTTCCTTCACTTCATCGACTTCATCCCCTTCGAGATTGTCCTTCTGTCCTAATGAAGTGAATCTCCACTAATAAATCGGTAGATACCGTAGTCCGTTTTCATCGGATTACTTGGAAATCTCCCTAATTATTGACAGTATACCGACGAGGTTCGAGCTTTACCTTTATCCGATCTTATTTCTGAAAAATTTACTCTCTCTCCTACTCTTCTTACATGTGGTGTTATAATGAATCGCTTTTACACGGGTTTTAGATTGGTCCGTGACTTCGCACTCCATCGACTCGCCAACGGTGACCACTGATGTCTGTTCGCTTCGCTGACCATTTTCGATAATGTCGACATACAGTAGTACCCTGGATCCGTGCAACGGTGAGTACCTCGAGTATTTATCGTTCGCCATCTAACATGTACTTTTACCGTAAGTATTCGACACGACACGTATGTACAACCGTTTTCATTGGATCACTTGGAAATCTCCCTAATCGTTTACAGTATACCGATCCAAGTTCAAGCTTTATCCGATCTTATTTCTGACAAATTTTGTCCTCTTAGGTGTGTTTTCGTTAATAATGATTCATTCCCTTTTACATCTTTTAGATCGTTCCGTGACTTCGCAGCCACAGCACTAGCCCTCGCCCCCGATCGACTCGCTGACGGTGGACCGTTGACGTCTGTTCGCTGACCATTTTCGATAACGTCGACATACGGTAGTATCCTGGATCCGTGCAATGGTGCGTACCTTGAGTATTTATCTTTCATGTCGGTACTTAACGTTAGTATTCGACTCATATGTACGGTCGTTGTCACTTTCATAAGTACTCTCCGAGTTGTACTGTACCATAAATTTAATGTTTTCTTCATAAAACGTTCTTTCTCACACTAAGCGGCGACTCTTGTGACGTGTAACGATCGTGTCTTAACCTTTAAATTATTTGGATTAAATTGCTTCTTAAATTTCTTCTAAAAGCAAAGTATTATCTACACGCTCATTCTCATATGGTGATGCAATATTGGCACTATTGAAAGCTGTACGGGATGAAAAAGTACTATAATATGTTTCAAAACGGTAAAGTTTTAATAGAAACACGCTTGCTTTCACCATAATCCCAGGATGATACTTTTTTTTTTTTAAATAAATTCAAGTTTCATGTTCAATCACAGGTAATTTATGGGGCTGTGTGATAAATAATAAAAAGAGGAGATAAAATTATATTACCGCTGTTGAAGCGTTTATTATGGATTTCATTTTGAATTAATTTCGAGAATACATTCCATCTGTTTCATTTAGTATATATATCAGAACCTGTAAGAGACCACATTAGTATTAACGTGAGAGGAGGTACGGTGTGTTGCGTACGACCAATACGTCCTCCGTATCATCCTCTCAAAAACGTTTAACATTAACGTTAGTCTTTTACTTTTGTATATTTTTAGGTGGATAGAAACCAAGCCGTCCCCCCTCCAACCCTCTGATTGTGGACTGTTGCCGCCTGCAAAAGAATCCATCAGAGCAGAGCAGAGCAGAGCAGAGGAGCAGGTCGATCTGCGAGACCTTAACCGTAAGAACTTCTCTTTTCGCGTCGTTTTTAGAAGTGTTCAGTTTTGAACCTCTTCGAACCAAATTCGCTCGCCGAATATGGGGCAGTCTTAATTTTTGCGAGAAACAGAACTATTTCCCTCTCGAGACGTGTCTCGCCTTTTAATCATAGATGGCGGGCCACAATCGCCGTCGTACTCGCTAGGCAACACACATATCAGAATCAGAGTTTCATAATCATACCAAATCATACGGTATTTTGGCTAACAAAATAAACAAGGATCCTCTAAGTAGTTCATATCTTGTGGCGATTTCGAATTTGTGTTGTGTGTTTGTATCGAACATTTGTGATGAAAGCATTTCTTTTTATCCACTTCAATTCCATCATACTCAAACAAACTGATACAATTTTTATGTATTTTTAGAGTTATTGAAAGCGAATCCATTCCTCTCTTCCGTTTCGAGTTGAAAATTTCAGAAATCAATAGATATGTGTTATGTGGATGTTAAAAGATACACATTTCTTAAAAGTGATTGTCGTAGGAGAGAATGAGAATCTTCGCTTTACTGTCTTGGCAAATTGGCTTGGCTCTCGTTTAAATAATGAAAATGATCAAATGCGGAGAGAGACTTTGACGTTTTTCAATAGAGACCACGACCATGTAAAATCCTCAAATTAAAACTAAACCGTTCCAATCTGGATTGTTGTATAAATATCGTTGAACGTCATGTAGCTAATTTTCTTATAGACGTACAAGTCTCAAAAGTCTGCGTTTAAGTAGAAAACAGTTCAGTTACAAACCCTAATCCGTCACCTTAACTTTCATTTTATGAACTAAAAGCATAGTGAAAATGGTACAATAAATAAATTTCTTAGATGGAATATGTTGTCAAAATTAATTCAAATTAATTTGAATCCCGGCTGGGCTACAAAATTCCATTTTTGTTTTCTTGTTTTCTCACTGTTTTCTTTTTTTCCAGATCCATCCATCCGACCATCCGAAGAGTATACATCCGCAGAAGCTGAAGAGGAGGGGGGAAGAGGAGTCGTGAATAAGAAATAATGGAACCATTTCATCGCGTCATCTATAGTGGAGAATAGGGCTCCTTATTTGAGGAGGGTTTTCCTTCTCAAATATTTATGTCACATGTTTCGTTTGTCAACTTTCCTTTATTCCTTACACGGAATTGTATTTGTGCATATCAGCCATCCTTTATAACAATCTATTATTTAACTTGTGTTAATAATTTTAAATAAGAGAAGGTGTGTTAGACACATCGGTTTTCTACATGTCATTTCGATTAAACGTTTTCAATCTCTTTTCACCATGACACTCCAGTAGGTGCAAGCCTTAAAGCTTACAGATCTTAAAGTTTTCGAAGCTTATTTAATGTTTCTTAATTTGTCACTTCAATTTCATTCTTATGAATCTGGGTGTAAAGTCGAAGTAAAAGCTTTCAAATTCCACGATCGTACTTTACCGGCCTCTTTGTATTCAACGTTCGATATCTATAGACAAGTCCTTAGATAGTTATCATTTATTTACACGATTTAAGTTTTGATACGTATTAGATCATTTTGTAGTTCTTCTTATTTCAATTTCTATAGGAGCGAACCCGCCACTCTCATTTGAAGAGAAAAAAGTGGTAACGAGCCGTAGCAAATACCTCCTGGGTGGTTCGGAAATTTTGCTAATTTTTACACATTTCGGTATCCATTCTTTCCACTTCTCTACTTCTCTCCCTCTCTCTCTCTCTTCTCTTCGGGACGTGTCGAAGGACCACACCTTCCCACCTGACTATAACGACGTAAGTGTTCATATGAATTGATTCATTTCTTTTTTTTTTTTTTTTTATTTCATTCTATTTGTCATATCTTGGATAATATCGTTTCAATGAATCAGACACAACGGCCTTGTTTTTAAAGTGTACCAGCCGCTCGAACACAATGTGTTGGAACAGTCGACTGAACACTAGAGAGAGCACTTGCTCGATCGGTGACATTTAAAAATGGTATCTATGCAAGTCTAAGGGTACAATGTTGATTCCTTATTTAATTACTCTTATAGTTGATATTATGGATTTGGATTTGATTAATATGAATTTTTTACTGGAGGACTCAAATTTTACATTTACTATTTAGAAAAGCATTTCCATATTTTGGTCACTTCCATAGTTTTATTACAAAACATTCGATACATTGTTTCATTTTCTGTCTATTCCTTGTACGTGAGACGGATGCACCGTCTCACGACCTGGTGGATGAAATTTGTGTTCGAGCAAGTGTTGGAACAAGTTTGTTAATTTTAAAACGGTCGACTGTTTGTTTGCTCGAGCTGAATTTTAAAACACGATTTTCCTGCTCGAGTACTCGAACCGGTGTTTGTTTATACACGTTAAAAACACGGCCTTTATAATAAATATACTTTCAACGTATATAATTCAATAACTAAAAGGGTGCATAATTGAACGATCCGAATTAAGTTGTATATATTATTTTATTTATGCTTTAGGAAATTGTGTCGATTCAAATTTACCATTGGGATATTATTGTTTTATTAGAAGAAAGCTAGAAAAATATTATTTTCTCGAAACCTTTTCATCATCAATCGGTATCACTTGTTAAAATATTATCAGAATCATCGGGTGAAACAAGTAAAATAATTATAAATTCATATATCTTTTTTGTTATTTGAATTATTATAAGTGATGTATAGAAGGTTGCATGCATAAATTTCAAACGATGTCGCGGCGGCCATCTTTAATTTTGCTCTCCTAAGACGTGTATCGCCTTTCACTCATAGATGGCGCGCGACGAAACTTGTGCGAAGTCAATTCCTAATTGTTAGGCAACACACGTATCAGGAATTCGTATTAATTCGGTAATCGAGTTTCGTGATTCATTTTTGACTAATCGAGTTTCTCGCTTTATTTATGACTTCCGTTTCCTTGTTTCAGGAGAAATCGAGAGGAGGAGGAGGAGGAAATCAAATGATTGATGGGACCGTCGTCGTCTTCAAAAGCCTCGTGCTGCGTAAGCCCTCCTTAGCTCGGACGGGACGAATGAACATCCTCGGACACTCGAAGTTACTTTACCTTACTTCACCTCGTTTTAAATGTGAGATTCCCTCTTTGTGTAATTATTAATTTTTAGTGAAACGTCCTTGAAACATCAGTTTCATTTTAATGTAAAGATGTGAGAATCGACAAAACGTAACCTTTTAATTTGCCAACTTATTTTCTACATACTTTTAGATATTTGGTTATGTCTTGGTACTCAAAAATGAAAACAATTTATTTATATCGACCGATTAACGGTTTTATTACAATTATTAAAAACAAAACAAGTTTGACTCACATACGTATATTTTTTATATAGATATTATACATCCTTAATTCATTTATATTTATATATTCTACGTATTGATATTATGTCTTGCAGATCTCTCGATTCCTGTGTTTCCTGTGGGAGGGTCCCGTCGATGCCTGCGATGCCTCACTACACATGAGATGATGATGCAAAGCCTCAGCAGTACATCGGCAAGAAGAAGAACTCGCCACACCGGTGAGCGATTGTTTTCCTTTTAAGACAGAATTCAAAACACAGTTTCAATCCAACTATGTATAATTCAACTTCGTTAGTTCACAAATTAATCTTCGATTGAAAGTTAGTTATGAGGAAAGCGGAAACCAAAATCATTTTCATGTTTTATTTAAGAAATCTAAATTGTAATTCCAGAACTGGAAATTTGTTCCATCCAAGGTTTTAGTTTAAAATTGTTGCATATGTCGTTAACGTCAACAAAATGCAGACTCGTTCCCAAATTTACCATGTTAAAATGTATGATTCGGATATCATTATTCAGATTTAATCAGTTTTAATAAAACTTAAAAATAAGAATGACTAAGCATAAATTCAAAGATCTGACATGTATCAGTCATATAAATAAATGTAGGGATACCTACTTAAAATGAAATAATCTATTTTTGTTTTCACATAGAAGTTTAATTATTATTGCAAACCACTTTATTATTTAAGGAATTCAAAATATGCACTGGATTGATTCTTTGAGTTCTGTCTCTCGCACAGTCCAAAGATTTTCTTTTCGTCTACGATTTCAGGCCAAATTCACAGACATCCGCAATTTTCACTGTTCACGATTAAGAATTTTCTAAAGAACTTTACGAAAGTAGCTTTTCTGAAATATTTCCAGGGCAGTTTAACTGTTAAGGAACTCACTTTTATTATCTTTAATTCAATCTACATTAGATATATTATATAAAATGAAATTTAAAAATTAATGACACATTCTACAAAATAAATTCCAAATTTGTTCAATGGGAGGCTTTGAATTTGGTCTCGTTGCATGATGTGTTGCCGATGAACAGTTCACCAAAGTGCCAACGCTTCGTTTTCAAATTTTCCATTTCAAAATTTGACATTTCTATTTGCATTTAGTTCTTTTCGAGGATAGTCAAATTAAATTATTAGTATAATAATAATAATAATAATATGATAATCAAAGAACGAGGATCGTTTTGCACTTTGGTTTTGGTTCGAATGAAATTTTTACGTATCGAAGATGGTCTTGTCGAGCCTGATTCTCCAATTTCTTGGTGGAAACCGATTCGAGTTCCGAACTGGTCGGTGAGTTAAAAGGATTTCCGAGATTTTCCTATTTATTACTTTTCAGTTTTTTGGTAAACCCCCTCCCCCCAAAACAGTCTCAAACAACTTTTTCTGCCGAGTCCGCTCACAATTGAAAAATTTTCTCAGCGCCCCCCACCAAAAGTATTTCTGCGGACCCCACCAAAAGTTTTTCTGCGCACGCCACGCCAAAAAAAAACCCGCGCTCGCCGAGAAACCAAAAATTTCTCGGCGAACGCGGGCGACGAAAATTTCCCGATCCGGGGAAACCCAATAATTCTTACCCCCTCCCCCCCGCTCCGGCGCAAATAATTTTTCCCTGCGCCGCGCATGCGCAAAAATTTTTTCCGACCTGCGCGCGCATAAATTTTTCCCTGCGCCGCGCATGCGCAGAAATTTTTTCCGACCTGCGCGCGCATAAATTTTTCCCTGCGCCGCGCATGCGCAGAAATTTTTTCGACCTGCGCGCGCAGAAATTTTCCCCTGCGACGCGCATGCGTCGAAATTTCTTCCAACCCGCGCGCGCAAATAATTTTTCCCTGCGCCGCGCATGCGGCGAAATTTTTCCCGACCTGCGCACGCAGAAATTTTTTCCGACCTGCGCGCGCAGAAATTTATTTTCGACCTGCGCGGGCACAATATTTTTCAAATAATTTTTCCCACACGCCAGGCCAAAAAAAAAACCCCGCGCTCGCCGAGAAACTAAAAATTTCTCGGCGAGCGCGGGGGACGAAAATTTCCCGGTCCGGGGAAAACCCAAAACCCCCCCCCCGCCAGCTCGAATCAAAACTTCCCCCACCCCCCGCCCCGGCGCAAATAATTTGTCCCCCCGCCGCGCATGCGCAGAAATATTTTCGGACCTGCGCGCGCACAATTTATTTTAGACCTGCGCGCGCAGGAATTTTTTCAGCCCTGCGCGCGCTGAATTTTTTTTCGACCCACGCGCGCAGAAATTTTTCCCTGCGCCGCGCATGCGCAGATTTTCCCCGACCCGCGCGCGCAGAAATTTTTCCCTGCGCCGCGCATGCGCAGATTTTCCCCGACCCGCGCGCGCAGAAATTTCAGATTTTCCCCGACCCGCGCGCGCAGAAATTTTTCCCTGCGCCGCGCATAAATTTTTCCCTGCGCCGCGCATGCGCAGAAATTTTTTCGACCTGCGCGCGCAGGAATTTTCCCAAATAATTTTTCCCGTACGCCACGTCAAAAAAAAAACCCGCGCTCGCCGAGAAACCAAAAATTTCTCGGCGAGCGCGGGCGACGAAAATTTCCCGATCCGGGGAAACCCAAAAATTCTTACCCCCCCCCCGCTCCGGCGCAAATAATTTTTCCCTGCGCCGCGCATGCGCAGAAATTTTTCCCGACCTGCGCACGCAGAAATTTTTTCCGACCTGCGCGCGCAGAATTTTTTTCCGACCTGCGCGCGCAGAATTTTTTTCCGACCTGCGTGCGCACAATTTATTTTCGACCTGCGAGCGCAGAATTTTTATCCGACCTACGCGCACAGAAATTTTTTCCGAACTGCGCGCGCAGAAATTTTTTCCGACCTGCGCGCGCAGAAATTTATTTTCGACCTGCGCGGGCATATTTTTCAAATAATTTTTCCCACACGCCAGGCCAAAAAAAAAACCCCGCGCTCGCCGAGAAACTAAAAATTTCTCGGCGAGCGCATGGGACGAAAATTTCCCGGTCCGGGGAAAACCCAAAACCCCCCCCCCGCCAGCTCGAATCAAAACTTCCCCCACCCCCCGCCCCGGCGCAAATAATTTGTCCCCCCGCCGCGCATGCGCAGAAATATTTTCGGACCTGCGCGCGCACAATTTATTTTAGACCTGCGCGCGCAGGAATTTTTTCAGCCCTGCGCGCGCTGAATTTTTTTTCGACCCACGCGCGCAGAAATTTTTCCCTGCGCCGCGCATGCGCAGATTTTCCCCGACCCGCGCGCGCAGAAATTTTTCCCTGCGCCGCGCATGCGCAGATTTTCCCCGACCCGCGCGCGCAGAAATTTCAGATTTTCCCCGACCCGCGCGCGCAGAAATTTTTCCCTGCGCCGCGCATAAATTTTTCCCTGCGCCGCGCATGCGCAGAAATTTTTTCGACCTGCGCGCGCAGGAATTTTCCCAAATAATTTTTCCCGTACGCCACGTCAAAAAAAAAAACCCGCGCTCGCCGAGAAACCAAAAATTTCTCGGCGAGCGCGGGCGACGAAAATTTCCCGATCCGGGGAAACCCAAAAATTCTTACCCCCCCCCCGCTCCGGCGCAAATAATTTTTCCCTGCGCCACGCATGCGCAGAAATTTTTACCTGCGCCGCGCATGCGCAGAAATTTTTTCGGCCTGCGCGCGCATAAATTTTCCCCTGCGCCGCGCATGCGGCGAAAATTTTCCCAACCCGCGCGCTCAAATAATTTTTCCCTGCGCCGCGCATGCGCAGAAATTTTTTCGACCTGCGCGCGCAGAAATTTTCCCCTGCGACGCGCATGCGCCGAAATTTCTTCCAACCCGCGCGCGCAAATAATTTTTCCCTGCGCCGCGCATGCGCAGATCTTCCCCGACCCGCGCGCGCAGAAATTTCAGATTTTCCCCGACCCGCGCGCGCAGACATTTTTCCCTGCGCCGCGCATAAATTTTTCCCTGCGCCGCGCATGCGCAGAAATTTTTTCGACCTGCGCGCGCAGGAATTTTCCCAAATAATTTTTCCCGTACGCCACGTCAAAAAAAAACCCGCGCTCGCCGAGAAACCAAAAATTTCTCGGCGAGCGCGGGCGACGAAAATTTCCCGATCCGGGGAAACCCAAAAATTCTTACCCCCCCCCCCGCTCCGGCGCAAATAATTTTTCCCTGCGCCGCGCATGCGCAGATTTTCCCCGACCCGCGCGCGCAGAAATTTTTCCCTGCGCCACGCATGCGCAGAAATTTTTTCCGACCTGCGCGCGCATAAATTTTTCTCTGCGCCGCGCATGCGCAGAAATTTTTTCCGACCTGCGCGCGCATAAATTTTTCCCTGCGCCGCGCATGCGCAGAAATTTTTTCGACCTGCGCGCGCAGAAATTTTCCCCTGCGACGCGCATGCGTCGAAATTTCTTCCAACCCGCGCGCGCAAATAATTTTTCCCTGCGCCGCGCATGCGGCGAAATTTTTCCCGACCTGCGCACGCAGAAATTTTTTCCGACCTGCGCGCGCAGAAATTTATTTTCGACCTGCGCGGGCACAATATTTTTCAAATAATTTTTCCCACACGCCAGGCCAAAAAAAAAACCCCGCGCTCGCCGAGAAACTAAAAATTTCTCGGCGAGCGCGGGGGACGAAAATTTCCCGGTCCGGGGAAAACCCAAAACCCCCCCCCCCCCCGCCAGCTCGAATCAAAACTTCCCCCACCCCCCGCCCCGGCGCAAATAATTTGTCCCCCCGCCGCGCATGCGCAGAAATATTTTCGGACCTGCGCGCGCACAATTTATTTTAGACCTGCGCGCGCAGGAATTTTTTCAGCCCTGCGCGCGCTGAATTTTTTTTCGACCCACGCGCGCAGAAATTTTTCCCTGCGCCGCGCATGCGCAGAAATTTTTTTCGACCCGCGCGCGCAGGAATTTTCCCTGTGCCGCGCATGCGCAGATTTTCCCCGACCCGCGCGCGCAGAAATTTCAGATTTTCCCCGACCCGCGCGCGCAGAAATTTTTCCCTGCGCCACGCATGCGCAGAAATTTTTTTCGACCCGCGCGCACAGGAATTTTCCTTCTGCCACGCATGCGCAGATTTTCCCCGACCCGCGCGCGCATAAATTTTTCCCTGCGCCGCGCATGCGCAGATTTTCCCCGACCCGCGCGCGCAGAAATTTCAGATTTTCCCCGACCCGCGCGCGCAGAAATTTTTCCCTGCGCCGCGCATGCGCAGAAATTTTTTCGACCTGCGCGCGCAGGAATTTTCCCAAATAATTTTTCCCGTACGCCACGTCAAAAAAAAAACCCGCGCTCGCCGAGAAACCAAAAATTTCTCGGCGAGCGCGGGCGACGAAAATTTCCCGATCCGGGGAAACCCAAAAATTCTTACCCCCCCCCCCGCTCCGGCGCAAATAATTTTTCCCTGCGCCGCGCATGCGCAGAAATTTTTCCCGACCTGCGCACGCAGAAATTTTTTCCGACCTGCGCGCGCAGAATTTTTTTCCGACCTGCGCGCGCAGAATTTTTTTCCGACCTGCGTGCGCACAATTTATTTTCGACCTGCGAGCGCAGAATTTTTATCCGACCTACGCGCACAGAAATTTTTTCCGAACTGCGCGCGCAGAAATTTTTTCCGACCTGCGCGCGCAGAAATTTATTTTCGACCTGCGCGGGCATATTTTTCAAATAATTTTTCCCACACGCCAGGCCAAAAAAAAAACCCCGCGCTCGCCGAGAAACTAAAAATTTCTCGGCGAGCGCATGGGACGAAAATTTCCCGGTCCGGGGAAAACCCAAAACCCCCCCCCCCGCCAGCTCGAATCAAAACTTCCCCCACCCCCCGCCCCGGCGCAAATAATTTGTCCCCCCGCCGCGCATGCGCAGAAATATTTTCGGACCTGCGCGCGCACAATTTATTTTAGACCTGCGCGCGCAGGAATTTTTTCAGCCCTGCGCGCGCTGAATTTTTTTTCGACCCACGCGCGCAGAAATTTTTCCCTGCGCCGCGCATGCGCAGATTTTCCCCGACCCGCGCGCGCAGAAATTTTTCCCTGCGCCGCGCATGCGCAGATTTTCCCCGACCCGCGCGCGCAGAAATTTCAGATTTTCCCCGACCCGCGCGCGCAGAAATTTTTCCCTGCGCCGCGCATAAATTTTTCCCTGCGCCGCGCATGCGCAGAAATTTTTTCGACCTGCGCGCGCAGGAATTTTCCCAAATAATTTTTCCCGTACGCCACGTCAAAAAAAAAAACCCGCGCTCGCCGAGAAACCAAAAATTTCTCGGCGAGCGCGGGCGACGAAAATTTCCCGATCCGGGGAAACCCAAAAATTCTTACCCCCCCCCCCGCTCCGGCGCAAATAATTTTTCCCTGCGCCACGCATGCGCAGAAATTTTTACCTGCGCCGCGCATGCGCAGAAATTTTTTCGGCCTGCGCGCGCATAAATTTTCCCCTGCGCCGCGCATGCGGCGAAAATTTTCCCAACCCGCGCGCTCAAATAATTTTTCCCTGCGCCGCGCATGCGCAGAAATTTTTTCGACCTGCGCGCGCAGAAATTTTCCCCTGCGACGCGCATGCGCCGAAATTTCTTCCAACCCGCGCGCGCAAATAATTTTTCCCTGCGCCGCGCATGCGCAGATCTTCCCCGACCCGCGCGCGCAGAAATTTCAGATTTTCCCCGACCCGCGCGCGCAGACATTTTTCCCTGCGCCGCGCATAAATTTTTCCCTGCGCCGCGCATGCGCAGAAATTTTTCCCGACCTGCGCACGCAGAAATTTTTTCCGACCTGCGCGCGCAGAAATTTATTTTCGACCTGCGCGGGCACAATATTTTTCAAATAATTTTTCCCACACGCCAGGCCAAAAAAAAAACCCCGCGCTCGCCGAGAAACTAAAAATTTCTCGGCGAGCGCGGGGGACGAAAATTTCCCGGTCCGGGGAAAACCCAAAACCCCCCCCCCCCCCGCCAGCTCGAATCAAAACTTCCCCCACCCCCCGCCCCGGCGCAAATAATTTGTCCCCCCGCCGCGCATGCGCAGAAATATTTTCGGACCTGCGCGCGCACAATTTATTTTAGACCTGCGCGCGCAGGAATTTTTTCAGCCCTGCGCGCGCTGAATTTTTTTTCGACCCACGCGCGCAGAAATTTTTCCCTGCGCCGCGCATGCGCAGAAATTTTTTTCGACCCGCGCGCGCAGGAATTTTCCCTGTGCCGCGCATGCGCAGATTTTCCCCGACCCGCGCGCGCAGAAATTTCAGATTTTCCCCGACCCGCGCGCGCAGAAATTTTTCCCTGCGCCACGCATGCGCAGAAATTTTTTTCGACCCGCGCGCACAGGAATTTTCCCTCTGCCACGCATGCGCAGATTTTCCCCGACCCGCGCGCGCATAAATTTTTCCCTGCGCCGCGCATGCGCAGATTTTCCCCGACCCGCGCGCGCAGAAATTTCAGATTTTCCCCGACCCGCGCGCGCAGAAATTTTTCCCTGCGCCGCGCATAAATTTTTCCCTGCGCCGCGCATGCGCAGAAATTTTTTCGACCTGCGCGCGCAGGAATTTTCCCAAATAATTTTTCCCGTACGCCACGTCAAAAAAAAAAACCCGCGCTCGCCGAGAAACCAAAAATTTCTCGGCGAGCGCGGGCGACGAAAATTTCCCGATCCGGGGAAACCCAAAAATTCTTACCCCCCCCCCGCTCCGGCGCAAATAATTTTTCCCTGCGCCACGCATGCGCAGAAATTTTTACCTGCGCCGCGCATGCGCAGAAATTTTTTCGGCCTGCGCGCGCATAAATTTTCCCCTGCGCCGCGCATGCGGCGAAAATTTTCCCAACCCGCGCGCTCAAATAATTTTTCCCTGCGCCGCGCATGCGCAGAAATTTTTTCGACCTGCGCGCGCAGAAATTTTCCCCTGCGACGCGCATGCGCCGAAATTTCTTCCAACCCGCGCGCGCAAATAATTTTTCCCTGCGCCGCGCATGCGCAGATCTTCCCCGACCCGCGCGCGCAGAAATTTCAGATTTTCCCCGACCCGCGCGCGCAGACATTTTTCCCTGCGCCGCGCATAAATTTTTCCCTGCGCCGCGCATGCGCAGAAATTTTTTCGACCTGCGCGCGCAGGAATTTTCCCAAATAATTTTTCCCGTACGCCACGTCAAAAAAAAACCCGCGCTCGCCGAGAAACCAAAAATTTCTCGGCGAGCGCGGGCGACGAAAATTTCCCGATCCGGGGAAACCCAAAAATTCTTACCCCCCCCCCGCTCCGGCGCAAATAATTTTTCCCTGCGCCGCGCATGCGCAGATTTTCCCCGACCCGCGCGCGCAGAAATTTTTCCCTGCGCCACGCATGCGCAGAAATTTTTTCCGACCTGCGCGCGCATAAATTTTTCTCTGCGCCGCGCATGCGCAGAAATTTTTTCCGACCTGCGCGCGCATAAATTTTTCCCTGCGCCGCGCATGCGCAGAAATTTTTTCGACCTGCGCGCGCAGAAATTTTCCCCTGCGACGCGCATGCGTCGAAATTTCTTCCAACCCGCGCGCGCAAATATCATATCGCAGATATATCATGTATCGATATCGTTATGGTTATGTATCGACTGTCACCTGTTTTAAATAATTTTAATTTTAGAGATATTGTCAATATAGTTGTCAATATACTTCTTGATCATTTGCAAGTTTTGTGGCCGTCTTTTACTCGACTTTGCTACAGGTTATGGGCCCAGCGCCAGAAAAGATATAGATATAGCGGCTTGCGGTGAAAATCCGAGTCGAAAAAGTGTGTATCAGTTGGACGCGTTAATTCAAGATGAATTCGGTCACTGGACGTTTCGAGCAGTTGACGAAGGACAACTATGAGACCTGGAAAATCCACATGAGAGCGGTATTGATCAAGAACGATGCTTGGGGGTATGCTGATGGATCATGCATTCGACCTGAACCAGCGACGGCCGGCGCCGATGCAGCGGAAGTTGCACTAGCGACCCAAAATTTGAAGAATTGGACCGACGGAGATCTGAAGGCCCAGTCCGACATAATTCTGGCGATCAGCTCTTCCGTAATTAAGCAGGTCAGAGGATGCGGAACAGCGCGTGAGATATGGATGAAGCTGGAAGGTATTTATCAGTCTAAGGGTCCGATTCGAAAAGTCGCGCTCCTGAATCAACTGATCTCGCACAAAATAAAGGAGGATGATGATGCTCGAGACAGCACTCAAAAATTTTTGGACATCGTCGATAGACTCGGTGAGTTGGATATCGAGGTTAACGACGATTTGTTGACAGTTGTCATGCTACGTGCTCTTCCTGACAGCTACGAAAATTTTCGATGTGCAATCGCGTCCCGAGATGATCTTCCTAAACCTGAGGTGCTACGAGTGAAGATTCAGGAGGAGTTTGAAGCACGCAAAGACGGCAAGAAGCAGGAAAGTCAGAGCGCAATGATAGTTCAGAAGAAGCCTTTTAAGAAACAGAGAATAAAGAAAACAAGCGAGAATTCTGCTGAGAAGAATAACCATGATGGACATGAAGCGAAGATGAAGTGCTTCACGTGCCAAGGTTATGGTCATTACTCCAAGCAGTGCCCAACACCAAAGAAGGTCAAGAAACAATCATCGCACTTCGCAAACGACGTGAGTCTATATGCTGAGGCGAAGATCATTGGAAACGACGCTTATCGTGTTGGTGAATACAGCGGTTCGAATTCGTGGTGCGTGGACAGTGGATGTACGTCACACATGTCGTGCGAGAAAGAAGCATTCACCGAAGTGGACGCTACTCAGCGAGGAGGTTTGAACCTGGCTAGCAGTGGTGCACGCACAAGTGTACAGGGTCGTGGTGTCGCTACAGTAAAATGCGATATCAAAGGACGTGAGACTTTTATACATTTCACGAACACCTTGTACGTTCCAGATCTTCGCTCGAATCTTATTTCTGTTGGAAGGATCACGGATAAAGGTTACACCGTTGTCTTCAGTAAAGAGAAAGCTGAGGCTGTTGACGCAGATGGAAACGTGGTGATGGCGGCTGAGCGTGATGCCAATGGACTCTACTACTTGAAGTGCGCTAACGTCGATGAGTGCAAGATCGTCGACATGGTCGAATCTCCCAAGAAACCACCTGAAGAGAACTCGTTGGAATACTGGCACATTCGTCTGGGGCATCTGAACGAGCAGTATCTACGCGACGTTGCGAAGTCGGGTGCTATCAACGGTGTCAAGATCAAGAATCCACAATCCAAACTCAACTGTAGTGTATGTCTTGAGGGGAAGATGACTCGAAAGCCATTTCCATCGACGCCAACCAGAGAAACCAGCCCTGGAGATATCATCCATTCAGACGTCTGCGGCAAGATGCGGGTAACTTCGAAGAACGGTAGGAGCAAGTACTTCGTAACCTTCATTGATGACTGTTCCGGTTGGTGCGAAGTCAGGTTCCTGGCGCACAAGAACGAGGTCTTCAAAGAATTCCAGAAGATAAGGAGTTTACTAGAGACTCAGCACGGAAGGAAGGTGAAGTTCCTTCAATCCGACAACGGCACAGAATACGTGAATCAGGAGTTTGACGATTTCCTGAGCAAGCACGGTATCAAGCGGCGTTTAACCGTGCCGTACACGCCTCAACAAAATGGAACGGCAGAACGTCGAAATCGTACACTGATGGAATCTGCAAGATGTTTGCTAATTCAGTCTGGTCTACCGATATCTTTCTGGGCAGAGGCTGTAAACACAGCGAACTACATCCGAAACCGATGTCCAACCAGTAAGCTGAATGGAAGGACCCCGTTCGAAGTCTGGCATGGACAAAAACCGGATGTTAGCTACTTCCAACCCTTCGGCTGTGAAGTTCGCGTTTTAAACCTCGACCCAAAGAAGAGTAAACTGGACCAACGCTCGAAGACGGGAGTTTTCGTAGGGTACAGTGAAGAGTCGAAAGGTTTCAGAATTTGGATTCCAAGTGAGAGGAAGGTCTGCATATCAAGAGATGTGAAGTTCCTCAACAACATGGCAAGCAAAGCAAGCGGTGACCAAGGTCAATTTTCGGTAGAAGAATCGGAATCGACGGGCAAGGACGAGTCAAGAGATAAACAAGTCGTCGAAGTACCGTTGGTTCGAGAGGTAATTCGAGAACGAGAGATTGAACAGACAGCTGAGAACATTCCGACCATCCAGATGAATCAAGAAGAGGAGATGATCTCCGACGAGGAAGATTTCCTGGATGCTGTTGACTTGGAAAACCTCGCTGAACTACTACCCGAGGTGGACGCTGCAGTTCTCGAGCCAGCTGAAGGTGGTATCGAGGATCGACCCGGACCGATCACGAAGCGTGGTGCAGGGAGACCAAAAATTCTGCGTACTGGACGACCAGGTAGACCTCGTAAGCAACATCACATGGTGACTCGAGAAGACATGACTGGCCTCGCTTACCTGACCGAGGTGAACTTGGATGAAGCCATATCTAGTGGCGAATCCTCCGAATGGATGAAAGCTATGGCCGACGAAGTTTGTTCAATTCTCAAGAATGAAACATGGGACCTGGTAGATCGTCCTCAAGATAGAAGCACCGTCGGGAGCCGTTTTGTCCTTCGGAACAAATACGGTACTGATGGAGTTCTGGAAAAACGGAAGGCAAGGATCGTCGCCAGAGGATTCTCTCAGAGGCCAGGCGTAGATTTCCACGAAACTTTTGCTCCTGTGGCAAGGCTGAGCACCGTTCGACTGGCGCTGGCTGTAGCTGCCAAGTACAGGATGTCCATTAAACAATACGACATCACGACTGCCTACCTGAACGGACAGCTCGAGGAGGAGGTGTATATGGAAACTCCGGACTTATTTAAAAAGGTTCTTCGCTATGTCATTCAGGAAGGAGTGCCAACAAAGTACGGCCCAGCCGTAGAAGCAGATGCCAAAGCTATGCTGCAGCAGATAGAAACCGGTGACAAGGTGTGCAGGATGAAGAAGGCACTGTATGGCCTCAAGCAAGCTGGTCGCGCATGGCACACTCGACTGGATAAGACCCTTCGCGTCATGGGTGCTCGTCCTACAAAAGGTGATCCGTGCTTATACATCATGGGAAGTGACGCAAACTTTACTATGATCATCGTTTACGTGGATGACATCCTCGTCATGTCACGTAATCCAAACAAAGCAATTTCTTTTGGAACGCAACTGACAAAACATTTTGACGTCAAGAATATCGGTGAATTGAAGAGATGCCTCGGGATGGACTTCAAAGTCAGCGACGACGGTATCAATATTTGCCAACGTACGTACGTGAATGAGCTGCTGGATCGTTTCAATATGAAAGATTGCAGAACTGTCTCAACCCCCCTCGACGTTGGGACAAAACTGATGAAGATCGAACCTTGGAACTCGAAAGATGGACCAAAACCACCGTACCGCGAACTGGTAGGTTGTCTACTCTATCTGGCTGTAGCTACTCGTCCCGATGTGGCTCACGCTGCCAGCGTATTGGGGCAATTCAACGACTGTTTCGGTAAGGTTCATTGGAGTGCAGCGAAAAGGGTTCTACGCTACTTGAAGGGCACCGCAGATGTGGGAATCACTTTCAAGAGCAAGGAGGGAGATCTCGAAGGATTTGTGGATGCAGATTGGGCTGGATCCATTGACGATCGAAGATCTTTTACTGGGTACGCTTTCAAGATGGGCAGCGGGTGCATCTCGTGGGACTCAAGAAAGCAAAGGACCGTAGCCCTATCATCCACTGAGGCCGAGTACATGGCCCTCGGTGAGGCTACAAAGGAAGCCTTGTACATTCGACGTCTACTACGTGAACTCGGCGTCTTCGTGGGTTCTGTGAAGCTGTGGAACGATAACGTCGGAGCCGAGAAACTCGCCTCAAATCCAGTCTTCCACGCGCGAACCAAGTATATCGCTGTTCGCCATCACTTTATTCGAGAGGTCGTCGGTTGCGGAGCAGTTAAGCTGGGACACGTAGCGTCCAAAGAAATGCCGGCCGATGTCCTCACCAAGGCGCTCACAAGATTGAACCATGAACATTGTGTCTCTCTTTTGGGCCTGCAGAAGGTGGCAGTTTAATTCCCTAAGATAACTCATCGAGGGGAAGTATTAGATATATCATGTATCGATATCGTTATGGTTATGTATCGACTGTCACCTGTTTTAAATAATTTTAATTTTAGAGATATTGTCAATATAGTTGTCAATATACTTCTTGATCATTTGCAAGTTTTGTGGCCGTCTTTTACTCGACTTTGCTACAATTTTTCCCTGCGCCGCGCATGCGGCGAAATTTTTCCCGACCTGCGCACGCAGAAATTTTTTCCGACCTGCGCGCGCAGAAATTTATTTTCGACCTGCGCGGGCACAATATTTTTCAAATAATTTTTCCCACACGCCAGGCCAAAAAAAAAACCCCGCGCTCGCCGAGAAACTAAAAATTTCTCGGCGAGCGCGGGGGACGAAAATTTCCCGGTCCGGGGAAAACCCAAAACCCCCCCCCCCCCGCCAGCTCGAATCAAAACTTCCCCCACCCCCCGCCCCGGCGCAAATAATTTGTCCCCCCGCCGCGCATGCGCAGAAATATTTTCGGACCTGCGCGCGCACAATTTATTTTAGACCTGCGCGCGCAGGAATTTTTTCAGCCCTGCGCGCGCTGAATTTTTTTTCGACCCACGCGCGCAGAAATTTTTCCCTGCGCCGCGCATGCGCAGAAATTTTTTTCGACCCGCGCGCGCAGGAATTTTCCCTGTGCCGCGCATGCGCAGATTTTCCCCGACCCGCGCGCGCAGAAATTTCAGATTTTCCCCGACCCGCGCGCGCAGAAATTTTTCCCTGCGCCACGCATGCGCAGAAATTTTTTTCGACCCGCGCGCACAGGAATTTTCCTTCTGCCACGCATGCGCAGATTTTCCCCGACCCGCGCGCGCATAAATTTTTCCCTGCGCCGCGCATGCGCAGATTTTCCCCGACCCGCGCGCGCAGAAATTTCAGATTTTCCCCGACCCGCGCGCGCAGAAATTTTTCCCTGCGCCGCGCATGCGCAGAAATTTTTTCGACCTGCGCGCGCAGGAATTTTCCCAAATAATTTTTCCCGTACGCCACGTCAAAAAAAAAACCCGCGCTCGCCGAGAAACCAAAAATTTCTCGGCGAGCGCGGGCGACGAAAATTTCCCGATCCGGGGAAACCCAAAAATTCTTACCCCCCCCCCCGCTCCGGCGCAAATAATTTTTCCCTGCGCCGCGCATGCGCAGAAATTTTTCCCGACCTGCGCACGCAGAAATTTTTTCCGACCTGCGCGCGCAGAATTTTTTTCCGACCTGCGCGCGCAGAATTTTTTTCCGACCTGCGTGCGCACAATTTATTTTCGACCTGCGAGCGCAGAATTTTTA
This sequence comes from Cryptocephalus moraei, assembly GCA_946251905.1. Lineage (NCBI taxonomy): Eukaryota > Metazoa > Arthropoda > Insecta > Coleoptera > Chrysomelidae > Cryptocephalus > Cryptocephalus moraei. Next base: position 19,883 of record OX276466.1, on the reverse strand, counting down.
TCCGACCTACGCGCACAGAAATTTTTTCCGAACTGCGCGCGCAGAAATTTTTTCCGACCTGCGCGCGCAGAAATTTATTTTCGACCTGCGCGGGCATAATATTTTTCAAATAATTTTTCCCACACGCCAGGCCAAAAAAAAAACCCCGCGCTCGCCGAGAAACTAAAAATTTCTCGGCGAGCGCATGGGACGAAAATTTCCCGGTCCGGGGAAAACCCAAAACCCCCCCCCCCCCGCCAGCTCGAATCAAAACTTCCCCCACCCCCCGCCCCGGCGCAAATAATTTGTCCCCCCGCCGCGCATGCGCAGAAATATTTTCGGACCTGCGCGCGCACAATTTATTTTAGACCTGCGCGCGCAGGAATTTTTTCAGCCCTGCGCGCGCTGAATTTTTTTTCGACCCACGCGCGCAGAAATTTTTCCCTGCGCCGCGCATGCGCAGATTTTCCCCGACCCGCGCGCGCAGAAATTTTTCCCTGCGCCGCGCATGCGCAGATTTTCCCCGACCCGCGCGCGCAGAAATTTCAGATTTTCCCCGACCCGCGCGCGCAGAAATTTTTCCCTGCGCCGCGCATAAATTTTTCCCTGCGCCGCGCATGCGCAGAAATTTTTTCGACCTGCGCGCGCAGGAATTTTCCCAAATAATTTTTCCCGTACGCCACGTCAAAAAAAAAAACCCGCGCTCGCCGAGAAACCAAAAATTTCTCGGCGAGCGCGGGCGACGAAAATTTCCCGATCCGGGGAAACCCAAAAATTCTTACCCCCCCCCCGCTCCGGCGCAAATAATTTTTCCCTGCGCCACGCATGCGCAGAAATTTTTACCTGCGCCGCGCATGCGCAGAAATTTTTTCGGCCTGCGCGCGCATAAATTTTCCCCTGCGCCGCGCATGCGGCGAAAATTTTCCCAACCCGCGCGCTCAAATAATTTTTCCCTGCGCCGCGCATGCGCAGAAATTTTTTCGACCTGCGCGCGCAGAAATTTTCCCCTGCGACGCGCATGCGCCGAAATTTCTTCCAACCCGCGCGCGCAAATAATTTTTCCCTGCGCCGCGCATGCGCAGATCTTCCCCGACCCGCGCGCGCAGAAATTTCAGATTTTCCCCGACCCGCGCGCGCAGACATTTTTCCCTGCGCCGCGCATAAATTTTTCCCTGCGCCGCGCATGCGCAGAAATTTTTTCGACCTGCGCGCGCAGGAATTTTCCCAAATAATTTTTCCCGTACGCCACGTCAAAAAAAAACCCGCGCTCGCCGAGAAACCAAAAATTTCTCGGCGAGCGCGGGCGACGAAAATTTCCCGATCCGGGGAAACCCAAAAATTCTTACCCCCCCCCCCGCTCCGGCGCAAATAATTTTTCCCTGCGCCGCGCATGCGCAGATTTTCCCCGACCCGCGCGCGCAGAAATTTTTCCCTGCGCCACGCATGCGCAGAAATTTTTTCCGACCTGCGCGCGCATAAATTTTTCTCTGCGCCGCGCATGCGCAGAAATTTTTTCCGACCTGCGCGCGCATAAATTTTTCCCTGCGCCGCGCATGCGCAGAAATTTTTTCGACCTGCGCGCGCAGAAATTTTCCCCTGCGACGCGCATGCGTCGAAATTTCTTCCAACCCGCGCGCGCAAATAATTTTTCCCTGCGCCGCGCATGCGGCGAAATTTTTCCCGACCTGCGCACGCAGAAATTTTTTCCGACCTGCGCGCGCAGAAATTTATTTTCGACCTGCGCGGGCACAATATTTTTCAAATAATTTTTCCCACACGCCAGGCCAAAAAAAAAACCCCGCGCTCGCCGAGAAACTAAAAATTTCTCGGCGAGCGCGGGGGACGAAAATTTCCCGGTCCGGGGAAAACCCAAAACCCCCCCCCCCCCCCGCCAGCTCGAATCAAAACTTCCCCCACCCCCCGCCCCGGCGCAAATAATTTGTCCCCCCGCCGCGCATGCGCAGAAATATTTTCGGACCTGCGCGCGCACAATTTATTTTAGACCTGCGCGCGCAGGAATTTTTTCAGCCCTGCGCGCGCTGAATTTTTTTTCGACCCACGCGCGCAGAAATTTTTCCCTGCGCCGCGCATGCGCAGAAATTTTTTTCGACCCGCGCGCGCAGGAATTTTCCCTGTGCCGCGCATGCGCAGATTTTCCCCGACCCGCGCGCGCAGAAATTTCAGATTTTCCCCGACCCGCGCGCGCAGAAATTTTTCCCTGCGCCACGCATGCGCAGAAATTTTTTTCGACCCGCGCGCACAGGAATTTTCCTTCTGCCACGCATGCGCAGATTTTCCCCGACCCGCGCGCGCATAAATTTTTCCCTGCGCCGCGCATGCGCAGATTTTCCCCGACCCGCGCGCGCAGAAATTTCAGATTTTCCCCGACCCGCGCGCGCAGAAATTTTTCCCTGCGCCGCGCATAAATTTTTCCCTGCGCCGCGCATGCGCAGAAATTTTTTCGACCTGCGCGCGCAGGAATTTTCCCAAATAATTTTTCCCGTACGCCACGTCAAAAAAAAAACCCGCGCTCGCCGAGAAACCAAAAATTTCTCGGCGAGCGCGGGCGACGAAAATTTCCCGATCCGGGGAAACCCAAAAATTCTTACCCCCCCCCCGCTCCGGCGCAAATAATTTTTCCCTGCGCCGCGCATGCGCAGAAATTTTTCCCGACCTGCGCACGCAGAAATTTTTTCCGACCTGCGCGCGCAGAATTTTTTTCCGACCTGCGCGCGCAGAATTTTTTTCCGACCTGCGTGCGCACAATTTATTTTCGACCTGCGAGCGCAGAATTTTTATCCGACCTACGCGCACAGAAATTTTTTCCGAACTGCGCGCGCAGAAATTTTTTCCGACCTGCGCGCGCAGAAATTTATTTTCGACCTGCGCGGGCATAATATTTTTCAAATAATTTTTCCCACACGCCAGGCCAAAAAAAAAACCCCGCGCTCGCCGAGAAACTAAAAATTTCTCGGCGAGCGCATGGGACGAAAATTTCCCGGTCCGGGGAAAACCCAAAACCCCCCCCCCCGCCAGCTCGAATCAAAACTTCCCCCACCCCCCGCCCCGGCGCAAATAATTTGTCCCCCCGCCGCGCATGCGCAGAAATATTTTCGGACCTGCGCGCGCACAATTTATTTTAGACCTGCGCGCGCAGGAATTTTTTCAGCCCTGCGTGCGCTGAATTTTTTTTCGACCCACGCGCGCAGAAATTTTTCCCTGCGCCGCGCATGCGCAGATTTTCCCCGACCCGCGCGCGCAGAAATTTCAGATTTTCCCCGACCCGCGCGCGCAGAAATTTTTCCCTGCGCCGCGCATAAATTTTTCCCTGCGCCGCGCATGCGCAGAAATTTTTTCGACCTGCGCGCGCAGGAATTTTCCCAAATAATTTTTCCCGTACGCCACGTCAAAAAAAAAAACCCGCGCTCGCCGAGAAACCAAAAATTTCTCGGCGAGCGCGGGCGACGAAAATTTCCCGATCCGGGGAAACCCAAAAATTCTTACCCCCCCCCCGCTCCGGCGCAAATAATTTTTCCCTGCGCCACGCATGCGCAGAAATTTTTACCTGCGCCGCGCATGCGCAGAAATTTTTTCGGCCTGCGCGCGCATAAATTTTCCCCTGCGCCGCGCATGCGGCGAAAATTTTCCCAACCCGCGCGCTCAAATAATTTTTCCCTGCGCCGCGCATGCGCAGAAATTTTTTCGACCTGCGCGCGCAGAAATTTTCCCCTGCGACGCGCATGCGCCGAAATTTCTTCCAACCCGCGCGCGCAAATAATTTTTCCCTGCGCCGCGCATGCGCAGATCTTCCCCGACCCGCGCGCGCAGAAATTTCAGATTTTCCCCGACCCGCGCGCGCAGACATTTTTCCCTGCGCCGCGCATAAATTTTTCCCTGCGCCGCGCATGCGCAGAAATTTTTTCGACCTGCGCGCGCAGGAATTTTCCCAAATAATTTTTCCCGTACGCCACGTCAAAAAAAAACCCGCGCTCGCCGAGAAACCAAAAATTTCTCGGCGAGCGCGGGCGACGAAAATTTCCCGATCCGGGGAAACCCAAAAATTCTTACCCCCCCCCCGCTCCGGCGCAAATAATTTTTCCCTGCGCCGCGCATGCGCAGATTTTCCCCGACCCGCGCGCGCAGAAATTTTTCCCTGCGCCACGCATGCGCAGAAATTTTTTCCGACCTGCGCGCGCATAAATTTTTCTCTGCGCCGCGCATGCGCAGAAATTTTTTCCGACCTGCGCGCGCATAAATTTTTCCCTGCGCCGCGCATGCGCAGAAATTTTTTCGACCTGCGCGCGCAGAAATTTTCCCCTGCGACGCGCATGCGTCGAAATTTCTTCCAACCCGCGCGCGCAAATAATTTTTCCCTGCGCCGCGCATGCGGCGAAATTTTTCCCGACCTGCGCACGCAGAAATTTTTTCCGACCTGCGCGCGCAGAAATTTATTTTCGACCTGCGCGGGCACAATATTTTTCAAATAATTTTTCCCACACGCCAGGCCAAAAAAAAAACCCCGCGCTCGCCGAGAAACTAAAAATTTCTCGGCGAGCGCGGGGGACGAAAATTTCCCGGTCCGGGGAAAACCCAAAACCCCCCCCCCCCCCGCCAGCTCGAATCAAAACTTCCCCCACCCCCCGCCCCGGCGCAAATAATTTGTCCCCCCGCCGCGCATGCGCAGAAATATTTTCGGACCTGCGCGCGCACAATTTATTTTAGACCTGCGCGCGCAGGAATTTTTTCAGCCCTGCGCGCGCTGAATTTTTTTTCGACCCACGCGCGCAGAAATTTTTCCCTGCGCCGCGCATGCGCAGAAATTTTTTTCGACCCGCGCGCGCAGGAATTTTCCCTGTGCCGCGCATGCGCAGATTTTCCCCGACCCGCGCGCGCAGAAATTTCAGATTTTCCCCGACCCGCGCGCGCAGAAATTTTTCCCTGCGCCACGCATGCGCAGAAATTTTTTTCGACCCGCGCGCACAGGAATTTTCCTTCTGCCACGCATGCGCAGATTTTCCCCGACCCGCGCGCGCATAAATTTTTCCCTGCGCCGCGCATGCGCAGATTTTCCCCGACCCGCGCGCGCAGAAATTTCAGATTTTCCCCGACCCGCGCGCGCAGAAATTTTTCCCTGCGCCGCGCATGCGCAGAAATTTTTTCGACCTGCGCGCGCAGGAATTTTCCCAAATAATTTTTCCCGTACGCCACGTCAAAAAAAAAACCCGCGCTCGCCGAGAAACCAAAAATTTCTCGGCGAGCGCGGGCGACGAAAATTTCCCGATCCGGGGAAACCCAAAAATTCTTACCCCCCCCCGCTCCGGCGCAAATAATTTTTCCCTGCGCCGCGCATGCGCAGAAATTTTTCCCGACCTGCGCACGCAGAAATTTTTTCCGACCTGCGCGCGCAGAATTTTTTTCCGACCTGCGCGCGCAGAAATTTATTTTCGACCTGCGCGGGCATAATATTTTTCAAATAATTTTTCCCACACGCCAGGCCAAAAAAAAAACCCCGCGCTCGCCGAGAAACTAAAAATTTCTCGGCGAGCGCATGGGACGAAAATTTCCCGGTCCGGGGAAAACCCAAAACCCCCCCCCCCCGCCAGCTCGAATCAAAACTTCCCCCACCCCCCGCTCCGGCGCAAATAATTTTTCCCTGCGCCGCGCATGCGCAGAAATTTTTCCCGACCTGCGCACGCAGAAATTTTTTCCGACCTGCGCGCGCAGAATTTTTTTCCGACCTGCGCGCGCAGAATTTTTTTCCGACCTGCGTGCGCACAATTTATTTTCGACCTGCGAGCGCAGAATTTTTATCCGACCTACGCGCACAGAAATTTTTTCCGAACTGCGCGCGCAGAAATTTTTTCCGACCTGCGCGCGCAGAAATTTATTTTCGACCTGCGCGGGCATATTTTTCAAATAATTTTTCCCACACGCCAGGCCAAAAAAAAAACCCCGCGCTCGCCGAGAAACTAAAAATTTCTCGGCGAGCGCATGGGACGAAAATTTCCCGGTCCGGGGAAAACCCAAAACCCCCCCCCCCGCCAGCTCGAATCAAAACTTCCCCCACCCCCCGCCCCGGCGCAAATAATTTCTCCCCCCGCCGCGCATGCGCAGAAATATTTTCGGACCTGCGCGCGCACAATTTATTTTAGACCTGCGCGCGCAGGAATTTTTTCAGCCCTGCGCGCGCTGAATTTTTTTTCGACCCACGCGCGCAGAAATTTTTCCCTGCGCCGCGCATGCGCAGATTTTCCCCGACCCGCGCGCGCAGAAATTTTTCCCTGCGCCGCGCATGCGCAGATTTTCCCCGACCCGCGCGCGCAGAAATTTCAGATTTTCCCCGACCCGCGCGCGCAGAAATTTTTCCCTGCGCCGCGCATAAATTTTTCCCTGCGCCGCGCATGCGCAGAAATTTTTTCGACCTGCGCGCGCAGGAATTTTCCCAAATAATTTTTCCCGTACGCCACGTCAAAAAAAAAAACCCGCGCTCGCCGAGAAACCAAAAATTTCTCGGCGAGCGCGGGCGACGAAAATTTCCCGATCCGGGGAAACCCAAAAATTCTTACCCCCCCCCCGCTCCGGCGCAAATAATTTTTCCCTGCGCCACGCATGCGCAGAAATTTTTACCTACGCCGCGCATGCGCAGAAATTTTTTCGGCCTGCGCGCGCATAAATTTTCCCCTGCGCCGCGCATGCGGCGAAAATTTTCCCAACCCGCGCGCTCAAATAATTTTTCCCTGCGCCGCGCATGCGCAGAAATTTTTTCGACCTGCGCGCGCAGAAATTTTCCCCTGCGACGCGCATGCGCCGAAATTTCTTCCAACCCGCGCGCGCAAATAATTTTTCCCTGCGCCGCGCATGCGCAGATCTTCCCCGACCCGCGCGCGCAGAAATTTCAGATTTTCCCCGACCCGCGCGCGCAGACATTTTTCCCTGCGCCGCGCATAAATTTTTCCCTGCGCCGCGCATGCGCAGAAATTTTTTCGACCTGCGCGCGCAGGAATTTTCCCAAATAATTTTTCCCGTACGCCACGTCAAAAAAAAACCCGCGCTCGCCGAGAAACCAAAAATTTCTCGGCGAGCGCGGGCGACGAAAATTTCCCGATCCGGGGAAACCCAAAAATTCTTACCCCCCCCCCCGCTCCGGCGCAAATAATTTTTCCCTGCGCCGCGCATGCGCAGATTTTCCCCGACCCGCGCGCGCAGAAATTTTTCCCTGCGCCACGCATGCGCAGAAATTTTTTCCGACCTGCGCGCGCATAAATTTTTCTCTGCGCCGCGCATGCGCAGAAATTTTTTCCGACCTGCGCGCGCATAAATTTTTCCCTGCGCCGCGCATGCGCAGAAATTTTTTCGACCTGCGCGCGCAGAAATTTTCCCCTGCGACGCGCATGCGTCGAAATTTCTTCCAACCCGCGCGCGCAAATAATTTTTCCCTGCGCCGCGCATGCGGCGAAATTTTTCCCGACCTGCGCACGCAGAAATTTTTTCCGACCTGCGCGCGCAGAAATTTATTTTCGACCTGCGCGGGCACAATATTTTTCAAATAATTTTTCCCACACGCCAGGCCAAAAAAAAAACCCCGCGCTCGCCGAGAAACTAAAAATTTCTCGGCGAGCGCGGGGGACGAAAATTTCCCGGTCCGGGGAAAACCCAAAACCCCCCCCCCCCCGCCAGCTCGAATCAAAACTTCCCCCACCCCCCGCCCCGGCGCAAATAATTTGTCCCCCCGCCGCGCATGCGCAGAAATATTTTCGGACCTGCGCGCGCACAATTTATTTTAGGCCTGCGCGCGCAGGAATTTTTTCAGCCCTGCGCGCGCTGAATTTTTTCCCTGCGCCGCGCATGCGCAGAAATTTTTTTCGACCCGCGCGCGCAGGAATTTTCCCTGTGCCGCGCATGCGCAGATTTTCCCCGACCCGCGCGCGCAGAAATTTCAGATTTTCCCCGACCCGCGCGCGCAGAAATTTTTCCCTGCGCCACGCATGCGCAGAAATTTTTTTCGACCCGCGCGCACAGGAATTTTCCTTCTGCCACGCATGCGCAGATTTTCCCCGACCCGCGCGCGCATAAATTTTTCCCTGCGCCGCGCATGCGCAGATTTTCCCCGACCCGCGCGCGCAGAAATTTCAGATTTTCCCCGACCCGCGCGCGCAGAAATTTTTCCCTGCGCCGCGCATAAATTTTTCCCTGCGCCGCGCATGCGCAGAAATTTTTTCGACCTGCGCGCGCAGGAATTTTCCCAAATAATTTTTCCCGTACGCCACGTCAAAAAAAAAACCCGCGCTCGCCGAGAAACCAAAAATTTCTCGGCGAGCGCGGGCGACGAAAATTTCCCGATCCGGGGAAACCCAAAAATTCTTACCCCCCCCCGCTCCGGCGCAAATAATTTTTCCCTGCGCCGCGCATGCGCAGAAATTTTTCCCGACCTGCGCACGCAGAAATTTTTTCCGACCTGCGCGCGCAGAATTTTTTTCCGACCTGCGCGCGCAGAATTTTTTTCCGACCTGCGTGCGCACAATTTATTTTCGACCTGCGAGCGCAGAATTTTTATCCGACCTACGCGCACAGAAATTTTTTCCGAACTGCGCGCGCAGAAATTTTTTCCGACCTGCGCGCGCAGAAATTTATTTTCGACCTGCGCGGGCATAATATTTTTCAAATAATTTTTCCCACACGCCAGGCCAAAAAAAAAACCCCGCGCTCGCCGAGAAACTAAAAATTTCTCGGCGAGCGCATGGGACGAAAATTTCCCGGTCCGGGGAAAACCCAAAACCCCCCCCCCCGCCAGCTCGAATCAAAACTTCCCCCACCCCCCGCCCCGGCGCAAATAATTTCTCCCCCCGCCGCGCATGCGCAGAAATATTTTCGGACCTGCGCGCGCACAATTTATTTTAGACCTGCGCGCGCAGGAATTTTTTCAGCCCTGCGCGCGCTGAATTTTTTTTCGACCCACGCGCGCAGAAATTTTTCCCTGCGCCGCGCATGCGCAGATTTTCCCCGACCCGCGCGCGCAGAAATTTTTCCCTGCGCCGCGCATGCGCAGATTTTCCCCGACCCGCGCGCGCAGAAATTTCAGATTTTCCCCGACCCGCGCGCGCAGAAATTTTTCCCTGCGCCGCGCATAAATTTTTCCCTGCGCCGCGCATGCGCAGAAATTTTTTCGACCTGCGCGCGCAGGAATTTTCCCAAATAATTTTTCCCGTACGCCACGTCAAAAAAAAAAACCCGCGCTCGCCGAGAAACCAAAAATTTCTCGGCGAGCGCGGGCGACGAAAATTTCCCGATCCGGGGAAACCCAAAAATTCTTACCCCCCCCCCGCTCCGGCGCAAATAATTTTTCCCTGCGCCGCGCATGCGCAGAAATTTTTTCGACCTGCGCGCGCAGGAATTTTCCCAAATAATTTTTCCCGTACGCCACGTCAAAAAAAAAACCCGCGCTCGCCGAGAAACCAAAAATTTCTCGGCGAGCGCGGGCGACGAAAATTTCCCGATCCGGGGAAACCCAAAAATTCTTACCCCCCCCCGCTCCGGCGCAAATAATTTTTCCCTGCGCCGCGCATGCGCAGAAATTTTTCCCGACCTGCGCACGCAGAAATTTTTTCCGACCTGCGCGCGCAGAATTTTTTTCCGACCTGCGCGCGCAGAATTTTTTTCCGACCTGCGTGCGCACAATTTATTTTCGACCTGCGAGCGCAGAATTTTTATCCGACCTACGCGCACAGAAATTTTTTCCGAACTGCGCGCGCAGAAATTTTTTCCGACCTGCGCGCGCAGAAATTTATTTTCGACCTGCGCGGGCATAATATTTTTCAAATAATTTTTCCCACACGCCAGGCCAAAAAAAAAACCCCGCGCTCGCCGAGAAACTAAAAATTTCTCGGCGAGCGCATGGGACGAAAATTTCCCGGTCCGGGGAAAACCTAACCCCCCCCCCCCGCCAGCTCGAATCAAAACTTCCCCCACCCCCCGCCCCGGCGCAAATAATTTGTCCCCCCGCCGCGCATGCGCAGAAATATTTTCGGACCTGCGCGCGCACAATTTATTTTAGACCTGCGCGCGCAGGAATTTTTTCAGCCCTGCGTGCGCTGAATTTTTTTTCGACCCACGCGCGCAGAAATTTTTCCCTGCGCCGCGCATGCGCAGATTTTCCCCGACCCGCGCGCGCAGAAATTTCAGATTTTCCCCGACCCGCGCGCGCAGAAATTTTTCCCTGCGCCGCGCATAAATTTTTCCCTGCGCCGCGCATGCGCAGAAATTTTTTCGACCTGCGCGCGCAGGAATTTTCCCAAATAATTTTTCCCGTACGCCACGTCAAAAAAAAAAACCCGCGCTCGCCGAGAAACTAAAAATTTCTCGGCGAGCGCGGGGGACGAAAATTTCCCGGTCCGGGGAAAACCCAAAACCCCCCCCCCGCCAGCTCGAATCAAAACTTCCCCCACCCCCCGCCCCGGCGCAAATAATTTGTCCCCCCGCCGCGCATGCGCAGAAATATTTTCGGACCTGCGCGCGCACAATTTATTTTAGACCTGCGCGCGCAGGAATTTTTTCAGCCCTGCGCGCGCTGAATTTTTTTTCGACCCACGCGCGCAGAAATTTTTCCCTGCGCCGCGCATGCGCAGATTTTCCCCGACCCGCGCGCGCAGAAATTTTTCCCTGCGCCGCGCATGCGCAGATTTTCCCCGACCCGCGCGCGCAGAAATTTCAGATTTTCCCCGACCCGCGCGCGCAGAAATTTTTCCCTGCGCCGCGCATAAATTTTTCCCTGCGCCGCGCATGCGCAGAAATTTTTTCGACCTGCGCGCGCAGGAATTTTCCCAAATAATTTTTGGTAATAATTCTCGGCGAGCGCGGGCGACGAAAATTTCCCGATCCGGGGAAACCCAAAAATTCTTACCCCCCCCCGCTCCGGCGCAAATAATTTTTCCCTGCGCCGCGCATGCGCAGAAATTTTTCCCGACCTGCGCACGCAGAAATTTTTTCCGACCTGCGCGCGCAGAATTTTTTTCCGACCTGCGCGCGCAGAATTTTTTTCCGACCTGCGTGCGCACAATTTATTTTCGACCTGCGAGCGCAGAATTTTTATCCGACCTACGCGCACAGAAATTTTTTCCGAACTGCGCGCGCAGAAATTTTTTCCGACCTGCGCGCGCAGAAATTTATTTTCGACCTGCGCGGGCATAATATTTTTCAAATAATTTTTCCCACACGCCAGGCCAAAAAAAAAACCCCGCGCTCGCCGAGAAACTAAAAATTTCTCGGCGAGCGCATGGGACGAAAATTTCCCGGTCCGGGGAAAACCCAAAACCCCCCCCCCCCGCCAGCTCGAATCAAAACTTCCCCCACCCCCCGCCCCGGCGCAAATAATTTCTCCCCCTGCGCGCGCAGGAATTTTTTCAGCCCTGCGCGCGCTGAATTTTTTTTCGACCCACGCGCGCAGAAATTTTTCCCTGCGCCGCGCATGCGCAGATTTTCCCCGACCCGCGCGCGCAGAAATTTTTCCCTGCGCCGCGCATGCGCAGATTTTCCCCGACCCGCGCGCGCAGAAATTTCAGATTTTCCCCGACCCGCGCGCGCAGAAATTTTTCCCTGCGCCGCGCATAAATTTTTCCCTGCGCCGCGCATGCGCAGAAATTTTTTCGACCTGCGCGCGCAGGAATTTTCCCAAATAATTTTTCCCGTACGCCACGTCAAAAAAAAAAACCCGCGCTCGCCGAGAAACCAAAAATTTCTCGGCGAGCGCGGGCGACGAAAATTTCCCGATCCGGGGAAACCCAAAAATTCTTACCCCCCCCCCGCTCCGGCGCAAATAATTTTTCCCTGCGCCGCGCATGCGCAGAAATTTTTTCGACCTGCGCGCGCAGGAATTTTCCCAAATAATTTTTCCCGTACGCCACGTCAAAAAAAAAACCCGCGCTCGCCGAGAAACCAAAAATTTCTCGGCGAGCGCGGGCGACGAAAATTTCCCGATCCGGGGAAACCCAAAAATTCTTACCCCCCCCCGCTCCGGCGCAAATAATTTTTCCCTGCGCCGCGCATGCGCAGAAATTTTTCCCGACCTGCGCACGCAGAAATTTTTTCCGACCTGCGCGCGCAGAATTTTTTTCCGACCTGCGCGCGCAGAATTTTTTTCCGACCTGCGTGCGCACAATTTATTTTCGACCTGCGAGCGCAGAATTTTTATCCGACCTACGCGCACAGAAATTTTTTCCGAACTGCGCGCGCAGAAATTTTTTCCGACCTGCGCGCGCAGAAATTTATTTTCGACCTGCGCGGGCATAATATTTTTCAAATAATTTTTCCCACACGCCAGGCCAAAAAAAAAACCCCGCGCTCGCCGAGAAACTAAAAATTTCTCGGCGAGCGCATGGGACGAAAATTTCCCGGTCCGGGGAAAACCTAACCCCCCCCCCCGCCAGCTCGAATCAAAACTTCCCCCACCCCCCGCCCCGGCGCAAATAATTTGTCCCCCCGCCGCGCATGCGCAGAAATATTTTCGGACCTGCGCGCGCACAATTTATTTTAGACCTGCGCGCGCAGGAATTTTTTCAGCCCTGCGTGCGCTGAATTTTTTTTCGACCCACGCGCGCAGAAATTTTTCCCTGCGCCGCGCATGCGCAGATTTTCCCCGACCCGCGCGCGCAGAAATTTCAGATTTTCCCCGACCCGCGCGCGCAGAAATTTTTCCCTGCGCCGCGCATAAATTTTTCCCTGCGCCGCGCATGCGCAGAAATTTTTTCGACCTGCGCGCGCAGGAATTTTCCCAAATAATTTTTCCCGTACGCCACGTCAAAAAAAAAAACCCGCGCTCGCCGAGAAACCAAAAATTTCTCGGCGAGCGCGGGCGACGAAAATTTCCCGATCCGGGGAAACCCAAAAATTCTTACCCCCCCCCCGCTCCGGCGCAAATAATTTTTCCCTGCGCCACGCATGCGCAGAAATTTTTACCTACGCCGCGCATGCGCAGAAATTTTTTCGGCCTGCGCGCGCATAAATTTTCCCCTGCGCCGCGCATGCGGCGAAAATTTTCCCAACCCGCGCGCTCAAATAATTTTTCCCTGCGCCGCGCATGCGCAGAAATTTTTTCGACCTGCGCGCGCAGAAATTTTCCCCTGCGACGCGCATGCGCCGAAATTTCTTCCAACCCGCGCGCGCAAATAATTTTTCCCTGCGCCGCGCATGCGCAGATCTTCCCCGACCCGCGCGCGCAGAAATTTCAGATTTTCCCCGACCCGCGCGCGCAGACATTTTTCCCTGCGCCGCGCATAAATTTTTCCCTGCGCCGCGCATGCGCAGAAATTTTTTCGACCTGCGCGCGCAGGAATTTTCCCAAATAATTTTTCCCGTACGCCACGTCAAAAAAAAAAACCCGCGCTCGCCGAGAAACCAAAAATTTCTCGGCGAGCGCGGGCGACGAAAATTTCCCGATCCGGGGAAACCCAAAAATTCTTACCCCCCCCCCCGCTCCGGCGCAAATAATTTTTCCCTGCGCCACGCATGCGCAGAAATTTTTACCTGCGCCGCGCATGCGCAGAAATTTTTTCGGCCTGCGCGCGCATAAATTTTCCCCTGCGCCGCGCATGCGGCGAAAATTTTCCCAACCCGCGCGCTCAAATAATTTTTCCCTGCGCCGCGCATGCGCAGAAATTTTTTCGACCTGCGCGCGCAGAAATTTTCCCCTGCGACGCGCATGCGCCGAAATTTCTTCCAACCCGCGCGCGCAAATAATTTTTCCCTGCGCCGCGCATGCGCAGATCTTCCCCGACCCGCGCGCGCAGAAATTTCAGATTTTCCCCGACCCGCGCGCGCAGACATTTTTCCCTGCGCCGCGCATAAATTTTTCCCTGCGCCGCGCATGCGCAGAAATTTTTTCGACCTGCGCGCGCAGGAATTTTCCCAAATAATTTTTCCCGTACGCCACGTCAAAAAAAAACCCGCGCTCGCCGAGAAACCAAAAATTTCTCGGCGAGCGCGGGCGACGAAAATTTCCCGATCCGGGGAAACCCAAAAATTCTTACCCCCCCCCCGCTCCGGCGCAAATAATTTTTCCCTGCGCCGCGCATGCGCAGATTTTCCCCGACCCGCGCGCGCAGAAATTTTTCCCTGCGCCACGCATGCGCAGAAATTTTTTCCGACCTGCGCGCGCATAAATTTTTCTCTGCGCCGCGCATGCGCAGAAATTTTTTCCGACCTGCGCGCGCATAAATTTTTCCCTGCGCCGCGCATGCGCAGAAATTTTTTCGACCTGCGCGCGCAGAAATTTTCCCCTGCGACGCGCATGCGTCGAAATTTCTTCCAACCCGCGCGCGCAAATATCATATCGCAGATATATCATGTATCGATATCGTTATGGTTATGTATCGACTGTCACCTGTTTTAAATAATTTTAATTTTAGAGATATTGTCAATATAGTTGTCAATATACTTCTTGATCATTTGCAAGTTTTGTGGCCGTCTTTTACTCGACTTTGCTACAGGTTATGGGCCCAGCGCCAGAAAAGATATAGATATAGCGGCTTGCGGTGAAAATCCGAGTCGAAAAAGTGTGTATCAGTTGGACGCGTTAATTCAAGATGAATTCGGTCACTGGACGTTTCGAGCAGTTGACGAAGGACAACTATGAGACCTGGAAAATCCACATGAGAGCGGTATTGATCAAGAACGATGCTTGGGGGTATGCTGATGGATCATGCATTCGACCTGAACCAGCGACGGCCGGCGCCGATGCAGCGGAAGTTGCACTAGCGACCCAAAATTTGAAGAATTGGACCGACGGAGATCTGAAGGCCCAGTCCGACATAATTCTGGCGATCAGCTCTTCCGTAATTAAGCAGGTCAGAGGATGCGGAACAGCGCGTGAGATATGGATGAAGCTGGAAGGTATTTATCAGTCTAAGGGTCCGATTCGAAAAGTCGCGCTCCTGAATCAACTGATCTCGCACAAAATAAAGGAGGATGATGATGCTCGAGACAGCACTCAAAAATTTTTGGACATCGTCGATAGACTCGGTGAGTTGGATATCGAGGTTAACGACGATTTGTTGACAGTTGTCATGCTACGTGCTCTTCCTGACAGCTACGAAAATTTTCGATGTGCAATCGCGTCCCGAGATGATCTTCCTAAACCTGAGGTGCTACGAGTGAAGATTCAGGAGGAGTTTGAAGCACGCAAAGACGGCAAGAAGCAGGAAAGTCAGAGCGCAATGATAGTTCAGAAGAAGCCTTTTAAGAAACAGAGAATAAAGAAAACAAGCGAGAATTCTGCTGAGAAGAATAACCATGATGGACATGAAGCGAAGATGAAGTGCTTCACGTGCCAAGGTTATGGTCATTACTCCAAGCAGTGCCCAACACCAAAGAAGGTCAAGAAACAATCATCGCACTTCGCAAACGACGTGAGTCTATATGCTGAGGCGAAGATCATTGGAAACGACGCTTATCGTGTTGGTGAATACAGCGGTTCGAATTCGTGGTGCGTGGACAGTGGATGTACGTCACACATGTCGTGCGAGAAAGAAGCATTCACCGAAGTGGACGCTACTCAGCGAGGAGGTTTGAACCTGGCTAGCAGTGGTGCACGCACAAGTGTACAGGGTCGTGGTGTCGCTACAGTAAAATGCGATATCAAAGGACGTGAGACTTTTATACATTTCACGAACACCTTGTACGTTCCAGATCTTCGCTCGAATCTTATTTCTGTTGGAAGGATCACGGATAAAGGTTACACCGTTGTCTTCAGTAAAGAGAAAGCTGAGGCTGTTGACGCAGATGGAAACGTGGTGATGGCGGCTGAGCGTGATGCCAATGGACTCTACTACTTGAAGTGCGCTAACGTCGATGAGTGCAAGATCGTCGACATGGTCGAATCTCCCAAGAAACCACCTGAAGAGAACTCGTTGGAATACTGGCACATTCGTCTGGGGCATCTGAACGAGCAGTATCTACGCGACGTTGCGAAGTCGGGTGCTATCAACGGTGTCAAGATCAAGAATCCACAATCCAAACTCAACTGTAGTGTATGTCTTGAGGGGAAGATGACTCGAAAGCCATTTCCATCGACGCCAACCAGAGAAACCAGCCCTGGAGATATCATCCATTCAGACGTCTGCGGCAAGATGCGGGTAACTTCGAAGAACGGTAGGAGCAAGTACTTCGTAACCTTCATTGATGACTGTTCCGGTTGGTGCGAAGTCAGGTTCCTGGCGCACAAGAACGAGGTCTTCAAAGAATTCCAGAAGATAAGGAGTTTACTAGAGACTCAGCACGGAAGGAAGGTGAAGTTCCTTCAATCCGACAACGGCACAGAATACGTGAATCAGGAGTTTGACGATTTCCTGAGCAAGCACGGTATCAAGCGGCGTTTAACCGTGCCGTACACGCCTCAACAAAATGGAACGGCAGAACGTCGAAATCGTACACTGATGGAATCTGCAAGATGTTTGCTAATTCAGTCTGGTCTACCGATATCTTTCTGGGCAGAGGCTGTAAACACAGCGAACTACATCCGAAACCGATGTCCAACCAGTAAGCTGAATGGAAGGACCCCGTTCGAAGTCTGGCATGGACAAAAACCGGATGTTAGCTACTTCCAACCCTTCGGCTGTGAAGTTCGCGTTTTAAACCTCGACCCAAAGAAGAGTAAACTGGACCAACGCTCGAAGACGGGAGTTTTCGTAGGGTACAGTGAAGAGTCGAAAGGTTTCAGAATTTGGATTCCAAGTGAGAGGAAGGTCTGCATATCAAGAGATGTGAAGTTCCTCAACAACATGGCAAGCAAAGCAAGCGGTGACCAAGGTCAATTTTCGGTAGAAGAATCGGAATCGACGGGCAAGGACGAGTCAAGAGATAAACAAGTCGTCGAAGTACCGTTGGTTCGAGAGGTAATTCGAGAACGAGAGATTGAACAGACAGCTGAGAACATTCCGACCATCCAGATGAATCAAGAAGAGGAGATGATCTCCGACGAGGAAGATTTCCTGGATGCTGTTGACTTGGAAAACCTCGCTGAACTACTACCCGAGGTGGACGCTGCAGTTCTCGAGCCAGCTGAAGGTGGTATCGAGGATCGACCCGGACCGATCACGAAGCGTGGTGCAGGGAGACCAAAAATTCTGCGTACTGGACGACCAGGTAGACCTCGTAAGCAACATCACATGGTGACTCGAGAAGACATGACTGGCCTCGCTTACCTGACCGAGGTGAAC
Organism: Cryptocephalus moraei; assembly: GCA_946251905.1. Taxonomy (NCBI): domain Eukaryota; kingdom Metazoa; phylum Arthropoda; class Insecta; order Coleoptera; family Chrysomelidae; genus Cryptocephalus; species Cryptocephalus moraei. The sequence continues at coordinate 2,700 of OX276466.1, read as the reverse complement.
TTGGATGAAGCCATATCTAGTGGCGAATCCTCCGAATGGATGAAAGCTATGGCCGACGAAGTTTGTTCAATTCTCAAGAATGAAACATGGGACCTGGTAGATCGTCCTCAAGATAGAAGCACCGTCGGGAGCCGTTTTGTCCTTCGGAACAAATACGGTACTGATGGAGTTCTGGAAAAACGGAAGGCAAGGATCGTCGCCAGAGGATTCTCTCAGAGGCCAGGCGTAGATTTCCACGAAACTTTTGCTCCTGTGGCAAGGCTGAGCACCGTTCGACTGGCGCTGGCTGTAGCTGCCAAGTACAGGATGTCCATTAAACAATACGACATCACGACTGCCTACCTGAACGGACAGCTCGAGGAGGAGGTGTATATGGAAACTCCGGACTTATTTAAAAAGGTTCTTCGCTATGTCATTCAGGAAGGAGTGCCAACAAAGTACGGCCCAGCCGTAGAAGCAGATGCCAAAGCTATGCTGCAGCAGATAGAAACCGGTGACAAGGTGTGCAGGATGAAGAAGGCACTGTATGGCCTCAAGCAAGCTGGTCGCGCATGGCACACTCGACTGGATAAGACCCTTCGCGTCATGGGTGCTCGTCCTACAAAAGGTGATCCGTGCTTATACATCATGGGAAGTGACGCAAACTTTACTATGATCATCGTTTACGTGGATGACATCCTCGTCATGTCACGTAATCCAAACAAAGCAATTTCTTTTGGAACGCAACTGACAAAACATTTTGACGTCAAGAATATCGGTGAATTGAAGAGATGCCTCGGGATGGACTTCAAAGTCAGCGACGACGGTATCAATATTTGCCAACGTACGTACGTGAATGAGCTGCTGGATCGTTTCAATATGAAAGATTGCAGAACTGTCTCAACCCCCCTCGACGTTGGGACAAAACTGATGAAGATCGAACCTTGGAACTCGAAAGATGGACCAAAACCACCGTACCGCGAACTGGTAGGTTGTCTACTCTATCTGGCTGTAGCTACTCGTCCCGATGTGGCTCACGCTGCCAGCGTATTGGGGCAATTCAACGACTGTTTCGGTAAGGTTCATTGGAGTGCAGCGAAAAGGGTTCTACGCTACTTGAAGGGCACCGCAGATGTGGGAATCACTTTCAAGAGCAAGGAGGGAGATCTCGAAGGATTTGTGGATGCAGATTGGGCTGGATCCATTGACGATCGAAGATCTTTTACTGGGTACGCTTTCAAGATGGGCAGCGGGTGCATCTCGTGGGACTCAAGAAAGCAAAGGACCGTAGCCCTATCATCCACTGAGGCCGAGTACATGGCCCTCGGTGAGGCTACAAAGGAAGCCTTGTACATTCGACGTCTACTACGTGAACTCGGCGTCTTCGTGGGTTCTGTGAAGCTGTGGAACGATAACGTCGGAGCCGAGAAACTCGCCTCAAATCCAGTCTTCCACGCGCGAACCAAGTATATCGCTGTTCGCCATCACTTTATTCGAGAGGTCGTCGGTTGCGGAGCAGTTAAGCTGGGACACGTAGCGTCCAAAGAAATGCCGGCCGATGTCCTCACCAAGGCGCTCACAAGATTGAACCATGAACATTGTGTCTCTCTTTTGGGCCTGCAGAAGGTGGCAGTTTAATTCCCTAAGATAACTCATCGAGGGGAAGTATTAGATATATCATGTATCGATATCGTTATGGTTATGTATCGACTGTCACCTGTTTTAAATAATTTTAATTTTAGAGATATTGTCAATATAGTTGTCAATATACTTCTTGATCATTTGCAAGTTTTGTGGCCGTCTTTTACTCGACTTTGCTACAATTTTTCCCTGCGCCGCGCATGCGGCGAAATTTTTCCCGACCTGCGCACGCAGAAATTTTTTCCGACCTGCGCGCGCAGAAATTTATTTTCGACCTGCGCGGGCACAATATTTTTCAAATAATTTTTCCCACACGCCAGGCCAAAAAAAAAACCCCGCGCTCGCCGAGAAACTAAAAATTTCTCGGCGAGCGCGGGGGACGAAAATTTCCCGGTCCGGGGAAAACCCAAAACCCCCCCCCCCCCGCCAGCTCGAATCAAAACTTCCCCCACCCCCCGCCCCGGCGCAAATAATTTGTCCCCCCGCCGCGCATGCGCAGAAATATTTTCGGACCTGCGCGCGCACAATTTATTTTAGACCTGCGCGCGCAGGAATTTTTTCAGCCCTGCGCGCGCTGAATTTTTTTTCGACCCACGCGCGCAGAAATTTTTCCCTGCGCCGCGCATGCGCAGAAATTTTTTTCGACCCGCGCGCGCAGGAATTTTCCCTGTGCCGCGCATGCGCAGATTTTCCCCGACCCGCGCGCGCAGAAATTTCAGATTTTCCCCGACCCGCGCGCGCAGAAATTTTTCCCTGCGCCACGCATGCGCAGAAATTTTTTTCGACCCGCGCGCACAGGAATTTTCCTTCTGCCACGCATGCGCAGATTTTCCCCGACCCGCGCGCGCATAAATTTTTCCCTGCGCCGCGCATGCGCAGATTTTCCCCGACCCGCGCGCGCAGAAATTTCAGATTTTCCCCGACCCGCGCGCGCAGAAATTTTTCCCTGCGCCGCGCATGCGCAGAAATTTTTTCGACCTGCGCGCGCAGGAATTTTCCCAAATAATTTTTCCCGTACGCCACGTCAAAAAAAAAACCCGCGCTCGCCGAGAAACCAAAAATTTCTCGGCGAGCGCGGGC